>BPLT01000086.1:105000-1558582 GCA_019656295.1 Rhododendron mucronatum var. ripense
CTTTCTAACAAATAAGTTAGAAAGTCTGGACCGAAAGAAGTAGAAGTTCTAGCCCTCTTGCTACGTCTAGGCTCAAGATCAACTTCTTCTTCTTGGTCACAACTACTCTCACCAGTAGTTCTCAAAGTTCGCTTTGCCGAACTTGACTCTCCAATGGATCTATAAGGGAATATGTGCTCGAAGAATGTCGCATTCCTAGATTCCATGAGAGTATTTTTGTGAATATCAGATATGTTTGATTCATAAACAAGAAACCGATATGCACTACTGCCTTCTGCATAACCGATGAACACACAGTCCACGGTTTTTGGGCCTATCTTTTCCTTCTTTGGAGGAGGTACGGCCACCTTCGCAAGACACCCCCACATGCGTAAGTAATTGTAAGTAGGCTTCCTACCTTTGAACAATTCATAAGGGGTTTTGTCCATTTTCTTGCGAGGGATTTTGTTAAGGATATAATTAGCAGTGAGAATTGCATCTCCCCACAAGTTCTGAGGCAACCCAGAACTGATCAACATAGCGTTCATCATATCCTTCAAAGTCCGATTCTTGCGCTCAGCAATTCCATTGGACTGAGGTGAGTATGGTGCAGTGGTTTGGTAAATGATTCCGTGTTGGGCACAGAATCCACCATACGGAGATTCATACTCACCACCTCGATCGCTTCTCAACATCTTAATCTTTCTATTAAGTTGAGTCTCAACTTCATTCTTGTAGAGAATGAACTTGTCCAGGGCTTCATCCTTACTCTTTAGCAAGTATACATAGCAAAATTTAGTGCTATCGTCGATAAAAGTAATAAAGTACTTATTACCGGCCCGTGTTTGGACATATTTCAAATCACACACATCAGTGTGGATTAGGTCTAACGGTGCTGTGCTTCTCTCTATTGATTTGAAAGAAGATCTTGGCATTTTTGCCTCAACACATGTTTCACATTTGTGTTTGTTATTAACTTGAAATGCTGGAATATGGTCCATGTTAATTAACCTACGCATAGAATCATAATTAACATGACCTAGTCTACCATGCCACAAAAAGGAAGACTCAGGCACATAAGCAACAGGGGATTTCTTTTTATTGATAGTAGGGATAACAGTCATTACATTCATTTTAAAGAGACCATCGGTCATGTAACCTTTCCCTACATACATTCCAGCTTTTGTCAGAGTGACCCTATCTGCCTCGAAAACCAGGCGGAAGCCGTGCTTGCTCAACAGTGAACCAGAGACCAAATTCTTACGAATATCTGGCACGAACAGCACATTATTCAAAGTCAACTCTTTTCCTGAAGTCATCTTCAAGACCACTTTCCCCTGCCCTGCAACATCTGAGGTGGCTGAATTCCCCATAAACAGCTTCTCACCGTTAACAATCGGCTCGAAGGTAGTGAACAACTGCCTGTCGCAACAGATATGACGAGTAGCCCTAGTGTCTACCCACCATTCCTGCGGATTTGAACCAACCATGTTCACTTCAGATACCATAGCTGAGAGGTTGATATCGGCCACTACAGCCTCCACCTGAGCCAAGTGCGCCTGAGCACGAGGGTTAAGCGGCTTCGTACACTCTGAAGCTCTGTGCCCGAACTTGTTGCAGTTGAAGCATGCACCTTGAAACTTCTCTCTCTGTTTCTTGGCAACACCACCTCTCGGTCCCAGATTGACACTTTTGTCCTTCTGTTTACCAGCTTGCTTGTCAGATCGCTTGTCAGAACGCTTGTCAGAACGCCTGTCATTCTGGTTTTTCCTCACATCGGACGATTGACCATGCTCCACGACATTTGCCTTGGCCATGTAGGAGGCCTTTGCACTCCTATCCATACCCCGATTCTCCTCTTCAATACGGAGCTTGATGAAAAGAGCCTCCAAGGTCATCTCCTTATTCTTGAACATGAGATAACTCTTGAATTCTTTCCATGCCGGGGGTAGCTTGTGGATGACTGCAGCAACTTGAAATGTTTCACCCAGAATCATCCCTTCAGTCCTGATTTCATTGAGTAAGAGCTGCAGCTCTTGGACTTGGACTGCCACAGACTTGGAGTCCACCATCATATAATCAAGGAACCGGCCCACAACGAACTTTTTGGACCCAGCACCCTCGATCTTGTATTTCCTGTCTAAGGATTCCCATAACTCCTTAGCCGACGGAGCCTCGCTATACACAGAATACAGCGAATCATCCAGAGCATTCAAGATGTAATTCTTGCACATGTAGTCATGCTCTTTCCATTTGGCCACATCAATTCGCTTCTGAGTGTCAGGATCGTCCTCAGTAATAACAGGTGCTTCCTCGACAAGCCACTTTGCCAAGTTCAAGGTGGTGAGATAGAACAACATCTTCTGTTGCCACCTTTTGAAGTCAACCCCCACAAATTTGTTTGGCCTCTCCACGTGAGACATTGGAACAGTGGGAATCCCAGGAATAGGAGCATGAATTGGAATAGCACCACCACCATTTCCGTTGCCATTGCCACTGACATTACCAGTTTCCTTCTCTTTGCCAGTGACGGTAGTTTTTCCTTGTGCAGTTGTCATGTTTTCCTGAAATTATGAACAACCACATATAAGAGAACAAATCTCAATCTCAAAATGACAAGCTATACATGAATAGATTAACAATCTATTAAACAAGCTAAGTCTGACATCCCCCACAATACCACGTACCCCGGGGGTCCCAGGGGGCGCGCCCCCTGGCGGGGGTCTCAGGGGGCCGTGCCCCCTGACGGGGGTCCCGGGGGCAGCGCCCCTGGGCGGGAGTCTGAGGGCAGCGCCCTCAGCGGGGATCGACCTGCCCGGTCAGGTCGCGGGGGTCCAGGGGGTCGCGCCCCCGAAAGGTAAACGGTATACACTGGCTTAATCACTTCAGGCAAGGCACACACGGCCTTAAGCCACCTTTGGCTAATCACATGCCTAGCACCCAAATTGCCTCTGCCAAGCAGAACATAACAGTGGGATCAAGGCCAGGTGATGTCAAGGCAAAAGCCAAGTAGATCACCCCAGAGGCCAACCAAAGTTGATCCAAGGCCAAGCTAGCCGCGCACGACTGCCTTAGGCCGTAGCCTTTCTGTTACCAACATGATCAAGCCGCGCACGACTTATCAAGGCCGAAGCCATCCAATTTCTCCCATATCCGAACAGTGGTCTAGCCGCGCATGGCTAACCATGGCCGAAGCCAAATACGTTTGCAAATGATTTCTTTAAACATCAAGCAATCTGACAGATTACTCCATAATTGAAGCCACCAGTGGGTATTTCACCAAGGAAACTAATCTGTCACCAAACTGTTCTTGCAATGAAAATGTTAGTCCCAAATAGAATACGTTTTCTGGGAATCCGATTGTCGATCAAGCGATCAAAATCTGTTTTAAGCTTGTTATCCAAAAATGTTACAATCGGGAATCCAGACAACGAATTTCTTTACATTTACAAATGAACAGAATTACAGCAAAACGAAATTACAAACAGAAATGCAAACCGAAATACAGAACGGATTTGTGAACCGAAACCCGTGTTTCACACGGTGTCCTTAAAACAGATTCACCGCCTACCGGAGGGTGTTGAGGTTACTCGGCGTCTGTCTCCCAGGATTGATCCGGCTCGGACCACGAACATCGGAACACCACCGAAGAACGTCTTGGCGAACTAACTCAGCGTCTGTCTCTCTCTCACACTATATCAGAATGCTTGTGGATTTGTTCTGTGAATTGGTACAGAATAGTGCTGTGAAATGCTCCTTTTATAGGCAGAGCTAGACCCTTGCATTGCTGCCAGCCTTCAATTTGTGGAGTAAAGGCAGAATAATGGAGGAATAACCCCCACAATGAATAGAGGAAATCCCCACAATGAATTTGGGTAACCCCCACAATGAATCTGGGGAAGTAATGACCCCCCCAATCCATTCAAAAATTCCAACAGTATATACCTAGAAAAAGTATTCAATGCCTCAAGGGCATGGACACGTGATGCTCCAACCCCTCCTTTCACTACACATTTGTGTGGTGAAAAGAGGGGTTGCGGCACCATGTGTCATTGCCCCAGGAGCACTGAATAATCTCCCGCATGTACCATCTCTGCTGTACATGGTGAAAACTAGTTCCGAACTGCTAACCTACAAGTATTCTTTCTGACGCCAACAGTTAAACCTTCTCCAAAATTACTGGGTTGGTATTGGAAACCATAACCTATTAATTTGTAATCACCATACTAGTGTTCTTATCCTCAAGTTTTTTTTTTTTTTTTTGGTAAGTATCCTCAAGTTATCTTTGCTACACTTCATTTCTTCACTACCACCTCATCCTCTTCGTCAATTTTATTGCAACATGCACATCTACTACTAGTGCTTGACTGCCACACCTGCTACCAGTGCCTAAGTATCCACCACATCATTAATCTTGTTGCTAATGTGAGATTTCTGGCTCGATTTTTTGTTATGTAAATTACTAAATTCCGGGTCAGAGTCGCCCAGACAGCCCTTTTGTGATTTTGACTCTAGAGCTTTCGGTTGTTTCCGTCCAGACGGTGGTTGAGTCCGTCCAAACTGTAGATACGTGGCATAGCGGATTTTATTCTGTTTTGGACTTCTTAAAGATTGGTTTTGGAGTTTCTTTAGTGGTTTGGACTTTATACAAAGGAAACATAATCTGGCAACGATTCTAATTATAGTTTAAACATAGCATTATTCTCTCATTAGGATTTGGACTTCTTGAGTGAATCCCTCTTAAAGGCTAGTAGGGATATCATTTGTAGAACCTTAGGAGTCTTTTGAAGATCTGCATCTGTATTTAGTTGCCCTTTTATGGTGGGTTCTGTGGCCTTCGGTCATTTCGAAGTTCATATGTTTCGAGGATTCTTTCTAGTATGTTTTTTTGTAACATCTTTCCTTCTTCTCTCTACTTTTTATGGCATGTTTTTTGTACTTTAGGTTTTGAGAGAGATTTTGGAGATAATAAGTGGAGAGAGAGAGAGAGAGAGAGAGAGAGAGAGAGAGAGATGGGAGAAATAATTGAAGGGAAAATTTATTGAGGACCGTGCTAAGAGAGAGGGGTTGGTTAAGGAATGCGCACCTTACCTAATCCTTGGGGGGCCATCTCACCATCAAGTACTGCGGGCACATTTAAAGCAGAGGTGAATCTTTGTATGAACGGGCTCCACAAGAGGCGAAAGCAGGTTGCAAATATAAACCTTGTATAGAATGGAAGGACCGTGCTGTTAGAAAGGGGGTGGTAAAGGCGTTGCGCACCTAACCTAATCCATGGGGGGACATCTCACCATCAAGTACTGCGGGAACATTTAAAGCAAAAGCAAATCTCCATATGAATGGGCTCCAAAAGAGGTGAAAGCAGGTTGCAAATATAAACCTTGTATAAATGGAAACACAAAAAGGCGTGTTCCGTAATAACGGACACGTGAAAAGCCGCGAGCTGGTCTGGATCTCCTATAAGAGGTTTTCCTTTCTCCTAGTCCTAGTTATAGTTAATGAGCCACTCTCCCGCGTTCCAACTAACATTAAAAGCTTTATGACCCTTCTGAGTTTATTATAGTTCTAATCCAACCCCTTCTTCGATTGTGTGCCATTTCCGGTTGCCATGCATAACTCTCCCCAGAAAGGCATTTTGATGGTGTGGAAAGCTCTTTAGGTAGAAATGAAAGCCTTTACCTTTTTAGTTTGCAATGTTGGGAGTCCAAGGAAAGTGATGCTACTCATTATCAAATTCTTCAGTTCATAGTTTGTTTTTTTCCTTATATGCTTGGCTGTGCATAGAACCTCTTTGTACGTGGCCTTCGGTTTTTTTGTCCAAGGCATCTACTTCTTTTTAATATACCCTTACTCTTACCGATAAAAATTGAAAAAAGAAGAAGAGAAAAACTAGCATAAGATGTTTTAAGCAATCGTTTGTTTGGATATCTGCAAGGAAATTCTGATTTTTTCTCTCAAATCTTTTCTAATCTTACCGTGCTTCATTTTCCACACATTAAACTTTTAGGTATGAAGCCAAATTCATTGACGAAATTGTTGGTCAACTCAAAAGGAAGCTAGTTGGCAAGCATTTGATGGTTAGTGATCATCTAGTAAGTATGGATTGGCAAACTATGCAAGTTACTTCATGGCTAGAAGACGATGATTGGCAAACGGGGGTTGGCATTCTTTTGATATGTGGAATGGGTGGAATAGGCAAGACGACGATTGCTAAAGTTGTTTTTAATTCAAACCATGATAGATATGATGCTGCCTGTTTCCTCTCAAATATTAGAGAAGTTGCCAAAGCACCCAACGGATTAGTCCGTTTGCAAAGACAACTTCTTTCAAATCTTTTGGGAAAAGAAGAGCACAAAGTGAACAATGTTGACGATGGATGTAGGAGGATGAAATATGTCTTAGCCAACAAAAGAGTTCTTCTGGTCCTTGATGATGTGGATCAAACGGACCAACTATCTGCATTAGCTGGCCAACAAGATTGGTTTATGCAAGGAAGTAAAATTATCATAACCACTAGGATCGAGAGCATGATGAATGCTCATGAAATTTATAAGGTGTTCAGGCCTGAAAAACTATCCTTCGATGACTCACTTGAGCTTTTCAGTTGGCATGCTTTTGGGCAAAAACATCCTATTCAAGGTCACATGGAGTTATCAACAAGGTTTGTGCACCATTGTGGTGGGCTTCCCTTAGCCCTTGAAGTGTTGGGCTCTTCTGTACGACGGAAAAATATAGATGTTTTGGAAAGTGAGTTACAGAAATTGGAAGCAATTTCTGATAACACAATTCTGAAAAAACTTGAAATAAGTTATGATTCTCTAAATGATAAACACGATAAAGATCTATTCCTGGACATAGTTTGTTTCTTTGTTGGAAAAAAGAAAAACAAAACGATCAAAATACTAGAAGGATGTGATTGTTTTCCACTTGCTGGAATTCATAACCTTGTCGACAGAAATCTCTTAACAATTGAAAATGAGACGCTGCAAATGCATCAGTTACTTCAGGACATGGGAAAACAAATTGTTCGCCGTGAATCTAAGTATCCGGAGAAGCGTAGCAGAATTTGGCGCCCTAGAGAATCCTTCAACATTTTGCTTGAAAAAATTGTAAGAAACATGTTTCGTCTCATGGTTTTGTGTAATATTTTTGCACATGCTTGCAAGTAACTAACAATCGTTTTTTTGTTTTTAATTTTCTTCAAAGGGAACGGAAATAATTCAAGGCCTTGTACTTGACATGAACATGTTGAGAAATTCTGACATGTCTGTGATTGAAGCAAGTACATTTGAAAAGATGTACAATTTGAGACTACTCAAGTTGAGTGGTGTTCAACTATCTGGAACATCCAAGGCATTTCCCAAGAGATTACGATGGTTGTATTGGCGTGGTTTTCCATCAACATCTTTCCCCAATGATTTTCCTCTCGAGAACTTGGTCTCTCTTGACATGCGTTATAGCAACTTGAAACAACTTTGGAAAGGAACTAAAGTAAGATACTTTGTTTTGCTTCTCTTTTAAAGATCTTGTAATAATGATTTTGGTTGTTTAGTTACGTGAGAAGAGCATCTTTTTAACTTGTCTACATTACATTTCTTTTCGAAATAGGTTCTTGGATCGTTGAAAATTTTAAATCTCAGTCACTCCCCAAAACTTATGAAAACTCCGGATTTCTCGAGAATCCCACACCTAGAGAAATTGGTTCTCAAAGCTTGTCCAAGTTTGTTCGAGGTCGATGAATCTATCATAGAACTACGAAGGATAGAGTCACTAAATCTACAAGATTGCAAAAATCTGCGAAAGCTTCCAAGAAATATTGGTATGCTAGAATCTCTTGTAGAAATAGATATTTCCGGTTGCTCAAACCTTATGGGGGCAATGGAGGAGCTTGAGAAGATGAAATCACTGCAAGTGCTTAAAGCAAGTAGAATGGATACTGATCTTTTCCTTACTATGGAGGTTGTATCACAAGCATCTTTTTGGCCTTGGGTTCCAAAACCAAGGGTAAAAATGTCATTGGCCACTTTACCAAGCTCTTTGGTACGTTTAAATCTTTCTGATTGCAATCTCACTGATGATGCATTTTCCGGGGATCTTAAGCTCTCCAAGTTGCAGCATTTAGTTCTAGGTGGAAATCCAGTTTCTAGTCTACCAAACTTCATTAAAGATGTTACAGGCCTCCAAACATTGAATTTATCACGTTGTCCAAAGCTCCAGCAGATTCGATGGTCATCGAACATCTTACATAAACTGGATGTCGAAAGGTGCGATGCATTGGAAAAAGTGACGTTCGAGGCTGGGACCTATATTGAAATCATCGTAGATAATAATTCCCTTAATTTATCTCACATTCAGGACAGTTACAAGTTCTTACCCGTCAAAGATGTGGATGTGGAACTGCTCAACAGTATTGGCTTCTTCAACTTGGACTCTATGGCAGATGTTGAGATTGCCTTTCGGAAAAGGTTGGGGAAGACTGTCAAGTGTCCCATCCAGGTTCTCTCTCTCTCTCTCTCTCTCTCTCTCTCTCTCTCATATGCATTTAATGGTTGTAACCATGGATTTCATCTTCCCAGATACTGTATGAAGATAATGTATTCAGCACAGTTTTTCCTGGGAGAGAAGTTCCACATTGGTTTAGCAATAAGAACGATGGATTCACCATATCATTTACTGCCACCTTATCTCCTCATTTTGGTTTTCGAGGCTTGAATCTTTGTGCGGTGTATACACTTCTGGAAGAGAGAGAACCTGGAAACGAGAGAGATTGTCAGCCCCTAAAATTTGAAATCAATAACAAGAGCAGTGGTGTGAAGACCGTCTATGAGTCAAGCTTCTTTAGCATTCCAGAAAACGGTGGAGATGTGGTGTGGTTAAGCCATTGTTTCGAAGCAAATCTGTTGACAGAGGGCAATGAAGTGGAAGTTTCGTTCGGGATTATTGATCGACAAATTAAGGAGTGTGGAGTTCACATTTTGTACTTCGAAAAAGAGGGAGAAGTATCCCAATACGTTAGCAGCATACAACATTCATGGGATCAGAGTTATTCTCTAAATATGCCTGACGAAGGTGCGAACCTTTTCTGCCCTTGTTCTTATATATATGCATATTAACAGCAACATCTAACTAACTCGTAGTGATGGTCTGTCTGGCTTTATTGACGTCAAATATATACGAGGACTTGAACAAACTACAAGTTTGCGTAGGTTTCTTATCTTAGAAAGATGATCCATAGAAAATTGAGACCTCTGAGATGCCAATATCATTGGAAATTCTACTTAGTTGTTTCTCATCTTGAACTAACACGTACGAAAATATGTAAACAGTTGTGTGCAATATTCTTCCTTTCTTCATTTCTTATGAAGAAGAAGTGCGCAAGAAGGACCAAAAACCAAACACACAAACATGAATCAACACAGAGAGAAAGGTTTCATCTATTCACAACCATAGATTACAAAACAAATCTCTCTCGAAGGAGGAGCACCCCATGCCGGAGCTCAACTCTGTTGGAAAAAAAATATATAACTTGTTTTATTTCGAGAGTTGTTAGTTGGTTGTTACGACTTTTCATTTTTGTTACTGTGAGTATTGTTAGTGAGTATTCTAGATGGCCACCCTTTTGGTCTATTAATCTGAGCCAAATCCTCACAGGGATTTATCAAAGAAGGACATTACAGCAATCGGCAGATAAGATGTAACAGCAGACATGCGGAAACCACTGAATCTGGCCGGAGGCTTTTTCTCCAAGGACCTATGAAATCGGATGCATGAAATGAGAAGTTCAGGTACATCAAACGCGTATCCATTTTTTTTTCTACAATTGGACCGGTCCTATTCCACAAGAGGACTAATAAGATGTAATGGCGGACATGGGGAACACCTACCTTACTTCACAAAGAGGTAGCTCTGGGACGTCAATCTTCAGGTACATCATATGTGTATCCATTTTTTTTGGTGCAGCAACGAGCTGTATTAGAATGGAAAATTTGTACTGAAAAATGTCTTGGATAGGTCCATGATTGGATACATTGTAATAATTAGCATCAGGATTTAGAGTTGGGATAAGCCTGATGCAGATAGAGCATGCATGGTACCCATGTTTGTCATGGCTTTAGAGTTGGGTTGCCGGTATAAGGACTTGTGATTTTTCGGTACCCACTTAGAGGTGTTGAGAATGCAAAGTACATTGTTATTATTTTCAAACATGGCTTTGAGAATTAATGGTCTCAATGTCTCATAATCATGTTTCCAATAACCTCATATCTTACAGCTATGCTCATCTACCTTCCACTTTAATCTTGGGAAAAACTGAAGTTGCTTCCAAAAGCTTATCGGAATTCAAAACCTTGCTTAGTTAGAAAGTCCTTGTTCAAATACAGCCCAAAGGGCAGAAATTTAAGACTGTTGAACCATTGATCTCCCTAAAAACAGCCAGCAAAATTCCCATGCTATGAGCTCCTATCCATTTAGAAGTAGCAGCTCAAGAAAATCCATTACAAAACTGAATATGGTGGAAACATGAATCACGATGAATTGCGGAATAAAAATGGTCAAGTGGACAGTTGATATCTGTTGATCCTCTCTCTAAAAACAGGTGTAATGAGTCAAGCACTATTTGATCTTTCAAACCTGCTGAGGCATTTTCACAAATCAATCTGAAAATGAATACGCCCTGTCAAGGTACGAAGTCTGGAAAAATAACAATCGATCAAGAGAAACATCGAACCTATACAAAAATGAAAATTCATGACCATAGCTAAAAACTCAATTTTTTAGTCTTCTAGTTCAAGCTCAGAAGTGTATGTGATGGCTTACGGGTAAAACCCTCTGTCGCTGTCTCAAGCTCTTTCTTCAACTAATAACAAAGCTTCAAGATCCTCTTTACGCAGCTCTTACTCCTGCAAAGTTGAGAATGCAAGAGATTGAACGATGCAAATTCCTAAGAAAATCGATATATGTATCAATTGTGGGCGACTGCTACACTGGTATATAAAACCACAATGGACAACAGTTTAGAAGAGCATAACGCCTTATGCATGTGGAATCCAAACAATACAAGCTAGGAACTCCCAATGTTCAAGAAGCACCTTAGTTTATCGGAACACTAGAATAACATGTTAATTGTTGAGAGAGTTTACTGAACTGAATGTCATGGAACCAATCAGATCAAAAAAAAAAATGTCATGGAACCAAGTCAGAAATAGAGCTTAGTTTTGTCTTTAAACAACAATCATGACCACTTCATCACCATAATTGTATGATGGCTGCCTACTACCTGGCAATTTGTTTGAGAAATCATATGCACAAATTTTTTATCCTGCTTAAGAACTTCCATAGCCTCATTTTTTCCTGCAACTTTTGATTCTAGTAGGACAATCTGTTGCTGAATATAACCTAGTTTTTGATCTTGCTCTTTCACAATGCCAAGAAGGCTCTCTTTCTTGCTTGAGCACTTTCTGGTTGCCTTCAAGGTACACTTTCTCTGTTTCCGGACTAGATTTTTATTTCAGCAGTTCATTTCGATTTGATCAACTACTGGATTTTTCTTGGTCAATTCAAAATTAATAGCTAGCTCTTTCAGATGCATACAAAACATCTTTTCCTCTCTTTTCGGGGCTATTTCCATTTGCATGACTTGTTTTTTCAAATGAAGCTGAAAGTTAGATCATCAAACATTTTATTATGCTTCTCACACTCTTCCTCCATTAAGCTCTCCTGATATTTAAAATGATTCAAAGACGTAACTCTCTTCACTAGTACTATTAATCTTCCTTCCTCTTTCTACTGCTCAGGATAACCATCAACCTCACGTAGGGAACTGTTTCCATTCTCCAGTTGCTCTCTTATAAAAAAAAATTGTCTGTTCCGTCTCTTCATTGCTGATCTCCAATTCAGCTTTTTCATTAAACAGTTTTGAGAGCGCTGCATAGAGTTCTGATTTCAATTCCACGATGAGTAATGAACAATCTCTTCATTCCGAACCTCCAACAAAAAATGGCAACCTTCTAATTCCATCCGCAGTTCCTACAGTTCATCGTCTTTTCCCTTCAAACAAGATGCCTAACTGTTTATATTTCCCGTCATCTTTTCGAACTGAGAACTCCATTGAGCTTCTTTTTCGTTAAGGTTCATAGAATGTTGGCTACGCTACTGCTCCAAACCTCGAAGCCTGTTTTTCAACTTTTTCAATGAATTGCATGCCTCCGGCATTCTGGATCTGAGCCTCCCGAAATTCTTTAAGAAATCCCACCAATTCCTGATTCTCCTGCTCATGGTGGGTAATTCTGTACCCCATTTCTTTAATCCGGATTTCATTGGTTCCCAGTGCTTTTCTTAGCTCTGCAATATCTTTATCCTGCTTAAGAGTCAAGTCTCTGATATTGGATTTTGCTTTGTGGCACTCCAAAGTTACGTTCTCAAATCGCAACCTTAATTCAAACACCTCAATTCCAATATCTTTCTTCGTGAGATAAGGCTTGGTTGCACGTCTTTAATTAGCTATGACTACTTTCTTGAGATTCTAGTTTGTGAAGAAATCTCTTCAAACTGTCCTGATTTCTCTCTCTCCTACTCTGATTACTCAAACTGGAACAGAGCTTGAACCCTCTTATGAGCTTCTTCAAGACGTCTAAACTGCTCACTGCTCCACTTCAACTTACCGTGAACATCCATATTCTACTCCTCCATTTTGATTATCCTGATCATCTTGCTTTCTCAGCTCTTCACATGCCTTGGCTTTTCCTCCACTTCGGAAAACTTCTTCCGTGCAATCGACAATTGTCTTTTGAGTCCCTCAGCTTCTTGATTACTACCAACGATCCGCTTCTCGCAATCTTGTGCTTTTTTTTGTTTCTTCATCTATAGCTGACACCAACGCCTCGTTTTCTCTCTCCAGTTCTTGAATTTCCTCGCCATGTTCAACTTGTAGCTTCTCGTTAGCGAAATTGGAGGTGCTTAAGCAACAGTTCCTTTTCGTGCAAGTTGGATTTTAGGTCTTCACATATTTGCATCACTTGAGATATTTCCTCAGGCTTGGCATTTAGCTGTTGGACTTGTCTCTCAGTAAGTGAGTTAACTTGTGCGAATTTAACCAGTTGTTCATTGTGAGCTTTCCTCGAACTATCTTGACAGCTCTTTCTTGGCCCTGCTTTCTTCCTTGAGCTTTCCGTTCTCTGCTTCGAGAGCATCTAACTCGTCGTAAAGTCCATCGATCCATTTCCTTTCTTCTAATTTGTAGTATCAAGACTTCCTTGTACAATTAGAAAGGGATGAAGGTGAGGAAACATAAGTTGAACACTCCATCGATCCATATCCTTTCTTCTAACTTGGCCAAACTCTTGCATTTCGTGGCCAGGAGCAAAACTTTGTGGCCACAAGCAATTTTTCGCGACCAAAAGCTATTCTTTGCTGCCAAAAGCAATTCTTCGCGGTCAGGAGCAAAATTTTGTGGCTAGGAGTAATTCTTTGCGGCTAGGAGTAATTATTGACGGCCAAGAGCAAATCTTCGCAGGCAGGAGTAATTCTTTGTGGCTAAGAACAATTCTTCATGGTCAGGAGCAAAACTTTGCGGTCATGAGTAATTTTTGGACCTTTTTTTTTACTGAAAGACAGGGTTCGTTTTGTTGAACTATAATAAAAAAGGTACCAAAGTTGGAGGGATCGTAAAATTTGTAAATTTTCAAGCGGACGTACGTCAAATTTTAGCTCATAACTGGCTTTACATAACCCATACAAGGAACTCAAAATCTAGCTAGGTATGATACAATAGTAGATTTCAAAATGGTGAATGGATGTGACATATTGATGAGAAATTTTGTAATTTACTCTGTTTTCTTTAACTTTTTATTTTGTACGGGCAGGCCAACTTTGAGCATACGCCGATGATGTAGTCGCACTGCCCCAAATATTTGCCTATTTTTAGGAGCTCCAAAATGTACATACCAATGTATTGTGTATATAGAGATATAAAATTAGTAGAAGAATGTTAGGCCCCAATTTTAGTAGAAGTTCAACACAGAAGACCCAAAACATAATGATAAAAGATGTAATTTTTTTAAGATTTTGGGTTAGATTTTGTAACAAGAATAGTATTTTTGTAACAAGAATAGTATTATGTTGATCTTATTAACCTAGCTATTATAATTGCAAGTACAGGCTACTGACTAGTAAATTCAAGTACTTTAAATTTTAATAGTTAGGTTAATAAGTTCAACATACAAACATACATGCTTTACAAAACTTATAATCCAAAACCGCATCGTCCCAATTCTAACTTCTACGTATTTAATTACTCGTACTTTTAAATTGTCATGTTTGTGTTCACATTGTAATGTATGATGTTATTAAATGAGTTGTTTATGAAGTTGCTATGTTGTACATGTTAACTCAAACTTAGGTGCACTGGGTGGTTACGAGTAGTGACTCACATAGACGATGTTAAGTAAATGGAAAATGGTAAAGTGTTGGAAGTGTGAGTTTGTGGATTGTGATTTAAGCCCAGGTGTGGGCACACGCTCCAAAATTCCCGGATTTTGTTTATACAATTGGGTGCGGCCCTCTTTGGAAATAGTGCGGCGAAACGCCTCGATTCAAAGTCGACACTCGGGTTTTAGCGGTGAGGCATCCAAGGAACCGAACTCGAGAACGTTTTTGCTACGTTTGCTTTGATTTGAAAAAGTTTGATTTGATTTGAAGAGGCGCAGACTGGTCCGTCGTCACCTTCGATATCTGAGGTTCGGGAGCCAGGTTACGAGAGGGGAAGTGTTTTATGGCACCCTACTCGCCCAATCCGGAGATCGGTCTCTACTCAGGCATTTTTGTAAAACGTTTGCATTTTTCTCTCATTTGAACATTTTTTAGGCAGTTAGGGCAGGGGAACAGATAATGGGGATTAAAACTGTAACAGTTTGCAGTTATGTGACAAAATGGTTATGGATGATGATTTGCTTGGTTTGGATTAACATAAGGACATAGATTGAGAACAAGCACTGTGAAAAGTCTCAACGAGATGGAGTACGATGTTTTTCATGTGCGTGAGCAGGCAGTACGCTGGCGTGCAGCGGCCGAGCCTCCGCACGCCATTATACCATGCGCACGCCACTAAGAAGTTGGCGTACACTACCCTCTGTCACTCACAGCCTTTGTTTTCAACCCTCTGGGCTCTGGAATGGACCAATGCACACCCAGGACAAACCACGCAGTTTATAATGTGATCATATCTATAGATATAGGTACAAGAAATAGCCTGAAGACATAAAAAGGACAAGCAAACCCCATAAACAGAGTGGGGATATAACAAAAGGCCAGGATTGAACTGTGATGCAAGGGCCAGGTGCTGAACCTTAGCTTTCTTGCCGTATGCCACCCCTAAGGGACCATACACCAGGTTTGCCTTCTGTCCAGTGCTTGGCTTTACATCATCTGGGTTTTGGAACATGACCAGAAGGATCCCAGAGGCCTTCTAAAGCAGAATGGAAAGCAAGTATTGAAAGTTACAGCTAAGCATTTCAAGGATACAGAGAGCTGTAAACTAATTTTTAGCATGCAATAAGGTGATGAATAGACAAGAAATAAAGCACAAAACAAAGATCTAAGTCCCATTTCACAACTGGAGTACGCCAGTTCTGGAGGGCTCGGACCTGGAGTACGCCACCTATTTAGTGGCGTACGCAAGGTCTGGCGTACTCCAGGTCCAGACAGATCCCAAACAGATCAAGTTTTAAAACTGTACGTACTGCCACGGACCGGCGTATGCGGGCCTATAACCGGCGCACGCCGTTTATAGTCAGAAATGTATTTTTTTGTTTTTGAAACCTTGACAGATTTGGGGTCAGGACTGATATTGATTACCAGCCTTGACCCTATTAGCTCCCCTCAGGGATCAGAACAGAAAGCAGTACAAAGATGTATACCTTTGGCTTTTGGATTTGAAAGTTGTTTGAGCTTTGAACTTGGCTTTGAAAGGAGAATGTGGGTGGATGTTTGACTGCAAGAGGTGTATGGAGGGGTCTCTTGTTTGCTCTTTTAGTGGATGAAAGAAGAGCAAGCAAGAAAACCAAGAAAAGAAGAAGAAAATGGATTTGAAACTTGGAGAGCTAACCCTTTCTCTTTTCTTTTGTGTGAACCCTTTACAAGGATGAAGAGAGGGGGTATTTATAGGGGGAAAGGGAGAGAGAAGGGTTAAGGCCAGTCAAAATGACTGGAGCCTTAGCCCTTAAGCATTCCTTCTCATTGGATGAGAGGAGAAAGGTGATGGGATAGGTGTAAGAAATGTCCCCCCGGCCGAGATTGATTTTTCAATAGATTGGAAGGTTCCCCTATGTTTTAGATCCATACCCATGGCTTCTGTATGCTTAAAAACACAAGTTTGACCGGAGGTTTAACTTGGCGTACGCCACTAGATACCTGGCGTACGCCAGGTCAAACATGGTCAACGGTCAAAGTTGATCGATGACTGACACGTGGCAGAGGACCAGCGCACGCCAGGACAATATTGGCGTAAACAAGTAGGGTTTTGTTAAGGCCTTTTAGTTCTAGTTTAGAGAGTTTGAAAGGGTCTTTAGAATGCTCAAAACTCAAACACACTAACATTTCCGGGGTGCTCTTGATCCGCTTCATCATCGGGGAAATAAGTACCGTAAGTAAACTAATCTGGACAGTCCAGAATAGGGTGTCTACACCAGGCAATGGCAAGGGTAACCAATGGGGCCCTATGTTGAAAATTTGAAATGGGTAACCAATGGGGCCATGTGTTGAAATGGGTTACCTGCGGGGCCCAGTGTTGAGAATTGTTGTGACACTAATTTATGATACGTCATAGGAAAATTCGCTTCTTTTGTTCAAGAGGGAATAGATCCCATGAGACGGTTATAGTTAGTGGTAGTGGATGTCCGACCATAATGTACGACACGTCATGGGAAGACTCAATCCTCCTGTTATGGTCTTAAGTGAGAACATGTTAAGTACATAATTTAGGTGCGCTCACTTAGGACCCTGGTACAGGATAAGCGAGAGGAAGGGTGGACTCATAAGGCAGTTGTAGTTAGTGGATGTGAGAAGAAAGGATCTTGTGAAGAGCATCCTTAGATTTTATGTAATTTAAGATGATGGATAGTAAAGAAAAAAAAGTAAAGAAAAAAACGATGTGCTATTATTATGTACCTTCTGTGTATTATCAATTGTTATATTATTGAACTACTAACTGTAGGCTAAGGGGTAGTAGGGTTGAGATTATCTTTTGAGTTTTAAAACTCATTATAGTGCCTTTGGGTTAGCATTTCATGCCAAGTAATCAAGAGACCGAAGAACACAATCCTTCACAAGATGATCAGTATTAGGATGAGGATCTCCCAGCTAAGGAAGGAGAGTTTGTCGAGCCTTAATGTCTTACCCTTAAAAACTGTGTTAATTTAAAGTATTGTTATTTGAATTT
The DNA here is from genome assembly GCA_019656295.1 of Rhododendron mucronatum var. ripense. Classification (NCBI taxonomy): domain Eukaryota; kingdom Viridiplantae; phylum Streptophyta; class Magnoliopsida; order Ericales; family Ericaceae; genus Rhododendron; species Rhododendron mucronatum. The sequence continues at coordinate 122,411 of BPLT01000086.1, forward strand.
TCAAAAATATTATCACATTTGTCAAACTTTGTTTTATTTAGTTAAGTTGTAAGACAATTAAATAGTTTTGAATTTAGTATTTGAGATTTTCGTTGCTAACCTCTATTTAATAAATTTTAAATTTTTAAATCAATTTTATGAATTATTAAATCCATTAAAAAGGATTTAATTAGCGTGTCCAAAAATTGGAGTGTTACATTTGGAGACTACACATCTATATCTATGCTACTTCTATTAAATGTACGAAGGTGTTTTCTACTTTTTGTTTTTTTGCCCCGAGCACTTGCAATTAATATCTGGCTCATCCTACGCCTCTTTCCAACCGACACAAAACGGTTACAAACCGAACACTAATGTATGCCTCTTAAATAAATAAACATACAAAACGGTTTCTCTTAAAAAAACCTCCTTGTGTGCTATTTCGTCAGCACAATCTGCTTCGGGCAACAACACACCATACCACCACAAAAAACTTATCATCTCCATCCACCCTGTTTGGGACGACTATTACTACCAGAATTCTTGCCCCGAAAAAGATATCAAAAGTAGCGTACATTGGTTCTAGATTTAAACTACCTTATCATCTATGTATTTGTATTAACTTATATATGTACATATTCATGCAGTCAGTCTCCCATGGGGTCCTCATTTTAATTAAAATGCGGACCTCCTCATTTTTTCTATTTTTCGATCGAATTTCGATGATCTGAGCCGCTCAATGTGTTCAGAATATGATTTTAAAGGTACGTGAGAGAAATCGGCAAATTAAAAAAATGACAGGGAAGGGTTTGATTTGGACAGTTTTTATTTGAACTATTCGATAAAAAACAAACAAAACTGCTCGGATCATCGAAATTCGATCAGGGAAGGGAGGTCAGTATTTTATTAAAATGAGGCGGTCCTTATGGGAGACGGATTGTATATTCATGTGTGTGTGTGTGTATGTATGTGTGTGTGTGTATATATATATATATATATATATATATATATATATATATACATACATATAGGAATTTTCAAGTGAGGGATCCCTCATTTTGTTAAAATGAGGGACTTTCATTTTCCGATCAACTTTTCAAAATCCGAGCCGCTCAATGTGTGCAGAACGTGATTTTAAGGGTACCCGTGAGAAATCAGCAAAAAAATGACCGGGAAGGGCTTCATCCTAGCAGTTTTTTTTGAACCATTCAATGAAAACTGCTCGGATAAAGCCTTTCCCGGTCTTTGTTTTTGCTGATTTCCTGTGGGTACCCTTAAAATCACGTTCTGATCACTTTGAGCGGCTCGGATCATCGAAATTCAATCGGGAATGGGAGTCCCGCATTTTAATAAAATGAGGGATCTCTTACCGTAACATTTAACTTTTCTAAAATGTAATGTTCTTATGTATTATATTTTTGATTTGGGTAGGAAACCGTTGTTGAACCGCTTGAATGTTGGAATATTTAGGTTTTAAAACTCTTTTTAAAGTATTATTATTTAATTATAATTCCAAGAGTCACCATTTAAATAGGTGTCTCTTCATTAATAGGAGATACTCCCTCCGTCCATTTTTAAATGTTCCGTTTCGTAATTCCAACTTATTATCATCTTTATACCTTTAACATCAGCTTTTACCTCCACTTTACTATTTACCCTCTATGAAGACATCTACTTTTACCCACTAACTTTATTATATTATTATTACACTTTTACTCACTAACTTTATAAAATAGACACTTATTAAGGGATAGCAAAAAATGGTATACTGAACTGTAAAAAAGGAACAGAGAGAGTACATGTAAGAGTTGTGTCTCATGTGGAGAAGCACAACATATCCCTATATAAGGCTTCTTATTCTAACGTTAAACTTACCTTTTAACGTAAAAAAAAAAAAAAACCATCTTCTCTCCCTCCCTCCCTCTCATCCTCTCTTTGATTATCAGTACACTATACTTTGTATATCTTCGGGCCACTTCGACCATAGACGGTTCATTGTACTTCTAGCTTGGCCGTGATTTGGGTTTTATCTTGGAGTTGTTGATTGTTCATCGGAACCCTCTCATGGGGAGGCAATAACAATTTTAAGACAGCGACATCGTGCTCTCTAATCACAAGCCAAATTATCTCTTACTTTGATTATATTGATTTAATTGTGTTCTTTGTGTTTTGTAGTGTTTCGGGTTTAAAATCCCATACATAGAAAAAAAACAAAAAAAAAAAACATCATGAAGACATGTTCAAGCAAAAAGTCTTCCAATGGCCACATCATTGTTTTGAGTGGTATCTTAATTCTTAATTTCCTTGCGTCTATGTACATTTATGTATTCTGGATTCAACGTATAATAATAATAATAATAATAATAATAACAATAATGATTTCGTTCACAAGGAAACACATGTCAATTTCACAATTGATGGTCTGCCCTTTAAAAAAAATAATCATGCTTGCAATGTTTTAATTTCTTGATAATTCCCAAAATTTTGAGTTTCTCCATTTTGTCCGTTTGGTTGGTATTAGAGGTGGCAAATTGAACCCACACCCATTAACAAACCCAGACCCATCAACTAAAAACTAGATCCAACCCAACCCATTTATTAGTTGGGTAAGAATGGGTCCAAACCCAACTAACCCATTATTAGTTGGGTCTTAATTGGGTATCAATTGGGTCAACTAAAATGACCCAATGGGCATGAAAGTAACCCATGAAAAATTTTCATCCCTTTACCAAATTTTCATCAATTGGTCCAAACCCAACTAAAATGTCCCACCACCGCCGCCACCGTTACCACCACCACCGCAGCCACCGCCACCACCATAATGCCGCCGCCACCACCACAACCACCGCGCCACCACTGCCACCATCGTCACGCCACCACCGCCGCCACCACCACCGCCACGCCGCCACCGCCATGCCGCCGCCACCACGACGCCGCCCTCACCACCCCCACCACAACGCCGCCGCCACCACCACCACGCCACCCTCACCACCCCCACCACAACGCCGCCACCACTACCACCACGGCCATGCAGCTGTTTCTATTTATGTGGTAATTGTCTTTCAAAATAACGGCATCAATCGAGCCACAGCGATTCTGACCAATACAAAAACGATTTCGTGCGTTGAACGAAAAAACATTGAATCAGGCATTTTTCTTTGTGCTTCTACAGTGGATTTTCCGAAATCAAAGAAAGAAACAGAAATACTCCACTACGAACGGAGAGGAATCTAGAGAAGCTCCGACGCCCTGACTCACGAGAAATTCGGAAAGGAGAGAGAGAAAAGTGTCGCCGGAAAAGCAGAGGGAGGATGGTGTGAACGGAGGGAGGAGGCCAGGAGGGTGTGAGCAAACAGGGCGGCGTTTATGTGTTTGAAAGAAACAGAGACAGAGGCCTTTATTCGGTTCCTATCTTTGAAATTTTTTTTTTGATGTAATGACTGATAATCGATTGAGAAAGATAGAGAAATTATTGAAAAATATACAGAGAGAAAAATAGATTTCTTAAAGATGGGTTTGATTTGTTTATGCTAAAGTTTTTTTCTTTTAATCTTTCGGTATTAGGAAGTGAAAAAGAAGATTGAGAATGTCATTTACGGCTTTCTAGGAGTATTAAAAATGTAAAATCTTCTGTTGTCCTTCTTCTAAGTGATTTTTGCCCGCCCTTTTCGTTTGCTTCCTTTTTTCTGTTGTGGTTTCGATCATTGTCTTCAGGAGAAATGGATTTCAAATTCAAGAGGAATGTAATGTAAGAAGAATGAGAGATTAACTTGTACGGTGCGGCGGCGTGGTGGAGGGGATGGTGAGGGTGGTGAGGGTGGCGTGGCGGCGGCGGCGGCCATGGTAGTTGTGATGGTGGTGGCGGCAGCGGTGAGGGTGGCGTGGTGGCGGCGGCGTTGTGGTGGTGGTGGATAATTGGGTTAATGGGCGGGTCGGATTTGATTTTAAATAAATGGGTCGGGTTGGGTATGGGTAATTGAGCTCATAATTAATGGGTCTAAATGGGTCAATGACCCATTAAAAACCCAACCTATTTATAACTTGCCCATTTTGACCCAAACCCGCCCATTTGACACCCCTAGTTGGTATATATGTACCATCTTCTCCCATTCAATATCTTGATTGAAATGTTATGCACAACAAGTGAAAACCGATGCATAAATGGGTGAAATTAATCTTACAAATTAATTTGCATAATTAATGATGGTCATGGAATGTATAACGAAGTTATTAGTATATCTTAATTTTCATGACCTCGATTTCAATGATATACGCTCTCCAAGAAGAACTACAATGTCAACAACTGGGCTTCAAACAAACCACGTGCAATGCACGTGGCTAAACGACAAGTCTCTAGAAAAAGATGTTGGATTTCTTTAAATTTCTCTATAAACTAAAACAAGTTGAATAAAAAAATGAGATAAATTACATAATCTTTCTTCTATATGTCACATTTCCTCTTAAGTGGACCTTTTCGATCCTATTTGGTTTAGGTTTTGAGTAAGATTTTTAAGAATAATAAGCGGAGATAGATAGAGAAAATTTATTGAAAACAGTGCCCGAACAAGTCATTCGTCTTCCATTTTCAAGAACCGAGTAGGCGAGTAAACCTTTCCTCTTCCACTTGCATAGAAATCAATTTTAGGTTCCACTTGCTTAAAATCAATGAGTTTATTGAAATCAAAAGATATGTCATATGAATCTTATTTGATATATTTCAACGAGATTTTTTGGACGTAAAAAAATTAAAAAAATATTTTTATAAATGTATTATTTTTGAATTTGAAAATTAAAAATAAGTATTTACTCCCTCCGTTTCAAATTGAAGGTCCGGTTCGGTCTTCAATGCAAAATTTAAATTGTTAATATCTTTCAATCTACAATGATTTTTATGTGCAATATGGATCTTATATGATAGATTTCAATTAGATCTATTATACAAAATTTTTAAAATCTTTAAAGACATTGTAGATTGAAAGATATTAACAATTTCAATTTCGTCTTGGAGACCGAACTAGACCATCAATATGGAACTGAGGGAGTATTTTTTTAAGAAGGGGAGTGGAACTAAAATATTCCCACCAAGGCCCCAACTCGTCGCTGAATCTCCGAGCAAAAATTGTACGGAGTACCAATAAAGGAAGGAAAAAGAAATCAGCTCTGAGAAAAAACGAAGCTCTGCTTTCTCTTCAATGGCTACTTCGGAATCCCAAAATCCCTCCTCCTCCTCCTCTTCGAATCCCGGAGGTAGATACGACATTTTCTTGAGTTTTAGAGGCTTAGACACCCGCAAAAAGTTCACTGATCACCTCTACCACGCTCTCATGCGCGAGGGCTTCCAAACATTCCGAGACGATGACGAGATCGAGAGGGGTGAGGTTATCAAATCCGAGTTGCTGGAAGCAATCAGGAATTCCAGGATGTCGGTGATCGTCTTATCGGAAAACTACGCCAACTCGACGGCGTGCCTATTTGAACTCCAGACGATTCTCGAACTGTGTAAGAAGTCAGATCATTTCGTTTTGCCCGTGTTTTACGAGGTGGAACCTTCGGTCGTCAAGGAGCAGTCAATGAATCTGGTTTTCGGAGAAAAGGAAGTGGCGGCTGAGAAAGTGAAGGGATGGAGTGCAGCGCTTAAAGAGGTTGCGAGTATGGCTGGGATGGTTTTCGAGAAGGAATCTAATGGGTAATTTTGAGATCAACTCCCCTTTTACTATCGTATGCATAAACAAATTAAGATTGGAGAATTATTCATGGATTGGTGGGATTGATATTAACTATATATACTGAGCAAATATATTTACGAAAAATAATTCTCTATTGCATGGAATTGATTTGTTTCCTTAATTACACTTATAAGTACCAAAAATCAAATAGCTTTCTAGTTGTAAAACGTATTCAATTCTTATTAGCAATAAGAAGAAGATCAAGTACATGACTAAATATTGACCTATTACGAGATTTTTGGCTCGGCCCCTGGTGGGATTGGTCCCCAAGATTTGGGATCAATCCATACATGACTCTGTCCCAGCTTTCATTGAGCCTTGCTAGTGGACGCTAGGATTAGTCGCCCAATATTAACCAATTCCAAGATTTGGGATGGAACGCTTTGCCCCGGCTTCAATTGAACCCTGCTAGTAGACAGGACACCTGAGTTATAAAAAAAGAGGCAAGCATATGAAATACAATTGAGTTGATGAAGGCAAAAGATTTGTTTTATGATTTCCTCATAAACTACTACAACAAAGTAATTTCATAAAAAGACATAATTTTGCTTTAGGAATCTTTAGAAGCTGAGACACAACTATTTATACTGTGAATGAATTTGTTGCGACCCATATATTTGTTCAAATGTCACGTCATAAGGGTAGATAAAGTTACCACATTCTACCACGATAAAGTTAGCACATTCTCCCACATGTATATACGAGAAGAATTATTCAATGCCCCAGAGGCAAGGACAAGTGGTGCCCCAACCCCTCTTTTCACCACAATTTGTACGGTCCCCACCACAAAGTGTGTGGAGCTTACACAAGTGTGTGGTGGAAAGAGGGGTTGCGGCACCATGTGTCCTTGCCCCTAGGGCACTGAATTATCTCTTGTTCAATGCGAGAAAACTAGTTCCGAACTACTAACCTGCCAGTGTATTCTTACTGAAGCCAACAGTTATGAAATTGCTTGGTATAGTTTTTTTTGCTGTTGTTTTTGTGAAACCATAACCTTTTAATCACCATACTAGTTTTCTAATCCTCACGTTATCTTTGCTACACTACATTTCTTCACCACCACCTCACCCTGTTTGTCAATTTTATTGCAATGTGATAGTATCTAAAGATTTTTGAACTCAAGCTCACTTGTGCTGGCTTGAATCAAGCCCGATCTGAACTCAAGCCTGACTTATACTTAAACGAACTGATCCCGAATCTAACATGGTTCGATTCAATTCGGTTCATTAACACCCCTATACGTGGCTAGGTTCATATTGCAAGTGTATTTATGAAAAATCAGCTCCGACTTTCGGAATTCAGTCCTTACAATTTAGAATGTAGATTGAAGTGATGCTTGTGCAATGTGATCTGTGGATTAAGATTAACTCTAAATACTGCTATTTATTTAATAAATAGGTACAGAGGAATTTGAATGATAATATGGCAGGTGAAGTAAAGTGGTTTGGAGTTTATTTAAGTGTGATAAACAAGTTTTCTGTTATCCTTTCTCACTTCTAAGTGCTTGAGTGTAATGGGCTTCCCACATTTCTCCTCCTCCTGTGTCTCTTTTATAGTCCCTCTAACTGTCTTTCCCTTCTGGGCTTCCCACATTGCTCGAGTCTTGCTGACTTCATTTCCCAAGTTGCTAATGCCCAAACCTTACTACGTACTAGATACTACTATTACCAATCCTTGGCTGCCAATTCTATTTTTAATCCTTGATTGCCAATTTGCCACATCTGCTTCCAATCCCTGACTACCAAGATAATATAGAAATTCGGAATAAAATAGTGGGCCCTATTTCAGGGTGTTGCAGAAGTCCAAATACGAATTTATAGTGTTGGATTGTGTGCTGGTCCACCACCTATTGGGCAAACCCTTCTCTTCAATGCAGAAAACATGTAGTGGGCTATTGTTAGGCACTTTTCTCGTACACTTTATCCAATCATCTCTAAGCTTGCTTCAAAATACACCCTCTTGAAAATCAACTCAATCGCCATATTATCCTGCAAAGAGAAATTTAATCCATTATCTAACATTCATCTAGGGAGCTGATTTTCGCGCTCCTAATATGTCCACAGGCGCTCCAATTTTTGTCCCATTAGCTGCAAGTTCCTAATTTACCCTCTGAGGACCGCAGGCCCCATTAACCCTCAAACATACACACACACACTCTCTCTCTCTCTCGCTTTACCCTCCCGCCTCTTCATCTCAGCCCCAACCACAAAACCTCCAAACAAAGGACAACCTCACCCTCACCCTCTCTCGCATCGGCAAAATCACTCCTCCACCCTCTCCCTCGCTCAATCGAATCCTCTTCGTTGAAACCTCATTGTCGATCGAACCCTCAGGCCATGAAACCTTCACAACAATCTTACTCCTCTCTCTGTGTCGATCTCACTGTCTGCGACGGTGCCGGTGGATGTATGGTTGGCGACGATGGTGGTGTGGACGATGAAGGAGTTGAGAGGAGCGTTAAACTTACGGTCGAAATGAGAGAGGGGGTTTATCAACGGAGAGGATCATTTCCGCAACAGCTTGAACTGGATCGTGAAGGGCTTGTGGATCGCGAAGGGCGCCGTGGGGAATTACTCGGCTTGTTTGTTGTGTAAAGCGCTGACGTGTCGGTATTACCGTGGGCCCGTGGGGAGAATTACTTGGATATCGATGTGGATATTGGAAGCTCGGTGATTGCGAACGCGGTGTTGAACAGCGATGATGGTGGACATGAGGTTCGTGGTGGAGGCGCATGTTAGGCACACCAACTATTATGAATCTGACTAAGCACTGGATTATATTCCGTTGAGTTTCTTACAAGTTTGTGAGGTAGTGTTGTGTTTCTCTGCCGAGGTGTATGTGAACTTGTATGCATGCATGTATTCCAGAGAGAGAGAGAGAGATGTGAGTACAAGAATAATGGACGCCAACTGTTTCTGATATGGATTGAATGAAAAATTCTGTTTTCACTTTCTACTCAGCGCAGGAGGAGGAGTTGCCGGAGAAGTTGTTTGGGGCAGTTAGGGTTTGTCTGGTGGAGATGTTGGCGGCGATAGTGGTGGACAGGGTGGTTGGGAGAGGATGAGGTCGGCCTTTGTTGAGAGGTTTTGGGAATGAGATGCAGAGGCGGAGAGAGAGAGAGAGAGAGAGAGAGAGAGAGAGAGAGAGAGAGAGTGAGTGAGTGAGTGTGTGTGTGTTTTGGGGGTTAATGGGGCCTGTGAGGGTAAATTAGGAATTTCTAGATAATGGGGACAAAAATTGGAGCGCCGGTGGACATATTTGGAGCGCTGAAATCAGGTCCCATCATCTATTAGGAGAATTATCATAATCCAATGCAAAATTATCCAAGAATAATGGAATAAGTATACACTTTTAACCGTTCAATAGAGGACATATCTACCCTAATCATGAATTGAGGCAAGGTCTTACATCAGTCAAGCGTCACAACCCGCATGGGCTCTTGAGTCTACAAATATAATCCATTTTTTAATAACTCAAGGTGTTTTAAATATGTGCACCTTGACTAGTCCTTAGGGGATCAATCTCACTCTCTACTACCGAGAGGCACATTTGAAGCTGGAGCAAATTTTTATATGGCCTGACCCTTTCACAATAGGTTATAGCACCTAGGATATTTCAAATATAACCCTTGTGTAGCACTAACAATACGAAAGGGGCGTCTTCCATAAGATTAAGGGACACGGGAAAGGGCTCGAGCTTGTCTGAATCTCCTATAAGATGTTTCCTTCTCCTAGTTAATAAGCTACTCTCCTTTGCTCAACCAAACTTCTAAAAGTTTTATGACCCTTACGAGGTTTGTGTGTTTCTAGTCCAGGCCTTCTTCTGCTATTCTGTACTATTTTGACGAGTGTGGAAAGCTCTTAGTTAATATTGAAATCCGTTCCCGTTGTAGTTTGCAAAGTTGGCAGTCCAGGCAAAGTAATGCTACTCTTGATCAAATCCTTCGATTCATTAGGTTTATTGACCTCTTCGTTTGTGGCCTTCATGTTGTCTATGGGTGGCAAGCATCTTTTTTTTTTTTTTTTTTCCTTCCTTTTGATATGCCTTACTCTTACGATCAAAAAGTAAAGGAAGAAAAGAAGAAATAGCCTAAAACCTTTAGGTAATCATTTGTTCACATATCTGCACGGAAATTTGATTTTTCTTGCCAAATCTATTAAGTCATTAGCGTCCTTCATTTACAAATTTTGAATTTTTAGCTATGAGGCCATGTTCATCGAGGAAATTGTTGGTGTACTCAAAGGCAAGCTAGCTCGCAAGGACCTGAGTATTGACAACCATCTAGTAGGTATGGATTCGCGAACCGAGCATGTTAATTGCTGGTTAAAAGATAAGTCGGGTAAGGTTGGCATTCTTTTGATATGTGGAATGGGTGGAATAGGGAAGACGACGATTGCTAAAGTTGTGTACAATTCAAACCATGATAGATATGATGCTGCCTGTTTTCTTGAAAATATTAGGGGAGTTTCCAAAGGACACAATGGATTAGTTCATTTGCAAAGACATCTTCTTTTCGATATTTTAGGGAAACAGGAGCGCATAACCAATGTTGATGATGGACGATGGCGGATCAAATATGCATTAAGTAACAAAAGCGTTCTTCTTGTCCTTGATGATGTGGATCATACGGAACAACTATTTGCATTAGCTAGCCAAGAAGATTGGTTTTCTCCGGGAAGTAAAATTATCATAACCACTAGGCTCGAGAGCATTATGAAGCGTGCTGATAATATTTATGATGTGTACCGGCCTGGAAAATTATCCAATGATGAATCACTTGAGCTTTTCAGTTGGCATGCTTTTAGACAAAAGTGCCCTATTCAAAGTCACATGGCCATATCAAAAAGGTTTGTGCAATACTGCGATGGGCTTCCTTTAGCTCTTCAAGTACTGGGGTCTTCTTCTCGACAGAAAGATACAGCTCGATTGGAAAATGAAATCCACAAATTGCAAACAGGTTATCATGACGCAATCCCAAAAATACTCCAAATAAGCTATGATTCTCTAGCAGATGACCATGATAAAAATCTATTCCTTGACATAGCTTGTTTCTTTGTTGGAAAGAAGAAAAATGATACGATCATAATTCTGGAAGGTTGTGATTACTACGCACTTGCTGGGATTCATAATCTGGTCGATAGAAATCTCTTAACAATTGAAAAGAACAAGCTGGAAATGCATCAGATACTTCAGGATATGGGAAAACAAATTGTTTTGTGTGAATCTGTTGATTATCCGGAGAAGCGTAGCAGAATTTGGCGTCCTAAAGAATCCTCCAAAATTTTGCAAGAAAAAATTGTAAGAAACATGTTTCCCATGGTTATGTGTATTGATTTTGCACATGCTTGATAGTATCTAACTAGTGTTTCTGTGTTCTTAATTTCTTCTAAGGGTACGGAAAACATTGAAGGCCTCATACTTGACAATTTCATCTTGAGAAATTCCAACATGGTTGTGATTGAAGCAAATACATTTGACAAGATGTATAATTTGAGATTACTCAAGCTGAGTGGTGTACAACTCTCTGGAACTTCTAAGGCATTTCCCAAAGGATTACGATGGTTGTATTGGCGTGGTTTTCCTTCAGAATCTTTCCCCAATGATTTTCCTCTAGAGAACTTGGTCTCTCTTGACATGCGTTATAGCAACTTGAAACAAGTTTGGAAAGGAACTAAGGTTAGATACTCTGTTTTTCTTCTCTTCTTACAGTTTTATAATTGTTTTGGTTAGTAACTTAGGAGAGAAAAGCACCTTTTAAATAATTTGCCTAGCATTATTTTCCTTTTTTGGATAGGTTCTTGGATCGTTGAAAATTTTAAATCTTAGTCACTCCCCAAAACTTGCAAAAACTCCAGATTTCTCGAGAATGCCCAACCTAGAGAAATTGGTTCTGAAAGCTTGTCCAAGTTTGTTCGAGGTCGATGAATCTATTGTAGAACTACAGAGGATGAAGTCACTGAATCTACGAGATTGCAAAAGTCTGAGAAAGCTTCCAAGAAATATTGGTATGGTAGAATCTCTTGTAGAAATAGATATTTCCGGTTGCTCAAATCTTATGGGGGCAATAGAGGAGCTGGAGAAGATGAAATCACTGCAAGTGCTTAATGCTAGTAGAATGGAAATAAATCGTGTCCTCACTGGAAGTGCTTACCCTTGGTTTTGGCTTGGGGTTCCAAAACCAAGGGTACAAATGTCATTGGCCTCTTTACCAAGCTCTTTGGTACGTTTAAATATTTCTAGTTGCAATCTCACTGATGATGCATTTCCCAGGGATCTTAAGCTGTCCAAGTTGCAGTATTTATCTCTTGGTGGAAACCCAGTTTCTAGCCTACCAAACTTTATTAAAGATCTTCCAGTTCTCCAAATATTGGATATATCCCGTTGTCCAAAGCTCCAGCAGATTCGATGGCCATCGACCGTCGTACAGCATGTGGTTGTCACACAGTGTGATGCATTGGAAAAAGTAACGTTTGAGACTGGGACAGAAAATATAGGCATCACACATACTTTTTGCTGGAATTTAAATCACGCTCAGTGCTGTCACAATTTCTTACCCGTCAGAGAAGCTGATGTGGAACTGATCAAGACTCTTGACTTCTTAAGCTTGGACTCTATGGCAGATGTTGAGGTTACCATAATCAAATACCCTATATCGGTGTTTGGCAAGCGTCCCGTTCAGGTTCTCTCTCTCTCTCTCTCTCTCTCTCTCTCTCTCTCTCTCTCTCTCTCTCATGCATTTAACGGTTGTAACCATGGATTTCATCTTCCCAGATAATGTATGAAAAAAATGTATTCGACACATTTTTTCCTGGAAGAGAAGTTCCACATTGGTGTAGCAATAAGAACGGTGGATCCACAATATCATTTACCGCGACCTTATCTCCTCATTTTTGTTTTCGAGGCTTGAATCTTTGTGTGGTTTGTACACGTCCTGCTGAGAATAAATGGCTTCAACCACCCTTCCATTATGAAATCAATAATAAGAGAACTGGCAAGAGCATGTTACTCTATAGACCAAGACATTATGGCATTCCGGAAGATGGTGAAGATTTGGTATGGTTAAGCCATTGTCTCATTCCGTATCTATTTGAAGAGGGCGATGAAGTGGAAGTTTTGTTCGGGATTACTGGTGGTGGACAAATAAAGGAGTGTGGAGTCCACCTTATGTACTTCAAAGAAGTGGGAGAAGTATGCCAATACATTAGCACTATACACCATTCATGGGATTCAAGTATGCATATACATGTGCCTTATGCAGGTGCGAAATTTTTCTGCCCTTATGCTTATGCATGCTAACAGGAACATCTAGTAAGCTCTTAGAGTGTATTCGTTTCGGTATTCAAGATTTGGGATTCTCTCTGTGCGCAAGGTCCCCAATAAATTTTCTCTCAATTATTACTTTCATTTCTCTATCTATCTCTCTCCACTCATTACCCAAAATCCTAAAATCAAAATCCTAAAATCAAAATCCCACAACGTACATGGTCTTAGTGATGGTCTAGCTTGATATGACTTCAAATATGAGAACTTGAAGAAACTACAAGTGTGCATAGGTTTCTTATTTTAGAAAGATGATCATTGGAAATTGAAACCTCCGAGATGCCATATCATTGGAAAAACTACTTAGTTTGGTGTTTTCGGTCATAAACCAACGCTAAAACATGTAAACATTATAACCTGAATGTTCTTCCTTTCTGATGAAGTAATGTTGTGCACATTTACCGTTGGTAATGAGTGCAGAAGCAACAACAGGAACAGCAGAAGAAGAAGCATGCGTTGGAGTGGATACAGATGGGGACTGATTTAAGCTCCCCAATCTACACTTGATAAGTCTATGATCATTCTACTTGGAGATTTATACATGTTCTTTCTGTTTCAGGTGTTAAATGTCGATTGTGATGGATTCAGAGCTCAGCAACGAAGGTTAGCACATGCGGATGGAAGCTAAGAGCAATGGACCAAGGCTTGGAGGCAAGATGGGAGTGAAGAGGCAAAAACAAGGCACAATCTCTCCAAACAAGCTTCAAATCATTCCATGACAAGTAGAAAACATGGTTTCAGAAAGTCTCTGTAGGACTCTAAGCCATAGAGAATGTGTCTAGACAAATGCTCACGTGTCTAGACGGATGTAGCTGACTTAAGCCGTTTTCTTTGACTTTTTGAACTTTGAAAGGCCAACGTTGGCTTGGAGCTGTTTATAAGCTTTTAGGGACATCCTAGGTCACCATACTTTTGCCTTGGAACTAGCTTAAGACTTGCTTCAAAGTGAAGCAAAGGAGAAAGGAGGAGAAAACAGAAGAAAAGGAGGAGATTCAAGATTGCGTGAGTTCTAACCTCAAGAATTTGATGGCCGGCTAAACTTCGTTCTCAGGTTGGATGAAGGTTTCCTTTCAAGTAGCTTGAGTTTTGTATCTGTTTCAAGACTACCCCTTTGAATCTTGGATGTATGAGACTCAAGGAGAATTTCATTTTTGGAATGAATGGTTTGAATGTTTCATATTCTATTCATTTCTTATGTTTATATTCTAGACTTCAAACACTTACATACAAGATTTATATTTATTCATTGAATTTTTTGAGATATACCATACTTGGCAAAACAAGGTGTGCTATTAGACGAGTTGTGCATAGATATGACTCGCACCAATAAGATGCAATGACAGTATTTAACCTAGCAAGAATCAAGTTAGGAGAGGGAAACCCGGATTCAAAACCCTAGAACTTTTTCCACTTGTTTTACAAAACCATAATTCCTTTTACTTTCTTAGTCTTAAAGTCTTAAAACCAAAACTTAAATCCCGTTCTCAAATTGATAAGTCGAAATTGATTGAAACCGATAAGACATGTATTCTTGTCCTTGTCGACCGATACTTGGGCATTTGTCACTACTCTATAGAGTAGTCATAATTGTTCTATTTTAATCAATAATTTTGATACAGTAATCACATCATCAAGGACTAACGACTTTCTCCAACGAAGCGTTGAGCTCCTACAAATTTTGGACATTCTCACGTACTAAACCATTGAATCTCGAGGTTTTTTAGCTACGGACCTACGAAATTCAAAAACCAGGGGATAATGTTGTGCGGTTGTGTACTACTCTGCACCATCCCGGGCAAATGCATGAAATGAGAGAAGGTCGTGTACATCAAATGTGTATCCATTTCTTTCTATAACAAGCTATTGCGGCAGATATGGGGAACACCTACCCTCCTTCACAAAGAGCCTGGCTATGGATTGCTTGGTTTGAAAGTCGTGGCTCGGTTCTCAAAAAAAAAAAAAAAACGTTGTGGCTCAAATACACCCCGAAGGAGCAGAAAATTTTAGACAGTTGAACCAGTGGCAGCCTAAAAAAGCCAGCAAAATTCGTATGCTCTGAGCTCATATCTATTTAAAATAGCAGCTGAAGAACTTCCATTACAAAACTGAATATGGTGGAAACATGAATCACGAGGAATTGCGGAATGGAAATGATTCAGTTGACAAATGATATCTGATATCCTCTCTCTCTCTCTCTCTCTAAATAGAAGTACAATGTGTTGAGCACTATTCGAGCATTCACAACTACCAAGGCATTTTTAACAATTCTACGCGATCTGATATCTTCAAGTTCAAGCTCGATCGGAAATGTGACGGCCTATGGGTAAAACCCTTTGTCGCTGTCTCAAGCTCTTTCTTCAACTAATAAAAAGCTTCAAGGCTTCAAGGGTATAACAATTCTACGCGATCTCAGAACGGTGGATTCACCATTTCATTTACTGCGACGTTATCTCGTCATTTCGGTTTTCAAGGCTTGAATCTTTGTGCAGTATATACACTTCCGGTGTATGCACTTGGGATCGAGAGAGCTTATCAGCACCTACAATTTGAAATCACTAACAAGAGCAGGGGCATGAAGACCGTCTATAGGTCAAGCTTCTTTGGCATTCTGGAAAAAGGTGGAGATGTGGTGTGGTTAAGCCATTCTTACAATGCCAATCTGTTCGCTGAGGGCGATGAAATCAAAGTTTCGTTCATGATTATTGATGGACAAATTAAGGAGTGCAGAGTCCACCTTCTGTACTTCGAAGAAGAGGAAGAAGTATTCCAACACTTTAGCAGAATACAACATTCATGGAATCCAAGTTTTTCTGAATATATGCCTGATTCAGGTGCGAACCTTCTTTGCCCTTGTGCTTTATAGATGCATATTAACAGCAACATCTAGCTAGCTCGTAATGATGGTCTGGCTTTATATGACTTCAAATATGAGGACTTGAATGAACTACAAGTTTGCGTAGGTTTCTTATTTTAGAAAGATAATCATAGAAAATTGAGACCTCTGAGATGCCAATATCAATATTGGAAATTCTACTTAGTTGTTTCTAGTCTTGAACTAACACGTACGAAAATATGTAAACAGTTTAACCTGAATGTTCTTTATTTCTTATGAAGTTGTGCACAAGAAGGACCGAAAACCAGACACACACAAACATGAATCAACACAGAGAGAAAAGTTTCATCCATTCACAAACATAGATTACAAAACAACTCTCCCGGAGGAAGAGCACCCCATACCGGAGCGCAGCTCTGTTGGGAAAATAATTAACTTGTTTTGTTTTGAGAGTTATTAGTTGGTTATGACTTTTTATATTTAGTGGTGGGAGCATTTTTTAAGTAATATTGGTGAGCAATTGAAAGGTGTGAGTTAGGCTAGTGACAAGTCTAATTATAATATTGTAAGTGGTGATCATGGGTGTAATGCATGATAATTAGAAGTAATTAAGTAAATTTTGTTATTCTTAGAATATGAACGTAGTTTAATCTTTGGAAGTATGAGCAATATAATATTCCAAGTACTCTTCTCCCATATTGTCTTCTTCTATTTTGTGAGTGTGTGTTATGACTTTTTATATTTGGTAGTGGGAGTATTTTTTAAGTAATATTGGTGAGCAATTGAAAGGTGTGATCGAGTTAGGCTAGTAAAAGTCTAATTATAATATTGTTAGTGGTGATCATGGGTGTAATGCATGATAATTAGAAGTAATTAAGTACATTTTGTTATTCTTAGAATATGCATGCAATTTATTCTTTGGATGTATGAGCGATATAATATTCCAAGTACTCTTCTCCCATATTGTCTCCTTCTATTTTGTGAGTGTGTGTGCGCGCGCGCGCTCTTGGCCTCCATCAAACTCAACTCCCACTCGATCTGTGGTACACTCTTTCAATCTCACCGCACTTTATCGCAGACCCACGGCTGTAGTACACTACAATTACATGTATAAATAGGCCCAAAGGGGAGCCTTGTATCCAACGGAAAGAAGATAAGGCGGCACACAGCCAATGACCATATCTTCAATGATCTGTTGCTTCTGTTCTCTGGGCTGCAAATTGCAGCTGATGTCTAAGGCTTCTAGAAGGCCACCCTTTTGGTCCATCAATTCTGAGCCAAATCCTCACAGAAGATATGTCGTGTACATTTACCGTTGGTTAGTAATTATTGTATGCAGCTGCTTGGAGTCATGAAGCAAATGGTAAAATGAGTTTTAGGAGAATACTCACTGCAGATCAAAACAAGATGAGAGGAGAATACAGACTGCAGTTGACAAAAAGAGAAGAATACGGATATCGAAGGGTGTGACTGATGACTTGCTCCAATGAAGCATATTGGGTTTTATCATTGGGTAAAGTGTGGCCTTATATGTGGCATCCTTGTGTGAATGTAAAAGCAAGAAACACTAAGTAGAGAAAAATTTGTGCTGTCCCTTTTATACTCTCTCTCTCTCTCTCTCTCTCTCTCTCTCGCTCTCTCTCTCACACACACACACACTTTATCATTTTTGGCCTCCTACACCAGTGGGTCTATCCCACAAAATTCACCTTGTTATTCACCAAAAATCCGACAAGCTGAGCACAGGTCATTGCCGCCTATATGTCGATCGTATGGAAATATTGTTGCTGAGAATTGACGGTCTCAATATCTCATAATCATGTTTCCAATAACCTCATACCTTACAGCTATGCTGATCAATCTACCTTCGCTGTTGCTTTCAAAAGCCTGTCGAAATTCAAAACCTTGCTTTGCTTGAAAGCGGTGGCTCAAATACACCGCAAAGAAGCAGAACATGTAAGACTGTTGATTGTTGAACCATCAATCCCCCTAAAAAATGCCCGCAAAATTCCTATGCTCGAAGCTCAAATCGTTTAAAAGTTTTACTCAAGAAAATCAACTAGATAACCGAATATGGTGGAAAAATGAATCACAATGAATTGCGGAACAAAAATGGTTCGGTGGACAGTTGATATGTTCATCCTCTCTCTAAATACAACTACAATGATTCGAGCATTCAAAACTAACTGAGGCATTTTTCACAAACCTATACGATCTCAAAAAGAATACACCGAACGTCTACCAAACGTCTACCAAAAAAATTTCATGACGGTTGTGAAAAACTCAATTTTGTCGTCTTCTAGTTCAAGCTTGGAAGTGAGGTTTACGGGTAAAACCCTTCATCGCTGTCTCAAGATCTTTCTTCAACTAATAACAAAGCACCTTAAGAAAGTACGAGCTAGGTACTCCCAATGATCAAAAAGCACCTTAAGTGGTCATCTTATAGGTTATCCAAACACTACAATAACATGTCGCAACAAATCAAAATTGAAAAAAAGAAGAATTGGGAAAAAGGGTCCATAACAATCAGATTGTCCTACTCATTTTACAAAATGTCAGGTAAACCATCAAGAAAGAGTGAATCTTTCATTCGGCGATGAAAATACCAAGAGTAAGAAACTAATACAGGTCTTGGCACATGGGTCCCAAATTTATTTTTCATTAAGTAAAACAAGGAAAGAAGAATTCAGGGGAAGCAACAGAAACTCCTAAAGCATATGTCGTAGCTCAAGCTAATATATCATGCCAACTTGCATAGGGACTGCATAGAGTTAACTGCGGTTAGCTAGATTATCTTCTGATCACTAGAATTATAGCTTCGACTAAGGAACGAAAATTGGCATTAAGCTAGGACACAGACTACAGACGCTAAAATAAGAGCACATTAAAGGATTTATGGAGTTATCATAAATTATTGTGAAACCTTGGAAAGGGCTTACTTTAGCCTTGAAAGGACTTGGGGCTCGTGTAATGTGCTAGCACATGACGGAGGTTTAGTGGACTTCACCGAGACCTTACCATCATAATACAAATAGTTCAAATTATAGAGTTGATTCCAAAATTATCCGAAAAAGAAATATATTGATCTAATATCGCTAGCCACATGATTGGCCGGATAACATGTGTCAAATATAATAGTTGACTTGTTGACTAAACAAGATTAACTGTAAGATAAATTCAACTATCAATCTCGACTAGTTTTACTTTGAGCACTAATAACTTTCACCAAAATCTATCAAATGAAGGTTTAAGCTAACAACAAATTTAATTTGTTCTTCTCTGCTATTTCATGTTTCTTCTCTTTTTTCATTACCAATCAAGCAAGAGATGGGAATTCTTTTTATTTTCCTCCTCTTTCCTCGTACTTTCCACGGTTCCAAACATACCGTAATCTTTGACATAACTTCACCATTATGAGTATAACTAAAACTCATTACAAGCATAACCGTATCCAAATAAAGTATAATAAAGGAATATCCAAAAAACCAACCAAAACATAACCAAACCCAACCAAGGCATAACAAACAAGTTATGCCTTACTATGATTTTGTTATGCTCATAATGGTTTTGGTTATACTCATAATAGGTTTTGGTTATACTCATAATGATTTTGTTATGCCAAAAGTTACGGTGTCCCCAAAATGACTTGGGACACCGAAGTCATTCCCTCAATATTATATTAATATGGAAAGAATTAAAATTTCTTTCGGCGGGAAGACGACAAAAGTCCTACGTGTTTACCCACTCCGCGTGCTTTAAGGGATTGGATTCTGTACGTAGATACTACTCCCGTAACTCCCGTTCAAGTGACAATTAACCCGACTACAGAAATACAGAGCATACAGTACGCTGAGAGAGGCACTCATCTACTTCTGCATTTTCTCCAAAATAAATGGCTACTTCGGAATCCCAAAAACCATCCTCCTCCTCCTCCTCCTCTTCGAATCCCAAAAACAAAAGTAGATATGACATTTTCTTGAGCTTTAGGGGCCTAGACACCCGCAAAAAGTTCACCGATCACCTCTACCACGCTCTCCTGCGTGAGGGGTTCCAAACATTCAGAGATGACGACGAGATTGAGAGGGGTCATGTTATCAAACCCGAGTTGGAGGAAGCAATCAAGAATTCCAGGATGTCGGTGATCGTGTTATCGGAAAACTACGCCAAATCGACGGCATGCCTGTTTGAACTTCAGACGATTCTCGAGCTCTGTAAGAAGTCGGAGCATTTCGTTTTGCCCGTGTTTTACGAGGTGGAACCTTCGAGGCTCAAGGAGCAGTCAAAGAAACTGGATTTCGAAGAAAAGGAAGTAATTCCTGAGAAAGAGAAGGAATGGAGTGCGGCGCTTAAAGAGGTAGCGCGTATGGCTGGGAAGGTTTTCCCAAAGGAATCTGATGGGTAATTTTGAGATTAACTCCCCTTTTACTAACGTATGCATATACTCCTACTAGATTGGTGGGATTGTATTAAGTTACTATTAACTATACAAAGCACATTTTATTAAATTTTACTAAAAATAATAGATGAAAGTTATCTCCTTAATTCTCTCTTCTTTACCGTGATAAAATACTAGTACAAAAAACTTAACTCTGTTTGGATTTTGAGGATGAACAGGGAAATGAAGAGAAAACAATAATGAGGGAAATTGGAGGGAGAATTGAAAAGAAATTGAAGAGAAGTACATGTTTTCCAAACTTTCTCTTCTCTTTCTATATATAAGACCAAAGTAGGGAAAGAAAATTTTTAAATTTTTTTTTCCTTCTTTTCCATTTCTCTCCACAAGTTAAACACACGTTTTCTAGTTGTAATAGATGTTCAATTTTTATTAGCAAATAAGAGGATCTACATTGTGATAAGCAAATGGGTGCAGATAAGCATACTTAACAACAATATTCGAAAAATACCTCACATTGTAATAAGCAAAGTTGTCTTTTAGCAAATAATCAAATTTCACCCATTCCATAACCAAACTTAACAACTTTTACTAATAACCAATTCGGATTTTTAGTAAACGAGTTCCAATCACACACTCGACCACACCAAATTATTCGTCTCGACAAGACGATTCCAAAACAGAAAGGCTGGTTGCCGTAAACCTCCTCACGTGCCCTCACATGCAGCTTCTCGCGCCACCTAAAGAGGCTGCGTGTGAGATCCACTCGCATCACGCACCGAACGCGCCAAATAGAGTAAAGGCACATGCTATCATGCGCAGCCTCTTTAGGTGGCGTGTGAGGATGTTTCTGGCGACTAACTTTTCAATTTTGGAATCGTCACATTGAGAAGAATAATTTGGTGTGGTTGAGTGCGTGATTGAAACTTGTTTGCGATTGGATAGATGTGCATTGTGTATTGTGGGGTTTTTATTTTGTTAAGGATGCAAAAATAACCAATGTGAAGGTAGAGGTTGTTAAGTTTGATTATGGACTAAATGAATAATCAAATGCTGACGTGGCACATTTTGTTTATTGATTTTGATTACTACCATTGCGGATGCTCTAAGGAGAAGATCAGATAGATGTCTAAATATTGACCCCACTGGGAAATTCCTCCGTAGTGGGATTAGTCCCAATAATTTTGGTCCAGTCCATAAAAACTTTTGTCCTAGCTTTTATTGAGCCCCGCTTGTGAATGGTGAGATTGGTCCCCCAAAATTTGGAACCAACCCGTATGGGGGCTCACTGCCCCTCCTTTAATTTTTTTTTTTATAGGCAAAAGATTTGTTTAGAGAATGCCCCGGGACACTTGATTCATAAAAAAAAAAAAAAAAAAAGAGGAAAAATGTTGTTTGCGCGAGCATATGACTTAACAGTTGAGTTGATGAAGGCAAAATATTTGTTTAGAGAATGCCTCATAAACTGCCACAACAAAGGAACAAATTGCCTTCGGGTTCTTTAGAAGCTAAGACACAATTATTTAAGCTGGAAATGCATTTGTTGTGAACGTGTTGGAGTTTATCTCATATTGATTAATTATTTCCTCCAAAACTAGTATACGAGCCTGGACAGCCTCACCACTCCTTATCAATTGGTTTGGAGTTGGATACTTTAATATGGTATCAGTGCTATGATTTCAGAGAATTTGTTCCCCCCTTGTGCCATAAGTGCACCGTTGTTTGTTGCGATCCAAGTATTATGGATCGTTTGTTTCAGACCGGCTCTGAAATTTTGGAGGCCTAAAACGATCTTCAAAAGTGAGGCCCTTAATAATTGTAAACGAAAATCAAATAAAAAGTCAATAAAAGAACTTTAATTTCAAAACCAAATACATGTATTCAAGGTGGAAAACCCCACAAAAAAATACAATACACCACACTAGTCTTGTTCGTTGTTATTCTTCTTTCTTCATTGTATTTGTTTGTAACAGATAGTACTCAGAGTAGTAGTGTTTAAGGGAAAAGAAAAAATGCATCCATGTACCCACCACACTGAATAATTTTGAAGGCCCCCAGAAATTTTGGTGATCCCGTGACCATTTGTTATTCCTCCTTTATGTTTTTTTCTTGCGTTCTATGTGTTTCATTTTCTAGGCCATTGGGCTTTAAGTGCAAAATGTCTTCTTAGGTTTAAAATTGGACTCTAAATTAGCACATATATACTAGGTCATACAAATAAGTGGGGGCCCTGTTTTTTTTTTTTTGGGACAGTTTTTGGGGGCTTAAGGCCCACGCCTCTTGGGCCTTAGCCCAGAGCCGGCAGTGGGTTGTTTACCTCTCCACGTGCGAGTCAGGGTCACACGTGCAGGGAAGTGTCGGAGTTTATCCCACATCGGTTAATTATCTCCTTACTAATTGATTTGGAGTTGGATGCTTTAATTTGTTAAAATGTCATGTCATAAGGGTAGATAAAGTTAGCACATTCTACCACATGTATATACCAGAAAATTATTCAACCCCTCAGGGGCAAGGACACGTGAAGAGGGGTTGTGGCACCCTGGCGTACATCTATGCATAAATGCTTCATCCTTGAGAAATGTACATGATTTTGTTGACTTGTCTAGTTGCTAATGTGGGATTTTCGGCTCAATTTTTTGTTATGTAAATCCCATCCGGACAGGAGTCATGGTCCGGACGGCCCGTATGTAATTTTGGCTACAAAGCTTTCGGTTGTTTCTGTTCGAACCATGGTCGAGTCCGTCCAAACCGTCGATATGCTGGTTTGCCTTCTCTCTTTTTTTCTCCCTGTTTTGGACTTCTTAGGTCATGTCCAGTTGAGTTTCAAGGGAGTTTTGTAAGAGTAATGAGTGGAGAGAGATAGATAAAGAAAATTTATTGAAGACCGTGCCAAAGAGTTTTGAGACCCCAAAACAAACAAGGCCTT
Source organism: Rhododendron mucronatum var. ripense (assembly GCA_019656295.1). Classification (NCBI taxonomy): domain Eukaryota; kingdom Viridiplantae; phylum Streptophyta; class Magnoliopsida; order Ericales; family Ericaceae; genus Rhododendron; species Rhododendron mucronatum. The sequence continues at coordinate 145,588 of BPLT01000086.1, forward strand.
AAAGATCAGCTTTGTAGTTTTCTTATTGGTTTTGGACTCTATCTGTAAAGGAAACATAATTTGGCAAGGATTCTGACTTTAGTAAGATCTGTGGCTATAATATAGCTTTACTCTCTCATTAGGGTTTGGACATGTTGAGTCAATCCCTCTTGGAGGCTCGTAGGGGGTCTCATCTGTAGAATCTTATGGTTCTTTGAAAGATCATCATTTGTATTTGGTTGCCCTTTCATGGTGGGTTCTATAGGCCTTCAGCCGTTTGGAAGAACATATGTTTTCTCGATTCTTTCTAGTATGTTTTTGTAATATCATCGCTTCTTCTCTTGACTTTTATGGTATGTTTTATTGTAGTTTTAGGTTTTGAGGGAGGTTTTGGGGGTAATAAGCGGAGAGAGATAGATAGAGAAATAGGAAAAATAATTGAAGAGAAAATTTATTGAGGACTATGCTATGAGACAAAGGGTGATTAAAAACACCTAAACTGAATTCGAGCCAATTTATGCGCGCACCTTAACTAATCCATTGGGAGACCATCTCACTGTCATGTAGTGAAAGGAGGTTGCAAATATAAACCTTGTATAGAATTGAAACACAAAAGGACGTGTTCCATAAGATTAACAGACACGTGAAAGGGTGCGAGCTAGTCTGGATGTCCTATAAGAGGTTTTCCTCTCTCCTAGTCCTATTTATAGTTAATGAGCTACTCTCCCACAAATGACCCTTTTGAGTTTATTGTAGTTTTAACCCAACTCCTTCTTCTTCGATTTTGTGTCATTTACATTGAACCCCTTTTAATGAGTTGCTCTCCCCAAAAAGATCAACCAATCACATTGAACCCTCAGAAGGCATTTTGAGGGTGTGGAAAGCTTTTTAGTTAGAAATGAAAGCCTTTACCTTTGTAGTTTTCAACGTTGGAAGTCTAGGGAAAGTGATGCTACTCATGATCAAATCCTTCAGTTCGTAGCTTTTGTTGATATGTGTGGTTGTGCATAGAACCTCTTTGTATGTGGCCTTCATTTTTTATGTTAGCGGCATCTTTGATTCCTTCTATTTATTATACCCTTACTCTTACAAATAAAAAATGACAAAAGAAGAAAAGAAAAACTAGTTTAAGACATTTTAAGAAATCATTTGTTTGGATATCTGCATGGAAATTTTGATTTTTCGTTTCAAATCTTTTTTGATCTTACTGTGCTTCATTTTCCATATATTAAACTTTTAGGTATGAAGCCAAATTCATTGAGGAAATTGTTAATGAACTCAAAAGCAAGCTAGTCGGCAAGCATCTAAGGGTTGGCGATCATCTAGTAAGTATGGATTGGCGAACCATGCAAGTTACTTCATGGCTAAAAGATAGGTCAACTAGGGTAGGCATTCTTTTGATATGTGGAATGGGTGGAATAGGGAAGACAACGATTGCTAAAGTTGTTTTTAATTCAAACCATGCTAGATATGATGCTGCTTGTTTTCTCCAAAATATAAGTGAAGTTGCCAAAGGACACAATGGATTAGTTCGTTTGCAAAGACAACTTCTTTCAGATATTTTAAGGAAAGAAGTGCGCGAAGTAAACGATGTTGATGATGGATGTAGGAGGATGAAGTATGTATTAAGTAACAAAAGAGTTCTTCTCGTCCTTGATGATGTGGATCAAATCGACCAACTACTTTCATTAGCTGGCCAACAAGATTGGTTTTCTTCGGGAAGTAAAGTTATTATAACCACTAGGATCGAGAGCATGATGAATGCTCATGAAAATTATAAGGTGTTCAGGCCTGAAAAACTATCCTTCGATGAGTCACTTGAGCTTTTCAGTTGGCATGCTTCTGGACAAAAACATCCTATTCAAGGTCACATGGAGTTATCAAAGAGGTTTGTGCACCATTGTGATGGGCTTCCCTTAGCCCTTGAAGTGTTGGGCTCTTCTGTCCGACGGAAAAATATAGATGTTTGGGAAAGTGAGTTACAGAAATTGGAAGCAATTTCTGATAACACAATTCTGAAAAAACTTGAAATAAGTTTTGATTCTCTACAAGATGACCATGATAAAAATCTGTTCCTTGAGATGGCTTGTTTCTTTGCTGGAAAGAAGAAAAATGACACCATCACTATACTAAAAGGATGTGATTATTTTGCACTAGCTGGAATTCATAATCTGGTAGATAGAAATCTCTTAACAATTGAAGAAGAGAAGTTGCGAATGCATCAGTTACTTCAGGACATGGGAAAGCAAGTTGTTGACAGAGAATCTAAGTATCCAGAGGAGCGTAGCAGAATTTGGCGCCCTAAAGAATCCTTCAGCATTTTGCTAGAAAAAATTGTAAGAGACATGTTTCATCTCATGGTTATGTGTAATTTTGCACATGCTTGCAAGTATCTAACTAGTGTTTCTTTTTTTTTTAATTTTCTTCAAAGGGTACAAAAAAAATTGAAGGCCTTGTACTTGACATGAACATGTTGAGAAATTCCGACATGGCTACGATTGAAGCAAATACATTTGAAAAGATGTATAATTTGAGACTACTCAAGCTGAGTGGTGTACAACTATCTGGAACTTCCAAGGCATTTCCCAAAAGATTACGATGGTTGTATTGGCGTGGTTTTCCTTCAGCATCTTTCCCCAATGATTTTCCTCTGGAGAACTTGGTCTCTCTTGACATGCGTTATAACAACTTGAAACACCTTTGGAAAGGAACTAAGGTAAGATACTCTGTTTTGCTTCTCTTTTTAAGATTTATAATGATTTCGGTAATTAACTTGTGTGAGAATAGCACCTTTTAACTTGTCTAGCATTATTTTCTTTTTTGAATAGGTTCTTGGATCATTAAAAATTTTAAATCTCAGTCACTCCCCAAAACTTGCAAAAACTCCAAATTTCTCAAGAATCCCCAACCTAGAGAAACTGGTTCTCAAAGCTTGTCCAAGTTTGTTCGAGGTCGATGAGTCTATTGTAGAACTACAGAGGATAGAGTCGCTGAATCTACAAGATTGCAAAAATCTGAAAAAGCTTCCAAGAAACATTGGTATGTTAGAATCTCTTGTAGAAATAGATATTTCCGGCTGCTCAAATCTTATGGGGGCAATGGAGGAGCTGGAGAAGATGAAATCACTGCAAGTGCTTAACGCTAGTAGAATGGAAATAAATCGTGCCCTCACTGGAAGTGCTTACTCTTGGTTTTGGTCATGGGTTCCAAAACCAAGGGTCCAAATGTCATTGGCATCTTTACCAAGCTCTTTGGTACGTTTAGATGTTTCTAATTGCAATCTCAGTGATGATGCATTTCCCAGGGATCTTAAGCTGTTCAAGTTGAAGCGTTTATGTCTTGATGGAAATCCAGTTTCTAGCTTACCAAACTTTATTAAAGATCTTACAAGTCTCCAAATCTTGTTTTTAAGATGGTGTCCAAAGCTCCAGCAGATTCAATGGCCATCGACCAGCTTAGACACTCTGTCTGTCATTGGTTGCAATGCATTGGAAAAAATAACATTTGAGACTGGGACCTATATTAGAGAGATCAGCCATGTGCCTTGCCGTAATTTAAATCACATTCCGGGCAAATTCAAGATCTCATCCGTCAGAGAAGTTGATGTGGAACTGCTCAACAGTATTGGCTTCTTCAACTTGGACTCTATGGCAGATGTTGAGGTTAAACTTATGAACACATATTTAGGAATGAAAGGTGACGTGGTTCCCATTCAGGTTCTCTCTCTCTCTCTCTCTCTCTCTCTCTCTCTCTCATGCATTTATCGGTCATAACCATGGATTTCATCTTCTCAGATAGTGAATGACGGTTATGTATTCCACACATTTTTTCCTGGGAGAGAAGTTCCACAGTGGTTTAGCAAGAAGAGCGGTGGATCCACCATATCATTCACTGCGACCTTATCTCCTCATTTTGGTTTTCGAGGCTTGAATCTTTGTGCGGTATATACATTTCAGGACGATTTATTGGATGATGTACAGAGCTTGCCAATTGGAGTTCTCTTTGAAATCATTAGCAAGAGCCTTTGCATGAAGACCGCCTTTATGATATGGCTCTATGGCATTCCGGAAAAAGGTGAAGATATGGTATGGTTAAGCCATTGCTTCCAAGCAAATCTGTTTACCGAGGGTGATGAAGTGGAAGTTTCGTTCGGGACTCCTCATGGCGGACAAATTAAGGAGTGTGGAGTCCACCTTTTGTACTTTGAAGAACAGGGAGAAGTATTCCAATACGTTAGCACTCTACAACGCTCATGGGATCCAAATTTGTCTCCATATGAGCCTGAGTCAGGTGCGAACCTTTTCAAGTCCAAGCTTCTCTCTCTCTCTCTCTCTCTCTCTCTCTCTCTCTCTCTCTCTCTCTCTCTCTATATATATATATATATATATATATATTAAGGAATTAACTAAATGAACCAATCAAGCCCTTACCATGATCAAAATGAGTTGTTATTTTTTACGGTACCACCTAAAAACATGATCATTTGTGTGAAGGTCCCACACAAAACTTGTAGTGATGCTCTAGCTTGATATAGTTGAAAAGCATTGCCCACACTACTCCTCAAAACTCAGGTATTAAGAAGAGGGAAACTAGGGCTTTATAACCAGCACAGATGGAGCAACACATCCTCCTGGACCACAACACATGGCAACCGGACAACGGTCCACCAAACAAAGGCCCAACACCCTCTGATACCAAGTTGAAAAGCATAGCCCACACTATTCCTTAAAACCTAGGTATTAAGAAGAGGGAAACTAGAGCCTTGCAACCAGCAAAGATGAGATATGTCCAGGCGATGTGGGACGCATTCCAACAGACATGACATCAAATATGAGGACTTGAAGAAACTATTGCTTAGGTTTCTTATTTTAGGAAGATGATATAAGAAATTGAGACTTATGAGATGCCAATATCTCTTAGTTGTTTCTAGCCTTGAACCGACACTGGAAAATATTTAAACAGTTTAACATGAATGAAAACCAAACACACACACGAAACAAATCAACACAGAGAGAAAAACATCCCAAACCTGAGCGCAACTCATCAACTCCCACTCTCTAGTTCTCTCTCACCCTGAGCTACTCCGTCGCTCTCATAGGACTCTATCTCAGACCCAACTACAGGCACTGTGACGCAGGGGAATTCACAAGAGATTAGTTAGCGTGCTAATCCAAACGAGATAAATAACCCGTCGCAACGAGCAATTCTTGCGCACAATAATGAAAGAGAAAATCTCTGCAATATTATTAATCAAAAAGCTTCAAAGTTCAATAATTGAATAGGTTACCGCCCTTTTTATAAGACCCTAACTCTAGAAATCCTACAGTAAAAGAAATAATAAATCATGCCAAAACAAACGGCATTAAATAAAAGATATTTCCTAATCAATTAAAATAAAATCCTAATTCTTGTAGACCAAGAATTCTAATAAAGGTAGAAATTAAAATCAAACTGAATACGGAAAGTTAATAATTCTAACCTAAACGAAAATATTCTTAATCAAAATCTTATTCTAAAACAATAAAAATAAAATACAAAAATTCTCCATTTTTCACTACAACACGAAAGGCTTGTAGCGAGGATTTAATTTCCTCGCTAAAATGCTGATTTCTTCGCAAAATGTATTTGCGAGGAAATTTTTCCTTGCCGGTTTTCCTCACAAAAAGCTTGTTGCAAAAAGAATTTGCGAGGAAAAAAATTTCCTCGCAAATTTTGACCCGATTAGCGAGGAATTTTTTCCTCGCTTAGTTTTTCCTCACTAGACTAGTACACTGTTTATAAAATAGGCAAGGAAATTTTTCCTCGCTAGACTAATTTTGTCCTCGCTAATTATAGTTTCAGCGAAGAAATTTTTCCTCGCTAAAACTCTTGAAACTAAAAAATAGAGAGTTCTCCAGATCATTTGCTTCCGCGCGAACTCGAACCTTGACCTCCTGTATGGAGGCATTCACTCCATCCATCACACCAACTTCCTTTTCAATTCAAACCTTTGCCTTTTTTATATATAAACCTTTTGTTTATTCTTTCACCTCTCTAAATTTGTTTCTTTAAACCTTTCTCTTTAATTTTAGTCCCTTCGTAGTGTTTCTTTAAACTTGTTTTTTAAATCATTAACATTATTCGCTTTTATTGAATTTTTTTATAATTTAATGTTTTGTTATATATCTTTAATAAATCTTTATACCTTTCTAAATTTGTTTATTTTATACTTCGTTTTAATTCTCTCTAAGTTTAGTAACCTTTTGTAGTGCCTAAATTAGTTTGAGCACTTTAAATTTCTGCAAATACGATATTTTTTTTGGTGGGTCAATATGTTCTTACTGTGTATATGCGCCCATAACAATTTTAACTCAACTACAATATTACAATAGTAATAATTTGTTATGTTTTTTTTAAATGGGGTTAACCTTACATATTTTGAAAATAGATTAGTGATATTTTGAAAATACATTTCGCAATTATTAAGTACTTTATTTTTTGTTTAGCTTTTCATTAATTTTTTTTGTATGAATTAATAATTAGTTATCTCTATGAAAAGCAATCCATATATCCCCTGCATTCTTTTTTGAAAAGCACATCATTCATCCACAAACTTATAATCCCTATGTCCAGTCCTTTTTTTGGATTTATAACAGTCAAAGGAACAATACGATAGAATTGAAGAATGCACTCTGTTACCTAGAGTGTTCTATTCCTTGGGTATTTATATACAAATACGGTTACAAGTGATCAGCTTTACAAAAGCTATTGCAAATGATAAAATATAACCACTGAAATGGCTAACATTATTAGGATTTCTTTTCTTGATCAACTGATTTGCACTGATTGGTTGACACCCCCTGCAAGCTGATGGTCGAGGCATGACCTTTAGATTGAAACGCAGTGTCCGAATGCGGGAAGACGCAAGTCCTTTTGTGTAAAAATATCGGCAATTTGATCCTTGGTGCTAATATATTGGACGGTTAAATCACCACGAGCAACTTTGTCATGCCCAAAATGATAATCAATTTCAACATACTTTGTGCGGGCATGGAAGACGGGATTGGCTGTAAGATATATTGCACCAATATATATTATCACACCACATTAATGGAGTGGCACAGATATAAAGACCAAGTTTAAAGAGGAGTGACTGAACCCGGCCAAGTTAATTAGGCGACCACATCCGCAATAGCCTTGTACTTGGATTTAGTTGAAGAGCGAGCAACAGTGCGTTGCTTGCGAGAGGACCTCTTTTCTTGATCAACTGATTGGTTGACAATAACTATGGGATGAACTTTTTTTTAGCATGTCCTTAAAATTTTTTGTATTCAAACAATAAATTTTAGTACAATTTGAACATACTGACATTGTTAATAATTAATTTTAGTTGGGGAAAAGTGAATTCATATAATTCGTGTGAAACATATTTTTGATTTCATCAATTTAATGCGATTGGTGATGAAACTATTTTTTTTCCATTTATCACTTTTTTATTTTAATAAATTTGCTTATGATATTTAACTATGTAGTTGATTATCCCTTACCACGTGATATTAAATATACATGAACATAATTAATAATGACTTACATATAAAAAATTTAATGAGTCCAAAAAAAGGTGACAAAATATTTTTTGCCAAAAGGGTTACATTTAGCGAGGAAAACAGATTCCTCGCAAAAGGGTTACATTTGGCGAGGAAATTATTATTTCCTCGCTAAATGTAACTTTTTAGCGACGAATTTGAATTTCCTCGCAGATTGTATACTTTTAGCGACGAAATCTCTTTTCCTCGCCATATTTCCTCGCAATAGGCCTTCCGCGTTGTAGTGTTTGTCCTACATCAGTCTCTTTTTCTTCAAAAGAACTCGCTCTCGAGTTCTCGTTAGAAACTTGCCACCTTCCATTCCAAAGAAATAAATATTTGGAATATTTCAACCTCTCGCTCGTCTTCCAAAAATCATTCAAAGAAAAAATTTCATGCGATGACCTTTTGCGACGAATGTTGGGAATCCATTCAAACTGTTCCACTCCAAGAAAATCTATGAAATCAACATGAGCCCCGTCGAACATGCAATTTTGCGATGAATCCGTTTTCTGCATGTATGCTTCGAATTGATGGTTGGCCAATCCTCTTGAAGGGAAGTATAATTCTTTCAGCACCAACTTACCTTCACATGTATCGTCAGCCAGACTATCTTCCATGACACTAATATTAGTATCGACCAAATCCAATAAACAATTATTTTGGTACTCAATAACTTGATCACCAACATCGATATCAATTTTTTTATTATCAACCTCAATTTTAACTTCCTCTTTTTTGCTAATATCAAGGTCAACTTTCTTTTTATCATCAGCTTTGATGTTCCCATAATGACTGCATTCTATATTGACCTCCACTATTTTTTTAATATTAGGTTCAACAAATATCACCTTCTCTAGTTCAACTCGATCTCCTTCCTCTTCGGCAATCTCATATCCATCAATACAATTAAAAAGTGTCGAACTTGAAGTTGAAAGAGCATGGCTTTTTTGTTGACTTTCAGAAATTGGTTGGTATTTACTCAAATAACTTGTAACTCTTTGTGAACAAGATTGCAAATCAAAAGTACCTTGAAACATTTGTTTTGACTCAAGTTTTCTTCGGTATTCTTGATACAATTCATGTCCATAATTTGATTGAAGAAATTTATCACTTATCAATCGTCTCATCCTGGGCCATGTCCTAATGGGTTGTTTATTTTGTCGCAATCTATTGGACTGTAATCGTTTCCACCACATAGAAACATAGTGTAGACACCCCATTCTGGACTATCCGGATTTAGTTCTTTTACTGTCTTTTGTTGCCCCGGTGATGAAACGGATCAAGAACACCCCAGAAATGTTAGTGTGTTTGAGCTTTGAGCATTCCAAAAACCCTTTCAAATCCCTTTCAAACTCTCTAAACCAGAACCAAAAGGCCTCAACAAAACCCTACTTGCTTACGCTAGTACTCAATTGGCGTGCGCTGGTCCTCTGCCACGTGTCAATCATCGGTCAACTTTGACCGTTGACCAGAGTTGACCTTGCGTACGCCAGGTATTTAGTGGCGTACGCCAAGTCAACTTTCGGTCAAACTTGTGTTTTTCAGCATTTTCAGTATGCAGAAGCCATGGGTAGGGGTCTAAAACACATGGGAACCTTCCAATTCATTGAAAAAGCAATCTCGGACGGGGGGACATCTCTTACACATATCCCATCATCATATTCCCTCTCATCCAATGAGAATGAAGGCTTAAGGGCTAAGGCTCCAGTCCCTTTGACTGACCTCAGCCCCTCTCTCTCCCTCTTCCCCTATATATAACCCCTCCATTGGTCTTCCAAAGGGTTAGCTCCCTAAGCTTCAAGCCCATTTCTTTCTCTTTTCTTGGTTTCCTTGTTTGCTCTTCTTTCATTCATTGAAAGAGTATACAAGAGACCCCTCCATACACTTCTCACAGTCAAACATCTATCACCCTCCATCATCCAACCCTCAAGTTCAAAGCTCAAACATCTCTCAAATCTCAAAAGCCAAAGGTATACACTTTGGTACTGTTTTTCTGTTCTGGTCCCTGAGGGGAGCTAACAGGGTCAAGGCTGGTAATCAATACCAGTCCTGGCCCTAAAGCTATCAAAGTTTCAAAAACAAAAAAATCGTTTCTAACTAGAATCGGCGTGCGCCGGTCATAGGCCTGCGTACGCCGATCCGTGGCAGTACGTACAGTTTTAAAATTTGATCTGTCTGGGATCTGTCTGGACCAGGTGGCGTACCGCAGGTCCGAGCCCTCCGAAACTGGCGTACTCCAGTTGTGAAATGGGACCCAGATCTTTGTTTTGTACTTCATTTCTTGTCTATTCATCACCTTATTGCATGCTAAAAACCAATTTCCAGCTTTCTGTATTTAGAACTGTATAGGTGTAGCATTGCAATACTTGTTTTCTTTTGCTTTCAAAGGCCCCTGGGATCTTTCTGGTCATGTTCCAGAGCCCAGATGATGTAAAGCCAAGCACTGAACAAGAGGTACAACTGGCGTACGGCCTCTCATGAGTGGCGTACGGCAATCATACCAAGGTCCAGTGGCTGGCCCTTGCATCATAGCTCAATCCTGGCCTCTTGTTATCTCCCCACTCTGTTTATGGGGCTTCCAGTCTATTTTCATGGCTTCAAGCCATTTCAGCTGTCTGTAATCTGTAAATATGATTATATTATAAACTGCGTGGTTTGTCCTGGGTGTGCATTGGTCCATTCCAGAGCCCAGAGGGTTGAGAACAAAGGCTGTGAGTGACAAAAGGTGGTGTACGCCAGCTTCTTGGTGGCGTGCGCAGGGTATGGTGGCGTGCAGAGCCTCGGCCACTGCATGCCAGTATGTTGCCTGTTCACGCACCTGAGAGACAGCATACACCATTCTGCTCAAACTGCTCTCAGTGCTTGTTTTCAATCTATATTCATTCTATCGATTCAAGCAAATCATCATCCATAAACATTTTGTCACATAACTGCAAACTGTTATAGTTTTAATCCCCATTATCTGTTCTCCCGCCCTAACTGGCCAAAAATGATCAAATGAGAGAAAAATGCAAACGTTTTAATAAAATGCCCGAGTAGAGACCGATCTTCGGATTGGGCGAGAGGGGTGCCATAAAACCCTTCCCCTCTCGTAACCTGGCTCCCGAACCTCAGATATCGAAGGTGACGACGGACCAGTCTACGCCTTTTCAAATCAAATCAAACACTTTTCAAATCAAAGTAAAACGTAGCAAACGTTCTCGAGTTCGGTTCCTTGGGTGTTCTTCCGCTAAAACCCGAGTGGCGACTCTGAATCGAAGCGTTTCGCCGCGCTATTTTCCAAATGGGCCGCCCCCCGAACAATATCCATTCCAAACCAAAATCGGGCGATTTTTTCGGGGCGTGTGTCCACAGTGGCGACTCTGCTGGGGATCATTGCATTGACTAATATTTAGACATTAATACATAAATGAACAATCTTCAAAAGCCTGGCAAAACAGTACGCTCCGCGCTGCTGAAGAACGGAATGGTAACGTAACAGGATCTCAGCATCCGACCAATCCGAACTGGGGCTTTTACTATTGTTCACTTATGTAGTTTTGTCTAAGTATTGGTCAATAAAAGTGAGCCAACCTTCAAAGGACATTTTTGAAATTTTGCATTTCTCTCTCAGTCAAACTTTGGCGCTCTTCATTTGCATCGATGTTGGATAAGCCCCGTTGAGGTGTTTTGGGTAACCGGCACAGTTTACTGGAGCCCGGGGTCCTCAAATGCCCAACAACCTTGGACGATGATGAGTCGTAATACCGTTCGACCATTGCTTTGCTGCACGCATTGCAGTGGGAGGTATATCGCGGCTCTAGTCAGAGGAACCCCTTTCAGCCAAAACCAGCCTCGTCATGGGTACAAAGCAATAGAACCTTTCAACCTAAGACAGGAACCTACAGGGTAGGATTACTTGCATCTAACCCCCATAAACTGTCTATGTGTTACTGCTTTCCTTATCGCATGCCTGTACATACATACATTCCGTTTTGCGTAGGAGCATGCTAGGGCGGCTTTTAGGTCTGTCTCGAGTTCGTCTCGTGATTGTTAGGACCCTGCCATGGACCAATGAAGAGTCGTGCATTCCGATGTTGCGCGTTATCAATTTCCAAAATCCTTGGGTCAGCGAGACTTTGGGAAATCAATACTTTCTAAGCCCTTGTCTAACGCCTAGTCGAGGTCTCAAACAGAAAACTAGGAACAACGGAGAGAATGCCGTGATACTTACACCATCCAGGTTAAAGTGCTAATCACTTACACCATCAAGGCTGCTTACGCCACTTCGGTTCCGGTATCACGTCATCTACACCGAGTTGTTCCGACCTCCAAAGTTGAAACTTCGAGAATGGAGTAGTCAAAGGCTTAGACTATTTTGACATCTCTTAGTGTTAGTCGATTCAAACAAGGATACACCATCGAAAAGAAATCCGAGGATTCTGGCAGCATCCGAACGTCATGAGACAAACTCGTTTCTAGAGTCTAGGAGGACACTGACGATAATGACATGCGCATTGCATTCTTTCAAATTCTTTCAAAAGCTTGCTGCAGGAACGCCACTGAGTTCTCATTTACTTTGCTGTCCAAAGCTCTAGGCCATCACCTTCATCGATCATCAATCCAAAATGGCAGCACAAGCAGAACTGGCTGAGCTGAAAAGGGCTATACAGGAACTGAACCAGAAAATGGACAAGCAAATGGATATGGTCCAGGGGCTGGTTGACCTTTTTACTTCCGTCGTGTCAAAGCTGGATCAGGGGCTAATCAAGGAATCCTCTCAAGCCTGCCGCGCTCCTGCCGTCGGAAAGTGCTCGAAGGACATGTTCAAAGACCTGGCTGAGTTTCATGAAGGCAGGACTTACCCGAAGGAGAATGTTGGATCCTTTTTCAAAGCCCATGCTGAAAGGGAGGATATGTGCAATAAAGAAATCAATCCCAAAGGCAAAAGGGTGCATCATGTTCCTCAATCCGATCGTCGGAACCCACCAAGGACCTTCTCTCGCTTCTCCACACCGTTGTCCTCAGTTTATGAGAAGCTCCTCGAAGCTGGCTTCCTCAAACCACTTCTTCCAGCTCCTTCGCCTCGAACATTCCCGGCATCCTACAATTCAAATGCCTATTGTGCCTTCCATCAAATGCCTGGCCATCTCACTGATGCCTGCTTCCGCCTTCGACATGCCATTCAAGATCTCATCGACAATGGCATCATCCCAGCTCCGCTCCCATCAAGGCCAGTGTCATCTCTGAGCCCCTGCCTCAACATGTTTCTAACCCACATGTTAGCCAGATATCCATCAGCTCCACTCAAATCAACCCTACCTCCACCATATTCAATCAATCCAAACCAGTCGTGTCTCCCCCATCCGAGCCCGAGGTTAACCTGATGGTCATAGATGCAATCAAGGTCCTTGCTGCCAACACCAGGATTGACAGTGATGAGGAGCCTACAAAGGAGGAATTCAAGAGGAAGGTTAATCGATCAAAGGAGAAAGCGGACTGGCTGAGATCTTTCAATCATGAGAATTTGGGACTGTTCCCTCAAATGGGTCTGGCCGAAGAGGATGAAGTGCTGTTGCTTGGGCCTGTTGTCCTCTAACTCCCACCTCTCTGCAAGGAAGTCAAGGGTAACTATAAAAGTTGCATTTTCAAGTCACGTCTAATTTGCATTGACACTTTTTAGTATGGGTCTAACACAGTGTCTGTCTAGTCGTCTAAGTCTAGCTCTGAGTCGGAGTTTGTGCCTCTTGGCCCTCCTTGTCGTAGCTTCTATCCTCAACTCGAGTCTTTTTGTTGTACTTGGCAACCCCGAGGGCTTTATGATATGCATTATCCTGCTTCTAAGTACTTTGCTGGCTTTTCGATAAACTGTGTCGACCCTGACGACGAAGGGATAGATTTCGATGGGAATCTCCCCAAGGAAATGTGTTCCCTCGCCGAAAGGGAAGACGAAAGGCATGCTCAGCCTCTAAAAGAATAAGTAATTTCTAATAAACTTGAAAGATGAGGTAAACCCCTCCAGAAGTTTCAAAATTGTTACGGCGCTGTCCCCAGAAGAGCATTGTGCCCGTTCAATGAATTCAACAACATCTTGGCATAGTCTCACAAAGACACACCTGGTGTCGATCATGAGATAAAGAAGCATTGAGTCCTTTACTACCGGATGCTAAGCCAGAAAGCAAAAGCTCAGAAGCCTCCATGCCTTATACCATGTTCAAAACAGTAACAACAGTGTTCCCTCAAGTGCACATTAAAAGGTGCAAAAGTGACTTGGAATGAGACATTTCCAACCAAAGCAGTAATGCCCTTTTCACTATCAAGGCCATTCTATCTGGGGCCACAATCAAAGCTCATCAATCTCAACGGCAACGGATTCAATACCGTGGTCTACATGGATCAATTCAAGTACTACTTTTCCTTGAGAGATGCTCGTTGGATCGAAAACCACAAGGGTGGGCGATTCCAAGCAAAAGTTAGAGCAGCCTGTTAGGCTGAAAACCTAAGGAGGCGGTCTAAGCAAAAATAAATAGGCAAAAAGTCGAAAGCTCGCTAGGCCGAAACCTGAAAGGTGGCACTAGGCAAAAGTTAGAGCGTAAAAGGAGAGGTAAAATACACGAGTGAACCTTGGCCCGAACTACGTTTTGACCTGATTCCCCAGAAGGGGATACGTAGGCAGTCTCTCTCTTCGAGACTCGGTCATAATCTATCAACTGGATCTCAAGTTTTGGCTTTGGTGCACCACGTTGGCCGCTTGAACTATGTTTTGACAAATCCTTCCCTGAGGTTCGGTCGCAATCTATCAATTGGATCCAAGGCTTTGGTACATCGCCGTAGTCAAGAAGAAAACAAGTTTCATTTGTGCAGAATGGGGGAAAGCCTTTCATCTTTCAAATCTTACTTCAAATTACTTTTTCAATTTCAAAGCTGAGCAACAGTCTTAAAAAAAATCTGAAGCATCAAAAACAGAACGAAATGCTTACAAGGCCTAACGGCTCACAGTTTATTCTAAGAAGTCTGGTAGCCGCAGCGGATTTGTGGTCATGCGCGCTAATCCACAGTTTACGCGCTTTTGTTCAAAGTTATGCCCGTTGGTCTCAAGCCTGCGCGCTTCTTCAATGCGAGCAGCAGTCAGAAGCAGCCAGCTACTACTGCCGACTTGTCTTTTTCCATCTCAAGTTCAAAGCACCTCGAATACCATTCAATGGGCTTTTGCCAAGTTTTTCTATACCGTGCAAGTCATGCGAACCTAATGTGACTGCACGGGGGTGTCGGTTTCAGTCCGGGCCTATATGAGTCATCTCTTTGCGTCTTTTTGTCCATCTTTGCGACAATTTTCGAGTGCTTTAATCTGTTTCCCATTCTGGGGCTTTCTTCTCAATTTTATTTGTTTGTACAGGTCATTGTACATCTTTTTGACCTTACGTAAGCGTCAGTTTCACCTGTCCACTGGACATTTGAATTTTTGGCTCATCAAAGCCCAAGATTTCATTTTTCCGCGAATCTAAGAGTCCGCCTCTTATCCTGGGGCTTCTTCTCTCTTTTCATTCGAGCTAGGCAAGTCTATACATATACGTGTGTCTGTGTGTCGACTCAGCTCACTTGTCAATGCAAATTAGATATTAGTGGTGGGTTTATGCACTCTGTCTCAAAGGAGAGTCAATAAACTGAAAAATGTAACTTTTACATTGCTACCCTAGCTTCTATCTTCTATCCAAGCAATGGAATCGTGTGAACAACAAGAGTATGTCAGCCCATGGCAAAGCAAAACATATCTATGGGGCACATCTGCCTAAGCATCAAGGAAGGGGCACACTGGCCCAATACCGTTACTATGTCAACTAAGGCACACCAGCCCACCAGCCCGCTCAATGCCCCTCTATTTTGGCACGCAAACCCGAAACTCAAAAGTAGATGGCAGTGAAGTAAGGAGACTCAGTGGTAGTCCTCAGGCGTCATCGTCCTCTTAGGAGCCGCCGTTAGCTTGCATCTGCATTTTCAATTTGTGCATACAATTGAATACATATCATTGCATATTGTATATCAACTGTTGAAAACAGGAAAAGTCTATCAAGTGCTAAAGCATGCCTGTCCAGTATCGAAAGCAGCAAGTAATCAGGATTTTAGGGGTTCACACCTGAGATCTAGTCACTATTGGAACTAAAACCGGAGCTGCTGCTTTGGGATAGTGCAATTGCAAAGGGTGATGCCACATGTCGTTCTCCCTATCCATTTCTCCATGACAAATATCAAGCACACAACTTCAACGACGATCAGCCATATCGTCCTTCTAATCAATTCAATCAACGACGATCAGCCATATCGTCCTTTTCAAATCAACGACGGTCAGTCATATCGTCCTTCTCAAATCAACGACGGTCAGTCATATCGTCCTTCTCAAATCAACGACGGTCAGCCGTATCGTCCTTCTCAAATCAACGACGGTCAGTCATATCGTTCTTCTCAATTCAACGACGGCCAGCCATGTCGTCCTCAAAGTCAATTCAATGCAACGACGATCAGAATGTCGTCCACTTCAATCCATCAACGGCGATCAGCCATATCGCCCGCTTCCAACCCTTCACGACATTCAGAATATCGCCCGCCGTTCAACTCAGCGGCCGCCCATCCAATTAATCACCACAACGGCGGTCTGCCCGTCCAATCAGTCTATAACAACCGTCCGCCTATCCTGATCCATATTTATGTATAGCAAGTGCAACTTCCAACAGTCTTATTGCTCTGTCTCGGATGGTCTTTGATAAGGAGATTGGCTCTGGTTCCCAACAGATGGAATTTAACCTACCTGACACGACCTACCCGTGGCTGTTGAAGTTTCTGTAGGCCGAAAAAGGTTCGATCCCCCAGGGTAATGATTTGTCCGCAACTGATTAATCCCCAGGAGAGTCCGCCTCGGCATTCAATGATGGTCTGCCCATCCCCGTTTCCCAACAAAGTTCAAACCCTCTTTCAATCAAATCAACGATGGTTCAACGAGTCGTCCTCAGCGATGACCCACCGTCCCGAATCAACGATGGTTTAACGAGTCGTCCTCAGCGATGACCCACCGTCCCGAATCAACGATGGTTTAACGAGTCGTCCTCAGCGATGACCCACCGTCTCAAATCAACGATGGTTCAACGAGTCGTCCTCAGCGATGACCCACCGTCTCAAATCAACGATGGTTTAACGAGTCGTCCTCAGCGATGACCCACCGTCTCAAATCAACGATGGTTTAACGAGTCGTCCCTCAACGATGACCCACCGTCTCAAATCAACGATGGTTTAACGAGTCGTCCCTCAACGATGACCCACCGTCTCAAATCAACGATGGTTTAACGAGTCGTCCCTCAACGATGACCCACCGTCTCAACTCAACGATGGTTTAACGAGTCATCCCTTAAAAATGACCCACCGTCACAAGTCAACGATGGTTTAACGAGTCATCCCTTAAAAATGACCCACCGTCACAAGTCAACGATGGTTTAACGAGTCGTCCCTCAACGATGACCCACCGTCACAAGTCAACGGCGATCAGAACATCGTCCCGTTCAATTCATCAACGGCGGTCAGAACATCGTCCGGTTCAATTCATCAACGGTGACCAGAACATTGTCTTGCTCAATTCGTCAACGACGATCAGAATACCATTCGATAGGTCCGTCCGTCTGCGACTAAGTGTTCCCCAGGAGAGTCTGCCTCGGCCTGCCCTGAACAAATACCTTCCCTTCAGTCTTGTTTCAAATGCATCTTCCAGCAGCCTTATTGCTTTGTCTCGGATGGTCTTTGATAAGGAGATTGGCTCTGATTCCCAACAGATGGAATTTAACCTACCTGACACGACTTACCCGTGGATGTTGGAGTTCTTTGTATCGAGGACGGTTTGGTCCCCATCAACGACGGTCCACCCGTCCAATTTCAAATCAACGACGGTCCACCCGTCCAATTTCAAATCAAAGACGGTCCACTCGTCCAATTCTAAATCAACGACGATCCACCCGTCCAAATTCAAATCAACGACGGCCCGCCCGTCCAATTTCAATTCAACGACGGCCCCCCCTGTCCAATTTCAAATCAACGAAGGTCCACCCGTCCACTTTCAAATCAACGACGGTCCACCCGTCCAACTTCAAATCAACGACGGTCCGCCCGTCCAACTTCAAATCAACGACGGTCCGCCCGTCCAACTTCAAATCAACGACGGTCCGCCCGTCCAATTTCAAAATCAACGACGGTCCACCCGTCCAACTTTTGCCCTCCGCGAGCAGCAGTCTTTCTCAAATAATATGTCGGGCTGAACTCACCGACCAGGTTCTTTAAGGTTCATGCCTTCTTTATCTTGCTCAGGATAGTCGAGAGTAGGGTGTCTAGACAACCTTTGACGTTACTTGTCTCCACTCAAACAAATGGCGCTCCAAGTGCCGTCAAAGGGGGGCTTCTGTAGACACCCCATTCTGGACTATCCGGATTTAGTTCTTTTACTGTCTTTTGTTGCCCCGGTGATGAAACGGATTAAGAACACCCCAGAAATGTTAGTGTGTTTGAGCTTTGAGCATTCCAAAAACCCTTTCAAATCCCTTTCAAACTCTCTAAACCAGAACCAAAAGGCCTCAACAAAACCCTACTTGCTTACGCTAGTACTCAATTGGCGTGCGCTGGTCCTCTGCCACGTGTCAATCATCGGTCAACTTTGACCGTTGACCAGAGTTGACGTTGCGTACGCCAGGTATTTAGTGGCGTACGCCAAGTCAACTTTCGGTCAAACTTGTGTTTTTCAGCATTTTCAGTATGCAGAAGCCATGGGTAGGGGTCTAAAACACATGGGAACCTTCCAATTCATTGAAAAAGCAATCTCGGACGGGGGGACATCTCTTACACATATCCCATCATCATATTCCCTCTCATCCAATGAGAATGAAGGCTTAAGGGCTAAGGCTCCAGTCCCTTTGACTGACCTCAGCCCCTCTCTCTCCCTCTTCCCCTATATATAACCCCTCCATTGGTCTTCCAAAGGGTTAGCTCCCTAAGCTTCAAGCCCATTTCTTTCTCTTTTCTTGGTTTCCTTGTTTGCTCTTCTTTCATTCATTGAAAGAGTATACAAGAGACCCCTCCATACACTTCTCACAGTCAAACATCTATCACCCTCCATCATCCAACCCTCAAGTTCAAAGCTCAAACATCTCTCAAATCTCAAAAGCCAAAGGTATACACTTTGGTACTGTTTTTCTGTTCTGGTCCCTGAGGGGAGCTAACAGGGTCAAGGCTGGTAATCAATACCAGTCCTGGCCCTAAAGCTATCAAAGTTTCAAAAACAAAAAAATCGTTTCTAACTAGAATCGGCGTGCGCCGGTCATAGGCCTGCGTACGCCGATCCGTGGCAGTACGTACAGTTTTAAAATTTGATCTGTCTGGGATCTGTCTGGACCAGGTGGCGTACCGCAGGTCCGAGCCCTCCGAAACTGGCGTACTCCAGTTGTGAAATGGGACCCAGATCTTTGTTTTGTACTTCATTTCTTGTCTATTCATCACCTTATTGCATGCTAAAAACCAATTTCCAGCTTTCTGTATTTAGAACTGTATAGGTGTAGCATTGCAATACTTGTTTTCTTTTGCTTTCAAAGGCCCCTGGGATCTTTCTGGTCATGTTCCAGAGCCCAGATGATGTAAAGCCAAGCACTGAACAAGAGGTACAACTGGCGTACGGCCTCTCATGAGTGGCGTACGGCAATCATACCAAGGTCCAGTGGCTGGCCCTTGCATCATAGCTCAATCCTGGCCTCTTGTTATCTCCCCACTCTGTTTATGGGGCTTCCAGTCTATTTTCATGGCTTCAAGCCATTTCAGCTGTCTGTAATCTGTAAATATGATTATATTATAAACTGCGTGGTTTGTCCTGGGTGTGCATTGATCCATTCCAGAGCCCAGAGGGTTGAGAACAAAGGCTGTGAGTGACAAAAGGTGGTGTACGCCAGCTTCTTGGTGGCGTGCGCAGGGTATGGTGGCGTGCAGAGCCTCGGCCACTGCATGCCAGTATGTTGCCTGTTCACGCACCTGAGAGACAGCATACACCATTCTGCTCAAACTGCTCTCAGTGCTTGTTTTCAATCTATATTCATTCTATCGATTCAAGCAAATCATCATCCATAAACATTTTGTCACATAACTGCAAACTGTTATAGTTTTAATCCCCATTATCTGTTCTCCCGCCCTAACTGGCCAAAAATGATCAAATGAGAGAAAAATGCAAACGTTTTAATAAAATGCCCGAGTAGAGACCGATCTTCGGATTGGGCGAGAGGGGTGCCATAAAACCCTTCCCCTCTCGTAACCTGGCTCCCGAACCTCAGATATCGAAGGTGACGACGGACCAGTCTACGCCTTTTCAAATCAAATCAAACACTTTTCAAATCAAAGTAAAACGTAGCAAACGTTCTCGAGTTCGGTTCCTTGGGTGTTCTTCCGCTAAAACCCGAGTGGCGACTCTGAATCGAAGCGTTTCGCCGCGCTATTTTCCAAATGGGCCGCCCCCCGAACAATATCCATTCCAAACCAAAATCGGGCGATTTTTTCGGGGCGTGTGTCCACACATAGCCATATAATTTACGAGCCGCATATTTGACCTCCTTCTCTTCAGGAATATCCGTGTAGAACTCAAAGAATTTATCTACTTTACGAAACCAATAAATAAAATTCTCAGGATGGCAATACCCATGAAAAGTAGGAATTATTGGTTCTACCTGAATAGTTAAAAAGTCGTCATCTGTGCGATAAAATCCTCCAGATCTTGATTGTCGCTTCTTCGACTGATATCCATAATAATCCTCAGGTAACTTGTCTTCAGATTCATCCTCACTATCAAGTTGGTAATAAGAATACCCTCCGGAGACGTTTTGGTTAATAGGTTGGCTGTAGGCAAATCTCTCAACGCGGTTCCTATCAACTTTGTGTTTAACAGATTGACCATGGGCAAATCCCTTGGTGCGAGTCCTGTTAAATACTTCACCACGACGAACGTCAATGGGTGTGTCTTCAACTTTGTTTGGTGCCATCGAACCAGGCAAAGCTTTGCTCTGATACCACTTGACGCAGCGGAATTCACAAGAGATTAGTTAGCGTACTAATCCAAAAGAGATAAACAACCTGTCGCAACGGGCAATTCTTGCGCACAAGAATGAAAGAGAAAATCTCTGCAATATTATTAATCAAAAAGCTTCAAAGTTCAATAAATGAATAGGTTATCGCCCTTTTTATAAGACCCTAACCCTAGAAATCCTACAGTAAAAGAAATAATAAATCATGCCAAAACAAATGGCATTAAATAAAAGATATTTCCTAATCAATTAAAATGAAATCCTAATTCTTGTAGATCAAGAATCCTAATAAAGGTAGAAATTAAAATCAAACTGAATACGAAAAGTTAATAATTCTAACCTAAACGAAAATATTCTTAATCAAAATCTTATTCTAAAACAATAAAAATAAAATACAAAAATTCTCCATTTTTGTCCTACATCACACTGCAATTACATATATAAATAGGCACAAAGGAGAGCCTTGTATCCAAGAGAAACAAGATTTATCTAGGCTGCAATTGCAGCTGATGTCTAAAGCTTCTAGGGGACCACTCATTTGTTCCATTAATTATGAGCCAAATCCTCACAGAAGATGTGTTGTGTACATTTACCACCACTGATTGGTGATTAATTGATGTATGCAGAAGCACCAAGGAAGCCGATCAAAAAAAGAAAAAGAGGCAGCACTGGAGAGATGAGTGACTGACAACTTGCGCTTACAAATTTGGTCATTCTCACTTGTGAAACCACTGAATTCGGATGATGCATATTAAATGAGAGAAGTTTGGGTACATCAAACGCGTATCTATTTTGTGGAGTTACAAGCTATGGGACAATCTGCATGTATTAGAATAAATATTTTGTAATGAATAAATATGTCTTGGATAAGCTGTCGGTGCATCTTCATCGAGTGTGATAATTAGATGAGCATGTCATACGTTTTGGGTTTTATTATTGCGTAAAGTTTGGCCCTTATGTAAGGCAGCTTTGTGTGCATGCAAAAGCTAGAAAAACAAAGTAGAGGAAAAACAACTTCTCTCTGTCTATCAAGGGCGGCAGTATGCATGGGCTACATTAGGCTGTAGCCCATGTGGTCTCCAAAAAACACACAAAAAAAAAAAAACTATATGTAAATTTTCGGTCCAAATGAATTTAGCCCAACCCACCATCCTCCCATTTAGCCCAGTCCAACCCACAATCCGTTTTAATGGTGCGAAGATCTTATTTTTTTGATCATTTTATCCTAAAAGTTCATAAGTAATTGTTGTCTTTAGAGCTCTCATAATCAAATATATGTTCTTTATTTGGAATCCTATAGTGCAGATACTTGATTATGATAGCTTTAAAGGCAAATATTAACTATGACCCTTTAGAATAATATGATCAGTAAAATAAGATCTTTACACTGGTTCAAACGAATTGAAAATTGAAGTACTTAATTTTTTTAGATTGTTTAATATATTAAAAGTATAATTAAAAAATTAAATGCTCTAATTTTCAATATGTTTGAACCGATGGGGAGATCATATTTTTTTGATCATTTTATTTTAAAGGGTTATATATACCGAAATATTGTAACGAAATGTATTTTACCTAAGTTTTTACCGACAAGTGGATTTTCTCGACTTTAGGTAGCTAAATAACTAATATTTGCTTTTTGCTACTTTGCCCTACATGCCTAATGGAACAACAAAATAAAAAAATAATATAAAATAAAAAAACTCTTTTATCGTTCTTCAAACTCGTTTGTACTTTTTTTGCTTTATTTTTGAACATTTATATATTTATGTACGAGTTTACCTCTTTTTGGTTCATATATATAAATTTTGGTCAGCCTAAGGCAGAATAGATTCCTGGTTCCGCCCTTGCTGTCTATCCAGCAAAATGTTTTGATTTTCAGCCAACAAGCTGAGCACAGGTCATCAACGCCTATGTGTAGATCCAACGGACATGCATATTGCTGCTGCAATGGACTTGTGAGTTTTAGGTTCCCAGATAGAGGTCTTGAAAATGCAACACCTTACGCTGTAATCTTGGTATATTGCTTCCAAAAGCTTATCAAAATTCAATACCATGCTTGGTTTGAAAGTCGTGGCTCAAATTCACCCTAAAGAAGCAGAAAAAGTAAGACTGTTGAACCATTGGTAGCCCTAGAAAAGCCAGCAAAATTCCTATGCCCTGAGCTCATATCTGTTTAATAGTAGAAGCTGAAGAACTTCCATTACAAAACCGAATATGGTGGAAACATGAATCACGATGAATTGCGGAATAGAAATGGTTTAGTTGACAAATGATATCTGATATCTTCCCTCTCGATACATGTACAATAAGTCGAGCACTATTTAAGCATTCACAACTACCGGGGCATTTTTCAGAAGTCTATGCGATCTCAAAATGAAAACGCCCCGTCAAGGTACAATGTCTCAAAAAAACAACACTAGATCAGAAGAAACGAACCTATACAAAAGAGAAAATTCGTGACCGTGGTGAAAAAATCAATTTTGTAGTCTTCAAGTTCAAGCTTGGAAGTGTGATGGCCTAAGGTTAAAACCCTTTGTCGCTGTCTCAAGTTCTTTCTTCAACTAATAACAAAGCTTCAAGTTCCTCTCTACACCACTCTAACTCCTGCAAAGTTGACCTACCAAAATAACGTAAACAAAACCACAAGCAAGAAGCATGTAGCTTGCTATGTTTTGGAGAAGTACGCGGTCCTGCCTCAGGGTAAGCTCTTGTCATCACTGCAACGCTGAAAGTATCAATAGGACTTGTGATTCACAATCTATAGAATACTGCCGGGATGCATGAATAGACTACAGAACACAATAATCAGGTCCGAATTTGGATTTGATCATGTCTGAAACAGTGAAACTCTTCCAGAAAACAGAGAACAGTAGAACACTAAAGAGAGGAGTCAGAGGACTGATGTGATAGGAACACGAAAATTCTATATCAAAGATTAGGAACATTCAAAATCTGCAGCATACCCCTCCCCTCCCAATACTCCAACACCTGCACATGACAGATTGATTATACAGTCGGTTAATGTGCCATGTGAGTTGTTAACAGTAGCCATGACAAAGGCAACATTTCTGGTAGACATATTGCTAGCATCAAACTCCAAACAGGGAATTAGGATTTGTCACATACTCGATTACTATAACATGAGCTATGAGGAAATAAAGAACATGAAAAAAACTTTGCCATGGTTTGTGCAGCATGCATGCCTTTAGGTGTGATTATCAATGTTCGGAAGCAAACGTACATAGCAATGTGGAACCTTTTGTGTATGCTTGTCACGCTTCCACTTATATCTAATATGCTAAGAATATATAGCTCTCCTCTCCTTGCTGAGGGCGCATGGTTCCAAACAAATCTAATAGAGTAGCAATTCAAAAAAAAAACAAAAAAAAACAAAAAATTGATCTTTGTAAGTATGCATAGTACGCATATTGGAGGGAACTAGACTAAGGGGTCCTATATTTCGGATATAGTCAGCTCTAGGAGGAATGTTAGCAACGATATCACATTGGGAATTATTAGGGGTCCACAGATGTCTTTCCCTCACAAAATATACCATAGCAGGAAAATACGGGAAAAAAATTCTAGCTTAATAGGGATCCTGTCAAATTCACCAAGCTAAGATTTCAAAAAGAATGTCAGAGCAAAATGACACTCAGGCAAAACTTGAGTGTTAATTCAAAATCCGTGAGTATATAAATCTCTATAGAAGAGCACAATCCCTCAAGAATATCTCATCACTTGACTTTCAACAACATATATCTGGCAGTCAAACACATGCAGCAGCTAATTACAAAGGCACATTAAGACTGGAAATCAAGTTATCTAGTTCAACAAGATTCTTGTTAAATTTTGATGATACAAGACACCAAAAAGGAGTTCCGAGCATGGACGAGATCCAATTTGCAGATGAATTGCTTACATACAACGGAATCGGCAGACTTTCAGCAACAACCCACTCATTAGCAAGTTTAGTGTTAAACTCTCAGTATCACACAATAACCAACAGTTCCATAAAAGCCCCCAACGAAGCCAACTTCAAAAGAAATTGTTTTACTCCTCAAAAGTATGCTAGCTGGCAAAAACCTCAGAGTTGGCAACCAGCGAACAGGCATGGATCTTCGAACCAAAGATATTAATTTGTGGTTAAACGATAGGTTAACTGGAGATCACAACTATTGCTAAAGTTCTGTACAACTCAAACCTGGGTAAATTAGATGCTTGCTTGTTTTCCCAAATGCAGAAGTTGCCGAAGGACCCAATGGATTGGTTCATTTGCAAAAACTTCTTTAAGATATTTTAAGAAAAGCACAGCGCAAAGTGAAAAATATTGATGATGGATATAGAGGATTAAACATGTCTTGGCCAACAAATTAAATGAGTTCTTCTTTTGTCTTGATGATGTGGATGAGACGGGCAAACTATATGCATGAATTGGCCATGAAGATTGGCTTACTCTAGGAAGTAAAATTGTCGTAACCACTAGGCTAGCTAGGGAGCATACTAAATGCTGATGAAAGCTATCAACAAAATTATTCATCTATAATCTATGAATCACTTGCGCTTTTCAGTCGGCATGCTTTCGGACAAAAAGGTCCTATTAAAGGATTTATGGAGTTAACAAAATTATTGTGAAACATTGAGAAGGGATTACTTTAGCCATGCAAGGACTTGAGTCCAGTGTAATGTGCTAACACTTGACGGAGGTGTAGTGGACTTCACGAGTTTTCACCGTAATAATCCCCAAATAGTTCAAATTATAGATTTGACTGCAAATATTATCCAAAAAAAAAAAAATATTATTGATCAAATATGGTAAATTCAACTTGATCGTACAGTTATTATGAATCTCGGCTAGTTTTACTTTGAGTACTAATAACTTTCATTCTATTAAATGAATAAGTTGCAAAAATGACATTTAAGTAGAACCTCATCAATATGCACGCTAACGGGCCCAATCTCACTCAGGGGTAATGAGTTGGAATCTCATTCTAACTAAGGATTCTTATAATTTATGAGGTTTTGTTCTCTTGGGTCTCAAATCCGTTCTCCCTCCCTCCGTGCACAATATGTAATAAGTTTCTCTCTACTTATTAGTAATCATTTTTCTATCTCTCCCTCCTCACTCATTACTCCAAAATTCTCCCCCAAAACCCATATCGAACAACGCACAAAGAGGTTCCCCCCTCCCCTACTTGCAACTCTTTATAACTGCACGTGAAATATATATTATTCACCTCATCTGTCGTCGCTCGT
Source organism: Rhododendron mucronatum var. ripense (assembly GCA_019656295.1). Lineage (NCBI taxonomy): Eukaryota > Viridiplantae > Streptophyta > Magnoliopsida > Ericales > Ericaceae > Rhododendron > Rhododendron mucronatum. The sequence goes on from BPLT01000086.1 coordinate 171,458, forward strand.
TTATCGATATTCAATTAAGTTGATTTTTTACAAGGACCCCAAACAAGCTATTTTGAACAAAATGAGTGCTCGATCATTTTTTGGGACTCGAGACGGGTCCAAAATGCAGATGTACGTAAATGTATGTACTTGTATTCTTTTCGCCTTTACAACAACTGTGGCAACTCCACCGTTTAGCTTGCGTGGTCATGTGGGCTTGAGGGTGTGTGTTATGCACCAATTATGAGGCTCACTCCGGGATTTTTGTTTTTTGTTTTTGTTTTTCGTAACCGAGGAACAACCTTGCAGCCGAGCCACAATTGAACTTGACTGTGCAATCTAAACCTCAGGGGAGACTAGTACAACAATCTACCGCTATGGCCCCCCACTTAAATCACGATTTGCCTCCATGGGAATCAAACCTTGCTATATTGCAAGCACAAATTTGCCCTTACTATGTTAACAACCCATGGGTGGGTTACTCTGGGATTCATTATTTGATCTACACTGTTGATTTTGTTCCTCTTGTCGAATATGTTGTGCATGTTGACTCCAGTCGTCAAGACCAATGATGTGATGCAAAGTTTTACCCAAATCTATTGAAAGATAAAAGAAAACAACAAAAAAGACAGTGCCAACAGAGGCATGTACCGAGTAAGGCTACAAACGAACCATAAATTCGAGAGTAGTTTGACGCTCGGCTCGTTATGGGTCGACTCATTTATTAATGAGTCAAGCCCAAACTAGAGTTTTAAACTCGTCTAGTAAACAAGCCAAGCTTGAGTTATTTGTAATTCAACTCATTTGAAAAATGTTCAGGTTGTTTGTACAAACTCTACCTGTAAAGGAACTTTTTAGTAAGCACACCGAGCTCAAGCATCTCGATATTAGAAAAGCCGAGCTCAAGCTCAATTATTTGATGTGTCCACAAACAGAATGGTCCTTTCCTGCTCCACTGTAAAGAATCCCATTCTTGAATTAAAAAAAAAAAAACGGATTGAGACCAATTTTTGATTCTTTTCTGGTACGAGAGAGTTGAATAGGGTTGAGATTTGGTAAAGTTTTTGGGTTGAACAGAGGTTGGGAGGGTTTGGGGTGGGGAAAAGACAAGAGTGCCCATTGTTTTAACGTCTGTGGCAACAGTGTGAGGGGTGGGGACTAAATTTCTCCAATCTTTTTATTGAGTACCAAAATGAGACAAAATAAATACTTTGGGGATTAAAATTTTTAATAAGCCCCATAAATACAGGGCGTTGAATCCACCATTCCGTAACTGAAGCTCTGTACAGAAAACGAAGCTCCGCATTCTTCAATGGCTACTTCGGAATTCCAAAACCCTTCATCCTCCTCTTCGAATCCCGGAGGTAGATACGATATTTTCTTGAGCTTTAGGGGCTCCGACTCCCGCTATAAGTTCACCGATCACCTCTACCACGCTTTCATGCGCGAGGGGTTCCAAACATTCAGAGACAACGACGAGATCGGGAGGGGTGATGTTATCAAACCCCAGTTGCAGAAAGCAATCATGAATTCCAGGACATCGGTGATCGTGTTATCGGAAAACTACGCTAATTCAACGGCGTGTCTGTTTGAACTCCACACTATTATCGAACTTTGTAAGAAGTCGGATCATTTCATTTTGCCCATGTTTTATGAGGTGAAACCTTCGGTGCTCAAGGAGCAGTCAAAGAATCTGGTTTTCAAAAAAAAGGAAGTGGCGGCTGAGATAGTGAGGGGATGGAGTGCAGCGCTTAACAAGGTTGCGAGTATGGCTGGAATGGTTTTCTGGAAGGAATCTGATGGGTAATTTTATGATTAACTCCCCTTGTACTATTATGCATACTAGAGGCCGAGGCACATGCGATGCGTGTGCAATCCAAATTTTGACAAAATTTGCACCATAACTTTCCGCTTATTGTTTGATCGAATGGCTTCTTGTTTATTGTTTGATCTAACTTTCACCAATTTTGTCAAAATCGGACTTGCACAAGCACCGCATGTGCCCGGCCTCTAGTATTATCTTATTGTAACTAATAAACAACAAAGTAAGCATCGCACCATTGGCAAATTCCACTTGTGGCCGGTTCTTCACCCGATGTGTGTGCGCGAAAAATTAGGCAAAAGTACCTATTTGTGAGATGTGCAAGTAGAAGGCAGGAAACAAAATTAAAATGGGTCTTATTATCAATTTCATCCATTCACAGTGAAGGGCAAAATATCAATAACCTTCATTTCTCATACATATAACTTAAAGAAGAAAGAACACAGAAAAAATCGCACTAGCGGTCATGAAATATACTGTAATAGATTCCAAATTAGAAATTGAATATAACAGAACAAATACTTGGTTTAAAGTTCTGATCTTTACAAAAGTTCAATTAGAAACAATAAAAAGTAATAACGGTCAAAGAGAATAATATATCATAGACCAAAGAAAAGACTTTTGCAAATGCAGGTTCTTTCTCTAGTTCTCTCTCGTTTGATTTCCTCTATTTAAGATGTAAGAGATTTTTATTTTGTTTTTGCTACTTAAGATGTAAGAGATTAGTTGGTACACGAAAATTTTAGGGATAGGTGCTCTGTTTGTTTTGAATTGAGGGATAGGTGTTATTTGGAAGCAGCAAATTGAGAGGGGAAGTGGGAACGTGGGTTCTTGCGGCTTGGGGTGGAGAGATTTTACGTTTCTACCCTAACAGTAAGTTTGTGCCATTGGAAAAAATGGAGTAAATACTTAATTTATGGCTGCTGATTTTGTCACTCCCTTTTTTGTTAATGTCACTCCCCTGCAAGTGTATTTTTGCACCAAAAAAACACTTGCAGGGGAGTGACATCAATAAAAAAGGGAGTGGCAAAATCATTTTCCTAATTTATTTGGGACAAAGGTGAAAAACACTTTTGTAACACGGCTTAAAAAACAAGTCACACCAAAATTTCATCTCCTTTTATATATTAGATAGAATAGAGAGATGGATACTAGATTGGAGATTTATTCATGGATTGATGGGATTGATGTTAACTATACTAAAAATAGAAGAAAGTTATCTCCTTAATTCTCTCTTACATATTCTCAATAAAATTGATTTTTTCCTCTTTTACAGTTATAAAATGCCAAAAATTTAATAGTTTTCTAGCTAGTTGTAGTAGTTATTTTAAGTTGTGAAAAAAAGTTCAATTTTTTTAAAGGCCTAGTTTGCACACCAACATTTATTTAGGAATGAAGGGAGTAAAAAGAAGATCAGTTATATATCTAAATATTGACCCTACAGGCTACTGCGAGATTTCTGGCTCTGCCCCTAGTGGGATTGGTCCCTGGGATTTGGAGCCAATTCATATGGGTTTGTCCCGACTTTTATTGAGCCCTGCTAGTAAACGGCGGGATTGTTCCCCCAGAATTTGAGACCAGTCCATACACAAATTTTCTACTCCGGCTTCAATTGAGCCTTGCTAGTAGACGGGACACTTGAGTTATATAAAACAAAAGCACAAATTTGATTGCGCGAGCATATGACTAACAGTTGAGTTGATGAGGCAAAATATTTGAGACACAATTATTTATATTCTGGTAATGCATTTGTTGCGACCTTTACATTTTGTTAAAATGTCACGTCATAAAGGTTGATAAAGTTAGCACATTCTACCAGATGATCAAAAAAAAAATTCCAACACCCCAGCGGCAAAGACAAGTGGCGCCCCAACACCTCTTTTCATCATACATTCGCGTGGTCCCATCAAAAATTGCGTACAGTTCACACAAATATGTGGTGAAAATAGGGATTGCAGCACCACATGTCGGGCAATAGATAATTAACTACTCCTTGAATATAGTCCTGCGTTTTGTTTTGTTTTTTACATATTTCTATGCTAACATAAGCTTCAAACTCACAATTACAAATATTAAAAAACTCTCAATCGATCTCACTCTTTTTATCCTGTCTTTGACACTTCATTTGCTTCCCATGGTTTACAATACAAATACACACATCTATTTAAAAGTTGTGGAAGCCTTCATCAAATGCCCAACTACTTTAGAGGCATCCACTTTGGAGGACTTAATGGCTTGGTAATTTTGGTTTACTTTTTCATCAAATCAAACATTATAAAAGCTTTATGACCCTTTTGAGTTTATTTTACGTAGTTCTAATCCAAACCTTTCTTCTGCTATATTGTCCCATTTACGACAGCCATGCATACCCCAGAAAGCTCCACCATTCACCTTGAACCCTTAGAAGGTATTTTGATTTTTTGGGAAGCTCTTTAGATAGAAATGAAAGCCTTTTCCTTTTAAGTTTGCAAAGTTGGGAGTCTAGGGAGAGTGATGCTACTCTTGATCAAATCCTTCAGTTCATAGGTTTCTTTGACATGCGTGACTATGCATAGGACCTCTTTGTTTGTAGCCTCCGTTTTGTATGTAGGTGGCATCTACTTGATTCCTTCTTTTTAATGTACCCTTACTCTTACTGATTAAAAAAAATTAGAATTAGCGCAAGACATTTGAGTAATCATTTCTATGGATATCTGCATGGAAATTTGATTTTTCCTTCCAAATCTTTTTTGATCTTACTTTGCTTCATTTTCCATATATTGAACTTTTAGGTATGAAGCCGATTTCATTGAGGAAATTGTTAGTGGACTCAAAAGCAAGCTAGTTGGCAACCACCTGAGGGTTGGTGACCATCTAGTAAGTATGGATTCGCAAACCAAGCGAGTTGCTTTATGGTTAAAAGACAGGTCCACCAGGGTTGGCATTCTTTTGATACGTGGAATGGGTGGAATAGGGAAGACGGCGATTGCTAAAGTTGTTTTCAATTCAAACCATGGTAGATTTGACGCTGCCTGTTTTCTTCAAAATATCAGTGAAGTTGCCAAAGCACACAATGGCCATGGATTAGTTCATTTGCAAAGGCAACTTCTTTCAGATATTTTAAAAATAGAAGAACGCAAAGTAAATGATGTTGATGATGGATGTAGGAGGATGAAGTATGCATTAAGGAACAAAAGAGTTTTTCTTGTCCTTGATGATGTGGATAAAATGGACCAACTATTTGCATTAGCCGGCAAACAAGATTGGTTTTCTGAGGGAAGTAACATTATCATAACCACTAGGCTCAATAGCTTGATGAAGAATTCTGATGAAATTTATGATGTGTATTGGCCTGAAAAATTATCTGATGATGAATCACTTGAACTTTTCAGTTGGTATGGTTTTAGACAAAAATGCCCTATTAAAAGTCATATGGCCTTATCAAAAAAGTTTGTGGATTACTGCGATGGGCTTCCTTTAGCTCTTCAAGTATTGGGGTCTTCTTGTCAAGAGAAAAGTATAGATGTATGGGAAATTGATTTACACAAGTTGCAAGCACATTCTGATAACACCATTCGGGAAAAACTTGAAATAAGCTATGATTCTCTACAAGATAACCATGATAAAAATCTATTCCTGGAGATAGCTTGTTTCTTTGTTGGAAAGAAGAAAAAAGAAACGATCACAATACTAGAAAGTTGTGATAATTTTGCACTTGTTGGAATTCATAATCTTATTGACAGAAATCTCTTAACAATTGAGGATGAGAAACTGCAAATGCATCAATTACTTCAAGACATGGGAAAATAGATTGTTTGCTGTGAATCTGATTATCCTGAGGAGCGTAGCAGAATTTGGCATTCTGAGGAGTCCTTCGACATTTTGTTTGAAAAATTGTAAGAAACATGATTCTCATGTTGATGTGTTGATTTTGCCCATTCTTGCTAGTATCTAACTATTTCTCTGTCTTCAATTTTCTTTAAAGGGTACGAATAAAATTAAAGGCCTCGTACTTGACATGAACATGTTGGGAAATTCAAACAAGGTTGTCTTTGAAGCAAATACATTTGAAAAGATGTATAATTTGAGATTACTCAAGCTGAGTGCCGTTCAACTCTCTGGAAGTTATAAGGCATGTCCCAAAAAATTACAGTGGTTATATTGGCTTGGTTTTCCTTCAGAATCTTTCCCCAAACTTCATTAAAGATCTTACAAGTCTCCAAACATTGGATTTATCTGGTTGTCATAAGCTCCGGCAGATTCGATGGTCATCGACCATCTTACAGGATCTGTTTGTCATAGAATGCGGTGCATTGGAAGAAATAACGTATGAGACTGGTTCCCCTATTAAATACATCACATCTCCTCGTTGCCCTAATTTATATCACATTCAGGGCCATTTCAAGTTCTTACCCGTCAAAGAAGTTGATGTGGAACTGATCAACAGTATAGGCTTCTTCAACTTGGACTCTATGGCAGATGCTGAGGCTCAAATTGTGAACTTCCCTTTGGGATTCTATCTCCGTTTTCCCATTCCCATTCAGGTTCTCTCTCTCTCTCTCTCTCTCTCTCTCTCTCTCTCTCTCTCTCTCTCTCTCTCATGCATTTCATGGTTGTAATCATAGATTTCATCTTCCCAGATCGTGAATGAAGGTAATTTATTCTACACATTTTCCCTGGGAGAGAAGTTCCACATTGGTTTAGCAACAAGAACGGTGGATCCACCATATCATTTACTGCGACCTTATCTCCTCATTTTGGTTTTCGAGGCTTGAATCTTTGTGCTGTGTATACACTTCCGGACGATGGAGAAGTTGATTTTGGGTATCCACCATATCATGTCTTTGAATTTGAAATCAATAGCAAGAGCAGTGGCATGAAGACCATGTATAGACCAAGCTACTACGGCATTCCGGAAAAATTAGGTGGAGATATGGTATGGTTAAGCCATTGTTTTCAACCGAATCTGTTTACAGAGAGCGATGAAGTGGAAGTTTTGTTCTGCATTACTGAAGGTGGAGAAATTAAGGAGTGTGGAGTCCACCTTTTGTATTTCGAAGAAGAGGGACAAGTATCCCAATACTTAAGCACTCTACAGCATTCATGGGATTCAAGTTTTTCTCCATATGTGCCTGAGGCAGGTGCGAACCCTTGTTCTTATATATGCGTAGTAAGTTAGTAACCGTAACTTAAAGCTAGCCCGTAGTGATGTTCTGGCTTGATATGACTTCAAATATGAGGACTTGAAGAAACTATGGCATAGGTTTCTAATTTTGGAAACTATGCCAATATATCATTGTTAAAATCTACTTAGTTGTATTTAGTCTTGAACCAACAATAAACCATGTAAACATGCAGTATAACCTGGACGTTCTAATTTATTTCTGATGAAGATATGTTGTGCAGATTTACTGATGATATGTGATGAGTGCAGAAGCAAAAGCAGCGGAAGCAACAACAGGGGCAGAATAATAAGAATTGCGCAATGGAGTGGCTACAGATGGGTTGAGTGATGACTTGCTCCAATAAAGCATTGAGCTTCTACAAATTTGGACATTCGCACTTCTGAAACCACGGACCTATGAAATTCGGAGGCATGAAATGAGAGAAGTTTGGGTACATCAAATGGGTACATCACTGCCTATAAGTCTATCAAACGGAAATATATATTGCTTTTTCTCGAATTGTTTGACCAAAAATGGTTTATAACTACCTGGGTTTTCATTGCAATGTTTCCATTGTCATGGTGTTTATACTTTTCACAGAGTGATGCTAAAGACTTAGTAAATGAAAATTTTCAGAGTTTTTGCCCGAACTTTGATTTCAATATCTAATAGATACCCAAACTTCATTGAACTTCAATGAGACATCTAAACTATTGAGACATTATTCTATCACCCCTGTCGTCTAAATCCGTCAGATTGGAGACAGATTATGCTGAGTTGGACTAACAGCTCCACAACACAAAGTCGCACACACAATTGTGTATTGGTTGGCTGCCGATGTTGTTGGTGCATGTGTTTATTGCGGAACCTTTCACAGGAGTTATCTCAGTTGACTTTTTGCAGAATTTCGAAGTTGGCCCTGGGTTGTTGTAGAGACAACTCATCTCTTAGCCAACCAAGGCCTAGCTTGTTTTGTCAGCTTTTCAGATACAAGTGATAGACAAGTTTTTGTTGCAGATACGAGTCTTAAGGGTGAAGGAGCAGTAGGTGCATACATTGCATGTGCCCTATTATACTAGGTTTTTTGACATTCCTACTTTGGGTAACCGTAATCCTTACTTCAAACTGAACCTGACCAATGATGGAGGAAGGTGGCCTTTGAATGCCTCTGAAAATTCTGTTGTTCCTCTCTTGCCAAAGGAAATAAACAGCAGCAGCTAGAGCAAGTCTCCCAAGTCCGAAGAGTATTATACTAGGCTTTATGTGGTATATCCTGACTTTATTGTCTCTGCAAACTGTTACATTATTATCTATGAAATTCTTTCCCTTTCCTAAAAAAAAGTTCTTGAGAGGTGTACTGCTGATAGATGAGTTAATCTCAACCATTTTGGCTCATTTCCCTTAAAAGTTGTATATCCAGGACAATCATTCCCCAATCTTAAACACCCATCTCAATCTTGATTTAGATGCTTAACTTTATTTGAGCATTTAAGAACCCGAAAAAAGTTTAATTTTTACTTGAAAATATATAGGTTTAAAAATTTCAAGTACCATTTTTTTTTAACGGTGTAGAAAAATAGCAGTAACTGATTTTATTAAGCAACAGAAATAACACCACCTATCACGAACAGATTGTGAAACATAACAGAATTGGTAATTGCAAACTAAGACCCGTGTACCACACTCATTAAGACAGCTTTGCTTCCTCACCGAAGGTGCTGGGGCATCTGTTGGTATCTGTCTACCAAGATATAACGGCAATCTGCAGGGGCGCCACGCTGGACTGTTTCGTCGAACCAAACTGTACTCGTACTCCTCTCACTGGAACAGAAAGAACAAAACACGGGAAAAGGAAGCTCTAGAGTCTGGGTTTTTCCTGTGCTTTTTTTTAATCAAATATGGAGGATGCCAATACAGAGCCATTCACGTGAGACCTTTCAGCTGGAGCAAAATCAATTTCGGATAATGGGTCGTTGGGCATAAAGGAATGGGTCCTTAGGGCACCTAAATTTTGTAGGGAGAGAGGTCATGGATAAAGTCGGTTTCAACCCATTTACCGCGCGCCGCCGACGTCCATCCGCAACGGAAGGTGACCGGGCCAAGAGCCTGGGCTTGGCTGGCTCGGCTTGGTTCGGTTCCAAATGATAACCTCCATGGTAAATCTTGGAGCCCATCACCGCGAGAATAATTTTGTTCATCCTCTTTTAAAGATGATAAACATTATTCTCCTTTAAAATGTATTAATTTCATGAATTCTACAAAATTTTCACCAATTACGAACAGGGGAATATGTTTACACTCTTTGAAGGAGTGTGAACAAAATCATTTCAACCGTGACAAATATCACTATACAAAGTAACACATGGCGTACCTCCCCGCTCCAGTAACGGTGACGTAAATGATATCAACTTATTTAATTACCACATCATGTAATCATGTAAAGACATGTCCTAATTAATATTCTTAATTAACTTTCACATTGCCACGTGATTTCCGTCTACGCTGGATCTTGACAGCACCAACATCTAGGACATTTTCATGCACGTTGATTATAACCAGCTTATCCTTGAAAACTGCAAAGTTTGACAACTGATAGCGAGAAGAAAAAAAAATTAAAAGGAAAAACAACTTGCGGTGCTATATATCATATATAGTAGTAAAAAAAATATCATGTTTTTACTATATTCTATGTTCGAGTCTTCAAGAGGTCCGGTTGCTGAGCCTATCATGGAGAGTTGAAAATAGAGGTGTCAAGTGGGCCGAAAAAAATTAAAAGAAAAAACAACTTGTGGTATTATCATATATAGTAGTAAAAAAATATCATGCTTTTACTATATTCTATGTTCGAGTCTTCAAGAGTTCTGGTTGTTGAGCCTGTCATGGAGAGTTGAAAATAGAGGTGTCAAGTGGGCTGAAAAAAATTAAAAGAAAAAACAACTTGTGGTACTATATACTTCATTCGTCCCTTTTTAAGTGTCCTGCTTCGTAACTCCAACTTATTAAAAAGACATCATCATTATACCTTTCACATCAACTTTTTCCTCCATTTTCCTTGCTTACCCATCATCATTACACTTTTATTCACTAACTTTACAAAATGGACACTTATTAAGGGACAGCTCAAAATGAAATATTGGACTCTAAAAAAGGGACGGAGGGAGTATCATATATAGTAGTAAAAATTATCATGTTTTTACTATATTCTATGTTCGAGTCTTCAAGAGGTCTGGTTGCTGAGCCTGTCATGGAGAGTTGAAAATAGAGGTGTCAAGTGGGCCAAAAAAAATTAAAAGAAAAAACAACTTGTGGTACTATATATCATATATAGTAGTAAAAAAAATTTCATGTTTTTACCATATTCTATGTTCGAGTCTTCAAGAGGTCTGGTTGCTGAGCCTGTCATGGAGAGTTGAAAATAGAGGTGTCAAGTGGGCCGAAAAAAATTAAAAGAAAAAACAACTTGTGGTAATATATATCATATATAGTAATAAAAAATATCATGTTTTCACTATATTCTATGTTCGAGTCTTCAAGAGGGCGGGTTGCTGAGCCTGAGCCTATCATGGAGAGTTGAAAATAGAGGTGTCAAGTAGGCCGAAAAAAATTAAAAGAAAAAACAACTTGTGGTACTATATATCATATATAGAAGTAAAAAATATCATGTTTTTACTATATTCTATGTTCATGTCTTCAAGAGGACCAGTTGCTGAGCCTGTCATGGAGAGTTGAAAATAGAGGTGTCAAGTGGGCCGAAAAAAATTAAAAGAAAAAACAACTTGTGGTACTATATATCATATATAGTAGTAAAAAATATTATGTTTTTACTATATTCTATGTTCGAGTCTTCAAGAGGTCTGGTTGTTGAGCCTGTCCTGGAGAGTTGAAAATAGATGTGTCAAGTGGGCCGGGCCGGGCCGGCACATTTTAATGTGGCACGGTGGCACGACACGGCATGGTCGTGGTCCTGGCATGGCACAACATGGCACGGTCGAAGTGGGCATGTGAACGGGCACGAGCATAGAAGTGGATGGACACAGCACGGAAAAATAGATAATAATTTTATTAATGATATTAGCCATTTCGGCTAATTAAGCAAAAGTGACTTATTTTTTTGTCTTTATTCAAAAAAAATCGCATTTATAAGTTTTTTGTCGATTTTTTGACGATTATTGCTTTTTCACAGCGAGAGGAATCTAAAAGGTAAAAAATTACAATCAAACTCTAATTTTTTTGAATAGAGATGAAAATAAGCCAATAAGCCAATTTTTTCGTTTTTATTCAAAAAAATTGAATTTCAATCGTATGAGTAATTTTTTTTTACTTTTTAGATTCCTCTTGCCATGACGAAGTAATAATCCTCAAAAAATCGACAAAAAACTAACAAATGTGAAAAAAATTTAATAAAGACGAAAAATAAGCTACCTTGGCTTATTTAGCTGAAGGAGCCCTAAATAAATTAACTTGCTATATCATGAGTCCATGACTCGTATTCTGATAATGTCATTAATTAAAGAAAAAAAAGGGCTCACTATGTAAATTTGAAGAAATACCGCACATACATTGGGTTTTATCTTACGATGATTTAAAAAGTAATTATCAATTTTTATTGAATGAAATTATTTGGTTTATTTTAAACTTAGTCAATAGGATTTTGTTTGTAAATTTGACATTATAAAAAAAATTGTTGGAATGGGTCAAGTAAAAATTTAATGTCCGAATGGGTCATGCTGCTTTTTTTTTTTTTAATTAGTGGAAAAAATACAAATTTTATGGGGATCTATCGAAAAATTTAGAGAGAGAGAGAGAGAGAGAGAGAGAGAGAGAGAGAAAAATAAGGAACAAAAATATAGTGGCAACATGCCACCACCATATAAAAAAAAAAGCACGAATGTGATCCAATCATGTGGTTGTTGATATTTGATTATCACTGCTTTGGGGGGAAATGATAGAATTGATAAAACATTAAATCGTAACGGTTTAAATCGAACATTTAGAAAAATGAATATGTAGCTACCTTTCAAATCTATACACTGGACTTACTTGGTTGTAAACCAAGGTATTCTGCTATTGTATAATAAATGCTAAATGGGCATCACCCATTTGACACCTCTAAACAGGCAAGACACGGCACAATTAAAATCGGCATGACACGACCAAATAAACCGTAAACGGGCCGGCACTGCAGACAAGATTGGAAAACAACACGGCACAAGACGACACGATTTAAGTAAATGGGCCTGACATGATTGAAAATGGCACGGTACGGCATGACACGATTTAAGTAAATGAGCCGGCACGACATGAAACACGGTTTGCATGAAACTAAACGGGCCAAGCTAGCACGGTACGGTCCGTTTGACACCTCTAATTGAAAACCTCCATGCATTAATTGCATTCTCATCTGCCTCCCCAGTGGAGGCGTGGGTTCGAGCCCCACAAGGGACGCGATCGGTGTACAGGACTATCTAAATCATTTGCCTTTAAATTACTTAGAAGTTACCAACAATGAGATCTCAGTGGAACTCATCAAAGTGCATGTAAACACCCGATCTCACTCAAACTCAAGGGGTGCTGATCGAGTATTCTGAGATACAAAGTTGGAGATGTGATCGAACCAAGCCCATAACTGATTAATTTTCTTAAAGAAGATGGTTCCAGGCCTCAATTAATCTAATATTGTGGACAAGTCAGGCTTGTCTTGCATTAGTTCGAACAACTTACGAGTAGATCACATCGAATTGGAACACATCCACATACTATTACCAACCTTGGCTAAGCAAATTGAACTACCCTTTCTTCATTCTCGACCAATCAGAACACGAAAAAACCACGAGAGAATCGCATTATGACACTGATGTTACGACGTATAGAAAAGTATTGGTGGTAAATTCTTGGGCTCAGATATCGCATTATCATAGTTAAAGCAGGACTTTACCCCTGCTTCACTTTCATCTTCTTAAGTACCGGCGAAGGGGGACTTATGAACAACGCCCCTCTGTATTTTAGTCGGTCAACTACAGCTTTGCATCAGCAGAAAGCATCTCTAATAATGTGAAAAAAATCTAATACCATTCCGCCTTCCGATAAAGAAAAATAATTCAATCTAGCTCCCAGCGTAGTATGCAACTAATAAATGAACACCAGTTCAGTACACTGATGTTTGACACAAGCAGTGAACATTTTTTATGATCGGCTACAAGCAGTGAACATTAATGCCTTGTTTGGATAGTGATTTGAAAAAAAAAAAATTCAACTCAAAAAATACTCATTAATTACTCCTATTTCCAATCATTAATCACACATATCTCAAATCATTATTATCATTTCTCTCCATATCTCTCTCCAATCATTACCTCTACTTACAATCATTACTATCATTTCTCTCTCCACTCATAACCCTACAAAAATTTTCAAAGGAAAACACCAGGCAAAATGTTTTTATTGCCTACTTTGCTAAGTTCGCTGCTACCATGGTATACGACACAACTTTTGCCTTAGAGAGACCAAGACAAGAGGAGGAGATAGAACTTACCGAAGTGGAAAAAATTTCAGTGCCGGATGGGTATCCCGTGGTACCCGCTCGGCACATTCTAGCCGTCCATTGCGTTTTTGGACGGTTTGAATTTGGAGAGAAAAAGTGTTGGGGTGAAAGGAGAGATATGTTTCAATCCGAACCGTCCAAAAATGTATTGAAATGTTCAGATATGCCGAGCGAATACCACGTGGGATATACCCATCCGACACTGAAAAATTTCTTGACCGAAGTGCACGCCAACGAACCTTCCGAGGAAGTCATTGGCCATTACCTACGAGTCTTCACCCTCGGTTATTGGTGGGTCCGCAAAACCGCGTGATTTATTCCCACCACACTTGTGTATACGTACAAACTTGTAAAGGGAATTGGATCTCTACGTAGATGCTATAAATACGGTCCCTTGAGCCAGTCCACTACTCATCTCGTCGTTGAAGCTCTGCATTTTCTTCAATCTCATTTTTGGACGGTTCGGATATGAAAAGAGAAAAAAGAAAGAAAAAGTGTTGGGTGAGAGGAGAGATAGGATTTCAATCCGAACTATCCAAAAGTGTATTGAACGGCCTGAATGTGCCGAGCGGATACCACATGGGATATACCCACCCGACACCAAAAAAAATTCTCGACCGAAGTGCACGCTAACGAACCTTCCGAGGAAGTCCTTGGCCATTACCTACGAGTCCTCCCCCTCGGTTATTGGTGGGTCCGCAAAACCGCGTGATTTATTCCCACCACACTTGTGTATACATACACACTTGTAAAGGGAATTGGATGCCATAAATACTGTCCCTTGAGCGAGTCCACTGCTCATCTCGTCGTTGAAGCTTTGCATTTTGTTCAATCAATGGCTACTGCAGAATCCCAAAACTCCTCTTCCTCCTCCTCCGAATTCAAAGGTAGATACGACATTTTCTTGAGCTTTAGGGGCTTAGACACCCGCAAAAAGTTCACCGATCACCTCTACCACGCTCTGAAGCGCGAGGGGTTCCAGACATTCAGAGATGACGATGAGATCGACAGGGGTGATGTTATCAAACCCGAGTTGCAGAAGGCAATCGCAAATTCCAGGACGTCGGTGATCGTGTTATCGAAGAACTACGCCAATTCCACGGCGTGCCTGTTTGAAGTCGAGACAATTCTCAAGCAATGGAAGAAGTCCGATCACTTCGTTTTGCCCGTGTTTTATGAGGTGGATCCGGGGGAAATTAAGGAGCAAGCCGAAAATCTCGGGAAAAAGAGAAAGAGAGTGCCGGTTGAGCAAATAAAGGGATGGAGTGCGGCGCTTAAAGCGGTTGTGACCATGGCTGGGATGGTTTCCCAAAATCAATCCAACGGGTAATTTAGAGATTATCTCTCCCTTTTACTATCCTATACAAAGTTTGTTGAATGTAGTCATTCGTTATGTTTTAGTTTTACTTTTATACGTGCTCCTATCCAATGAAACAGCACAGACACCACATCAGAGGATTATCGGTATCTGATGCGGCGACGCCTCCACTCTTCCGACAATCCCTGGACACTTGTCCGATACTCTAGACCACGCTCAGTACACTCGCGAGTAGGGGTGTGCGCGCATGTGTCCATCCATATCGGGTGTGCACGTGTCCGTCAATATCAGGTTCGACAACCGAACCGATGTCGTCGGGTTCTCAAAAATTTCTGCGCGTTACCGACCGTTATTCTGGGAGAACTTGATCGTTCGTCATCGTTGGGCTGTCGGTCAGACCCCTGGGTTTGCCATGTGAACGACGAAGATATTTTATTAATTTGAACAGAATAAGTGTAATCTCTGATTAATTTCTGGTTCTTTCTCTTCAATGATTTTGAGCCAGGGGCGTGATGCATATTCTCGATTGAACGGCGAGATTTTGAGGAACAGACTTGTCCTTTCTTGTATAATTATCCTTTCTTCCTATTTTGTAGTTAAGAAGGATAATTTTCTATGTGGAGATATAATTTTTATATCACCAGGCCACTTAATCTAATTGGACAGACTTAATAATTAAAACTTTCATTATTTTCGCACAAGAAACCATGCGATAGGGCCATGCATATGTAGCTTTTATGTTTGACCTATAGAGACCTAGCAACAATTGATTGTATTCTCCCTTCTTCTCTCGACTTTCTATGGGGTTTTTTTTAGTTTAGGTTTTGAGAGACATTTTAGGGATAATAAGTGAAAAGAGATAGAGAAATAGGTGAAATAATTGAATGGAAAATTTATTAAGAACCGTGCTTAAAGAAAGGGGGGTGGTTTAGGAAACGAAAACCGAAAATTCGAGCCAATTTACGCGCACACCTAAACTAATCTGTGGGGGACCATCTCACCATCAAGTAGTGCAGGCACATTTAAAGCAGAAGCAAATCTCTGTATGAGACATAAAAGGGAGTGTTCCGTGAGATTAAAGGACACGTGAAATGGAACAAGCTGGTCTGGATCTCCTATAAGAGGTTTTACTCTCTCCTGGTCCTAGTTATAGTTAATGAGCTACTCTCCCGTGTTCAACCTAACGTTAAAAGCTTTATGACTTTTCTGAGTTTAATGTAGTTATTTGTGCCATTTACTGTCATACATAACTCTCCCCAGAAAGATCCACCAGTCATGCGCATTGAACCCTCAAAAGGAATTTTGATGGTGTGGAAAGTAGTTAGAAATGAAAGCCGCTTTGTTCGGTTACCTATTTAGTTTTAGTTTTAGTTTTGTTTCCAATCATTACCCTACTTCTTTTTCCAATCATTACCCTATTTTTTCAATTATTACTTTCTCATCTCTCTCTATCTCTCTCCAATCATTACCCCTATTTTCAATAATTACTCTATTTCTCTCTCCACCCACTACCAAAACTAAACTAAACTAAACTCCCAACCAAACACAACCTTTACCTTTGTAGTTTGCAACATTGGGAGTGCAGGAAAAGTGATGCTACTCATGATCAAATCCTTCAGTTCATAGTTTTAGATGTGTGTGCGCGCATAGAACATCTTTGTATGTGGCCTTCGTGTTTTATTTCGGTGGCATCTACTTGATTCCTTCCTTTTAAAAAACTCTCAATCTCACTCACTATTTTTATCCTGTATTTGACACTTAATTTGCTTCCCATGGTTTACAATACAACTACACACATCTATTTATAGGTAGATTTCCCAGCTGAAATCTCCTCTCATGAATGACCTCTCTATTGTTGGCTCTCATTCAATCACCGTATAAGTTGTGGAAGCCTTCATCAGATGCCCAACTATACTTTGGAGGCATCCACTTTGGAGATCTTAATGGCTTGGTAATTTATGTTTACTTTTTCATCAAACCAAACATTAAAGGATTTATGACCCTTTTGAGTTTATTTTACGTAGTTCTAATCGAACCCTTCTTCTGCTATTTTATCCCATTTACAACTGTCATGCATAGCCCAGAAAGCTCCACCATTCACCTTGAACCCTTAGAAGGCATTTTGATTGTTTGGGAAGCTCTTTAGTTAGAAATGAAAGCCTTTTCCTTTTTACTAGTTTGCAAAGTTGGGAGTCCAGGGAAAGTGATGCTACTCTTGATCAAATCCTTCCGTTCATAGGTTTTTTTGACATGCATGGCTGTGCACAAGATCTCTTTGTTTGTGGCCTTCGTTTTGTATGTGGGTGGCATCTACTTGATTCCTTCTTTTTAATGTACCCTTACTCTTACTGATTAAAAGGAAATTAGAAATAGCATAAGACATTTTGAGTAATCATTTGTTCGGATATCTACATGGAAATTTGATTTTTCCTTTCAAATCTTTTTTGATCTTACTCTGCTACATTTTCCATATATTGAACTTTTAGGTATGAAGCCGATTTCATTGAGGAAATTGTTGGTAAACTCAAAAGCAAGCTAGTTGGCAACCACCTGAGGGTTGGTGACCATCTAGTAAGTATGGATTCGCGAACCAGGCAAGTTACTTCGTGGCTAAAAGAAAGGTCCACTAGGATTGGCATTCTTTTGATATGTGGAATGGGTGGAATAGGGAAGACAACGATTGCTAAAGTTGTTTTCAATTCAAATCATGGTAGATTTGACGCTGCTTGTTTTCTTCAAAATATCAGTGAAGTTGCCAAAGCACACAATGGATTAGTTCGTTTGCAAAGGCAACTTCTTTCAGATATTTTAAAAAAAGAAGAGCGCAAAGTTAACGATGTTGATGATGGATGTAGGAGGATGGAGTATGCATTAAGGAACAAAAGAGTTCTTCTTGTCCTTGATGATGTGGATCAAATGGACCAACTATTCGCATTAGCTGGCAAACAAGATTGGTTTTCTGAGGGAAGTAAAATTATCATAACCACTAGGCTAAATAGCTTGATGAAGAATTCTGATGAAATTTATGAGGTGTATTGCCCTGGAAACTTATCTGATGATGAATCACTTGAGCTTTTCAGTTGGTGTGCTTTTAGACAAAAACACCCTATTGAAAGTCACATGGACTTATCAAAAATGTTTGTGCAACATGGCGGTGGGCTTCCTTTGGCTCTTGAAGTATTCGGCTCTTCTGTACGATGGAAAGATACAGATGTATGGGAAAGTATGTTACAAAAATTGGAAAGAACTTCTGATGCTACAATTCTGGAAAAACTTGAAATAAGTTTTGATTCTCTAAAAGATAACCATGATAAAAATCTATTCTTGGACATAGCTTGTTTCTTCGTTGGAGAGAAGAAAAAGGAAACGATAACAATACTAGACGGATTTGATAATTATTCTGCACTTGTTGGAATTCATAATCTCGTCGACAGAAATCTCTTGACGATTAATATAAGGAATGGGACGCTGGAAATGCATCAGTTACTTCAAGACATGGGAAAACAAATTGTTTGCCATGAATCTAATTATCCAGAGAAGCGTAGCAGAATTTGGCACCCTAAAGAATCCTTCAACATTTTGCGAGAAAAAACTGTAAGAAACACGTTTCTCATGGTTTTGTGTATTGATTTTGTTCATGCTTGCTAGTATCTAACTATTGTTTCTGTGTTTATAACTTTCTTCCAAGGGTACGAAAAAAATTGAAGGCCTCGCACTTGACATGAACATGGCGAGATATTCAAACATGGTTGTCTTTGAAGCAAATACATTTGAAAAGATGTATAACTTGAGACTACTCAAGATGACTGGTGTAAAAGTCTCTGGAACTTGTAAGGCATTTCCCAAAAGATTACAATGGTTGTATTGGCATGGTTTTCCTTTTGAATTTTTCCCTAGTGATGTTCCTCTAGAGAATTTGGTCTCTCTTGACTTGAGTTATAGCAACTTGAAACAAGTTTGGAAAGGAACTAAGGTAAGAAACTCTGTTTTGCTTCTCTTTTTATGATTTTAAAATTATTACATTTATTAAATTGTGTGACAATAGCACCTTTTAAAAATGTCTAGTATTTTTTTATTTTTCTTTGAATAGGTTTTTGGATCGTTGAAAATTTTAAATCTCAGTCACTCCTCAAAACTTGCAAAAACTCCAAATTTCTCGAGAATCCCCAACCTAGAGAAATTGGTTCTCAAAGCTTGTCCAAGTTTGTTCAAGGTCCATGAATCCATCGTTGAACTAAAGAGGATAGAGTCACTGAATCTACAAGATTGCAAAAATCTGAGAAAGCTTCCAAGAAATATTGGTATGGTAGAATCGCTTGTGGAAATAGATATCTCCGGCTGCTCAAATCTTATGGGGGCAATGGAGGAGCTGGAGAAGATGAAATCATTGCAAGTGCTCAAGGCTAGTGGATTAATGGATATAAATCGTGTCCTTACTGTGGAGGATGTATCACAAGCATCTATTTGGCCTTGGGTTCCAAAACCAAGGGTACAAATGTCATTGGCCACTTTACCAAGGTCTTTGGTGCGTTTAGATCTTTCTGATTGCAATCTCACTGAGGATGCATTTCCCAGGGATCTTAGTAAGCTCTCCAAGTTGCAGCATTTATTTCTACGTGGAAATCCAGTTTCTAGCCTACCAAACTTCATTAATGATCTTACAGGCCTCCAAACATTGGATTTATCACATTGTCCAAAGCTCCAGCAGATTCGATGGTCAACGACCATCTTAGATTCACTGGATGCCTCATGCTGCTATGCATTGGAAAAACTAACGTTCGAGACTTGGACCTGTATTGAATATTTCACTCGGAGTTCTTCGATTAAATTTTTTCACCATCAGGGCTATTTCAAGTTCTTTCCCGTCAGAGAAGTGGATGTGGAACTGCTCAACAGTATTGGCTTCTTCAACTTGAACTCTATGGCAGATGTTGAGGCAACCTTTGTGATCCAAGGGGAAGCGTGTGACAAGATTCCCATTCAGGTTCTCTCTCTCTCTCTCTCTCTCTCTCTCTCTCTCTCTCTCTCTCTCTCTCTCTCTCTCTCTCTCTCTCTCTCTCTCTCATGCATTTAACGGTTGTAACAATGCATTTCATCTTCCCAGATAACGTATTATAATCATGTATTCAACACCTGTTTTCCTGGGAGAGACGTTCCACATTGGTTTAGCAATAAGAACTGTGGATCCACCATATCATTTACTGCAACCTTGTCTCCTCATTTTGGTTTTCGAGGCTTGAATCTTTGTGCGGTGTATGCACTTCAGAAACCTGCGGTACTGTATGCACTTCCCAAAGAGAGAAATTATAGGCCCCCACAATTTGAAATCAATAACAAGACCAGTGGCAAGAAGACCGTCTATGAGTCACGCTTCTTTTGCGCTGAGGAAAAAGGTGGAGATGTGGTATGGTTAAGCCATTGTTGCAATAAAAATCTGTTGATTGAGGGAGATGAAGTGGAAGTTTCGTTCTCGGTTAGTCATGGACAAATTAAGGAGTGCGGAGTCCACCTTCTGTACTTCGAAGAAGAGGAAGAAGAATTCCAATACGTTAGCACTTTACAACATTCATGGGATCCAGGTGCGAACCTTTTCTGCGCTTTTGCTAACATTATCTTCCGTATGATTGGTGAAAATTGTGTAGGGTCTAGAAAATCAATACAACCCTGCACAATTTTCACCAATCAGTGACAGTAATGCATACCCTCTTTAGGTGAACAAAATTATTCTCCGTTGATGGTCTGGCTTGATACAACTTCAAATATGAGGACTTGAACAAACTACAAGTTTGCGTATGTTTTTTATTTTAGAAAGATGATCATAGAAAATTGAGACCTCGAAGATTCCAATGTCATTGGAAATTCTACTTAGTTGTTTCTACTCTTGAACTAACACGTAAGAAAATATGCAAATAGTTCAACCTGAATGTTCTTCATAATGTCCTTCATTTCTTACGAAGACGTTGTGCACATGAAGGACAAAAGAAGGACCGAAAACCAAACACACGTGAATCAACATGGAGAGAAATGTTTCATCTATTCACAGGGAAAGACTACAATACACACCCTTTATTTGGGTGTATATCATATGCACCTCCCAAAATGTTATGAATTATAGAGAAAATGTTATGAATCGAATTGCTAACAAGTTACGAATCGTATAAAGGTTATGATATACAATAAAATATTATGAATCGTAATGAAAATGTTATGAATCATACTGCTGAAAAGTTACGAATTCTAGAACAAAAGTTACGAAACATGCTAAAATTTTATGAATGAACCATAAAATAGGTGCATATGGTACATCTTTTTAAGGGGTGTGTATTGTAGACTTTCCCCTATTCACAACCATAGATTACGAAACAACTCTTCTGGAGGAGGAGCTATCACCCCATACCGGAGGCCAGCTCTGTTGGAAAAATAATAAAAACTTGTTTTATTTTGAGAGTTATTAGTTGGTTATGACTTTTCATATTGGACAAAATATAGATTACCTCTATGTGGTTTGGGGTTTGGCACATTGCCTCCCAAACATTTGGAAATGACCAATTCAGCTCCTACTGTTACATTTTCCATCCAAATTAACGGAAGGTGTAGTACACTTGCTTGTGATGAGAGTACGAATGAAAGCGAAGATTAAATAAAATTGAACTTCTATGTAAGAAGACAACATTACCCTTCTTCTTCATCTTCTCCAAAACAACCAAACAAATTTGCAACACTACATAATTTTCTCCACGCCTCCCCATTCATCACTCTTGGGCTTCTTTCACTACATCAGCAGATTCTCTCTCTCTCTCTCTCTCTCAAATCAGATCTGCTCACCCAAATCCCAAATCATCCCAAAGTGCCAAAAACGAAATTGGGTACATGGTGGGTGCTGTCAATCGATAGAAGACAATTGGGTTTCAACTTCTCAAATCTTGTTCCTCAAACATCTCTAGGGGTCCTTTAAATTTGGAACCACGACAAAAATTTTGCTTAGCGGTGGGGCAGTGTGTTTTTAGTTTTCAGCCATTGAAGATGTTGGTGTTTGAACTATTACCTAATCAATTTTCCAGAAACAAAGCTTCCATTGTGGGTCGCAAACAACCAATGTGAAGGAAATGGGACCCCAAGTTGGCTCTGAATCTCAAACAACTCCAATTCCAACTCCTTAAAATCAAGGAGATGAGCAATCAATCAGAGGCGTTGACTTTAAGTTCCGAAACTGTGTTGCACGCTTAAGATGTAGTACTCCCTCCATCCCTTTTTTAGAGTCCGGTATTCCATTTTGGGCTGTCCCTTAATAAGTGTCCATTTTATAAAGTTAGTGGGTAAAAGTTGGTATATTATCTATTTTGTCCCTAAAAATATATTCCATTTTGAAAAGTTAGTGAATAAAAGTGTAATGATGATGAGTAAGTAGGGAAAATGAAGGAAAAAGTTGATGTGAAAGGTATAATGATGATGTCTTTTTAATAAGTTGGAATTACGAAGCAGGACACTTAAAAAGGGACGGAATGAGTACTATTTTTGTTTCAGTTTGTTTCCAGAATATTCATGTTCGCAAACATGTTTTTCTTTTTGTTTTGAAAATAAAAAATTTGTTTCTTGTGTTTTGCATGAAGAGAAAAATAGCAACATTTGTTTATTAGAGTCTTTTCTTTTTAGTTTTATGAATAATTCTCTAACTCAATATATCCAAAAGAATAAAAGAAAAAAAAATGTATATCTAAAAATTTTATGTGGAAAAAAGGGAAACACCTGCCCAAAAAAAGGAAAGCATAAATCAACCTTTGTCAAATTTGGATGTATCTAAAAAGGACAGATGGTAATGGTGTTAGTTTGACATTTTAGTCTGAAACCAAGAGGAGGTTTTTTTGAAAAAGAAACCAAGAGGAGGTGAATTGGTCATTTCTAAATGTTAGGGAGGTGATGTGCAAAAAATCCAAACCACAGGGAGGTAGGTAATCCATATGGTGATCAATTGAAAAGTCTCTATTATTATGTAATGGTGAGCAATTGAAAGGTGTGAGTTAGGCTAGTGAAAAGTCTCTAATAATATTGTTAGTGGTGATCATGGGGTAATGCATGATACTCCAATTAGAAGTAATATAAGTTACATTTTGTTATTCCTAGAATATGCATGTAATTCAGTCTTTGGAAGTATGAGTGATATAATACTCCAAGTACTCTTCTCCCGTATTGTTGTCTTCTGTTTTGTGAGTGTGTGTGCACCCGCTCTCTTGTCTCCATCAAACTCAAATCCCACTCTTTGGTTCTCTCTCACCGTGAGCCACTCCTTAACTCTCACCGCACTTTATCTCAGACCACACGCCTAACACTACAATTACATGTATAAATAGGCACAAAGGGGAGCCTTGTATCCAACGGAAATAAGATAAGGCACACAGCCAAAGACCATCTCTTCAATGCTCTGTTGCTTCTGGTCTATTAACTTAGAGCCAAATCCTCACAGAAGATATTTTGTGTACATTTACTATTGGTTAGTTATTAATGTATGCAGAGATGTTCCAAGGAGGATGGTGGGAATAAAGATGGGGGGTGACTGACGACTTGCTCCAATGAAGCATCGAGCTGCCAAAATTTTTGGACATTCAGATCACTTACTAAGCCACTGAATCTCGAGGTTTTGTAGGCAAGGACCTCTGGAATTTTGATGCATGAAATGAGAGAAGTTCGGGTACATCAAATGTGTATCCTTTTTTTTTTTCTACAATTGGACCGGTCATATTTCACAAGAGGACTGATAAGATATTGCGGCGGATATGGGGAGCATCGAACGCCTACCTACCTTCACAAAGAGCCTAGCTATGGAACAAATTTCTAAGCACATGGGTGGCATTCCTTTGTGGAGTTACATGTTTTATTGGGAAATATATTTTGTAATGAATAATTGTCTTCGATAAACTGTCGGTGCATGGAAGAGATATTTGGGTGCTTGTCATACATATTGGGTTTTAGGTACGCACACAGAGGTCTTGAGAAGTTGCTTTCAAAAGGTTATCGAAATTCAAAACCTTGCCTGGTTTGCAAGTCGTGGCACAAATACACCCCAAAGAAGCAGAAAATTTAAGACTGTTGAACCATTGGTAGCCCTACAAAAGCCAGCAAAATTCCTATGCTCTGAGCTCATATATATTTAAAAGTAGCAGCTGAAGAACTTCCATTACAAAACCGAATATGGTGGAAACATGAATCATGATGAATTCCGGAATAGAAATGGTTCAGTTGACAATTGATATCTGATATCCTCTCTCTAAATACAAGTACAATGAGTCGAGCACTATTTGAGCATTCACAACTACTGAGGCATTTTTCACAATTCTATGCGATCTCAAAATGAATACACCCCATCAAGCTACAAAGCCTCAAAAAAAACAAGATCAGAAGAAACGAACCTACACAAAAAGAGAAAATTCATGACCGTGGTGAAAAACTCAATTTTGTAGTCTTCGAGTTCAAGCTCGCAAGTGTGATGGCCTATGGGTAAAACCCTTTTGTCGCTGTCTCAAGCTCTTTCTTCAACTATTAACAAAGCTTCAAGTTCCTCTCTACGCCGCTCTAACTCCTGCAAAGTTGACAAGCAAGGATTAAATGATGCAAATTACTAAGAAAATCAATATCAATTGGGGATGACCACAACACTGGTATATAAAACCACAATCTGACACCAATTTAAAAGATTATAATGCCTTAAGTTCGAGGAGTCCAAAGACAATACAAGCTAGGTACTCCCAATGTTAAAAGAGAGTTTACTGAACTGAATGTCATGGAACCAAGTCAGAAATAGAGCTTAGTTTTATCTTTAAACAACAATGGTGACCACTTCAGCACCACAATTGTATGATGGCTGCCTACTACCTGGCTTTGTTAGAGAAATCGAATGCACAAAATATCATCATAGTCAGATGATAATAGACCATCTGGTTCGGAGGGTTACAGCAAATCAAATTTGAGCAAAAAGAAGAATTGGGAAAATGGGATCATAACAATTATATTGTCCTACTTATTGAGTACAAAATATCAGGTAAACCATCAAGAGAGAGAGAGAGAGAGAGAGAGAGAGACAGAGAGAGAGGGAGAGAGAGAGAGAGAGAGAGAATCTTTCATTCAGCGATGACAATACCAAGAGTAAGAAACTGGTACATGTCTTGGCACACAGGCCCCAAATTTATTTCTAATTAGGTAAATCAAGGAAAGAAAAAATCAGGGGAACCAACAGAAACTCCTAAAGCAGATGTTGAAGCTTAAGCTAATAAATCATGCCATCAATTATAGGAAACAAAAGAAACAAGAAACTTGCACACGTACTGCATAGAGTTGACTGTAGTTAGCTACTTTATCTTCTGATCACTACAGTTATAGCACCGACTAAGGAACGAAAATTAGCATTAATCTAGGACACATACTACGGACGCTAAAATTAGGGCACATTACAAGCATTAAGCTACGACAGAGACTACGGACGCTAAAATAAGGGCACATTACAGCTTACTTGCAAATCCTTAACAGCTTGATCCCTTGAAACTTCTTTCTTCTGGCGAGCACGTTTGAGAAGGCCAATGCATAAAATTCCCTGTAATTGACGTAGAATACGGAGACACAACAACTCATAATTCGTATAGGAAACAGACTACGTACAAAACCAAAAGATAATGTACTTATTTATCCTGAAAGACAACAGATTCCTCAGTTATTCTGTATCATTCATAAGACAAGCAAAATGAGACAACCAATACCAAGAGACTACGCTCAAATTCTGTAGGGCAGGGTACCTTCTTCTAGAGTACGACTGGCAAGGTTATAAATACTGCTCAAATCAAGCAAGAGAACCAACCAAACTTTAGGGTGGGAAACGATAAAGAACCTCAGTATATTAACCTACCGAAATAATGTAAACAACACCACAAGCAAGAAGCATGTAGCTTGCTATGTTTTGGAGAAGAACGAGCGCCGTCTGTTCATTAGCATCCTCAGGGTAAGCTCTTGTCATCACTGCAACGCTGAAAATAGCAATAGGACTTGTGATTCACAATCTAAAGAGTAAGCTCTCGTCATCACTGCATTGCATGGATGAACTACACAACACAACACAAATCAGATCCGAATTTGGATTTGATCATGTCTGAAATAGTGAAACCCTTCCACAAAACAGAGAACATTAAAGAGAGGACCGATGTTATAGGAACACGAAAATTCTACATTAAAAAATAGAGACATACAAAATCTGCAGCATTCCCCTCCCCACCCAATACTCCAACACCTGCACATGATAGATAGAGTATACAGTCAGCTAATGTGCCATGTGAGTTGTTAACAGTAGCCATGAAAAGGGCAGCATTTCTGGTAGACATTTTGCTAGCATCAAACTCCAAACAGTGAATCAGGAGTTGTCATACGGTCCATTCCTATAACATGAGCTACGAGGAAATATATAACATGCAAATAACTTTGCCATATTTTATGCAGCATGCCTTTGGAGATGACTATCAATGGCGCAGGTAAATGTACATAGCAATGTGGAACCTTTTGGGTATGATTGTCACTCTTCCACTTATATCTAATACATAAGAAGAGCTCCTCTCCTTGCTAAGGGCATGGTTCCAAACAAGTCTAATAGAGTAGCATTTAAAGCAGACAGAGGAATAGTTGATCTTTTTAAGCCTACATAATACACATATTGGATGGAACAAAGGGGTCCTATATTTTGGACATAGTCAGCTCTAAAAGAAGTGGTAGCAACAGTATTACATCGGAACTTAGTAGTGGTGCACAGTTGGCCTTCCCTCACAAAAATCTAGCTTAATAGGGATCCTGTCAAATTCACCAAGCTAAGATTTCGAAAAGAATATCGGAGCAGAATGACACACAGGCGATACTTGAGTGTACATTCCGCAACAATTTCAATCCGTAAGTAATAATCTCTCTAGCGGAGCACAATCCCACAAGTATTTCAGCACTTGACTTTCAATAAAAGATATCTGGAAGTTAAATTAGTGCAGCAGCTAGCAAAGGCACACTCAGACTTGAAAACAAGTTATCTAGCTCAACAAGATTCCTGTCAAATTCAAAGATATAAGACGCCATGAAGAAGTTTCAAGCATGGATGAGATCCAATTTAATGACTAATTGCTTACATTAAATGAAATCAGCAGACATTTAGCAAAAACCCAAACATTAGCAAGTTTAATGTTAAACTCTCAGTATGACAATTCAATAGCCCACAGTTTCATAAAAGCCCCCAACAAATATTCCTGACCTTAATGATCACTGTCAATGATAACTGATGACCGGTCTTGTGGAAACAAAATGATCCTAGACCAGCTCCATAGTCCATTCCTTTCTTTTTTTCCTTCACAACTGACTGAAGTTAAGAGCAAATCTAAATCAGAGGCATGGGCAATACCGTCCGTTTCCCACCTACTTCTCTATACAATATCAGCCAAAAGTCATTGTTTCTAAGCCAACATTAAGTTCTCATTCGGATGGGTTGGTGTCTAATTGTCCCATTCATCTTCTCATGCGTGATGGAACCAAGACACGATTGCCTATCTCTTAAACAAGCTTTTATTTGTATAGGGTCTTCCAGTTTACATATTTCCCAGTACACAGTTTTTCAGATTTGAGAACTAATTCATTGAATTGATGTCTTACACAAGTTCCAGTTTAAAACTTCCTCCATGGCTGTATTTCCAACTTGACATGTAGGATACATGTAGCATACCAATTACCATAACCAAAGCTTCATGTGTCTGACATAGGTATTTCACAAAATTCGAGCAGTTAGTTCATCCAACATATATGGGCTTTCTCGGGCTAATTGAAGGCAACAACAAGAACACTATAAGTGGCTAAAGGGCACTCTAAAAACTTTCCAAACTGATCTCTTATCTACAAAGAAAATTCACAAACTAAGTTTAGATGAGGTAATGTATTTCAGTGGCGTCGGTCTAAACACAATTACAAGAACACTAACAATCTACCACGAGGGATTTTAAAACTTTGTACATTATTCGCAAACTTTATAATGTGTCTATCTGTGGACCTTTCAGTTAAGACAAAATCACCCATTCTCTTGATTTTTTATTTTAATAATGCCAGTATGTCGGTATCTCAGTACTCCCTCCATTCCTAACCGATAGACCGCAACAAAAAGTCGTGCAATTTTAAGATCGAAAAAAATAAAGTATTTCCGTGCATAATTTTTTGGACAAAACTAAGATTTCAATCAGAACTTCTTTAAATTGGTGCAAAATTTTTCAAAAAGTACCTTATTTTTTGCCTGGAAATTGCATGACTTTTCACGGTGAACTACAACAATTAAGAACGGATACAGTACTAAAAATGAAAAAAAAACCAAACTGGAATAACAAGATTTCACCCACTAGAATCAAAGAATTTATCTTACATAAGTATAAAAATTTCCCTCAGAACACTGTATTAAGAATTGACGTAGAAAATAAAAAACGAACCTTGAAGAACTTGATGACGAATCCCCATTCAGTCTCAGCAACAACAACAAACAACGCAATCACAACCGCATAGCACCGAAATATCCCGTCAAATATCTACCACAAAATCAATTACTATCGCAAATTCATCCACAGAGAAACACACAAAAGTCTACACACAGAAAGCGAGAGATTACATCGGATCCATCTTTGAACGAAACGACGGCAGCGTAGACATTAACGGCAATGCAAAGAAAGGCGGCCACCGCCGTTACGAAGCTGAAGCATCGACAGACGATCAGGAAAGCATCCGGCCTCGTCCTGACTCTGACGCCGTTACTAGTCCCACTGGTACCTCCTCGCTGCGAGTTCTCTCCCTCCCCCTCCACGCTTTTCGCCATTTTCTCGCACTATCTCGCCAACCGAAATCCTAGGTTCAAATTTTCTCTCTCTAGTATAATTGTTTCTTCTGTGCTCTGTGCGGAAGTTTTCGAGTGCGGAATTGGTTCTGTTACTGTAGTATTTAGAGAGGGATTCTTCACCTACTGGTCAAGCATTCCTTCCGGTGGGGATGTGGACATGTGGCGGCTGATGAGGGGGGAAGTTAACCGACAGGTGGGCGTGAAAGGAACGATTGTTTTTTAATTTTGCTTTTAAGATTGTTTTTTATTTTGTTTTTAAAAAAGCAGGTATAGCCACGTTCCACTAGTGGGGCCCACTTAAGGCCGGTGAACTATGCAGGCCACGAAATTCTGTTGGAGACTGTAGTGATACTGACGTGCAAATCGCGCGTCTACTTGGCCATTGGAATGGTGTTGTCGTAGGTTTCCTCCGAGATTTTCCTCGGATAGTTGGAACCCGCTTGTGAGTTGTATTAGCCGAAGATTTGGTATGGTTAACCCATTATTTTGTAGCATACCTATTTACTTGTACTAGTTTTTACTGAGGGCAATGAATAGGAAGTTTTCTGGTGATGGCCAAATTAAGGAGGGTGGAGCCCACTTTTGTACTTAGAAAAAGTTAAAATTTTGCTAGAATTTTTGGAGTTATTCAAAAAAATTGCATTTATTAATTTTGCTCTTAACTTTTGTCTATTATTGATTCACCTTAAAGAGAGAAATCGAAAAAGTAAAAATTATGATTTTTACTCAAATATTTTCAAAAATATCTAAGAAAAAATCTCAAAAGCAAATCTATTGGTGTAGGCAAATTAGGCTTAACCAGGCAAATCTATGATGATCACAAAAAAAAAATGCAAATCTATTGGCCTAGGTGAACTACGCCTTTTCACCTTACTTTATTTGAAATTCGTGGCTCAAATGCACCCCAAAGAAGTAGAAAATTGAAGATTGTCGGTCCATTGATTCCCCTAAAACAAGCCAGCAAAATTCCTATGCTCTAAGGTCATATCCATTTAAAAGTAGCAGCTCAAAAAAATCCATCAAAAAAAAAAAACCGAATATGGTGGAAACATGAATCACGATGAAATAAATGAATAAAAATGGTTCAGTGGACAGTTGATACCTAAGACGTTCATCCTCACTCTAAATATAAGTACAAGAAGTCTAACACTATTCAAGCACTCACAACTACTGAGGCATTTTTTCACACATGTAATACGATCTTGAAATGAATACGCCCACTTAAGGTACGAAGTCTCGAGAAAACAACACTCGATGAGAAGAAACATTGATCCTATACGAAAAAGAAAATTCATGACCGTGGTGAAAAACCCAAATTTGTAGTCTTGGCGTGCGGGTAAAACCCTTCATTGTCTCAAGCGCTTTCTTGATCTTGAACCAATAACAAAGCTTCAAGTTCATGTCTACGCTGCTCTAACTCCTGCAAATTTGACAAGGCAACCGATTCAATGATGCAATTAAATTCCTAAGAAAATTGATGCATCAATTGTGGACGACCACTAAACTGGTATATAAAACCACAATCGACATCAATTTAAAAGAATACAATGCCTTAAGTTAGAGGAATCCAAAGACATGTACAATACAAGGTAGGTACTCCCAATGTTCAAGAAGCACCTCAGTTTATCCAAACACTAGTATAACATGTTACAACTTACGAGTTTTTACTGAACCGAATGTGATGGAACCAAGCCACAAATAGAGCTTAGTTTTAGCTTTAAACAACAATCATGACCACTTCAGCGCCACAATTGTATGATTGCCCTACTATCTGGCTTTGTTAGAGAAATCGTACGCACTAAATTTCATCATACAGATGATAATAGACCATTTGGTTTTGGAGAATAATCACAGCAATAAAATTTGAACGACGAATGGGCAAAAGGGGTTTATAACAATCACCCCAGATTTATTTGCTATCATGGGAAACGAAAGAGACTCCTAAAGCCGATGCTATAGCTTTAACAACAACAACAATAACAGAACTCATGTAGTCCCTAATCATTGGAGGAAATAAATTATGCCATCGATTAGGGGAAATAAAAGTAACGAGAAACTTGGACAAGGACTGCAGAGGTTTAACAGTGGTTAGCTAGTTTATCTGCTGATCACAAGAATTTATAGAATCGATTTTAAGGAACAAAACAACATTAAGCTTGGACACAAAGTACGGACACCAAAATATGGGCACGTTATATAGCTTACTTGCAAATCCTTGATTGCTTGTTCCCGCGGAACTTCTTTCCTCTGGTGAGCGCGTTTGACATGGCCAATGCAGAGAATTCCCTGTATTTGACATAGAAATACCTATTAGACTACAATTCAAAAGTATAGGAAACAGATTACGTGCCCGACCAAATGATGATGTGCTTAATGCTTATTATTTACCCCTTTGGTTATTCATGAGATGAGATGAGTAAAATGAGACCACCAATACCAAGAGACTAGACAATCAAATTCAAATTGGCAGGGTACCTTATTCTAGAGTGCGACTGGGGATAGCTAGGACTTGCAAAACAATCAGAAGTGAACGATTCAATTGTAAAACCAAGACTTCCTTTAACCTCTGTTCTGATCCATTAATAGTCCAAGAAAATTTCTGAAAACTGGGTTTAAACTCAACCATGTGATGTGACATAGCAAGGTTCTAAACACTGTTAAAATCATCAAGCTAGAGAATCAACCAACTTTTGGGGAGAAAATGATCAAAAACCTTGATATAATTAACCTACCGCGATAACGTAAACAACACCACAAGCAAGAAGCAAGTAGCTTGCTATGTTTTCGAGGAGAATGAGCAGCGTCTGGTCATCAGCGTCCTCAGGGTAAGCTCTTGTCATCACTGCGACGCTGAAAGTGGCAATAGGACTTGTGATTTACAATATAAAGGTGCATGCGTGAAGAACTACACGAAACAGTAATCAGGTCCGAATTTGGATTTCATCGTGTCTGAAACCCTTGTAGAACACAGAGAACATTAGAGGGAGGACAGAGGTGATAAGAACAGGAAAAAGTCCATATTGAAAAAACAGAACATACAAGATCTGCAGGATACCCCTGCCCACCCAATACTCCAACACCTGCGCATGAGAGATTGAGTATACACAGTTAGCTAATGTGCCAAGGGCTTCATTTCTGGTAGACATTTTGCTAGAATCAAACCTCAAACTGATCATTTAAAGGCAATAGCAAGTACACTAAGTGGCTAAAAGGCACCCTAAAAAACAGTCCAAACCGATCATTTATTGGCAAAGAAAATTAACTAATTCTGGGTAGATAACGTCATGTATGTCAGTTCCGCCGGTCTAAAATACCATTTAACGGAAACACACCCTGATTGTCCTCAAAACACTGGATTAAGAACTGAAGTAAATAAAAAATAAAAAAATTTACTCTCTCCATCCCAAAAGAAAATATAAGTCTGAAAACGAGAACTTAAAAATAACACATTTTTGTTGAGAAAAAGTCAAACTTTTGTATCGCTAGTTACTTAAGCTACGTTCACTTGGACTTAACTTCAATTTAACTTAACTCTGAGAGTTTTTTCTTTATTTGAATTTTTGTCGTATTTATTAATTTTGCGCCAAATTTTTGTGAGTTTTTGATTTGTCTAGACGAAATAAAAAGTAAAAAATTTTACTTTTACCTAAGTATTTTGAGAAATAACTACTTTTTAGCAAAAAAATGTCACATTTTGTTTTGCTAAAAAGTGGTTATTTTACAAGATACTTGGGTAAAAGTTTAAAAAAAAAAATTAAATTACTTCTCTGATTCCTCTCGGACGAATCAATAACCCACAAAAGTTTAACACAAAACTAATAGAAAATTGATATTGGCACTCCAAAAATTGATGCAGGCACTCCAAAATCAGTGTTATTCTAAGGCCACTTTCCTTTGTTCAATTTTTTAAGTATCAATATCATTTTTCAACTAATAAATGAAAAAAAAATTCAAATGAGGACAATACTCTCAAATTTAAGTTAAGTTCAAGAGAACGCAGCCGTAATATCAATGAATTCCTTTAATCTATCATCAAAAGTTTAAACTTTTCTTGTTTTTTCAAGTTCTGGCTTTGAAAAGGAGGAGTAGAAAAGAGAGAATGAACCTTCGAGAACTTCATAACGACATCCCATTCAGTCTCGGCAACGACGACGAAGATCGCAATCAGAACCGCGTAGCACCGGAATATCCCGTCAAATATCTACCAGAATTCACACAACTAATCAATAAGCACAACTTCATCTAGAGATATAAACAATATACCGATTAATATTAAATACACAAAAGTGTACAGAGCGAGAGTGAGAGAGATCACATCGGATTCGCTCATGAACGAACGGACGGCATAGAGAACATTGACGGCGATGCAAAGGACGGTGGCGACGGCCGTTACGACGCTGAAGCAACGGCAGACGACCAAGAAAGCATCCACGTTTCTCGCCATTTTCTAGCACTTTTAAATTCTCGCCAACAGGAATCCCAGCTCCGATTATCTCTCTCTAGCTATAACTGTTTTCGAGTGTGGGGGTTTTGTCGGGGGAGAATGGCGGGAGATTTATACTTCACCAGTTCACCTGCTGGTCAAGCATATTCCTTCCCTGTGAAGTTTTGGACGAGTGTCGGCAGATGTTAACTGATGACAGGTGGCGGTGAAGGGGAACAGTTTTGTAATAACTACTGTGCGGACCAGTTCATGGGCGGTAATCTCAGGGATCATAGAGCTACGTGCCACTAGTGAAGGCCCACTTAATAGTTTCTGCGAAGTTCCGAATCTTAGAACTTAATATTTGAGTAAACTTTTAAATTTCATACATTAACCATTGGGCCAACCGTCGGGTTCAACAAACAAAGATTATATAGGCACGGCATGAAACACGTTAGACACGAATAAAGGTTATACAACTATGGGATTATAGTGAGCTGTGGGCCATGGCTCGGCCGAGGATATTCTAAAACACCACGGCATGGTTATTAGATATATGAGTCTAGCACAACAAGGCACGAAGCACACTAAACACGAGAATAAATTGGCTGGGTCGACATGACACAACCCATTTGACACCTCTAGTTATACTTGTGTTTTAATAGGTGGTTTGTTTATGTGGCGTTACCTAACGTCATGTGGGACGTGTAGGTGGAGTCTTGTGATGATAATATTGTTTTTGATTGGGATGTTTTTGATGATATAATCATATAATGTGTTACGTGGAGGTGTAGTTTTATGGCTTCATGCTACGTGCAAGATGAGAAAATTATGAGTTAAAAAAAAAATTATGAAAAAAGTATAGGAAATTGTAGCTTTAGCCCCTCTATCTTTTTATATTCTTTTTATGACAGACTGTATTTTTATAGACTTCGAAACATGAAAATCTGTATCCAACCTAGCAAATCGATGCTACAATAGCGTGGAGATTTCCTAGTAGCAGCGATTCCTGATGTCATGTATACGTGGCAGACTACGGAGGTCTCTGCGATTCCGTGCGTCTAAGAGTTTTAAATTTTGGATTCTAATCATTATTATATTTCTCTTTAATCATTATTCTTATTTTTCTCTCTATTTTTTTTTAATTATTATCATTATTTCTAATTATTACTCTATTTCTCTTTATACTCATCACCTACAAATTTAAAATCCCAAAACGAATACCGAATTTAAAAAGTCTCTTCTTGTTCCTTAAATGTTGTTCTATTAACCTAATAATCACTCTTTATGTCATCTCATCTTTTAGGTAATTCCAATAAAATCTATATTATTATATCCAACGTTCTCTCAAATAAAAAATAAAAATTGATTTTGGCACTCCACATTTGATCATTGGCACTCCATTTTGTCTTTTTTCTTATTTGAAATTACAATACTACCCTTTAAAGTAGATGAACACTGACAAAATAAAAAATAATTTGATAATTTCACATAGAATAAAGACAAAAAATAAAGTGTTAATGATTAAATGTCGAAGTGCCAAAATCACTTTTTTATCTAAAGATTTCCACGTACATAGCAAAAGAATCCAATTTATTCTGAGTCTCAAAAACAAACCCAACGTAGAAGAGCGGTAGGCTCATTCCAAAAACTTATTTGAGTTTATTCTCAATTAAACGAATTAGCCACGAAATAAAACTAATGGAGAATCTTAGAATCCTTAAGGCAGAATCTACAACGTGATGAGATGAGAATCTTGTTAATTAGTCAGAAAGTTTCTTATGCTTCGGGTCTGTGAATGGTGATTCGGCTGATATTAGTTGAAGGGGATGAATCATCGAACGAATGTTCTCATAATACTCTCTCCGTCTCATAATGTTTAGCATTTTCAGAAATGCATGACATTTAAACAGGTAAATCAAAAGATGGTAAAAAATGAAAGATACCTAAACGATGTTGATTCCCAAAATACTTTTGCTACCTAGATAGATTAAACGTGCACATTTTTGTTCACTTACTAATTTTGAGAAAAAAAATTATTCTTTACACAATTTTTAATAATTTTTTTATCTATCTCTCTCCACTCATTACCACTCGTTACATAAAAAAAAATCTCAAAACTCATAACCAAAGAAAGAAATCATTACATCTTTCGTGGAGAAATCGGGAAAGCACTGGAGTATTAGTTTTGGCGAGGTGGACACTCTTAGAAGCTGCCACATCTATTGGGCGGCAGGAATTCCACCTTCTTTTGAAATTCATTGGTTGAAACTCCCCCAATGAATTTCAACTCATTCCTTTGGAGATGATTATAGCCTTCTGTTTTTAAGTGCATTTTGTCAATGGGGGAGTTTCAAAATGATATTGGAGATTGTTGTAGCATTTTGATTTCTAAAGTGCATTTTGTGTACTTGCCAATTCTTGAAAAACTTAATTTCCGTTCTTACTTTTTACCACCTAAGCTCTCATTATTGTTTTTATTCATGCAAATTTATCGTGTAGCCCTTTTATGTTTGAGAAGGTGGCAATTGAATGGTAGTGGAACCACAATTTATCATAGGGGATGTCAAGTTCGAGTCTTTTCCACTTCTCTACAATATCCATTTTAATGAATGTTCATTGTTGTGTGCCTAAAAAAAGATAATCAGCTCAGAAAAGTCAATGAATTGATGAGTTTTTTTGGCTAAGTACAAATTAAAGGGTTATTGGGTCTAGTTATACAGGACGCGGGGCCTCTGCTGCCCGGAGGGGGCAGTAGCGCCTACCAAGGCCCAGAAACGGCGCCGTTTCATTTAAAAACAAAATTCAACCAACCAATTTGCAATTCTATGGAGCAGAAACGTGATTATGAGAGCCCTAAAGACAAAATTTGATTATGTCTCTTTAGAATAATACGATCAAAATAATAAGATCTTCACACCCATTCAAACGGATTAAAAATTGGAGCACTTAATTTTTTTAGACCATTTTTTATTAAAAAATATAGTTAAAAAATTAAGTGTTCCAATTTTTAATCCGTTTGAACGGGTGTGAAGATCTGATTATTTTGATCATATTATTCTAAAGAGACATAATCAAATTTTGTCTTTAGGGCTCTCATAATCACGTTTCTGCTCCATAGGATTGCAAATTGGTTGGTTGAATTTTGTTTTTAAATGAAACGGCGCCGTTTCTGGGCCTTGGTAGGCGCTACTGCGCCCGGCCCCGCGTCCAGTTATACAATGGATGTGTAGAAACATGAAAGGACAAATTATTATTCATGTCCGCGTTTAAAATCATGTTAATCGGATACCGTTTGCTATGATTTCAAAATGCATAAAAGCATCCACAGTGGAATAAGCAAAACAAAAAGTTGTTAAAGTTAGTAATATTTGTTCAAAAAAGTGCTCACATTGGAATAACCAAACTTAACAACCTTTTAGCAACTCATCAAATTTTGACTTTTGATGAGTTGCTAAAAGGTTGTTAAGTTTAGTGATCCCTTTATTTTCTCAATCAAGTACACCCATCATTACACAAAAATCCTCTCTTTCTCTCTCTCTCTCTCAACAATGTTTTCAAAAAATAATTATAAAAAACTATTCTTACTATTCTTTTTAGAAACTTTTTTCTAAAAAAAAAAAAAACCCGTCTTTATATGAACTCTTTTTTTTTAATAAAAACTGTTCAAATTTTTTAAAACTATTTTTTTAAAAATTGTACTTACACAAAGCTGTTTTTTTACACATTTTTTTCATTAGCTATTTTTTTTATCCAACTGCTTTTAACTTAAACTGTTTTTTTTCTTCCAAAAACTGTTTAATTAACTTTTTTTTTCAAGAACAAATATTTTTTTTTATAAAAACTGTTTTTAACATAAATTAGTTTTTCAAAAGATTTACATGAAATGAAGGGAAAAATTTGGAGAAAACTCATGGAAGGAAGCAATGGTCCTATTGTTTTTTATTATGAGCAAAAAATAATCAATGTAAGATTTGACATTGTTAATTTTAGCAACCTCTAAATGGATAATCAAAATATGATGTGGCATGTTTTGATTATTCATTTTTGCTTATTCCATTGTGGATGCTCTAAGGCTTGTAACTCATTTGACAAAATTATCTGAAACCTAATGCATTTAAAAATCCTACCAGACAATAGCAGATCAACTTAATTTAAAAACTTAATGCATTTAAAAATCACCTTGATCGCATACCGTTTGAATTCGATCAATATTTTTGACGAGTTATAATAAATGAACGATTTTAATCATTACAAATAAGCTGGTGAAGAGCCAACAAATAGCCCAAAGTGAACCAGACCAGAGAAAAGGAAAACATAGAGGAGCTCTTTTGCTCATGATCCTGCTAATTATTGAAGTGTTTAATATTCGTCAAGACAATGACCCGAGCAGCAAAGGTCGCGATGAGGTCCCGTAAGTTACCAATATACTATGCCGGTCCACGAAATCTCTCCTGTCCCCACGCACAGGGAGAAGAGGAGGAAGAAGATGGAGAGAAACGATGATGAGATCGGAACGGAAAACGGGAAAGCAGAAACAGCAATAGTGGAAGATATAGACCAAGATTCCTCCCTCACCCCCAACGGCGGTTCGATTGCTGGCTTCGAATCTCTCCACCGCCTCCTCTACGCTTCCCTCAGTCCCCAAGTTTTCCAGGTTTGCCTCTCTCTCTCTCTCTCTCTCTCTCTCTCTCTCTCTCTCTCAAGTGAAGTGCTGAATTGGATCAGTGCTTAGTTTGGATTTTCAGAATACGGGTACCAACTTCCGTATTCAGGTGATTGTAGTTATGATTTAGTTGGAAGTTGGGAGCTAAATTTGGCTCTTTTATGGGTCATAATATGTATTGTACACCCTTGGACCACACACCTCTGTTGGTATGTGAGGAATCTTTTGCCATTGTAGAAGATAATTGAGGTGGGTCATTCAAGATCGAAGTTGATTGTGGAACAGTTTAATACGATCCAGCATCCGTGGTATTCTCTTGCGTCTCGTATGGAACAACCCCTTTTTGCTTTGTAGTTACTATGTTGTTTCGTTCACTAGCATTTTCGTGAGGGTAAAATAGGGATTTGCTTAGAACAATCCATGGTTTGGTAGTGTGTTTTTCCCCTTCCCCTACTAGTTCCATATACCGTGAATCGCTAACTCCTTAATGAAGCTTTAGTCTTGGGCTGAGACGTTGCATTGGAAGACCATAAATTCAACCCAACGGTGGCAGTTTTGAGAAGGAAGTCTTGAGTTTGTTACTCCCTCTGTCCCAAAAAGATTCTTCGGTCAGCAGAACGATAACTCCAAAATAATACATTTTTTCCATGAAAAGCTCAAATGTTTTCTGATAAAATAAAAGAATTCATTGATGTTCAGTACCGAGCGGCAAAAAGATTGAATTTTTTCGACACCTAGCGGCGAAAAGATTGGATTTTTTTCGACAAAGACGCATTATTTTTAAGTTCTCGCTTTGTGGACTGGACAATCTTGTTGGGATAGAGGTGGTATAAAATTGCCCAGGTTGCAATTCCAAAAATTTATACGGGAACTGTTATTTTAGGAAAAGTTCGAGGAGTTAATCCATTACTTTTGGGTTTGTTTCGAAAGAGTAAAGTGATGTTCCTCTTGGATTCCCAGAGGCTATCCATGACGAGGAACGCTGCAAGGTTTTTAGTTTGAGTCTGGTAATGATTGGATGCATGCAGACACCATTCTTCATAACTTCCTCTTTCACTTATTTGCTTCCCCTTGCATTTAGTCTATTTGTTGAAATTTAGACTTTTTTGAAGCATTTGCATAGTCTTTTTTTCCTTTTCAAACTGATTGTTCCCTTGCAGCTTTCCTGGTATTTCTACCGAAATTACGCCGAATGTCCTGACAGTAGAATATGTGTTGTACCAGGAAGTCAAGCGATTGCTTTTGGGACTGAATTGTGGAAGAGCAGTTGAACCCATCAATCTCCCTGACCCTGCGAAAGCTCTTTCTGCAAAGCATGATTTTGATCTCCAGGTACGTAATTCTATTACCTTGTCATAATATTTGGAGATTGAGGAGAGGTGGAAAATACATGGCAAACAGCGCATATCAGTTATTAGGTACTACGGTTTAAGAATCAATTTGAAGGATTAAACTCCCTCAGCAATACTTGACCAGCTCCCTGTTGCAGCACTGACCGTCTGACCAACAAACTAGCAGGGCTGCTTGGACATTTTATGAAAGTGCTAATCCAAAGTAGTTGATATTGCATTCATTCAGTCCTGGATGTCACTCCTCTTTGTATTCATGTTGCAAGAAAGAATTGATTAACAAATGGACTATTTTGAAGATATGACATGACATGTCCAGTCTTCGCCTATATAGAGGAAAAGGCTGATATGATATTGATGCCACATTTTTTGGAACCTAAACGACTGATGAACAAGTAATCAAAATTGATCTGTCTGATGGCTTTAGTTAGGATGGGTGGTTACTTGGGTTATAAACCTGCATGTATATACTTGGCACTTGTCATTCCTTGGATGCAGACTTGTCACTGTTTGGTTCATATATTTTTGCCAGGCCTTGGTTGGCCTTCTGAACATATCATCTTCTGGCAATTTCGTTCACTTCTTATTGAGTTTGTTCTGACTTGTCACTTCCTAAGAACCAAAATACAAAAGAAAATACTTCTTCCATTGTAGTGTAGAATTACTTATAAGTGAACGAGAACATTACGCTGCACTGTATAAGAGAATATTACTGATGACATGATGACTCCTCTTTGAACCTTCCACGATTATTGAGGGAACTAGGATCGCTCTTAGTCTCCTTCTGCTACTCTGTTGGCAATTTCCATTGGATGTGATTTAGCTTCAAGTACTGTAGGGTTCAGTGTGTATTCTCTCCAGTAACCACATAAACTTATATCGCAACCGTGGTCATGATGCTATCTTAGTTGTTCTATGAGTCATCTTTATATCTTGTTGCAGGCGTTCTCCTTTCATGCTGACAAGGAAGTACTAAGGGGACCTCAAATAGTCAGGGTTGGTCTAATTCAGAACTCTATTGCTCTTCCAACCACTGCACCCTTTTCGGACCAAAAGAGAGCCATATTTGAAAAACTGAGGCCCATAATTGATGCAGCAGGTGCCGCAGGAGTTAACATTTTATGCTTGCAAGTGAGTCAAAGCACAAGCACTACTAATGTCAGAAATTAATTTTCCCGTCAAATTTTGAGAAGTGACTAGTTTTGTTGTCATTCAAAATACAGGAGGCATGGACGATGCCATTTGCCTTTTGTACTCGTGAGAAGAGATGGTGTGAATTCGCGGAGCCTGTTGATGGAGAATCAACACAGTTTATTCAGGATCTTGCCAGGAAATATAACATGGTCATAATAAGTCCAATTCTTGAGAGGGATGTGAAACATGGAGAGACTCTTTGGAACACTGCTGTAATTATTGGAAATCGAGGCAATATAATTGGCAAGCATAGGAAGGTAAATACCATACCTTACAGCTTCATTTTCGTGCCGTTTATTTAATTTTTGGTGTTGAAATAATAATTACTGTCAAATGTGACAGAACCATATTCCTAGAGTTGGGGACTTCAATGAGAGCACATATTATATGGAAGGAAACACTGGACATCCTGTGTTCGAGACAGCTTATGGAAAGATTGCTGTCAACATTTGTTATGGGAGGCACCATCCCCTGAATTGGTTGGCTTTCGGCTTAAATGGTGCTGAGATTGTTTTCAATCCATCTGCTACCGTTGGTGAACTCAGCGAACCAATGTGGCCCATTGAGGTTTCCCATTTCTCATTCTCTATTAAGGGTCATTTGCTCCTATTTAATCAATGCATACTTGAGTCTCTTGTTCTTGCTTAATAGAAAGTGCTTGCATTCAGATTTTCTTTTGTCCTAACTGTTAAGGTGTGAGACAGTTTAGAACGTGAAACAATTGGGGACTTGGTGTCCGATTGCAAAGAGGATTTGTAGGGAAATTCTAGTAGGAAAATGCTCCATTTTTTGTTTGTTCTTTGGTTATTCTCCTTGTTGTTACTTGGTTTAGTTATAATGCCTTGTAATTGTGTTTTGCAGCCGTTCTATCTAGAGTATTCTTGATAGTTTGAAATAGATATTCTGGAACTGATTTGTGGTGGATTATTTTACAGGCTCGTAATGCTGCAATAGCAAATAGTTACTTTGTTGCATCAATCAATCGCGTTGGAACCGAGATCTTCCCAAACCCATTCACTTCAGGTGACGGGAAGCCTCAGCATGCAGATTTTGGGCATTTCTATGGATCCAGTCATTTTTCAGCACCAGATGCTTCCTGTACACCATCTCTGTCGCGCTACAGGGATGGCTTGATTATATCAGACATGGATCTTAACCTCTGTAGGCAGCTGAAAGATAAGTGGGGGTTCCGAATGACTGCTCGGTATGAGTTGTATGCCGATATGCTTTCGCGTTATGTTCAGCCAGACTTTGAGCCCCACGTCATTGCTGATCCCTTGTTACATAAGTAACTTA
This sequence comes from Rhododendron mucronatum var. ripense, assembly GCA_019656295.1. Lineage (NCBI taxonomy): Eukaryota > Viridiplantae > Streptophyta > Magnoliopsida > Ericales > Ericaceae > Rhododendron > Rhododendron mucronatum. The sequence continues at coordinate 213,069 of BPLT01000086.1, forward strand.
CTCTTAAGTTTCAAGTGTATGTATCTTGAACGTGAAACAATTGATGAAAATCTGGAACTGCTGGTCTCTTAAATAATGTGTAAAAATAAATGGCTGTTGTTTGTTGAACTACTTCTACGGAAACTGCATCACTTACAATTTGTGTTTCAATTTCTCGGCTTTGACTTATGGAGAAATAGCTAGAATGAGGAGATTATTCACCACGTCGTAGAGCACTGAGCTTGGCTGGATCAAGATGGTTGTTGACCCAAATTAGGAACACACAATAAAGGGGAAAAAACACATGATAAAGGACATAACAAGATGAGGTGATTTCTCTTAACCTGTGAGTTTTTTTCATCCTATATCAGGATATCTTATAATCAAAAGCTAAAATGAGCCTTGAAAAAAAAAAATCTGAAATGATGAATAAAATGGACTGGTCCATTCAGTGACACTTGCTCCACTGCTATTCATTGTGAAGATCTCCATTTCCTAATGAGTTGAGCACAGCCTTCCTGCTACTTTGTTTGCATGTTTAACTTGAAACCTCTCATCTCAGTACATTGTGTTTGGGATTGACTTGCACTAGTTTGGATGGAAAGCTTGTCCATCTCACAGAATTTGTTTGAAGTTATATCCAGCAGTGCATGCTTGTATGTGGAGTATATTTTTTCTTGTCAAAGTAAATCACTTGCATTATCGTTTCCGTCTATTTTAAGTTTTGCTTGCATATTTCCTTACAACCAAACCGTAATAATGCTTGTAAGAATCTGTCTACCTTCATTCCGTACAATCTATCCACTATTGCCACCAGTATGATGGTATTTGGAGCGTCTTACGACATTGAGAATGGTGTTTTTATTCTAGACTAGAAACTGCAATTTTTTCCCCAGTTTCCATATAATGGAAAGGTGACATTTAGGAAACTAGGTTGTTCTTACCTACGTACCACAGAATTTAGTGCAAGCACTAGCAGTGTCCGTTCCCCACATTCAAGTTTGTATTGTACTGATTTTCTTCTCATTCCTCTCGCAGTGACTCGTGCATGTTGGTGTGCAACAATTACTAGACTGAATCGCGTGTATCTTCTGGTGTACCTCTGCTAATTCTACTTCTTTTTTAGTAGAGCTTACAAATGGTCCATTGTGGCCCCTTCTTCCTCTTAACATTCGCAATTCATTTCGAATTTAAGGGAAATGGTTGCCTCTGAAAGCATGTGCATTCTGATGCCCTATAAATAGCTTCACATTTTATTCCTGATCTGTCCATACTCCACAGGAGTAAATGATTACTGTGGCGAAATATGTCTGGTTTGGATGATCTATTGATCTTGAACCATGGTTAGGACATACTGAGATTACGTGTTTTGCATCTATATTAGCTGCATATTGCTTAATTCTTTGCCAAAACTTATGTATATGATATGGATAGGGAGAACTCTTTATACGGATAATAGGGAGATGAAGCTAAGGAAGTTTGATAGCACACTAGAAACCAGATTGCCAGAGGTACAGCTTTCTAGTTTCCAGATGCTACTATGACTAACACGTTACACTTCTGAAACACCACACTTCGGGAGCCTCGTGATGGGCTGTCTTTGACATTATTATCATCATAACTGCCATATCTATCTGAGGAGTGAAAGCCATTATGACTGCATTGACACCATAACCACAAACCCTTTTAGACAGAGACTTAAAGGCTTGAAACACAGGTACATCATGGCTTTTCTGGTGCACTGAACAACACTTCTCTTGCTATTTTTGCTCCTCTTCCTTTAGCCATGTATAGACCTACGTGATGCATCAGCTCCTGCCGCAAGCATAGCGATACAGAGTTAGCTCTATTGAAGCATGTTAATCCTGCGGTTATACATATGTACATACGCATATGCAGGTATTATGCATATGTTAGGATCCTTCAATTGTGCAGATAAGTGCGTATGGTCGGAACCAGTTCAAATAGCAACAGCTTGTATCTTGAGGTCTCTGTGCTTTAATTACCTGAGGGTGAGCTATGCCGTCTTTGGTGTTTCTAGTAACAGAAACTGGGAAATCAAATGTGGCGCAGCCGCGAGAATACACAACCACATCCTCCAAAGGGCTGAGAAAACCTCGGTTTCTAGCCGATAATGTTGAGCAAACAAAGTCCAGGACGCAGATATCTGTGCATATTCCTGCCACCAATAACTGCACAACAATTTCTCAGTTATTCTTCCTGTAGCATGAATATTCTTTTATGTCCGAATTGCGATAAAATAGAAGGGACTTGAAGCGATGGCAAGTGTTTATCAAGGCTGGGGAATCTATATCACTCTGCCAGTGGAAAGTACTTACTGTTTTTATCTGGTTAGTTTTCACCCAATCTACAAACACATTGGACCCATCCTCCTCCATAGAACCTAGATATCCATCGTAGCAATCTTTCCGCCTGATTGTTACATTTGGTTCTCTCTCCAACCACTGCAAGGCTGCATATACATAGAGAAAGACATGATTAATTTCTGTCTCAATGTTTTCTTGACAAGAATTGGATCATAGAATGAAGGCAGCACACACACACACACATAGAGAGAGAGAGAGAGAGAGAGAGAGAACCAGGAACCAAATTGGATTCATCTGTGCCAGTGATACAGTGAGGGGGATAGGGGTGTTCCAGTTTATCTGGATGGTGGGAGTCCAGAAATGCCATGATAGGCCATTCATTGTCACAGAAAACAGTGGCCAGCCTTGCTGATTCAGTGATCATCTCCGATATCTGTCTGTTGGGCTCTCGGGGTGCCTAAATAAAAAAAGAAAACCCCAACGAAGAACACAAACTCAGAAAGAAAGAAAAAAAAAAAAAAAAAAACTAACCATGACCATTTAATTGGGAATTAGGAAAAACCAGATTTCCAGCTCCGACGGTGCAGAAGCCATTGATGATGTCGACGAGAACTAAGCCGGTCTTAACGTCTTCGGAAAAGACTACTGATTCTTCCTCAAATGGGATTTCATTCTTCAGAAGATCAACTTTCTGCAACACCATCTTTCAAAGAGACCACAAAACAACTCAAACCAGCAATTAATTAACAGATGAAGATGGAGCTGGATTTCACAAGGGTGCCTCAAGGCATACGGGGTAACATCCCTCTTTAAAGTCACTCAATTCTTTCTCACCAAAATTCTATCACGGAGACAAGACATTGATACTTATCCAGCGTGCCCAGTGTTGTCTTTCTGTTTTCGAAATTTCTGTTTAGACAAGTCAAAACTTTGTGATGAGGAAATTTCCTCCGTCAATATCAGAGATCCGGCGGCTCTGTTATCGTTTTTCGAACTCTAATAGGGAATAGTCATGTATTCATCTTGTCCCGTTTTCTCCAACAAGATAAACACAAACTGACCGATCGGCACATTGGTCAAATATTCCTAAGATGAAGGTATTAAACCTACATAACAAGATAAAGGTCTTACCAAAATATTGAAATTCCTAATACCCAAAAAAAAAATATGTTGTATAAAAGAAATGAAGAAATTCCAAATTATAAAACAAATGGCCTTATTTGATTGAGCCCTATTGTGGATTTTTTATGTCATCCATATCATTTCACACATGAATTTAAGCTATTTGTGGGATTCTAAATCTAAAACATACTCCACTAACACTCAATTCACAAGTGGCTGGTTTTTTCTTGATCTTATCTGATAGGCCAAGGGATGGATACAAGCCAAGAGAGGCACTAGCCATACCTGATCACAATTTAGACTTTATTATAGTGGTCATGACTTGTTTGAGGTTTTTTTCCTCTAGCAATTTTGACGTTTTGTGGCTTTTTGTCTAAAAGGAAAGAGAAAGTCTACACTTCCCGACTCTTTTCCCAGATTTCTTTCCCGACGCTGACGTGGCGGTGGGCCCCACGTCAACAGTTTGAAAAGAAAAAAAAAAAAACCCTGAAATCTGATCCCCCTCCCAAACCCACCCACCCCCCCAAACCAGACCTTTTCTTCCAAACCCCCAGCCCCAAATCAGACCAACTGGAAAACCACGAAGAGAGAGAAAGAGGAGGACCACCGGCCACACCCACCACCACCACCGTCTCCACCTCCGGCAACCAACTCTTCGTGAAAATCGCGACACCACGAGCACCGTTTGTGTACATCTCGAAGTCTCGTTTTTTTTTATTTATCCATTTTCCGTTCCAAATTTATTTCCTTTCAATTGCAGTTTCCTAATCAACCAAACAGAAAAGTTGAAGGAAAATAGACAGAAACCAAATAGATACTGTGAAGCAACGGACTGGGGTTGTAGAGAGAGAAACCCTTGAATTGATCCGGCGACAAACCCATGTGGGTGGAGAGGGTATCAAATCCCTATTGAGACATTGGCAATGGAATTTGTCGTCGATGCTCGTGGTGTCGCGATTTTCGCAAAGGGTTGGTCGCCGGAGGTGGAGCCAGTGGTGGTGATAGACAATGGTGGTGGGAGTCACCGGTGGTGGTGGGTGTCGCCGGTGGTCCTCCTCTTTCTCTCTCTTCTTTGGTTTTCCAGATGGTTTGGTTTTGGGGGGTTTGGGGGAAACAGACTGATTTGGGGGAAAATCAAAATCAGTTTTTTTTTTAACTGCTGACGTGGGGTCCACCGCCACGTCAGCGTCGGGAAAGAAATCGGGGAAAAGAGTCGGGAAGTGTAGACTTACTTAAAAGGAAATCTCTTCACGGAACATACTTTAGACTGGTTGGCCCCAAGGAAAAGAAAAAAGAAAAAGAAAAGAAAAGGTTAAAGGTTTAAAGTCTTGTTATCTGCTTATGTACCAAAAAAAAAAGGGCCTTTTCTACTTTTGCTCAGGTTTCAATTACGTCCTCAACAATATTTTTATTTCAATTTCGTCCTTGATTTATCGATTCAGTTCCAATGTTGACCTTACCACTAACTCCTTGACAGTTTTTGTCTGCGTCGCTAATGGCCATGACGTGGATCACACGTGGAAAGCAACTGACAGCTGACTTGGAACTTGGATGGACACCTGTTTACACAATATATTCACTGATCACCGACTGTCGATGATCGACCAGAAGGTAGCAATTATGAGAATGCTTCATATTTTATTTTATTAACTCATATTAATAATATGACTAGTTTTAGTATTTCCTTTATTTGCTTGTATTTTAATGACATTTGCTTTCAAAAATGTCTTGAAAACGACAAGGAACCAAACTCCACATTTCCACGTCCAGATTCCAGCAATCGTCTCAATCATCTCCGTTGCAATTTGGTAAACAACCAAAGTTGTCAAATCTGTTCCGTACCGGCCGGTACCGGCCCGTTCGTACCGTACCGGTGCGTAAACGGAACGCAAAGAGTCATGTTCCGTTCCGGTTGAAATAACGGCCTGTTCCGGCCAATACCGGGTGTACCGGATAATACCGGTAGGTTCCGGACATTTTCCGGTGTTCCGGCCGGTACAAAATTACCCTCTCTCTCTTCTTTTTTTTTTTTTTTTACATTTTATTTATGTTTATACTTAAAATATGGTAGATATATATTAAATATATATATATATAATATTAATTGCGGTAAATCCGGAATGGTACCGGGATACATCTCGGTACCGGTACGTACCATTCCAGTAGTGAAAACGGTACGCTGGCCGGTACAGTATTGACAACTTTGTAAACAACACCTCATTGCTCCCTCACCCTCTCCATCACGTGACAGATCCACCTCATTTATGGGGACTAAACTGAACATCTGGAAATCCCAACAGCACTATCCGTTAAAACCTTCCTCATCCTCAATTCGACTTACAAACAATCCAAGGTTCCAAGAAAACCACAATCTTCCCCAAATTCACACTTTCCTTTCGAATTTCCCGGGAAAATACAATCCTCATCCCTCTCAGATGACACCATTTTCTACAACCGAAAACCCAACACACCCCCATCATCTCATCAGCTGAGGAAAACCCATAATGCAATCAACAGTCACACTCTCAATTCCGACTAACTCCAATCTTTCCCGCCTTTTTCAGAGAAACCCACATATTTTCCCGCCCAAAAAAAGGGTTTTCGTTGAAGGTTACAGCATTTGCGGACCAAGCATGGCTTCCTCTATTGGAGGGTTTAGGGTTGGTTCACAAATGGGCGGTGGTGGTGAAAGCGGGTTTTGTACATTGATGGAGTATGTGGGAAAAGGAGGGGCAGATGTGGGTGATGACTTGGTGGTTCTGTTTGCTCATTTACAGTACGCTGCCAAGAGAATTGCATCCCTTGTGGCTTCTCCTTTCAATTCTAGTCTAGGGAAGCAGGCTGGTATTGGTGGTGGTGGTGGTGGTGGTAGCGGTGGTGGGTCGGATAGAGATGCCCCTAAGCCGCTTGATATCGTCTCGGTGTGTTTACTATTACCAACTTTGTGAATTTTGATTGACTTTCCATATGTACATGTATGATGTATCTATCGTTAGTGTGTGTATATATTACAAGTCTGTGAGGTTGTTTACTATTACGCACTTTGTGAATTTTGATTGATTTTCCATTCATAGGTCTTTATTGGTAATGTTTAGATAGAGTAGTCTGTGAGGTTTGTTTACTATCACCCACTTTGTGAATTTTGATTGACTTTCCATCCATACGTGTATCCATCGTTAATATGGGTAGATACTAGTATGTTGAACACTCTACTGGTAGGATTATTCACATCCTATACTTGTGAGTTTGAAGATTCTGCTAGTGGAAGTAAATATGGGTTTTGTTGTCTCATACTGTAGGAGTATGTAGGATAAGATTAGAAGACATGGCATAAATTGTAGGGTGGACCGGGTTTCTCAATTGGAGGAAATTTGCATTTTATATTTCTTTCCAATTTGAGCTAAATTTGTATCTTCTTTTGAAAGCCAACTTATGATGTTCTTTGATAGTTCGATTATGAACACATACTTATCTGATTTCTGCATTGCTGATACTGTATTGCAATACTTCTAGGTACTCTCCCTTTGAACTGCTAGATTGAACTGAGAATTACTATGATTCGCATTAAATTTTTTGTGCAGAATGAGATCATTCTGTCCTCTTTGCGGAATTCTGGTAAAGTTGCTGTAATGGCTTCAGAGGAAGATGACGCGCCAATCTGGTTAACTGATAGTGGCCCATTTGTGGTGGTCACAGATCCTCTAGATGGGTCTCGGAATATAGACGCTTCCATTCCCACCGGAACTATTTTTGGAATTTACAAACGACTTGTAGAAATAGATCATCTGCCTGTGGAGGAGAAAGCACTGCTTAATTCACTCCAGAGTGGCACCAGGCTTATAGCTGCTGGCTATGTTCTCTATTCATCCGCCACTATCCTCTGCACCAGCTTTGGTTCAGGAACACATGCATTCACTCTGGACCATTCAACGGGAGACTTCATTCTCACACATCCAAGCATTAAAGTTCCTCCTCGAGGTAATATACACAAGTTTTAATGTGTTAAATAAAATGACACTTCTAAAGATCCTTGGAACGGGAATGATAGTAATGAACTTATGATGGAAGTGACCTTTCTATTTGCAAACTTTTTATGGACCGGTACAGTTAAGTATAAAATGTAAAATATTAGATAAATGATTAAATGTATGACAGTAAATTAACTTAAATCTTGGTCTGGAATTAAAGAAAGATGTGGATGAGGTAACTTGAGAAAAGAATAATGGTTCGGATGGAACCTTCTCTTCTACTGTAGATTTATATGATTGGAAGATTTTTCTTTGATTGTCTCTACTGCTGAACTTAATTTGTGGGTTTTACTTCCCTGGAAACTTATATGCAGATGTCTCCAGTTCCCTTGTGGACTAGAAAGATTCTATATTTATTCACATTGATGCTTGGAACTAACAGTTTTTCTGAGATCATAGTGATTCAATGGTTTCCCTGTTAGGATTTCATTGCTGATGGCAGTCCAAGAAAATGAATACTTGTGAAGTCTCTTTTAAATCATTTTGATCTTTTTTATGTTGGATGCATTGATTTGTCAGGACAAATCTATTCTGTAAATGATGCACGCTATTTTGACTGGCCTGATGGTTTAAGGCGATATATTGACACCGTGAGACAAGGCAAAGGTAGGTACCCTAAGAAGTACTCAGCACGTTACATATGTTCTCTTGTTGCTGATTTCCATCGGACTCTCATGTATGGTGGAGTGGCAATGAATCCGAGGGACCATCTTCGTCTTGTCTATGAAGCAAACCCTCTTAGTTTTCTTGTAGAACAAGCTGGGGGTAGGGGTTCTGATGGTAAAAGAAGAATCTTATCACTTCAGCCAGTCAAGCTGCATCAACGACTTCCATTGTTTTTGGGGAGTTTGGAGGATATGGAAGAGTTAGAGAGTTATGGGGATGTTCAACAGAAAGTAAATCCTGGGTATGAAGTCTAATGTTTTGTGACACTCGGAGGTTATGATATTGCGACTTCACAAATATGCGGTGAATGAGATGCAGATGGTTTGTGATGTAATTGTTCTCTTCTTTTTCTATTCTTTGTCGGAACCAAATGGAGTAGGACATTTTTGGGCATGAACGGCAGATGTCAAAGTCGAGTATTTCGGGAAACCAACCTCCTCCTTCCTGTTTGCCTTAGCTTTCTATGTTTGAACTGTAAACAATACATAGGCGCTGAAATGGTTGAAAATGTGCAGCTCTTGTATCGATTCTGTTACATTACAGCTAAATTTTGTTGATTATGTACCACTGCTGAGTGTAAAAGGTCTACACATTACATTTTGTAAACACCTTGTAATACTGTGAATCCTGTCTTGCAGTCCTCCAGCTGCTCTCGTATTGCCAGTTATCTGATGGGATTCAGTAACATCGCATTTGCAGGTTGTGATGAGAACCTTGTTCAGAAGCTAGTGGTTCTGATCTGACCGAATGCCCTCAGTTGCACCATCTTATGGGCGTGACAATTTTTCCAGGCGTGATGCTTAGTCGAAATCAAAACTAATTGTTGTCCTTCGCCAGTCATGTAAAGAGAGTAGTAACGAGGATGGCAATGGAAAGCGAAGAGTTGCAGTCATTTTAAGCGTCCGCGCTTAACTCAGCAAAATTCCTTCAGCAAAGTACCTAAAATGCCAACTTTTCTAGGGTGCAGGAGTTATTTGGGTCATTATGCGGACGCACTCCATTTTATCATCGTCATTGGAGCTTGTCGATTTCTTAGGAAACAATATACTAGTGATTATACGAAAACTTAGTAAAAACTAAGAGAAAACAACAAAAAGGACGACTGGAGCTTGTCGATTTGTCAGGAAACAATTGCTATACTTGTGATTATACGAAAACTTTGTAAAAATTAAGAGAAAACAACGAAAAGGACGATGCTAAAAGGACTCCTAAAAAGTTAGCACATAGGAGGCCTAAGTGTGGAACGATACTACGGGATAAAAACGTTGTTGGGTAGCTAACACCCATTTCAACACAAAAATCAATTTCTTTCTCTGGATTTTGAAGGTGTGATTGTGGATTCAAGATTTGTTTTGTTTCCTGAACCATTATCTAGTCCCATGTCTATTACGTTGCTTCAGTATGTGACTATTCAAAAATTCCTAAAGTTGTTCCATTTCCACCAATTTAAGCCGAATCGATCTTGCAATTTGGTCCGATCATTTTCGGGAATCCTTGAGTCTCTATTTACACAGTTGTTAGAATTAGTTCAGTCTCGATTTAGACACTTTACAGCCGAGCTAAACAGAAACTTCAAAAAATGTACATTGTACTTGAGCTTTATGACAATTTAAAACTTTTATTTATCTTTCGGTTCTATTATAGACTAAAAGCAATGATTGTAGAAAAGCGAAGGACTTTAAACGAAGGTTGAGTTGTTCCTAAGTTATAGCTTTTCTATTTTTTTTTGTTTAGTTTTTCGTCTGAATTTTTTGGCTCATCATTCTTCTCGATGAAGGAATTAAAAAAAGCGTAGACCAAAATTGAATGAATTTAGATAGGACAACACTGAAAACGGAAAACATGTTTGTTTCAAATTTTGAACTTACTTTGGCTTTTAGTCATAGGTTTTTATTTTTTCAACTTCTCTTGTTGAGACGAATGCACAATCTTAAAAGTTTAACATGAATATAACAAAAGTTTTTAAAAAGACAGGAAAAATACCAGAACAATAATTTAAGAACTAGTGGGCCTAAAGTGAGACTTGATTGATTTCAATATATAACGAACAAATTTTTTTGAAAACTAATATATAATGAACATTAAAGTAATACTCCCTCCGTTCCTTTTTAAGTGTCCTGCTTCGTAACTCCAACTTATTAAAAAGATATCGTCATTATACCTTTCACATCAACTTTTTCCTCCACTTTCCATACTTACTCATCATCATTACACTTTTACTTACTTACTTTTCAAAATAGAATCTACTTTTAAGGATAAAATAAACAATGCACCAACTTTTACCCACTAACTTTACAAAATGGACACTTATTAAGGACCAACAAAAAATGAAATACTAGACTCTAAATAAGGGATGGAGGGAGTAGTTTCAAGGTTCTGAATACCGTACTGCCTAAAATACCTATTTCCTATTGGTATTGTACTTGTCGAAACTAGTGAGATACTAAATATTGTTTCGAATTTCTTGCTATTAGTGTTATTTTTCACATCAAAGAATTTAGAATAACTGAGCAAGTACATCAGTTATTAGTAAAAATGGCTATGAACCGTACTTATTTTATCTTTTACATATCCAAATCTCTTTTAATACTGTACCAATACTCTCTATTTTACCCACCCTCTATTATTATAATATTAATTTCATATTTACCCTCTATTATTTTGTCTTTGTTCCTAATTTAAAATAAAGTAATGTCAAAAAATGTAGGCAGAAGAGAGAGGAAAGAGTGAATGAGGTGAGAAAAAAATACTAAAGTATGGGATACCTGATGAATAGTGTCTCGGGGTATACACCGATGTTGACTGACCGGATGTAAATTAGAGAGGGTTTATTGAAACTGCTGTGAGTAGGTTTTCTTAGTTTTCACTAGCTAGAATACCTTAGAGCCCGTTCCGCAACGCAAAAACAGCTCATATTTTTTAAGAAGATAATTTTAAGTTTAAAAATTATAGACTTATTGAAATTTAAAATTATACAATATGGATATTGTTTAAAAAATCTCATTGAGATCTTTTATACGATATAAAAAAATTAAATATTATTATTTATTTATATTATTTTTGAATTTGAAAATGTGAAATAAGCTGTTTATTTTGTAAGAAGATTTCTGGAACGGGCTTTTAATATCCCTTTTTTGCTATTCTTGTGTACATGCTCTTATACATTTAGTAAAAAGGAAAATAAATTTACATGTAATCTAATATTAGCCAGTGACGTTTGGTTTGGTATCTCCTTAAGCCAGAAAGAATTAGAGATGTAGGGAACCAAATTTGGTCAATATCAATATGTATCGACTAAAAAAAATAAACAAAACTTAAATCCGTGAACCGAACCAAACCGAACCCGAATCAAAACACATCATTTCTGCATCCATCAATTTGGGTGCTTCACGCTTGGCGGTTTGATTCGGTTCTTGGCAAACCGTTTTAGCGCGGAAACCCGTCTCTCTCTCTCTCTCTCTCTCTCTCTCTCTCTCTCCAATCCGCCAACTAGATACACAAAAGGAGTCAATATCTATAGAGGGAGAATCTGTAAACAGAGTACCACAGAGTCTTCCTCTGAATGGACGGTTCCTTCAATCCTCATTCTCTCCACCATCAAAACATCCTCTCCACCAATTAAACCCCAATGCTAGAACCCAACAACACCGCTCCCTACGCCGCCGCCGCCAACGGCGCCTCTTCCAACCGCCCCAAGCCCCCGCAGCGCCCCCTCAAGGTCCCCGCCGGCCACGCCCTCTTCCGCCTCCTCTGCCACGCCTCCCGCGTCGGCGGCGTCATCGGCAAGTCCGGCGCCATCATCAAGCAACTCCAGCAGGACACCGCTTCCAAAATCCGCGTCGAGGACTCCCCTCGCGGCGCCGCGGACGAGCGAGTCGTCGTCGTCGTAGGCTCTAGCGCGGCAAACGGAAGAATCGCGTTGGGGGAGGGGGACGGTTGCGAGGTGTCTTCGGCGCAGGAGGCAGTGGTTAGGGTTTTTGAGAGGATCGTCGACGTGGCGGCGGAGGCGGACGGAGTAGCGGCGGCGAGTGGAGTGGTGTCGTGTAGGCTGTTGGCAGAGAACGGGCAGGCAGGGGCTGTTATTGGGAAAGGAGGGAAGGTTGTTGAGAAGATTAGGAAGGAGACTGGGTGTAGAATTAGGGTTTTGAGTTCAGATAAGTCGCCGCATAGTGATGAAATCATAGAGGTTCGTATTTTTGGTCTTTTTTGGGTACTATTCACTTTGGATGTATTCCTAATTTGGAAAAGAAGGCCTTTTAGAGTCTATTGGTTGGCAAAGTTGTTCCATTGAACAAAACTGTTACCCACTAATGCTGTTGTGGCACAAATGGCTTCAACGATGTTCTTAGCCAAATTTGGCCAAAGAAATGGCAAAGCCCTTTTAGCCGAGAAAATGGCTGACCATTGGAGGAGAGTAATTTGGCATTGAAGCCAAAAAAAAAAATTGACAATGGCTCAAGGTTTGGCCAACTTTTGGAGATGCTCTTAGTACTCTGAAGTGCTACTGTTTCTACTAGGCTGGTTTTGTTTCAATTGATGTCTCCAATCACATTGCCCAATACTTTATCCAAATGCTCATGAGGTGTTGTACTTTTTATTGCTAAGAGTATGAATGTAGAATCTGCAGAGGTGTCATTTACTGACAAATGTATATTGAATTTGCTGTATGAGTTGATCTATTTTGAGTGGTCCATTTCTTGGCTAATGCGAACACATCAAATTTTCCGCCCCCATTACTGTTTGAAGTTGGGATTCCCTTTTGTTACATTCCCTTTTAGAAGTTGGGATTCCCAAAAGGGAATGCTATTTGCCAATATGAACCTGTTTAGCTTCTGTTCTGGAGAAGAAAATTTAGAAAAGGGATTGCCTGTGCTGGCTCTTAGAAGTCTTTTGAACAACGTGAATGAAGTGGCAATATTATGTGCCAGTCGAATTTTTGTGTTTTAATTAGATAAACAATCTTCGTTCTTCTATTGAAGTTTATTGTTATTGTGGCAGATTGAGGGTGATATTCTAGGTGTTAAGAAAGCACTTGTTGCCGTCTCCTGCTGTCTTCAAGATTGCCCCCTGGATGATAGAGCAAAAATGGCTGGGAGCCGACCTGTTGGGTTAATTCCCCAAGAGACCTTTCAGGATCTGAGTGTGGATGTTCCTCCTCAGAGGATTTCAGTGCCTCCGTCTATGCCAGCTAGCTCTTTTACTCCTGCCTCAGGAGGTCGCCCGTTCTTGAGAGAGTGTGAGAGAGCCCCCAACCTGGAGTTAAGAACTCAGCCACAAGAAGTGGGTTTCAGGTTTCTCTGCCCCAGTGATAGGGTAGGCGCTGTAATTGGCAAGGGAGGTACAATTGTCAGGGCTCTGCAAAATGAAACAGGTGCTTCTATAAGTGTTGGAGCTCCTGTAGCCGAGTGTGATGAGCGGTTAATTACTGTTACTGCGATGGAGGTTTGCTGCTACTGTTATTTTTCATTGGTTTTCCTTGTGTTGGTAAGTAGTAAATGAGTTTATAATTTGTTTTTGTTTTGCTTTTGCTTCTATAGAACCCCGAAGCTAGATATTCCCCAGCACAAAATGCAGTAGTTCTTGTTTTCAGTAGGTCTATGGAGGCTGGTGCTGAAAAAGGGCTAGATTTAAGCTCAAGTAAGGGGTCGCCTGTTTTGGCACGTCTTCTAGTTCTCTCGAATCAAGTTGGCTGTTTGTTGGGAAAAGGAGGCACAATTGTTTCAGAGATGAGGAAGACAACTGGTGCTTTCATACGAATTATTGGGAATGACCAAGCCCCAAAGTGTGCTCCACAAAATGATGAAATAGTACAGGTGTGTTTCTGTAGAACGATGTTGCATCAATCTATATTTTCTTATTGTTCATTCAAATTACCGGTTGTTTTGAAAATGGTAGTGCAAAATTTGCTGACGTTTTCCAGAATTTTATCTCATTTTCTATGAAATATCATGAACAATATCCACATTGAAATCTGCTATAAGTTCATTTACCAAGCTTAGGATCGCCTTAATTCTTTTGGAGATTTGCATCATGATGACATTGACATGAGTTCATTTTTCTGATAATTTTGAGAAGGGAATTTCCTGCATATAGCGTTTGTTTATTAATGAATGTAATATGTATCACAATTCACAAGTTCTATCTTATTTAAGGGAACAAAATACGGTTTTGTTAATCAACATTGCACAATGTATCGAAGTTGGTGCTTTTGCGGACCCCAACTACGATAGAGTTGGGTATGCTGAAGACTGAGAGAATTCCTAGCTAGGAATCTAAATGGGCTTGTAGAGAAGAATATTGAAGTGATAGAATTATAAGTTGGTATCTATTTTTGGTGAATGGAGTAAGGCGCATGAAGATCTAAGTCTTGATCTACTGGCCAATGAAACGTTCTGATAACTATAAGTTTATCAAAGAGAAGATAGAAAGTGTTCTCACCACTAGGATGATTCGGTTAGATAAATTTGGGATGTGGCTGCTACACATTTTCCTTTTCTTGCATCTATTCTGGGCAATGGTGGGAATGATTTTGGTTATGTGGGGTATACTTCCCTTGATCGGTTTCAGGATTACCCCTTTCTTATTTGGATTCTTGGTTCTACTTGAGTTAGCAGTCTTGATACTATTCCTAGTTTAGTGGCTGTCTAGTCCCCTATAGACACAAATATGCATTTGTGATGCTTCTTGTCTGCTGAAAAAGGAAGGTAAAAATAATACATAAGTGAAGTAATGAGCTAAGGAATGTCTCTTGACGTGGTAGTGAAATTCAGGGCTGCTAAGCATTAGAATTCAGGTTTGAGTCTCATGGAAGCCATTTTGTGCATTTTAGGGTTAGGATACATTTGCATCGAGCCTACCCCTACCTGTTAGATTATGATGCAACCGTTTGGCCTGCCAACTATGAAATATTTGGCAGTTAGCATTATTATTTGGTAAATTCTTTTTTAGATTTATTAATCGGATATAGAATCAGATATTTTTTCCCGATTATTAATACTTTTTAAAGTTGCATAATGGATTTAGTTTTGTCCAATATAGATTGCATAATTGCCGCCAGTTGTCAGCTATATGCTAAAGGGAAAGAGTTTTTTTTTTTTTTTTTGTTGTAACAGATTACAGGAGAGTTTGTTAATGTACGAGATGCCTTATATAATGTGACTAGCAGACTGCGGGATAACCTCTTTTCCAGCAGGATAACAAATGGTGCCGGGACTAGGAGCAGTTCCTCTGTGATAACTGAGGCAAGCCCATATGGAAGAGCAAGGGATCCTTCCTCTCTTGGGTTGCCTACATCTGTTGGTGTCTCTCATAATTTCAATGTGCATTCTTTAACATACAGTATAAATCAGCTTGGAGTATCCCACCATAATGATCGTCCTTCGTCACCAAGGTTGTGGGAGTCACAGGTAAATTTTGTCTTCGATTGCTATTTCATCCTCATTATTCGGGTTCTCAAAAGACGCATGATTTAGGGTTGGATTTAATGGCAGACAGTTGCTGGAATGGACCCAAGGAGCATAGTGGATGTTGGCAAAGGACCGACTTCTATCAAAGGTGGCATAGAGCTTGGCAGGTTTGTTTCACAAACAGCTCTATAAACACCCTATTACGACACATGTCATTATTAATATGTACACATGTTATGCATGAATTGCAAGGATGGTTTATGTCATATGCAAAGATAATATGAGTGAAACATTATTGAATCATCAGTTATAGCCATTTTATATCGGCTGATGGAGGACAATAGGTACCAAGATGTCAGTCTGCAGGGCTCATGATGCTGTTACATTTTGGTGATGGAGCATTTATGTGGGAATTTGTTGAATGATTTCTAAATGCTCACATGACTTGGGATGCAAAACTCATATCCATCGATATCATCACATACATAAATTGTTTCCATACTAGTAGATGCTTGGCTTGCATGGCAAGTGCTTCAGATGGCTATTGCTGAAAATTCCAGCACATCACCTACATTAAAAAAAGCCAAGCGGCAAGAAGGACGATGCAAAAGTTAACTGTTTACTTGCATTGTTGATTAATCTCTGTTCTTTTTTTCAGTGGAGGCAGATCCGCTATTGTGACAAATACAACAGTGGAAATCATAGTTCCTGAAAATGTGATTGGCTGTGTTTATGGGGAGAACGGTAGCAATCTGACTCGACTTAGACAGGTATTGCATGCTTCTTTAGATATAAACTTGTTTTGCTTCAGCAAGGCTTTTGTGAGTCCAACTTTGACATGGTCAGTGTGTGTAGAACTATTTTGTCAGGATTGCAGATCGTTCTAGTACAAGGAAGTTTGCCACACTGCTCTAAAATATATTGCTTTATTTTGCCAGAGCAATGTGCTTTTATTAATCATCCATCTTACACAATGACCATAATAGTTTATTTTTTGCCCCCTACGCAGTGCTAAACATGAATAGTTGCTGTAGATTTGAGTTACTTGATTACTTTCCAACCGTAAAATCTTAAATTGGATCCGCTGGTTTGTTGAAAACAGATTTCTGGGGCAAAAGTTACGGTGCATGAACCTCATCCTGGAATGACTACCGACATGATGGTTGTTATATCCGGCACCCCCGATGAAACCCAAGCAGCTCAGAGCCTCCTCCAAGCATTCATTCTTACGGGATCATCATGACAAGATCGTCCGTCTCTTGTAATCATAACACTTTATATCTTATATTTACTTTTTTTAACACTGCATAGATTTTAGTTTGGTCCTAACTTTTTATACACAAGTTTTTGGGGCGTTGTAACTCACTGTATCTATGCAAAACCATCATCATTTTTTGAAAGCATTCCAGACTTGTGTAATTTTTTGTACTGAGATGGACATGGGCGGACTTCTGTTTGGTTGATTGGACGACTGGCGCAGAGAAAGCATGAGACTATTTGCATTGTGCTGCATTTAGTAGCAGATTTCCTCTGGAATCCATGAATGTATCATATGTGTGGCTCTTGTGAAGATAAAATATTGTCAAAAGTTGTACGCCACCACCAGAATTGATTAATGTGCTGCACCTCTTTATTGGAATGGAAAGTGTGATCAGATCTTTCCATTCTGCCTTCTGAATGATATGATGTCTTCAACATGCGCAATTTTCCCATTACAGGAGCTCTATGCTGTCATTGTACTTGCAGAATGAAACACTATTAAAACGCAAATGGGTTAATGCTAATAAAACCAGATGGGACTATAACAAAACGACTGCACTACCCGAATTCCAGCCACTTAAATTATCAAACAACAGACCAATGTACCGAATTCATGCAAGCAAAAACATCAAATATTGAAATGGGGTACAACCATTTACGTAATCAAGCAAAGAGGAATCTTGTACAAAGTAGTGTATAATTCACCAAATACAAGCAGTGTTGTTATTGAAACCTTAGAAACCATAATAGCACATGCCTGATGAAACACTCCCATCGCACTTCATCCCCGGCATATCGGGGAAAAACAAACACTCAGTAGTGACTAAATTGAAAAGCATAGAGAATATACTCGTAGAACACAACATCCACAAACTTGTGTTTCAGTTTCATTGGAGTACCATATTTGATGAAATCAAGTACATAGACTCTCAATTCTTTGCAACTGCCTCAGTTGTTGCTGCTGCTGCTGCTGGCGTTGGTTTGAGGGTAATCTCAACATTATCATGAACTCCTTGTAGAAGTAGCTCACCATCATACGTCAAGAACTTACGCTTCTTTGCTGCCCTCAGTGTCCCCACCAATGCTTCAAAAATGTTGGCGCACCTATCATCATTAAACAACACGCCAAATGTGACCTGCAAGTCAGGCCACAATTTTCCAGTTAACGAAGTACTGAGTGAATAATGCTCGAGTCATTATGTTGAAATCACCAAAAACTAATTCCTAGTGTATGGGAGAAGAAGTCCGGTTTACATCTTTAAAGTTTTCAAGTTTAAAACACACAATGAAGACCATAAGTTGGAAAAAATGGCTTCCTCGTCAAACAATCAGAAACTTCCAGCCAGGCCTTTCAGTAGATTATGATGAACGAAGTTTTCCAATTGTAGAGCTTATGTACTGAATTTTGTCCACTCTTTGCCAGCTCTTCTTAGTGATTCCAAGTTTCCAACTGAGGCACTATTTCCTAACACTGTGATTGCCTTTCATATGCTTATATAGCCCAGAAATTCTTAGTTGGAGCAGTGAACACTTCTCCAAAATGCACTCGAACTCTTACGTAAAGCATAAGAAGTTCCTTCAACTCTTTGTCAACAAAGCAACACTAGATTTAGATCCCCAAATCCTCAATACAGAAAAAATTTGTTCAACTGCCTGATGAAAGGGTGAACTTTACCCTCCAAGACAAGGTGAAGTTGTGAACAAAATCAGACTCCCTTAAAGTTGCTCCCATGTATTAAAATGCCCCGTTTCTAGTAGAACCAGATCAGCAGAAAAAATGATGGGGAGCAAAAGATATGGATTTTCATTTTTCAACCACAGGCATTCTTCCTTGGGCAAACAATTAAATTTAACTAGAACAAATTGCATCCCTCTCCCGTAGGCAATAGAAAAATCACACTGTGTCCATTAAGAGCATGCTAGAATGAAGTTCACAGATCAAAACTAATACCCGTCAAGCATGTTGTAATATAGATCGAGTCGAGACAAACACAACTATAAATACAGTTCAATATCATCTGAAAATAAAATAGCTTTTACATACATTCACGTACAAATGGGGGTTGCATCTTTTATGTACACGAAACAACGCACGAGCATCACGCTTTACAATTATCACAGATCTCAAACTAATAATGCGCATTAAGCATGCTGTAATGTAGATCGAAACAAACACAATTACTATAAGACGGTTAAACATCAGAAAGAAAATGTCTTTCTACACAATATATGTACATAACACAGCTAAACATTAGGAAGAAAATGTATTTATACGCATACACGTACACATGGGTGTGTACAATTGTCACAGATCCGCCGTTAGCAAGCCCTAAATGAGCTATACACCCAATAATGGATATTTGTATCCACTGTGCGAAACTATGGTGTTGAAACCCATGAGCGGTTATTGCTTAAAACTCAAAAGCAAAAGAAGTAAAGGGCATAAAAGGATTGGTGAATTAGCGAAAGCAAATCGCGAAATGCATAAATTTAAGAGTTCTGATGGGTTGAGAAATGCACCTTGTAAGAGCCATCGTCTTGGACCTTGCCGAGTCGCTTGATTTCTTCCTTGAGTTTCTCGACTTCTTCTTCAACGTTCATTGTCTCTCAGATTTTTTTGATCCGATCTCTCTTTACCTTATACTTTCGATTGTTTTCTTTTTCCTTTGGGTTGGTTTTGCAGATTTCCCCGGAAAACAGAGGGACTGGTCCTGAATGGAAAATAATTGACTTATCCTTAACATGAAATTTTTTTTTTTTTAAATGGTTTTTACACGCCTTTTTATTATGGCATTCTATTTCTTATTTTTTAGTGAAACTTTTGTGTGTATTTTTTCTACTAAAAAAACAAGAAAATGAGTGTCATAATCTAAAAATGAAGTGTAGAAATCATTTAACTTTTGTTTTTTGGAAATGGATCCTCTCTTGTCTATTTTTTTTGGACTGAAGGATACAGTCTTGGTCAGTATGCATTTTTTTTTTCCGGTCAAGATCAGTGCCATTTATTTGCTGCAAATAGTGGTTAGGATGTATTTTTACCGGTAAGAATTAATGAGCAAATTCAAACCATCGGTTATACCAATGAAAATTCTGATCTGGACATCTAGTCCAAATTATTAGACTATAAAGTATCTGGACCCTCTCTTTTTTTTCAACGTCAGAGTATACGGTGTCCTGGGAGCTTACGCGCATCACGACTAATCTCCGGTTAGGTCAATAATTATTACAGGAGTCGTAAAAGGGGTAAAGTGTTGCCATCCAAAATGTACAGATCAGTTCGATTTGGACCAATTTCATAGTTCACCAAATTTTTTGAACAGCGAGGTTGTGTTTTTCACTCTTTCCTTTTTGATACACACCACATTTCTTAACTGTAAGTATACTAGTTTTTTTACTAAAATACAAGAAAAAGAGTGCATGTATAAAATAAAAAAGTGACAATCACTCTCCTATTTTATGTGTACTCGTATCGTATCTAAGACGTTCTAATAGCATCTTTTAGGACTCTTTTGGATTTTGTTCTTATTTGAATTTTTTTTGCATTTGTTAGTTTTACGTCTCATTTTTTTTATTTTAAAAAAAAATAGAAAAAGTGTTAATGAGGCATAAACTAAAAATACAAAAAAAAAATTAAATAAGAAAAAAATTCAAAAAAATAGAAAAAGTGTTAATGGAATGAGATTTTATTTATTAATTAGCTAAAACAGTTAAAATGTCATTTCAGCTAATCTTGCCTTCGAGTGTTGAGGTTTCCTCAGTCCTCCCAAAGCAGTGTGAGACAATTCTCTTTGAACTTATGAAAGTGCCGATTTGTGGTATTTCATACTCCATCAGATTCATCTCCATCTGAATTGCGAATACTCCACGAATGTCAGATTCGAATCACCCAACACCCATGTACGGAACCGAGGACATGGATTCTCAACAAACACCACAGAATCAGCAGCAGCAAGGGAGTGAGATCCGAGAGCAAAACTACGACGTGGCGGCTGGGGAGGAGTCGATAGACAACCCACAGATCCGATTCGAAGAATCCCACCCAATCCACGATGGCGCCGGCAGCAGCGGCGGTGACGGCGACGGCGGCGCCGACGATGGCGTTCATCCCCTTTCTCTGTCCGTTATTGGGTCTGAAATTGCTCCTGTAACGGACCAGCTGACGCTGTCGTTTCAGGGCGAGGTTTACGTCTTTGATGCCGTTTCGCCTGAAAAGGTAGGGTTTTTACCACTGGGTTTTGATCAATTTCTTGTTCTTTTTTGTTGTGGGGATTAGGGTTTTGGTCAATTTCGTGAAGTATAACTTTTATACAATGAGCTTTCTGTTGCCACCTCACCTATAATATCTACCTTGTACATATGATATTTGGTCCCTTTCTTTGTGAATTATGCACTAGGATTTGGAGTGTTGTACTCTCATCTTGAAATGCAAATTGCCAATGACTCAATGCTGCATTGTGTTTTTGTTTTTTGTTTTTTGGTTGACGGTCAGGGTGTCTAGGCCCGGCTTACCTGCACCTCGACTAATTTTCTTCTCTCTGGTCCAGTCAAAGGCAGGCCTTCCACAAGAAATTTCTTTCTTGGGGCTTGACCCCAGTAATCAAGAACCCTGGTCAATTGTGTGGAGAGTAAACCCACCAACCAACCGGACTAACCTTGGAACTTCCTTTTTTTTTTCTTCTCTTGAGTAGGGTTTTGATCAATTTCATGAACTATAGTTCCTATACAATGACCTTTCTGATGCCACCTCACCTAAAATACTTGCCTGTTGCCACCCCACCTATAATATTTGCCTTCTGCATATAATATTTGGTCCTTTCTTTGTGTGTGAATTATGCACTAGGAATTAAAGTGTTGTACTCTCATCTTTAAATGCAAATTGTTAATGGTGCATTGTGTTTTGACTTTTGATCCTAATGTCCCACATCAGTTAAGTACGGGTATTGGTCGACTACCAGAGTCAGTAGTGTTTCTTCCGCGTCTGAATCTAGTGGATTTTGATCAATTTCTTATTCTGTTTTTTTTTTCCATGAACTATAATTCCTACACCATGACATTTCTGCTGCCACCTCACCTAAAATATTTGGCTTGTACATCTGATACTTGGTCTTTTTTTTTTTTGGGTGTGAATTATACACTAGGATTTTCGAGTGTTGTATTTTGGTATGAATTATTTCTCCTGTCGGTTAAGTATAGGCTTGGTCTTGTGTATTCAAGCTCTTTGGCACCCTCCCCTTGCAAGCTGGTTTTCAAGGATGAGTTCTGCCAAGTTTTTGTATCACATTGTTTGGATGTTTTAGCATTTGATTCTGGCCTGCCAATGATTGTTACCAATCGTTAGATGTTTTTGAAAAAAAATTCGGTCTCTCAAAATGTGCTTCGGTTTAATTTGTCAACATGAAACATGTTTCGGTTTGCATGGGATGAGGATGAGCTGAAGTGGGTTTATTCATTGATTTTCCTTCTACGAAGCACAAGAGGTATCGAGTTTTTGGTTAACATCAAATTTGAAACAAGTCTGTTTTGGTCTGATTTATAAATCGTTCTGCTCGTTGCTTGCTGTTTTATGGATAAAATCATCGTATGAATAGCATTCATCCATTTAAAACAAGTATACAAGTGACACACTGTCTCTTCTTTATTGATTTTTGCAGGTGCAGGCAGTTTTGTTGCTATTGGGTGGTTTCGGTGATTTTCCTCAACCTTTAAGGGCCACTTCTTTGACTCGGTTCAAGGAGAAGAAAAAATATCGATATTTTGGTCAGAAAACACGTTACAATGTCCGAAGAGAAGTTGCACTTCGGTATAACAACATTTCACGAAAGTTTTTTTGCTTATATAATCTTCTTCTCTGTTGTTCTTTTTGTTGATTTGAGTCTCTCTTTTGAGTGGTTAGACCATCTCCATTACTTACCTATATCTTTACTAAATGCTTTATTTGATATGAAAAACCCAAATGGTAGCAAAAAAATTGAGTAAAAAGTTTCATTAAGGGCATATGTAAAGTTGGGAAGGAGGAAATAGCAATTTCAGATTTGAATAAGAAATTGAATCTCCCTTGATTTGAGTAAAATTTTTAGTAAATTTCAACTCGGTATGCATTTTAGTCAACGATTGGAGTGAGTTTTGTTTGGGGGGGGGGGGGGGGGGGGGGGGGGGGTGTGGTTTACTCAAGTTTTGGTTTTGAGTAAATAATAAAGAAAAGAAAGGGCAAGGGCAAGGGCTGGAGATGGTCTTATAAAACCTGTGAGACCTGCCATGAGCCCATGTATCTAAGGCAAGTGCAATGTTAGTTCCTATAATAGTTAACCTAAATGTAAAGAATATACTAAAAGGAGATGCCAATCTTGATATGTCATTGAAATGTTCTGGTTTTCATCTTCAGAGAAGGCAAAGTTAGTTTGCTCTGTCTCACAGACTTGGGGTATTTTTGCGTTGTTTGTAGTTTAGTCTTTTTGTTTCATGCATAGTTGTCAACTGGCCATTTACTGACGTTCTATCTCTATTCATCAGGCAGCAGCGTCGAAAGGGTCGGTTTACGAAGGTAATTTCTGATGAAATGGTTTCTTCGTCAGATAGGGATCCAGCACAGGATTCTGGACAAGAGGAAGAAGTACCTTCGTGAGTCCCAATTTGCTTTACTTGATAGCAGACTTTTCCTTGTCGAATGCATCTCCTCAGTGTACTTGGCCCTTAGCTTTTCACCCTTGAGGATGTAGCTCCTCGAGGCATGATCACTACAATCAAATTTAAGCACCTTCCATGAGGTTGTCGTGTGGTCAGTCTTTGTGATGTCTTTATAGCCCAATCTTTGCGTGTCTTGTGTGCCATTTTATGTCATTATTGTCAAGTTATGCACAACAAGGCCCACATTTGTGTTACCACAGGGTTTGATTTTTGGGTTTCAGTTTCTACCTTTGTTCAATATGCAGAGAGACAAATAGGGCAGATGGATCTCCCTCATAGGAGGACACTATATTGGACGCATTTCCACTTTATTTGTTGTCATTGTACGTCCATAGGATGTGATATAGTGTGGGAATATCCCCACCACTCTTCAAAATGGTACAGTTTCTCAATGCATGAAAGAGTTGGTAACTTTGGAACTTTTTCTTTCATGCCTCACCCATATCCCTTGACGAGCACTATTTCTTCAACCCT
Organism: Rhododendron mucronatum var. ripense; assembly: GCA_019656295.1. Taxonomy (NCBI): domain Eukaryota; kingdom Viridiplantae; phylum Streptophyta; class Magnoliopsida; order Ericales; family Ericaceae; genus Rhododendron; species Rhododendron mucronatum. The sequence continues at coordinate 237,015 of BPLT01000086.1, forward strand.
TCTGGCATGGCATTTATTAAGTGTCATCAACAGATACTTTATCTGCATTGTACTGAATTTGTTGCATCTCCTTTCAAGTGTCTTCAACCATTATGGTCCGGGTGGAAGATACGATTCTGTTTCAGTTCCTTGACTTCTCGGTATCTCATTTTATTCTCGTCACAGATGTGCGGCATGTGTCCATTGTGGTATTAGCTCAAAGTCTACCCCGATGATGCGTCGTGGCCCAGATGGCCAAAAGAGTTTGTGCAATGCATGTGGGCTCAAGTGGAAAAACAAGGTCGGTACCTAGGTTCACAGATGAAGAATTCTTGTCATCTATATTTTTTCGTAATCGCACATTTAATGCTCCATATGCTTGTGCCATAACACTGGTTTTGTCTGCACCCTCTTTTATCCTCTTAGATGACATACATGAATCTATTGGCTTGATTTGATCGGAGAGAATTTCTGAATCTGTGTAGCCTGTACTCTCCTTAATCTTTGTTGTCCTTTTTATTGTGATCATTGACGATATGAGTCCGGATGGATAGGCCTTGGAAGTTAAGTACTCATGATATCTGTTTATTGAGGGTTTCTTACCAATATACTTGTGGAGGAGGATTCAGATAGGTCAGTCGATGTAGGTTACATCTGGTTGGATTTGATGGATGAGTTTCTGCTTCAAATTCTCAAGTTGTGGGGTTATATTTGTTGTTCAAGTCATTGGTTTTGCTATTTGTAGACGTTTACCTTCTTGAGCAAGAGCACCCAATGACACCAAAAGATAAGGTTTGGAGAAGCTTTTACATGATTGGAGGATATTAGATGGTCTGAAAGTACACTTTTTATGTACTCCTTCTGTCCCATGAAGTTGGTCCCCTACAAAATTACATGCAAAAATAATGTATTTACTAAAATAATTTATCAAAAATAATGTATTTACTAAAATAATTTCTATGTATTTACTAAATTATGATTTTAAAAATATGTATTTACTAAAATAGTTTTTCTGAGTTTTTTTGCACCGTAAAAAAGATTTCATTGAGATCTATGATCTATCAAACAAGATTCATGTTGCACAAAAAATTATTTTGGTAAGTACATTATTTTGAAGCTTAAAAATTGCACGTAGTTTCGTAGGGGACCAACTTTACGGGACGGAGGGAGTACTTGAGATTGTGAATGGAAGGGTCTTCCAAAGGTTTTATGCTTGAATTGGCTCTCTCTTGAGGCTTTGGTTAGTGATATTATTCAAGGCAAAATCTCCGTCAGGTTGCTTCAAAATATGCAACCGTTTCTTGAAAAATCACTTTCTTTACTTCCACAGTATGATGTGCTATTACCTCTTTCTCCATCATCTCATTCGTGAATCTTGAGTTTTGCAGGGAGTTTTAAGAGACCTTTCAAAGGTTTCAGCTGGAGGAGGCCAGGATCCAACTGTCAAGGCTATTGAACAGGTATGTGCCTTCACAGGGTTCTTAGTCCTTGTTGGGATGCATGTGGGTTGATATTTCTTTTGTTTGCATTATTGTTTTCTCATGAGTCATGAGTATATGTTACAGAGCGAGGGTGAAGCTAATGACTCCGACGTCATAAACTCTGCGGCTGACATCTTCAATTTGTTGAATGGTGATAACTGAGCTGTGACTGTTGAACGGTAAGTAACGAGTGACTGTCCTTGTAGGCATGCGATGCCAGCTGTTGCTGAACTAATTTCACAAAAAATGGAAATTAGTGTGATAAATAACTCATTTTCCCATACAGATTGAAGACAACTGGAGAATCCAGGACATTCAGGCTGCTTGTACCGTGGGAGCTCATTCTCGATCAATAGAAAAGAGCTACGCCCCTTTAGTTTATCGTGAGTGGGTCTGTTGTCTTCCTCATTATAGTCCTCCAAGAATCAGTAGCATTTGGTTGGCGTACATTCCGTCTTTTTACTGTAATAGTCCTATGCATAGTAATCTTTTAGTCCCAATCATGTCTATCAATAAAATCAGACTAGCAACCAAAAAATGGACGAAATAGTAGTTATATGGTAAACTTCCCAGTTTTTCAAACTTAGCCCAACTTTGTACCTTTCCGGTGTGTTGTGAACTCGCATTAGTTCTTTTATGTTTATAGTGATGGAGCTTGATGGGGGAAATATAAGAGTTATTTTGGCTGTTGTACACAACAAATCTGGCTCAGTAAGAATGGAATTATATTTCCCGCACATTGTTGCATATATGTGTACTGTATCTTGGAATATAATGGAGTCAGCAAAATGTGTATAACGAAATGTGAGTCTGCTTCTCCACCTTTGGGCCTCATCGCAGAACGATTCTCGACCTGAAATCGTGTGTGGAACTGAATGTTGAGAGAGAATCAAATTCATTGGCAGGGCTGCTAAACAAATAAAAAACTACCTGAGTTTGAGCTCGCGTTTGATTTTTAAAAGTTTTTCAAAGATTGATTTGTTACATAGGCTTGAGCATTTATTTGAAGCTCATTAAGGTTGCAAATCAAGCTTGAACAAGTTACTACTCTGCTTGTTCAGCTTATGATGTATAAAACATTCAATCTACTCTAAATCAGCTCGTATTTGGCTTGATTAAAACTTATTTATGATCAGCTCGTCTATTGAACATATTTGTAAAGCTCGTAAAGTTTTCTAACCAATCTTTAATCAATTGTTTTCTTGTTAGCTTAGCTTCCCTTGATGTGGCATATTTGTTCGGATTCTTTTCGACAATTTTCTTTAATCTGACCAATAAATTTTTTTTTTTTTGTGCATGGATAATTCTTATTCTTTCTTATTCTGCTCGACAATCGACCGCAAAAAATCCATATTTTGCCAATAACGACTGCCGAAAATTGAAAAGCAACCTACGCTGAATATTTTTTTCCCGGTACACATGGAAGTGCAATATTATTTTCCGATCGGAAGGTAATTACGTGAAAGGTCGTGCAGAAAATGACTGTTTTCAACCCCATTCTACTTGTCAGTTTATAAACATGGGCAGTGGAGAAAGTCTTGGGGAAAAATCAACTGTTAACCCAAAGTAACACTATGAACTCGAGACGGTAATTGGGTAACTCACTGCATTATTATTAATCATCATCCAAACCGACACATTAGATATTTTCCTGCCTCTGGAAATTGCTTCTGAATCTAACAAACAAGTCATGAAAAGAGATGGGTACGGTTAGGTTTGTAGGTTTGTGGGTTTGCATTCAGACATTAGACATTCTACTATCAACTGTACGAGCATTCTGCACGTCGGCACTTATTTTTGAAGAGAGAGAGAGAGAGAGGGCAACAAAATACATCTTACTATCATTAACCAACTATTCATACCAGTTACAATCCACTAGTCCGCTATCAACATAGGATGGAAAACAAAAACCAAAACATCATTCCCCAGTAAAAATCTATAAATTTTTGGGCTTAAAGCAACTGATTAAAAAAATTGAACACTGGAAATATAAGATTTTACTATCATACAGGAGGAATTAACTGCTCTCGTTATTCTTTTTGGAGCTATATAAACAATGCGTTTGTCACTAAATGTACTTATAAAGGAATATAAGAAAAATATATGCCTGTCAAGCCAATGGTTAACATTGGACTTGTACCTCACCTAGAGTTCAAAATACCAACTCTGATGCTGCCAGACCCACCACACTGGTCTCCACATATCTTGAAAGAATGTTGAACAGGAATTTCAAAACCCACACGACGCGTTGACAAACGTGGTCCCATGTATTCTTTCAGGTGGTCTTACATATCAACTGTAGGGTAAAGACCCAGAACGGAATTGCGTCCACCTCCATTTGCTTCTGAATAACCATAGAAAGGCGATTGTAGCTCTCCAGAGTGAGATGACTTACGGGACTTAGGGTTTTTAGGAGAGGCTGTGTAGGAATCATACGAACCACTGCTTGTCGAATACATGGATGATGTTGGGAGCCCGTGGATCTTGGGCAAGCCCGTTGGATCATTACTCAGACTGTAACCCCTCTCAACTGTGTCAGCTTCTAGTGGCAATTCATCCAATGTCTAGAAAAGAAGAGAAGGAGAAGAAAATTACCCACCAACAAAACAAATAAAGGAAGCAAGAAGAGTAGCTATGATTTTGGTTTAATGGTATAGAACACATGCACCAAACTATTCCCCCCATAAATTGGTTATGGCATCCAGAAAGTATATATGGGATATCTTCCTGTCTATTTCTCTGACAAACACAAAAGTGTCCAGTCGAAGCAATCATATTTAGTAGGCACAATTTTGAAAAGCAGCACAACCAAATGATGTCTCAACCTTTTCTGTGTCCTGAAAGCCTGGGGGTCCACATGGGTTGAGTCGGGTATGGTTGATGCCTAATCTGAAGAAAAATGTCTAGGTTGATTCCCAAAACTTACACCCAGACGCGACCATGACTTGAGAATTGAACCAAACCAAATCAGCATGGTTTGCTTTTGTTCAAAAACATGGTTTGATAAGTTGTAACTCATTTTCTTGGTTTGATAAGTAGTGCGTCTGTATTCGCCATAGTGCAGCCTACTCCACCATTGATCCCATCTAAAAGAAACATCTACAGATGACAATGGGTGGAAAAAAGCAATTTGAGCTAACGAGCATGACACCAGGAAACACATCAATTTTCATAAAGCTGCTTTTGATAAGGCTGATGCTAGCTAGATGTCAGATGAAAAATCCACTTCCCCCATCCTAACACATACGGGGAGAAGAAAAAGAAAGAGAAGTGGACAAAATCTTAGATGCCTAATATGTGGATGTAATGGACGATTTTGCATTAGATGCGTCTTCTTAAACTTGCAAGGAATTAAAGGAAACACACCCGGAAAGCCTGCTGAAGCACACGGAGTGTCTCCCGGGTGCGCTTTCTCTTCATTGCAACCTCGTCAGGCTCCTGCAACATCTCTTCAAACAGGTTGTCTCTGTTTCAGATCATAAGATGAACACACAAGCATCACAATCACCGCACAGGACAATATCTAACAATAGCAGTGGAGTATTAAACAATACCAACAATAGTACACAGGCTATTAAAACAAAATACAGCAAAGAGTGTGAATGATATTTTGACAAACCATGTTACCTGTAAAGCTTTTTAATGAAGACATTGTGCATCTCTCTTTTCGTGTGATTTACCTGGTAATTGATATAAACCGAGTGTCAAAATGCATGGAATGCTTAATGTTCATATATCCACCCATTGAAAATGTCAAAAAGCAGACAAAGAAATTTATTATTTGTATAACACTATAACTAAACCAAGAAAGTTTAATAGTAATAGTCATTAAGGGGGCATTCAACTGCCCAACCAGTAACCACAGCATTCGATATTTTAATTGATCGGACCAATATTTTTAATGAAAAATTAACAAGATGACAGAAATCACCATGAATTATACGATCATGACAGGAATGTGTATATGTTTCCCTCTCAAAACTGAAGGATTTGGAGTTTTCAAACTACAAATAATTTGACCAAGTTTGACTTGTCAAATGTTCCCCAACATATTTGGCCTCAGCCAACCAGCTATCGAATTCAAAAGTCAACAACTCCACACTCACTGCAATACTATATAATAGTCTATCTAAATCAAAGGGTGATCAGAATTCCTACTGAACCATAATGCACACCCCCCAAAACTTGTAAATATTAGGTGCTAAAATCACACTGTGATAATCAAAGAACAAGAGGAAAACAGAGAAAAGAAACATAAGTGGCAAGAGCAGTTACCAGGAAGTGCATAATTGCTTTAGGAACAGAATCCTCAATGTTTTTCCTAACAATGTCGTAGTATGAGCTCAACAGCAGTTTTGTGATTTTTATTTCATTAGACTCCTGCTCTGAATGGGTCTCTGAGGGCCTCAAGATGGTTGGGGGCTTCAAAAAATAGATACATTTGTCAGCATTATATAACTTGTAACCATGAATAAACAAACCTTATTCGAGTAACAATTAATAGAAAGATTGACACAATAATCATATCCGGAGATAAGACCTTTTCAACTTACCTCTCTCAAATGGATCATAGAAAAGGATTGCTCCATGCTCTGAACAGGTTCCCTAAAAGAATTATTTGTTGGGTTCTCTTTGACAGACGTGCGACTATCCGACCCACCAAAAATTGATGAAATCCCCCAGCTCCCTAGTTAATCATAAATCAACGAAAATTAGTCGTCTCATAGAAAGAAATTAGTCACTTCTTTAAAAACAATGATTTGGAGTCAGAATAGCTCAAGGAAAAAGAAAACTAGATAACTGAATGAAAGTTCCTACAGCCTTCTTGTAAACTAATCCCCGTCCCACAATTTTGGTCCCTTTATGGAACTCCAGCATTTTAAAGGAACACAATTACCTCTTCAAAACGTGTAAATTTCTAAGTTCACCCTCCTTTTTTAAATGCAATGAAATGATATTTTAGACAATAGTGTATTTTTTCCTCCACTTTTGTTTTGAATTTGCATGGGGATGAGGGCTTAAAAAGGCATGGGACATCCAAGAAAAAGAAAGTTGGACCAAAATTTTGGGGCAGAGGGAGTATGTCAATGAGGAGGAAACTATAAGCAGGAGTACTTATACCAGAAGGTGCCGCTTTCTCAACATCTGCAACAGGCCGAACTCCCTATGACACCCAACAAAAACATGAAATGAGTAGAAAATTGAATTAAACTAATAGTAACAAGGATTTAGACAAAAAATAAAACTAGAGAGAGCTGATGAAATAGACAAACAAACTAAGATACCAGCTCTGGGACAATTCCATTTAGTGGTCTGGCAAGAATAGCCCGAGATTTCAGACTTCTTTCGGATGTTGGTACCTTTTCTGGATCTACCGAATCCTATCAGAAATACACCCAATAATATTCTACAGTAATATGCAGAAAAGGAGATGGAAGAAGGAGAAGAAGTAATTGAAACAGTTGTGAAGGTGCAGCACATCCAACACTTGAAATAAGCAATAGCAGCATACCTTTGGCCTAGTAATAGGAGCTACCCTATTAGACTTGACTGCCATCTCAACAGCTTTACTCCCACCTATAAAATTTGGGTGGGAAGTGTTTATGTAGTCCATCTGCAACACAAATTCGACAAATTGCCTCAGTCCTCAAATAGTTGAATAAAACTCATCAAGTCAAAGAATGTCAACAAGCACTAATTCGAACAATAGTACACATACTTACTTTACAATACCTAAAAGGCAAGGACTAGAACACAAGGAATCAAAAAAAATATTGACCGTAACTACAAAGAATAAATCACAAGTGCAGATAAAATAAAAGGAAAGATTTTGCATCAAGAAATCCAAGGAGCAGCCCCAGAGACACCCATAGAAGACGAATAGCAGGCTTAGCAGCCCAGACCAGTATCAGATAATTCTCATGATGAGACTATACAATGCCGAGATAAAAACTTAGATACAACTGAGTCAAATTTACAAGAACACCAATGGAAGCAAGCCCAGAGCAGCTTAGAAAAGACACTCCACCTTAGTTCTTTACCAAATATATGCATCTGGAACAAGTAGGAACAGATAAGAAATCACCAATTCAGGCATACCTCCATTTCAATTATGTGTCCAATCATTGTCTCCGAGGGTTCAAGGCCTTCTCGCAAAAAGTTCCCTACAACCTCATCCATGCGCTTTCTTAAAACCGGAAATCTCTGTAGTTCATTGACCATACACCGATGGCTCATCTAAAATGGAGACAGTAAGATCAGTTGCCTAAGTGTGAGTCCAACACCAGATAACCAAGAAAGATAGCCATTAAAAGTTTTCTTACCTTAATTAGTTCATCGTAGATAAACCTAGCACATTGAAGGCTTGGGTCTAGTAGACGAGCTATTTGCCTTCGAACAAGAACTTCAAATGGAATCTACAAATTAGGAGATTAAACTAACATGATGAGTTTTCTAGCCACAACAGGAACAAAAGATCAAAACCAATTGCAAGGGAAGCATTCAAGTTTTCCAATTAGACAAACAAAATAAAAAAAATACCTCTGGTACAAATAACGCTGATTTAGGACCAGTAGCATTCTGAATGGCAGTTCGGATATCATCATCAGTTAAGTCCTCACATGGATCCACCTCCTGCAACAAACATTAAACCTTCTCAAATTCGATAGTTTAATACGGATTCAAGTTCACACTGGTTCCCACTCCCAGTTAGGCAGTTACCATTACAGCAAGGATAACAGTATAATTTAGGAAGTTAGCCGCCAGTTCCTATAAGGTGAAAATGGTAATGGACTTCTAAAGGGCATTTCAAAGAGCTATTTGAAACTGAGGTATGCATGTAAAACACCCTAGCTGGAATCAATTGCTTCACGTATATTCCATCTAATTGCTGCAAAGACAGCGAAAACGAGACAAGAGAGACCTCATGCTGTCCCCCGTCTCCGGGGCACGACATGAATAATGACCGTATAAAATACAAAATCAGGACTTTAGTGCGGGCAAAACTGGGAGAATAAAACTTCTGCACTCCCATGTAATGGAGAAAAAGTATTCATTCAATCTAGACCAACAGAAGACATGCCAAATGAGGTACTATTGTTAAAAAACACACCTCCAAACTTTTTACAAATATTGACTGGAAAATATAATGTATCCTTGCACCACCGGACAGCTCAGAAGTTGACATTTCTTCATTTTTCCCCTCTATCATCGAAGAAAATGCTGCTTCCAACAAGAAATAGATGTTGCCGTCAATAAGGATCCACCAGTGACTATACATAGGGCCAGGGATTCTTCAAAAAACGTGAACACTTATAGCTCAAAAGAGAGTGAGGTATGTGGAGCCAAATTTACTTTACCTTCAGAGTACTTGGATAGAATGTTCAGAAGAAGAGCTCCCTGACCAGCCTGTTAATTAGGAAAAGAGATGTAAGTGTAAGATCAAACACAGCAGTAAAGCGTCATTATGCAGAGACTACAACTTTGCGAACTAAGAAGAACATTAAAACATGTTGAAAAATAAGTGGACACAACTTACCACCACAGTGACAAGCGTTATTAACTTAAAATCAAACGGACACCTAAATCCTAAAGAAAACTGGTTTACATTCAAAACTGCCTCCTATCCAGAGTAGATCGATGTAGAAATGTGAACCTTCTGTCAGTCCATTACACTGCCTATGCGCAGGCAACGCTCTACCCATGATCTTCTTCACTACCATATGCTGAGGGAAAAAGCCAGAACCATGACTAGGTATGATTTTCGGAGGAACATACCAGTGATCTTGAGCATAATCACGAGAACTTTTGATGATCAATAATTAATGGTAACAATGGTGGACCAAGGGTTTTTGACAAAGTTGGGGCACCCTACTAAGTATGACTGCGAATACTTATTTTCATACCCACCTAATACTAAGACATCCATTTCTAACCACAAATTATAATGAATGCTTTCGACAAACGTGTCTAAATATAAGCACAAAACATAGACTATTATTCATAAAATTTGAATATAACTACAACTAACTCTTCGTTTTCAAAATGAGATGGTTCACTACTTTCTTTTAAAAATATTTGTTGAAAAAAAAATTCAACAAGTCAATGCCTCAGCTAGAAAAAACATTCTGTAAGCCAATAATTGCAAAACAATCACCATTAAGGAGGAAAAGTTTGCAGACACTAAAATAATTATAAAAAATACATGAAAATATCAGCACTTCATTTTTTTTATGTTTTGACTGGGGGCCCACAACCCCACATGCTCCTTACTCAGTCTGCATTTGGTTTGTAACCTGGAACCGGCCTCGGGTAGGACCATATTAGACCACCCCAGTATAATTAACCCAGGATGTACGGCCCTGCCTGCAAGACCCACACACTAGGTGAGACAAGGTGTTGCCAATAGAAGTTGAGCACAAGACCTCGGAGTTTTGGTTGACAGCTGGTGGGTTCTCAACAACCAATAGATGATTTCATACACTAGATAAGACAAGGTGTTGCCAGTAGAAGTCGAATGCAAGACCACTGAAATTTTGGTTGATAACAGTGACGATGTTAAACTGCTGGGCCAAACTGGAAGATTCTAAAAAAAAAAGATGCACAATGCATGAAGGGAATAATCTCCAAATGAGTTTAGCAGTAAATTCAAGTACAATCTAGTGGAAACTATAGTGAGCAAGAAGTCCTGCCTTTGACTCAGTGATTTCTCCATAGCTAGCGTGCTCCTTCGCAACAGAAACCAGTGCAGTGCTTATGCGTGACTTCAACCCAGGAAGTAGAGTCTTGATGTGTTGTACTAAAATCTGCATAAGACAGGTTGAAGTATTCAATGAAACCTGTAGCCTTCCCAAATTACTTAACCATCAGAAAAGTTCAAAAAAGACAAGATACCTGATTGATACAAGAGGCATTAAAGAATAGAACAGACAGTATGTATGTAATGCAGGAGATGTGCATGTGTGTAGAAATGAGTCAGATGACAAAAGAACAGGGAAATTTGTTCGCTGCCATGCCACATGGCTTCAAACTGAGAGGATGAAGGTCTAACTGTTCAGGACTTCAGGGTTAAGATGGAGAAAGTGATCGCTACACCATTGCTAAGACGGAGGCTAATCAGTTTTTTGGGTAGAATGGACTGATCACTATGTTCAATCTCACGTATGTCCATTTGTGTAATTGTTCATTGCAGTAAGATTGTTGGATCTATAACGCAAATCCGGGCAGTAGCAGGCAGGGCTGGGTGAGGCAGTTCATGGAGAGCGGCTTTGATAGACCATTAACTGGGGTCTGGCAAAGTCTGGGGTGGTCCTAGGCCATAATAGGGATGCTATGCATCCCATAACCGATGTATTTGCCATCCCCCATCCGTCTTTTCCCCTCATCGCTGATTGGCAACAAGGAGTTTGTATTAGAAATTGTGCAGGGGACGATTCACGTACAACCCCAATTAAGAAAGAAACCAGTAATGAAATAAAGGAAATATAAGAAATTGAACCACAGCCACTATAACACCTCAAAAACATTTACCCAAAACAGAAACCAATCTGTTTGTCTTCATGCATGGGATGTTGCAAACAAACAAAGCTATTATGGTTAAAATGAGACACCCATTTTCAAAGAGCATGAGATACCATAAGCAACTAAGTATCAGACGGTTGTACCTGGTTCAGTTTCTTTGCCAACTGGGGGACGCCACAGCGATCTGCAAGATCACTATACACCTACATACATAAAAAGACACAAATAACAAATAGTTTGTCTGCAAATAGTGTCAAATAGAGAATTGATGAAACAGTAGGGTCATACTGGACCTACATACATAAAAAGACACATATAACAAATAGTTTGGCTGCAAATAGTGTCAAATAGAGAATTGATGAAACAGTAGGGTCATACTGGACGACTGCGAAAGAACTTCTCCTCAGCAACAAGTGCATCCTTAATACTCCGGTTGAGCATAATGTCCTGTACAGTGATGATACCAACTGATTAGACCAGAAGCCAACAACCTTACAAATTGAACATACCAACAAATAAAAAGATACTAGACGCCTTACATTAAAAATATACCAGATGCCTTACATTCAATGATCCTACAGAATTTCAGTATTTCCCTACACGATCTACACGTTATGCAGACCACTCTGCTTTGTTATCCAGTTTCCAAACCACAGATAATGAATCAAGAATTATATCTCGAATGGGATCCTACTCTTGTGAATCAAAATAAATCAATCACCGTCTAATTCAACACGAACCACACAAATTGAGTATTAACTATTCGTACATAAGAGAAAATAACCAAATTGATTTTGAGGGGTCACAAAAGCAATAGATAAGTCACAAGCAAAATACGACTAACCATTTTTCTCAGAAAAACTAAAACAATGATAAGAAACTGTTAAGTCTGACTATATCCTATCAAACCATACGAACAAACGTCTAGAAATCACGCATCACCATTGGTTATTTTCACACTAAATGTCTGTGTTCTAAAACAAAGAATTAATCGCCGATTAATCGTTGGCAGAGCCTATCCAATTAGGTCCGACTAACGATTAATCACAGATTACTAATTAATATGCGCCGATTAATTGCCGATTAATCACTCGAAGGTGGCTGACTCCCCGACTAGCGCCGAGAGACTTTTAGAACATTGCTAAATGTTGTTTAGGGTTGTACAATGGCTTCGCCAAACACAAAGGGAATTACCAAAAATAAAGGATTACCTCTTGACTACGATTCACAACACCTACATAACCAAGCCGAAGAGGAATTACTTTTCCCAGCAAAAAATTGCGGGCATCTGTACCTCTGTCCATAATATCCAACTGAAGCAACAACAAGAGTTATTAACTTGTGTCAGAATCTATCAAGCACTAAAAGCATAACACAGACACATGAAAATTATATTTCACTTATTTGCACCTTTGTGATCACACCAATGGTTCGATAACCTGTCAAAAGAAAGTGAAATGCATAAGCAACAGTGTTAAATGGTGATGTCATCGTGCAACAGATAAACATTCAGCTCTTTTACCTTACTCGATACTATAGAAAAAAAATACAGACAGAAAGCAGAAATTACCATCAGGATCGGCATTTCCAGCTATCTGGAGAGCATCTGAATTTGCCAAGTCAGAATTTGCTGGTGTAACAGCTAGTATTAAACAACTTGGGAGCTTAATATATGACATTATCATCGTTCTAATCCGTGCTTCAATGTCAGAAGGCTGGTCACCGACAGGAACCTTCGTAATACCAGGCAAATCCACCAATGTGATATCAAGAACATTTGGGGAAAATATCTTCAAACGAATCTGCTTGTCAGTAACACCTTTGTTTCCTCCTGCTTCCCTCTCAGTTTCGGCCTAGAGTGAATGCAAATTATTGAGATGCAAAAGGGAGAAAATATACAAAAAATGCAGACTTTTTCTTTCTACTGGGGGCGATTTTTGTACTTTGTTCGTTTTATTGTTTTTAGTTTTTCATTATTTTCTTTTGTTATCATATTCTTTTTATTCGTTATTAATCTAAGGTAGAAATCATTCTACTGCTGTTTTCAGAAATTCAGTAACCACCGTTCTTACCGTTACAGCAGTCTACTGCTGTTTTTGAAAACTATTAGACCAACATTAATGCAATAAATAAGCATGAGTGTGATGTTTGATGTTTGATGTTTTCTACCTTTCAATCGGCCTGATGTTTGATATAGACACGTTTTCCGTGATCTCAGGTCTTATATCTCCATTTATTATTTAACCATTCAGATATCATAAAGATCACTAAATTCTGGAGGCGTTGGATACATGGATATAGAACAATTCCATATAATCAAAACGACCATCCTCTCATAATTTCCTGGTCCCAAACACAGCGCATTGTGGAATAATATGAACCTACTACACTGTGTCACAAACTAAATATTTATCAGTAATACCTATTGCTCTGATATTCCAGAAGGGCATAAAATAAAGGCATTGCTCTACATTTTACAGCATGTGTGGATGTTCTTTTCTGAAGTTTTCTTTTCCAAGTATAAAACTATCCCACCATAAAGAAACACTCATTCCCACGTTATGATTGTTTCAAAACGATGACGCTACCACAGAAGCATACTAAACAGTTATAGTGTCCACTGTCCTCCATAGCGTAATTCCTAATTCAAACCAATTCTCTCGATATCTAGCCCTAATTGCAGTTTAACCCATATATTCTTAGAAATAACATATTTACCCCGCGCATATCCAAAACGTATCTGGAGCATATCCGAATACCAAAAAATAAAATAAAAACAGGATACTCTAAAAAAAAACGTATCGGATACGTATTCGGAATGTATCCGAGTGTACCCGTATCCGATACGCGATACAAAGGCCAAAATAGAGTATCCGTGCTTCATAGCCAACAAGACACAAGACACTAAATAAAATAAACATAAAGCATGCAAACTTGAACCAAAAGTTGAGCATTGGTTTGAAATGTTGCCTCCCGAGTTGCCCCAATTGCAAGATGTTCAAGTTTGTGTTGTTGCGGTGCCCAAACAAGTTCTAAAGTTGCCAAAAGAGTGGAAAGATGATTTGGGACGCGTTGTTGATCCTTTGGGTTTTGTCTTCAAGCAAGCAAGTTTTGAGCATAGTGTTATGACTTTTCAACATGCTAAGGTGGATAGTTCTTGGTGCGACTTAGTAGTGAGTATGATGAGCTACTACGATGATATTTTGATTCAAAAAAGTATGGTACATGGATGATTTCTTGGCACATAAGCATGGACGAGGTGGATTTACACAAAAAAAAGCTCGTATTGAAGATGGGTTATTGCATGAGGGCGATGTGGATCAAGGAAATGCAGCCACATGCCTACCTTGGAGCTGCATAATGAATACTTCTATAGTTCAATATTTTCTTTGATTCAGTTGTCTTGAGTCTTCTTGTTCAACTTGAGGACAAATTGTTTTCTTTAGAGGGGGTGTATGATGCAGTAGGATTTAGGGATATTGTTGTCATTTAGTGTCTTTAGTGTGTGTAGGATTTTGAGTCTATAAATAGGTGTCTTGTGCCCTCATTAGTTTTTTTTTTTTTTGATGTATTGGTAAAAGAATATAGAGAGCTTTTGCTCCTTATAACCCATTTTGGGATTTATCACTCTTATGAATCTATCCCTTGATTTGATTGCATCAGATTCCAAATGCTATATTTGGATGAGTTTTAGAGAAATTTTTTGGAGAGAAAAATGAGAGTAATGATTCGAAGTAGGGGTATTGAGTGGAGAGAGATAGAGAGAGAAAAATGAGAATAATAATTGAAGATAGGGTTAATGAGTGGAGAGTAATGATTACAAGTAGGGGTAATGAGTATTTTTTTAATTGATTTTTTTTTTTTTCAAAAAGGGAAACGAACAAGGCATAAGTTGCTTCAGTGCAACCGGATGCCGTTTGAACCGCATAGGGATTGGAGAGGATCCAAATACGGGAGCTCAAGCTGGCTCATAAGAGAAGGTTAGGGGAGAACATGGAGGCGATAACCTTAGAAGCCATGGGAGCCAGTAGAGCCAGCCCACTCGGTATCCGAGAATGAAAAGATGGTTAACGGTCCCTGAGTGATGGTCAGGCCAAGAGAACGCTTCAGATATCGCAAGATGCGTTTTACAGCCCGGGAATGTACGGTGGCGAGGGGCCGAGGCCATTCATGAACTGACAAACTTGATAGCAGATGTCAGGTTTGGTAAGAGTGAGCTACTAAAGGGCGCCCTCAATTCCTCCCGGAATATCATTAGAATCGTAATACCTCTACCAATCTAGCAATGGCTCTCAGTTCGACTGATAGAAACACATACAAACTCCATATTTTCTCACATATCATGTAGAACTGAATACTGGTCAAACTTCTCTTCTTATAAAAAAGCAATACAATACAATACAATGCACAAACCAAAGAGCACCTCAATTTCTCAGAGGCCATGTAGAACTAAATACTGGTCTAACTTCTCGTTTAGAAAGGCAATACAATGCGATGCACGAACCAGATAAAACCTCAATACTCATAAACCTCTACTGAATCTAACCACCGTCCCCACTTCAAAGGATAAAAGGCATAGAAACTTGATATGTTGTCAGTGAATCAGTGACCGTAGAGAGCTGAATGCTGGTCTAAATTCAGTGACCAGATAAAACTAAATACAAGTCTTAGTTTTCTTCATTCAAAAGAAACAAAACCATACGGTACGATGCACGAACCGAATAATACCTGAATTTCCCTCCTTATATCGCCGAAGTCGTAAAACCTCTTCCCGGGCAAGTGCAAGAACTCGCCGTACTCCTCCTCGGTGCCATCCGGCTTGCGCTTGATCTGCAGGAGCTGGAGCACGAGCGGACGGCGCGTGCAGATGTCGGAGCCCCTGGGGAGGAAGTCGCGGCCGACGAGGGCCTCGAGGACGCTGGACTTGCCGCTGCTCTGGCTGCCGACGACGGCGACCTGGGGGAGCTCTATCGTGGACTGACTACCGAGCTGGGCGAATATGTCCTGGAGCTTGTTCACGATTGGGATCACGGAGTGGCCTAAGGGAGCGGCATTGGAGGAGGGAGGGGAAGGGGAGGGTTGAGATGAAGTAAGCGGTTCTTCGGCCATAGATAGGAATCGATGCGGATGAGAGAGGGATGAGAGGGGAGTTGTGGAGATCGGTGAAACCCTAGAGGGGCGTGAGAGGTGTGGGACGGTGGAGGGGGTGGGGAGAGAGAGAGTTTGAAATTTTTTTGGAGAAAGGGGCGAAGAGGCTTCTTTTTTTCGTGGCGCCCAATCAAGAGAGACGGGTTGACTGGATTTGGGGTGGTGTGGTTCTAGACTTCGATTGGGTTTATGCTGGATTGATCATCCCTGGGAGAAATTTTTGGACGCACGTGTTATCCGTTGTTGATTTGGACCGTTCAAACGTATTTTAGATAATTCGGATAGTTCGGATTTTAGAATGTTAGAGAGAGGGGATATAAATTCGGACTATTTAAAACAAGTTTAGACAATCTGCATTGCCAACAGATACCACCACGTGATATTCCTCGATACCTAGAAACTTCTCGATCATTGGGCCCGTACCGATGGAATGACACTCCCCATACAGTCATACAGCGTTCCAATGCTAAGGTTCAGTTTGGAACTCATGGAAAAAAAATTGAAAAAGAAGAAGAAAAATAATAGTGGGAAAATTTGAAGAGATCTTGAGAGGAAAGTTGAGCCAGACTCTGAAAATTATTAAATTATCGTAGCCCTCTCTTTAGAACCGAATAAGGTGAAAATTTTCATTCTCTTCCTTTGGAACCAAACAAGGATAGGGAAAATTTTAAATTTTTCCCTTTCTTTTCCGCGTATTTCCACAAGTTACAAAAAGAGCCTAATAAAAACACTTGTTTTTTTAAATAAGGAAAATCAGTTTTTTAATAAAGTCAAAAAAACTTGTCAACGTCAAGTAACTTGCCAAAAATTAATACATTATTTTTAAATTCTTATTTTGCAAAGCAGAAAATCGAGTTGTTAAGGAATGGAATCATCTCCAATATTTGTTAAAGGACTTGTCACTATACCCACTCCGTGGTGCATAGAGGAAAAAAAATACGATATGTGTTAATTTGTGGCATTTCCCTCATGATTTTCTTAATTTGTCGAACTATATATTTTTCGTTCTTATTTAATTTTTTTTAGCATTTATTAATATTTTTTAAAAAAATTATTTATTAGTTCGTCCCGACAAGAGAAATTTAATGAGTAAAAATTTATTATCTAATGTATTTTTGACCCTAAGGTTTGGGAAAAATTCACACAAAAAAGCACATGGAAGATTTTTTTTTTTTTTTTGTTTGATTTTCGAACCTCCATTGACGATCAGACCTTATAGATTGAAATCGAGTAGTTGAAGGCAAAATGGGTGCTTTTCAAAGAATGGGCCAAGACAAGACAATGGTCTTTTGGGTGGGTGGTTTTGTAGGGGCCAAAACAAAGTAGCGCACTAGATAGTTTCTAAATGTTTTGATTAGGAAGATTTTATTTCAGTCGAGTTGTATTCCACCTAGTTTTGATTTTATCTTGTGTAAAGATTTGACTTGAGTTTCTATGAATATACTGACATCTTAAAAAATAAAAACAAGGACGAAATCAAAACTTTTTGCATAGGTTTGGGGGAGAAAATTGAAACCAACCCTTTAAATTATATTTACATAAACTATGTTGAATCAATGAATCACCATAGCTTTATCATCTTTAATCAACACTTCATTGGTTTGTAATTAAAATTTTGTTAATAACTCAAGTGTCCACAGTAATTTATGCACATGTGATTAGACTTCTGCCATACTGAAGGGCAAATCAGGCTCCACTGGAACCCAATTGTTTGGCCAAGTGGAAAATTTATTTGGTGGTTCACCGGCACAGCCACGTGGTGTCCTAGCTGTCACGAACACCTCACATTTACGTGGAGGTGCCTTAGACGACTGAATAATCTCTTAGCTAAATGAACATGAAAAAACTAATAAGTATTTGTGTTTCTATAAGTTTGCATGTTCGCGAAGCTAAGGTGATGTTTCACTTTTACAAAAAGTTCTATTTTTTCAAACGAAGATAATTTCAAACTTAAATATAATGAACATAAAATAGATTTTTTAATTTTTTTTTGCACTGTTTAAAAAGATCTTAATGAGATCTATCAAACAAGATCTATATTGGTAGAAAAATTATTTGCATAAACACATAATTTTTAAACTTAAAATTATCTTTTTTTTAAAAGTTCATTTTCCATAAAAGTGGAACACCCCCTAAACATTCCAAATCTAAAGGAGTCAAGGCCGGGAGAGTTTAGATGCCGTTACACTTTTCCAAAAAGTGGATATTTGAAAAAGATGGTAAATTTCAAGATCAAAAATCATGTGTATACGCAAATAATTTTTCTACTAATATGAATATTGTTTGATAGATCTCATTGAGATCTTTTAAACGGTGCAAAAAATATTAAAATTTATTTTTTATTTTCGTTATATTTGAGTTTGAAATTACATTATTTTTTAAAAAGAAGGTTTTTGGAGAAAGCGGTTACTCGGTCTTTCGCTTAGTTTCAAAATTAGTCGAGGTAGTTTAGTTTCAAAATTAGTCGGCCCCGTTCCATTTTTTCCAAAAACCTTATTTTTCAAATCAAAAAGAAAGTAATTTCAAACTTAAATATAACGAAAATGAAAAATAATTTTTCAACTTCTTTTCGCACCATTTAAAAGATTTCAATGAGATCTATCAAATAAGATTCATATTGCTAGAAAAATTATTTGAGTAAATACATAATTTTTGACCTTAAAATTTACCTTCTTTTTTAAAAAATTACTTTTTGAAAAAATAGAACGACCACTCAAGGTGCGCCACGCAAACAGTATGAAAAAAAAGGACCCGGGGAGTGTGCTTCGCAGCGTGCTGCGCGGCCTCCGGTGCCGCCTTGCCGGCATCGGTTCGACGATCGGAGACGTCTACTGCATAGAGCTCGTCGAATACTACAAGTTTATCAAAAATCAACCCGATCGAATATCGTTAAGTGTCTCATCGGAACACATATAATTCACAAAGAATGGATTCAGTGGTTTTGATCCAGTGTTTCATATCCATTAGGATTCATTTTTTTCCAAGTTATATGTATTTCGATGAAGTACTTAACGATATTTGATCGGGTTTATTTTTGGTACACTTGTAGTATTCGACGAGCTCTACGTAGTGGACGCCTCCGATTATCGAACCGATGCCGGCAAGGTGGCACCGGAAATCGCGCTGCACACTCCCTATGTCCAAAAAAGAAAAGAAAGCATATTCCAATGAATACACCCTTAATTAGAACTTAGAAGAACTATCTAGATTTGGTGGAACCCGATATGATGGACCCCGTACATAAATACTTTCCCAGGGGGTTTTAGGCTATGTTTAACTCCCCATTTCCAACCTCTACTTTCTGTCACTACTCTTGGTTTCATCGTTCGTATCTGGAACACAATGCCTCGTCGAAGCTCAGGCGGTGAGTGCTCGTCTCTCATTTTCTCTTTATTCGACTTGTTAATGTTATCGATCTGTTTTTAGTATTTCTATTTACCACTGGATTTGCAAAGTTATGTTTTTTATTAGTCTTTTTAGTTGGCTGGTAAGCATCGGAAGGAGAACAGATAATGGAACCTCTAAACCTGTGGTTGGACTGTGGGAAAAATATGGATTTGATAGAGTAGCCAAATTTGGTGATTTGGTTTCTCGTAGTTTTGGTTTTCTTTTGGAAATCCTTCACAAATTCATGATCCAAGACTCTGCTTCTGCTATATATAAACTTAATTTGAGTAGGGTACCTTTTTCCGGGGGATGGGGTTGGTGAAGCCCCAAACGACTCGAATATTGGGTAAATATTCGCTTCAACTTAGACATTTGCTATTAAATGACTTAGGCTTTGTCTTGATAGATGTGTGATTCAAGTGGGTGGATTTGGTTGTCTTATTTATTCAACGAGAATGGGATAGATTTGGTAGTTCATAAATGGATTTCGTTATTTGAGCAAGGTGTTGTTCTCGTTGAAAATTTCTGTGTTCAGGATTAGGGAAAGTCTACAATACACGCTCATTAAAAGGATGTACTATATGCACTTATTTTAAGGTTCATTCGTAACATTTTTGTATGTTTCGTAACTTTTGTTTTAGAATTCATAACATTTTAGCAGTATGATTTGTAACATTTTCATTATGATTCATAACATTTTTGTGTATCTCGTAACCTTATACGATTCGTAACTTTTTAGCAATACGATTCGTAACAATTTCTCTACAATTCATAACATTTTGGGGAGGTGCATATGATACACACCCAATTAGGGGTGTGTATTGTAGTCTTTCCCTCAGGATTATAGTCATTTATAGATGCTTACGGTAATTTTCATCTCTTAACGCAAGACAGTGGACCCGAAAGATCCTGTTTTGCCTCTCGCTTTAGCCCTTTGGCTTTTTTTCCCTTATGTTTAACATTAGGATACACAAGGAAGAGGTAGGAAAAAAATTTAAAAGTGAAGATGCTAGAATATAGAGCTTTAAATGGCAGGGCGTAGTTTTTGCTAAGGAAAAAGGAACAAGAATGCTCTCGATAAACATGTAGTTTTGTTTTGCTAAAGCGTCTCCATTTGTTTATGCTGCATTGCATTAATAATCCTTTGACTGTTGTATGAATTCTGTTGCAGGAAGACCAGCACCACGTGCAGCTCCTCGTCCTGCCCCGGTGCGTAACCCCCCTCAGCCAGGTACTGTCTTTTGCGTTGCCAATATATCATGTAACGCCTCCAGAATGTTTATAGTTTCACCAAATTGAGTCCTGGTTTTCATTTGCTTAAACATTAAAACAGTTCATCAATTAAACCTATACATTTTCTCAATTTTTTGATCATACATAATCTTTACTCTTCTGTTGCTGCAGTTAGCCGTGCTCCTCCACCAGCTCCTGTTCAAGGTGGCAGTGGTGGATCCATGCTTGGAGCCCTTGGTGCCACGATAGCTCAAGGTATGTGGATATCAGTTATCCTATCTTTTATAAATCATGCCTCAGACTAGACTCTACGTAAGGTTGAAGTTTTTGTTTCGTTTCCTCTTGTTTGCAGGCATGGCATTTGGTACTGGCAGTGCTGTTGCACACAAGGCTGTGGATGCAGTCATGGGTCCTCGCACCATTCAACATGAAACTGTTGTTTCTGAATCAGCTCCTGCCCCAGCACCCACTGCAAACAGCATGGGTTCTGATGCTTGCAGCATGCATTCCAAGGCATTCCAAGATGTATGTAGAACTTCTTTTACTTGTTTGCAACCTTTTTTATGTTGTGAATGAGAGTATAGTTGAAATCATATCATTTCTTACTGATGGTTATATGGAAATGAAAGTGAAAGAAAAATAGAACTGCTGGTGGAGGATGATCAGTTCTCTTTTTCATTCTAGAATCGGACTGTGAGGAGAAGTAATGGGTTTGGGGATATGCCAAGAAGGGAATATGAACAGAGTCTTAAATATTGAAGGCGAAGCATGTGTTTGGACTTTGATGGTAATGTTGCTGCTAATGCGTAACTAATAGAATATATATTTTTAATTAACATGAACAAAAGAAGATAAAGTGTTGTACCCTGCTCACTCGAGCTGGGGTTTGCAGAGATTCAAGCGTGTTCAAGTTTAAGAAGTTCATCTTTTGACCAGGAAAACTGCTTAATCAACTCTAAGAACTCTCTTAAGATATAAAGGAGAGGCCACTTTTACAAGAATTGGGAAGGTTGTTAAGTTTTTCCCATGAATGGTTCTGATGCTTTATCTGAAGCATTTTAGTTATTTAAGTATAGCCGGATTGAAATGAATAGAAGATACTAGGCCATTTAGTTAAAAGCTAGAACAATGAAAAGAGTTCTGTTATCCAAGTGTATTGGAGTAAACCTCCTTACAAAACTTGTACACAACTTTGTTAAATGATGTTTGTTTTATTCATGAACTGAAAAAAGGACCTTCTAATTGTTGTTTCTTGGTCTTTGTCTCCATGCAGTGCCTAAACGGATATGGCAACGATGTCAGCAAGTGTCAGTTCTACATGGATATGTTGGCTGAGTGCAAGAGGAACTCTGGTTCTGTGATGGGTGCATGATTACTACAGCTGTTGTTCTATATGCATTGAACCCTCTATTTAGCCTTTTGAGTGTTGTTGGAAAGGCAGTTTATTATTATGGAAAATTCCGCATCTGTGTTAGTGTTGTTGACTGCTTCCGAACATGATGTTTCGAGTACTTAAGCTCAAGCAGTGATGGTAAAACTTACCTAAATTAGTTTTGAATGGACGCTGGGACTGAACTGTTACTTAAATTGTCTCTTGGTGTTGCATGTTACTGCGCATCTAGTCCTTTAAAGGCCTGCTGCTGCTGTGTGTGTTTGTATCTCAACGTCAACCCTGACCCAAACTGATCCGAGTCATATCGACATGGATTGAAGGAGAAAAAGAGTCATATCAACATGGATTGAAGGAGAAAAGAACCCAAGGCTGTATTAGGATTGAGGATAGTCATTACGAAATGGAAAGTAAATGTACGCTGTCATTGTGGTTAGATTATCTTTTTCAATTTTTTAATTTTTTTTTTTTTTTATCTCAATCGAATCCTTGATCCAAAGACAGCCTAAGCCTGGTGGTGAACAGCCTAAGCCTTTCAATGATAAACTTCAGTTATGAAGAACTATTGATTCCAATGTTCAAGTTGGCGTTGTAAGTGATCACAGTAATACTCCGTACTAAACTTGTTCAGATACAAGTAACCCTAATCTGAACTTACAAGCTGGCTTCCTTGAGTGCTTGGTTAAGTTTGTCTACGTCACGGGTTTTTAACTCTCTACTACTACTAACTCTCCAATACATCTTCTACGCGTTTCCGACTGCACCAAATAGCTCATATTGGAGGTAGGATAAATAACCATTTTCAAAAATCATAAGTAACATAGTAATTGACTTCAACTATGAAGGCATAAAAGAGATGTCAATAATTAAGTTGGGTTTCTCAACTTTCAGTTGATAAATATTCGACATCATCGCATCATTGTTCGAAATAGTGTAATTCTAAGCTTGTCTAAGCTACGTAGCCCTAACAGCCTGTCCCCAAATAACCCCCACGTTGTTCTCATTTCTACATTTCCTACCCCACTTCTTCCCTTCATTTTTCTTAATTAAAGTTTGTCGTCATAATCTACCCTTGAGAAAGCTGATGCAGAGTTTCTTCAATGCCTCCCTATCTGGCTCACGAGTCTCCAAATTAGCCTTCAACTCATTAGCATAAGTTTCCTGTGGAGAGAGAGAGAGAGAGAGAGAGAGAGAGAGAGAGAGAGAGAGAGAGAGAGAGAGAACACATTTTATCAATCCTAGCATTCAACAAGAGGAGACCAAACCATGTTTCACACAAAAACTCAAAGATCATAGGGGTGCTATATAGTCGGGCGGAGGGACATACCGCGATGAAATTGCGCTGGAGGAGACGATCGATCAAGTGGAGGAGAATATCGGTGCTGTACTCCGGGTGACCTTGGATGCCCATCATGTGATCACCACACTTAAACATCTCAATCCCGGTCTTATTCGAGGATGCCATCACCTCTGCCCTAGGGGGAAGCTCCCATACCTAGTTCACCAAACACTACTAATTGTTCAGACCAATGTATGCAGTACACCACTGTTACGAGATTAATCATTATGTAAGATCCATTTTTAAAACCCGTGCGAGTAGCTCGAAGCGGACAATATTGTACTGGGTCGGATCAGGCCGTTACATGTAACACACACCATGACTGTAATAGCAAAATTGTTAAACCAACCTCATCTTGGTGGCATTCGATCACGGAGAGGAAATTGGGTATTTTCAGAGATGCAAAGAGCTTCAACGATGGCGATAAATTAACCGTTCGCACTCCGATGTCCCATCCTGAGGTTGCACGGCCAGTCTTCCCGCCCAGTGCTCGGCACAATATCTGTTAAATCCAGAAAATTCGGATATAGTCAACCAAACAGAGGGAGAAAAAAACTGAAATTTGGGTTGCAATTGTCTTTTAGAAGTAAATTTGTTGACCAAAATATACTAATTGATTACTTGGACTAATTTGGTCTACAAAAGTAATGGCCGCCAAAATCCATGGAATTACTTTGACTTTCACATGCGAACAAAGGAAATCTCATGCCTTGTCCTATTGGTGTGACAACGTAGGACCTAATTCAAAAAATCTTATTTGCGGACCATTTCGTAAAGGAAGGCTTTACAGAAGCCAATCGCGCGCGTCCAAAGTGTTTTTGGACGTTCCGAATTGAAAATCAATTGTACCCGGTAATAATTAATTGTGACCGATCAAAATTGAAAACGAATCTCTGCCATTGATTGCGCGAATGAATGACTGAGATTGTGTGAATAAGTTTCTCGACCTAATTTGAAAATATAGGAGTATTTACTAGTGGTATCGTGATTGGATTCTGACCTGTTTTTTAAGACGTTTTCAAACAAAACGAAATTAGAGGACCCATCCCAACTAAGTACTTGGAACTTTACCATAAGAAGGCAAAGATATGAGCACTAGGTTCAAATTTTAATTTATAGAGGCCAAGATATGATAGGGTGATTAAGGCGTGGGCGGGCTCTACTACTAATCGAGAGGGTTTCAGAAAAATGTACTACTACTAAAATTTTAGATTTTTCTATAGTATTGTCTGTATCATTAGTACGAAGTCAAATGAGTACAATTCAATTAAACTCGTAAGTAAGTAGATAGTAGTATAACTCTAATAACAAAATAAACAAAATCAGGAGTCAAAAAGTTTTAACTGAAATAAAAAATTTGGTTTTATATAAATCTTTGTGTCACAAAAGCTTTCTGTACTATTTTGTCGCCCGTAAACTTAAATCCTCGATCCGCCCTCGGATTAAGACCATAGGATTAATAAACGCAAACGGGGAATCAAGACCATTGGGATAGGCGTAAACGGCTCTAAAACGGGGAGTCATGGATTTGTTTACGTTAATAGAGGTGTGCACGGGTTATTTTTATATAATCCAAGATTTGGAGGCAAACCCACGTTTTCCCCACATGAATGATGATGATATACATCAACCGACAACTTTGTATTCCGACTCATACATTAGGGCAGCTGTTTTGGTGATATCATTGCATACACGTTAATGTTAGGTACCCAAAAAATACTTATCAAAAAAGTGCCTCACTTACCCATAAAATACTCCGGCAAGAAAAGAAAATCAAGGGTCGAGATTGATTTTTCTTTTTGGAACACTTTCTGAACCCCTGATTTCTCTTTTCGGGATACCTTTTGGATAAGTTGCTCTTTTTTTTTTTTTTTTTTTTAGACTTCTGGATGAGTTGTTTGGGTACCTAGCTTTACTCTTGTATATAATTACACAAACAACTACCGCTATTATTGAGATTAACACAAACCATAATCCCAAAAAAATGAAAACATGTTTGGACAAGTTACCCATGATCACGTGGGTTGTTGATAATTTAAAACAACGTTTTATACGCCCTTCAAATGCTTGGAGGGGATGGTTTGATCATCAAAGAAAAGACACATTTGAGGCAATATTGGCACCCACCCATAAATGGGGGAAACATTATAAATGCAAACGATAGTGATTGCCCTAATGTGAAATGCATTAATGTCTAGATTCCTTACCAACATTATTAGATGGAGTAGAAAATGCCAGGTCACAGATGCGACAATTTCCAAATCAAAGACCAAAAAACATGGGGTGTAATTACGTAAATAAGTTATGTATGGATTCTTATACAGAGACCACTCAAATTCACAATATCAATTCGTTTTCCAAATATTACTTTATTATATTAGTTCTTTTTAAAATCTCTCCCTAACACTTTTTTAGGTTTCGGTTGTGTGATGAAATCCACAGAAATGCGTAGTGGAAAAGGGTTTTGCTGCACCGTGGGTACAACCCGCCTGCAAACGGACATTAGTCAGAGGCAATTCATATGAATGAAAATAGCGTTTGTCAATAAAGGCCCCATGGGACCATTTTGTAGTCACTGCCATTCAGTATTTATTCATCAGTTCCTCACGTGAGTTATCTTGATATTTTGATTTTGTGTTAGTAGAGGGATTTAGGACACCACGAGGCAACCAGATAATCTTTTCTACCATTAGTTAATGCTAACTTGCACGGTTGCGTGGTTGTGATTTAATTGGCTGTGAGAAAATAATAAGTGTTCTTTCATGAGGTCATAGGTTACATTCTCGCGGAGGCACATTTCAAATTTTGGGGTCATTTTGGGTTCCACCTAGTCGTTACTTTCAAGACTTCAAAATTAGGCGAGATGCGTGCAAGCTGACCCGACCCGAGCATCCAATTATAAACTAAAAAAAATTGTCGGCCAATTGCCAATTATACGCCATTAGCGCAATAGTTATAATTACTTCAACAAGTCAAATTGAGAGGTATAATCTGTCGATTTTAATTCCGTCAACGAATTGAAAATGCAATTGGGGAGGTGGAGACCACCTAGTCACCGACTTTTAACCACTGGTCCCACCCGCTTCATTTCAACCTCCCATCCGTCCATATAAGTTGCATGTGATTCTTCCCTCCCAATTTTTTAGTTCCGAGTGAAAAATTGATTATACTTTTTAATCAGTAATAAATTTTTATTTTTACTATGAATGTTGTTTGATAAGAGTATATTTTCATTAATTATTTTCAACAATATTTTCAAATTCATCTAAAAAATATAAATTACAATATATATAATTAATTAAAAATAGCCTGAATTCTAAAAAAGTATAAATAAATTAAGGAAGGGAGTATTGGTCTTCAATTTATTTAGCCTGCTATTAAGATTCACGTTGTTATCCATCTTACAAGATTCGCTGTGATTGTCAAGCTAAGCGGATACTATTATATATTTGACTAGGACATATTTCGTTTTTTAATTCATTCCATTGTATCGATTGTCAACTTTTTTAACTCGAAGTGTGCGGACAAACTAGTCCGGATTAATGTCTAGACAACACCTAAGACGGGGCAAAAAAACTACAAGTGTGTTTGGACAAATAATTTTGATCATTAGCGTCAAACTTTCTTAATTAATCATTCTCCTCAACGAAGGGTATTTACAAAGGGAAAGATTAGGACCAAACCTCCCCCTATTAATGTATTATCTATTTTTATAAAAATTTCGATCCATACTTTTTATTTATACGATTTTTAACAACAGACCAAAAAACTACTTGTACTCAACATCAGCAATTGAGCCTAATTTGAATTAACTTTTGTCTTCACTAAAAAATCCGTATTTTCTTTCTGAATTATGGATTCGCCCCAATAAGAGAAATCTAAAAGTAAATTTTTTTTTTTTAAGGTAAAACAATTTTGTTCATACATATCCTGAATCTCTGTCCATATGAAATCAAGATGGAGCCCAGGAGCTGATTCTACTGAAGCATTACGGACGGATGCAGTGATTCAGTGAAACAGTATTTGATTTGCTTCGGGCCACATCAAAGTAGTAATCTACTTTCGGTATAGAGCCACTGAGCCAACGAATCAGTGGCATGAGCATCGATCAGGGAGGGACGTCAGAACCCCGCCCTACCGCTCGTTTTAACCCAACCATAAATGCCACCTGACCGTTTTCGGTTGTCTACGTTAGAAAAAGCGAGTTTAAATTCTATCCACCATATGTGAAAATCCCTAATTTTTCACCACTATTCTTTTCGGTTCTCTACATTAAAAACCTCTAAAATACTCCATTCGCCTCACTTTATTGTGCCTATTTTTTTTTGGACGTCTCAAAAAATTATCTGTATCTCTTAATTTATTATTTTTATATATTTAATGTATGTCTTATTTGATAGATCTCAATTAATTCTTTTAAACAAGGTTTTTGAAATCATAAAAAATATTATAGATTGTAAGATGGAGATTATTTTTTAAGATGTTCAAAAAAGAAAACATGCACAACAAAGTGGGATTAAGGGAGTAACTGGTATAATATTTTGTTCAGTTGAACTTGAACCACAAGTATTCCCCATGAGCTGAACCACGCTGGAGAAGTAGTACTTCCTCCATCCCATTTTTTTGGGTCCCGATTAGCATTTTTTCTGTTCTAGTAATATTGTCCCACTTGAAATCTAAATGGGTAAATAAATAATTAAGTTCCTCTTTTACCCTTCCATTTTCAAATATTAGTACTAAAACAATAAGAAAATGTAATGATTGACACGTAAAAAGAGAAAAATATATTTTCAAAAGTGCAATAATTAGTTATGTTCTCAAGATGATTGATTTTCACACTTTTTTTTTTACACAATTCACACATCTTTTTTGTCTTTATCTACTTAAAATTTATTATATTGTCGTTTATTCAACACACTCTTTAACATATTCAAGAACAATATTATAAATTAATGTGAATAAAATAAAAGAGTACGAATAATTAGAAGGGGAATGTGAAAATTATTTTCCTCCTTTATTTGGTGGGAATCTCCAAAAGGAACTATGTCACGGATGAGTACTAGTCCTACATTAAAGTTTTAAGACGCAATTACGTCCCCATTCATCGCACCTTTTGACGTTACTTACGCCTAACAAAATTTGTGCTCCAACTTTATGTCCAAATCGGAATTCCAAATCTTACCAGTAATTACTCTTCTACCAAAATGGGTACACTCGGGTCATATTGGGCAGCCACGATTCAATGTCTTTCCTTTCCTATCCCAGTTCCCATTTTACTGGAAAATCCCGTCCTGTTTTTCCCCTTTGCATCTGTCTGTTTGTTTTCCAGAAAAATTACCAGGAACAAAATGCAAAAAAATTTCAATGGCCCAATACTGGGGCTCTTGCATTGATTTAGGCACATGTGAACTAGTTATATATATAGACACACGCACACTCGAAGAAAGGAACTCTCCCTACAAATTCGTAAAGTAAAATTGTGAATCTCTGTTTTCGATTGGTTTTTCAAGACAAGGTAGCTGGAAAACAGAGCACTCAATTGTAGTTTACGGCAATTTTCTCGGGAAAATAGTCTTCGCTCTTAAAAAATTCTCTCTCTTCGCGAACAACCACAACTCTACATTCTAGACTAAAGCAATTTCAAACATTTTTTAAACACGACAAATCGCTAAAGTTCAGCAATACCAGAATTAACAATTAACAGAAAGTGTTCCTTTCTATATAGTATTTACGTCACGTAATACGCCACTAATATATTCACCAACCGATATAATAACGGCTTAGTTCAATATACATGTATCTATTTACTATCTCTCTCTGCTAAAAAGGAAAACCCTTTTGGCGTGAACGTCAGTTTTGAGGTTGGCTTGCATTTTTTGTTTCCTAAACTACCCCTTTAACTGCCCGTAAAAAAATGTCACCTCTCCCCTCCTCTCTACTACTATCACGTATCATAATACTCTAGTTCATTAGATATTAACTTCGAATTCGATCAGACATTTTTCTTCCGACTCTCTTTTGCATAATACGATTCGCACGCGCATTTCTCGTGCCGGTACGTCTGGTACGTTATGTACATGTACAGAGAGAGAGAGAGAGAGAGAGAGAGAGAGAGGGGGGCTTACCTGGTGGCCGAAGCAAATCCCCAAGACTCTCTTCTTCAAGGAATCCAATTTTTGAAGAAAATTAAAGAGCTTGGAAATCCAAGGGTCGGGGCCGTGCGCGTCGCTGCAGCTGCCGGTGATGACGAACCCGTCGTAGCCGGCGATCTCGCCGTCGCCGGGGAACTCGCCGGCGACGACGCGGTACAGGTCCCACGTCTCCCCTTCCTCCGCCAGCATTCCCACGAAAACCCCGAAATACCCCCCGTATTTCTTCTTCACGTAGTCGGAGTCCTCCGCGCAGAGCAGGACGGCGTATTTCTTCCCACTTCCCATTCTCTCTCTCTCTCTATACCTATCGATGTGCTTCTAGAGAGAGAAAGGGAATGAGGGGGGGTTTGAGAATGGGATGCTACTCGTGAAGGCTTGTTGGGAGACGTCGTTCTCCTCCGTGGGGGTTGATGGGATTTGCAGAAAATCTGCTTATAAGCTGGTTGGGTTTCGGAATCGGTCTTGTTTGGTGACGTAATTTACGAAATGAGTCCCTTGTTGGTTAGTTTACCGAAATGCCCTTGTTATGTGAACCTAAAAGCAATTGGTGTCTACATTCAGGCCTCCTTTGTTTGCAAATTTGCGTTGCATATTCTCTTACTATTATTTGCTTTTTCTTTAAGATAGCTTCAAGTAACGTATTTTCTTTCTTTTTGAACCTAAACGACTTTTTAATGTGGACGGAATTGACTTTCTTTCCAAATCTAGACGTCATCAAGTCTAGATTATGAAAAGAACACGAGTAAATAAGACAATACGTACCTTAGTATAGATTACACAGAACGTCAGACACAAAACAAGCAGATAAATAAATACTGTAATTGTGATGGCCAGACTAACCGATATAGTAGTTGTACGTGAGTTTGAAAATCATGGAACGAGGAAAGGAGAAGGAAGAGAAAGAGAACTACGTTTTTTTTCGTTCATTTAGTTTTATAGAGCATGCAAGAGAAAAGAAGAAGAATAAAGAAAGTCGTTTATTTGTCTGACGTAAAAGGACAGGGGAAGGGAAAAAAATCCATTTGTAACTAATAAGCAACAAGTGGAAAAAAAAAAAAAAAAGGATGAAAATAATTACTCCATTTATCATTAAATTTTCCCTCGATTCTTTTCATATTGGGACCCAAATCTTTGAGATAGAAATTGGAAGTTTTTGTTTTACACGAGAAGACGAGTTTTGTTACTCTACTGAGACAAAAATGAGCCAACAGCTAGCCCTTGCATCACCTTGGTCTAGGACAGCTGGAAATCGCTAGCTCCAGGCTCCTCCAACTCTCTTTCCTAACAAGCTTTTGGGTCTCTAAATCCAACTTCTCTTTAGTTTCATATAAATTTTCACTATTCATATCTCTCCGTTCATTATCTCAAAATACTCTCTTAAAATTCAAACTGAACATAAGTTCCGTTTGTTTCGATGTAAAATGTTTTTTTTTTCAAAAAAAAACTTTAAACTTTTAATTTTTGGTATTTGGTTGACACTTGAAAATATTTTCAGAAATTAACAAAAATAGTGTAGAGAGAGGGGGGCTTAAATGATGAAAAGATCAGAGAATATTGGAATGGAACGTGAGTCAAGACTGACGATCGAGGAAACTGAGCAGTGGGAATCGCAGTAGAAGGCAGGGGGTTCATTTCAGAAAATAACTTACGGAAGATTTAATAGTAAGTCATTTTCATCCAATCGATAAAACATTTTACGCCCAAACAAACGGAGCCATAATATTGGGCGACCCTAGAAATTTGGTGCATGTTCTTATTACTAGCATTCAAGGTGTGTTCCGGTTTCCAGAAAAAAGAACTTTTAGAAAAAAAAAAAAAAGAATGTAATTTCAAGCTCAAAAATTATGTATTTCCGCAAATAATTTTCCTACTAATATGGATTTTGTTTGATAGATCTCATTAAGATCTTTTAAACACTGCAAAAAAAATTGAAAAAATATTTTTCATTTTTATTATATTTAAATTTGAAATTACCTTCGTTTGAAAAAAAAATGTACTTTTTTGGAAAGTGAAACATCACCACTCTGTCTATGATCTGGAATTTCGGAATAAAATCGGAGGCATTTAATTAGGATATCACTTTGCTTAATACTATAATTAAGTTCGTACCGATCAATTCAAAACCTTTCCCTTCGAGCCGTAAATAAAGGGAGTAATTCAATGGGGAGTCATCAAATCATTTCCTTTCGTGCCAAGTTTTCTATTTTTTTTCCTTAGTGCTACACACAGCAAAACTCAACCCACAATCAATTTGTAGCTGTTCATTACTGTAATAAATGGTTAGGATTCGCTCAAATTCTTTCCCAGAAAAGTTAAACTTTTCCCTGGAAGAGTTTTTTTTTTTAAATCTAAACCGTCTAAATACATTTGGACAGTCAGAATTACACGAACAACCAACACAACCGTTGTTCGCGTAATATTTTAAAAAAGAGAGAGGAAATTTAGTATAGGCATTGACTTCTCTCTTTGCGTATGCATGGTATATGCCATATGGATATAGATGTATAATAGATTGGGTCTAACATATATAGTTCAAACGGTGCATGCGTGCAGATTTGATGAAGTGAAATCCATAACCATATATCTACAAAGTGGAAAGATGAAGTAAAACACAAAAGAATCGCAATCAATTCAAGGAATAATTATTTGTATCTGAAACTCACCAAATAAAACCCCATGCGTTACCCATGTGGTGAAGGTTTGAGATTTTGATATTTGCTTCATTATAAGGCTTCAAGTTAAACTCATGTGCCAGAAACTCTAGAGATCATCTCGGCCTCCACTCTTAAGCATGTACAACAGTTGAGAAATTGGTTGCGACTATTAGTTTGCAGCACGCATAAGTTAACTCGGGAGGCCAGGACACACCCTACATTACCCAAAAAGAAAAAAACTCTCATCACATAACAGGGAGATTTGTCTTGACAAATTAGTCGAGGTGTGATCGAGTTAGCTGACCAAACCCAAACTCCCTGAGACTTAGGCTCCGTTCCAGAAATGGAATAAGTACTTATTTTTTGTTGAATAAGAACCCCTGTTCCTGAAAAATAAGAAGATTTCCACTTATTTGGAAGAATTTAGATATGTGCCAATGGGTGCCGGGAGTGAAATCGCACTGGTGGCCACGCCGGGCAGTCTCCGGCCACCGGACGGCCGATCCGAGCCGTCCAAAAATTCTAAAAAAAAAACCAAGGGGGCCAAAGCGAGAATCAACGGCATCCGAGGTGTGTTGGGGGCTTGATCTGAGCACCCCTTTTCCGTGTATATATGAATCATCATATATACACAGAAAAGGGGTGCTCGGATCAAGCCCCCTACACACCTCGGATGCCGTTGATTCCCATGTTGGCCCCCTTGGTTTTTTTTTTTAGAATTTTTGGACGGCTGGGATCTGCCGTCCGGTGGCCGGAGACTGCCTAGCTCGGCCGCCGGTGCGATTTCCCTCCGCCGGCGCCCATTATCATAGCAACAGTCTTATTTTTTGTATAAGGCAACTTCAAGCTCAAAAATCATGTGTTTATGCAAATAATTTTCCTATCACTATGGATCTTATTTGATAGATCTCATTGAGATCTTTAATACGGTGCAAAAAAAATTGATTTTTTTTTTTCATTTATATTATTTTTGAGTTTGAAAATGTGAAAGGAACTTTTGATTTGAATTTTGTGGAATGACCCTTATTATTTTTGAATGAAAAGTTGTAAAATAAGTACTTATTTTTTAAGAAGCGTTCCGGAACAGAGCCTTAAGAAAATGTCACTATAATGCGTGGGACCTTAACTCGTATTTATTGGTTACTTGGTACGTAGGGAACGTAAGCCGGCCCCCCAGCTAGCTATATCGGCAGGATTCAATATTGGTGGCAAAAAAATCAATGGGTGAATTGTTTTAATTAATCCCATAGTGGACGCATACTCGAAAAGTCCAAATGCGATCTGCATGCGAAAGTGGTACGTTATACCAACCCTTTTTAAAATAAAAACCCTAATTTTACAAGTTGACAGCTAATTTGATAATGATCATATTCATAATATTTAAGAGATTAAATTCCTTCCGCCGCTAGCAAAAACTATGGTTTTTACATCACCATCATTTTGGGCTCCACAATGCGTTAATTTCCGATCTAACCTGTTCATCTTGTAAGACCCGTAGAGTGATATTCTCATTCAAAAAATTAGCTTTACCGGATATCAATAGGTGTATCAAAATTTAAATTTTGGTTTGTAAAACGGATGATCATTGACAATTTAACATGATAGGATCAGACCGTCCATTTTATAAACTAAAATTCAACTTTTGATTGATCTATCGATATCTAATCAAGATGATTTGTTGAGTGATATATATACTACACTATAGGCCCTATAAGATCATGAACGGTTTGGATTAATAACAATAAATGCATGGTGGGGTCCACAATGGGCAGTGGTGAAAAACCCATTATTTCTACCACTGGCGGAAAGAATTTAATCTCAATATTTAATAACATAGACAAGGTCAAACAAAGGACATAAAAAGATCAAAATTGAAGAAATATATATTCTAGGATTATTGTTGCCACTTCTTCTAATTCTTCTACTAGTAGTAATTAGGACATGGGTTTAGCGTGAGGGTATAGGGTATGTGCTGCGGGCATGTGTGTTTGTGCATTTATTATCAGGTCCAGTACTCCGGGCACGTCCATTTTGATCTAAACCCTACATTTTTTTCCTCGTCAAGTAGGTGATTCTTGCAAAATTTCAATTTCATTTGACTTAAAGTAGCAACTTAATCAGAACACATTTATCTTTTAAAAAACAACTAGAATTAAATCGATCAAACTGCAAAATAGACGTGTTATGATCTTTGAATACCGTGTCAAATCAAGTTGCTTTTTTTCCCGCATACTTGACGAGATAAAATAATTAAGTCAAATCAAATGAATTAACGTCCCCGGAGTTGTGAAAAATATGTATATGTGCATAAGCGCACAACACTGTCAGTTGTACCCATCCCTTCACGTAATTACTGGGTATAAGTTACTTGTACAATGTTTATTCCCCTTAAAAAAAAGGGAATGACTTCGGTGTCCCCGGTTATTTTGGGGACACCGTAACTTTTGGCATAACAAAACCATTATAAGTATAACTAAATTCATTACAAGCATAACTAAAACCATTATAAGCATAACCAAAACCATAACAAGGCATAACTTGGTTGGTTATGCCTTGATTGGTTTTTAATTATGCCTTGATTGGTTTTTGGTTATGCCTTGGTTATGCCATGTTATGGTTCTATTATACTTCTAATGATTTTTGTTATGCTTGTAAGGGTTTTGTTATGCCAAAAATTACGGTGTCCCCAAAATGACCGGGGACACCATAGCATTATCCTAAAAAAAATCGATCTCGTACTATATAGGGTATAATATTTCACTTAATTCCGCACAAGCAGATTGGATAAGTTTTCAAATTTTTGACCATCAACACCATAAAATAATATTTGTGCAATTTTATATCCTCTTACGAACTGTTTCTTTTTTTCCCCATTTTTCTTGATTAAAATGAAACTATCGTTTTCAAACAGTTAATTAATTAAGTATTAAATTTCATTTCTAAGTCTACCAGTTTGATTGGGTTTCCTATATATCCAGGAAACCAGCTAATAGGAGTTTTTCTTCTTCTTATTAGTATTTAAAAAAAAGTCTAGAGTTAAGGTTCAATGAAAAAGTCTTTAATTTGTTGTGAACCCTAATTAAGTTAATTCTATGTTAGTTGGTGCATTTAAATAAACCAGGTCCGAATTATGCTACCGCAACGTACATTTCTCTCCACTAAGATACTGCCGTTTGGTTCAAGCGATACAACTATTTAGTTCTATCTTGCTTGAATCCATTGTAGACTCCGTATGGGCGGGAGCTTCGTGCACTATAGATTAGTTTTTCAAATGTATGGATTCTATAATTAGGCAAGGGGTTTCCTTTTTCTGTTTTCTTATATATGGGGACTCTCTTATAATTGAAACTTAATTTTGTGCGAGTATTTATTTTAATTTGAGTTAAAAAAGATTGATTATATGGCTTAAGAGCATGTACACCAACAATAGCAATTTTACCTACTCAAAAAAGTATACTCGTGTTTTACCTATATACCCTTTTTCATTCCAACTTGCACTAGACTCGTTAACGGTCTTTCTGTATTCATCAAATATTCATATAATATTCACTAGTGAGAGAGAAACTCAAATCCAAAAAAATCAAATCCTCCACCAGTCCTCCAATCCGACCTCCGCTCAGATCCAAGTCGACCTCCGTCCGTCCTCTGCCCTCCTCCAAGCCCTCTAGCAATTCGCCGTGGGCTACCACATCTCCGTCCTCACCAAATCCGCCATCAACGAGATCGTCAACTTCGCCTCATCCGCTCCACCGGCCGCCTCGCCCTTGACCTACCTTGGAAGACCGTCTGCGCCGGCATCTACTCTAACCACGACTTCCCCAACCCCAACGTCGCCACCGGCGCTGTCTCCATTAGCAAAGATCAACCTCTGCTGATCCAATCGGATATCGTCTTTGTCTAGGATCTTCGTCGTTGTTGGTTGGAATCCTTTGTAGCAAAGAGGAAGAACGAGAGAGAGAATATTGAGGGAGTGGTAGGGAGGAGAGAGGAAGAACAATATTTTAATGGTTTGCTTATGAATAGTAGCTCGGTAGAAGTAGAGAGCATTTTTTCGAAAGGAAAAATACCTTCCAGTTCTCCGAGACTGCTGCAAGCTGTTTTGGGGGCTTGAACTAGGTAAAATGGCTGTAAATGTGGTTTTTGCTAGCCTGGTGTACATGCCCTTACGCAATGGGTATACCTACGTTAAATTCTTGTTTGTATCTGGTTCTTATATACAAATTAATTTTGTGGGGAATCTGATCATTTGGATCCATCAATCTCTTGCTTAATTTCAATCAATATTATCTGACAATCATACGCATTACCAAATCTGCATAAAGTAGTTTATCTTCATGCATGTATGCAGAATATATAAATCAATCCTGTACCGGAATCAGATATATTGATGATAATGTTCCATTTATCTACAAACTATGTGTGTGTATATATATATATATGTATTACTCCTATATTATTATCGCGTATTTATATTTCAAAGTGAAATCATCTTGTATACAGAATGACATACACGGGGTTTAGGATGTTGCATGACGGTGACAAGACTGAGAAGCTCTTCAAATGAATCGATTTGAGTAGTCAACTTTTAGTTTGATACGAAAACTTAACTTAATATGATCAGACTTTAATTATGGGCAGCGATAATGCCACGACGCCTTTTGTTAAGGCCACGACAACTTAACGTTTTTTTGACAATATAACCTTGTTAGTCAAAGCAGTCAATTCATGCTCCCCTCCTCTCTCTCTCTCTCTCTCTCTCTCTCATTGTTTACAGAACAACTCAATTTTGTTCTCTACGCTACTTCTTCCCTCGGCTTCACCAATCATCACCATCACAGCACAATGCAAACTACTCCGACTAGGCGACTAAAACTTAGCTACACTGCCACCACAATTTTTTCCGACACCATGAAACCCACTTCCCTCCGTTTTGGGGTCCTTATTACTCTTCTAACCACAAAAAAGTCACCGCCCCCATTCGATTGCATCTCTCCAACGTAACCCATCAAGATAATCACTCAAACACTGCAACTATTTATAGATTCAGACAATAGAAAACTGGAACACTAATTATTTGTTTTTACAGAGAAATAAATTTCTTCAGTCCACAAGACGAATAAGGGCGATAGAAAAGCTGCGATTTTTTTTTCCTCCTCTGCCCACACTTCGTTGATGCTGAAGTTTCTTCCTTTTTCATGTGGTAAGAACACTTTAGATAGCAGATGGAAATTGAGTGAATGGTACTCAGGCATTGCTCGATTCGAAGAAACACTATCGTCATGGGTGAAAGGAGCCAGTTTCCAACAACCTCGTTGCTTTTGTGCGGAAAGAATATATTGTCAAAAGTGCTACACACACATCGGTTGTATAAAACACAGCACACAATCAATTTCTATTGTTCTATTATTGTAATAAATGGCCAAGATTCGCTCAAACTCTTTCCAGGAAAAATTAAACTTTTCCATGGAAGAATTTTTTTTAAAATCTAGACCATCCAAATATATCTGAACGGACAGAATTACACACACAACCAACACAACAGTTGTGCAAGTAGCATTTTTGGTTGCAAAATCATATTCAAATTGGTTTTCTCTGGCATCCAATCCCTCTAAATAGATCTGGAATGGAAGATGCCCAAAATAAGATGAGATGAAAGAGGTAGTTGAGCAGGAGAGAGAGAAAGAGAGAACTGTTAGAACAAAGGTCTGATTCGAAGATTGATGAAGAAGGGCATAATGGTCACTCAGCCAAAATTGTCGTGGCATTAACAAAAAAAAAAAACCGTGGCATTAACGCCACCCTTAATTATTCTTACATTATTCGAGGCGAATATTACAAACAAGCTTATTTTATGAAAACCGGTAACAATGCCAACTTGAATTACTCATTTTAAAATACATGTATAAACTAGTCGACCGACAAGATTTTAAAAGGTATCAGAAAGTTTTTTTTTTTAATATATTATGTATTTGAAGTTGACTTGTTTGATAAATGTGACGGAATTATGGACATAGCGGATTGCATCAACTATACTTGCTTGTTGTAGCGGAAGTAGTATTGAACCGACCTCCTTAGTGTCTCAAATGAGGTGACCAAAGAAATTAAACTTATTACTTGCTCTTAGATCACTGTCACGTTATTTAGGATATTATTGCATGACAATTACTCCACAAGACTGAAGATTGTCAAACAAATCACGTTAAGTAGTCAATTTTTAAATTTATACGTTCAAAATTTATTGTTTTATCATTCAAGGCGATTATGAACACGTTTAATCTAATCAAATAAGGCATGTTTGTTTAGAGGATACAGAAACCGGATATAGACCATACCTGGATATATAGAAATCTAGGTGGAGGAGTTAAGTTTTAGACACCCCTATTTGTGTCCGGCTTGCAGCATTACAAAAATACCCCTTGGTATTTTTGAAGGATTTGCTATGTGTGGAGGCTAAAATAGAAAATTTACACTATTGTAATCTGATCCGAGTTCGAAATACAAAAATCTTACAACGTTGAGAACTTTATACTTCATTCATTAGGTCATGATGGTTGTGTTTTGAAATCTAGTAAAATTCACGAGCTCAGAATTAGTGAATTCACGGCCTCAAAGTTAGTGAAATTTATAATTTTGAAAACTAGTGAAATTCACAAGCTTCAAGTCGCCGGCTGAAAAAGTTGCCGGCTAGTTAAATTCATTAGTATTGAATTTTTTTAAAATAGTGAAATTTCAGAATTAGTGAATTTCAAGAGCTCCAAACTCGTGAAATTAGTAATTTTTAGGATTTTTTTTTTTTTTTTTTGTGTACAAGTAGTGCAATTTCACCGGAAAAGTTGCTAACAGGAAGTGATCGCTAAAAAAAGTCGTCGGCCGGAGGTGGTCGCCGGAAAAGTTCCCGGCCAGAAGTGGTTGTGCAATGGAGGTGGGAGGGGGTGGTTGTATTTAATGAAGAGTAAAAAAATAATCTTCATATGAGGTCGTCCTTAGAGGTAAATAAAAATTGAGTTCATCCTTAGTGGGAATTAAGTCTTGATTTTCTAGACCCACGGATAATTTGCTGAAGAATGTATCTGCGGTGAATTTGATATTGGTGTATTTCTCCAATTTCTCCACTGCCGCCTCTGGTTGGAGTCTAGGCATGTCTAAGACTCTAAGCTGCTCTTTATTCAAAAAATAATGAGTTTCGATTAAAATTTTTTACTTTTCTGATTTCTCTCATCGAGACGAATCAATAATTCACAAAAATTTGATGCAAAACAAACAAATGCAAAAAAAATTTAAATAACAACAAAAAAATAAATCACTCAATTTTTAAATCCAAACTCACTCTAACAAACGTTGCCATACGTTTCAAAATTGCTATCATCATTGCTAGAGTTTCAATTTTCTTCGATGGCAGCTGCCACTAGCTAACTCTTAAGCAGTCAACTAACAACTCTCTCTCTCTCTCTCTCTCTCTCTTTCTCTCACACGCAAGTGTTCAAATTCTTTGTTAATTAAGAGTCTTTGTAGTATTCCCTTTCTTTCTAAATCTTCTTTTTCAAAAAGAATGTAATTTTAAACTTAAATATAATGAAAATGAAAAATAATTTTTAAATTTTTTTTGCACTGTTTAAAAGATTTTAATGAGATCTATTAAATAAGATCCATATTGGTAGAAAAATTATCTGCGTAAATACATAATTTTTAAGCTTGAAATTACCATATTTTTCTAAAAGTTCTTTTTTTAAGAAACCGGAACACCCATAATCCAGAGTCTGTTAAAGTTTTTGCAAGTTTAGAACAGAATGATCAGTGATCATTGCATACTTTTCATTCAATCAAACGGACTTCCTTTATCCCAGATGTTCCAAATTTGCCTTGCTTGTTCAGCTAGTACATGACATACTCTTGACCGCTGCCACTGTTACATAGTCTGCTAAAAATTCTCGCTGGTCCGTCCACTCTATCTCTTCCTCTCTCTCTCTCTCTCTCTCTCTCTCTCTCTCTCTCTCAAAGGAGATGGATTTGTTGTTCTGGAACAAGTCTTTTCCAAGTCTTCGCATGCTTTTCCAAAGACCATAGTCGTCTTGATTGGTAAGAGGTATAATTGTCTCTGAGAAAATGGGGACACCAAAGGGTGAAATTCCAAGATGTCTTATTATGGGATCGATGGAGCAACAATGACAAATCGTTTGGTAATAGAAGTACGAAAATGGAACACCAAAGAGGAAAATTCGAAGGACTTCACAAACTGATTCTTTTGCAGGATTCCCCTATTGATGCAGAGAACCCAAATGTAACCCACTTTGAAAGGTGGTTGGATTGTGTTTTTGATTTCATGATTTGTTCAGCAATTAAGCTTCCAATTAGTACTAGCTAAATAGTAGATGTTTGGACGAGTAATTGATTTTTATTTGATAGCACACTGGAAGAATGTATCCGCGGTGCATGAACTTGAAAATGGTGTCTTACAAAATCGCCACATCATGACCATATTGCCATAGTTGTAGATATAGAAATTTTCGCCCATTGCGAAAAATTCTCCACTGCTGCCTCTCGTTGGAGTCTGGGCATGTCTAAGCCGCTCTTGGACTAACAAACCTTGGCATAGTTTTCAAAATTATCATCATTCCAAGAGTCCCTTGCCTCTAACCAGTCTCTAGTCGCACTCTAGTCCAGAACCTGATCTCTATTCATTCGGATGCAAGCAGCCGAAAGAAGCTAGGCCCGCCCATTCTCAATTAAGTTGCTTTGCCGTTTAGGGTAGGGAAAATTGTGTCCCGTCAATTTTCTTCAATGGCTGCCACTGGCCGACTATTGTAATCTGATCCGAGTTCGAAATACAAAAATGAGAAAACAGAAATCTTACAATGCTAAGAACTTTATATTTCATTCATTAGGTGATTGTTGTGTTTTCAAATCTAGTAAAATTCACGAGCTTCGAATTAGTGAATTCACGATCTCAAAGTTAGTGAAATTTATGATTTTAAAACTAGTGAAATTCACGAGCTTCAAGTCGCCGGCCGGAAAAGTTATGGGCTAGTTAAATTCATTAGTTTTGAATTTTTTAAAAAATAGTGAAATTTCAGAATTAGTGAATTTCAAGAGCTCCAAGCTCGTGAAATTAGTGATTTTTAGGAATTTTTTTTTGTAAAGGTAGTGAAATTTCACCGAAAAAAGTGGCCGAAAAAGTTGCTGACCGGAGGTGGCCGTTGGAAAAGTTGCTGGCCGGAAGTGGTTGTGCAATGGAGGTGAGAGGGGTTGGTTGTATTTTTTTTTGACAAAAGTGAGAGTTACTGCATTGATAAAGCCTAACGACACTTACACAACGAAATCCATTACAAATAACTTGGACAAAACCAAACTAATCCTCTAATTGATACATAACGAGAAAGAACGAGATGATTGATATTTTTCATCCCTAGCCCAGGCATCGCCTGATGCACATTCTGCTGAGCGGAAGATTCACATATCCTATAGCAGTCTCAAAAAGAGATACATTGCTAGTCAAGAAAAAAGACAACAAAACCCAGACATTCAAATGAACTTTGACCAGAAATGAACACACTAATGAATTTCTAGGAAACCACCAATAAATGTATACTAATCTTCTCGAACCCGAACAGTAAATAAATCGCTTAAAGGCGAACTTTATTACTCCCACAAGGAGAGGCAAAACTCTCACAAGGAGAGACAAAACTCCGATAAGAAGAGACAAAACAATACTAGATCTTGCTCTAAATTCAGCCGCCCAAAAACCGCTGAACGGGTCACAACCCTCACTGCCTCCACCGATGCTGCCACAAGGGCTCCGGTGACGGATTACATGAGGATAAACAACTTTGGTAACGGCGAAACCCGCCGAATAGAGAGGGTCAGATCTAAGGGAGGAGAAAACGAAAAGAAAAAACCATAGGGAAGAGGAGGAAGAAAGAGGAGAGCGAAGAAGGGAGAGCAGATGGAGGAGGAGGAGTCCGGGGGGAGGAGGGAGAGGGACACCTCCGCGGGTGGTTGTATTTAATGAAGGGTAAAAGGATAATTTTCATATGAGGTTGTCCTTAAAGGTAAATAAAAATTGAGTTCATTCTTAATGGGAACTAAGTTTTGATTTTCTAGATCCACGGATAATTTGCTAAACTCAATTTTTATTTTCCTCTAGACAACATCATATGAAATTACCCATTTAACGTTAACTAAATAGAATTTCACATTTTATTATCTTTTCAAAGTTTTTATCACCCCCTCCCACATCCACCCCATAACCACTTCCGACCATTGACTTTTTCTGGCAAAATTTCACTACTTCAAAAAATTAGTGAAATTTACTACTTTTCAAATTTTACTAATTTCAGTGAGTGACCACTCCGGTCGGTGATTTTTTCCAGCGAAATTTCACTACTTCAAAAAATTAATGAAATTCGCTACTTCTTAAATTTCACAATTTTTTTGCTAGATTTCAAATTTCACTGGGTATAGATTTTACCTAGTGAATTTCACTAGTTTTCAAACTCGCGAATTTCACTACCTTTCGAACTCGTGAATTTCACTAGTTTTGAGCTCGTGAATTTCACAGAGTTTCAATACTTCAAATTTGAAATGATGGATTTTACTAGTTTCGAGTTTGTGAATTTTATTAGTTTCGAGTTTGTGAAT
Source organism: Rhododendron mucronatum var. ripense (assembly GCA_019656295.1). Taxonomy (NCBI): domain Eukaryota; kingdom Viridiplantae; phylum Streptophyta; class Magnoliopsida; order Ericales; family Ericaceae; genus Rhododendron; species Rhododendron mucronatum. The sequence continues at coordinate 279,932 of BPLT01000086.1, forward strand.
TTTATTAGTTTCGAGCTCATAAATTTCATTAGGTTCAGCGAAGAAGTTGAATTTACTCAGCTTCGATTCCCTTGTTGGATTATGCAAACTGAAAGTTCAACCATTTGTGTAAACTGGAAATATCACTTTGCATAGACGATGACGGAGACAACAAAGGAACATAATCAAAGTTGGGCAGAGACAACGACAGAGGGAGATCGAACTGTCTAGAATGTGTCCAATCTTTGCCAAGGTCGCCTCTGTCCTCTCCTTGTCGGAAAAACAAGTGCAAGGGACGACGCTGGCGAAGACAATAGGTTGGGTGACGGTGATGGTGATGTTGTTCTGGTACTTGGCGAAGACGATCGAGTTGTCGAGATGACTTGGACGGGGATGAGATATTAGTAAGGGTATTGAGGTATAAAAGCAGGGTAATCCTTGTGCGTACATTTTTTGGCCTGGGCCAAAGCTATCCGTGCATTGGGCCTCCTTTTTGGATCGGCCCGTAAATCCATGGCACGTTTCTCACGTTGCAAACAATTCGAGGAGTCTCATACTCCTTAATTGGGCTAAACGTACTCTCAATATCACTCATAGGTTCGACTTTGGGAATTTTGAACCCCTCGACGGTTGTTGAAAATGGGGCATCTCATTTCTACTATAGGAAACAACACAAAGCATGGCAAAGTTGTTTTAGCTGCCACTTTTGAGCCTCAGGAAACGAGATCGAGCCTCACAAGTAGCGTTTCAAAACCCCTTTTTTTTGTAAAGGTTCCAAAATTGATGCTTAAAGATTGAAAGGGGAAGAAATCAAACCCACATCTCGTGCTCTAAGTGCACACTTGCTTGCCGCTAGTGCTACTTTAAGCGTGTTGTAATATAGTCTACATAAATAATATTTAACATATTCTATTATTTGGAGGCCTCATCATTAGGTCTAAAGTTGGAGGCCCTAGGCGATCGCTTGGTGAGTCTATGCCCAGGGTCGGTCCTAACCACCCTTACGGCTATAAGTATGAGATTTTGACTTTGATCCCGACATATAGGGTGCAATTAGGTCTTCTACAGACTGTGGTGTGGTGAATGGGACAACATTTCCCTTGTATAGAGTATCATACCTGACACATGCACTCCCATTTAGTTTTATTTTTTTCATTCTGAGAGTGTACTAGAAAGGGAAATTTTGTTCAAGAACAAATAAGTGAAAAGCTATTTTTGCCAAACTAAATTAGGAGTACTTTTGTAAATTAAAGAGAGACAAATAATTTCTTTCTCCATTTATTATTCTTCCTTTTGTCTGAAAAATAATTCTATCTTTCTTCACCGGAAGGAAAACCATGCTTCCACTTTCTATATCCATAAATTATAGTAAAGTTTTAGTTCCGATCAAGTCAATACATTTTTCCGTTTAAATCGTCCGTATCTTCTCTTTCTCGATTGAATTTCGATAATTTGAGTCTCTCAATGTAATTAAAACATGATTTAAAGGATATTCGAGAAAAATCAAAAAAAAAAAAAATCGAAAATGACTTGATCGGAACAGTTTTTTATTGAATGATTGAATACAGAACTGCTTAAATCAACTGTATAAAGCTTATCTCTTTTACTTTCCCTCCACCGACTGTATTTCTTTACACGCCTAATCTAATTCCTCCTTCTTTTTCCCGCAAAGCACTTTTACGCGTCAAAAAATCGTGGTTGCTTCACATTCCCTCCCACATTGAAACCCAGGAAAATCCGAGAAAAAAGGGCCAGAGAGAAAGAGATCGAATTTTCATGAGATGGGTTTAGTGGGTGTTCTCAAGTTTGCATTCAAATGCTTCGACTTGCTTGCTTGGTACTCCAATCCAATTCACTTGTTTTCTACTAGCTTCAAACAAAACCCTTTTTAGTGTTGGATACTTGATGATCCTTGTGAATCAAGCATCTTTTATCTACCACTTGTTATGTATCATGAATATTCTCTGACGTATTATCTATTTTCACTTGCAGGCCTCTCTTTGGTCTGGGCTGCCCTCTGTACTCTCTCTCTCTCTCTCTCTCTCTCTCTCTCTCTCTCTCTCTCTCTGTATATATTATGAATTCATGTGTATGAGTATACACACACGTGTGCACGCTTTCTTTTTGTATTTTGTATCATTGTAAGAAAAGCTTTTTAATGGAGCTTTCTGTGAATAGTTGTTTGGCTGTAGTTGTTTATGGAGATGAATCACGCGCATCCTAAGTTTGTCCAAATTTGGTTTCGGCTTTGGACGGTCTGGATTTTAAATAAAACTTTTCCTGGTTACTCTTCTTCAAAAAAGTTTCATTTAAATCTGGAACGTCCAAAGCCGAAACGAACCGCGGAGATCGCGCGGCTCTATGAAAGCGTGAATTAGAGAATCACGCCCCTCCGTGAATAAGTGAATCTCGTAGATAAATATGCGTGCCTTGTGTATATTACATTAGTTTATTATTACAAGGATAAAAATTTATAGTGTAATGTAGTGTTTGAAGTTCAGTGGCTAAATTAGAGTCCAGTAAACTGGATATATATTGTGTGCTGAACGTGGAACTAATTTTATGAACAGGTATGCCTCAATTCAGGCAATCGAGAATAAATCCAGCTCGGAGATACGAAATGTGGTGGCATATTGGATTCTTTTCTCTCTGGTTTCTCTCTTTGAGCTTGCCTTTGTGAAACTTACTGACTGGTAATTAAGTCTGCTCCATTGTAGTAATATGTGCTCAAAAAGTGTAAAAGCTTGCCCAAGGATTATCTAGGATTCATGTCGAACATCAAAATGGGATCCATTCATTTCTGAAGTTCGACAGCTTGGGCTAGCGATGAAAATAATGTTGTTGGGGGGTTCTATGTGGTAGGTTGAGTAGCCTAATGGTTGATCTAGGAATGCACTATAGTATATGTTTGTTCTCCGTCAGAATGGTATCACCAAATTTAAGCAGCAGATACAAATGAACGAAACCATTTGCTAGGACTTGCCTTTAAAACTTGCTTCGCAAGGGGAGGGTGTTGAAAGAGGCAAAGAGCTTGTATACACAAGTTTACAATCTCACTAAACCGACGTGGAGATGAGGGTCGTAACCTACCACCATGCTCCACAACTGATGGTGGTCACAGAGACCAGTTCTATTGACAATTTACCAATCAGATTCTCGCATAGTAGCATTTGATCTTATACTTGACGCGGTGTTCAACTATGATACAAAGCTCTGAGTCCCCATAATTTGAAGTGAGTAAGGGTTTCGAGTGGAAATTCAAATATTGGTCTTCTCACTAAAATGAAACAACTACAGACCAAAACTTGTACAACAACATGCATGTTTGGCGAGATGTGCGTACATATTAGGATATATCATTTTCACCCGTCCTCCCAAAAATTAGCATCCTCTTTTGGGTAGATTTAGCACCGAGAGGATGAGAAATTGAGAATACAGCAGGTGGATCACTACAGCTGCATGTCATGATGCTTTTCAGGAATTGTTCAATTTGATACAGGGTTTTTTTCAGTGAGAGCATAGATTGTACTTTAACTCATTTCCTTATTTATGCATACCAGGCTTCCATTCTGGCCTTTCATGAAGCTAATGGCCACGTGCTTTTTGGTGCTACCTCATTTTAATGGTGCCTCTTATGTTTATGAGTGCCTGGTTCGCCCGTGCTTGTCTGTGGATCCGCGAGGTGCTATTAAATACTTCATCAAACCCAAGGAGGAAAAATCTCATAATGCCAAAGTCTTTCTAGCTGTGGCAGAGAGGTATGTTGAAGAGAATGGATCTGAAGCTTTGGAGAAACTCCTTGATCGAAAGGTAAGCCACTCAGTAAGTCCTAGATAAGAAGTTGTCTAATGGGGTCATACTTTACCAGTAATATAAATGGGACCTTTTCGTAGCGAAGGCTTTGAGTCATGGAAGTTCATATTCAATGCCAGACCTGGTCATTACATGCAAATGTTGATATGCTTGCATCTTCTGAATGCCGATCTAAGCATAGGTGCACTCTTTGGTCATGTTCACGTTAAGAATTTGGGAAGGGATATGCAGAGGGAAACAAGATGATTTAGGAAAAAGATGAACTGAAAAAGCTAAATTTATGAATTGATTTCCCCGTCATTTTCTTTCCCTCAAAAAATCTGGTCACACTTCCATGATGCAAAGTTGGTGATGGAGTTGGCTTATTGGTTTTTACATTAATAGTTGTGAGGGTCTTCACAATTTTGATACATGGAGTATGTGCGACATTGTATCTGCTTATGACTATAAATACCCTTGCCCTCTGTTTCAGTCCAAGCATACAAAGCCTGACATTGGCATGGAAGAGATCAAGACAATGACTAATACAGAGGAGAAGGAAACAGCTGCTTCAATCCAGGTAACAACTGTTTGACTGTATCTGTTTCTGCTGTTAATTTCAATTGGTATCTACTGTTGGTCTGCTTAGTTTCCAGGGAAAGACACTGTCCTCCAGGAAAAGTTAAGTGCATTCTAAAAATCTTTAATGAAAAAAACTGTTGGTAGTTTTGCCATTTAAAGTCTGGTCTTGTTATATTTCATGTGGAATTGAGTTTCGTCCTGGTTAAATAGTCACGATTGAGGTTTGGTTAAAAAATTTGTACGAACCAAAGAAACACGGACACGTCTACCAGCCTCACGTATCCATGTCCGTCATGTTTCGGTCATAGACACAATACAACACTCTTCGGACATGTATTGGGCATGCAGAAATACTTGTCTAATGATTTTATTATATTTCTTCTAGTTAGACACATTGTGGATACTCTAGAACATGTTGGCAACACTCTTGGAACATTAAAAGGACACATTAAAATGTCTCTGACGTTTTTACGAAATCAGACCATACTTGTATAATAAAAATACAAATACACTTTACATTTGACGTGTCCCCGACGTGTCCGTGTCCTAATTTTCAGAGAAATGACTTGTCCATGTCGTGGCGTGTCCATATCCCGTATCTGTGCTTCTGAGGTATGAAAAGCCATAGTTGATTGGCAAGCGATTCCATTTATTTAATTCATGAGTATAATGTATAAACCATCTGTTTTCTTAGTCCAAATACGAAGAACCTAATGTTGGCAAGGTGGATGCTAGAGCAGTGGAACAACCAGAGAAAAGACCAGTAGCTGCAACAAAATTGGTAAGGTTTCCTATCGTTCTTTCTATTGTATTTAAAGTCTGGTCGTGTTATATTTCATGTGGAATTTAGTTTCGTCCTGGTTAAATAGTCACGATTGAGGTTTGGTTAAAACATTTGTACGAACCAAAGAAGCACGGACACGTCTTCCAGCCTCACGTATCCATGTCCGACATGTTTCGGTCACAAACACAATACATCACTCTTCAGACATGTATTGGGCATGCAGAAATACTTGTCTTATGATTTTATTATATTTCTTCTAGTTAGGACACATTGTGGATACTCTAGAACATGTTGGCAACACTCTTGGAACATTAAAAGGACACTTTATAATGTCTCTGACGTTTTTACGAAATCAGACCATACCTCTATAATACAAATACAAATACAAATACAGATACACTTTAAATTTGACGTGTCTGTGTCCTGATTTTTGGAGAAATGACTTGTCTGCTTGTTCGTGTCGTGGTGTGTCCATATCCCGTATCTCTGCTTCTTAGGTATGAATAGCCATAGTTGATTGGCAAGCGTTTCCATTTATTTAATTCATGAGTATAATGTATAAACCATCTGTTTTCTTAGTCCAAATACGAAGATACTAATGTTGGCAAGGTGGATGCTAGAGCAGTGGAACAACCAGAGAAAAGACCAGTAGCTGCAACAAAATTGGTAAGGTTTCCTATCGTTCTTCCTATTGTATTTAATGCTTTCTTTTAAAGATGAAACCATGATGAGTGAAGTTTTTCTTTCTCCAGTCCAAAGTGGAAGAGCCTGGTGTTGGTAAGGAGAATGCCAATACGGGGCAACTGAAGGATAAAAATCCAGCAGTTGCAACAGAACAGGTAGCAGCACTGGTCGAATTTTCATTTGTACCTTGGTTTTTTAGGTGCTGCTTTCTTTGTGCAACTCCCATTCTTATATTTATCTCTTTCCGATCTCTACAATTGCTTTCTGCTGGTTTCTGTTAGATGAACTTTCGTGATCTTTCTAGGATGTGTGTGGATCATGGATTTGTGAAGTGATTTACCAACGGAAGGGGAATAGGGAAATCAAAGAAATAAATCTAGCTTTTGATCATCTTCTTTTCGCTGTATTTTTATCAGAGGGATTTGTGGATTATCTTCTTTTCGCTGTATTTTTATCAGAGGGATTTGTGGAGAGATATGTTATGAAAAGATATGCTATATTTAAGAACAGAACTCCTTTGCTTGGTTTTTTTCTCCCACCAGAATTTCCTCCACAGATCCTTGATCCAAACACAGCCTTTGTACCTCTGCATACCTGATGATCATAACAGAGCCATGAGATTTGCTATCTCGCAAAATTAGCAACCATAGAATCAAATCTCAACTCACCTCGTTCGCAGGTGAAGTGTGTAGAGCCAAATCTTGCTCAAAATGAAAAGAAAACAGTTGCCGCTGTGGAAATTAAAGAGAAGACGGTTGCAGCAGCTGGTGGAGAGAACAAAGCCGTCGAGATAACCGATTCAGAGAAAGTTCAGAGAGAGTGGGCTTGTGCTTTATGCCAGGTGACAATCCCATCTGAGAAGGACTTGGATTCTCATCTTCAAGGAAGAAAACACAAGGCCAAGTTTAAAAGGCTGATAGCAAGTAAGCAAGTGAACAAAAACAAGGGTTCCTCCTCTTCGGCAGCCAGTTCGGCGCCAGAAAATAGAACCAAGAAACAAGAACATAATGTGCAAGTGAATTGGACTAATGAGCAACGCAGAGAGGTGGACAAGGGTACGCATCGGCATGACAACATGTGCAATCTCTTCAATGAGGTTGTCGATTTAGCGGAATGTTCTCAAGAGAAGTATGACATGGTGATGACAAGGGTACGTGAGCTTACTAGTTAATTTTTTTGTTTGAACAACTTACTAGTTAAGATTGACATATAGATCTATTCAATGCATGTGTAATAGTTATATTTGTTGCTAATTTCAGGAGGTTGGGGTTGGCCATGGGTTCGGGACACAAGAGAGTGTTGTAAATGTACATATAAGGAACTTTATTTTTAATTGCACAATCTCCCGTTTCATTAAAAGTTATTAATAATTGTTCTTTATTGTTGGGCAGGGTCACCCAAGCTACATGGGGCATTCAACGTGGCCAAACATGATGCCCCATAACATGCAAGCAAATATGACACAAAGCGGAACCATCTTCCCATTTTCTCCAACTCTTTGCCCAACCGGAACAAGCTTGAACCAATTTAGGCCTTCTTTTCCAAGTTCACAAAGCTTCTTCAATGGTCACGTTTGGAGAGGTCAATCAATTCTTGCGGGCAACCAATCTTGGGGAGGACACTCAAGTTTTATGGAAGACCAAGGTCAATATTGGGGGGACTACAACCGTCAACCAAATCTACTATAAACTCAAGGGCATGGATGTGAAGGACAACCAAGTTCATTGATATGATGAATGCAACGAATAATAATGGAGAGTAATTCACTTGGTGGTTTTATGGAAATGATGAATATGTATTGTTATTTTGATTGGTTATGATATTGATGAATTTGTAATAGTATTAGCATTACGACTGCTTTGTTAAACCTGTGAATGTTGCAAGGTTGCAATGTGTTGGATTATATTGGATGAATGCAATTTATATTTGTCATTGTGTCGTATTCGTATCGTATCCATATCCGTATCTGTATCCATATTTTTTAAAAAATTCGACAAGAGTTTCCGTTGTTTTTAGTCTAGCCTGATGTCATAGCGTCTCAATCAACAGCACTAGCAACAGAAAAAAGGAGCAAAACAGCAGTTCATGGCAAAACACCATTTCCATTGTTTCAAAAATGTTCAAAGCAGATAGAACCTCTGAAGGAAAAAAAAAAAAAAATCAGGCCTTTCCTTAAGAGCTTTAGGACAATAACTAATAAAGAAAACCTATGTAGAAAAGTTTCAAGAAGTTGACACCATAGTGATATTTGATTTTTATAATATACCACTTTGAATCCAATACAACAACAAAAATGGAGTACAAACTTGTATCTTTTTAAACAAGCCATGAAACATTGTCAAATTGGAGCAAAGACCAAGAGCCGAACATTATCATAATTGTCTATCCTATTATATATTACAAGCAAAATGAAAAAGAAAAATCCTAAGTGTAGCAAGCATCTCTTCTTGGCTGGACGCTCCATACATCAAGCAGAACTGGATTTTGGAGTTGTGGAACTGCTTTGTGCTCGCCCTCTCTCTTGCATAGCACCATTCAAAGTGGTGTCGTGGTACTCTTTGTTCTTAATCTTAGTAGGATTCTTCTAAAAATCTGAAAGTAAATCAACAAGTGATCAACACAAGATCATGCTATCGTTTCTAGAAGCAGATTTTGAAGTTTGGATAATGTGTGCCAAGAATAGAGAAGCATAATCAAATGGAAATAGATACAAACAAAGAAACTTGAACCCATGACCTTCACCTTGCAGTAAAACAGAACACAACTTGCAAACAATGAGATTTTGTCCTTATTGGCGATCTAAATTACCTCAATACATAACAACAAAATTCAAACCATGACAAGAATGGCAAGAAAATTGTGCTTAAAACATTTCGGTTATCGAATAATTCAACTATCAGTTAAGGATCAGCTACAGATTTTGCTTCACACTTGGTGGAGCTGTTGAACACTTACCATGTAAAAGATGGATTAGTGTGGAATGAGCCAAAGTCTTATGGATTTGCAGCCAATGTATCATATAAAATTGCATATGCTTTGCTTTGAAATGGGCAAGAAATGGACACTGATAAGAGCTACAAGGCAGCTTTGGGGCACTGCCCAATAGAAAGAACATCAAATTTATAACGAGGAAAGCAAAACTCAAATAAAAGGAGGTAGACACGAACAGACTCAAATTAAAATCCCGTTATCATCACTCGTTTGTCTAAGTTTCCTGATAGGGAATAATCAATCAACTAAGGAGTTGCAAGAGAGAACAAAAAAATACTATACCAGACATGTAAAGATCAACATGGAACCAAATAATCTATTTAGAAAGTTCCCACAACTAGGCAGTTGGTCATGTACGGATGAACATGGAACCAAATAATCTATTTAGAAAGTTCCCACAACTAAGCAGTTGGTCAAACAGTATATGTGGATGGAAAGAACAGAATCCCTACGAACTAGAGGATGATAGACATAGTGATCATCCCCTATCAACAACAAGAATCAATGTGGAACCAGGAATACTATAAATAAATAAAAAAAAAAAACCAAAATGCAGCAACAAAACCTCTAATGACATATTGAAATACAACTCCTTAGAAAAAGGTGATTATTACTTACAGAACTAGAACTAAATCTATTGTTTCAGAGTCCGACAATAATAAAGCAGAATTGGCTCTTGCTACACTGTCTAGGGCCTTAAACCTTGTATGAAGGCATGTTCCGGGAGTAACCCATTTCCTTCTCGTTGTAAATTTCACAACTTGCGCATTATGGTATAAGGGTATGTTTGGTTGGATGGAATCAAAATTGGAATGGAATAGTCATTTCAATGACTTACTTATTCCAATGTTGGTTCACCATTGAATAATGAAATGATGATTCCAAATGTAATCACTATTCACCTTAGTAAAGGATTTGTTATTCCATCCAAAAAACTAAGGAATTGTTATTTCATTTCTTTATCATACCAAAATTACTAGTGCCACTCCAACATTCACTATTGCCACACCAAAAATTACTATTGCCAATCCAAAAAATGCAATTGCCACTCCAAAAATTACTATTGTCACTCAAAAAATTGCTATTGCCACACTATTCCATTGGAGATGAGAATGACTATTTCTAAGCACAACCAAACATGAGAATGGGAATGATTATTCCATTCTCAATTCCTCCAATTTTATTTCATTCTTAATTATATTCCTATTCACATCTCATTTCATCCAACCAAACACACCCTAAGTGTAATTGCAGCAGGACATTAAATAGTTGCCGAAAACTAAAGACCAAGAGAATCTGGCCGTGGGAACTTACTCTTGTGCACTATACCCATGGATTGTTGATTGAGCAATCGATTTACAAAGGAAATTGACCAGAGTCCCCATTCAACACAATGAGGTGAGAATGTAGGTGGATTGTAGTATTTTGCTCCATTTAACCTCAGTCTTTCAGTAAAATTGGAACTTTTTTTTTTTTGCAAAAATCCCCAATATTTACAAATTGAAATTGGAACCCCAGTTCAATTGATACCAGCGTTTGAGAGAGAGAGAGAGATACCTTTGTCGGCGTATGGCGGCGGCGGCGGTGGTCGAGACCTTCTTGAGCGTTCGAAATCGATACTAGTGAATGTGGTTCGAAGCTCGTCGGCGGTCGTGGAGGTGTTTTCTTCGTTGGTTTCTTCGGCGGTGGTTTGGGTTGGTTGTAGTGTCCCCCTCCTCCTCGTCTTCTTCTTCTCCTCTCTTTTCTCTCTCTCTCTCTCTCTCTCTCGTAGTTGTAGGCCGACTGATTTGGGGAAAAGCAAGAGCTTAATTTTTTAATTTTTTAGGGACACCCCAAAACGATGGCATGTAGCTGATGGTGCAGTGAGTGATGCATCGATAAGTATTATTTGTATAATTGTAGAAGCGAAAATGTTTAACTGTGCAGTTCGGACATAAGAATTCAAAAATAAAATAATATTTACTGATATTCGTTAAAATTGATTTTTTATATGATCTCATAAAATATTATTTTAAATTTTTAATTTTTTTTAAATTTTTTGTTAAATCTTGAATGGTCTCCACAGAATGTAATGATTGGTAGAATGGTGTGTAGTGTACGTAGCGTCGAATTCCTCTCTCTTTTTACTGGGAAGTGGAAAGCACTTTTATGCGACAAAATCATTGTTGCTTCACATTCCCACATTAAAACCCAGGAAAATCCGAGAAAAAAAAGGGCCAGAAAGAAAGAGATCGAATTTCCAGATGGGTTTAGTGGGTTTTCTCAAGTTTGCATTCAAATGCTTCTTCTTGCTTTCTTGGTACTCCAATTCACTTGTTTTCTACTAGCTTCAAACAAAACCTTTTTTAGTTTTAGAAAGCTAAATGAAAACACTTTAGTAGTTTCCCTTTCCTCTTGTTTGGCCTTGTACTCGAATATGTCCGAATTTCATGTTGGATACTTGATGATCCTTGTGAATCAAGTACTTGTTTGTTTCATTTCTGTTTAGTTTCAACTTTCAAGCTCTTTCTATTTACATTTGGTAGAATTTATGTCCACGTTCAATACACTCTGACGTATTACGTATTTTACTTTCAGGCCTCTCTTTGGTCTGGGCTGTCCTCTGTAATCTCTCTCTCTCTCTCTCTCTCTCTCTCTCTCTCTCTCTCCCTGTATGTATATACATATGCATTATGTATATACACACACGTGTTTGTAGTTTGTACATTTTTCTTTTTGTATTTGTATGTTAGATAGATGTGTTGTGTATATTACAGTAGTTTACTATTACACGGATAAAATTCACGTAGTTTGTGAACGAAGTTCAGCGGCTAAATTAGAGTCCAATAAACTGTATATATCGTGTGTGCTTATGTGGAAATAATGTCTTGAACAGGTATGCCTCGATTCGGGCAATCGAGAATAATTCCAATTCGGAGATGCGAAATGTGGTGGCCTATTGGATTCTTTTCTCTCTGGTTTCTCTCTTTGAGCTTGCTTTTGTGAAACTTATTGACTGGTAATTAAGTCTGCTCCATTGTAGTTTATGTGCTCAAAATGTGATAAAGCTTGCCCAAGGATTATTTAGGATTCATGTCGAACATCAAAGTAGGGTCCATTTATTTGTGTTGTTCGACATGGTCTAGTGGCGAAAATAATGTTTTTGACGGGGTTCTAACTCCTACGTGATTGGTTAAATAGCCTAATGGTTGATCTACCTCTAGCTAGGAATGCACTATAGTTATATGTTTCTGTTTTCGGTCAGAATGGCAAAGAGCTTATATACATTAGGTTACAATCTCACTAAACCAACGTGGAGACGAGGGTCGTAACCCTACCACCATGCTCCGCAACTGATGGTGGTCACGGAGACCAGTTCTATTGACAATAACCATATGACAACCCTTTTTCTTGTGATTCTATGATGATGTACAGTTCAGATTCTCACATAGTAGCGTCTGATCTTATACTTTGACATGGTGTTCAACTATGATACAAAGCTCTGAGTCCCCAAAATTCGAAGTGACTAGGGGCTTCGAGTAAAAATTCAGATATTGGTCTTCTCACTAAAACGAAACAACTATAGACCGAGACTTGTACAACAACATGCATGTTTGGCGAGATATGAATCTCTTTGATGTCTTCCCTATACGTACTGATAATTTAATACAGAGTCAATAAGTATCCTACAAGATAAAACGGTAAGAAAGCCAGGTTGACATAAATCGTTTCTGCCTCAAATGCATCGTCTTTTGGGTAGATTTAGCACCGAAAGGATGAGAAATTGAGAATACAGCTGGTGGATAAGTACAGCTGCATGTCATGATGCTTTTCAGGAATTGTTCGATTTGATACAGGGTTTTTTGAGTGAGCATAGATTGTACTTTAACTCATTTCCTAATTTATGCATACCAGGCTTCTGTTCTGGCCTTACATGAAGTTAATGGCCACGTGCTTTTTGGTGCTACCTCATTTTAATGGTGCTTCTTATGTTTATGAGTGCCTGGTTCGCCCGTGCTTGTCTGTGGATCCACGAGGTGCTATCAAATACTTCATTAAACCCAAGGAGGAAAAATCTAATATTGCCGAAGTCTTTCTAGCTGTGGCAGAGAGGTATGTTGAAGAGAATGGATCTGAAGCTTTGGAGAAACTCCTTGATCGAAAGGTAAGCTACTCAGTAAGTCCTGCCAGTGATAGATAAGAAATTTTCTAATGGGGTCACACTATACCAGTTATATAAATGGGGCCTTTTCGTAGCAAAGGCATTGAGTCATGGAAGTTCATATTCAATGCCAGACCTGGTCATATAAGCTTGCATCTTCTGAATTCCGATCTATGCATAAGTGTACTCTTTGGTCGTGTTCACATTAAGAGTTTGGGAAGGGATATGCCGAGGGAAACAAGATGATTTAGGAAAAAGATGAACTGAAAAAGCTAAATTCACGAATTGCTTTCCAGGCCATTTTCTTTCCCTCAAAAAATTTCGTCGCACATCCATGATCCAAAGTTAGTGCATTGGAATTTGTAATCAGAATCATTAGATTGAGTTGGCTTATCGGTTTATATGTTAATAATTATGAGGGTCTTCACAACTTTGATACACAGAATATGTGCGACATTGTATCTGCTTATGAGTTACCATTTCCCTTTGTTTCAGTCCAAGCATACAAAGCCTGACATTGGCATGGAAGAGATCAAGGCAATGGCTAATACAGAGGAGAAGGAAACAGCTGCAGCAATCAGGGTAACTACTGTTGGACTGTATCTGTTTCTGCATTTAATTTCAATTGGGATCTACTGTTGGTCTGCTTAGTTTCCGGGGAAAGACACTGGCCTCCAGGAAAAGTTAAGTGCTTTCTAAAAATTGAGACTGAGAAACTGTTGTTAGTTTTGCCATTTAAAGTCTTGTCTTGTTATATTTCATGTGGAATTGAGTTGCGTCCTGGTTAAATAGAATAAACTTAAGGAGATGGCATTGAGAATGTTTTGTTTGCCTCTGTTCGAAATTTTTTACATCACGATTGAGTTTTGGTTAGAAAATTTGTACGAACCTAAGAAGCACGGACATGTCTACCGGCCTCACGTATCCCTGTCCAACACGTGTCGGTCACAGACACGATAAGACACCCTCCGAACATGTATTGGACATGCCCAAATACTTGTCTTATGATTTTATTACATTTCTTTTAGTTAGACACATTGTGAACACTCTAGGACATGTTGGCAACACTCTTGGAACATTAAAAGGACACATTAAAATGTCTCTGACGTTTGTACGGAATCAGAATATACCTATTTAATACAAATACACTTTACATTTGACGTGTCCCCGACGTGTCCGTGTCCTAATTTTCGGAGAAATGATTTGTCCGTTTGTCCCTGTCGTGTCGTGTCCATATCCTGTATCCCTGTCCGTGCTTCTTAGGTATTAACAACCATAGTTGATTGCGAAGATCATAAAAAAAAAAAAAAAACCATAGATGATTGGCATGCATTTTCGTTAATTCGATTCGTGAGTATAATGCATGAGCCATCTGTTTTCTTAGTCCAAATATGAAGAACATAATGTTGGCAAGGTGGATGCTGGAGCAGTGGAACAACCAGAGAAAAGACCAATAGCTGCAACAACATTGGTAAGGTTTCCTTTCGTTCTTCCTATTGTATTAATGCATTCTTTTCAAGACGAAACCCTGATGAGCAAAGGTTTTTTTTTCTCCAGTCCAAAGTGGAAGAGCCTAGTGTTGGTAAGGAGAATGCCAATACGGGGCAATTGAAGGATGAAAATCCAGCAGTTGCGACAGAGCAGGTAGCAGCACTGGTCGAATATTCATTTGTACTTTGGTTTTTTAGGTGCAGCTTTCTTTGTGCAACTCCAGTTCTCGTATTTGTCTCTTTCCCATCTCTGATCTCTACAGTTGCTTTCTGCTGGTTTCTATTACATGAACTTTCGCTATCTTTCTAGGCTGTGTGTGGATCATGAATGTGTGAAGGGATTTACCAACAAAAGGGGAATAGGGAAATCGAAGAAATAAATCTAGCTTTTTCAATATCTTCTTTTCCTTCCCACACCCCCCCAAGGCTGTATTATGATCAGAGGGACTTGTAGAGAGATATGTTATGAAAGGAAATGTGAGACCAATACACCTTATATGTAAGAGCAGAATTCCTTTGCTTGGTTTTTTTCTCCCACCAGAAATTCCTCCACAGATCCCCGATCCAAACACATCCTCTGCATACCTGATGATCAAAACAAAGCCATGAGATTTGCTATCTTGCAAGATTAGAAACCATAGAATCAAATCTCAACTCATCTTGTTGTCAGGTGAAGTGTGTAGAGCCAAATCTTGCTCAAAATGAGAAGAAAACAGTTGCCGCTGGGGAAATTAAAGAGAAGACAGTTGCAGCAACTGGTGGAGAGAACAAAGTGTAAAGTTGAGAGATGACAATATCGATTTGTGGAAACCCAAAAATTAGGGTTAACTTTCATTAAACTGGGTATATATACAACGCAAGATACAACAATTACAATGAGGTCCTAACTAATTAACTATTTACATACTAAGGATAAATAATGAAACTCCGTCCAACAAACTAATTCATTAATCTAACACTCCCCCTCAAGTTGGTGCGAAGATATCTATCAAGCCCAACTTGAATGCAATAGGGTGGAAACTCTTGCTGCCAAGTCCCTTTGTGAATATATCAGCCAACTGATCTCCAGATCTCACAAAAGGCATACATATCGAACCCTCGCTCAGTTTCTCCTTGATGAAGTGTCTGTCAATCTCAATATGCTTCGTTCTATCATGTTGAACAGGATTATGAGCAATGTTTATAGCAGCCTTATTATCACAGTAGAGTTTCATAGGACCACAGTCAATGAAACCCAAATCACGTAATAAGGTTTGGAGCCACAAGAGCTCGCAAACACCGTGAGCCATGGCTCTGTACTCTGCCTCTGCGCTAGATCTAGCAACCACTGATTGCTTTTTACTTCGCCAAGTAACCAAATTCCCTCCAATAAAGGTACAATAGCCAGAGGTAGAGCGTCTATCATCCACAGAACCAGCCCAGTCAGCATCAGTAAAAGCCTCCAACCGCAAATGGCCATGATTAGAGAACAGAATTCCTCTTCCTGGAGCTGATTTGAGATACCTCAGAATACGATAAACTGCATCCAGGTGTGAAATACGAGGATCATGCATAAACTGGCTAACTACACCCACTGCATAGGTAATATCCGGCCGGGTGTGAGCTAAATATATCAGTCGCCCAACAAGTCGCTGATACCTCTCCTTATTAGTACGTTCACCCATATCTCCACTCAAATGATGATTTGGCTCAATAGGAGAATCTGCAGGCTTACAACCCAACATGCCTGTTTCTTCCAAAAGATCAAGAATATATTTTCGTTGAGAGATAAAAATACCTCTATCAGATCTTGCCACTTCCATTCCAAGGAAGTATCTCATCGCTCCCAAGTCCTTAATCTCGAATTCTTGGGCAAGTCGAGACTTCAAATTATGAATTTCATTCACATCGTCACCTGTCATTATTATATCATCAACATAAACAATAAGGACAGCAATCTTACCATCACTCCTCTTAATGAATAGAGTATGGTCAGCGTGGCTCTGTTTGTAGCCGAAACTCAGCATGGCCTTTGAGAATCTGCCAAACCAAGCCCTAGGTGACTGCTTCAAACCATACAATGCCTTCTTCAATTTGCACACCTTTCCCTCACTTGCAGTGGAAGAAAAACCTGGTGGAATATCCATATACACTTCCTCATCTAGATCACCGTGAAGGAATGCATTTTTTACATCAAACTGTTGAAGTGGCCAATTCAGGTTAGCTGCACAGGAAAGTAAAGCTCGCACAGAATTCATCTTTGCTACTGGAGCAAATGTCTCCTCATAGTCAATACCGTAGGTTTGAGTGAACCCTCTGGCGACCAATCTAGCTTTGTATCTGTCAATTGTACCATCTGCATTCTGTTTAACAGTAAATACCCACTTACATCCCACTGATTTCTTTCCTCCAGGAAGTGGTACTAGCTCCCAAGTGCCATTCTTTTTCAAAGCTGTCATCTCCTCTACCATAGCTCTTTTCCATTCGGGTATGACTAATGCATCCTTCCAATTCTGTGGAATAGATATAGAGGAAAGAGACGAAACAAAGGCATAATATGAAGGAGATAAATGATCATAAGACACGAATTGGGAGATGGGATGTAGAGTACATGATCTTTTCTCTTTTCGAATAGCAATAGGACGATCATCAATAACAGGAGGTTCAATAAGAGAAGAATCACTACTAGATAAGTCAACTGAGAGAGGAGAATCATTAACAGGAGGAGAATCATTACCAGATGAGTCAGCTGAGGAGTCTGGAACTAGAGTATGCAATGGTGATTGACAGAGTGGTATCACATGGGAGGACTTCCCATCTTTCTGTCTAGCATAGGTCTTTAAGTTGCCTTGCAACCGTGCTGGAAGTCCATCAGTGTCATCGCCCATGCCATGTGTTGCCTCTTCAGCAGATACTGTTTCTTTCTCTCCCTCAACTTGATTATAAAATACTATTTCTTTCTCTCCATCAACATGATTATAAAATAGGTGCTCCCCCTCACCATGATTATACATAGTAAACATCTCTTCTTTCTGATTAGACTCCCCCTGAAGAGATGACTTGGAGAGGGAATAAAAAGACTCTCTTTCCCAAAAAGTGACATCCATGGAGACTAAAAACTTTCTAGAATATGAATCATAACACTTGTATCCCTTCTGGGTAGGAGAGTACCCAACAAAAATACATTTATGGGCTTTATGACCCAACTTACCTCCGGAAGGGTGGGGTGCATGGACAAAGCACACACAACCAAAAACTCTCGGGGGAAGAGTGATAGCATGATAACTGCTAGGAAGACACTCTATGGGAGTCCTGAAGTTGAGAACACTGGATGGCATACGATTGATAAGATAAGCGGCAGTTAAAATGGCTTCTCCCCATAAGAATTTTGGAACATTCATGGTAAACAAAAGAGACCGAGCAACCTCAGCCAAATGACGATTCTTGCGTTCAGCAACTCCATTTTGTTGTGGAGTGTCTACACAAGTCGTCTGAAACAGAATACCACGCTCATCAAGAAAAGCTCTAAAACCTTTATCAATATACTCAGTGCCATTATCACTACGGAGAATTTTAATTTTTGCATCAAACTGAGTACTCACCATCGCATGAAAAGATTGAAAACAAGAAAAAACTTCACTCTTTGATTTAAGTAAAAACACCCAAGTAGCACGAGAATAACAATCGATAAAAGTGACAAATCAACGATACCCCTTAATAGAAGTAACAGGAGAGGGCCCCCAGACATCAGTGTGAATAATCATAAACGGGGACTCACTTCTTTTGTTAATAGGTGCATAAAAAGAACGCTTATATTTTCCAAGCTCACAGGCTTCACAAAAAAACTGACTCCGATGACAATGTTTAGTTAGATTAGGAAAAAGTTTTTCTAAAATCCCATAAGATGGATGACCCAATCTACGGTGCCACTGATGTAACATAGAGAGACTTGGACTCGTATCTACTTGCAGAGCCAGACCACTTGGCATGGGTGAAGGAGACGGACGAGGAGCAGACTCCAGATAATAAAGGCCATCACTTGATCTACCACTGCCAATCACCTTTCCTGTACCCAGTTCCTGAAAGACACAATGTGTAGGGAAAAAGGTCACTGAGCAATTTAAGGATTGTGTAATACTACTAATAGAGAGAAGGTTAGTAGGAAAATTTGGCACATGAAGAACTGAAGAAAGAGGAAGGGTTGGAGAGCATCGAATGGAACCTTTCCCTGAAATAACACCAGATAGGGATCCATCTGCCACTCGAACCTTATCCTTACCAGAACATGTAGAGTAGGAATCGAAAAATGAAGAACAACCTGTCATATGATCTGTGGCACCAGAATCTATGATCCACGGAAAAGAGGATGCATTAGTTGGAATACTTGTAGAGAAAGCTGCAGTAGAGGTAGGAGCTATAGTAGATGGAGTATCAAGCCTGGCCAGTAGGTGCTTGAGAGCTTGTATCTCCTCCCTAGAAAGAGGGCCAGTTGGAACGTGGTTGGGATTACCCGCCATATCAACAGAAGGTAGTGAACAAGTACCAGACACTAACAATTCCCAAAAACAACTCCAATCAAGGGAATCAACTCAAATAAGCAATATCCAATCAATTGGGGCCCCAAACTTCAACAATCCACGAACAATCAACTACCAACAACCAGAGATAGTAGTAACAATCTACTAAAAAATGCCGTAAGAACAATCCAGGAGCCAAACTCACTAGGTTTAATTCAAACTGACTCTGTCGAACTCAAATAGCAGCAGCGGAAGCTTGAAAGTACCTGACTTGAACGTGAAACGACCTGAAAAACTCCGGCGAGCTCCGGTGAGGGAAGGCGACGCCGGAAAGCAGTGGTCGGAGGTCCGAACAAGGCCAGAAGATTGTCGGTGAACCGTAGGTTTCAAATCTGAGTGGCAAATAAGGCTGAAACTGGTTGATATAGTAGTATGCTACTGTTCATCGGTACTGTTCACAAAACACTATTCACCGAACTGTTCACGCGACACTGTTCACGGGTACTGTTCACGCGACA
Source organism: Rhododendron mucronatum var. ripense (assembly GCA_019656295.1). Lineage (NCBI taxonomy): Eukaryota > Viridiplantae > Streptophyta > Magnoliopsida > Ericales > Ericaceae > Rhododendron > Rhododendron mucronatum. Next base: position 299,389 of record BPLT01000086.1, read on the forward strand.
CTGTTCACGCGTACTGTTCACGGATTACTGTTCACTCAACACTGTTCAAGATTTGGTGAAAGGGAAATCCCACGTTAGGGTTAGGGTTAGGGTTAGGATCTCTGCTTTGATACCATGTAAAGTTGAGAGATGACAATATCGATTTGTGGAAACCCAAAAATTAGGGTTAACTTTCATTAAACTGGGTATATATACAACGCAAGATACAACAATTACAATGAGGTCCTAACTAATTAACTATTTACATACTAAGGATAAATAATGAAACTCCGTCCAACAAACTAATTCATTAATCTAACACAAAGCCGTCGAGGTAACTGATTCAGAGAAAGTTCAGAGAGAGTGGGCTTGTTCTTTATGCCAGGTGACAATTCTAGGTGAGAAGAACTTGGATTCTCATCTTCAAGGGAGAAAACACAAGTTTAAGTTTAAAAAGCTGAAAGCAAGTAACAAGAACAAAAACAAGAGCAAGGGTTCCTTCTCTTCAGCAGCCAGTTTGGAGCCAAAAATTAGAACCAAGGAACAAGAACAAAATGTGCAATCAAAGGTTATACTGGATGATTGGAAGAGGCTCTACTCAAATACCAAGACCAACTTCCGTGAAGTTGCAATCAAAGGTTTCTGGGACATGTACGATCCGGAGGGATACTCTCTTTGGTTCTGTGACTACAAGTACAATGACGAGAATACTGTTTCATTCGTTACCCTAAACAAGGTCAGTGGATTTCTTCAACGGATGGATCTGGCTCGAAAGTTTGCCTTCGGGAAGATGCTGATTATTGGGTCAGAGCCCCCATTCAAGGTGAAGGGGCTTTGGCTTTTCCACGGTCAGCAAATACCGCAATTCATAATCGATGAGTGCTATGACATGGAGCTCTATGATTGGAAGAAGGTTGACATAAGTGATGAAGACCAGAAGGAGAGGGTGAATCAGATGATAGAGGACCAGGATCCCTTTGAAGGAGAGGCACTTTTGGATGCCAAGTGCTTTAGGTGATGATAGCCTCAGTTAAATCAGCTTAGTTTTGGTCATGTACATTGTCTTCGTTGGGAGTAGATGATTTGTGCTCTTCTATTCAAATGTTTAGCAGTTTAGGTAACGTTAATATTTTGAGGATTCAAGGACATAACATTATGGTTTTGTATCTCATTACTGTTGAGCTTTGGAACTTACTATGGTTTTCTTGGTTAAGCCAAAAAAAGAACAAAAAGTGCAAGTGAATCGGACTAATGAGCAACGCATAGTGAAAGAGGTACCAGTGGTGGGACGAATCAAACTAAATTTTGGTGCAGTATCTGTGATGTTAAGTTGCAGAGTGAGAGTACTTTGGCCTCTCATCTCAGAGGGAAGAAGCGTTTATCCAAGACTCAACAACACATAATCAATACCATGGGTGGAGGGTATTACTAGGACTATGGAAGCATTTTAGTGTGAAATTCAAAGCTGCAATTTTGTGTGGTGTTTTGTGGTTGGTATTTGATGGTAATGGAACTGATGGGCGAGCAAGTTAAAGATTAACATGGCTGTCTCCTATTTATGCCCTTAATACTACGAGTAATTTTGATGATTTCAGTTGGTCTGGGTAGAGAGCTTGTGCGACAGGGATGGTCCCTTTTGAGCCTTGTAAATATGGTACTCGTCTGTCCATTGGACGGGATACCGAGTAATCTAATTATAATATGATTTGGCATGCAAGTCTCACCACAGGTCGTTACAGGTTTTTGCTTATGATTTATACGAGTAGGTTAGTATCTCTGTTTGAGTGCAATGATCTTCCTGAGGATAATTGATCATTCATTTTGCTTTAGACCAAATGGGATCAAGTATGGTAAATTTCATCCTGTCGGCGAATTTAGAGAAAAAGAGAGAATTTTTTATAGTTTCTTTTCCATAGGGCCAACCCATAAGTGCTCACAAAAAGTAAAACAAAGACAGAAAGATAAATAAAGGTAATAACGCACCATTGTTGGAATGGTATTATTTCATCAAAAGGGTTCCCACCATTTGTAAAATTATCACTTTGGGGAAGTAGACATTGCCAGGGATACTCCAGAGCATCTAGGTAAATCCTTCCATTGTTGAGTTAAAGTCTTGACCTGAGTGTAAAAATGAACCAAGCCCTGGTTTGCAGATTGAATAAAATGAAGTTTAGATATACTGCTATCGGAGCCAGTGTTGTCTAAATGGACTAAAAGTCCATGTTTTCTCGGATTTGAAGGCAAGTCATTCTACTCAAGTACATCAGCTAAAATGCCATTTAATGGAAACTCACCCTGGTTGCACGTCATGTGCACCCACACATGCGACTGCATTTGCATATTGTTTAAACTGTTTGCGTAAGTACATGTTACTATTCACGTGAGTACATGTTACCGTATAAATTGAGATCGCTCGCAAAAGATGCATTCGAGCCAGAAAATGAGATAAAAGGGCAACGGAACTGAATGGGAACATGGATGGCGAGCTAAGTCATGTCCCAAGGGTTGCGAATTTGCAACCGCAGAATGAACTTTGTCTTCAGTAAAACCACTTCTAGTCTAGGAAAACAAAAAAGAAACAACTGACCAGTTGTTTGTAGAAACTAATCCTGTCAAGAAGCAGAGCCAAGGATCTCGCACTCATACAATGACTTGTCAAACTACATTCCATTTTTTGGACGCAAGTACCGATTCATTCATTATTAAGGTTCGATCTCTGTTTTGTATTCGGGACCCAAACCAAACCAAGTAAAAAGTCCTAAATTAATAAAATTTTCGGTCGCAAGCGCCAGCCAATACATATTGAAGACTTGCTTGGACTCCGAGTTCCTGTAGTGAGTTGAAAGAGCTGCAATTTACAGCGCCGATAAGCGGCGTCATTTGTGGACAATTTAGACACCCGTTTAATTAATCAGCCAAATGACATTGTTTTAGAAGAAAAAAATGTTTATCCTTGGGGCAAGCTATTTGCAACTATAAATTCCCTAAAGGTAGCATGTTCTAAATCTAACCCACAAATCTTATAACAATTTCTTAAATGCAACCTAACAAATATCCATGAACTCCCCAAAATACCCTTATGCATTACCATCACCAAAACACAACAACATACCACCACCACCATGACCTGCAACTTCCATCACCACTGTCGTCGGCCACAATTTCCACCTCCACCACCTGCCAAAGTGGTAGCCAGATTCAGAGCTCAAAAACTCAACTTTGGGTGAAACCTAGATGCTCAAATTGAGAGAATTTGACTAAAAGATCAAACCCAGATGCCCAACTACATCTCTCCCTCTACTTCTCTCTCTCTCCCCCTTCGTACAACAGCATCAATACCAATCCTCTACCACCAACACATCACGTCACCACAACCACCAGTCACTCCATCACCACCAAACCACCACTAGATCCGCCATCACCGCCTCCTTTGTACCGGGCAACACCACTCCTTTCAATTTTCTTTTGCCCACATGGTCGATACATATTCTTGAAAAATTTAGAAAATTTCCGATTTTAAAACTCAAAAATATTTGCAAAATTCGGTCCTAATACATGAAAATCTGAGAAATATTCAGATTTTGATATTTGAATGGTGAAAATGCATTTTCAGAATGCGCCATACTTCGTAAAACGCATTTTGTGAATGCGCGATTGACATCACGCTTTTTCGTAATGCGCGATGGAATATTTTTACAAAGGGAACTTGTCGTCGTCGTCGTCTTCTGGTTCGTCATCATTGTTGTCGGGGTTTGAACATCGTGAACATCTTATTTAGAAATGCACCGATCGCAATCGTGTCTTGGCTGGGTGTTGGAAAGGATAAGAGGAAGACGCAATTCAACATCATGTCTAGTAGGAATAAGCCCTAAGCTGCCCCATCTGCCCTTAAAATTTGGGCATTATGATAGCTGATCATGGGAGAAAATTTTAGCTGTATGGTCGGAGGGAGGTGAATTAGGTTTAGGCTGGTTGTGGGAGTTGGAGGTTTTGGTTATGGGGGAGGTGGGAGGAAGGAACCAGTGGTGGTTATGGTGGAAACATGGGAGGGAGGAAGATGGGTGAGTTGTATTTAGTAATTTTAAGGGTATTTTTGTCAATTTTTTCAGGGCATTTTTATCCGAAAGTAATTAATTTTAAAATAGGTTACTTTTAAAAAATTTGTAGTTGTAAATAGCTAACCCCTTATCCTTTGGTACCGTCGTTCACCTTTCTCTCTCCTCACGTGAGAATATCACCACCTTTTTGGTCTGGGCTCTCCTCTGTAATCTCTCTCTCTCTCTCTCTCAAGATATATAGTACTATGCATGTATTGCATTAATTTATTCAGTGATATATAAAAATGTAAAATTTTCAGACCTAAGTTTACTTAATGTTACAGAATAGAGTCTGGTAAACTTGATATACTGTGCTAATGTAGAGATATTCTTTTGGACAGGCATGCCTCGATTCGGGCAATCGAGAATAATTCCAACTCGGAGATGCGAAATGTGGTGGCCTATTGAATTCTTTTCTCTCTGGTTTCTCTCTTTGAGCTTGCTTTTTGTGAAACTTATTGACTGGTAATTAAGTCTGCTGCATACCCTAGGGATTTTGCTTAATAATGTTATTCCATTGTTTATGTGCTCAAAAGGGTGGGGACGGCTCAAGAATTTTCATCCAGAACAAAAATATAATGTGTAATGACGGGAAAGTTTTTCCAAAAATAAACTTTTACTTGGAAAGATATATTATAATCATATGGAATTTGTACATATAAATTTGATTGTTTTATAAAAGGATACTCCATCATATAACCCTTAGTATTGTACAATATGCCATGACAAGTCTTCAATGTTAAAAAGAGATGAATTATACTATTCAACTACCCCAATTTAATTGGACTTTTATTAGTTTAACTCCACACGAGTGATCCAATGCCAACAATACTAAAGTAGTCTCATACCCCTTAATTGGGCTAAACGTACTCTCAATACAACTCCTAGGTCCGGCTCTGAACATTTTGAACCCCTAGGTGGTTGTTGAAAATGGGGCATCTCATTTCTAGTATAGGAAACAACACAAAGCGTGGCAAAGTTGTTTTAGCTGCCACTTTAGAGCCTCAGGTCACGAGGTCGAGCCTCACAAGTAGCGTTTCAAAACCTTTTTATTTTATTTTATGAAGGTTCCAAAATTGATGCTTAAAAATTGAAAGGGGAAGGAATCAAACCCACATCTCGTGCTCTAAGTGCACACTTGCTTGCCACTAGCACTACTTTAGAAGTGTTATAATATAGTCTACATAAATAATATTTAACATATTCTATTCTTTTGAGGCCTCATCATTGGGCCTCAGGCTATGCCTAGGGTCGGTCATGACCATCCATATGGCTATACGTATGAGATTTTAATTTTGATCCCGTCATATAAGGTATAGTGAGGTCTTCTACAAACTGTGGTGTGGTGCATGGGCCAACATTTCCCTTGTGGAGGTGATAGAGTATCATGCACTCCCATTTTGTTTTTTGTTTTTTTTTTCATTCTGTTTTTTGTTTTTTTTTCATTCTGAGAGTGTATGAGAAGGGAAAATTTTGTTCAAGAACAAATACGTGAAAAGATATTTTTGTCAAACTAAATTAGGAGTACTTTTGTAAATTAAAGAGAGACGAATAATTTCTTTCTCCATTTATTATTCTTTCTTCGCAAATAATTACTACTATTTTGACAAATAATTCTTTCTTTCTTCACAGGAAGGAAAGCCATACTCCCACTTTCTATATCTAAATAAATTATAGCTTCTCTCTCTTACTTTCCCTCCACCAACTCTGTTTCTTTAGGAGTCCGGATCCCCTGTCTGACCCCAATTGGGACAGGGGCTATCCTACACCTTTCAGTCGTTAATCTTGCAAATTAATGGTTGAGATGTACTGAGAATTTTTTTATCTAAACGATGTCGTTTTAAAATAAAAAATGCTCGATATATCTCAATCGTTGATTTATGAGATCAACGGCCAGGAGGAGGCCGGATAGGCTTCTGTAGGCCTGTCCGGTTTGGGTCGTACAGGAGATCTATGGGCATTTATTTACACGCCTATTCGAATTCCTCTTTCTTATTCCTGGAAGCACTTTTACGCGTCAAAAAATCGTGGTTGCTTCGCATTCCCTCCGACATTAAAACCCAGGAAAATCCGAGAAAAAAGGGCCAGAGAGAAAGAGATCTAATTTTCAGATGGGTTTGGTGGGTTTTCTCAAGTTTGCATTCAAATGCTCCGACTTGCTTGCTTGGTACTCCAATTCACTTGTTTGCAGGACTCTCTTTGGTCTGGGCTGCCCTCTGTACTCTCTCTCTCTCTCTCTCTCTCTCTCTCTCTCTCTCTCTGTGTGTGTATATAATATGCATACATATTATGCATACATATGTATGAGTATCACACACGTGTGTACATTTTTCTTTTTGTATTTTGTATCATTGTATGTAGATAGATGAGAAAAACTTTTTAATGGAGCTTTCCTTGGATAGTTGTTTATGGAGATGAATCACGCGCGTTTGTTCCGGCTTTAGACGGTCTAGATTTAAATAAACTTTTTTCCGGGGAAGAGTTTAGTTTCGGCTTTTGACGGTCCGGATTTAAATGAAACTTTACTGGGGAAAAATTACTCTTCTACCCGAAAAAGTTTCATTTAAATTCAGAAACTCGAAAGCCGAAACGGATGGCCGAAATCGCGTGGATCCATGAATTAGGGAATCATGGCCCCTCCGTGAATATGTCAATCTCGTAGATAGATATGCGTGCCTTGTGTATATTACATTAGTTTATTATTACAAGGATAAAAATTTGTAGTGTAATGTAGTGTTTGAAGTTCAGCGGCTAAATCAGAGTCCAGTAAACTGCATATATATTGTGCGCTGATCGTGGAACTAATTTTATGAACAGGTATGCCTCGATTCGGGCAATCGAGAACAATTCCAGCTCGGAGATGCAAAATGTGGTGGCATATTGGATTCTTTTCTCTCTGGTTTCTCTCTTTGAGCTTGCTTTTGTGAAACTTACTGACTGGTAATTAAGTCTGCTCCATTAAGTCAGAATGGTATCACCAAATTTAAGCAGCAGATACAAATGAACGAAACCATTTGCTAGGACTTGCCTTTAAAACTTGCTTCGCAAGTGGAGGGTGTTGAAAGAGGCAAAGAGCTATATACACAAGTTTACAATCTCACTAAACCGACGTGGAGACGAGGGTCGTAACCTACCACCATGCTCCACAACTGATGGTGGTTACAACTGATGGTGGTTACAGAGACCAGTTCTATTGACAATTTACCAATCAGATTCTCGCATGGTAGTGTCTGATCTTATACTTGACGCGGTGTTCAACTATGATACAAAGCTCTGAGTCCCCATAATTTGAAGTGAGTAAGGGTTTCGAGTGGAAATTCAAATATTGGTCTTCTCACTAAAATGAAACAACTACAGACCAAAACTTGTACAACAACATGCATGTTTGGCGAGATATGCGTGCATGTTAGGATATATCATTTTCACCCGCCCTCCCAAAAATTAGCATCCTCTTTTGGGTAGATTTAGCACTGAGAGGATGAGAAATTGAGAATACAGCAGGTGGATAACTACAGCTGCATGTCATGATGCTTTTCAGGAATTGTTCAATTTGATACAGGGTTTTTTCAGTGAGAGCATAGATTGTACTTTAACTCATTTCCTTATTTATGCATACCAGGCTTCCATTCTGGCCTTTCATGAAGCTAATGGCCGCTTGCTTTTTGGTGCTACCTCATTTTAATGGTGCCTCTTATGTTTATGAGTGCCTGGTTCGCCCGTGCTTGTCTGTGGATCCACAAGGTGCTATTAAATACTTCATCAAAGCCAAGGAGGAAAAATCTCATAATGCCAAAGTCTTTCTAGCTGTGGCAGAAACGTATGTTGAAGAGAATGGATCTGAAGCTTTGGAGAAACTCCTTGATCAAAAGGTATGCCACTCAGTAAGTCCTAGATAAGTTGTCTAATGGGGTCATATTTTACCAGTAATATAAATGGGACCTTTTCGTAGCGAAGGCTTTGAATCATGGAAGTTCATATTCGATGCCAGACCTGGTCATTACATGCAAACGTTGATATGCTTGCATCTTCTGAATGCCGATCTATGCATAGGTGCACTCTTTGGTCATGTTCACGTTAAGAATTTGGGAAGGGATATGCAGAGGGAAACAAGATGATTTAGGGAAAAGATGAACTGAAAAAGCTAAATTTATGAATTGATTTCACTGTCATTTTCTTTCCCTCAAAAAATCTGGTCGCACTTCCATGATGCAAAGTTGGTGCATTTGAATTTGTAATCGGAATCGTTAGATGGAGTTGGCTTATTGGTTTTTACGTTAATAGTTGTGAGGGTCTTCACAATTTTGATACATGGAATATGTGCGACATTGGATCTGCTTATGACTATAAATACCCTTTCCCTTTGTTTCAGTCCAAGCATACAAAGCCTGACATTGGCATGGAAGAGATCAAGACAATGACTAATATAGAGAAGGAAACAGCTGCTGCAATCCAGGTAACTACTGTTGGACTGTATCTGTTTCTGCTGTTAATTTCAATTGGTATCTACTGTTGGTCTGCTTAGTTTCCGGGGAAAGACACTGGCCTCCAGGAAAAGTTAAGTGCATTCTAAAAATCGAGAATGAAAAAAACTGTTGGTAGTTTTGCCATTTAAAGTCTGGTCTTGTTATATTTCATGTGGAATTGAGTTTCGTCCTGCCGTCCTGGTTAAATAGTCACGATTGAGGTTTGGTTAAAAAATTTGTACGTTAATAGTTGTGAGGGTCTTCACAATTTTGATACATGGAATATGTGCGACATTGGATCTGCTTATGACTATAAATACCCTTTCCCTTTGTTTCAGTCCAAGCATACAAAGCCTGACATTGGCATGGAAGAGATCAAGACAATGACTAATACAGAGAAGGAAACAGCTGCAGCAATCCAGGTAACTATTGTTGGACTGTATCTGTTTCTGCTGTTAATTTCAATTGGTATCTACTGTTGGTCTGCTTAGTTTCCAGGGAAAGACACTGGCCTCCAGGAAAAGTTAAGTGCATTCTAAAAATCGAGAATGAAAAAAACTGTTGGTAGTTTTGCCATTTAAAGTCTGGTCTTGTTATATTTCATGTGGAATTGAGTTTCGTCCTGGTTAAATAGACACGATTGAGGTTTGGTTAAAAAATTTGTACGAACCAAAGAAGCATGGACACATCTACCAGCCCCACGTATCCATGTCCGACATGTTTCGGTCACGGACACGATACAACACTCTTCGGACATGTATTGGGCATGCATAAATACTTGTCTAATGATTTATTTTATTTCTTCTAGTTAGACACATTGTGGATGCTCTAGGACCTGTTGGCAACACTCTTGGAACATTAAAAGGACACATTAAAATGTCTCTGACGTTTTTACAAAATCAGACCATACCTCTATAATACAAATACAAATACACTTTACATTTGACGTGTGCCCGACGTGTCCGTGTCCTAATTTTCAGAGAAATGACTTGTCCGTGTCGTGGCGTGTCCATATCCCGTATCTGTGCTTCTTAGGTATGAATGGCCATAGTTGATTGGCAAGCGATTCCATTTATTTAATTCATGAGTATAATGTATAAACCATGTTTTCTTAGTTCAAATATGAAGAACCTAATGTTGGGAAGGTGGATGCTAGAGCAGTGGAACAACCAGAGAAAAGACCAGTAGCTGCAACAAAATTGGTAAGGTTTCCTATCGTTCTTCCTATTGTATTTAATGCTTTCTTTTAAAGATGAAACCCTGATGAGTGAAGATTTTCTTTCTCCAGTCCAAAGTGGAAGAGCCTGGTGTTGGTAAGGAGAATGCCAATACGGGGCAACTGAAGGATAACAATCCAGCAGTTGCAACAGAACAGGTAGCAGCACTGGTCGAATTTTCATTTGTACCTTGGTTTTTTAGGTGCTGCTTTCTTTGTGCCACTCCCATTCTTATATTTATCTCTTTCCCATCTCTACAAGCTATTTCTGCTGGTTTCTGTTAGATGAACTTTCGTGATCTTTCTAGGATGTGTCTGGATCATGGATTTGTGAAGGGATTTACCAACGGAAGGGGAATAGGGAAATCAAAGAAATAAATCTAGCTTTTGATTATCTTCTTTTTGCTGTATTTTGATCAGAGGGATTTGAGGATAGATATGTTATGAAAAGCTGTGCTCTATTTAGGAACAGAACTCCTTTGCTTGGTTTTTTTCTCCCACCAGAATTTCCTCCACAGATCTTTGATCCAAACACAGCCTTAGTACCTTATGCATACGTGATGATCAAAACAAAGCCATGAGATTTGCTATCTCACAAGATTAGCAATCATAGAATCGAATCTCAACTCACCTCGTTTGCAGGTGAAGTGTGTAGAGCCAAATCTTGCTCAAAATGAGAAGAAAACAGTTGCCGCTGTGGAAATTAAAGAGAAGACGGTTGCAGCAGCTGGTGGAGAGAACAAAGCCGTCGAGATAACCGATTCAGAGAAAGTTCAGAGAGAGTGGGCTTGTGCTTTATGCCAGGTGACAGTCACATCTGAGAAGACCTTGGATTCTCATCTTCAAGGCGGAAAACACAAGGCCAAGTTTAAATTGCTGATAGCAAGTAAGCAAGTGAACAAAAACAAGGGTTCCTCCTCTTCAGCAGCCAGTTCGGCGCCAGAAAATAGAACCAAGAAACAAGAACATAATGTGCAAGTGAATCGGACTAATGAGCAACGCAGAGAGAAGAAGGCGGATAACAACAGTGGTGGGACGACTCAAACTATATTTTGCTGCTGTCTTTGTGATGTTAAGTTGCAGAGCGAGAGTACTTTGGCCTCTCATCTCGTTGGGATGAAGCATTTATCCAAGACTCAACAAGATAACAACAGTGGTGGGACGACTCACACTATATTTTGGTGCAGTCTCTGTGATGTTAAGTTGCAGAGCGAGAGTACTTTGGCCTCTCATCTTGTAGGGAAGAAGCATTTATCTAAGACTCAACAAGATAACAGTGGTGGGACGACTCAAACTAAATTTTTTTGCAGTCTCTGTGATGCTATGTTGTATAGTGAGAGTACTTTGGCCTCTCATCTTGGAGGGAAGAAGCATTTATCCAAGACTCAACAAGATAACAACAGTGGTGGGACGACTCAAACTAAATTTTGGTGCAGTCTCTGTGATGCTACGTTGTATAGTGAGAGTACTTTGGCCTCTCATCTCAGAGGGAAGAAGCATTTATCCAAGACTCAAAACAACATATAATGAATACTTTGGGTGGGGGGTATTATTAGGATTATGGAAGCAGTTTAGTGTGAAATTCAAAGCTACAATATCTATGGTGTTTTGTTGTTGGAATAGGATGGTAATGGAACTGATGGGTGAACTAGTTAAAGATTTAACATGGCTGTCTCCTATTTAGGTCCTTAACACTACGGAGTGATTTTGATGATTTCAGTTGGTCTGGGTAGAGAGCTTGTGCAACAGGGATGGTCCCTTTTGAGCCTTGTAAATTAATCACCTACAGCCCTTTCCTCTGCCGGTGACTTCCACGAAATGAAAATGGTCAGCTGGCTTTGTTCGGTTGCCATTTCCGTTTAGTTTTAGTTTTGAAAACCAATCATTACCCTACTTCTTTCCCCAATCATTACCCTATTTTGTCAATTATTACTTTCTCATCTCTCTCTATCTCTCTCCAATCATTACCCCTATTTTCAATCATTACTCTATTTCTCTCTCCACCCACTACCAAAACTAAACTAAACTAAACTCCCAACCAAATACAACCGATGCTCAACATTTGTTGCCTTGGTTTATACCCTGGAGTACTCCTATGGGGCAATTTCGTCATTCTAAGAGTGTACGAGAAAGGAAAATTTTGTTCAAGAACGACTAGGTGAAAAGCTATTTTTATCAAAATTAAATCGCTTTGAGTAATTAAAAAATGAAAAAATGTTGCATTTTTGGCCAAGTCTCCCTTGAATTAAAGAGACAATAATTTGACTTGGGAACGGATCCATTCAAACGGTTGTAACCCATATCAAGGATAGGAATACTCCATTTTTTAAGGAAACTATTTTGTTTGGTTCACATCTCATAAATATTATCTCCAAAATTTTTGCTGTTTTGTCATCCATATTTGTTCGTTTTTAGTAAATTTTTAATCAAATTTTCTACTTATTTTTTACTTTTTGAATGTATATAACGTACTTCTATTTAAAAGTCAAAAAGTTTTCTAAAATGTTAAAAAAAATTGACTAAAGACGAAAAAATTCACAAAACTATAAAAGCATTTTCATCTCAAAAATATGTATTTCAAAACTGCCAAATTATGGTTTTGTATAGCTTTGGAACTTACAATGGTTTTCTTGATCAAGCCAAAAAAAAAAAAAAAAAGAACAAAAAGTGCAAGTGAGTCGGACTAATGAGCAATGCATAGTGAAAGAGGTAGATAACACCAGTGGTGGGACGAATCAAACTAAATTTTGGTGCAGTGTCTGTGATGTTAAGTTGCAGAGTGAGAGTACTTTGGCCGCTCATCTCGGAGGGAAGAAGCATTTATCCACTCAACAACACATAATCAATACTTTGGGCGGAGGGTATTACTAGGATTATGGAAGCATTTTAGTGTGAAATTCAAAGCTGCAATTTTGTATGGTGTTTTGTGGTTGGAATTGGATGGTAATGGAACTGATGGGTGAACAAGTTGAAAGATTAACATGGCTGTCTCCTATTTACATCCTCAATAATACGAAGCGATTTTGATGATTTCAGTTGGTCTGGGTAGAGAGCTTGTGCAACAGGAATGGTCCTTTTTGAGCCTTGTAAATATAGTATTAGTCTGTCCATTGGATGGGATACGTACCGAGTGATCAAATTATATGATTTGGCAAGTCTCACCATGTACAGGTCATTACAAATTTTTTGCTTATGATCTCTAGGAGTAGGTTAGTGTCTGTCTGAGTGCAATGATAAATGGGTTTCTTTCTGAGGATAATTAGATCATTCATTTTGCTTTAGATCAAATGGGATCAAGTATGGTAAATTTTATTCTTTCGGGAAATTCGGAGAAAAAGAGAGAACTTTTGATACTCCTTCCGTCCCTAAATAAGTGTTTGGCGCGCAAACCTAGTCTTTACAAAAGATGCATGTTTTTTGTTAAAAAATCTAATTTTTTTTCACAATCTAATAGAACTCATTGTTATCTATTTATTTGTGAAATTTTTTTAATTTTTTTTAATGAAACAGATGTATCTTTTTAAAAGCCTAGGTTTGCACACCGAACACTTATTTAGAGATGGACGAAATAGTTTCTTTTACACAGGGCCAACTCTAACTATCGCATGTGCACCCATAAGTGCTTACAAAAAGTAAAACAAGACATAAAGATAAATAAAGGTAATAACACACCAATGTTGGAATGGTATTATTTCATCCAAAGGGTTCCCACCATTTTTAAATTTTCACTTTAGGGAAGTAGGCATTGCCAGAGAAACTCCAGTGCATCTCGGTAAATCCTTCCATTGTTGAGTTACAATCTTGACCTGAGCGTAAAAATGAACCAAAGCCTTGCCTGCAAATTGGATGAAACCGAAGCTTAGATATATTGGTGTCGGAACCAGTATTGTCTAAATGGACTAGAAATCCATGTTTTCTCATATTTGAAGGCAAGTCATTCTACTCAAGTACATCAGCTAAAATAGTACAATTTAATGGAAACTCACCCTAATTGCACAAAATGTGCACCCACTGACCCACACACACGATTACATTTGCATATTGTTTAAACTGTTTGTGTTAGTACATGTTACTGTATAAATTGAGATCGCTCGCAAAAGATGCATTCGAGCCAGAAAATGAGAAAAAAAAGGGCAAAGGAACTGGAATGGGAACATTGATGCCAACCCAAGTCATGTCCAGTCAATGTTAGTGGTTCAGACAAGGGGATGCGAATTTGCAAATCACAAAATGAACTTTTCTTCAGTAAAAACCATTTCTAGGAAAACAAAAAAGAACCAACAATGACCAGTTGTTTGAAGAAACTAAAATTCCTGTCAAGAAGCAGAGCCAAGGATCGCACTACTAATGACTTATCAAACTACACTCCATTTTTTTTAACCAGAAAATAAATTCGATTTATATATAAGCAAAACATAGTACAATAAGAATAAGAAGGGACACTGCCGGTGGTTTTAAAATACAGAAACTAACAAAACAAAATAGAATACAACAAACCAAAAAAAAAAACATGAAACCATGACGCCAAAACCGGACCCGCCGAACATACTCGTGAAGACGAATTGAAGTGACCGAAGTTGAGAGGCCAAGTATGAAGCAAGCCCTTTTGGATGACCCTCGTCCTGCCACATAAGGTAGAAGCCGTTGCAGACGCCGTTTTGTTGTTGGTACACTGATTTCAAGAAAATTAGATCTAGAATCCCGACTTGGTTCCTGAGTCTAAAAATGGAGGGAAGAGTGAAAAATCTCAACTACCAAAGGAGAGAGTCTCAACCACATTACAACCATGGACCAGCAAGAAGAGAGAAGGAGAGGAGAGAGGGCGGAGATTGGGGGATTGAGAGGAGAAGAGAAAGGAAGAGGGTGGGGGAGGGTCGAAGGAGGAGGAAGGTCGAAGGAAATTAGGGGGGGGGAGGGGGGGGGGGGTGTGTGGAGAGGAACCCACTCCACAGTCTCTCTCTACACTTGCTTTCTTTCTGCGCGATGGTATTTTATTTTGTTATTTACACTTCATTTTTTGGAAAGTACCGAATTCATTATTAAGGTTCGATCGCTGTTTTGTACTGCTCGCGTGCTTTTTACACGAACTCTCGAAGGACGTCATACATGATAGTATGATACAACTGCGCTTGCGTAAGCAGGCGCGGGACCCAAACCAAACTAAATCAGACAGTCCTAAATTAATGAAATTCGCGCGACGAAAAGTCGAGAGCACGAGCAATACATATTGAAGGATCATGAGACAAAAAAAGAAAAAAAAAAAGAAAAAGAAAAGAGAGACTACACCAGGGGCAATGGTAGAAAGCGCTTTAATACCTGGAGGCTTGTTTCTTTCAAAATAAAAACCCAGAAAAATCCGAGAAAAAAAGAAGGGGCCAGAAAGAAAGAGATCGAATTCCCAGATGGGTTTTGTGGGTTTTCTCAAGTTTGCATTCAAATGCTTCGACTTGCTTGCTTGGTACTTCCAATCCACTTGTTTTCTACCTTCAAAGAATACCCTGTTTAGAAAGCGAAAAGGAAAACACTTGACTAGTTTCCCTTTACTCTCGTTCGGTTTTCTACTTGAATATGTCCGAATTTCGTGTTGGATACTTGCAGCTCGTTTGGATGATCCTTGTGAATTAAGCTTCTTTTTATCTACTTGTTTTGTTTCAAGCTCCTTTTTCTTTTCTTTTTTTGAAGTTTCAAGCTCTGACGTATTATTGTATTTTACTTGCAGGCCTCTCTTTGGTCTGGGCTGTCCTCTGTATGTATATTTATTCAGTAATATATGGTTTATAAGTGTATAATGTTCAGTGTACAAAATTCAGTCCGGCAAACTTACTATATTGTGCTGATTTAGATTTTTGTTTTGGACAGGTATGCCTCTATTCGGGCAATCGAGAATAATTCCTACTCGAAGATGCGAAATTTGGTGGCATATTGGATTCTTTTCTCTCTGGTTTCTCTCTTTGAGCTTGCTTTTGTGAAACTTACTGACTGGTAAGTCTACTGTACACCCCTGGGATTTTGCTTCGTTCCATTTTCTATGAGCTCACGAAGGGATAAAAATCTAGGCTTCAGATCGAACAATGAAAATGAGGTCCATGTTATTGAGTCGATGGACAGCTTGGGTCACCGAAGATAAAGAGTTTTCTTAAAGAGGTTCTAGGTCCGGGTTAATTAGTCCTAATGGTTGAGCTACTTGCTAGGAATGCGCTATAAGTTTGGTGTTCTTTGTCAAAATGGTACAAGATGGTATGCGTTACTCCTAGAACTACGATATATCACCAAATTTTAGCAGCAGATACAAATGATCAAAAACTTTGGGTTGGACTCCCCTTTCGAACTCGCTTTGCATGGGGGGGAGACCATGCAAAGCGATGATGCACATGAGGGTTGTAACCTGCCACCGTGCTCCACAACTGACGGTCAGGGAGACCAACTCTGTTGACAATGATTATATGACAACCCTTTTCTTTTGAGTTTTGAGTACTCTATGGCAATTGTCCGATCTGATTCTCGTATAGGTAGCATCTGGTCTATACTTAATCTGGTGTTTAGCTCTAATACAAAGCTCTGACTCCCCAAAATTCGAAGTGACTTAACGGTATGGTTTTTAGCTCTGATACAAAGGTCTGATTCTGTAAAATTTGAAGTGACGACAGTTTCAAGTGGAAAGGCAAATGTTGGTCTTGTAAATAGAAAAGCAATTACGTACCCAAACATTATTACATGCATGTGTTCCACGATATGGATCTCCTTGATTTGTTCCCTATATAACAACTTCCAAATGTAAACAATCGCAAGCATCCTATGACATGAAACAGTGAGAATGTTGTGCATAGCATTTTCACCTGTCCTACCGAAACTCAGCCTCCTCTTTTGGGTGGATTTAGCACCAAGAAGATGAGGAATTGATACTACAGCAGGTGGACAACCACAGCTACTTGTCGTAATGCTTTTTACGAATTGTTCGATCTGATACAGGGTTTTCATTAAGAGCATAGATTGTGCTTCACTCATTTCCTTATTTGTTCATACCAGGCTTCCATTCTGGCCTTACCTCAAGGTAATGGCCGTGTGCTTGTTGGTTCTACCTGATTTTAATGGTGCATCTTATGTTTATGAGTGCCTGCTTCGCCCGTGCTTTTCTGTGGATCCGCGAACTGCTATGAAATACTTAATTAAACCGAAGGAGGACAAATCTCTAAATGCCGAAAACTTTCTAGCTGTGGCAGAGAGGTATGTTCAAGAAAACGGATCTGAAGGTTTGGAAAAACTCCTTGATCGGAAGGTAAGTCAGTGAGTCCCGCCAGCAATAGATAAGAAGTTGTCTAATGTGAATATACTTGACCAGTTATATGTAAATGATAACTTTTCGTAGAAACGGCATTGAGTCACAGGAGTTCATATTCAATGTGAGACGCAGGGTCATTACGTGCAAATGTTGATATGTTTGCATCTTCTACATGTCAATCTATGCATAAATGCACTCTTTGGTTGTGTTCCCATTAAGAATTTGGGAAGGGAATTGTGGAGGAAAAATGAATTAGGAAAGAGGAAGTGAAAAAACTAAGTTTCCAAATCATTTTCTTCCTTACTTAAAAAAATCATCGCAAATCCATTGAATTTGTAATTGGAATCATTAGAAGGAGTTGGTTTATTGGTTTTTTATGATAATAAATAAATGTGACTGTCTTCTGAGATTTGATACACGTGGAATATGCGAGACACAGTATCTGCTCTCTCTATTTATGTCTAATGTTGATATACATCTCTATGACTACCAATATAAATGCCATTTCCCTTTGCTTCAGTCCAAGCATACAAAGCCTGACATTGGCTTGGACGAGATCAAGTCAATGACTAATACAGAGAAAAGGGATACAGCTGCAGCAACACAGGTAACTACCTTTTGGATTTGTATCCGTTTTTGCTGTTAATTTCAACGGGTGTCTACTGTCGGTCTGCTTACAATCTCCTCCAGGAAAAGTTCAGTGCTTTCTAAAGTTCGAAAATGAAAAAACTTGTTGGCAGTTTTGCCATTTAAATTCCTGTCCAGTAATATTTCATGTGGAAATGAGTTTCGTCCTTGTGGAATAGAATAAACCAAGGAGCTGGCACTGATAAGGTTTTTTCTTTCTGACATCTTACCCCTGTTGAAAATTGGTTTTTTCATGATTTGAATGTTGTTAAAGAAGTTGTATGAATAGCTTTAGTTATATTGGCATGTGTTCCCATTAATTTAATTTGTGGGTAAAACACACTAACCATGTTTTTCTTAGTTCAAATACGAAGAACCTGATGTTGTCAAGGTGGATGCTAGAGCAGTGGCACTACCAGAGAAAAGTCCAGTAACTGCAACAAAATTGGTTAGGTTTCCTATCGTATTACCTATTGAATATAATACTTTCATTTAAAGAGGAAACCCGATAAACCAACCATTTCTTTTTCCAGTCCAAAGTGAAAGAGCCTCGTGTGGATAAGGAGAATGCCAATGTGGGGGAATTGAAGGATGAAAGTCCAGCTGCAGTTGCAACAGAACAGGTAGCATCTCCATCGAATTTTCGTTACTTCTGTATCTTCCGTGCTCTTTTCTTTCGTTCAACTTCCATTCTTGTATTTAAATTCTCTTTCCCATCTCCACGGCTGCTTTCAGCTGGTTTTTATTATATGAACTTCCACAATCTTTCTAGGCTGTGTTTGGATCATGGTTTTATGGAAATAAATCTTGCTTCTTCACTTCAACATCTTCTTTTTCTTCACTTTTTTTTTTTGTCCCCATAGGCCATAATTGGATCAAGGATTTGTGGAAAGATTTGTTATGGAAAAAATAACATGGGAAAAATAGACCGAATAATTGAGAAAACAAAAATCCTTTATTTGTTTTTCCCCCACCATAAAATCCTCCACAGATTCTTGATCCAAACACAGCCTTAGTACCTCCATGTATCAGGGATCAAAACACAGCTATGAGATTTGTTATGTTGTTTCCTTAGGAAGCAAGATTAGCAGCTGCAAAATCAAATCTCAACTCACCTCATTGGCAGGTTAGGTGTGTAGAGCCAAATCTTGCTCAAAATGAGAAGAAAACAGTTGCCGCTGGGGAAATCAAAGAGAAGACAGTGGCAACAGCTGGTGGAGAGAGCAAAGCCATGGAGATAATCGATTCGGAGAAAGTTCAGAGGGAGTGGACTTGTGCTAAAAGCAAGTCAGCAAGTGAACGAAAGCGAGGGAGAAGACACAAGGCTCGAGAGCTGAAAGCAAGTCAGCAAGTGAACGAAAGCGAGGGTTCCTCCTCTTTGTTCCAGTCCAAGCATACAAAGCCTGACATTGGCGTGGAAGAGATCAAGGAAATGACTAATACAGAGGAGAAGGAAACAGCTGCAGCAATCCAGGTAACTACTGTTGGTCTGCTTAGTTTGCGGAAAAGACAATCTTCTCCAGGAAAAGTTCAGTGCTTTCTAAAGTTCAAAAATGAAAAAACTTGTTGGCAGTTTTGCCATTTAAATCCCTGTCCTGTAATATTTCATGTGGAAATGAGTTTCAGCCTTGTGAGATAGAATAAACCGAGGAGCTGGCACTGAGAAGGTTTTTTCTTTCTTACGCCTTACCCCTGTTGAAAAAATTGGTTTTTTCATGATTTGAGTGTCGTTAAAGAAGTTGTACGAATAGCTTTAGTTATATTGGCATGTGTCTCCATTAATTTTTGTGGGTAAAAGATGCTAACCATGTTTTTCTTAGTTCAAATACGAAGAACCTGATGTTGTCAAGATGGATGCTAGAGCAGTGGCACTACCAGAAAAAAGTCCAGTAGCTTCAACAAAATTGGTTAGGTTTCCTATCGTATTACCTACTGAATATATAATGCTTTCATTTAAAGAGGAAACCCGATAAACCAACCATTTCTTTTTCCAGTCCAAAGTGAAAGAGCCTCATGTTGCTAAGGAGAATGCCATTGCAGGGGAATTGAAGGATGAAAGTCCAGCAGTTGCAACAGAACAGGTAGCATCTCCATTGAATTTTTGTTACTTCTGTATCTTCGGTGCTCTTTTCTTTCGTTCAACTTTCATTCTTGTATTTAAATTTTCTTTCTCATCTCTGCAGCTGCTTTCGGCCATGAGATTTGCTATGTTGTTTCAATAGGAAGCAAGATTAGCAACCGCAAAATTAAATCTCAACTCACCTCTTTTGCAGGTTAAGTGTGTAGAGCCAAATCTTGCTCACAATGAGAAGAAAACGGTTGCCGCTGGGGAAATAAAAAAAAAGACAGTGGCAACAGCTGGTGGAGAGAGCAGAGCTGTTGAGATAACCGATCCAGAGAAAGTTAAGAGAGTGTGGACTTGTGCTTTATGTCAGGTGACGACCATAGGTGAGAAGATGTTGGAATGTCATCTTCAAGGGAGAAGACACAAGGCTCAAGAGCTGAAAGCAAGTAAGCAAGTGAACGAAAGTGAGGGGTCCTCCTCTTTGTTTCAGTCCAAGCATACAAAGCCTGACATTGGCGTGGAAGAGATCAAGGGAATGACTAATACAGAGGAGAAGGAAACAGCTGCAGCAATCCAGGTAACTACTGTTGGTCTGCTTAGTTTGCGGAAAAGACAATCTCCTCCAGGAAAAGTTCGGTGCTTTCTAAAAATCGAGAATGAAAAAAAACTGTTGGTAGTTTTGCCATTTAAATCCCTGTCATGTAATATTTCATGTGGAAATGAGTTTCGGCCTTGTGAGATAGAATAAACCGGGAAGCTGGCACTGAGAAGGTTTTTTCTTTCTTACGTCTTACCCCTGTTGAAAAAATTGGTTTTTTCATGATTTGAGGGTTGTTAAAGAAGTTGTACGAATAGCTTTAGTTATATTGGCATGTGTCTCCATTAATTTTTGTGGGTAAAAGATGCTAACCATGTTTTTCTTAGTTCAAACACGAAGAACCTGATGTTGTCAAGGTGGATGCTAGAGCAGTGGCACTACCAGAAAAAAGTCCAGTAGCTTCAACAAAATTGGTTAGGTTTCCTATCGTATTACCTACTGAATATATAATGCTTTCATTTAAAGAGGAAACCCGATAAACCAACCATTTCTTTTTCCAGTCCAAAGTGAAAGAGCCTCATGTTGCTAAGGAGAATGCCAATGCAGGGGAATTGAAGGATGAAAGTCCAGAACAGGTAGCATCTCCATTGAATTTGCGTTACTTCTGTATCTTCGGTGCTCTTTTCTTTCATTCAACTTTCATTCTTGTATTTAAATTTTCTTTCTCATCTCTGCAGCTGCTTTTGGCCATGAGATTTGCTATGTTGTTTCAATAGGAAGCAAGATTAGCAACCGCAAAATTAAATCTCAACTCACCTCTTTGGCAGGTTAAGTGTGTAGAGCCAAATCTTGCTCACAATGAGAAGAAAACGGTTGCCGCTGGGGAAATAAAAAAAAAGACAGTGGCAACAGCTGGTGGAGAGAGCATAGCTGTTGAGATAACCGATCCAGAGAAAGTTAAGAGAGTGTGGACTTGTGCTTTATGTCAGGTGACGACCATAGGTGAGAAGATGTTGGAATGTCATCTTCAAGGGAGAAGACACAAGGCTCAAGAGCTGAAAGCAAGTAAGCAAGTGAACGAAAGTGAGGGGTCCTCCTCTTTGTTTCAGTCCAAGCATACAAAGCCTGACACTGGCGTGGAAGAGATCAAGGAAATGACTATTACAGAGGAGAAGGAAACAGCTGCAGCAATCCAGGTAACTACTGTTGGTCTTCTTAGTTGGCGGGGAAAAACACTCTCCTCAAGCAAAAGTTAAGTGCTTTCTAAAAATCGAGAATGAAAAAAAACTGTTGGTAGTTTTGCCATTAAATCTTGTTCTGTTATATTTCATGTGGAAATGATTTTCGTCAGTGTTAAAATAGAATAAACAAAAGAGCCAGCACTGAGTAGGCTTTTTCTTTCTGATGTCATACCCCTGTTCAAAATTTGTTGTATCATTATTGAGTTTTTTTGTTAAAGGTGTATGAACAGCTATAGTTATATTGGCATGTGTTTTCATTAATTTAATTTGTGGGTATAACGTGTGATCCATATTTTTAATAGTCCAAATGCGAAGATCCAAATGTTGGCAAGGTGGATGCTAGAGTAGTGGGACTACCGGAGGAAAGTCCAGTAGCTGCAACAAAATTGGTAAGGTGGTTTCCTATTTTCCTATTGAATTTACTGCTTTCGTTTAAACAGGAAACCTGATAAACCAACTATTTCTTTTTCCAGTCCAAAGTGAAAGAGCCTCATGTTGCTAAGGAGAATGCCAATGTGGGGGAATGGAAGGATGAAAATCCAGCAGTTGCTACAGGAAAGGTAGCAGCATCTCCACCGAAGTTTTGTCACTTGGGTTTCTTCGGTGCTTCTCTCTTTCGTTCCACAAGTGAGAATATCTTGGACAAAAACACTGATGGTGAGATAAATCATTTGCAGGGGCGGAGGTATCTTGTGGGGCCGGAGGTGCCCGGCCCCGCCCCTAAAAGGTTCATATTATTTCTTAAAGGAAAATACTAAAAATAGCCCATTGGGCTCTTGTTAAGATTTAAAAAAATGTATTAAAATATGTGAAAAGTGTATTAAAGAGTGTGAAAGTACATTGAAAAATGTAAAAAGTGCGTTGGAATTTGTATTTTTTCGGTCTTCAAGGGTATCGACGAGAAATCGGCAAAAAAAAAGGAAGAGACTGGGTTGAGCTTGATTTAAGCAATTTTTTTATTGAACCGTTTAATAAAAATCTGTTCGGATGAAGCCCTTCCCAGTCATTTTATTGCTGATTTTTTGATTGTATCCTTCAAAACACGTTCTGATCACATTGAGCAGCTTGGATCATCAAAATTCGATCAAAAAATGGGAGAAATGGGGAGGTCCGTGTTTTAATCCTCGTTTGAAACGGGCGGTACAAAATAAAACATATGTACTTAAGGGAAACCTTGAGGATGTCGGTGATATTTACCCAAAAGATAAAGGAGATAAATTGAACTTGGGGATGGAAGGAGAAAGCAAGGAAAAATTTTAACGGGGAAAATTAGAGAGAGTCAAGAAGAAATTGGATAGAAAATTGAACTTGTTTATTTTCTTTTCCTACAAACCAAACAATGGAATGAAATTTTATAGAATTTCCTCTTCTTCTCCATTTCTCTTTTATTTTCCCTTTACAAGCATCTCTGTCAAGCTTTATATCTCTATTTTGGAGACCAAATCTCCATATTTAGGATGAATTTTGTAATTTATTCTCTATTTTTAAAATTTTTTGAACTTTATGAGAGAATCTTGAAAAGGGCATATCATTTTTTTTTAGAAATTTGGTTTAAAATTTTTATTTTTAGAAACCCAAAAATATATTTGGAAACCAAAGACTAAAAAAGACTACAGATCCTTCAAGATTCCCCAATACAAAAAGTTGAAGATATTAAGGAATAAATTACAAGGGTGGTTATAAATTTTTCGATCGTTTTCCATTCTCACTCATCCTCAACCATAATCCCAGGTACGAGTCACCCAAATCCATCAGCATCACCATTAAGATAGACTGCGAATTCGTCGATGCTGCCTAAATCCATCAGCGATCCATTTGAAGGGTTCGCTAATTTGTGATTAATCTTAGGAGTTCGTCAAGAGCGGCCTTTAAATTGTGTACTCGGACAGGTTGAGGATTGTTCGAACTATTGACGAAGTGTTGGCGTCTTATTGATTTGGCTTGGGATTTGTGGGCCGTGACCGTATCCATTGCCGATGGTGGTGGGAAAGAATGACACGATGATGATAGAGTAAATAGGGATGCAAAAGATAAGGCAGAGGAAATCTGGAAACAGATGAAAGAGAAAAAGAGCATTAATGTTGTTTGAGAGGATAAAAATGTCCAGTCGCCAAAATTGTCGTGGCATTATTTATAGTAGGATTTTGTTAACGTATGCCCCAGCCCCAGCCCCAGGCCCCCAGGCATATGATAAACACTATATATTCTTCTTCATTTATTTCTTTTTGTATGGAAAATCTAAGTTCCAAACACTAGCCATAAACTCTTCATTTATTATTTTTGAAAAAATCAACTTTTTTTTGTTTTGGACAAAACTACCCCAATCAAACATACACTTTTCCTCCCAAAAAAATTTCGGCTTCCTTCGTTCCCTCCCAAAACTGGCCTGGTAAAGGTACTTTTTCCTTTTCCCTCCGCAATTCATTTGGCTCCCTCCATTTTTATGTCTTTTCACATTCCATGGACTTTTGACATGCATCCACGAGCACATCTCACATTCTTCTTCTATAAATATTCATACACAGACATTAGCAACAAAAACAGAGAAAGAGGAATTGATACAGATTGTTTGCCGTCACATTCTAAGTATATTTCTTCACAAAGATTGCCACCAAATTCCACCGGCTTATCTATCACCGCGCTGGTGTCGTGAAGCATTATTGAGTGGAAAAGAGGCAGAGATGCCTATGTTGAATAATCCAAGTCTCAAAGCCATGAAAAATATTGAGATTGAAGACAATGCTAATGATGGAATTGATACAGATTGTTTTGTTGATTGCCCTCCCATTTCAAAGACAAAGGGGCGTCCGAAGCAAAAAAGAATGAAAGGTGGGAAAGAGTTGGGGAAGCGAAAGAAACATTGTGGACTTTGCAAGTGTGCCGGCCATAATAACTCTACCTGTCCAAAGAAGGAGAACGCTACATTCTCAAATGAAGCAAATAAAAGGAAGAAAATGACTTCAACAACCGTAGAGTTGAACCCGGTTTTTTGTTTGAAATATTAGATTAAAGTTTTCGGAAGAATTGTTCATGATTTTGGATGTTGATTTCAATTTAATGAAAGTTCTAAGTTTGAATAACTCTGATGAGTTTTTTAGTTTTTCAAATAATTTTTGATACTAGTCTGAGTGCATAGAAGGTGAAAATGAATCAATTTGTTATAAAAAAAAAAAAATCCGGTTCCAAAAAAGCTGAAAATTAAAGGAATTAATCAACTAATTACCCGGCTAGTTTTGGGAGGGAATGAAGGAAGCCGAAATTTTTTTGGAGGGGAAGTGTATGTTTGATTGGGGTATTTTTGTCCAAAACAAAAAAGTTGATCTTTTCAAAAACAATAAATGAAGAGTTTATGGCTAGTATTTGAAAAGAAATAAATGAAAGAGAATATATAGTGTTTATCATATGCCTGGAGGGCATACGTTAACAAAATCCTTTATGGTAAGGCCCCGTTCCAGAACAAGGAAAAAATCCTTATTTTTTAAGAAGACAATTTGAATCTTAAAAATTATGGGTTTATTAAAATATAAAAATATGCAATATGGATCTTATTTGAAATATCTCATTGAGATCTTTTATACGATGCAAAAAAAATTAAAAAATTATTTTTCATGTACATTATTTTTGAGTTTAAAAATGTGAAATAAGCTATTTATTTTTTTAAAAAATTTCTGGGCCTTAAGTTGTCTTGGATTGAGCATTACCCACAAAGCGTCCTTGATTTGGGTACCGAGTACCTACCGAGTTCCAACTGTGTTTCTGTACACGCCTTTTCGAATTTCTCTTTCTTCTTTCCGAGGAAAGCTCTTTTACGCGTCAAAATCGTACTTGTTTTTTTTTTTTTTTTTTTGGTAATTAACAATAAAACCCAGGAAAATCCGAGAGAAAAAAAAAGGGCCAGAAAGAAAGAGATCGAATTTCCAGATGTGGGTTTTCTCAAGTTTGTATTCAAATGCTTCAACTTGCTTGCTTGGTACTCCAATTCACTTGTTTGGTCTTGTACTCCCATTTTGTTTTTTGTTTTTTTTTTTCATTCTGAGAGGGTACGAGAAAATTTTTTTTTGTTCAAGAACAAATAAGTGAAAAGCTATTTTTGTCAAACTAAATTTGGAGTACTTTTGTAAATTAAAGAGAGACAAATAATTTCTTTCTCCATTTATTATTCTTTCTTTGCAAATAATTACTGGAGTACTACTTTTGACAAATAATTCTTTCTTTCTTCACAGGAAGGAAAACCACACTCCGACTTTCTATATCCATACTTGTCAAAAAAAAAAAACTTTCTATATCCATATAAATTATAAAAAGCTACTCTCCTTTACTTTCCCTCCACTAACTGTGTATTTCGAGTCCGGATCTCCTATCCCGACAGGAATCTGTCTCACTCCACTCGATCGTTGATCTTGCAAATTAATAATTGAAATGTGTTGAATCACATTTTTATTAAAAAGACATCATTTTAGAGCAATTAGTGTTTGGTACATCTCAACCGTTAATTTACAAGATCAACGGCGGGGAGGGGTTTGACAGACGATCTCTGGGCCTATTCGAATTCCTCTTTCTTTTTCCTGGAAAGCACTTTTACGCGTCAAAAAATCGTGGTTGCTTCACATTCCCTCACACATTAAAACCCAGGAAAATCCGAGAAGAAAGGGCCAGAGAGAAAGGGATCGAATTTTCAGATGGGTTTGGTGGGTTTTCTCAAGTTTGCATTCACATGCTTCGACTTGCTTGCTTGGTACTCTTCCAATTCACTTGTTGCCTACTACTCAGCTTCAAACAAAACCCTGTTTAGATAGCGAAAGGAAAACGCTTTAATAGTTTCCCTATACTCTTTGTTTGGTTTTCTACTCGAAATTTCGTGTTGGATACTTGATGATCCTTGTCAATCAACCATCTTTACCTACTTATTCTCTTCTGTTTAGTTTCAAGCTCTTATTATTTACATTTGGTGTAATTTATGTCCATTTTGAATATTCTCTGACGTATTATTCTATTTTATTACTTGCAGGCCTCTCTTTGGTCTGGGCTGTCCTATGTAATCTCTCTCTCTCTCTCTCTCTCTCTCTCTCAAGATATATACTATGTTTGTATGTATTGCATTAATTTATTCAGTGATATATAAAAGTGTAAAATGTTCAGACTTCAGTTTACGAACTAGAGTTTTGTAAACTTGATATACTGTGCTAATTTAGAGATATTCTTTTGGACAGGTATGCCTCGATTCGGGCAATCGAGAATAATTCCTACTCGGAGATGCGAAATGTGGTGGCCTATTGGATTCTTTTCTCTCTGGTTTCTCTCTTTGAGCTTGCTTTTGTGAAACTTATTGACTGGTAATTAAGTCTGCTGTATACCCTAGGGATTTTGCTTAATAATGTTATTCCATTGTTTATGTGCTCAAAAAGGCAGGGGCGGCTCAAGAATTTTCATCCAGGACAAAAATATAATGTGTAATGACGGGAAAGTTTTTCAAAAAATAAACTCTAACTTGGAAAGATATATTATAATCATAAGGAATTTGTACTTATAAATTCGATTGTTTTATAAAAGGATACTCCATCATATAACCCTTAGTATTGTACAATATGCCACGACAAGTCTTCAATGTTAAGAAGAGATGAATTAAACTATTCAACTACCCCAATTTAATTGGACTTTTATTTATTTTAACTCCACATGAGTGATCCAATGCCGACAATACTAAAGGAAATATACTTTATATGTATAAAAGAATATTTTCCCATGCATTTTTTGTATCGAGGGGTTCAAGCCCCTAAACCCATGGTGAAGCCGCCCCCTACAAAAAGGGACAAAGGCTGGGCTATGCCCAAGGATTATTTAGGATTCATGTCGAACATCAAAATGAGGTCCATTTAATTGTGTACGAAAATAATTCTTTTGACGGGTGCTAGGTGATTGGTTAAGTAGTCTAATGGTTGAGCGGCTTGCTAGGAATGCACCATATGTTTTGTGTCCTCTGTCAAAACGGCATCACTAAGTTTCAGCTCCGATACAAAACTGTGTGTCCCCAAAATTCCAAGTGACTAAGGGGGAAATTTAGATGTTTGTATTCTAACTAAGAAGGAACACTTATAGGCCAAAACTTGTATTGCAACATGCATGTTTGGCGAGATATGAATCTCCTTGACTTTTTCCCCATATAAATTAATACGGAATCACTGAGTATCCTATGACATAAAACGGTGAGGAATTCAGGTGAAATATATCGTTTCTGCCTCAAATGCAGTATTTTCACCTGTCCTCCCAAAACTTAGCATCCTCTTTTGGGTAGATTTAGCACCAAGAAGATGAGAAATTCAGAATACAACAGGTGGATAACTACAGCTGCATGTCATAATGCTTTTTAGGAATTGTTCTATTTGATACAGGGTTTTCACTTTTCATTAACAGCATAGATTGTGCTTTATTCATTTCCTCATTTTTGCACACCAGGCCTCCAGTCTGGCCTTACATCAAGCTACTGGTCATGTGCTTGTTGGTGCTACCCGATTTTAATGGTGCTTCTTATGTTTATGAGTGCCTGCTTCGCCCGTGCTTATCTGTGGATCCTCGAGCTGCTATCAAATACTTCATTAAACCCAAGGAGGACAAGAATCTGGATGCTGAAAGTTTTCTAGCTGCTGTAGATAGGTATGTTCAAGAGAATGGATCTGAAGCTTTGGAGAAATTCCTTGATCAGAAGGTAAGTGAGTTAGCCTGGCAGCAATAGATAAGAAGTTGTCTAATGAGAATACACTTGACTAGATATATAAATGGCATGACATTTTGTAGCAGTGGCATCAAGTCATGGAATTTCATTTTCAATGTGAGATGTAGGGTCATTACATGCAAATGTTAATATGCTTGCATCTTCTACATGCCAATCTATGCATAAATGCACTCATTGGTTGTGTTCATATTAAGAATTGCAGATTGGATTAGTGGAGGAAAACGAAATGATTTCAGAGAAAAGAAGTGAAAAGGCTAAATTTACTTTTTTATTCCCCATCTTCCTTTAAAAAATCTCGTCGCAAATCCATGGTCCAAATTTATTTGCAGTTGGATTTGTAATTGAAATCATTAGATATAGTTGGCTTATTGGTTTGTACATTAACAAATATGAAGGTCTTCTCAATTTTTATAGAAAATTAGTCTTAGGTCCATTATGTGAACTTCATAAGCCCACAAGTCCACCTATTAATTTTGTAAGGTCTCAAGTCTATTTTAGGATACCCTAGGGTTTAGGCACTTTCATAAGATTTTAGGGTGCACTTTTTTATTATGGGATAGGGTACCCTAGGATAGGGTAGATTACCCTAGCGTAGGGTACCTTAGGGATTAGGCATTTTTATAAGGTTTTAGGGCGCACTTTCCTATTATAGGGTTTTAGTGTTTTAGGCACTTTCATAGGGTTTAGGATTTTAGGCACTTTCATGGGGTACCCTAGGGATTAGGTTGTGTGAACTTGTGGACTTATGAAATGTCTATAGTGAACCTATCACTAAATCTGCCCAATTTTTATACACGTGGAATTTGTGCAACAAAGTCTCTCTCTCTCTCTCTCTCTCTCTCTCTCTAATGTTTATATACATCTCTATGACCGTAAAAAATAAATAACTAAATACCGTTTCCATTTGCTTCAGTCCAAGCATACAAAGCCTGACATTGGCGTGGAAGTGATGAAGGCAATGACTTACACAGAGGAGAAGGAAACAGCTGCAGCCATCCAGGTAACTACAGTTGGATTGTATACGTTTCTGCTGTTAATTTCAATGGGTGTCTACTGTTGGTCTGCTTAGTTTGTGGGGAAAGACACTCCCCTCCAGGAAAAATACTGTGCTTCCTAAAATTCGAAGATGGAAAAACTTGCTGGTAGTTTTGCCATTTAAAGTCTTGTCCTGTTATATTTCATGGGGAAATGAGTTTCGTCAGTGTTACGTAGAATAAACCGAGGAGCTAGCACTGAGTAGGCTTTTTCTTTCCGATATCTTACCCCTGTTCAAAATTTGTTATATCATGATTGAGTTTTGTTAAAGAAGTTGTACGAGCAGCTATAGTTATATAACTTATATTCGCATATGTTTTCATTAATTTAATTGGTTGGTATAACGTGTGATCCATCTTTTTTCTTAGTCCAAATACGAAGAACCTAATGTTGGCAAGGTGGATGCGGGAGCAGTGGAACTATCAGAGAAAAGTCCAGAAGCTGCAACAAAATTGGTAAGGTTTTCTATCATTTTCCGTATTGAATTTAATGCTTTCATTTAAAGAGGAACGCGATAAACCAACCATTTCTTTTTCCAGTCCAAAGTGAGCGAGCCTCATGTTGATAAGGAGAATGCCAATGCGGGGGAATTGAAAGATGAAAGTCGGAGTCCAGCAGTTGCAACAGAACAGGTATCATCTCCATGGAATTTTGGTTACTTTGGTATCTTCAGTGCTTCTTTCTTTCATTCAACTTTCATTCTTGTATTTAACTTCTCTTTCCCATCTCCACTGCTGCTTTCTGCTGGTTTTTATTATATGCCCACATCTTTCTAATCTGTTTTCGGATCATGGATGTTTTATGGAAATAAATCTTGCTTCTTCACTCCAATATCTTATTTGAGTAAATCTATGGGTACATATGAGAATGTACATACCATGTACATATGAGTTTTGTGGAGCCCACCTTGTGTCCCACAAAAAGTGATTCGAACCTCCCATTATTTTTAAAACTTTTTTTTATGGAGCCTTATAAAAAATCAGCTCAATCTGATATCGGTAAGGATTTTTTCTGAATTTGTAAGGACGAAAGTACTTAACTGTTCAGTTTTGTCCCTATGCGTTCCGGAAAAATCCTTTCTGATATCGGATTGAGCTGATTTTTTACATGGCTACATAAAAAAATATTCAAAAAATAATGGACGGTTCGGATTATTTTTGTAGGACCCTAGGTGGGCCCCACAAAATCCATATATACATGGTATGCACAATGCATATGTACCTATAGCAGTACTCGGAAGCAAGATCAGCAACCATACAATCAGACCTCAACTCACTTCTTTTGCAGGTCAATTGTGTAGAGCCAAATCTTGCTCAAAATGAGAAGAAAGCTGTTGCCACTACGGGGCAATTGAAGGGCGAAAATCCAGGAGTTGCAACAGAACAGGTAGAGCATCGCCGGTCAAGTTTTCATTTGGACTTTGGTTTTTTAGTTGCTGCTTTTTCGCCCAGCTTCGATTCTCGGAAGCAAGATCAGCAACCATACAATCAGACCTCAACTCCCTTCTTTTGCAGGTCAATTGTGTAGAGCCAAATCTTGCTCAAAATGAGAAGAAAGCTATTGCCACTACAGGGCAATTGAAGGGCAAAAATCCAGCAGTTGCAACAGAACAGGTAGAGCATCGCCGGTCAAGTTTTCATTTGGACTTTGGTTTTTTAGTTGCTGCTTTTTCGCCCAGCTTTGATTCTCGGAAGCAAGATCAGCAACCATACAATCAGACCTCAACTCACTTCTTTTGCAGGTCAATTGTGTAGAGCCAAATTTGGCTCAAAATGAGAAGAAAGCTGTTGCCAGTACGGGGCAATTGAAGGGTGAAAATCCAGCAGTTGCAAAAGAACAGGTAGAGCATCGCCGGTCAAGTTTTCATTTGGACTTTGGTTTTTTAGTTGCTGCTTTTTCGTCCAGCTTCGATTCTTGTATTTATCTATTTCCCATCCCTACAGTTGCTTTCTACTGGTTTCTGTTATATGAATTTTCGTGACTGCGTGTGGATCATGGATGTGTGATGGGATTTACCAAGGAAAGCAGAATTATAGAGAAATCTAAGAAATAAATCTAGCTTCTTCAATACACCTTATATTTAATAACACAAATCCTTGGCTTGTTTTCTCTCCCACCGGAAATTCCTCCTCAGATCCTTGATCCAAACACAGCATTAGTACGTCCGCATACCTGCTGATCAAAACAAAGCCATGAGATTTGCTATGTTGTTTCCATAGGCAGCAAGATTACCAACCATGCGATCAAACCTCAACCCACCTCGTTGGCAGGCGAAGCGTGTAGTGCCAAATCTTGCTCAAAATGAGAAGAAAACAGTTGGTGCTGGGGAAATTAAAGGGGAGACAGTTGCAGCAGCTGGTGGAGAGAAAAAAGCTGTGGAGATAACTGATTCAGAGAAAGTTCAGAGAGAGTGGACTTGTGCTTTATGCCAGGTGACAACCACATGTGAGGAGGACTTGAATTCTCATCTTCAAGGGAGAAAACACATGGACAAGTGCGAAGAGCTGAAAGCAAGTAAGCAAGTGAACAAAAACCTGGGTTCCTCCTCTTCGGCAGCCAGTCTGGAGCCAAAGGAGATCCTTTTCATTGACAGACCAAACCAATATAAAATCAAGAATCCAGGGGATAAGGTGCAAGTGAGTTGGACTAATGAGCAATACGGAGAGAAAAAGGTTTATAAAATTGGTGGTGGGATGGATCTGTTTAAATTTCGGTGCACTATCTGTGATGTTAAGTTGATTAGTGAGATTGATGTGGCCTCTCATCTTGGAGGGAAGAGGCACTTATCCAATACTCAGCAACATTTATTTGGTAGTTTTGGTGAAGGGTTTTATTAGGATTATGGAGGCAGTTTAGTACTCCTATATAGAATTCAAAGCTGCAATTTCTATGGTGTTTTGTGATTGGAATTGGATGGTAATGTAAGTGGTGGGTGAACAAGTGAATGATTGACTTTACTGTCTCCTATTTACTTCCTTAATACTACGGAGTGATTTTGGTGATTTCAGTTGTTCTGGGTAGATAGCTTGTGCAACGAGGATGTTCATTGATTATGAATACAGTCTATTGAACCTTATATATTTCGACTAATCAATCAGTTAGGCCAGGTAGTTGCGCTACGAGGATGTTCATCGATTATGAATACGGTCTATTGAACATTATATATTTCGACTAATCAATCAGTTAGGCCAGATAGTTGCAAGTCTCACTACAGGTCATTACGAGTTTTTTTGCTATGATTTCTACAAGTAGGTTAATGTCAATATGAGAATAATAATAAATGGGTGCTTTTCTAATGATATTTACTCTTTCATTTTGCATTTTACCTCATGGGATCAAGTATTGTAAATTTGGTTCGGTCCGCAAATTCAGAGAATAGCTTTTCAGGAAAAACTACACCAGAGGTGGTGAATATGGAAGCTCCATTTCCATATCTGCAAAACGATAGATATGACAGTAAAATGGTTAGATAATGAAGATTGAGGTGCAAAGATAAAGTCGCGCTAAAGGAAATACTTGTTTCTGTTGACGAAGTTTATGCCCTCTTCTAAGCTGTCAGCCTGTACACAAGGGGAACATGAAAAATTATAAATCTCCACGATCAGCAAAAACAATTTAATTACGAGAGAAGCAGGAGGGGAACACGAAAAATCTTAGTTAACTCCATGATGAATGGAGAACTTAATTATTTCAAGAGAAGCATAAGAAGAACTGGGCCAAAGATTTCCACCTGCGTCAAACAAACCCAAATAGAAACTAGTGAAATTATCCAAGTTTCATCCGGAAGACGAGATGCAAATATTTGGGATTGTGAGTAAGATACCTTGTAACACTCCATATCAGCTGCGACATCAGACAAGATGGTGGGACCTGTAAAGTTCCTGTGCTCATATCCTGGAACCTACTTCTCATCCGCGAGAAAACATTATGCTGGTTAGACCGGTCGGGGTTAACGATTATGTCATCCACACATTCAACAATTCATACCACACAACTAAACTTAGCCACCAAGATTTTCCTCTTTTGATCAATATCACGAGTCTTAGACACTGTACCTATTGGTTACCGATTCGTGTTTATTACCTTGAAATGATTGCATCCACGTCAATGTTTACATGGCTTGTTTGCCAAGCAACGTCGACCTATGAATTTTGTTTACAAGTTCCACAAGATTTATGCTTAAATTTGACCAAGAAGAAGTTTTTTAAGAAGGCCCACCTTAATGCACAGCACAAAGACAAGAAAGGAAAAGGAAAAGGAACAAAATTTAAAATTCGACATAGAGCATCCTTTGGGCTTTACTCAATCATAGTTACACTAATGTATTTTATCATTCAGAAACCTTGGAAGTAAGTAAATAGAAAAGTCTTAAAAGTACTTTTAGTGCTTAGTAGAATGGGCAACTTTTATAGTAACTTATTGCGAATTGGAAAGTAAATTTTTTTTTTTACTTTTATTCAAATATTTTAAGAAATAATCACTTGTAAGTAAAAAAAGTCAAAAATACTGATATTTTTTTTTGCTAAAAAGTGGTTATTTTTCAAAATATTTGAATAAAAGTAATTTTTTTATTTTTTCGAGAAGAATCGAAAAACAAAAAAAGTGAGGACTAAAACTATCAAACTTGAAAAAATTCAAATAAGGACAAAACCAAAAAAATGAAAAAAGTTGTTAATGGAATGGGGTCAAAAATTTACTTTTCCGTCGAGACGAATAATTAAGTTACAAAAGTTTAGCGCAAAACTAACGCGAAAAAAATTCAAATAAAAATAAAACCAAAAAAGTAAAAAAAGTTGATAATGGAATGGCGTATACAAACTAAGTATATTTACCAAAAAATAGTTTGTCCATTGCCATTAGGAATGGGGAGATGCCCGGGTGCTTAGCAGCGGTGCTAAGCTGCCGATCCGTCCGTTCATCTCTGTAATCTATTATTTAGATTTTGATCGAGCAATAAATAATTTAAATTTGTATGCATTCAAATTCAACCTGGACTATTTATGCCGAGACGAATGTTTGGATGCCTTTCTCGACACCCGCTAGACAGCATTCCTCAATCCATGGCAAGGACCGGGATGCCGCCAAGCTTTGTAGCCTGAACCCAGATTTCTTAAGGGACTTTCTTTTTATGCGCCTATACGAATTTCTCTTCTACCCCGGAAAAAACACTTTTGCGCGTCAAAATCGGGGCAAATTCTTCACAATAAAACCCAAGGGAAATCCGAGAAAAAAGGCCAAGAAAGAGATCGAATTCCACATGGATTTTGTGGGTTTCCTCAAGTTTGCTTTCAAATGCTTCGACTTGCTTGCTTGGTACTCCTTTTCACTTGTTTTCTAGCTTCAAACAACACCCTGTTTTAGAAAACACTTTACTAGTTTCCCTTTACTCTTGTTTTTTTGTACTCCAATAGATCCGAAATCCGTGTTGGATTCCTGGTGATCCTTGTGATTCGAATCAAGTATCTTTATGTACCTATAGTAGCATTGATGTACATGAAGAATATTCTCTGACGTATTATTGTATTTTACTTGCAGGCCTCTCTTTGGTCTGGGCTGTCCTCTGTAATCTCTCTCTCTCTCTCGCTCTATATATATATATATATATATGTGTGTGTGTATATATATTTCAAGATTAATATACGCAACTTATCAAAAAAAAAATTAATATACGCATGCACGTATTGCATTAATATATTCTGTAATATGTGGTTTTATAACTGTATAATGTTCAGTGTACGAACAAAAATATTACTCACACAACCATCCAAATCCAACCTCTCACATACATGTGGGCTCCACACACTACACTACTATATTGTGCTGATGCAAGAATATTTTCTTGGACAGGTATGCCTCGATTCGGGCAATCGAGAATAATTCCAACCCGGAGATGAGGAATTTGGTGGCATATTGGATTATTTTCTCTCTGGTTTCTCTCTTTGAGCTTGCTTTTGTGAAACTTATCGACTGGTAATTAAGTCCGCTGTGAACCCCTGGGAGTTTGCTTAATGTGTTATTCCATTGTTTGTGTGCTCAAAAAGGGTAAAGGTTGGGATATGCCCAAGGATTATTTAGTATTCATGTCGAATGTCAAAATGAGGTCCATTAGGACAGCTGCTAGCGGCGAAAATAACTATTTTGAGGTGTTCTAGGCGTCGGGTTAAGTAGCATAATGGTTGATCTACCTCTAGCTAGGAATGCACCATATATATGATTTGTGTTCTCTGTCAGAATGATATCACCAAATTTTAGCAGCAGATACAAATGATCAAACTTTTGGGTAGGACATTTCTTGAAACCATGGTAGGGTGGGGTGCGTGCGTGCGTGCGTGCGCGGAAGGGATTATATACACAAGGTTGAGTCTCGCTAAATGATGTGGGGCATGAGGATCGTAACCTACCACCATGCTCCGCATCTGACGGTCATAAAGACCAACTCTATTGACAATAACTTTATGACTACTCTTTTTCTTGTGACTCTTTGACAATTTTCCGATCAGATTCTCGCATAGGTAGCATCTGATCCTATACTTGGCGCGGTGTTTAACTATGATACAAAGCTCTGAGTCCCCAAAATTTCACATTGAGTGCGGGTTTCGATTGGAAATTCAGATATTTGTCTTCTCACTAAAAAGAAATAATTATAGACGAAAACTTGTACGGCAACATGCATGTTTGGCCGAGATATGGATCTCCCTGACTTTTTCCGGTATATAAATTAATACGGAATCAATGAGTATCCTAGGACATAGTGGCGAGAAATTCTGGTGACATATTGTTTCTGCCCTAAATGCATACATATTAGAATATAGCATTTTCAGCTGTCCTCCCAAAACTTAGAATCATCTTTTGGGTAGATTTAGCACCTAGAGGATGAGAAATTGAGAATACAGCAGGTGGATAACTACAGCTGCATGTCATAGGAATTGTTGGATTTGATACGGGGTTTTTCCAGGAAGTGCATAGATTGTGCTTCAACTCATTTCCTTATTTGTGCATTCCAGGCTTCCGTTCTGGCCTTACATGAAGCTAATGGCCATGTGCTTGTTGGTGCTACCTGATTTTAATGGTGCTTCTTATGTTTATGAGTGCCTACTTCGCCTGTGCTTATCTGTGGATCCGCGAGCTGCTATCAAATACTTTATTAAACCCAAGGAGGAAAAACTCTTTCTAGCTCTGGCGGAGAGGTATGTTCAAGAGAATGGATCTGAAGCATTGGAGAAAGCTTTGGAGAAACTCCTTGATCGAGAGGTAAGCCACTCAGTAAGTCCTGCCAGCAATAGATAAGAAGTTGTCTAATGGGGTCATATGTTACCAGTTATATAAATGGGAACTTTTCGTAGCGAAGGCATTGAGTCATGGAAGTTCATATTCACTACCAGATGTAGGGTCATTATGTGCAAATGTTGATATGCTTGCATCTTCTACATGCCATATCTATGCATAGTTGCACTCTTTGGTTGTGTTCGCATTAAGAATATGGAAAGGGATATGCGGAGGGAAAAAGATGAGTTAGGAAAAGATGAACTGAAAAAGCTAAATTTACAAATTGATTTCCCTGTCATTTTCCTTCCCTAAAAAAATGTCTGTTGCACATCCATGATCCAAAGTTGGTGCATTTTAATTTGTAGTTGTAATCATTAGATGGAGTTGGCTTATTGGTCGTTCCGTATATAAATGCGAGGGTCTTCGCAATTTTGATACACATGGAATATGTGGGACAAGGTATTTGCTCTCTTCATATGTATGTCTAACATATAAGTAACTGCATGTACTGTTTCTCTTTCTTCAGTCCAAGCATACGAAGCATGACATTGGCATGGAAGAGATCAAAGCAATGACTAATACAGAGGAGAAGGGAACAGCTACAGCAATCCAGGTAACTACTTTTGGATTGTATCTGTGTCTGCTGTTAATTTCAAGTGGTGTGTCCTGTTAGCCTGCTTAGGTTTCAGGGATTGACACTCTCCTCCAGGAAAAGTTCAGTGCTTTCTAAAATTCGAAAATGAAAGAAACTGTTGGCAATTTTTCCATTTAAGGTCTTGTCCTGTAATATTTCATGTGGAAATGAGTTTTGTCCTTGTTAAATAGAATATACTAAGGAGCTATCATTGAGAATATCTTCTTTTCAAAATTGGTTACATCACGATTGAGGTTTGGTTAGAGAATTTGTAGGAACACCATAGTTGATTGGCATGCATTTTCGTTAATTTAATTCTTCACTACTTTGCATAAACCTTCTGTTTTCTTAGTCCAAGTACGAAGAACCAAACGTTGGCAAATTGGATGCTAGAGCAGTGGAGCAACCGGAGAAAAGTCCAGTTGCTACAACAAAATTGGTAAGGTTTCATCTTGTACTTCCTATTGTATTTAATGCTTTCTTTAAAGACAAAACCCCGATGAGCGACGTTTTTTGTTTTTATTCAGTCCAACGTGGAAGAGCCTAGTGTGGGTAAGGAGAATGCCACTGTGGAGCAATTGAAAGATGAAAGTCCAGCAGTTGCAACAGAACAGGTAGCATTGCCTGTCAAATTTTCATTTTTACATTTTTTTACTTTTTTTTTAGGTGCTGCTTTTTTCGTGCAACTTCCATTCTTGTATTTATCTCTTTCCCATCTCTACAGTTGCTTTCTGCTGGTTTCTGTTAGATGAACTTCTGCGATCTTTCTAGGCTGTTTGTGGATCATTGAGGTGTGAAGGGGAATTATAGGGAAATCAAAGAAAAAAATTTAGCTTCGTCAATACACCTTATATTTAAGAACAGAAATCCATTGCTAGTTTTTTCTCCCACCAGAAATTCCTCCACAGATCCTTTATCCAAAGTCCAAGCACAGCCCTTGTACCTCCGCATACCTGATGATCAAAACAAATCCATGAGATTTGCTCTGTTGTTTCCATAGGGAGCAAGATCAGAAACCATACAATCAAACCTCAACTCACTCTTTGGCAGGTGAAGTGCGTAGAGCAAAATCTTGCTCAAAATGAGAATAAAACAGTTGCTGTTGGGGACATTGAAGAGAGGAGAGTTGCAGCAGCTGGTGGAGAGAGCAAAGCCATGGAGATAACCGATTCAGAGAAAGTTCAGAGAGAGTGAACTTGTGCTTTATGCCAGCTGATGACCGCATGAAGGACTTGGAATCTCATCTTCAAGGGAGAAAACACCAGGCCAAGTTTGAAGAGCTGAAAGCAAGTGAACAAAAACAAGGGTTCTCCTCTTCGGCAGCCAGTCCAGAGCCAGTCCAGAGCCAAAGAAGACCCTTTCCCCTCGTAGACCAAACGTATATGAAACCAAGAAACGAGAGGATAAGGTGAAAGTGAATCGGACTAATGACCAATACAGAGAGCAAAAGGTAGATAACACTGGTGGTGGGATGGATCAGTTTAAATTTCAGTGCACTATCTGTGATATTAAGTTGATTAGTGAGATGGATTTGGCCTCTCATCTTGGAAGGAAGAAGCACTTATCCAAAACTCAGCAACATATAATTGACACTTTGGGTGAAGGGTTTGATTAAGATTATGGAGGCAGTTTAGTATAGAATTCAATGCTGCAATTTCTATGGTGTTTCAGTTTGTGCTTGGACTAGGATGGTAATGGAAGAGGTGAGTGATTTTTATGATTTTAGTTTTTCAGGGTAGATAGCTTGTGCAACAGGGATGTTCATCGATTTTGAATACAATTTATTGAACCTTGTATATTTGGATTAGTTAGTCAATTAGACCGGATACCAAGTTATATATTTAGATCTGAAGTTTGTGCAGTGGATTTGTAATTGAAATCATTAGATATAGTTGGCTTATTGGCAACAAAGTGTCTGCTCTCTCCCTCTCTATGTATGTCTAATGTTTATATACATCTCTATGACTGTAAATGACTAAATACCGTTTCCTTTGCTTCAGTCGAAGCATACAAAGCCTGACATTGGCGTGGAAGTGATGAAGGCAATGACTTTCACAGAGGAAAAGGAAAAAGCTCCAGCAATCCAGGTAACCACTGTTGGATTGCATCTGTTTCTGCTGTTAATTCAATGTGTGTCTACTTTTGGTCAGCTTAGTTTGCGGCAAAAGACACTCGCCTCCAGGAAAAGTTAAATGCTTTCTAAAATTCGAAGATGAAAAAGTTGCTGGTAGTTTTGCCATTTAAAGTCTTGTCCTGTTCTATTTCATGTTGAAATGAGTTTCGTCTTTGTTATATATAATAAACCAAGGAGCTAGTACTGAGTAGGCTTTCGCTCTCTGATGTCTTACCCCTGTTCAAAGTTTGTTATATCATGATTGAGTTTTGTTAAAGAACGTTGTATGAACAGCTATAGTTATACAGGCGTGTGTTTAATTAATTTAGTTTTGTGGGTATGACGTGCAATCCATCTTTTTTCTTAGTCCAAATACGAAGAACCTAAAGCAGACAAGGTGGATGCTAGTGCAGTGGAACTACCAGAGAGAAGTCTAGTAGCTGCAACAAAATTGGTAAGGTTTTTTATTGTACTCCCTCCGTCCCATTTTAAATGTCCTCTACGGGAATCGGTGCATTTTCAAACCATAAAAAATTATATTTCTATAGATTACTTTCTTTATTTTTACACCAAATTAAATTGTATTTCGTACTGAATTTAATGCTTCCATTTGAAGAGGATTCCGTTAAACCAACCATTTCTTTTTCCAGTCCAAAGTGAAAGAGCCTAATGTTAATAAGGAGAATGCCAATGCGGGGAAATTGAAGGATGAAAGTCCAGCAGTTGCAACAGAACAGGTAGCATCTCCATTGAATTTTCGTTACTTTGGTATCTCCGGTGCTTCTTTCTTTCGTTCAACTTCCATTCTTGTGTTTAACTTCTCTTTCCCATCTCCACCGTTGTCCGTTGCTTTCTGGTGGTTTTTATTATATGTCGGCATCTTTCTAGGCTGTGTACGGATCATGGATTTATTTTGAGAATGAAAGTCCCTTATTTGTTTTTTCCCCCACCATAAATTCATTCACAGATTCTTGATCAAACACAGCCTTAATACCTCCGCACATCGATGATCCAAACACATATATGAGATTTCTTTTGTCGTTTCCATAGGAAGTAAGAGTAGCAACTGTACAATCAAATCTCAACTCACCTCTTTGGCAGGTTAAGTGTGTAGATCCTAATCTTGCTACAAAAGAGAAGAAAACGGTTGCCACTGGGGAAATCAAAGAGAAAACAGTGGCAACAGCTGTTGGAGAGAGCAAAGCCGTGGAGATAACCGATTCGGAGAAAGTTCGGAGAGAGTGGACTTGTGCTTTATGTCAGGTGACAACCACATCTGAGAAGATCTTTGAATCTCATCTTGAAGGGAAAAAACACAAGGCTCAAGAACTGAAAGCAAGTAAGCAAGTGAACGAAAACGCGGGTTCCTCCTCTTCAGTAGCCAGTCCGGAGCCAGAGGAGACCCCTTCTGTTGATAGGCCAAACGAAGACGGAACCAAGAAACAAGAATATAAATATCAGTGCACCATCTGTGATGTTAAGACGCATAATGAGTTTGCTTTGGCCTCTCATCTTGGAGGGAAGAAGCACTTATCCAAGACTCGGCAACATATAAACGATACTTTGGGTGGAGGGTTTTATTAGGAGTAAGGAAGCAGTTTAGTTTGAAATTCAAGCTGCAATTTCTATGGTGTTATGTGGTTGGAACAGGAAATGGGCGAACAAGTTAGAGATTAACACTGCTGTCTCCTATTTACGACGGAGGTTATGGAGTGATTTTCATGATTTCAGTTGTTCTGGGCAGAGAGCTTGTGCAACAGGGATGGTCCTTTTGAGCCTTGTATATCATATCAGAATTATTAGTAAGCCCGTTGGACCGGATACCAAGTGATCAAATCTATATCTATATTATAAAAAATACAATGGTGTGGGGACAAGTTGTTAGAATGTCTGAGATTGATTTGATCTAAGGGTTAAGAGGCATTCTTCCAATTCTATTGAAGTGTCCATACTTTTCAATTAAATTACACAATTGCCATGTCTACTTACTTTCCCAACTCCGTCTCCTCTATGCTTCTCTCTCTTTCTCCGTCGTTCAATTCACCACGAGAACACAACCCTCACACTGTTCTCTCCCTCCCTCGGTCAATCTCACACAGTTCACACACTCTCTCTCCGTCGATCTCCGTGGTTGATCCCCCCCTCTCCAAAACCCTAATAATCAAATCAGGGCATTCCGACGAACTCTGGTAATTTTTACTGGCGCCAATGAAGTATCACCCTGTTAATTTTCAATCAATTTTTGTATTGATTATGTTATTTTTTTCTATAGAAGCAATACACGCTCTTTTTCTATTATGAAGTGTGATGTAAGCTGACCATGGGGAAATCAAAATCCTAAATGGGTCGAGCCCAGGAAATGCAATTAAATGGGAAAGTAGAGAAAGCATTAGAGAAACCCAATGTTAGACTTGGCTTAGTTCGTGTCTGCAAATCAAAATCCTAAATGGGTTGAGCTATTCCAATCGTGTTTATCTCTTGGAGGAATACCCGATCAAATAAGAGGTCGAGTGGTACTGGCAGCATTGTCGGTATCTATTTTGATCTTCTTCTCAGCCTTGCTTTGTTGTTTGTTTTGCTCTCCATTTTCTATTTTCACTTGCAGATTAGTATTTTCTTTTGGTTATTTTCAAGGGTGCTGGAGCAAATAGTGTGTTGTGTTTAATGTCGGGTTAGCTTTGTAGCAAATAATATAGGAGTATGAAGGGGAAGTCATGAATATGTAATATTGAAGCTGAGTTCTTTGGTTGTATTTGGTGGTTTTGTATTTTGTTAATACCTTTCCCATGGAAATTGAAAAATACGGTCTTGATAACAAAGTTCTTTGTATCAAAGTTAATTTTTCAAAATGTAATTCCAATTCTAATTGGGGTGGGTAGTGCCGTAGGAACGGACAAGCACTAGTTCTATTATGATTTAGCAAGTCTCACGTGTGCCGATTATGTATTTATTAAAGTTCGATAGATATAATTTTTGACAAGATTAATGTTCTCGCTGAACTCTAACGACTTATCAAATTACATTTCATTTTTTGGACGTAAGTACCAAAAGAATGAAATGTACCAAATTCTCTTTAGTCGTTTCATTTGAGAGAAAAGCTAAGAGAAAATAGCAGAACAGTAAGTCTGTTTACACAGACAGTTTCCACACAGATCGTGCACAGATCCGTGTGTGGGGCTCACTTAGGATCCCATACAAACGATTCGAGCCGTTCATTAAATGTAAAAATATTTTTTAAAACCCTTGCAAAAAATCAGCTTAATCCAATACTTATAGGTGCTCAATTTAATCGTCTAACTTTTCATTATCATGAAATCCAAATGAAAAGTTAAATGATTAAATTGAGCACTTATAAGTATTGGATTGAACCAATTTTTTGCAGGGTCCTTGAAAAAATATTTTACATTTAATGAACGGCTTGGATTATTTGTGTGGGACCCGTAGTGGACCCCACAACAAATCTGTGTACTTTTGCTGGGTGTGTTAAGTGCACTTTTGCTCTGTGCACAAATCTCGGATTATAAGTGTTTTTTTTTTCTTTCTTTCTAAGCGTGTGTTATAAGTGTTGATCATATAGTGACATTTTCTCTTCTTTATTTTTATTTTTTCCCTTTCTTCCTCGCTCTTTCATTCTCACTTATTTTCTCCTCTCTCTCACTTGTAAATCTGTATTTACCAAAAAAAAAAAAAAACCTTGCGTAAATCTGTTCAAAGTGGAGAAATTA
Organism: Rhododendron mucronatum var. ripense; assembly: GCA_019656295.1. Taxonomy (NCBI): domain Eukaryota; kingdom Viridiplantae; phylum Streptophyta; class Magnoliopsida; order Ericales; family Ericaceae; genus Rhododendron; species Rhododendron mucronatum. The sequence continues at coordinate 342,397 of BPLT01000086.1, forward strand.
GGGTGGAAAAATGAATTAAGCTTGAACTACCTACAAAATCATTTCGAAAAGTTAGAGGAGATACAAATGGAAATAATAATAATCCGCAGTTTCCCCCCTAAAATAAGCAGCAAAGAAAATTTCTTCTCTAGTACTCAGTACTACGGGACTTTTAGGTATCCTGGGAAACCAAGCTTCATGGTATCTTCTTCGATCCGTTTTTTACTTTTCGACTATTTTCTGATCACATTTGGATGATCGATTTCGTTTATTTTGTAGAGTTCGGCGAAAACCTTAATCATGCCAAAAATTGTGTTCATTAGAATTTATTTGATACATGATCGGCACATGTAAAAAATGAAGAAAACCAAAACTGAGTCCAAAAACATACTGAATCAAAACCCAATTTTTGTTTTGTTTTGTTTTGTAATTTTCATGTGTACCAATCATGTATCAAATAAAGTCCGATGAATGTAATTTTTGGCATGATTAAAGTTCTCATAGAACTCTACAAAATGAACGAAATCGATTATTCAAATATGATCGAAAAATGACCGAAAAATAAGAAACAGACCGGAGGGTATACCGTGGGACTTGATATCCCTGATATACCTTTGAGTTTCTGTACCAACTCCAACTGTTTTTCGTTACAGTTATGCGCCTATTCGAATTTCTATTTTTTCTTTTTCTCCTGGAAAAGCACTTTTACGCGTCAAAATGGGGTTCCGTCACCATAAAACCCAGGAAAATTCGCGAAAAAAAAGGGGGCCAGAAAGAGATCGATCGAATTCCACATGGGTTTTGTGGGTTTTCTCAAGTTTTGGTTCGACTTGCTTGCTTGGTATGATTCACTTGTTTTCTAGCTTCAAACAAATTAAACCTTGTGTTTAGAAAGGGAAAGGAGTACACTTTTACCAGTTTCCCTTTACTCTTGTTTGGTCTTGTACTCGAATATGTCCGAATTTCGTGTTGGATACTTGATGATCCTTGTGAATCAAGGATATCGTTATGAACCTTTTTAATTTGATTTCTGTTGCGTTTCAAGCTCACTCTCTTTGCATGTTGAATGTTCTCTGACGTATTATGTATTTTATTACTTGCAGGCCTCTCTTTGGTCTGGGCTGTCCTTTGTAATCTCTCTCTCTCTCTCTCTCTCTCTCTCTCTCTCTCTCTCTCTATATATATATATATATATCTATTTTCCAAGATATATATATATATATATATATATGTATTGCAGGAATTTATTCAGTAATATGGTTTTACAAGTGTATAATGTTCAGTGTACAAAATAGAGTCTGGTAAACTTAATAGTATATTGTGCTGATGCAGAAGTATTTTTTTGAACAGGTATGCTTCGATTCAGGCAATCGAGAATAATTCCAACTCGGATATGCGGAATTTGGTGGCATATTGGATTCTTTTCTCGCTGGTTTCTCTCTTCGAGCTTGCTTTTGTCAAACCTATTGATGACTGGTAATTAAGTCTCCTGTATACCCCCAGGATTTTGCTTATACGTCGTCCATTTTCTATGTGCTTCGATGGGAGAAAAGTTTTAGGCTTCAGGTTGAACATCATAATGAGGTCCATGTTATTGAGTCGTCGGACAGCTCGGGTCACTGAAGATAATGAATTTTTTAAAGAGTTTCTATGTCCGAGTTAAGTGGAGTATACGTTTTGTGTTCTTTGTTAAAATGGTAGGCATTACTCCGAGGACTCGAATACGTCACCAAATTTTAGCAGCAGATACAGGTGATCAAACCTTTGTGTTGAACTCACCTTTAAAACTTGCTTTGCAAGGGGAAGGTGTTGAAAGAGCTCATATACACAAGTTTACGCTCTCACTAAACCGATGTTGCACATGAGGTTTGTAACTTGTTAAGGCATCTGACTCAAAACGTTTTGGCAATAAGTGGAGAGGTCGCCCAGACTCATATACTAGTTTTGGAGTTATAAATAACCAATGTGGTACAAATTTCAACGCTCCCCCGCAAGTGCAACCCCAACGTGGACGTGGAGAGGTCAGCAAAGGATCTGGAACATACAGATCACAACGAAATAAGGTTCAACTACGGCACAAACAAAGGGGAAACGCCTCCGAAAACCTAGCTTTGATAAAATGTTAAAACATCCAAACTCAAAACCAATTGGCAATAAGTGGAGAGGTGGCCCAGGCTCATATACTAGTTTTGGAGGTTATAAATATCCAATGTGGGACAAATTCCAACATAACCTACCACCATGCTCCACAACTTACGGTTAGGGACACCAACTCTGTTGACAATGATTATATGACAACCTTTTTTCTTTTGAGTTTTGATTCTATGGCAATTATCCAATCTGATTCTTGTATATGTAGCATCTGGTCCTATACTTAATCTGGTGTTTTCAGCCGTGATACAAAGCTCTGACTCCCAAAAATTTGAAATGACTAATTGTGCAGTCTTTTGCTCTGTTATAAATGTCTGATTCCCTAAAATTCGAAGTGACTACGGTTTCAAGTGGAAATGCAAATGTTTGGTCTTGTAAATAGAAAAACAATTATGTACCCAAACATGTATTACATGTATGTGTTGAACGATATGAGTCTCCTTGATTTGGTCCCTGTATAACTACTTCCAAGTATATAAACAATCGCAAGCATCCTATGACATGAAACAGTGAGAAATTTGGGTGGCATACATTGTCTCTGCATTATTTGCCTACACACTAGTGTATAACATTTTCACCTGCCTCCCAAAACTGAGCATCCTCTTTTAGGTAGATTTAGCCCCAAGATGAGAAATTTAGATTACAGCATGTGGATAACCACAGCTACATGTCATAATGCTTTTTAGGAATTGTTCGACTTGATATGGGGTTTTCATTAAGAGCATAGATTGTGCTTCACTGGTTTCCTTATTTGTGCATACCAGGCTTCCATTCTGGCCTTATCTGAAGCTAATGGCCATGTGCTTGTTGGTGCTACCCGATTTTAATCTTGCTTCTTATGTTTATGAGTGCCTGCTTTGCCCGTGCTTATCTGTGGATCTGCAAGCTGCTATCAAATACTTCATTAAACCCAAGGAGGACAAATCTCTGGATGCTGAAAGCTTTCTAGCTGTGGTAGATAGGTATGTTCAAGAGAATGGATCTGAAGCTTTGGAGAAACTCCTTGATCGGAAGGTAAGTGAGTGAGCCCTGGCAGCAATAGACATGAAGTTTTCTAATGTGAATGTACTTGACCAGTTATATAAATGATGGCTTTTCATAGCAACGGGAGTCCTGGAATTTCAGATTCAATGTGAGACGTCGGGTCATTATGTTCATTACGTGCAAATGTTGATGTGCTTGCATCTTCTACATGTCAAGCTATGAGTAAATGCACGCTTTGGTTGTGTTCACATTTTTGGTAAGAGTTTTGGGGAGGAAATAAAATGATTTAGAAACAGAGGAAGTGAAAAAGTTGAAGTTACTTTCTGATTCCCCCCATCATTTCTTCCTTTAAAAAGTCATTGCAAATCCATTTAATTTGTAATCGGAATCATTAGATGGAGTTGGTTTTTTGGTTTTTTATGATAATATAAATGTGACTGTCTTCTCAATTTTGATACACATGGAATATGCACGACAAAGTATATGCTCTCTCTCTCTCTCTCTGTATGCCTAATGTGTATGTACATCTCTATGATGACAAATAGAAATACCATTTCCCTTTGCTTCAGTCCAAGCATACAAAGCCTGACATTGGCGTGGAAGAGATCAAGGCAATGACTAATACAGAGGAAAGGGATACAACTGCAGCAATCCAGGTAACTACCTTTTGGATTTGTATCCATTTCTGTTGTTAATTTCAACGGGTGTCTACTGTTGGTCTGCTTAGTTTGCAGGAAAGACACCTCCTCCAGGCAAAGTTCAGTGCTTCTAAAATTCGAAAATGAAAAAGCTTGTTGGCAGTTTTGCCATTCAAAGCCTTGTCCTGTTATATTTCATGTGGAAATGAGTTGCGTCCTTGTTAAATATAGTAAACCAAGGAGCTAGCACTGAGAAGGGTTTTTCTTTCTGACTTCTTACCCCTGTTCAAATTTGGTTATATCATGATTTGAGTTTTGTTAAAGTTGTACGAAGAGCTTTTAGTCATATTGGTATGTGTTTCCATTAATTTGTGGCTGTAACGTGATCCATGTTTTTTCTTAGTCCAAACACGAAGAACCTAATGCTGGCAAGGTGGATGCTAGAGCAGTGGAACTATGCTTCGTCGCAACCTAACCTCTTAGAAAGGTTCACACCCCGAGTGTAGGGCTAGTTTGTTGAAAGCATATTAACCGGTAAGACCGGAATCGTTCCCACAGAGAAATTTTCTTAAGCGAATTCGGAATAGATGTTGTGTAAGAGTTGCGGCGTTCAAGCTGCCAGCTTTGGTATTCGAATTGAATGACGATATTTAAACTTGGAATTTAAACTAGATTAGAGATGGTCGAGTCAGAGATTGATTTACCCACGACTTAGCCGTCAAATGGTTCCTTCATCTAACTTATGAGTGAACCGAAACCGTCCGGATTCCACTTGAAGAATTAAAAGCTGAAGACTACTTGTAACTTAACTCAAGGTTCTAATTCAAATTGAACTCATTTAACGCAAGTGAGAGACGAAAAAGAATCGTTCGCACGCGTAGGATTTTCAAACACATAGCTTAAAGCAATAGACTCCATGATCAAGGAAGCCACCGACCTCAAGATCAATGCTAGACATCATGAGTTTAATTCATTCAAACCCTTGAGATAGAGTTAAAGTTAAGAGAAACCATTTAATCGACTAATCCATAGGGTGAACCTCACCCATGACCAAACCTTTAAACTACTCATACATAACAAAAAGACTAGAAAACATGCTAGGAAATGAAAACATGATTCACCGATAAAAACGAAAATAAACTTGATTTATAAGATGATCCAAGCTAAAGCTACAACTTTAATACTTGATAATTAAACAAACAACCGATACCTTGATGTGTTCTTGAAGGAAGTAATTAAGAAAACTTGAAGCAAAGCTATGGAACTCTTAAAGCATAAAAGACTTAAAGTGTAGAAAGATTGCATATAGCCATAAATGGCAATAAAGGCTATTTATAAGCCTTACAAATCAGCCAAACAATGGACCAAAAGACCCTCAAAATATCCCAAAAACATGCCTAAAGTAGAAATTTTCCATGTATGGAAGGTTGAAATATTCAGCACAAAAAGCTGGTCGAAGGGCATTGGTACCGGTACCTCAAAAATGAGGTATTGGTACCAACTCAATTGTCTTCAAAATCAGCATGATGGTACTGGTACCTCAAAATTGAGGTATTGGTACCTCTGTGTGAAAACTGCAGAATTGGGACAGTTTGGCCCGTCATGCCTTGTAGTGTCCCGACGGCTTTCTAATGCTTGATTTCTTGATCAACGGGACTTGGCGAAGGTGTTCCTTTTGGCCTTGGTCTCTTGGATACCCTCGAGGGCTATCTTCGAAGCATTTGCTTCATTTGATACACTTTGGCATGATCCTCGCCAACTTAACCACCGAACGTCCTATGAGGCTCCTTATGATGCCGGTAGGCTCCGGTGATAATGAAACAAATGCTGCCGGGCACTTGAACTCTTGGTTATATCCCGGAACGTCCCTTGGCGCTCAAAACCGCCTTATTAGCACGTTTTTCCTGAAATACGCACAAAAATACCTTACGTGCATTATGGGATAAAAATGACTACTTAAATGCATAAAAGTTACAAATTAGAGGATTTAAGCTCCAATACAATCTTCTGTGCTTATCAAACTACCAGAGAAATGTCCAGTAGCTGCAATAAAATAGGTAAGGTTTCCTATCATTTCCTATTGAGCAGTATAATGCTTTCATTTAAAGAGGAAACCCGATAAACCAACCATTGCTTTTTCCAGTCCAAACTGAAAGAGCCTCATGTTGCTAAGGAGAATGCCTCTGCCGGGGAATTGAAGGATGAAAATCGAGCAGTTGCAACAGAACAGGTAGCATCTCCATTGAATTTTTGTCACTTGGGTTTCTTCGATGCTTCTTTCTTTTGTTCAACTTGCATTCTTGTACTTTCTCTTTCCCATCTCCACAGCTGCTTTCTGCTGGTTTTTATTATATGAACTTCCACAACCTTCCTAGGCTTGTGTTCGGATAATGGATGTTTTATGGAAATAAATCTTCCTTCTTCACTTTGACTGTCTTCTTTTCCTTCCACTTGTTTCTGTCCCCATAGGCCATATTTCGATCAATGATTTGTAGAGAGATTTGTTATATGTAAAAAAAACCATGAGAAAAATGGACCTCGTACTTGAGAACAGAAATCCTTTCCCCAACTAGAAGTTCCTCCACAGATTCTTGATCCGAACACAGGCTTAATTCGTCAGCATATCAATGATCCAAAACATAGGCATGAGATTTTTCACGTTGTTTTCATAGGAAGCAAGATCAGCATCCATACAATCAAACCTCAACTTTCCTCTTTGGCATGTTAAGTGTCTAGAGCCAAATCTTGCTCAAAATGAGGAGAAAACAGTTGCTGCTGGGGAAATTAAGGAGAAGATAGTGGCCACAGCTGGTGGAAAGAACAAAGCCGTGGAGATAACCACTTCATATAAAGTTCAGAGAGAGTGGACTTGTGCTTTATGCCAGGTGACAACCACATGCGAGAAGAACTTGGATTTTCATCTTCAAGGGAGAAAACACAAGGACAAGTGCGAAGAGCTGAAAGCAAGTAAGCAGGTGAACAAAACCAAGGGTTCCTCCTCTTTGGCAGCCAGTCTGGAGCCAAAGAAGACCCTTTCCGTTGATAGACCAAACGTTTATAGAACCAAGATACCAGAGGATAAGGTGCAAATCACTCGGACTAATGAGCAATACAGAGTGAAAAAGGTAGATTACACTGGTGGCAGGATGGATCTGTTTAAATTTCAGTGCACTATCTGTGATGTTAAGTTGATCAGTGAGATTGATTTGGCCTCTCATCTTCGAGGAAAGTGGCACTTGTCCAATACTCAGTAAAATATATTTGATACTTTGGGTGAAAGGTTTTATTTGGATTATGGAGGCAGTTTTGTTTAGAATTCAAAGCTGCAATTTCGATGGTGTTTTCAAGTTGACAATTTACATCGCTGTCTCCTATTTACATCGTTATAGTACAGAGCAATTCTGACAATTTCAGTTATTCTGGGTAGATAGCTTGTCCAACAGGGATATTCATCGATTGTGAATACAGTATTAATCAGTCAATAGGCCAGATACTGTATCAAAATATAGTATGATTTGGCAAGTCTCATCACTACAGGTCGTTGCAAGTTTTTTGCTAATGATTTCTATGAGTAGGTTAATGTCTATATGAGAATAATGATAAATGGGTGCTTTTCTAATTCGTTGATCATTCATTTTGCTTTTTACCTCGTGGGATAGAGTACTGTAAATTTGATTCAGTCGGCGAATTTCAGAGAATAGCTCTTCAGGAGAGAAAAAGAGAGAAAAGTTTTGATGGTTTCTCGAGGTTAGGGCTAACTCTTTAACTCTCCTCTGTGCAAACTTGCTTCCTCACACAACCAGTCACAAAGAAAGGCAGAGAAATAAAGATGAGGACCCAATGGTGAGATGGAAATGCCATATTATTTCATCAAAATGGTTCCCACAATACACACAAGTTCCAAACAGGAAACCAGAACACCATTTGTCATATTATGACTTTTGGGAAGTAGGCATTGCCAGGGATACTCCAGAGCCAGTTGGTAAATCCTTCCATTGTTGAGTTACAGTCTTGACCTGAGTGTAAAAATGAACCCCACCCTTGCCTGCAAATTTATGGAACCCAAGTTCAGAAATATGGTATCTGACACCCATGACATGTGCAAGCACAAATGCGACTTTATGTGCATATTATGTAAACTGTTTGTATATATTACCATAGAAATTGAGATCGCCCGCAAAAGATGCCTTGGAGCCAGTAAACGAGAAAAAGGGCAACGGTACTGGAATAGGAACATTGATGCCGACCTAATTCATGTCCAGTCAATGTTAGTGGTTTAGACAAGGGATGCAAATATGCAAATCATAAAATGGACTTCTTGTCAGTAAAACCATATCTAGGAAACCAAAAAGAAACAACATTGTCCATGCCGGACCGCTTTTTCACCATCTCTCCTAAACCCAATTAGTGTTAGGGAGGGCTTCAATTAAGTCTTTTATGACATTCGACATCGCACCCGCAAGTCTGTTTTTAGAGTGGTTGTAGGGAGTGACATTGTGGAACCAAATCCATGGGGGCACTCTAGGCCCAACAGTCCAGTTGTTTATAGAAACTAAAGTTTTGTCAACAAGTAGAGCCAAGGGTGGGACCCATAATGACATATATCCAATTACATACCGTTTTTTGGATGTAGGTATCAAATTTCACTCTTAAGATTCGATCTCTGTTTTGTATTTTCATTTGCTTTTAGACTATACCAAGGGTAATGATAGAATGTGCTTTAATACCTGCCCTGCCTCAATCTCAGTTTGAAATTTCCTTGCAACTACACCAGAGGTGGTGAATATGGAAGCTCCATTTCCGTATCTGCAAAATGATTGATATGACAGTAAAATAGTTAGATAATGAAGATTGAGGTGCAAAGATAGAGTCGCGCTAAAGGAAATACTTGTTTCTGTTGACAAAGTTTATGGCCTCTTCTAAGCTGTCAGCCTACACACAAGGGGAACATTGAAAATTATAAATCTCCACGATCAGCAAAAACAATTTAATTACAAGAGAAGCAGGAGGGGAACACAAAAAATTCTGTTAGTTAACTCCATGATGAATGGAGAACAACTTAATTATTTCAAGAGAAGCATAAGTGGAATTATGGGCAAACCTGCAAGCAAAGAAGAACTGGCCCAAAGATTTCCTCCTGGGTCAAATAAGCCCAAATAGAAACTAGTGAAATTCATGGTAGGATCTACTTGTCAAACTCATTTGGAATTGAAGATTATCCAAGGTTCATCCAGAAGACGATGCAAATATTTGGGATTATGAATGTAAGATACCTTGTAACACTCCATATCAGCTGTGACATCAGACAAGATGGTGGGACCGATAAAGTTACCGTGCTCATATCCTGGAACCTATTTCTCATCCATGAGGAAACATCATGCTGATTAGACCAGTTGGGGTTAACCACTATATCATCTACACATTCAACAATTCATACAACACAACTAAACTTAGCCACCAAGATTTTCCTCTTTTCCGGAATATCATGTGTCTTAGACACTGTACATATTGGTTACCGATTAGTATTTATTACCTTGAAATGATTGCATCCACGTCAATGTTTACATAGCTTGTTGGCCAAGCTACGTCAACCTATGAATTTTGTTTACAAGTTCCGCAAGATTAATGCTTAAATTGACCAAGAAGTTTTTTAAGAAGGCCCACCTTAATGCACACAGCACATACACAAGAAAGGAAAAGGAACAAAATTTAAAATTCGATATAGAGCATCCTTTGGGCTTTACACAATCATAGTTACACCAATGTTTAAATCTTTCAGAAACCTTGGTAGTAACTAACTTTGCATTTTGTGCAGAATCACGCGACACGTAAAAATGCCGAAATTAGAGACAAACACGCACCACGATATTTCTCCCATCAAGCAATAGTTTGGCACCATTGTCAACCCCACTTTGAATCAATCTGCATATCCGTTCCTTTGCCTGTGAAAACAAATGGGATACATATGTAGCAAGTGAGAAGTATGGAAGCTGCCATACTCATTATTTTGCCAACCCAAGTGGAGCACAGGCCTATTGGTAAAGTTTTGGGCCCCTTTACGCACCTGTTTGCTAATCACTGGACCAAGGTCTGCTCTGGGATCTGTTCCAGCACTTACTTTAAGTGCTTTAGCACCCTCCACTAGCTTATCTTCCCTAAAAGTTTATAACACAAGACTGTGTTAGTATAATGTAATATTCAGCAATTTAAAATTTATACACTTCCAAAAATACATAGCATGAATAACAAGACTACGCAGCTCCAATCTCATATTATCGCACTATTGAACTTTCTATTGAGAAGACAAGATCCTTTAGGTTGAGAAGACAAGGTCCTGATATTAATAAAACTGAAAAGTATTATTGTAACATCCAGAAAAATTATCTTTATAAATCTCCACTATTCTAGAGTTCTCTTCAATGTTCTCCAAACATCCAGCCTCTTCTAGCATTTTCTAAAACTTATTGCAGAAGATTTTACAACCATGGAGAGTCATGTGTTGACTCACAACATATCCTTGCATGTGATTTCTTTGATAAAAAGGAATATCCTAATAATTTTTAGTTTTCTTAATATAGGTACGTTGTCCCCGTTTTCAAGACAATAATTACTTCTGACAGTAGATGGAAAAATTGATAAACTGTATCTAGCAAAATTATTTTAGAAAAAAGGTAGAATGGAACATGATACCATGATTTTGAGCTGCCAACAAAGACCACTGTGCTGAGGGCCATGCACCTTTGCCCTGCAGCACCGAAACCAGCTGCAACTAAAGCATTTAATGTAGCATCCATGTTTGCATCAGGCATGACAATGCCATGATTCTTGGCTCCCATATTTGACTGAGTACAAGGAGATTGAGCGAGTCTATTAGTGCCGTATTTGCTTATGAGAGAAGCTGCAGTTTCGTTAACCAGATATTGGTGCTAACCTGAACACGTTTTCCTTTGGCTGAGGCTCTTGCGTATATGTGCATCCCAGCCTGAGACAGGGAACAACCGGAAATTAGAAGTTAATTATTATTCAAGTACTATGTTGACTGTATTTAATGTATTGCATGTAATTAGGAAGATACTCAATTAGGTAGAATCAATTAGGGATTTGATTAGGTAGAATCAATTAGGGATCAATTAGGGATTTGATTTGATTTTATTTTCTTTCCTTATTTTACCTTGTATCCAGTCTATATATTGTACCTCATTGTGAGAAGAATAAATCAATGAAGTATTTCGACATGGTATCAGAGCGGGTTCCAAGAACCTGATTTCTTTTTTTCTCTTCTTTTCTTGGTCTCTCGACCAAGTATCGTCTTTATTCTTTTTTTTTCAGAGCCAGGGAGCCTGTCTCTATTATCTCTCAAACGATCTCTGTTTCTCAGACCTATCTGAGAAACCTATCTTTTCTGACAAAGTACTCTCAGTTCTCAGCAACACTGAGACTGCCTTTTCCGACCTTCTACAGACTCCGCTGGCCACTCAGTTGGACTCCGGGTACCTCTGTTGCATCCCCACCAGATCTGGTAATATTTGGTTTATTCCTATTTTTGGTTTGCTCTCGTACTATGGGTGATAAGGATAAGAAAACCGAAACATCAGGCTCTAAGGACACTGTTAGGGATCCATTTCATCGTCGTTCTCTCACCTCAATTAAATTAAATGGGGCCAATTATTTGCCATGGTCACGTGCTGTGACTGTTTCTTTGCGAGCAAGTGGTGAGACTTCCTATATCACTGATGCCCCATCTGCAGATTCTGTTTGGATTCAAAATGATTCGTATATTATGACTTTGCTTTGGAATAGTCTTGAACCTGATATTTTTAATAATGTTGCATGCCTTGACACATCCAAAGAAGTATGAGATACTTTACATGAATTATATTCATCCGAACAGAATCTCTCTCGCATTTATCAGATTTATCAGAATATTTTCTCTTTCCAACAAGGAGATCGATTGGTTGATGAGTACTTTTCCACCTTAAAAGGGATGTGGGATGAGTTAAATGTTTATCAACCTTTAACCACAGATTTAAAGGTTCAGCAGAAGCACAGAGATGAATTTCGAGTTACCAAATTCTTGTCCGGGCTGAATACGGAACTTGCTCCTCTCAGTCCCCAAATTCTTTCCGGCAAGGAAGTTCCTACTATTGGTGAGGCTTTTGCTCGTGTTCGAAGGGCTGCTCCTCAGCATTCTGTTTTAGAGCATCCAACTCCATCGGCCCTAGCTGCTCCTGCCACTACTCCTATTCCATCTTCTGAGAATTTTAGCCACTCTAATCCTCCCCACAGTCGTAATGGTTCTTATGAACGTGGTGGTCGACGTGGTGGCCGTGGGGGGCGTAGTGGTCGCGGCACCAAGAAGTGTACACATTGCAATGCAACCAATCACACTGTTGAGTTCTGTTGGAAGCTTCATGGCAAGCCGGCTTGGGCTAATCAGGCTACATTTGAGGGGGAGCAATCTGGGCTAGCTCCTCCGGATCAGATTACTATCTTTAGGTTTAAGTATGATTCCATGTTTCACAAGGCTAATGCATCTTCGACTTCCATTGCGACTCATGTCTCATCAGGTAATACTTGCCTTCACTCATCTTCTCGTAGGCAGTACTCCATGGATTCTCGATTCTGGCGCATCTGATCATATGACAGGTGATTTGTCTATTCTTATTGATGTCGTTACACCTTCTGTTCCTTCTTATGTTACTATTGCGGATGGTACTAAAATTCGTGTTCATGGCATTGGTACTTATCGTGCCTCTGGCCTTATTTTTACTTCTGTCTTGTACTTACCACAATTTCCTTTTAATCTACTTTCCATTCATAAACTTTCTCAAACTCACAATTGTTCTGTACTCTTCTATCCCTCTCATTGTGAATTTCAGGATCTCAAGACGCAGAGGATGATTGGTGGGGGGTATGAGAAGAATGGTCTGTACTATCTTCAACCGTCCAATCCTTCCAAGTTATCTGCCTTCCACTCCACTACCACACCTTACCAGTGGCATTGTCGTCTTGGACACCCATCTTCTGTCAATCTTCACAAGATAGTCCCTGATTTACCTAGTTTTTCTCCTTTTAATTGTGACACTTGTGAACTCAGTAAACATCGTAGGGTGTCTTTTCCTTTACGAGTTGAGTCACCTAGTTTAGAACCGTTTGCTTTAGTTCATTCGGATATTTGGGGACCATCTCGTACCACAAGTTTATGTGGTGCTTGCTATTTTGTTACGTTTATTGATGATTTTTCTCGTTTAACTTGGGTATATCTTCTCAAAGATCGGTCTCAATTATTTTCTGTGTTTTCTAATTTTTATGCTGAAATTGTCACTCAATTTAATGCCAAAATACGTATTTTGCGGACTGATAATGCCCAAGAATATATATCTCATCAATTTACGCATTTTACTGAAACTCATGGCATTATTCATCAAACTACTTGTGTAACCACCCCTCAACAAAATGGGGTTGCTGAGCGAAAAAATGGACCGATTTTAGCAGTTGCCCGAGCTCTTAGGCTTCACATGCATGTTCCAAAATATTTTTGGGGGTATGCAGTTCTTACAGCTAATTATCTTATAAATAGAATGCCATCTCGGGCTTTGAACGGCAAAACTCCTTATCAGATTCTCTTTCGTGACAAGGATCTTTTCTCTCTCCCTCCAAAACTTTTTGGTTGTGTTTCATTCGTACATAATTTCGCTCCAGGTCGTGATAAGCTTGATCCGCGTTCTTATAAATGTATATTTCTTGGTTACTCTCGGACACAGAAAGGATACAGGTGTTATAGTCCCTTGCTTCGTAAGCACTTTGTAAGTGCTGACGTGACATTCTTTGAGACCGTCCCATATTATTCCCCCGCAGGTGCACGGATACAGCCACCCATGTTGGCTGATCTTGGTCTGTCACCTTGTCTTCCTGAGATTGCTCCTCGACCACCCATTACATCGGTCCGTCCTCCTGAGCCTGCTCCTCGACCACCCATAAAACAGGTCTATGTTCGTCTTCGTCGCTCTTCCGCTGCCGCACCACCTATTGCTCCTGCAGACCCACCTTCTTTACCCACATCATCTCCTTCACCGTCTGAGGATCTGGATCTTGACTTGCCTATTGCCATTCGTAAGGGTACGCGTTCTTGCACTTTCCATCCTATTTCTCAGTTTGTGTCCTATGATCGTTTATCTCCATCTTTTCGCGCTTTTTCTGTGTCTCTATCTTCTGCTGTTGTTCCTAAGTCTTATTTGGAGGCTCTTTCTCATCCTGGATGGCGCTCCGCTATGGAAGAAGAGATGCGTGCCTTGTCCATAAATCATACTTGGACCCTTGTTCCCAAGCCTATTGGAGCACATATTGTTGGTTGTCGTTGGGTGTTTATTGTCAAACAAAATCCGGATGGTACTCTTGATCGACTAAAAGCTCGTCTTGTGGCCAAAGGTTTCACCCAAACCTATGGGCTTGATTATACTGAGACTTTTTCTCCAGTGGCCAAACTTAATTCTGTACGGATTGTTATCTCTCTTGCGGCAAATCTTGATTGGCCTCTCCACCAACTTGATGTCAAGAATGCCTTTCTACATGGGTATCTGTCTGAGACTGTCTATATGGCACAACCACCCGGTTTTGAGTCCAAGGGGGAGAGTGTGTGTCGTCTTCACAAATCTATATATGGCCTCAAACAGTCTCCCCGGGCTTGGTTCGATAAATTCAGCAATACTATAATTTCTCATGGTATGACTCGGAGTCAAGCTGATCACTCCGTGTTCTTTAAAAAGACCACTCGTGGTATTGTGATTCTCGTGGTTTATGTGGATGATATCGTCATCACTGGTAGTGATAGTATTGGGATTCAAACACTAATTCGCCATCTTGGTTCTAGCTTTCTTACCAAAGATCTAGGCAAGCTTCGATATTTCCTTGGAATTGAGGTGGCTCGTTCCAAAGCGGGTATCAGTTTATCACAAAGGAAATACACTCTCGATCTCTTGAAAGATACAGGTTATATTGGGTCTAAACCTGTAGCTACTCCTATGGAGACTAATCTTAAGTTAATGCCAGAAGATGGTGAGCTGACTGACGACCCTGAGATGTATCGGAGACTTGTGGGAAAACTTATTTATCTAACTATTACTCGACCCGATATCTCCTATGCAGTTAGCGTTGTTAGTCAATTTATGACTCGTCCTTGAGTTCCTCATATGGAGGCAGTTGTTCGTATCTTGAAGTATCTCAAAAATGCTTCCGGACGTGGACTTCTCTACAAATCATCTGGACATCTTCGTATTGAAGGATATACAGATGCTGACTGGGCAGGATCTCCTGCTGATCGTCGTTCTACTACTGGTTATTGCACCTTTATAGGAGGCAATCTTGTGGCATGGAGAAGTAAGAAACAATCAGTTGTAGCACGTTCTAGTGCTGAGGCAGAGTATAGAGCAATGGCTCATACCGCTGGTGAGTTGACTTGGTTGCGCACAATTCTACAAGAGTTTGGGATCCTGGTCCATGGTCCTACTCCTCTATATTGTGATAATCAAGCTGCTATCCACATTGCTAATAATCCAGTATTCCATGAGAGGACCAAACACATTGAAGTTGATTGTCATTTCATTCGGTCAAAGGTGGAATCTAAAGATATTAGCACTCCTTTTGTTCCTTCAGGTTCTCAACTGGCTGATATTTTCACCAAGGCACTTCCCAAGACTTCCATTGATACTATTTGTCACAAGCTAGGAGTACACAATGTTTATGCTCCAGCTTGAGGGGGAGTGTTGACTGTATTTAATGTATTGCATGTAATTAGGAAGATACTCAATTAGGTAGAATCAATTAGGGATTTGATTAGGTAGAATCAATTAGGGATCAATTAGGGATTTGATTTGATTTTATTTTCTTTCCTTATTTTACCTTGTATCCAGTCTATATATTGTACCTCATTGTGAGAAGAATAAATCAATGAAGTATTTCGACATACTACAACCTAAGGTCCAACAAGTTCTGAATATGATAAGGCACAACACATTCACAGCTGAACTGGGTCAATTGATCACGACTAGATAGAAGTAACTTCCCAATGATCGAAATACACACCTAAAAGTTGAAACCCAAAATGATAAACACCACTATTGCTCGTAAGGTAAAGAAAGAGAAGCTGCTAAATAAATTGATTTTCATGGAAAAGCCTACACACTGAGTCAACACAACTATAATACGTACAGTAAACAATGAGACACATCTCTTTAAAAACCCATGAAGAGAAAATGACCTTACCTCACTAGTTTCATTCCGAATCATTGTACAAATTCTAAATACTAGCTCAAGGAACAATTGACACTAGGAGCCATGCTTGAGCTGACCGTACACCAATGTGGGGGTCGAGTCTAAGTGTATCCAATTTGCAGAAAAGTGCCAAGGAGACATATGTACCAAGTTTCTTCCCCACCCAAACACCACTAAGGTCCGATTTGTTTAATGTCCGCATATTGCTCTTTCCCAACAAAGCTACAAAGTCTGCAAATTTTGTAACTTCTGGTTTCAGGCGCGGGCTGCATGCATGTCCAGCTTTAAGGGCTATACACCCACAACAGCCAATCCATAACTTGACAAGAAAATTAAAGTCAACCATCAACAATTGTACTGAAACCCTAAACGGACACAAGAGAATTACCTAAGGGTCAGACTAACTCCCATTCGCAAAACATAAAAAAGAAATAGAACCATCTAACACAATCTGGTGTGGGAGTGAATATGAAGGTAATACTTACTGTATTTGAACCAACAAAGGAAATAGCCTTTATTTCATCATCATCACAAATAGCATTAACAATGTCCTGTCCAAAATCAAAGTAGAAAGGAATTAAAAGCCAATTAGTCTAGCATCATCAAAATCATTGGCTTATATAAAATGGAGCTTACAACAACAACAGAACCCATGTAGTCCCCAATCATTGGGGGTATGGGCGAGGGAGGATTAGAGACAGACCTAACATTTGGCAATATGCACAAAGTAGCAGCTCTTAAAATACCACTAAAATAGTAGCCCCCCTAAACCTGTTTTGCTGCGGAACCATACCCCCAAATCAAAGCAAATGGCATCAAAGAGGGTATGCCTACAGACCCAATTCAATTTCCGTGCACATTACCATGCTTCCTTCACTAAAATGGAGCTTAAGTGGAGAAAAGGTCAAACAATGCAAAAAACATCCATGACATCTAATTGGCAAAACATTACAAGCTCCAATAGCGCAGTAGTTAATACGAAGACAAATATTCCCAATTTATCCACAAGTGGATGTCCAATAGTGAAGGAATCAATAAAGAAAATGAAAGCTTGTAAACAATGATTGAAGTAAGAGCATACATTGGTGCCATGAACAATATTCAAAACACCATCAGGTAAACCAGCCTCCTTTGCCAGCTCTGCAAGTAGTATCGATGCACCTAGAGAAAATAGCAAGGAAAGGTAAACAACAAGAACAATTCTCTTTGCTTTCATGAAAACGATAACGCTGTTTGCAAGTCTTATGGTTCAAAAATTATGACAAGTGACATGAATGAAAAATCGCAGATTAGGAAATAAGAATACATGACCAAAACCCTATACATAAGAATGAAGAATAAAGAAGTCACATAATTGATACCATTGAAAGGGGACAAATTGAGAAAAGTCCAAGGCTTTCAAGAGACCTTTCTTTTGATAGTCTTTGGATAGTTGTAGCTAACTGTGAATTGACTATCCTTTCTGATGTCTCAAGTGAGATTTGTTGATAAGTTGCTAGTATTTTTCACAACAATGAGAATCTGACGGCCAGCAGGTCACTATTTGTAGAATCGTAGGTGTTGCTATTCCACTGGACCTTGTGAAGATGATAGGAACATGCAACAGTGCCATGGTCTACCTCGCCCGTGTAAAAATAGCTTAAGACTTCTATCCTTTCCATCCTTCATGTGCGGCCAGAAGGAATGCTACTAGTCTTAAGAAAATACCAAATTTGTTTCATACAGACAACACGGCAACAGAAAAAGTAAGCATGGGTAGAGAACACTACATAGAAAAACACTCTTAAGGCTGTAGCATGAAAGCTGACTCGAGACACGGACCACTTTCAGAAATAACTTCCAAGGTTTATGAACTCAATATTGACGAAACCACACTGCGAAACTACTGCATATATGAAGTATTCCCTGCATCTACAATCATGTCAGGTTTGTGTCTGAATGTCGTAATTATAAATCAGCGAGGAGCTTAATTTCTCAAACAGCAATACCAGAGGCTTGACATTTTCTATCAACCACCACAAATAGTAGTCAAGATCTTGCAACTCTCCTTTCCAACTTCATCTCATTGCTTCATACTGTTGTGCTTTACGCAGCTTTAGACATAATGCCCCAATGGGCTGGCGAAAAAAACATACAATATAAAGGTCCTCTTGCAAAAATAAATACAATCCTGTATTATAAATCAGTTCAGTACACAGCAATAGCATTACCGGGATCTTTTTCTGATGGCTTTAGAATGAAGGTATTACCACATGTAACTGCAACCGGAAACATCTGTAAATTCACAAATCAAAAATTCATACAAACAATTGTAATGATCAATGGAAAAGTGTGTACAATATAGTAGTATGCTTGACGTTGGTTTTTTTTAACCTCTTGTATAGTTGGTTGCACATAGACAAAAGACATCTTTCCATCCGTTTTTTGGGATTTCACTAGAAAATGGAGTCATGTGGCAAGGAAGAATACAAAATTTCTAATTTTCTTTTCTTTCCTTTGATTTTCAGTGGCACTGCATTTGCACCTTTTTCTCACAAAATTTATTTGCACTAGTCGAAAATCAAAGTTAAACCACGCTACATAAATCTAATAATTACCCCCTGAGCAATAAAAAGGGCTATAGCCTAAAAATAACATGGAACCGAGACAGATAGAGGCCCTTACCCACAATGGAACCATCGCAGGGAAGTTGAAGGGACAAATCCCAGCACAAACGCCGAGCGGCTCTCTGAGGCTGTAGGTATCAATTCCATTCGACACACTAGGCACAAACTCCCCCATTTGCAAAGTTGCCATTCCACAAGCATGCTCCACCACCTCTACGAGAGTAAACCAAGAATTTCAAGAGTCTGAGCTTTACCACCAAATCATCCTAGTTGAACATACCAAAATTTTGCCAACAAACCTAGCCCACGGAACACATCGCCTTGTGCATCCTTTAATGTCTTCCCTTGTTCCAGAGTAATGTTTGCGGCCAGCTTATCCTGGGACAAGAAGGTTTGTTGATTTCATTAGTAACACGTATTAATTTCCTCGAAAGAAGAGGAAGTACCAACAAAGTTACCGTATCTCTCCGCATTAGCTCTTGCAGCTTAAACATAATACGTTGACGTGTAGTGATAGGTGTGTTTCGCCAAGAGGGAAATGCTTGTTTAGCTGCAGATACTGCAGCTTTAAACTCTTCATTTGTTGTTAAAGGAACTTGAGAAACAACATCTTGTGTTGCCTATAATCAAATTCCTTCACATTAGATGATAAACATCCCAATAACTGAGAGCATACAAAATATTAAGAAGAAAAAGGTTGAGCTGTTTTGTCACTAACTGGGTTTACAACGTCGATGAATTCAGAAGATTGTGAATCTACGAAGCTGCCACCAATAAGATTCGGAACCCTCTGATACCACAAGAGATAGAGACACTTAGACCATTGCAACTTAAAAACAAAAAATAGCAACATATGACAACAAAACCAAATGTGGCAAATGAAACCAAATTCACGGAGGCATAAATCATAAACTATAAACATTCAGAAAATATGAAAAAGAGTGGAAGGTCTCAGGCAGTGTTTACTTCACCGGAGTGAAGATGGAATGCACTGGTCTTCCCAAACAAATACACTCATGATGACGTTCGGTTCTCTAAAAAACACATTTTGTAATGAATTGATCATTCATCAATTTAGGTGAATGACCATTCCACTTCGAGGCCAAGGAATGACCATTCCATTCCGTTTCCAAACTCATTCTAGTGAACCAAACACTACCTCACTTCTTAAGTTAATCGCACGTCAACTGATCAAACTAGCCTAACTTTCTAACCTAATACAATTCTTTCACATCGAAATTGAACAGCTTTATAGCTTTTTACCAATTTCTTTTTCTAGTCTAGAAATTCTAGGCAGCCAAGTAGGGAGTAATTGATTCGGAAAATCATCACATGCTCATCCAACCTTGGTGAGTATGCAATTACCCTCTTCGTCCCAATTTGGCTATCCAATCTTAGAAATCCAAATCTAACTTATTTGGGAACGCAATGATCACACCTAAAAAGATACTATAACTTTTCACAATTACCCTTCGCCTTTTCTAAAAAGTTACTTCTTTTTATACCAAGAAAAGGGGTAAAAAGGAAAATCGGTTTGTCTACCGGAGAAGAATTATTCGCCGCCGCAGTTAAAAAAAACAAAAACAAAAACTTACCGGAGGGCTGCGGTGTTTCCAGGACTGTTCGGCGGCGGTGGAGAGACAAGAATTGCTCAGAGAAAAGATTTGAGGACTCAACGACCTCAGCGCCCTTGCTGTTACACACAGGCACACCCACAAACAATAAACACACGCATATGATAAGCATCAAAGTTGAATAAAAGGATTTGAAACTGAATCGATTGCCTCACGAATGAATAGATTACAGAAATCTGTACCTCGTCGAAGAGAAAACTGAAACATGATTTTGCGAAGGATTTCAAAGGTGGAAGTGATCTGCGAATGAATATACTGCTCTGACCTGTGTCACTTTCTTCACTGGCTCTGGGTTTAGTGGCTTGTACACTTTTTTTGTTTTTTTGTTTTTACTATTATTTTTTTCGATAAGCGTGAGGGTAATCGGAAAATGCCAAATTAGCACCCCTCAATGGCGCAATCTGCCAAATTTGCACATTATGAAATTTTTTTCAAGTGGTGAAAAAAAGTTTGAATTTATTAACGAAAAAAATATATCTTTTAAGTTTGCGGACCGGATATTTATTTAAAGACGGAGAGAGTATTAAAATAAAGGTCGGTCATTCAACTCAATAAAGGTCGGTCATTCTACTAATTTAGAGAAATTATAAGTATTTTTATGCCCCGGGGACGTAAATATGTAGTTAAAAATGTATCAGAATGGAGGTCGGTCATTCAACTCAACAAATAAACAAACAGGAGATGCTATGGGCATCAATTTATCACACCTCAACCACACTTCTCTCACATACATGTAAAATTTCCACACATGCATGTAATAGATGTGTGGTTGGATGTGATACATTAATGTGTCCCTAGCATTTTCCTAAACAAATTAGAACCGAGGACATGTTTGATGATCGTTCTAGTTACGAGAGGATTGGTAATGAGGTATAAATAAGATTGAGATTCACTTATCCAAAAAAAAAAAGATTGATATTCGTAATGGGTAGGATTCGAAAGAAGGCGTGAGTTCAATCTCCATGTTTGTTTTACCAACATAATGGATGTGATTGGGTAATATAAGGAGTCTAGACATTTAAAAAAAAAAAATTACTCTTCCTGACTTTAGTTTGGTCATACTATTGTCCGTTTACGTCGTGGTTTTTTTTTTTTTTTTCTGTCATTAAGTGTTTACGGAAATGGAACCCTGACCATATTTATGGAGATATAACGGAGCCATCAACTGCATTGCAATTCACTTGCCGTCGTGCTTTGTTTTAGTTGTTTTTTTTTTTTCCGTATAAATACTTTCTCTTTTTTAATGGGAGTATTCAAGTGAGAGACAAGAAAGCTACCGCATAAAATAGAGGACATTGTTTAAGAGGATCAATCAATAAGTGCGTATGACGAAAGCCATGAAATTGACATCCTTAATCAGATTAGGATTGACCTTGAGAAAACTTTTGCTGATAATTCGAGTTTGAATCCCATTATTGCTAGTTTCTACGATTTATTTTTTCCTGTTAATTCGTCCGAGTAATCCTAGTTTAAACTTAAGGACTGAATTAGATGCCTTTAAACTCCTTAATTAATTGCAATTAGATGTACTATAGCGGCCTGAATCGAGTCCAATCGACGAAACTTAGATTTTAGGAAAATAGTCTTTGGTTTTTGCACAAAACCAATAAATTGTTAAATTCCAGAATTTATAGCGTTAATTGAAACCGGTGGTTTCTTGATACAATGGTGCTAGAAATGAAAAGGCCTAATCTGAACATTTTTAATTACCTGATTTATTTGGTTTGGATATGAATGATGCCACCTGTAGCTGCTGCTGGTTTAGATTTAGACCATGAATCTCCTCTCTCTCTCTCTCTCTCTCTCTCTCTCATAAAGTCCTTAAAACCAACCATGGTCAGACAATACTTACTATCCTTGCAAATTTTATTTTTAAAAGTAATTATCTATATCGCAAATTACTGGGAATAATATAGGAAAACCTTTATTCCGTTGAACTGTTCAGAGAAGCTACATAATTTACACCTGCAGGGGAAAAAAATTACTACATAAATAAGGAAAAGAAAAAAAAAATCCAAATTAGAATGATAACTGGGCATTTTGCATCTGTTGTGATCCATCGGAATTTGGAAATGTCTGCTGTGATCCGTCTGAAGTCGGCAATGACTGTTGCGATCCATCCGAATTTGCCAATGTCTGTTCCGATCCATCCGAAGTTGGCAGTGTTTGTTGCGGTTCATACGAATTTGGAAATTCTAGGAATCCACCATTTTCCAGACACATGCCATTGCTAATATCAAAATCCTTCCATTGTTGAGTAACTGTTTTGACCTGGGTGTAAAATTCAACTCCAGCCTTGCCTGCAATTTAGAACACCATCATTTTACCAGAAATCAGGAAATTTGCCTTGTTCTTCCCTCCTGTGAACAGCTCGTGTAATGGACAGAAGCTAATAGCATGTTTTTTGAGTTACTACATTTTACCAGAGAAATTGAGATCTCCTGCAAAAGAGGCATTGGAGCCAGTAAATGAGAAAAACGGCAGCGGGGCTGCAACGGGAACATTTATACCGACCTGAGTCAAACACAGTACAAGTAAGAGCTTCCTACCATGTGAACGATCTAATAGAAACATAAAGCTCTTGTTCACTTTCCAGTGGAACCGTCTGTCTAGATTAATCTAAATTTGATGTGCATCAAATCTCAACCAGGTTAGTCCAAAAACTCGAAGTTGCCAAACATAACTCGAGACTACTGTAATCCCACAAGACAAAATTATCAATCATTTTGGATTGAGCAGGGGGTTCCATAATACCAAATCCCCGAGGGAGTGTATATGTTATGGCTCTTGGCGGATATTTAGTCCTAGCTGCAAAGGTTCCGAACGAATGTTGAATATAATGCTCTCCTTGGGTATATAGTGCAACCTAATGCTCTAATCAAGACAAACAAATGGGAACTTACATCAGTTACTCTAGACGTCGATTATAAGATGAAATGGTAACAAAAACTGTTTCTTACCTGCCCAGCTACAATCTCAGTCTGGAATTTCCTAGCAGCTGCAATGGATGCTGTAAATATTGAAGCTCCATTGCCGCATCTGCCCAAGGAGATCAGGTACACATCAAAAAAGAAAATTCACCTCTTCAAGAAGTTAGAACATTTACTAAGAGGTTTACGAGTAGATAAGAATGTGACTTACTTGTTTCTATTAAGAATGTTTATGGCATCATCTAAGCTATCAACCTGAAGGTAAGGTAACGGAAAGAGGACAATTACATATTTCAATTTCCATTATAAGCAAGCACCTGATTAAAGAGAGAATTTTAACGATGATATGCCAACCTCCATGCAAAGAAGCACTGGGCCGAAAATTTGCTCCTGCGCGAAGGAAGATCATGTGTTGTCAAGGCTCAAGTCCGTCCTTCCACTGGATGTCACATAAATCCAAGGTTCATTTTTGGAACACAAAATAAGATACCTTATAACACTCCATGTCTTCTCTGATGTCAGATAATATTGTGGGACCAACAAAGTTGCCCAGTTCGTATCTTGGAACCTATTTGGCATCAAGTTCGTTACTTAAAGTAGAATACTTGGTAATTCCCTGATGAAAGCCCAAGCAGAACAAGCTACTTAAAATTTTCAAAAATAATAACACCACAACAATAGCCAATATACAGTAGGTCATCATGCAATTTTAAAAGTTGGATCAGAGTCAATATTTCAATAGAATGGATGCTTAGTTTATGATCTCTCAGTGATTGTTGATTTTTATCTTCATAATATCAATACTCCACTGATTTTTATATTCAATATGGTAAGCTTATGCTGAAATTTTTCTCATAGTACTGTGAGGAAACTTGCTTAGCTGCCATGGTCAACAACATCTACCAGGAGAGGAAAAACGGGATTCTTTGAGCCCTTCGTATAACACAGAACCTTCTTGATCAGATCAAAAGTGATTTAAGGACTAAAGCTTCTCAATTTAGATATATCCACGTTTCTAGTCGCACTCCGTACAATTATACAAGCTGGTCAATTCCTTGTTCATCTTTGACCAGTTCTAGGTCCACAGATTTATTGTTTGTTTGTCATTTGCTTCTCTAACCAGGAGGATATGCATCTTGAATTCGTACCCATTTTCCCTGTAAAATACTCACTCCTGTAAACCAAAAGGAGTCAACAAAATCCAAAAACAGCACAAGAAGGATAGATGCTCCTGATTCCTGAAAGCCTAGAGATATCAAAATGAGTCAGAAATCTGGTCTTTTCGTCTAGGATCAATAACCTCAAAAGACAGATGATTGTCCTCAGCCCAAAATAATTCACATCAGTGCAAAAAAGCTAATGCCCAAGACAGGACCCTCTTCCTAACCACCATATACCTCTTCTACAATGAGTAGGAGCCACCACAATTCTAATCACGTACAGACAAGGGTTGAAACCCCAGGGGAGAAATCTTCATACTTATTTCACCATTTTGACCCCACTGGAAGTTCTATATCACCCCAACCTCAAGCACTTAACACTTTTCTGCCCCATTATCCACTCTTGCTCTTTTCCTCAAGAGACTCTTGCTTCCGCGATCTGCCTCATGTGAGTATGCGACTCAGATGACTGTTGCCATTCCAAGTTCCAGCTCTACAGGTCGGTCCTCCTCCCTCTCTCTCTCTCTCTCCCTCTCTCTCTCTCTCTCTCTCTCTCTCCATCACGCTTACATAGGAAGAAATAAGAGACAGTGGATGATGTGACCACACAAAATTGATAGCATTGATGTATCCTTCAAACATGACTCGACAAATTTGAATAAATGCCTGGGTGGATTCCTCCACAAGAAAGGCATAACGCTTCGCATGCAACACCTGCTGCAATTATATTGGTAAAGATAATGAAGTACAAAAGATACAAGCAGATACCACAATGTTTCTTCCATCAAGTGCTAGCGTGGCACCACTATCAATACCATTCTGAATCAATCTGCATATATGCTCCTTTGCCTGTGAATACGGAAGAAACCCCATGGGATCTAAGTATCTAATCATCTATTCACAGTTGATAAAGCGTGTATATTAAAACATTCAAATTATGTATCAACCTGTTTACTGATCATCGGACCAAGGTCTGCATCTGGTTCAGTTCCTGCATTAATCTTAAGTGATTTAGCACGCTCTACAAGTTTATCTTCCCTGAAAAGAAAACAATAGCTTTGGTTAATTCCGATGCATCTCATTTCCAGCATGAAACTTAAAATCATGTACTCTCATGATTCTTATCAGGATTTTTATTCAGAAGACAAGATACTTCAAAAAAAGGAAAATATGTTACCACAAGAAGTTAACTTGCACCGGCTGGAGTCAATTTTGTTTTACAACTCTTAACACCCAAAACTGTATTGGAAACACTTGGCAACCAAAGCCTTAACAATTACACAAAGCATTTCATTCCTAATGGTCCTCAGTCCTGACACCTAGTTGCACATCACAACATGCACTCTACAAAGCTTTATGGCAGGGTCTAGACTCTAGCTCTAGCCTCAAGTATTGCCTATAGAAAAATGACACATTAGCTGTTTATCGAATTCTGACATTAAACCACATGCCTGAAGGTTCTGCATAACTCTTCATGGAACATGTTAGGGGCCTAGGGCCTTCCATTTATGTCAGTCATGTACAAAATACACTACACAGAGAAAATTGAAAGCAAAAAAGGTCATGTCCTAAGCCCTCACTCAAGGAGAATAGTACTCTGTGTGTGTGTGACAGACACAGGCACATACGAGTTTTAGTATGACTTCATATCTGCAATTACAGGTTCACGTATAAAAATGATGCTATTTTTCCAATATATGCCAAATATAACTGCCAACTACCCATATACTGGTAAATTTTGCTATAAGATGAAGGGTCCAAAAGGTAGCGTTTTACACTTAACTTTAGGGGATGCAAAACAAGGACGATTTCCATCTCAACAAAACCAAGATTGTTTAGGTTCTCCTAATTGTTTTGATATACAAACTCTGAACTTAATGTTCAGAATCGCAACAATAAATCGGGCATGAAATGCTACATACAAAAATAGCAAAAAGGTGGGACTGAGAGCTGAAAATGCCATCCAGCTAAAAAGAAAAGGAAACTAAAGAATAGGAAAAAGAACTTCAGCTTTAGAAACTGCCCCGCTAATTCCTAGATGTAATAAATGTCCATCACTTATCTATTCAGAGGAAGGATTGCACTAAACCCATCGTGAAATAAATAAGTGTGTGTGCTGGGAGTGGGGGCAGAATACCATGAATTTGAGCCTCCGACAAAAAGTACTGTGTTAATTGCCATGCACCTCTGTCCTGCAGCACCAAATCCAGCGGCAAATAATGCATTCAAGGTAGTGTCCATGTTTGCATCTGGCATGACAATTGCAGAACTTTTGGCTCCCGAATTAGACTGAAGAGAACAGTCAGCAACTGAATCATGACCACTTTAAATATTGTGGTACAGAAGCTCAAAACATGTGCTCATAAGTCAAAAGATAGATGAATGTCGAGCAAGATGACCTGCTACTACCTGAATACGTTTCCCATTAACTGATGCTCTAGAGTATAAATACCTGCTGGCCTTGAAAAAAAAGACAAGAAACAAGGAGACTATTGACATTAATTTAATTTCCCGACTTCCAGAAAATGTTAGTACTTTATAGGTAACTTCCCCGGGAGAAACTTAAAAAATGTGGCATGCACAATGAGCACATCACAAGCAGTGAGTAAAAAGAAAAAAGATCCCCAGAGAAGCTTGCCATGGAAAGAATAATACATCAATTGATACCAAAGATTAGAGTTCAATATTTAGGAAAACAAATTAAAGACAGCAGCTATGCTAAAATCTAGTCTGGATGTAACAATTCAAAGTAAAACCAAAATAGACAGTACAACATGAAGAGTACTACTGCGCATGACAGATGCACCAAAAGCCATACTGGACTTTGCTTATAAAAACTGGACGAAGCACTAAACTGGTCATCATTTATCCGTTTCCCATATCGGCACGAACCCGGACATGGTCATGAAAGGTTTCAATCATCACTTGATGAACACCACAGGACCACCTATTTTGTACTATGTACAAGGAAAAACATTTGAAGATGCCAGCTAATCCCGGCGATTAAGTCTCTGGATTATTGGTAGCAGAAGGCAACATCCTGTTATCTAGCCACTTAAACAAACAGTTTCTTAGTAGGGGGTCACATGTTGGGAAGGTTGAAATAACCAAAATACTGTTCTGTCAAGATCACTTTCTACACTCCATACAAAATGAAGGATAGGATGGTTAAGGGCATAGGGATCTCCTATGTTACAACAGAGCTGAGTCATCCATTCTGGAAAAGTTGCAAACTCTTCATGAATTAAGTAGCATTCTGCTCTTCATCCAAAATTTTCCAGCAACTTCATCACATAAGTCCATACTTCATCTGCTCAACATTCCGCATGGGTAACTGCTTCAGGTTTTTCAAACTCATCAGTTTGCTTTAATTCCCAATTCGTTAACCCATAGCTGTGGCACCACCATCCCCTCCATACCAAACAATCCCTGTGGCTGTCTCTATATTGCACAAAACCCAAATCGTTGTAAGTGCTTCAACTTTTGCGTGCCCACTAAAATTACATCTTTTTACTTTGATACAAAAAATGGAAGTGCAGGTATGATACCTCGTCACCTCCGCCAGGGAGTATTACTTTGTCACACCACACTACTATCTGTGGGGGACCCCACTGCACCTACGTTGGGACCAAAGTTAAGGTCCCACCTAAAGCAACTAAATAAGAAGTGAAACTAAGGGGGAAAATGTTTACTTTATCTGAATCAGCAAATGATATAGCTTTAATATCGTCCTCATCACAGATGGCATTCATGATCTCCTGCCAAAAATTGAAAAAGAAAACAAATGAAAAATGAGACATCTGCTTATCACGATACAAGTGCATATGGAAAACAAAATTCAGGTGAAAGCAGTGCAGATTGTGCATAGAGCATACACAATTTAGTAAATAGAAGCAGTGCCACCTTAATACCACTAATGTACTTCATATCCATCCTTCCCAGCTCCCAAGATAAAGGGGTGGAAACATTTCAAATAGATTGGCTCTTTCTTTCTTTCCTTCTTCTTTTTTTTTTTTTTTTTTATCATTTTATGTGCGCGCGCATGCCTGGGCGGTGGTTACATGTTCGAAATGAAATAATGCATATCAAACCTTGAGTGAAGTTTCTATAGTCAAGGGAGCATACTTATGCTTATCACAAGAAACTCAGAACTTACACTGGTGCCATGAACAATGTTTAAGACACCATTGGGCAAACCAGCCTCAAGTGCTAGCTCTGCAAGTATAATAGAAGGTCCTGAACAACAAGAGAAATAAACTATCTTATCAATGCACCATCATAAACAACAAGGTACATAAACACAAACATTTCAAAAGATATGTAGATCACAAAGAAAATGCAAAAGAACCATGAACCAGCATATTAGTATAATGAGGGCAGATTGATAGCAAAATCAAATAATAAAGGATTTTCAAGGCAATAGACAAAAACATTCAAAAACTTTTAGGGGATACCTATCCACTAATATCTGACCCTATCCTTTTTCCTATTTAGTTGCAGACATCAAACTATGAGGGAACAGAATGAAAAATCCATAATTCTATTTGGTCGAGCTAATTACCAAGGCCACAACACAATGGAATATGGCTATTACAATTAACAGGTATTCCTCGCTTTTGACTTGCCACAGATGACAAATACAACTGAGAACCTAGAATATTAATTCCATTCCAGCATTCTCACATAAATGTCAACAGTAATATGCACAAATATCAGAACATTTTGCTAGATAGAACAACCATCACAATATTCTCAACGCCCTTGATCCATGTAGGTGGAGTCACACCCACAAAGCTCAAGAAGCAGAAAGGAAATTCCTATCAAACGCTACAAATTGGGAGTACAGATGATTCATTTAGATATTCAAAGGCTAAGAAAGTGAAAGATATCTCAGTAAACACAGGCCAAAAACTTCTGATTGCAATAATTTCTTCAGTCAAAACTTCACGAAATTACTAAGCACAATCCCCTAGATTCATATCATAACACCTCATACCAAATCAAAGTAACCTAATGCATATCATATACCTCTTCATAAGAATCCCCAAGACAACCTACAAAATATCTAATTGCGGAGAAAAGATAAGGCTAAGAAGCATGGGCATGTCATGTCAGTCATGACAAGCATCAATAGTCCCTCGTTGTTCATCCCTCAGCTTTTAGACTAACCAAACCAAACCAAACCAAACCGAGCCTTATGTCCCAATTACTTGGGTCGGCTACATGAATCATTTTCCTCTATTGAGCTCTGACAAGGGCCACTTGTTCACACAAATCCATTATACTCATATCTTTGCGCACAACAACATCTAATGTCAATTTAGGTCTATCCCTCCCCGTAGCATTGCTACCCAAAGCTATCCTATCCGCTCTCTTAACTACTGCATCTCCTGGTCTACGGTAGACATGCCCAAACCACCTTAGCCTATTTTCCCTCAACTTCTCATTTATAGGTGCTACACCTACCATCTCATGAACTGTTTCATTTCTAATCCTGTCTCGTCTGGTCTTATCACACATCCACTTCAACATTCTCATTTCCGCTACACTCAACTTGCTTACCTATTGTTTCTTAATAGGCCAACATTTTGTTTCGTAAAGCATCGCTGGTCTGATGACAACTCCATAGAATTTTCCCTTTAATTTTGTGGATACCCTCTTGTCACATAGTACACCAGTAGCTCTCCTCCACTTAAGCCACCCCACTTGGATCCTATGGGTCACATCATCGGCAATCTATCCATCTCTACTAATAATTGAGCCTAAGTACCTAAAATAATCACTCTTTGGTATCTCCTGGTCTTGGATCATCACTCTTTCTTCATGCGCACTGCTGGTACCACTAAACTTGCACACCATATACTCATTTTACTCCTACTTATCTGAAAACCCTTTAAGTCTAATGCTTCCCTCCAAATTTCTAGCTTCGTATTAACACCTCTAGCGGTTTCATCTACAAGGACAATGTCATTTGCAAACATCATACACCATGGGATATCCTCCTGAAATTATCTAGTCAATTCATCCATAACTAAGGCAAAGAGGTACGGGCTCAAGGCTAACCCTCGATGCAATCATACAGTGATTGGAAATTCACTCGTTTCCCTTACTGGTGATCTAATGGTATTGACGGCACCTTCATACATGTCTCTAATCACCTCGATATACCCTTTGGTCACTCCCTTTCTCTCCAAAACCCACCATATGATATCTCTAAGCACCTTATCATAAGCATTTTCTAAGTCTATGAAAACCATATGGAGATCCTTCTTCTTTGCTTTGTGCTTTTCTACCAATCTCTTTAAAAGGTAGATAGCTTCTATAGTTGATCTTCCAGGCATGAAACCAAACTGTTTCTCTGATAACCTTAGTCACCATCTTCAAACGATGCTCAATAACTCTTTCCCACAATTTCATGGTATGACTCATCAATTTAATACCTCTATAGTTGTTGCAGGTTTGAATATCCCCTTTATTCTTATAGATAGGTACTAAGGTGCTCATTCTCCATTCGCCGGGCATCTTCCGAATCATAATAATCTTGTTGAACAACTTCGTCAACCAAGTCACCCCCAGGTCATCTAGACATTTCCACACTTCAATAGGGATACCATCTGGTCCTAAGGTCTTACCCGGTTTCATCATTTTCAAAGCTTTAACCACTTCGAACTTTTGTATTCTCCGATAAAACTCATATTCTATGTTCTTGCCTAGTACATACACTTCCCCCCCACCAAAACCTCCTTCATGTTTCTTGTTTAACAACTTCTCGAAATACGACTTTCATCTATCCCTGATCGCCTCGTCTTTCACCAACACCACCGAATCAATACCTTTTATACACTTGAGAAACGTCTTTAGCTTTTCTTCCTCGCACCTTCGCAAATTTATAAATAATCATTTCTCCATCTGTTAGATGATTTCTGTTATTGATGATGTATGCATTCATGGTATTATTTAACAAATGATGAATGGTTTACGTCATTAGTTATATGGAATTCTGCGATCATCATATAGTTCTTGAAATATAACGTTACTTTTAATTTAAATTAATGCATTTCAATTTTCTCTTACTTAAATATATGTGTCTTCAGCATGTCGTGTCTTGCTTTTTTTGAACCTTCTGCCCATGTTGATGTCATATCACTTGTCTATGATACTTAGAGAAAGGAAAGGGCTGATAAAAAAACTCAGTCAGTACTAAGATTTGACCATAAAACTTTCATGCTTTAGAGCTTCACACACCCCTGCATACTATTGTACTGTTCAAAAGAAGATGAATGCATATATTGTCGAAGTTTATAATTGAGTCAAATAGAGGAAACCGTTTCAAAGAGAAAAGAAAAATATAAGGCAAAATCAAATAGGTTCCAAACATCATACTAGGTGGGAATGCTCCAAGAATTCGTGAACAACAAGAATAGAAAGAGGACAATAACCTGGAGCTTTCTCAGAAGACTTTAGAATAAAGGTATTACCACATGCAACTGCAAAGGGAAACATCTGCAAAAGAGAGATAAAATGTGAAATCAATTTTGTTTTGAAAAGTGATGGCGATGAGGTCTACAAAGCATCCCAAAACACCGCGGACCCATCGTTTATGAAACCAAACTACAAAACCCAAAGATAACACAGATTGCTCATAAAATATGTCTCATTCTTCGTAAAACAGATTTTGTGACATCTTTTTGTGACTTCATGGCAAAAGGAGCAACAGTATTATATATTTTCTGTCAGCCAAAAGGAGCAATCTCCAAATAGAACATGGAGGGAAAAGATGAGAGAGAAACTCAAAATAACTTCTTTTTTTTTTGATGAGTAGAAGTCAAAAGAACTGACAAAGAAAAACACAGCAGGCTTACCCATAATGGGATCATTGCTGGAAAGTTGAAAGAACAAATACCAGCACAAACACCAAGTGGCTCTCTTATGCTGTACGTATCAATTCCATTTGGTATATTTGAGGCAAACTCCCCCACTTGTAAACCTGCCATTCCACAAGCATGCTCCAACACCTCTGCAAGATAAAGGAAATTTGGTAAAGAACTCAAACACAACCAAACAAGCTCAAAAACCCAAGATTTCTTTGAAGACAGGGAACAGTAAAAACACCAACCTAGGCCACGCAGCACTTCACTATATGCATCCTTCAATGTTTTACCCTGCTCAGAAGTAATATTAAACGCGAGCTTGTCCTGCAATTAATCACAATCACTATAAACGAACATGGCAAGTTTGATACGATGTAGATCACTGACGTCCCAATGCACTTACAATGTCTCTTCGGATAAGTTCTTGAAGCTTGAACATGATACGTTGGCGAGTGGTAACCAGTGTGTTTCGCCATGATGGAAAAGCCCTTTTTGCTGCAAATATTGCAGCTTTAAATTCTTCAGTGGTGGTAAAAGGAACTTGAGAGACAACTTGATGTGTTGCCTATTGATGATCAAAGAATATTCATTCTACCAGTTATTAACTTAATCCTGAGAAAGAAAGGAAGAAAACAGAAAAAAATCCATGGACATTTTCTGCACTTACAGGGTTTATTACATCAACAGAGGCTGATGATTGAGAATCAACAAATCTACCACCAATGAGATTGGGGACCCTCTGGTAGATATAGTATATAATGAGTTTGAGTCTAGTATAACTCTCAGAGATACAGCTAACATGGAGAAGGGGGGAGTAGATAAGGAAAAAAAACCAATACACTATCTACTTCTGACTGGGTGATACATGTAACACCCCTCGCTGCTAAAGAAAAGGCATTAATCTGAGTTCATCTAAGTCACATCTTTGCTTACCGGAGGGTAGCGCTGCCTCCAAGATGGCTCGCTAGTTGATGGCAGATGTAAGTTTCCCACAGCAGATGTCTGAGGTCTCAATGTCTTGAATCTCTTCACTGAAACACAAAAATGCCAGTCTATTGAGAAAACAAGCAAGTGATGCAATGACAAATTTATGATGTGCACTCTAGGTTATCGAGAGAAAAGTGCAAAAAGGACAGCTTCTTGAGCTTTAAAAAATTTAACCCTCTTGAAGGAAAACTGCAAATATCCACAGACTTCTTCGACTTTTAGCAGAACCATTAGAATCTATTTTAGCTCACTGCACTTAAATAAAGACTACTACTATCCTACTTGTAATAAAGGCAAGCAAATGCCCCATCAGCTTAGGCAGCATTCCCTGATAAAGATACTTGGATTACATTCTTGCTGATGTTACCCATATATAAGGGCAAAAAGTATTCCGAGTGACAAAAAAGACTACCAAACCAATTAATGGATGAGGCAGATCACACACCCTCTTTCTTATGGAGAAAGGGTGCTGATTTATGAGCCCAAGCCATAATCAGATTTTGATGTTACACAAACCTACGCTAAATATTTCCTAGATTAAGCAAATGCATGCTCAAGCTATTTTATGTCCATATTACTTGACTAAGGCGCCTTGTGGGTGAACTAAAATTTTTAAGCCTACAAAACTCTCAGCTTGGTGCTTTTCAAGGATATGCTTAAGCCAGCCCACAGGAGATGCATTTTCTATCTTTTTTTCTATTTCTTCTTTCATTTTTGAACAAGCAGCCCAAGCAAAGGTTGGAGTTGACCTTGTGCAACATAAGGAGCTGGAACAAGTGAACAACACACACACGACAGTTATATCAGTCAAGATCAAATTTACGATGAAATAGAGTCAGAAGACTCAGGATCCATCTTAATTAATGGATTGTCCAATTTTTACTTCCGCAATCAACTCCTTCTCTGTGCTCAACAGTGTGTTTTCTACTTATCTACATGGTGTGGACTATGTTAGCAAACTCCACATTTAGCAAACAGTGAAAATTGATGAGTTGGTTACACAGGTAAGGATGTAGCGATGTAGTTACTAAATTCATGGCTGATGTAATGTAACGGTGTAACCAACTCATCTAAGTTACCTTTACAAAAGAAAATGCAGAGAGAAAGACAAAGAGACAGATAGAGAGGGTCAAATCGTAAGTTAGTTGAGGGGGCCTTGACCTGTAATATTTCCTTGTCGCAGCTTAGCCTTGATATTGTAAACATGTTTTGGCGTCGATAAAAGCTCTGGATTGCTTTGTCTCAGTCTCTTGAGAATTTGGCGTGGTTTTAAACCAGCTTCTGTCATCTCTTTAACAAGAAGCACTTCCGTCTCTGTGAAACGACGAGCGGCAGGATGCTCCGAAATGTCTGTTAATGGTTCATGGTTGTGTGAACCGTTTTTAATGCTGAGCACCCACAAACCATCATCTTTTTTACCCACACATTCAAAGGGACAATTTGTAAGCCGAGAACCTGTTTTTCTTTTGCGAATATGTTCCCCAGATGCTTCGTCCACAGATTTTCGTCTATTACGATAAACACCTCCTCTGTCACACCCAAGAATTACAACTCTTTCCTTCTTGGACTGCTTTATAGTTACAACATATCCTTGTGATATGGCAAACTCTCCTACATGTTGGATAAGTTCTTCTCGATCTATAAAACTTCCAGGTGGAGGTGGAAGCATCTGCGGGGTTTCGGGTAACCCCGAGTAATCTTGGATCTCCATCAACCCTAATGTAAAGGACAAACCTGCATTAAAGATGGAAGATACACAAAAGGAAGTTAGTTGGAAATCTTGACTTTCGAAATTCTGGTACACCAAGGACCAAACATACAACTATACTGAACATTCGCCACTGATTTGTCACCCCTCAGTCATACCCCATTCCCACCAATTTTGCTGAGTGCACATTGTCTAGTTACTCGAATTCTGTTTAACTTGTCCACACCGATACCATGACACAAGGACGGAGAGACAATGAGCCTCAAACACCAAAACATGCAAGTAGAAGTATTTGAAGTGATTAAGGGCCAAGCCAAAATATTGCAACTCTGAGGCAAAAGCCGTGTAACTGCTAGTATGGCACAAAAGAAAATTCACCATACCAGAAGAACACATGTATTCCTCGTGTTGACAAGGAGTCGGTTAACTAGTCATCGGTCTTTGGCACTAAAAAGTTTGAGAAGCAAGATGGTTTGGATGGGCAAAACTAATATAGGTTAGGTTGCCGCTCAAGCAATTCTGGGAGCAGACTCCGTGAAGAAGATGTGCGCAGCAAAGTAGGCGTGCAAGTTCAACTTTTATAGCAGGCCAACATGCAAAACAACAGATATAATACAATATTATTTTGTACAGCTTTTCAATTGAGAAATAACACAACATAGAGTTCGAAAACGCGGTTGCTTAAGTCTTCTTCTTTAAATTGAGCACAAACCATACTGCATTACAGCAAACGGGAAAAAAGTTCGAATAAATCCATACTTGGAACTGTTGATCACGTTAACCCCAATTGCACTGAACCTCCACTTTCATGACTATGATTTGACCGACCCTAACCTAAATATTTTGCAATGTTTCAACAGAAACGGACAATCTGAGAAAACACATTTCGATATCGATAGAATCTCTACGTATAAATCACACGGAAACTTGGATACATCACGTACAAGCTAGAGAGAGAGAGAGAGAGAGAGAGGAGAAGATGATACGTTTGCCAAAACAGCTGCAATTGAACTTCTAGTATTTCCGATCAGAAACTCGACTCGCCATTGGAACGATTGTAACTGTATTTTCAGCCCTAGGCAACTGGGTTTCTTCGGTGGGTCCGGTCTAAGCACCAGGCTTCCGGGTCGGTAAAAATCTCGTTTAATGAACCGGGTAACCGGAACCTTGACCGCTTGTGCTGAGAGAGGCTGGCAATGAGCAGAGATGCCAATTCAACCCGTTCCTCTCTGATCGGGGTGGAGTTTTATTGTATTTTTTGTGGGTCGGGTAGGGGAGAATTGATGAAATCTGGCCGGGTTTAGGTTGGGTTTGGATTGACGTTACTTCCGTTTGCGTATCTGCCCTGCTCCAAAATTATTTTATGCATAAAAAACTACTCCATTTTAGTTCTTGTTTGTTTACCCTTGTAATAATAACTAGAATACCACAAAAAATATTAGTAGTAACTATTACTTTTTTTTTTTATCCGCTAATAACTATTACTTTCATTTTGCTTTTAGATAATTGATTTTAATTAAATTCTAATAGTTATTTCATAAACTTTTATTATTTGTACTCACTTATTTTAGAATCTAAAACATATTTTCTCAATGAAAAAAAAATAAGGGGGGTGGGGAGGGGATACCATAAATTCCCCGGTTCGGGTTTGGGGCTAAATTTTCGGGTCGATGTGACAAAATCCACCCCGTTGCCATTCCTAGCAATGAGTCCGTTCAGCCCAAATTTTCACCAAATTCGAGATTTACAACCCGAAACCAAACCCAAATCAATACCCGACTGGTTTTCTATCGCCTAGATAGTAACCCTAGCTAATGGGATATCTGTTCGGTTTTTTTCCCCAAATCCAAATTTTAATGTAAATGTATACGAGTGTATTATGCAAATATATGGATGTATGAGGACATATTTCGTGTGTGATATACATGAAGCATATATGTCCATCGGTTTCGGTTCAGTTATGATATTTGAGTTCCGCTTCTGATATTGTATAAGACAGAACCCGAACAAAAATATGCCTATTTTTTCAAATTAAAAACCAAACCAAACCCACGGATAAAATAATCAGATAAAAATCACCCTAAATGGTGCATATCGATTCGGGTATCCATTAGTTCAGAAAAGGTTGCTATTCCTAGCTCCAGAGTCCAGTTACGCTAACCTCCCTATAGGTCTGAAAAATATTGTCTACTTCCTCGCTCACATATTAACTAAAAACCTGAATTCGCCTTCTGATAACTCCAGAACTCTACAAAAATTGTTTACTTGAAGTAGCCAGCTTTTTTTTTGTTTGAACTCAAAAACATATCATATATCATATATTATATAAATATAAAAAAGGACACTACCAATCCAAAAAAAAATAAATAAATAACAACAAACGAAAAACAAAAAGGCCGACTTGGAACACAAAGAAAATTTCCATGAGTAGGAAATGGAGAGATTGATGGTTGTTGGCTAGGTGTGTGCTCATCCTGATGACAAGGTTTCGGCCTTTCACTTAAGCAAGCAATTCATATTCTTAATTTCAAAACTTTAAGCTGCTGATTTTGTCACTCTTTTTTTTTTTGTTAACGCCATTCTCCTGCAGGCAAAAATACACTTGCAGGGGAGTGACGTTAACAAAAAGGGGAGTGACAAAGTCATTTCCCAAACTTTATTGCACATCTTCTTCAATCCAACAGAGATTTCCGTGCATGGCAGCATACTTGAATCCTAATTCCATGGCTAAATCTTTTCAAAGATAACCACACAGCAGATTGCTCGGAAATACGCCTCATTCTACATAGAACGGAATTTATTATCGTACGCATGAGGGAATATCACAACAATCTTGGAGTAAACTGTAAACTGAAATTACAGAATCTAGAACATCTCATGCAATACATACTGCAGAAATACATAAAGGGATTCACCTAGAAGTTACTAACCTGGATCCATGTAGATATACTCATATAAGATAAGAGATCTCAGTTGATAATATAAGAGATAATAAATCCAACCCGTAATGCAAGAGCAGAGCAATCTCTTGGGAGTAAGAGGTTTAATTTCTCTCTCTTTCCCCTCATCTATACAATATATATGTTCAGTGTAGTTGCTTACGTTGATAGGAAGAAACTGAACACATTGTTTAATAGGCAGAGAGAGAACCCACCCCTCTTAATTAAGTTCTTCACCTCCCTAGCTACCATCATCAATAGGGAGATAAACATTGCCTTTTGCATCATTGATCATACTAATAATTAATGCAAATTAACCATAAGGGTGTGTGCGGGGAACATATGGGGCGTATTCTTACAGAAACATGTTCATTATCGCAACTAAAGCTCAAAGATTTGTCCTTTAAGTCTTTGTACTTACCTTCAAAAATTAATAAAATTAATTTTTCTGTTCAAAAAAAAAAAAAAAAAACTCAAAGATTGCATTTGGCTGCCTCAAAGAAGAAATAACAATGGGAATCATCAGTATTGGCTGCCTTGGCTAACAATGGGAATCATCAGTATTCGAACGCCAGTTCTCAATAATAAATTGGATTAAAAAATTAGTACTTGAATAAGAAAAATATATACAATGATTTTATCACCATTCTTGTTATTATATCACCTAATTTGCTCCATTTTTCAATGTTACCATTCTTGTGGTTATGTAGCACTACATACGGACACACATAAAATGTGATGCCCTGATAATGATTAGTACGTGTTATATTTCATTGCTTCTAAATTCTATGCATGGGCAAACATTTGTCATTTCTGCTTCATCCCATAAGTGCATGAGTAGCAGGCTCATGCTCATGCTTTGATTCCATACTTCTAATTCCATATCTGAGGACATGAACAAAACTTTCATAGCTTTGATCCCCAGGATTGATAATCCTGACACTATAAAGATGTTTAGACCTATTAGCTTATGCAATGTGGGTTTCAAAATTGTCACCAAAATTATTGTGGCAAGACTTAGACCCCTTTTGACCAAAATGATTAGTCCTTTTCAAAGTAGCTTTGTACCTGGTAGAACCACAAATGACAATATCATTATCACCCAAGCGGTTCTGCATACTCTCCGGGGGAAAAATGGAAAAAAAGGAGGGATGATTTTCAAAATTGATCCAAAAAAAGCGTACGCTAAAGTGTGGTGAAATTTTTTGTTTGACAGTACTTTGAATTATTTCAATTTTAATGCTTCTTGGACCTCCCTTATCATGAGCTAGCTGTGTGTTAAGTGTCAAAACCTCTATTCTTGGAATGGAGAGCCCCTATCTGAATTTGCTCCCAGTTGTGGTTTAAGGCAAGGAGATCGCCCTTTCTCCTTATCTCTTTGTTCTCTGTATGGAAAGATTATCTATTCTTATAAATAAATAACAAAAAAGAGGAAGGTGATTGGAAAGGTATCAAAGTCTGAAAAAATTCCACGCCCTTAACCCACCTATTTTTTGCTAATGACTTGATCCTTTTTGGGCAAGACAATATGAACACTATTAAAGCTATGATGGAAGTGCTGAATGAGTTTAATTTGCATAATGTCTGGACAAACCATCAATTTGGAGAAATCGAAAGTCTTTGTTTCCCCTAATGTCCAGAGGAGTAAGGCTAGGAGAATTAGTGATTTCTGTGGCATAAAACTTACCAATAACTTGGGGAAATATCTAGGTGTGCCTTTGTTACATAAGAGAGTGAGCAAACAAGATTTTAACCATATCATTGAAATGGTTCAAAATAGACTTGTTGGGTGGGTTTCTAACACCTTCATGTTGTCTGGTAGAACTACTCTTGCCCAATCAATTATGTCTACCATTCCCAGCTATACTATGCAAACTATGCATCTTCCTGCTTCTATTTGTGAAAGACTTGACAAGTTAAACAGAAACTTCTTATGGGGTGATTCACCTGGAAATAAGAAGATGCACTTTGTCAAGTGGGATAAGGTGTGCAAAAGCAATGATAATGGTGGCCTGAGGCTCAAAAAGCCAAAATCAAAACTTGGCTTGTCTTACAAAACTTGGCTGGAAAATTTCCGACCAAGATCGAGGAGGAAGGTTTTTGGGTTTCTATCCTAAGGGATAAGTACCTGAACAATCACTCTATCTATTCGTGGCCTAGAAATAGGCCAGCATTGCATCTCTGGAGAAGCATTGTGGACACTAAACATGTCCTTGAAAAGGGAGTGAAATGGGTAATTGGAGATGGGAAATCTGCCAGCATTTGGCATGATTGATGGTGTAGAGATAAACGTTGGCTTTCTCCCACCCTGGTGAACATACTAACTCTTCCCAAAAGGTAGAGACTCTAATTATGGATGGAAATTGGGTCTTGGATGAGATAGCTCAATATGTGGATGTCAACACCCTTGAGGCTATCAATGCCATCAATCTCCCAATCTACACTCAATCTGCTGACCACACCATTTGGGTGGGATCTGGGAATGAAAATTATTCTGTGTCTGCAGCTTATGATCGTATTAACAAAAATGACTCGAATTTGAAGGGTTGGAAGTGGTTTTGGAAAATCAAAATTCCGGAAAAACCCAAAACTTTTATGTGGCTTATACTCCACAATAGCCTTCCAACCAATCATCTCCGGGCCAGGAGAGGTATTGCAACCTTGGATCTATGCCCAAGATGCAATACCTGCTCAGAAACCATTAAACATCTTTTCAGGGAATGTAGCAAAGCCAAAGAGCTTTGGAGTAGCATCCCCTCAAGCCATATATTGAGAGGGGGCATGGATACTCCAGACCATGACTGGACGTCCCTAAATTTGCGAAGCAACAAAGACTTGGGAATGAGAAATAATATACCCTGGCATACTATGTTCATCACTGCATTATGGCAGATTTGGAAGGATAGAAACAAAAAAGTTTTGAGAATATTGAGATGCCATCTTCCGTCAGTGTTAGGATGATTATTTCTTATTCCCAGGAAATCGTTGAAGCCTTCAAGTCCCCCCCTCATTAATGGTACCCATACAACATGCCTAATCTCTTGGTCCAATCCAATTGCAGGCTATATCAAACTAAATACGGATGGCTGCTGGTACGAGACTAAAGGGAGAGGAGATTTTGAAGGCTTGTTCAGAGACAACAAGGGAGATTGAATTATGGGATTTACGGTATGAGATACTTCACCTTGAGCTTGGAAGCGGAGATATGGAGTATTTACAAGGGATTGGAAATCATCCAGGGAAGGAAGCTGGTGAGTGTAACAATCAAATTAGACTCCCTCACAGCAGTAAACCTGATCACAAAAGGCAACCCAAACCATCACCCCCAAAGTGTGATGATAAATGAAACCCACTACCTCATGGCTCAGACCAACACCTCGATTGGCCACACTTACTGCTCGGCCAACCAATGTGCAGACCACCTTGCAAGAATGGGAGCTAAACATACAGACGAGCTTGTGTTTGTCATGGACATACTCATTGCTATGAGAGAATTTGTCCTGCGAGACAGCCTGAACATTCAACAAGTGCTAGACTAGCGCTAGGTTTTTCTTTCTTATCTGTTGACTATTATCTATGTGTGTACTTCGTATGTCGTACTCTGTTTCGTAAACCTTTTATGAATTTCCGTTAGACTGAAACAAAAAATGAGCAGCAGGTTCGATAAACCGTAAGCACTCTTTTTTAGCTATTTAAGCAATGCATATCAGAACTTCCCAGAGGAATATCTCCAGCTACAGTAGTAGCTCGGTTAATCTGCCGAGGTACTATTAGTAGTCCACGAGCTTAATTATAAAAGTAACTAACATCAATTGGCTTCTAGTATATTGGGTCGAATTTTTGTACGATATTGGTAGTTTATCAAGACAATAGCAGAAATGGGTTCAGTTCTACCTAATTTACGTTAGTGATGAAGATGGTTTCAAATGGGTTATGTTTGAAGAATTTAGGGTTTTGTCTTGTTAGAACTATGGCTCGTATGTTAAAGTATGAAGAGATACTAAGGAGTTCTAGAGAGAAGGTCAAATGTCGGAGTGGAGCGACGACATTTGGCACATTGCCAATGATCCAGTGAAAGTAGACTAGGTTGAAGGCCTAGGTGTTCCGTAATTGGGGGTGCGGGGGGCGTACGGTATGATTGGTACATGGATATTTTTTGGATTCAGATCAAATACCAGATTACGGTTAGAATAGAGTCGGTATAAATACTCTATGTTGTAAACCATATTTCGTACTGTGATAATAAAAAGAATAGCAGCCGCTCTCGCTCCCGTGGACGTATCCGGTATTGGAGAACTACGTATATCTCTGTGTTAATTATTTATTATTTTATACTCATAAAATTGTGTGCGTGTGTGTGACGATCCTAACACGTCTAAACCTAATTTTGTTGGAGATGAAGATTGGGGAAGTGAAAACCATAAAAAGAAAGATTATTTTAATAAATGATTGAATTAACGAAGAAAATGCTTCTAATCACCCTCAGAGGAATTTAATCAATGATGCACATGCCATCCTGATTAGGACGGGATTAATGCTGAATCATATTTTTTGAGAGGCTAATCAATGTGCGGATCATCTTGCAAGAATTGGAGTGGAGCAAAATGAGGACTTGATGGTTTCTCTGGGCGAACCACCTTCTATTAGAGAGTTTTGGATTTGAGACCGCCTTAACTTAAGGCCGATACTCGATTAAGAGGTTGGTTTTATTTTGCGGTCCCGCTAACAAGTGCCCCTGGGGCATAAGTTTAGGGCATTAATTTAGTAGCAATAAATGGTGTGTTTCCACTCTGTATTAATTATTTTCTCATTAGTCGTAATTGGTTTTTAGGGTGAAGTGGCATCATTGGAAATGTTTTAATAATTTCCAACATTACCCTTGTAGTTATGTTATGCCCGTCCGCTTTCTCTTTCTTTTTTCTTAAAACTGTAATAAGAAAAAGGTGGTGTACGTTTTATGTTACTTTGTAGTAGAAAATGTAATCACAGTTTTATGTTGTCAAGTCACTCGACAATTAAACTTAATTTAAATTTTGAATTCAAAAGAAATTAAGGGTGGTTTTGGCTTAATAAATCAAAATGATTTTTTTTTTGTCTTTATTCAAAGTTTTTTCTTATTTGTTAATTTGCATCAAACTTTTGTAACTTATTGATTCATCTCATCGAGAGGAATTGAAAAAGTAAAAAAATTATGACTGAAACTCATAATTTTTTGAATAAAGACAAAAATAAATCAAAAAATATTTTTTTTACTTATTTTTTTCTTTATTCAAAAAATTACTGTATGAGTTTCAATCATTTTTTTTACTTTTTTAATTTTTCTCAACGAGATGAATCAATAAGTCACAAAACTTTGACGCAGAACAAACAAATGTAAAAAAAATTAGAGTACTGCTATATGTACCGATTGGGGGGGAGGGAAAACGTACCGACCGGCCGCCGGTGAGCCGTCTCCGGCCACCGGACGGCCGATCCGAGCCGTCCAAAAATTCTAAAAAAAAAAACCGAGGGGGCCTACGCGAGAATCAACGGCATCCGAGGTGTGTAGGGTGCTTGATCCGAGCACCCATTTTTCGTGTATATACATGGCACACATGTATATACACGAAAAATGGGTGCTCGGATCAAGCACCCTACACACCTCGGATGCCGTTGATTCTCGCGTGGGCCCCCTCAGTTTTTTTTTTTTAGAATTTTTGGACGGCTCGGATCGGCCGTCCGGTGGCCGGAGATGGCTCGCCGGAGGCCGGTCGGTACGTTTTCCCTCCCCCCAATCGGTACCTATATAATTATCGAAAAAATTAACAAAGACAAAAAAGTTACTCCGTATTGTACTTAACTTATTAATCAAAGAATTACCAACTTTGGTTAATATACCGTCCCAGGGGCACAAATGCTCCAATTAGCATGGCGGCAAATTTTTTTTTCCATTTTCCCTCCTTTTTGTTTTTATCAATTAAAAGAAAGATGAATATGAAGAGTCCTGGTCATTTTTGTCAATCAAAATATTGTTGACCTCTTTTAATGGAGTAGTTTACATTTTCAATGTCATTATTAGAAGGTCCTGGAATGAGTATAAAAAATGTAATTAAAGCAATTAAAGAACCCTAAACCTATGCCCCAAACTTGTGCCCCAAGGACACCTTATAGCATTTGCTTTTATTTTGTGGCTTGTAATATTTTGAACCACATGTATGCACCTATGCTGCAAAACTTCTTAGTTGACTGATCTATAATATTCCGACGTACCCAAAAAAAAAAAAAAAGCTCACCAGCACATCTTTGAGCCATGGTTACGTCATCGGCAGTGGTTATTACTACTAACTAAAACCTCACCGCCGCGTCTTCTGCCGCTTCTTTTCCATATGCAACACTGTCGCAAAGACGGCAAATTAAGAATTTCTTAGCTTTTGTCATTTCTCGTTTGGTTAGCAGGTTAGGAATTTGATGTCATTATTTCTTATTCTGTTGATCTTTGTTTTTTCAGAGACTAATAAAATTTTTAGCCTTTCAAAAAAAAAAAAAGAGGGTAAATTAAGTCATAAATTTCTCAGTTGATCAAGATTTCAGGTGTTGGAGGTTTATTATACATTTTTCTTCAATTCTCTGTTGAAAGATCGAAATAATTTACTTATCTTTTATGCTACTAGTTCCAATGAGACGTTTGAAACTCATCATCAAAGTGAGCAACTCGTATATTAAGAGCCCAAATATAAAATATAACTTCTCTAG
This sequence comes from Rhododendron mucronatum var. ripense, assembly GCA_019656295.1. Taxonomy (NCBI): domain Eukaryota; kingdom Viridiplantae; phylum Streptophyta; class Magnoliopsida; order Ericales; family Ericaceae; genus Rhododendron; species Rhododendron mucronatum. The sequence goes on from BPLT01000086.1 coordinate 386,986, forward strand.
CATTACTTTTAAGTCCTTTGGCAGCTAGCTAATTAACCTGTTTCCACAATTTATTTAAGAAAATAATTTTGTCACTCCCTTTTTGTTAACGCTACTTTCCTGCAAGTGTATTTTTGCACTAAAAATACGCTTGTAAGGGAGTGACGTTAATAAAAAAAAGAGAGTGACAAAATCAGCAACCTTTATTTATATTTATTTGTCTTTTTGTCAACAATGGATCCATCTAGTGTATCGGTCAATGATATTTTAGGTTCCCTTCACGTGCCCAAACCACTCAAAAGTCTGTCCTTCTAGAATCAAACCAACCAAACTAATCAAAACAAAAACAAAATAGAAACCAAAGTTGAACAGGAAAGTTCTCTCCATGGCCAACAATAATGGATTAATTAATATACTCTGAGGAAAGAAAGCACAAATTCTAACATTTGAATCTGTACTGCACAAGGACTAATTCATCATTTCAAATCCTATCCAAAAGAACTCTGGACGAACTCTTCGGTTATTTAAACGCCAAAAACTAAATCCAAAACACACAACTCGATCCCATTTTCCTCCCCACAGCCATGGCCATCTTCAACTTCCAATTCCTGCTATATTCTCTCTCCCTATCCTTCTGCATTCTATTTCCTCAAACTACTTCACTCACCTTCAACCTGACTAACTTAGGCGATCGAGATCAGAAGGCTAACATAAAAACGTTCGGAGATGCCTATATCTCAACCCAAGGCCTCCAACTCACCTCCAATCAGGAGCAACAAGCCGGTAAAGCAACTTACAAAGAATCCCTTCACCTCTGGGATAAGTCCACCGGAAAATTAACAGATTTCGATACCCATTTCACTTTCGTGGTTGATTCAGACCTGCTTCCCAATTTCGCCGATGGTCTCGCCTTCTTTCTCGCTCCGGATGGGTCAATGTCCACGGCTAGTGGTGCATTTGGCCTCCCGATTGACCCTGTTACGATAGTAGCCACCAGCCCTTTTGTTGCCGTGGAATTTGATACGTTTCAGAATGGTTGGGACCCGGTTGGTATCAGCCCGGTTACTCATGTAGGTATCGATGTCAATTCTCTAACATCAAACGTTACTGCTGTTTGGTACGGTAACATAACTCGTGGGATAAAGAGCGAGGCTTGGATTAAGTATGATTCGAGCTCATACAAATTGAGTGTAGTTTTTACTGGTTCTGTTAATAATTCCAGAGTGGAAGATACCATTCATTTGATTGTTGATTTGAGGGATTACTTACCTGAATGGGTGACAATTGGGTTCTCGGCTTCAACAGGGGCGCTGGTTGAGAAACTGTTCGGCTACGAAAATGCTCAAGGACTGAGCGTGCGGGCGTGCCAAGACTTGTCGCGTCTAACGTAAGGACTGGGCGTCCCTTTTCTGACTTCGAATCTGTGAGGGCGATAGTGCTGCAAACCTAAGGGCTGGATTGCAGTGATGGTTCGTGGTTTTGCCTCTACGAGCGAGGACTTAATAATTTCCTAACCGTGTAGGAAAAGAAGTAGCAACGTAGAATGACTTTATTATGTCGTAATAATAAGGCCGGAGATATGAGAGAGATATGAATAATTTTATTACGTCGTAGTAATAAAATTGGGGTACAAGAGAGATAGAAACTCGAATTACTTGGAGAAGTAATTGAGTAAATGTGAGAAATGAGATAATTGCTTCACTGGGAAGACTTTGGTTGCTTCGCTGGGAAGGCTTTGATTTTAAGCGTTGAGCTTGATTGGTGTGTGGACCCTTTTTCCTTCTTGTCTTCTAGTATTTATAGGCCACGGCATTGCATGCAAAGCGGATGTGTTGGCCTTCTCTTGTGATGACACATGTCCTTGGTAACTTCCATTTCATGGGATCATGGGATAGTGGGTAGTTATTTAGAAGTTAAACAAAAACGTGGGTAAATAGTGTACTGGTCCAGATCTGAGCCAAACTTCCCATCCTCATCACGAGCTGCCATGTGTCCCGAGTAAGCTCCGGATGTTGCCACGTGTCCCAAGTAACTTCCCACTAACAGATTTTAGTGAGATCATGGGTGGTTATTGGAAGTAAATATCAATTACCCATGTGTTTACTTGGATCATGAGCCGTAAAAAGGTTGAAAAAAGGCCAATTAAGGTGATGTGCCTATTTTCTCTCCTTCTTTTGTGGCTGACAAAGAACCTCCAGCCATTTGACTCGGTCAAATGGCCTTCCAACAGCCAACAATTCCCTTCTTTCTCTCCACTTTTCATGGGCCACTTGGGTAATGGGCCATTTAATTAAATTAAATGGCCCTTTAACATATTTAACCCACAAAAATACTTATCAAGCTTGAACAAATCATGGGCCGGCTGAATTCTTTTTGTAAATAGGCCCACGACCTTCTAATTCTGAGCCCAAATCCAACTAACATTAATTGGGCCCAGTCAACATGGGTTCGGCCCAATCAATTTTGATCCAATACATCTCTATTTCTTGGCCCAATTTAATTAAAAGATAATTAAATGGCCTTCCAACGCTTGCCCAGGACTGGGTGCCAAAAACGGGTGTAAACAATGCCCCCCCATGCCTTGATCTTGTTCAAGATCTAGGCTTGTAAGTTAGGACAGAGTACAGTTTTTGGCATAACCAAACAAGTCCTCATTATTTTTGAAAAATAATCAGGCCCATTTAGCCTAAGAATTTCCCCAAAAGTTCAAATGCTTAAAAAGATAATCAGGCCATAATCGAGCCTAACCACTTTTTGAGTTTCAAAGCAAATTTCTTAATTGGATTTGGATTAAATCCCAACGAATCCCAAGGTAGCACTGTACTGAGGACTTCTATCGGCAACAGCAATCATCAACCTTCTAGGCCTAGGGGACACGTGTCGACGCCCCAGGCCTTGCATTGGCTGCCATGCAGCTTTTGAAACCGTCTGGACTCCTTCTCATGTCAATCAGGAGTCCAATCCCTTCATCTGCCCATTAAATTTCAAACGAAATGGGTGATAAATGCAACGGCGCCCCTTGATTCTCGTACCGGGCCTTATCAAGACTTATCTTTGCTTCTCCATTCTCTCTTTACCCCTTCTTCTGTCTTCTTTCTTCTGATTCGAGAGAAACCCAGAGAAAACCCTAACTCCTTCATAGCTTCCATCCTCGTTCCTGATTTCTAACAGGAATGGCTACCCACAAAGCGCACACACCACCCCCAAATCCAAACAGCCTATCTGTACAAATTCGTAAGATATTGGCCGATGAACACATCGCCATCACGAATGATGTTTTGGTGATTGCGAACGCTGATCGAGTAGGATTAGGGCCTGCTTTTCAGCTTGGGTTCCCTCCTCAACTCTCTTCGATGTACCCCCTGGCGGAAGAAGCCCTTCCTTTCGAGTCGCCCAGCCTTGACTGGAGTCGCTTTACTACAGAAATACCCAATAGACTTTGGCATAGACCTGACGCCAGGTACATTGAGTGGCTGGATCGAGTAATAGAGGCTAAAGGAGATCTGTGGCAGCAGATCGGAATCAGGGACGCCATTCTTCTCAGCCGGTCTCTGATCGACATGGATAAAAATCTCTTCCTTGCTGCCTCCCAATTTTGGTCAGTCACTACCAACTCTTTCCACTTCAAAGTAGGACTCATGAGCCCCACCCTTCAAGACTTGGCTTTTTTGACGGGCCTCCGTCCCCACGGGATTGAGGCCAATTATTTTTTGTCCCAAAAAACCCCCTACTTTGAGTACAAAGAACCCTTGTCCTTTTCCCCTTTTATCAATCATTACGCTAGAAAGGGTCCTGTTGAGGATAGTGAACACGTTGCTTTCCTCTTGTACTGGCTAAACAAATTCATCTTTTGCGTGTCTGCCAATAGAGTAACCAAGGATTTTATTGACCTGGCCTGTGCCCTAGCTTCTGGGCAGAAGCTGGCACTAGGCCCTTTGGTCCTGGCTCACCTTTACCGAGGTATGAAGGAGTTGATCAGTAACAAGTTTGTCTTCGCCCCTGGTCCATTGTGGATCATCACCCTCTGGCTGTGGTCCTACTTTCCCAAACTTGCCCCGCCCATGATCAAGAAACCAGAGAGTACTTGCTATGGCCTTCATTACATTGACACCCGTGGCCCTCGATTTGCGTTTGGTGTTTATTTCAAATTTTTCTACCACGAACTTACGAGTATGGGAAAGAATTGGATGCCATTTGTAAGGGATACCGTACCTTGGTGGCTGAAACGAGGTGCCTCGGATCCAGGAGATGATTACGACGATCACATGGAGGTCTGGACCAGCTTCTTGATCTCCAGGGACCTTATGTACGGGATGGCTTTTACCCCTACCAACTACAAGTGCGGAGTGGAGTACTACAATGCGGCTCAATTTGCCAGGCAATTTGGCCTGTGCCAGCTTACTCCTGTGCCCCCATACCAGTCCTTGAATGAGGACTTCACAGACAGGCCCGTGATCCAGCCAAGGGATTTGGAAAAAGTTAGGAACGTTCTCCCTGAAGCCAGGAAGACCTTTGCTCTTCACTCCTACGTGGAACGTACTGACAAGGGAGCGAAATTTGACAGCTGGTGGGGCAGCTATACAAAATTGCATTTTTCTGCCCCATATCTAGACATTCTTACCAATGTTCTGCCTCACCCAACCGGCGCACCTGAACCTGGTATAACTGTCCCTTTGCAACAAGCTCGTCCTTCCTTAGCCTCCAGTGTCAAAAGAAAAGGTAACATAAAGAGGCTTATGCTTTAATTTCCTTGATTCTTCACAGGTCTGGACTAATTTCTCTTCTGATTGACAGGCTCAGAAGATGATCCGAAGGAAGTGTCTGCCAATCCTCCTGCTCAAAGGCCAAAAAGGGTGAAGACCACAGCCAAAAGGCAATGGCCAAAGGTATGAACTATTTTAGTCCTCTGCTTGATCCTTCAGGATAAGGTAATTATGCCTCTATTTTCTCTGTAGGCTTCTGAGACCGTAGTTGCTGGAAGAACGCGGAGTAGTGCTAAGACAAGCTCTCCCGAAACTGATCCTTCGGGAAAGGTCTGGGCTCTCCTCAGCTCTTCTGCTTACACTTTGTTTGAATGTCCTACTAATCTCCCTTCCTACAGGTCACTTCCAAAGGCGAAGAAGAGCAGGCGGAATCAGCCCCTTCGAAGAAAAAGAGACTGAGAAAAAGGATTTCAACCCCAGCCGACTCTGAGAACACCGTGTCCGCAACAGAGCACAATCCTATCGTAAGGATGTACTGTGACATGAAATTTCCAGCATTTATGGCCCCGTATTACCACCAACTCCCTCTTGTTTTCAATCCCCAGGAACTCGATGACTACTTTGAGGAGGAAGTAGAGGTTGAAGAGAAGAAACTCGACCTGTCCGACCAAGAACCTGAACACGAGGCGTCATCAAGGACTCCAGAAAAGCCCAGATCTCCAATTGCCCAGTCTGCTCCATCAGTGAATCCTTCAGTTGAGCCTGAACTTGCCAATGTGGCGGAGGAAGATGAGGATGAGGACTTGGACTCTCTGTTCAAATCTGCCCAGGATCTGTTGAAAGCAGCCACTTCTGGCACCTCTGGCAGTGGACTTGGCTCCACTTCACAATCTCAGTTCTCCTCTGAAGACGTCTCTGAGGCAAAGACGGCTCTCAGAATGGCCTTGCTCCAAAATTTCAAAGCTGTAGCCCATCCTGCTAGGGCTTCAAATATCAAGAAGGCCATGGACGTATTAGTAAAATCCCAAGCCTTAGGGGCAGAAGAGCCTGTACTCCAACGTTTCCAAAAGGAATTCCCTGACATGGTGAAGTCCCATGACTCCTCCTCCCATGAACTCAGCAAAGTACATGCCAAGATGGCAGAGCTAGAGGCGGTTGATGTGGAGCTCGCCAAGTTCAGCGCTGAATGGCTTCAACTGAAAGAGGACATGCGATTCAATGAATCAAGCATTGTCGCTACCTCTGATGAGATCACAGATCTTAAGGCCAAGTTAGCACGAGCTGAAGGCCGCTTGGTTGACCTCCGGAAGGAAACCACGAATCTGTCCAAACAGCATGACGACCTGAAAGCTGGCTCACGGAGCCAAAAGATGAAATTGAACCTTCTGGTTGAGGAGATGCCAAATCTTCGAGGTCAGAAGGAAATGCTCGAAACTCAGCTTGCCAGCCTTGACACATCTTGGGAGGAACTCAAAAACAATCTTGAAGGCCGTCTGTAGGTCTTGGTTTCTGAAATCCCACCTCTTTTCTTTTGTTTTAAACTTGTCATAACTTTGATTTTGCTCTCTCCCTGCCTGGCCTGGAACTTTCCCTTAAATGGCCAAGGCACTGGTTTGGTTTAACGACAGGTGGCCTAAGCTTGAGGCCTTTATCAATATTTGCATGACAGGTACCATGGCCTCTGCTCAGGCCTTGCTAACAGACTTTTCTATGGCTTGTTAAATTGGATTTCACCAAAGTCTCTCATTTCCCACATAGTAGGATAATGATGCTTTAAGTATTTTCCATTTGTTAAATGTTTAAACAAACCACCACTTAAGTCCATAAGAAGATAAACATTACCTCTAAGGACTTGAGCGATTTGGTAAGGTCCTTCCCAGGTTGGAGACCACTTGCCATATCTTGGATTCTTTTCTCCCAAAGGAAAGACTGCCTTCCAAACCAAGTCCCCTTCAGTGAAGCTTTTCTTTCTTACCCGCTTGTCGTAAGATCTGGCCACCCTTCTTTTCTGGACCAACATGTGGTCAAGGGCTGCAAGCCTAACTTCGTCTAAGTCCTCAAGTTCCATCAACATGGCCTGAGTATAATCTGCAGGAGTGAGGCCATGTTGATATGCTATCCTTGCTGACTTTACTGCTACCTCCATTGGTAGGACCGGATCATGCCCATACACCAGCATATAAGGAGTCACGTTGGTGGCTTCCTTCTTTGAGGTTCTGTAGGCCCATAAGGCCTCAGAGAGTAATTCATGCCATGCCCTTGGATTATCTTCCACCATTTTCTCTATAATGTTGACCAGAGTCCTATTGGTGGACTCGGCCTGACCGTTCCCTTGAGCATAATAAGGAGTAGAATTGGACACAATGATCTTTTGCTGTGCAGCAAAGTTAACCACTTGCTCTCCCATGAATATCGTCCCCCTATCCGCAACCAAATGTTCAGGCAGCCCAAACCTATGGATGATCCTTTCCTTGATTACCTTGATTATCTCTTGTTGATCCACGGACTTTAATGGCACAGCTTCTGCCCATTTAGTAAAGTAGTCCGTGGCTACCAAGATGTAAGCATGATTCCCAGAGGAAGGAGGATAAATCTTTCCAATCACGTCAAGAGCCCAGCCCCTAAATGGCCAAGGCTTGACCACGGCATGATAATCAGCTGCAGGGACATGCTGAATTGGGCCATGGGCTTGACAGGGCTGACATCCCTTGGAAAAACGAATACAGTCCTCTAAAATAGTTGGCCAATAGTATCCATACCTTCTGATCAACCATCTCATCTTTATCCCTGATTGATGAGCTCCACAGATTCCTTCGCGGACCTCACTCATGACTATCATGGCTTCAGGGTGCCCTAGGCACCTTAAAAGTAGATCATCTTCAGGGCTCTTTTTGTATAACTCGTCTCCTACGAGAATATAGCTCATGGCTCTCCTCCTCACCTTCCTAGAGGCCCTATGATGAGGCCTCTTAAGGAAAGAGATGATAGGTGTACGCCAATCATTTTCGGGTTCATCATCTGATTCTTCACCTGTGAAGTCAGAGGTAAATACTTCTAGCCCTAGACCCCTTCTCCTAACAGAAGGTAACAATCTCTTCCGGACTGTGATGATCTTGTGGATCGTCTCTGGGGCTAACTTTAGACCTGTTGAGGCCTGAGCTAAGCTGTTGGCTTCAGTGTTCATGCTCCTTGGAACGTGCTCGACAGTTACATTGTCAAAATCTTGGATTAATTGCATTGCTGCCATGTAATAAGGAGCCAAGTCCTCGCTATAGCATTTGAACGTTCCTGCCAGGTGATTGATGACAAGGTTTGAATCCCCAATAACCTTTACATTTCTGGCCTCTAAATCCCTAAGGATCTCAAGGCCTATAACAACTGCCTCATATTCAGCTTGATTATTTGTGCATGGGAAATCAAATTGAAAGGAAAATTCAGTTCTCAAGCCTTGTGGAGAAATAATAATTACTCCACAGCCTGAGACCTCCTGAGTCCTTGATCCGTCAAAAAGTAGTATCCAAGGAGTGAGTGAGATTTCAAGAGCGTTTAGTCCTACATCAGACTCATCATCGATATCCACGCATGGATGATCAGCAAGGAAGTCTGCTAAGGCCTGGCCCTTCACAGCTTTTTGAGGAACATATTGGAAGCTGAATTCCATTAGAGCTAAAGACCATTTGCCAATTCGGCCTCTCATGATTGGCCGAGACAGCAAGTACTTAACTAGGTCTGTTTTACTCATAATGTAAACCAAAACGGGAAGCATGTAGTGCCTCAATTTTATTGCTGAAAAGTACAAGGCAAGACAAATCTTTTCAATAGGAGTGTATCTCCTTTCACAAGGAGTTAACAACCTACTTAAATAATAAACTGCCTGTTCCTTTCCTTGAGCGTTGTCTTGTGCTAAAAGGCCTCCAATAGAGTCTTCAGCTGCTGAGATGTAGAGTTTCAACGGCTTGTTCTTGATAGGAGGCATAAGGACTGGAGCCGTTGCTAAATAGCCTTTGATCTCATCAAAGGCCTTCTGATGGCTTGCCTCCCATACAAAAGTGTCATGGTCTTTCAGCTTCAAGAGCGGAGAAAAGACCTGAACCTTTCCAGCTAGGTTTGAGATGAACCTTCTCAAGAAGTTGAATGAACCCAAGAGCTTCTGCAGCTCCCTCTTGGTGGTAGGAGGCTTTGCTTCCATGATTGCTTTGGCCTTGTTCTTGTCAACCTCAATTCCTCTGTTGTGGACTAAGAATCCAAGGAACTTGCCTGCGGAGACTCCGAAGGCACACTTTAAGGGGTTTACTTTCAAATCGAATTGTTGCATTCTCAAGAAAGACTTCCTTAAGTGTTCCAAATGTTCATCATAGGACTGAGACTTGACCACAATATCATCAATGTAGATCTCCATGAAGTGGCCAATGAAATCGTGAAAAATGGCGTTCATTGCTCGTTGGAACGTGGCACCTGCATTCTTTAGGCCGAAGGGCATTACGACCCACTCGAAGGTTCCTAGGGCTCCAGGACACCTAAAAGCAGTCTTAGCCGTATCGGCCTCATCGATAAAGATCTGGTTGTATCCAGAATGTCCATCCATGAAGGACAAAACCTTGTGACCAGAAGCTCCATCTACCAATTGATCTACCACTGGCATCGGATACTCGTCCTTTGGGGAAGCCAAGTTCAAGTTTCTGAAGTCTACGCATACTCTGACCTTGCCGTTCTTCTTAAGGACTGGAACAATGTTAGAGAGCCAAGTAACGTACCTGGCTGTGCGTATGAACCCAGCATTGAAAAGACGTTCGATCTCATCCTTGACTTGTAAATAGACCTCATTGGACATCCTCCTTGGCGGTTGTTTGAAAGGTCTGAATTCTGGTTGGATGGGAAGCTTGTGCTCCACCAGGTCTCTGGACAGACCTGGAAGCCCTTCGTAAGTCCAAGCAAAACAGGACTTGAACTCCTTCAAGAGCTGGATGAGCTTCTCCTTCACGTCCTTTGGCAGAAGTTGACTAATATATACAGGTTTGGGATTCTCTGTATCTCCCAAATTAACTTCTTCCAAAGGATCTTGCACGTCTGCCTTTAAAACATCTAACTTGGCTGGGGCTGCTTCTAGGTCTTCCAAGCGGATTTCATGAAGATCTTCAACCAGGTTTTCATCCTCGTTGATGACTTCGGCCGCACAGGCCGAAAGATCGTCTTCTGGCTCTTGACTTCCCCTCAGCCTCTTCTCCAGTAAATAAGCTTCAAATTTTGACAATGTGGCTTGAAGGGCCACATGCTTTTCTGCTTCTGAAGGGCTTACTGACATTGCGAAGAATGTTTAGACGAAGCTATAATCGGCCTGCTTGACTCCGTAATCATTGGACCGATTAATTCTTGAAAAAGTGCTTTCACTTCTTCAGCTGACTTGTTATTATGAACGGGGGCTATTTTATGGCGGCCATACTTGTCAAGGCCTGCCACCTTCATTGGACCAACCCCCTCATCATATAAATGGGCCTCTGCATGGTTGGTAGAGGCCTTGAATGGTCTACGGTCAGCCCATATTACCTCCACGTCGTCTTGGTTCCAAAAAATAAGACATTGGTGAAGGGTTGAGGGGACCGCTAAACAGGAGTGAATCCAATCTCTCCCGAGTAGAACATTGAAGGAAGAGTGTGAATTAACAACAAAGAAAGGTGTTGTTAAGGTCTTGGACCCTATCGTTAGGTTCATGATCAAGATACCTTGGCATGTTGTCTCTTTCCCGGTGAAATCAGTCAAAGCGGCATTGCATGAGACTAGGTCTTGATCAGTCTTCCCGAGCCTCTGCATCATGGACTTAGGAATGAGGTTAGCTGCTGACCCGTTGTCTACCAAGATACGATTCATCGGTATCCCATCAAGGCAACCAGCAATGTACAAAGGCTTGATGTGTTTGTTCATCGTAGGGCTTGGCCTCTCAAAGATCACACTAGCTGCACGATCCTCACTCTTCTCTTCAGTTTCGTCCTTCAGCACAATCACTGAAGGCCCATTCAGTCCTATTGAGAAGGACTCGTTGAGAATCTCCGCTGTCTGCCCCATCTCTACAACATCTCCCTCCATGGCTCTTGGGGTGTTGTCCTTGGCTTCCAGTTCTGCCGGCAAAAATACGACCATATTGCACTGCATATTAGAACTCTGTCCAGGCACAAAAACCTTAGCCTGTGGATTCAACTTCGACTTGCCCCCCGAGTCTGACTTCCTTGGTTGAAGAGCTGACTTCTGGAGCAAAGTGACTTGCCTTGGTGAGGGCTGAATCCTGGCTTCTTCAAGTGTTCTTTCCAAGAGAGGTTGTTTCTTGGGTATAGCGGCTTGCTTTGAAGGCAGTTGGGTAACAGCCTCTTTGTATGTTTTCCCAGTTGGGAGCTGCTTCTTTGGTAAAGTCCTCGGAAGAGGCTTGAAGATAGCCTCTTCCATAGTCCTTTCCAAAGGCTTGTATACTTTTCTAGCCTTAGGCTTTTCAACCATAGGCTCTTCCAGGACTTCCACCTCCACTTCTTCTTTCGGGACATCCTGTATCATTGGATCGTCCAGCAGGTTTGTTTCTTCATCAGCTCTTCTAGCTGCCTGCCTGAATCGTTGGCGGCGCCTTTTTTGAGATTTGGACAGAGGTGGAGGTTTAGATGGAAACTTGGGATGTTCAACCCTGTGCCACTCATTTGGAGGAGTGGCTGGAGGTTTAACAACCCTTGGCTTATCCTTAGAAGGAGCAGATATCCTCAAATTGATGAGCTCGTCTTCAATTTCAACCAATCCTGGCTGAATTCGGTTGAACACGGATTCCCGTACAATCCTCCTTCCTTTGGACCTGTGAGGCTCCTTATGGCTTGACTCAACCCTTCCAACAATAACGCTCTTCAGGGCCGGCTTGTTAGGACTGGCATGGTGTCCACATTCCGTACACACCATAGAGCAGGTTGGTTTTTCTGGTTTCTTTACTCCTGAAGGTCTGGACCACCATGAGTTTTGCTTTTCGGTCCTCCTGACTCGCTCAGTCCTGACATTCCCTTCATCATAAAAGGAATCCCAGAACCTGCCGGGGCTGGACTTGTACGCAGCTCTCGAAGGGGCTCCCAAACTTATCTTCGGCCTAGGGACAGCCCTAGGCATGTCTCTCATGTTGACAGAGACCATATTCGTGCTCAACCCTGAGGGAAAGGGGTTGCCATCCACTCCCATAGGCTGCTTGTCTTTCTCGGGAAACTTGAACTCCCCTCGTTCAATCTTATCCTGGATGTCATTTCTGAATACTATGCAATTATTAGTAGTATGACTCCAGGAATTGTGATACTTACAATACTCTTTGCCCTTCAGTTCTTCCGGGGTTGGAATCTTGTGACCGAAAGGCAGTTTGAGCAGCTTGTCAGCAAGGAGTTGATCGAAGATAGCTTCAGCCCTACCCACGTCAAAAGTATAAGTCCTGGTTGACTTATTGAAAGTATTCTGGGCTGGCTGCTTCGTGGGCTCCATCTTGACAAAAGCCTTACAAACGTATGGCTTCTTGTTGATGATTTCAGCCACTGCGACGTCTGGGTCTACCTCTGCTTCTACTGCAGCCACCTCATAGTTAGGGTCGCGGTAATACGTCCCTTTGGATGCTGTCTTCCTGTCCTGCTCTTCTGCCAAGAACTTTTCATAATGAGAAGCCTTGGAAGATAATTCAAACAGGTCTCTGAACTCCGTTCCATAGAACTTCTTCTTCATTTCAAAGCTCAGGCCATTTAGTGCTATTCGCACGTATTCGGCCTCAGGAAGGACTATCTTGCACTTGAATCTAGCAGTCTTAAAACGAAGGAGGTAGGACTCTACAGACTCCAGATGGGTTTGGCGATAGCATGAGAGATCTGCCAATGTCACTTCTGGTTCTACCCTGTAGAACTGCTGGTGGAACATCTCCTCTAACTGTGCCCAGGTCTGAACCGAGTTCGGTGGCAGATTGATGTACCAAGTGAAGGCTGTCCCAGTAAGAGAATTGGGAAAGAGCCTCAACTTCAGTGCGTCAATGGTTCCAGCCTCTCCACATTGAACTTGAAACCTGGCGATGTGCTCCACGGTCGACTGCATGCTTTCACCATTGAAGGTCTGGAATTCTGGGACTCTATAGCCCTTTGGGAAGGGTGTATTGTCCACCCCCTCGGTATGAGGCTTCCTATACATTGGCCTTCCCAAAGGTCTGAACCCAGGTCCCAACTGCTCCTGGAGTAGGTTCAAGACTTGATCTCTTCCCATGACCAGGTCTGGTTCAGGAGGCGGCTGTGGATGCGCCTCTTGTGCCTCCTGGTCCTGGACTGGACTTGCCCCCCGAGTATCAGAGCTTTGAGGAGTACGTGCAACTCCTTTATCTTTTCCAGAGCCCTGGCCTCCTTGCGAAGGCCTTTTGTCTGTCTTGTCGGACTTGTCGGGTTTGTCGGGCTTGCTCTGGTCCTCAACCAGAACAAATCTTTGATCATTATTTGGAGGCGTCGAAGCTCCTCCAATCACAACTCCCTTCTCCTTTTGCCCCCCGAGTGTAGGGCTATTAGATGAAGTAGCGTGATAAAACATTTGAGGAGGGGGAGGTACCCCCAACAAGCCAGCCTGGTCTTGACCGTTGCCAAAGACACCAAACTGTGGAAAGCCCTGCTGCTGAGGAGCGAGCGGTAGCCTCTCTGTAAGTGTAGCAACCATTTTGTTGACTGCTATGGTCAGAGGTTCCAAGGACTGAGTGAACGATTGCGAGATTGAACTCGTAACGTTATTGGAGATCTCACGTCCCGCCATAAACATATAATATTTTGACGCTGTCGGTAGCGTCGCTAAGATCTTGGGCGCTGATCTGAGGACCAGCTTCCTCGAGTAATGGCACGTCGACTGCCACTTCCTCAGGACTTTGTGGAGGGTCCGGTTGCTGCTGTTGTTGCGGCTTCTTGACCATGATAAAACCCTTAGACGATTAGGGTCCCACTGGGCGTGCCAAAAGATGTTCGGCTACGAAAATGCTCAAGGACTGAGCGTGCGGGCGTGCCAAGACTTGTCGCGTCTAACGTAAGGACTGGGCGTCCCTTTTCTGACTTCGAATCTGTGAGGGCGATAGTGCTGCAAACCTAAGGGCTGGATTGCAGTGATGGTTCGTGGTTTTGCCTCTACGAGCGAGGACTTAATAATTTCCTAACCGTGTAGGAAAAGAAGTAGCAACGTAGAATGACTTTATTATGTCGTAATAATAAGGCCGGAGATATGAGAGAGATATGAATAATTTTATTACGTCGTAGTAATAAAATTGGGGTACAAGAGAGATAGAAACTCGAATTACTTGGAGAAGTAATTGAGTAAAGGTGAGAAATGAGATAATTGCTTCACTGGGAAGACTTTGGTTGCTTCGCTGGGAAGGCTTTGATTTTAAGCGTTGAGCTTGATTGGTGTGTGGACCCTTTTTCCTTCTTGTCTTCTAGTATTTATAGGCCACGGCATTGCATGCAAAGCGGATGTGTTGGCCTTCTCTTGTGATGACACATGTCCTTGGTAACTTCCATTTCATGGGATCATGGGATAGTGGGTAGTTATTTAGAAGTTAAACAAAAACGTGGGTAAATAGTGTACTGGTCCAGATCTGAGCCAAACTTCCCATCCTCATCACGAGCTGCCATGTGTCCCGAGTAAGCTCCGGATGTTGCCACGTGTCCCAAGTAACTTCCCACTAACAGATTTTAGTGAGATCATGGGTGGTTATTGGAAGTAAATATCAATTACCCATGTGTTTACTTGGATCATGAGCCGTAAAAAGGTTGAAAAAAAGGCCAATTAAGGTGATGTGCCTATTTTCTCTCCTTCTTTTGTGGCTGACAAAGAACCTCCAGCCATTTGACTCGGTCAAATGGCCTTCCAACAGCCAACAATTCCCTTCTTTCTCTCCACTTTTCATGGGCCACTTGGGTAATGGGCCATTTAATTAAATTAAATGGCCCTTTAACATATTTAACCCACAAAAATACTTATCAAGCTTGAACAAATCATGGGCCGGCTGAATTCTTTTTGTAAATAGGCCCACGACCTTCTAATTCTGAGCCCAAATCCAACTAACATTAATTGGGCCCAGTCAACATGGGTTCGGCCCAATCAATTTTGATCCAATACATCTCTATTTCTTGGCCCAATTTAATTAAAAGATAATTAAATGGCCTTCCAACGCTTGCCAAGGACTGGGTGCCAAAAACGGGTGTAAACAGAAACATACTGTAAAATCATGGGATTTTAGTTCGAGTTTGGGAAATTAATGGGACAATTAATGAAGAAAAGCAAACTTGAGTTGCTTCCTATAGCAGCCCATGAAAAGCACGTGGTTTTAGATCACGTGCGAAGACTTTTTTAGTTTCCGTAATATGTTTTGCTCAATAAATGTGAGTTTATTACATCTTTGTTTTTTTTTTCTTCCCCTTATTTAGCCTATATATAAATAATCTGGATATGTAAGTATGAAAATAAGAGTGATCAAAGTGTGTGTAGAGAAATCCAGTTTCTCAGTGTAATACAATTGAATGTTTGTGAAATACAAAGTTTGTGAGAGTGTTTTTTTTTTCTCAACAAACGGAACCTTTTTATAGAACTCGAAAGGATTACATCGAGGGAATACATCCTAACTCGTAGAGCCTAGAAGCACCAAAAGAAAATACAAACACATCCAACCGATGGTTGGATGACACACCTCAATCTAAATTACAATTTTAGTTTTCGGATACCATCTACAAAGATCTTAAACTCTTCCACTGTATAGACCTTGATGTCGAACTTGGCCTTCATCCACATTGCGACCCTAGTTTTAACTACATCTTCCACCCCCCAGGCCTTCATCCACATTGTGAGAGTTACACTCGTGAATTTCATGTTTATGCTACTTTAGTCGTGGTTGTTGCCAGGTGGGGTTTTTTGGTGTTAGGCTTATCACAGTACTGATAGACCTATCCTCGTTGGTTTTTGGCATATCACTTATTATTGCTACTGTTATACTTTCTGTTTTTTTTTTACGGGAATAACTGCCCGAAGGCTTGCTACTTTTATACTTGACCCATGTTAGTTTAGTTGGACTTCGGGTTGGTGCTATGTAGTGAGGTGCACAACACCGTATTACGCACCTCCGAGCCGTATGATCGTGTATCGGACGGCTTGAATCTTATCTCGGCAACCAACAATCAAGAGTATTGAGCTGATTTTTTATAGGACTTTATAAATAAATATTTTCAAAATAATTGACAGTTTGAATCATCTTTGTGGCATATGTACATGGTATGTACAATCTCATATGTACCCATAGCTTTATTGAGAATCGTACTCATCAATAGGTCTAGGATCACAAACACTTGCACACATAATTGCACAAACTCACTCACCTTGAGTGTGGGGTCCACACACATAGTGTGTGCGGGTCCCACACTCAATGTGAATGAGTTTGTGCATTGGGCAAAGTACAGATTACCTCCATATGGTTTGGACTTTTTGCACATTACCTCCCTAACGTTGAAAAATGACCAATTTACCTCCTCGTGGTTTCGGACTAAAGTGCCAAGCTAACACCGTTAACAGAGATTGTTGAAATGACAGCAATACCCCTGTCCCTTTTAGATACATCATAATTTGCCGTCTCTCCCAATTTGCAAATACGGAGTACAGAGCAACCCAAATGTACCTATTCTCTCTCTCTCTCTCTCTGTCTCTCTCTCCAATCACCATCACCGACACAATAATTCACAGTTCGGATCCACCACCTCCTTCCATAGTTCCACCGCCTCCTTCTGACCCATTATCCCTCAACTGCTTCATCGCTCTCTCTCTACCTACCAGACCCACACATGCACACATGAAAATGAATTGGACAACAATTTTTTCTAATTGTTAGTCCAACTATTCTTACATCCAATTTGAATTAAATTGGTGGATCAATTTTTGACCAAATATTCGTTTGTTCAAGAAACATGTATCAGAACAGATAAGTGGGGAAGCATTGTACTGGACTAGATGTAATTCACGGACATAAAATTGGGGAAATAGAGGAACCCTTCATTGGTCATAGTGGGCTCCAAATTGACATTCCGAAGATTAAAATACAGTCAAATAAAAAGCCCTAATATTCGTATAAATGGACACACCCATCTATGTATGTATATGTGTGTGTATGAGAGAGAGAGAGAGAGAGAGAGAGAGAGAGAGAGAGAGAGAGAGAGAGAGAGAGAGAGAGAGAGAGAGAGAGAGATGGAGATGGACCCAGGTTATGGCCGTGGGTCAATGCGGTGGCGCGGAGGTAGTCGGAGCACTGGCGAACAGCGTAGGCATGCAGTGGCCGAGTGCCGGCGAACAATGTCGGTCAATCTTTCAATGTCGATCGATTGTTCTAAACGGATAGCATAAGCTTTGCAATGTAAGGGTTTGCTCTGTTTTCTCCAAAAAGGGTGAAAATAGGACGCCGGAAACTGAATTGGGGAAGTTGACCCACAATGGTATAATTGTCTTTTAATTACATCACTTAAGGAGAAAAAGTACATTTCTACTTCAATAGACGCAGTAGAGGCGCGTGAGGCCAACATTCTGTCACTTTGGATGGAAAAATTAACCGTTGCACTTTAGTCCAAAACCACAAGGAGCTGAATTGGTCATTAATAAAACACAGGGAGGTAATTCGTACTTTGCCGCATTTGTGTGCGCAAGTGTTTGTGGTTCTAGCGCAACCTTTGTACTCGTAAGGGAGCATCTTAACAATCTTGGAAGAAACATGTACATTATAGTAACAAGAGCTCAAAGACTACATTTGTCCAATAACGCTAATACCACAAATACTTACATACACAATCATACAAATTCAAATCAAATGTGAGCAAGTTTTTGTGAATGTGTGCAAGGATTCGTGGTTATGAATTTTTTTTTTTAATCCTTAACTCATCGATTGGTGCCCGAGAAAAGAGAATTGTTTCTTTTTTACGAGCATATCCCAAAGGGGAGCCTTGATTCCCATCTTTTCTAGGAAAAAAAACCCTGTTGAAATGGGAAGCGAGGTATATATGAAATTGCCAAGATTTGGCATCAGCAAGCGTTTCTATAAGTATTCAAATAATGGACTCAAATTGCATTGCTAATTTGGCGCCTTTTTGGGTTAGCTAGGCTAATTGGTCACGAAAAAATGTCGCAACCACAGTGTTGGTAGGTACCAGGCCGGGCTACTTGTCTTCTGAATGTCTTTACTGTTTTACAGTTTTGAGGGGTGGCATTGGAAATATCATGTGGGTATCGTATTGGCCTTCACTTAAGCAAGCAATTCATATTCTTAATTTTGAAACTTTATTGCATGTTCTTTCCAACAGAGATTTCGGTGGCAACATAATTGACTCCCAATTCCATGACTAAGCTCAAAGATAAACCACCCGCATGCAAAGTGCTCATAAATGTCTCATTCTTTATAGAACAGATGTATTGTACAAATGAGGGAACTAACATGGCCCAACAATCTTGAAGGAAACATTTTCATTATTGCGCAACTAGATGATCAGCTCATCAAAGAGCATTTGGCTGCCTCGAAAAACACATCAACTTAAATTCTCAACAATGAATTGGGTTGAAATACTTGGATAAGGTAAATACAATGATTTTATCACCAATAATAATTCTTGTTATTAGCTAGCCAGATCACCTATTTTGCTCCACTTTTCAACGTTACCAGTCTTGCGGTTATGTAACACTACATACGGACATGGACAAAATGTGATGCCGTGCGCAATAATGATTAGTGGGTGCATGCTATATTTGAGTGCTTCTATACATAGGCAAACATTTGTCATTTGCTGCTTCATCCCATATATATAGTAAAATATGTTGGAAATTTTAAGAAAAATGACGGCC
Organism: Rhododendron mucronatum var. ripense; assembly: GCA_019656295.1. Classification (NCBI taxonomy): domain Eukaryota; kingdom Viridiplantae; phylum Streptophyta; class Magnoliopsida; order Ericales; family Ericaceae; genus Rhododendron; species Rhododendron mucronatum. Next base: position 405,546 of record BPLT01000086.1, read on the forward strand.
CAGGACGTGTTTCGATGATTAATACCCGTCAAGGACATGCTAAGAACATTTGTTAATACTGAAAATGTCTTTGGCGGATATTAATTATCAAAACACGTCATTGGGCGTCATTTCCCCGAAATTTTACTCTTTGGTGTGTCCATTTTCTCGGAGTAAAATCTCCCTTTCAAATCAAGACAACTATATCCACAAATCCATCATATCTCCTTTGAGAGAGAGAGAGAGAGAGAGAGAGAGAGAGAGAGAGAGAGAGAGAGAGAGAGAGAGAGAGAGAGAGAGAGAGAGAGAGAGAGTGAGTGAGTGTGGTCAAGAATATGTTCTATAGGCAAATTTGGAACATCTGGAATTAATGAAATCCGTTTTCATGTTAACAGCTAGTGACAGCAGTCAAGAATACATCTATTACGAAACGATTTGTCTTTGCTTCATAGATCCCCATAATATATAAAACATCTTGGATATTTACCATTGGAAAAATTTACAATACACACCCCTTAAAAGTGTGTATCATATGCGTCTATTAGATGGCTCATTTATAATATTTTTGTGTGTTTCATAACTTTTATTCTAAAACTTGTAACTTTTCCGTAATAGAATTCGTAACATTTTCACTATGATTCTGAAAACTCGCGTTTTTGGCAACTGGGTGTGAATGCGATGAGCGCGGGCGTGCCAAGACTTGTAGCGCTTAACTTGTTGTGAAGATTCCCGTGAATCTTGACTTCTATCGTAGAACGATTGTGTACGATCCAAAGGTTAAAGATCGTAAGAAGGTTCGTGGTTTGCCACACGGTTGTGGACTTAATATTTCCTAGTCGTATAGGAAATGGAACGTGAAAAACGTAGACTTTATTACTCCGGGATAATAAAGTTGGTTACAAGAAAAGTAAAGATCCAAACTACTTAAAGAAGTAGGTTTGAATGGGGTTTGAGCACGAGGTACTCGATAGGCTACTTTGCTGAAAGTAGGAAAGTGTTTGTAAGCGTTAGCTTTAATTGGTGTTGGACCCATTTTTCTTCTTTGATTCTGCTATTTATAGGCCAAACAGCATGCTGATTCAGACCTGAATCTGATTTCTGCATTGCATCACAAGCTGCCACGTGTCCCATGATGCTTCCACCTTTCATGCATGCTTGATCATGGGCAGTTTTCAGAGGTTGATGGCAGTTGAATGGGATCATGGGTAATGGGCCTCTTATTCGTTGCCACGTGTCCCATGTGTACGGCAGTTGATTGGTGTTAGTAACAAATATCTCCCAACTTCTCCCTTTTTGTGCTTCTCATGACACATGGCCAATTGACTTAGTCAATTGGCCTTTGAATTAAAAAAAAAACTCAACTGCCAGGGTACAACCAATTCCCTACAAAAGTGGACCTTGTTCCTCAAACCAAGCTGGCACCATATTACAAGCCTAAAACCATGGGCTGCATCCATGGGTCGAACCAACATTTTTCCTTCGTGGGCCAACTCGTGGGCTGCATAATATCTTGGGCCGCAATTCTTTACATGGGTTATGTGCTTCTCGGGCCCAAATGGGAAAATACCCATGGCCCAAAAATCATCCAACCAATTTATTTAATTCTCGGCCCAATTTATTTAAAAGAACTTCAATCATGGCAAGCCCGATTCGCGGTGCCAAAAACGGGTATAAACATTGCCCCTCCTACGCCTTGATTCTGTTAAGATTAAGGCGTTTGGAAGAACACAGTTTTTGGCATCCACACAGACCTTGATACACTTGGAATTATACCAGGCCCAAACGTGGCCTAATACTTTTCCTTTTTGAAACTGGCCGCCATTATTATCAGATCTTTATGTGGGGCTCCTATCCATAAAGGAAGTCTCCTTTCTTCCTTGGAACTCTAAAGCCTCCAAAGAAACCCTTTCCAACCCAATCACTCTCGTTGCATGCACAGCCTTAATTAGGATAGAAACAAAACTTCAAAAAGTGGGGAGAAGAAAAAGGAGGCGGTGCAAATCCCCAAGCTTTTTTGAACTCTACTTCTCAGTTCCCCACTTCTGCCGTCTCATCATCTCTTTCTCACTCCTCATCTCCCGCTGCCCATCTCTCTCTCTCCATCCAGAGCCGAAAAAGAAACCCTAGCCACCATTGTTGAACCCAAAAAGCTCTGAATAATGTCGACTTTTAGGGCTAAACAACCGGCCAAGAGCCCAACCTACACCGATGATATCAAGAGAATCATCAAAGCCGAAAACCTTTCCATCAACTCCGAAATCCTGATCGATCGAACCCAGCCCCGTACGTCTACTGTTAAGTTGGGGCTTGGGCCTGCTTTTAACGGCGATTACCCCGAGTCCCTTTACCCATTCTACCCTCTTGCAGAAGAAGCTCTACCATTTGACTGCATCACCGCCGATTGGACCGCATACCCAAGGGACATTCCAAATCGGCTCTGGCACAGGCCCGACAAGCTGTACGTCCAGTGGGTCAATCGAGTAGCAGCTGTAAAAGAAGGGCTATGGAAAGAGATCGGGATATACGAGGCCCTTATGCTCAGCCGCCACCTTATCGACATGGATAAAGCCCTGTTCATGGCTGCCGCCCAGTTCTGGTCAGTCCCCACTAACGCTTTTCACTTTCGTGTTGGCATGATGAGCATCACGATGCAAGACATTGCTTTCCTCACCGGCCTTCGCCCGCACGGGATTAGGGCCGACTGTTTTGTTTCTCAAAAAACCCCCTCCTTTACATACCCAGACTCGGCCCAATTGGCCTATTCCACCTTTTTGAAAAACTTTGCTGGTGAGGAAAGGAATGAGGTTACCGAGGAGGAGCACGTGGCTCTCTTTGTTTATTGGTTGAACAAGTGCATTTTCTGTGTTTCCTCGAATAGAATTACCAAGGAGTTTACTGATATTGCCAAGGCCTTGGCTTCGGGCCAAAAATTGGCCCTAGCCCCGTTAGTCCTCGCACATCTATACCGTGGCATGCAAGAACTGCTGACCAATAGCTTCGTATTTGCCCCTGGCCCTCTCTGGATCGTCACATTATGGCTTTGGTCTTACTTTCCCACACTTGCCCCCAAAATGAACAAAATCTCCACCCACGCATGTTATGGCCGACACTTTGTAGGCCAAGAACTTCAACAGCATACCTTTAACCCCTGCTTCACCTACTTCTACCGTGAACTAACCTCTCTGGGCAAGGGCTATATGCCATTTGAGAGGGAAACTGTACCATTATGGCTGAAAAACCCTGCTGGAGAACCTGGAGAAGATTTTGATGAACACAAGGCCGTTTGGGCTAGCTTTCTCATTTCTAGAGACTTGTTGTACGGCATGGGCATGTCCTCGACCAACAATAGGTGCGGGACAGAATACTACAATGCAACCCAATTTGCTCGTCAATTCGGCCTTATGCAACTCATCCCTGTCCCCCCGTACAAATCTTGCAACGAGGACTTCATTGACCGAGTAATTGTACCAGAAAAAACCCTAGAAGCCATTCGGAATCAGTTTGCGAAGGATGAGGCCACCTTTCAGTTAAGGCCTTACCCTGAACGTCCAGAAAAGTCTCTCCGATTTGAGAAGTGGTGGGCAGCGCACGTGGATAGGTATTTCGCTAAAGATCTAGATGAGATTTTAGCCAAAATAACCCCTGAAGCTATAGTTGTAAAGGATGGTGATCCTATCAAAAAGAAAACTTCTCGCTCTGAAGGTCCGTCTCCCTCCGCCAGTTTGAAAAGAAAAGGTACATCCAAATAGCTGACTTTTTTTTTGTTTGCCGTTCCAGTTCAGGCCTTTACCATGCTCTTCATCTTTCCTTCAGGTACACAGGAAGTTAGCAAGCCCGAACCAACGGAAATCCCACAGAAGAAAAGGCTCAAGAAGCTGGCCGACAAAAAACACCCCACTGTATGATCAAATCAACTCTTCCTTTTCTTGCTGGACATCTGTAATTTAGGCCTAATTATCTGACCTTGCAGGAAAAGACTGCTGCAATCGCTGGTAGAACCCGAAGCAGCACCAAGACCAGCTCCCCTGAACAGGTTAACATTTCTGCCAAGGTATCTCCATATTATATTAAGGCCTGAGCACAATTTCACTAGGGCCTGAATACTCACGCTTGTATCTAAATTCTAAATTCTCACCTAGGCCGAATCAAAAGAGACCGCCCATCATGCTGAATCAACCCCAAAGAAAGGCACAAAGAAGACAAAAACTAAGACGGTCATGCCCAAAAAACCGAAAGCAGACGAAGCTATGAAGGCAGAATTGAAGAAAAGCGTCCCAATTGCCTCCAGCGACTCTTCCATTGCCTCGTTAGAGGTAACATGCCACTCCTCTGTTTTAACCTTGCCAATTCTTTGTAAGGCCTTTTTCAACAAACCTTTTTTCTATCCAGGCTACATCTGAAGGCCCTCCAATCAACCCTGAGCACGAAGCGTCGTCCCAAACTCCTGAGAAGTCCAAGGTTTCTCCAATCGATCTTGACCCAACACCCATCCAAAAAGAAGAAATCGTTGAGGAAGCTGCTGATGAGGACATGGAGGACTTTTTTAAAACGGCCGCTAGCCTTATCCAAGTAGCCCTCTCGGGTATTTCGGGAGATGGGTCTAGTTCTACCCAAGTGCCTCCAACCACCGAGGAAATTACTGAGGCCAGAGAGACGTTTAAGGCCTTGATCAAGATGGATATCAAGATGGCCCTTCATCCGGGTAGAGCTTCTTCCTTCAAGAAAGCCCTCAGCATTTTGGCCCGATCTCAAGTCTTTAGCGAAGCGGCTGAATCGGTCCTGCAGAACTTTGGCCCGATCTCAAGTCTTTAGCGAAGCGGCTGAATCGGTCCTGCAGAACTTTCACAAAGACCTCCCAGAATTGCAAAAGTCATACGACGGAGCAGCCCTTGAACTTTCCAAGGTCGAATCGAGCCTTACCGAGATCAGGGACCTTCGCCAAGAAATGAATGGGTGCGTAGACGGCTATGGAGCTCTCAAGGCCCAGATCAGTACCATCGAGGAACAGAAGACCACCTTTGCCAAGAACATTCAGGACTGGGAGGATCAAATCCAGGATCTGAAGAACAAGCAAGAAAAAGCCGAAAAGAGCCTGGTGCTACTGGTGACCCAACAATCAAGCCTGGAAACACAACAGAAGGAACTATTTGCTGCCTCCAAAGCGGTCAAGACCAAGCTCCAACCCTTGGTTTCCAACCAACCAGGCTTTCAAACCTCCAAAGAGAGGTTAGAGGCTCAACTCCATGGTCTTGCCAATTCTTGGAACAATGTCCGATCCAGCCTTCTTGACGAACTGTAGGCCACTTCGGCCTTGTAATAAAGTAGTATTTTTGTTTAGCCCTGAACTCTAGTCCATAGGGCTTTTGATGCTTGCAGAGCCTGAACTCGAGGCTTTTGACTACGGATGTTTTTTGGTGGCCTAAACTGACTCAGGCCTTTACGATGGCCTAAAGAACTTCAGGCCTTTATGGTTTTGACGGTAACCTTTCTCCAAAATCTCTCATTTCCCACATCGTAGGATAATGATGTTTTAGAAATTTTCCATTGATAGTATGTTTATGCATGCCACCATTCAAATCCATTAAAAGATAAACATTACCTTTAAACACTTTGCAAATTTGATAAGGCCCTTCTCAAGTTGGGGACCATTTCCCATACTTTGAAGTTTGTGTGCCCAAGGGTAAAACAACTTCTCATACTAGATCTCCTTCCGTGAAGCTTTTCCTTCTTACTCTTCTATTATAGGCTCTAGCCACCTGACGCTTCTGGACTAACATATGATCTAAGGCAGCTAGCCTTACCTCATCAAGGTCTTCCATTTCCATTAACATGGCTTGGCTATAATCAGTATGATCCAAGCCATTTTGGTATGCAATTCTGGCCGATCTAACCGTTACCTCCATAGGAAGTACGGGGTCATGGCCATATACCAACATGTAAGGAGTAACGTTCGTGGCCTCCTTCTTCGAGGTTCTATAAGCCCATAGTGCATCAGAAAGGAGCTCGTGCCAAACCCTTGGATTTTCTTCTACCATCTTCTCAATAATTCCAATCAAGGTCTTATTGGTTGATTCGGCCTGGCCATTCCCCTGTGCATAATAGGGAGTTGAATGAGAGAGCTGTATGTTGAATTGGCTCGTGAAGGCCCGAACCCGTGCACCAAAGAACACTGAGCCCCTATCTGCCACAAAATGTTTTGGTATTCCAAACCTGTGAATGATTCTTTCCTTCATGACTTTGATCACATCCTGTTGATCCACAGATTTTAATGGAATGGCCTCTGCCCATTTCGTAAAATAATCTGTGGCTACCAGGATGAACCGGTGCTGTTTTGATGATGGGGGATAAATAATCCCGATTACATCTAGAGCCCAGCCTCTGAAAGGCCAAGGCTTCACCACAGCTTGATAATCTGTTGCCGGTGTGTGATGTACTGGGCCATGAGCTTGACAAGGCTGGCAGCCCTTAGAAAAGCGTATACAATCCTCCAAAATAGTAGGCCAATAGTATCCATACCTCCTAATTAGCCATCTCATCTTAATACCGGACTGATGTGCTCCACAAATCCCTTCGTGGACTTCCGCCATTACCTTCATGGCCTCGGTATGGCACAAGCACCTTAGCAATAAGTCATCTTCGAGGCCTTTCATGTACAATTCATCCCCAAGAAGTACATAGCTCGTCGCTCTTCTCTTGACCTTTCTGCTAGCCCCCATATGAGGTCGCTTCAAGTAAGCAATAATAGGATCACGCCAGTCTTCCTTACCCTCCTCTTCTTCTTCTATTGGAAGGTCCGAAACAAAGACTTCTAGGCCTAAACCCCTTCTTCTGACAGAAGGGAGTAGCCTCTTCTGGACTGTAATGATCTTGTGAAGAGTTTCTGGTGATAGCTTCAGGCCTGTTGAGGCCTAAGCCAAACTGTTTGCTTCAGTATTCATGCTTCTTGAGACATGCCTCACGGTTACATTGTCAAACTCTTGAATTAACTGCATCGCTGCCATATAATAAGGAGCTAACTCCTCACTATAGCATTTAAACGTTCCCGCCAAATGGTTTATTACAAGGTTTGAATCTCCAATCACCCTAACTTCTCTGGCCTCAAGATCCCTAAGGATTTCAAGGCCTATTACCACTGCTTCGTATTCAGCTTGATTGTTGGTACATGGAAAATCAAACTGAAAGGACAGCTCTGTTCTCAGGCCTTGAGGAGAAATGATAATGATTCCACAGCCTGAGACTATTTGAGTTTTTGAACCATCGAACAGAAGAGTCCAAGGCGTGAGCGAGACCTCAAACGCACTTAGTCCTGTATCAGATTCTTCGCCGATATCCATGCAAGGATGATCAGCAAGAAAATCTGCCAAGGCTTGACCTTTTACAACCTTTTGAGGGATGTACTGAAAATTGAATTCCATTAAGGCCAAAGACCATTTACCTATTTGGCCTCGCATGATTGGCCGAGAAAGTAAGTACTTAATAATGTCTGTTTGACTCATAATGTAAACCACAACAGGAAGCATGTAGTGCCTCAATTTTATTGCTGCAAAGTATAAGGCAAGACACAACTTTTCAATAGGAGTATATCTCCTTTCACAAGGAGTTAACAGCCTACTTAAATAATACACAGCTTGCTCTTTCCCTTGCTCATTGTCTTGTGCTAAAAGGCAGCCAATCGAACTTTCCGCAGCAGAAATGTAGAGCTTCAAAGGCTTGTGCTTGATAGGAGGCATGAGGACTGGAGCGTTTGCCAAGTAGCCTTTGATCTCATCAAAGGCCTTCTGATGATCCGCCTCCCAAACAAAAAACGTCTTGATCCTTCAGCTTTAAGAGTTGAGAAAAGACCTGAACCTTTCCTGCTAGATTTGATATAAACCTTCTCAAAAAGTTGAATGACCCCAAGAGCTTCTGCAATTCCTTCTTGGTAGTAGGAGGCTTTGCCTCCATAATCGCCTTGGCCTTATTCTTGTCCACTTCAATCCCTCTATTGTGAACTAAAAACCCAAGGAACTTGCCCGCGGAAACTCCGAAGGCACACTTTAAGGGGTTTACCTTCAAATCGAATTGTTGCATCCTCAAAAATGACCTCTTCAAGTGCTCCAAGTGTTCTTCATATGTTTGGGACTTGACCACTATATCATCGATGTAAATCTCCATGAAACGACCAATAAAATCATGGAATATGGCATTCATTGCCCGTTGGAATGAAGCCCCTGCATTCTTTAGGCCGAAGGGCATCACAACCCACTCAAAGGTTCCCAAAGCCCCGGGACAACTAAAAGCGGTCTTAGCCGTATCGGCCTCATCGATGAAGATCTGATTATAACCGGAATGACCATCCATAAAAGACAAAACCTTGTGGCCGGATGCTCCATCTACCAACAAATCTGCAACTGGCATTGGATACTCGTCTTTTGGAGAGGCCAAATTTAGATTCCTGAAGTCCACGCATACTCTAATCTTGCCATTCTTCTTAAGGACTGGCACAATATTAGAAAGCCAAGTAACGTACCTAGCCGTCCGTATAAACCCCGCATAGAAAAGGCTTTCGATCTCCTCTTTCACTTGCAAGTAGACTTCATTAGACATCCTTCTTGGTGGCTGTTTGAAAGGCCTAAACCCCACTTGAATGGGTAGCTTGTGTTCCACCAAATCTCTGGACAGGCCTGGAAGCTCGTTATAGTTCCAGGCAAAACAAGACTTGAATTCTGTCAAGAGCTGAATGAGCTTTTCCTTCACGTCCTCTGGCAGAAGCTGACTAATATATACAGGCCTAGGATTCTCTGAATCTCCTAGATCAACTTCTTCCAAAGGGTCTTGAACGTCGGCCTTCAAGTCATCTAACTTGGCAGGGGCCGCCTCAAGATCTTCCAACCGAATCTCATCCAAATCTTCCTCCAAGGCGAGGTCTTCATTGATCACTTCGGCCGCACAGGCCGAAGGACCCTCTTCCTCTTACTCATGTTCTTCTTTTAGCCTGTTTTCAAGCCAATACGCCTCAAGCCTTATCAACATGGCCAGCAAAGCCATGTTCTTCTCTTTTCCTGAAGGTCTTGCTAACATTGGGACAATCGTTTGGTTGAAGCAATAATCGGCCTATTTGACTCTGTTATCATTGGGCTGATTAATTCCTGGTATAGCGCCTTCACTTCTTCTACAGACTTGTGAGCAGAAACAGGCACAATTTTATGACGGCCATACTTATCCAGGCCTGCCACCTTCATCGGGGCAACATCTTCATCGTACAATCTTGCCTCAGCATGATTGGTTGAAGCAAGGAACGGCCTGCGATCCGCCCATATTACCTCTATATCGTCCTGATTCTAAAAAACCAAACATTGGTGCAATGTTGACGGCACAGCAAGGCAGGCGTGAATCCAATCCCTTCCCAACAAAATGTTGAAAGAAGACCGTGAATTTACAACAAAGAATGGAGTCGTAAGAGTCTTCGATCCAACCGTTAAGTTCATGATTAGAATTCCCTGGCAAGTCGTTTCCTGCCCGGTGAAATCAGTTAACGTTGCCGTGGACGAGACCAGGTCTTGATCTGTTTTTCCTAGCTTGAGCATGGTAGACCTAGGCATGAGATTAGCTGCTGAGCCATTATCAACCAGGAGTCGATTAACTGGCATTCCGTCCACACATCCTGAAATGTACAAAGGCTTGATATGCCCTGTCATATTAGGAGTAGGCTTCTTAAATATCACGTTTGCGGCTTGATTTTCAATGCTACCTCCTCCCTCATCCTTCAAGATTACTACTGAAGGTCCATCCTCAGTCAGGCCTGAATTGAAGGATTCTTTCAATATTTCAGCAGTTTGACCCATCTCTACCATGTCGCCTTCCATAGCAGTGAGCTTATTGTCCTTCACCTCTAGTTCAGATGGGAGAAAGACCACCATGTTGCACTGCATCTTTGAAGCCTGTCCAGGCCTAAATTCTCTAGCCTGTGGATTCAACCGTGATTTGCCCCCCGAGTCCTGTTTCGCTGGCTCAAGAGTTCCTTTCTTCATCGTGGTAACCTGCCTTGGAGGAGGCCTAATCCTGGCCTCCTCAAGGGTTTTCTCCAATAAGGCCTTCTTCTCAACCTGAGACATCTGTTCTGAAGATGAGCTAGCAACAACCTCCTTATAAGTTCTTTCCAAAGGCTTGTGTTCACGCCTAGGCTTGGCTGATTCATCCTTCGACTTTTCTGCAACCAACTCCATCAACTTTTTCCCATTGGGATCGTCTACATCCATCATGTCTCCAAGTGAATCTACCTCCTCTTGTGCCCTTCTTTCCGCCCGCCTAAACCGTTGGCGGCGCCTTTTCTGAGAACGAGACAAAGATGGCTGTGGAGTAGGAAATTTAGGATGCTCGACCTTATGCCATTCATTTGGAGGAATGACAGGAGGTTTAACAGTCCTAGGCTTCCCTCTGGATGGAGCTGAAATTCTGAGATTGTTGAGCTCGTCCTCGATTTCTATCACACCCGGCTGAATTCTGCTGAAGACTGATTCTCGCCTGACCAGTTTTTCTTTTGACCTGCGTACCTCCTCGGGCCTGAATTCCGACCTGCCCTCAATTATACTTTTCAACACAGGTTTGGATGGAACTGCATGATGCCCACACTCAGTACAAACCAATGAACAGCTTGTTTTCTCTGGTTTCCTGACTCCTTCAGGCCTTAACCACCAGGATTTCTTCTTCTCAAACCTCCTCACCCTTTCAGGAATGTAGTCTTCCTCATAGGATGGATCCCAGTAGTCCCTTAATTTAAGCCTGAATGCTGCTCTTGACGGTGCCCCCAAGCTTACTTTAGGCCTTGGTGTGGTTCTAGGCATGACCCTTGTATTCACTGATACCATGTTTGCACTCAGGCCTGAGGGAAATGGGTTTCCATCCACCCCCATGGCTTGTTTATCTTTCTCTGGAAACTTGAATTATCCCCGATCAATCTTATCTTGAATGTCATTCCTGAACACAAAACAATTATTGGTCGAATGGCTCCAAGAATTATGGTACTTACAGTACTCCTTGCCCTTGAGTTCATCCGGCGCTGGAATTTTATGGCCAAAGGGCAGCTTCAGTAACTTGTCCGTCAAGAGCTGATCAAAAATAGCCTCCGCTTTAGTGATGTCAAAGGTGAAGGCCCTGGTAGGCCTATTAGACGCTTCTTGGACTGCTTGCTTCGTAGGTTCTGTCTTGATGAAGGCCTTGCAGACATAAGGCTTTCTATTGATGATTTCAGCCACGTCCACATCAATGTCAGCCTCAGTCTCAATCACAGCGACATCATAATTAGGGTCCTGATAGTATGTCCCCTTGGAAGCCGCCCTCCTATCCTTCTCCTCTTCTAACAGCTTCTCATACCGAGAGGCCTTTGTGGACAGTTCAAACAAGTCCCGAAATTCTATACCATGATACTTCTTTTTGAACTCAAAGTCCAGGCCGTTCAGTGCCAAGCGCACATATTCGGCCTCGGGCAAAGGAATCTTGCACTTGAAACGTGCTGTCTTGAATCGGGAGAGATAAGACTCCACGCCTTCCTTTGGGAGTTGACGGTAGCGAGACAAATCCGCCATCGTTATCTTTGGTTCCACCCTATAAAACTGTTGATGGAACATCTCCTCAAGCTGAGCCCAGGTCTGGACAGAATTGGGTGGGAGATTGATATACCAGGTGAAGGCCATTACAGTCAAGGAATTTGGGAATAGCTTTAACCTGAGATTGTCATTTGTTCCAACTTCCCCACACTGCACCTGGAATCGGGCAATGTGTTCTACCGTGGACTGCATATTCTCCCCTGTGAAGGTCTGAAACTCAGGGACTCGGTATCCCTTGGGAAAGGCCTCTTGGTCCACCTCCTCTGTGTGAGGCTTTCTGTACATAGGCCTGTGGGCAGGCCTGAATCTCGGCCCTAACTGTTCTTGGAGCAAATCCAGTACTTGATCTCTCCCAATCATATTTGGCACTAGAGGCGGCTGCGGACGCGCCTCTTGTGCCTGCAGGTTCACGCCTGGGCCTGCCCCCTGTGCCTGGAGGTTCACGCCTGGGCCTGTCCCCCGAGTTTCTGAAACTGAATGAGCGTGAGACGCGTTCTTGTCCTTAGTCCCTTGTCCTCCGTGAGGAAGCCTTCTGTCGGTCTTTTCAGGCCTATTACATTCTCTAGCACAACGGCCCTGTGTTCCTTGTTTGTTGGATGCGTTGGTTCCTTCCCAATAACAACTCCTTTGGCCTTTTCCCCTGCCGGTGCAGGGCTGTTTGACGAGGAAGCTTGATAGAACACCTGAGGTGGTGGCGGGAATGAGTCCTTCAGCCTTGTCTGTTCGTGGCCGTTGCCATAAACACCGAACTGCGGTAGAACTTGTTGCTGAGGGACGAGTGGCAGCCTATCTGTCATCGTGGCAATCAAATTATTGACTGCTAGAGTCAAAGGTTCAATGGACTGAGACATTGTTTGTGACACGGTGTGCGAAATCTCCTGTCCTGCAAAAAACATATAATTCTTGACGCTATCCGTGGCGTCATTGAGATCTTGTGCACTGACTTGAGGAACGGCTTCCTCGAACAGCGGTACATCAACAGCAACTCCTTCAGGGCTGCCTGGAGGGTCAAGTTGCGGTGGATTCGCTTGTGGTGGTGGTGGTGGTATTGTTGCCTTCTTTGCCGGCATGCTTGAAACCTTTCAACGACTAGGGTCCCACCGGGCGTGCCAATGAAAACTCGCGTTTTTGGCAATTGGGTGTGAATGCGATGAGCGCGGGCGTGCCAAGACTTGTAGCGCCTAACTTGTTGTGAAGATTCCCGTGAATCTTGACTTCTATCGTAGAACGATTGTGTACGATCCAAAGGTTAAAGATCGTAAGAAGGTTCGTGGTTTGCCACACGGTTGTGGACTTAATATTTCCTAGTCGTATAGGAAATGGAACGTGAAAAACATAGACTTTATTACTCCGGGATAATAAAGTTGGTAACAAGAAAAGTAAAGATCCAAACTACTTAAAGAAGTAGGTTTGAATGGGGTTTGAGCACGAGGTACTCGATAGGCTACTTTGCTGAAAGTAGGAAAGTGTTTGTAAGCGTTAGCTTTAATTGGTGTTGGACCCATTTTTCTTCTTTGATTCTGCTATTTATAGGCCAAACAGCATGCTGATTCAGGCCTGAATCTGATTTCTGCATTGCATCACAAGCTGCCACGTGTCCCATGATGCTTCCACCTTTCATGCATGCTTGATCATGGGCAGTTTTCAGAGGTTGACGGCAGTTGAATGGGATCATGGGTAATAGGCCTCTTATTCGTTGCCACGTGTCCCATGTGTACGGCAGTTGATTGGTGTTGGTAACAAATATCTCCCAACTTCCCCCTTTTTGTGCTTCTCATGACACATGGCCAATTGACTTAGTCAATTGGCCTTTGAATTAAAAAAAAAAACTCAACTACCAGGGTACAACCAATTCCCTACAAAAGTGGACCTTGTTCCTCAAACCAAGCTGGCACCATATTACAAGCCTAAAACCGTGGGCTGCATCCATGGGTCGAACCAACATTTTTCCTTCGTGGGCCAACTCGTGGGCTGCATAATATCTTGGGCCGCAATTCTTTACATGGGTTATGTGCTTCTCGGGCCCAAATGGGAAAATACCCATGGCCCAAAAATCATCCAACCAATTTATTTAATTATCGGCCCAATTTATTTAAAAGAACTTCAATCATGGCAAGCCCGATTCGCGGTGCCAAAAACGGGTATAAACAGATTCATAACATTTTGATACATATCGTAACTTTTGTACTAAAAAGTCTTAACTTTTCAGCAATAGAATTCGTTACTTTTAGGATTCATAAAATTTTCAATAGGATCATAACATTTTGGTTCATTTCTTAACTTTTATACTAAAATCGTAACTTTTCAACAACATAATTCATAACATTTTGAGAGTGCATATGATACACGCCCAAATAAAGAGCGTGTATTGTAGTCTCCCTTTACTCTTGGTGTCCAATATTTTCTGGGAGAAAAGTCTACTTTTCCAATCAAGGCAACTATGGTGCGCGAAGACTTGGAACATACTTCTGGAATTAAGGAAATCCTTTTGATTGAAAAGTCTGCAATGGTCGACTGATCATTCCGAGGTTATGATACTAATGGGAGTAGCTCGAGGCTCGGCACAGTTCGACTTGTTTAGTAATCACTCCGAGCTTGAGCTTGAACTTTAGGCTCGTGTGTTGTAAACAAGCTAGCTCAACACTAAAAAGTTTGGCTTGGCTCTTTTGTAGAGGGCTCGTTTGGTAATTGTCGAAGCGGGCTCGGCAAGGGCTTGACTCCTTTACACATGAGCTCAAGCTCGAATTCTAGGATAGTTTGGTAAACAAACCGAGCTCGAAGCTCAGCTTGGCTCATTTACACTCCTACGTGGCAGCACTGTTTTTTTCGTTTGTTGCTTTGATTAGTCGCCATCAGGAAGTCTAATATATATTACTGGCCAAAAAGGGAGAAAATGGTGCAATTGTCTAGGCTTGATAGCGACTATGACAGTGTTGTGTAATTTTACATTCCCATTACCTCTTTTTGGCCCTAACTCTTGCTGTGTCTCCTCAGCAAAAAAACCTCTTGCTATGTCTTTCCCAGCAATTACCACCTAAGTGCATTTTTAAAAAGTACGATGGATCCCTCTTAAATTCTCTCATAAAGTGTAAAAAGTGGAAATAAATTACAAAATCTCTCTTCAATATGTCACATCCATCTACATTTCGGAGTTTTAGAGATGCGTTGGAGATGCTCTAAAGAAGTCACGGGGAGGCTCCCATCCAGTTTTGTGCATCCAGTTTTGGCTTTTGTGGATCCATCTCAGGCTCACAACAATGATTAGAATTGTTCATTTTGTAGAGCTTGTCGAGTTTGTCGATAATGTAAAAAATTAGCTTAAACGAACATTGGTAGATACATGATCGACACATATTTGTAAAAGAAAAAAATGTAAAATTCAAGTTTCAAATTATTTTTTTTCATCCCATTTTTCTTGTACAAATATGTTTCAATCATGCATCTACCGATATTCGTTCAAGCTAATTTTTTACATGATTGACAAACTCGACGAGCTCTACAAAATAAAGGATTCCAATCATTGAGTTGATCCCGGGATGGACCGACAAAGGCCCAACCTAAACACACAAAATTGGATGGGAGCCTCCCCAAGAAGTCATGCATCTTTTGTAGCCAGAAAGAACAAAATGCATATAAGAGGAGGATTGACAAGAAGTACCTAATCAATATTCTATCAATGGGATTCCCACTGTTTGTGTGTATATCGATTTCCGATGGTTTTAATAATTTTAATTTTACAGATATTTTCTTCCATGTGAGATGCATGAGATCAATGATTCAGGTCCGGAATAGAATTTTTTGTAACCAATTTTATCACCCCATTCTCAGGATCATGATGCACAACCTCCGTAGCGCTTGAAATCATGCAACATATTTATAACCGATTATTGGCAAGTGTCCCACGGCCGTATCTATAAATATAGTATAGGAATGTAGTTGAAGTCAAAAGGCTCCCAACCCTTAATCCTAAATTCATAGAATTTAGAGTCTTTTTTAAAAAAAAAAAATGAAAGAGAGAAAAACGTGGGGGGAGGGGGAGGGAGAGGAAAAATCCTAAATTCATAGAATTTAGAGTTTTTAAAAAAAAAATGAAAGAGAGAAAAACGTGGTGGGGGGGGGGGGGGGGGTGGGGAGCCTTGGTGTGTGTGGTGGAACGTGGGAGTGGGGGGGAGGGGGAGGGAGAGGAAAAATTCTAAATTCATAGAATTTAGAGTTAAAAAAAAAAAAAATGAAAGAGAGAAAAACGTGGTGGGGTGGGGGAGAACGTGGGAGTGGGGGAGAGAGGAAAAATCTTAAACGTGGGGGGGGGGGGGGGGGGGGGGGGGTGGGGGGTGGGTGTGTGTGGGTGGTGGAACGTGGGAGTGGGGGGAGGGGGAGGGAGAGGAAAAATCCAAACGTGGGGGGGGGGGGGGGGGGGGGGGGGGGGGGGGAACGTGGGCTTGGGGGGAGGGGGAGAGAGAGGAAAAATTATTTTATGTTCCAGCAGTAGTACCGTCACGTGGTACTTTAAATTTATTTTACATTACATATATGTCTTTCAGTGTACAGAATAAGACTAATGCTAATGTACATCGAACATGAGACCAAACAAATATTAGATTATATTTTTTATCAATAGCGTTGTGCCCATTCGATACACAGGATCGAAAAAGCTAATGTGAATTTTTTATCTCATGCATTGAACGGGTACAATATTTGATCTTTTTGTTACAAATTAATTTGATTTAATTTTTTGAAGTAATTTAATTTGATTTAATATTTGTTGCAATTTGAGTCATCCATTGCCGAGCATGGACGGCTCGGATTGGCCCAATGCTCATGTTGTTCCTGAGAGACAGCATGCACCCCGGGTTCCTTTTCTATCAACTAGCGTCGTTCCCGTTGGATGCATAAGATAACATATTTGTGTGATTCTGCTACAAATTATCGAGCTCACACATAATTTGTTGTTTGTCCCGTGCATCGAACGGGAACGACGCTAGTTTTGTGCTACTGCCATGGTTTCATGGGGACAGACAAAACCATTATCCTTGAACCCACGTTTTCACATTCTGGAAAGCAATTCACTGCAATTGGCGCGCAGGGGAAAATTCATGCTCTGCTCCCTTTTGTTACCAAGTACCTTCATTGTGGCATGTTTTATTGAACGGTCATTTTTGGGTACATACACATCAATTGGTGCCCAGTCGAAAAAAGAAAATTGTTTCTTGTTTACAAGTATATGCCAATGGGGAGCCTTGATTCCAATCTTTTCTCTAGGAGGAAAAAACATGTTAGAAATGGGAACAGTGAGTTATGAAATTGCCCAAGATGTGGCATCAGCGTTCCTTTAAGTAATCAAAAAATGGAACAATGCGTTGTTCATAGGGACATAAAAGTCGAGCAACGTGATGCTGGACTCAAATTGCAATGCTATAATTTGGCGGCTTTGTGGGTTAACTACGCTCGTTGATCACGAAAAAAACGTCGCGACCACGCTGTTGGTAGGAACCACGGGCTACTTGTCCTCTGAATGTGTCTTAACAGTTTGACAGTTTTGAGTGGTGGTAGTGGGAATAGCACGTGGATTTCGGCCTTCGCTTGAGCAAGCAATTCATATTCTTAATGTTGAAAGTTATATTGCATGTTCGATCTTCCAACAGAGATTCCCGTGGCAACGTAATTGGCTCCCAATTCCATGGCTAAACTCAAAGATAAACCACCAATGGGCACATAAATATGTCTCATTCTTCATAGAACAGATTTGTTATACACATGAGGGAACATCCCAATTGGAGGAAACATGTTCATTATTGCAACTAGAGCTCAAAGATTGGATTTAGCTGCCTCGAAATACAGTGGGAATCACCAGTATTAATTCATGAACTTCAACTCTCAATAATGAATTGGGTTGAAATACTTAGATAAGGTAAATACAATGATTTTTATCACCATTCTTGTTATTATATCACCTTTTTTTGCTCCACTTTTCAACGTTACCGTTCTTGTGGTTATGTAGCACTACACTGACAAAATTATGTGATGTCCCAGTAATGACTAGGGCAAACATTTGTCATTGCTGCTTCATCCCGTAATAAAACATCTTGGAATTTTACTCTATCGTGTCCATTTTCTCAGAGAAAATTCTACCTTAATTTCCAATCAAGACAAATATGGTCTATGGAAAAATATGAGAAGACTTGTTCCAATGTTGGCCCCGGAGTGCCCCCATGGATTTGATTACACAATGTCACTTCCTGCGACTGCTCTAAAAACAGACTTGCGGATGCGATGTCGAATGTTATAAAAGACTTAATTGAAACCCTTCTTACCACCAATTGGTTTTAAGAAAGATGGTGGAAAAGCGGTTCGACATTCCATAACCACAACTCGATCTCCTTTGAGAGAGAAAGAGATAGCGAAAGAATGTGTTCGTAGCTGTCCAAGGGCAAATTTGAAACATTTTGGAATTTAGGAAATCCGTTTTTATGTTACAGTGGCAGCGGTCAAGAATAAAACGATTTGTCATTGGTTGCTTCATCGATCCCATAATAAAACATCTTGGAATTTCGCTCTTTGGTATCCATTTTCTCGGAAAAAGTCTACCTTTCCAATCAACACAACTATGGTGCGAGGGCTGCTTTTCCCCCCCCCCCCCCCCCCGACACACCCCCCCCCGCCGGCCCCACGTCCATTTTCCCCAACTACCCCGCCCCTCCCCCCCTCTCTCTCTCTCTCTCTCTCTCTCTCTTCCTTTTCTTTCTTTCTTTCTTTTTCTTTACCGTTTGATTCCTTTTATTTTTTCCTTTTATTTTCAGTTTGATTTTTTTTTTCATTTTATTTTATTTTCTTTCTTTTCGGTTTGAATTTTTTTTTCTCTTTAATAATGGGCTCAAGTCTAATTATAGGCTTTGTACAGTAATTGCGAGGAAAAAAAGTGTTTCAATCGATCATGTTTATCCGACTGTTTTATTTTTCTTTTTTTGTCTTTTATAGATTAAAAAATATAATTACGAAAATAAGTGTTCCAAATTTCAATCCGTTTGAATGGGTAAGAAGATTTTATTTTTTTAATCATTTAATTCTAAAGGGTCATAATTAAATTTTGATTATAGGACTCTCATTGATTAGCCCTAAGAAAGTCGTAGAATCAAATATCTTTTAGGACAAACCAACGAGAGCCCTAGAGTCAAAATTTAATTATGACCCTTTAGAATTAAATGATCAAAAAAATAAAATGTTCTCACCCATTCAAACGAATTGAAATTTGGAACACTTAATTTTTCAACCTTTAGTTTATATATTAAAAAAATGGTTAAAAAATTAAGTGTTCCAAATTTCAATCCGTTTGAACCGATAGAAAGATTTTATTTTTTCTGATCATTAAATTCTAAAGGGTCATAATTAAATTTTGACTCTAGGGCTCTCGTTGGTTAGTCCTAAGAGATATTTGAGTCTACGACTTTCTTAGGGTTAATCAACGAGAATTCTATAGTCAAAATTTAATTATGACCCTTTAGAATTAAATGATAAAAAAAATAAAATTTTCTCACCAATTCAAACGGATTGAAATTTGGAACGAGAGGAGGGTGTGTGGAGAGAAGAACGTGTGTCAGTGAATTTAATGCGCCAACGGAGCTAGACTTTCTTTTCTGACTTTAATGCGTCAACGGGGGTAGACTTTCTAAATATAACATTTTGTATTCTGGATTAGTATGTTGTTTGCAAAATACATTTCGTAATTAGTTTCCGGACACTAATTGTAATATTAAAGAATTTTTTTGTTTTACGGCATTTCAATGAGCACTCTAAGACTCATTATTTAGTTTCAGGACTCTCTTAGGGTGTTCATTGAAAAGTCTTAGAGCTAAAAATTTATTACGACATTTAGGATGAATTGATAAAAAAAATATCTTTGCACTGGTTCAAACGGATTGAAAATTGAAACACTTATTTTCGTAACTATATTTTTTAATTTATAAAGGACAAAAAAAGAAAAAGAAAACTGTCGGATAAACATGATTAATTAAAATATTTTTTCTCTCAATTACTTTACAAAGCCTAGAATTAGATTTGAACCTATTATTAAAGAGAAAAAAAAATTCAAACCGGAAAAAGAAAATAAAATAAAATGAAAAAAATAAAAACAACCAGAAGGAAAAGGAAAAAAAGAAAGAAAGAAAAGGGAGAGAGAGAGAGAGAGAGAGAGAGAGAGAGAGAGAGAGAGAGAGAAAGGGGGGGAGGCGGGGTAGTTTCGGAAAAATCAGGTGGGGCCCAGGGGGGGTGTGTGTCAGGGGGGGGGGGGGGGATTAGCAATTTACCTATGGTGCACGGAAAAACACACGAAGACTTGGAACATCGGGAAATCCTTTCGAGTGGAAAGTATGCAATGACCGACTGACAGTGGCGGATCCAGGAATTGAAGACAGGAGGGGAACTATGTATCACAAGTTTGAAAATTTTTTCCCCAATCAAGCACAAAACTATTTTAAGTCCAAGTCTTAGGGGTTAAGGTTCAGTCCAGTATTTCTAACCTCGGTCCGGTCCAGTTTTGGGCCATTGTGGGCCTCTCCCGGGTCCACAACAATGATCGGAATCGTTCATTATGTAGAGCTCGTCGAGAATGGTATCCACGCAAAAAATTAGCTTGATTTAACATCGATAGATACATGAACAAAACAGATTTATACAAGAAAAAATGGAAAATTATGAGTTTCAATTTAATTTTTGTCATCGCATTTTTCTTATACAAATCTGTTTTGTTCATATATCTATTGATGTTAAATCAAGCTAATTTTTTGCGTGGATACCATTCTCGATGAACTCTATATAATGAACG
Source organism: Rhododendron mucronatum var. ripense (assembly GCA_019656295.1). Taxonomy (NCBI): domain Eukaryota; kingdom Viridiplantae; phylum Streptophyta; class Magnoliopsida; order Ericales; family Ericaceae; genus Rhododendron; species Rhododendron mucronatum. Next base: position 425,928 of record BPLT01000086.1, read on the forward strand.
ATTCCGATCATTGTTATGGACCCGGGAGGGGCCCACAAAGGCCCAAAACTGGACCGGGCTGGAGGTTAGAATACTGGACTGGACCTTAACCCAAGTTTTAGAAGCTTTAGAGATGAGTTTTCTGACCATATTGAAAATCACAAATTCACATGCAAACATAAATTTAAAGATATGAAAACCACAAATTAAATTAGAAATCAAAGTTGTAAATCTCACAAAACATATATAATCAATGAATTTTGAATAACAAAAACAAACAATCAACGATTGACCATATATCCATGATCGGGGGAAAGAGTTATTTTTTATAGAGAAAGTTAAGTACATTGATTAAGAGATTATTTTCATACTTTTTGAGAATTTCTAAATGTCAATAAAGCACCAAGTGCCATTTTTTAGGGGATAAACGGAATAATATCATATACTAACAAGGGTAAAATCACAAAATTGAAAACTTCAGGGGGGTCACGTGACCCATCTAGGTTCAACGTGGATCCGCCCCTGCCGACTGATCATTCCGAGATCATAATGCTAATGTGAGCAGCTTGAGGCTCAGTATAATTGGACTTGGTTAGTAATCGAGCTGAGCATGAGCTCGAACTTTAGGCTAGTGTAGTAAATGAGCCGAGCTCAACACTCAAAAGTTTGGCTCGACTCGAATCATTTGTAGAGGACTTGTTAATTAATTGAAGCGGCTCAGCTCGTTTATGCACCAGCACAAGCTCTAGTTTTAGGATGCCAAAAAAATTGAAAAATTATTTTTTTCATTTTCGTTATGTTTGAGTTTAAAATTACTTTTTTTTTGAAAAATAAGGTTTTTGAAAAAAGCGGAACGGAGTCGTATTTTAGATTCAACTCAAGCAAAAGTCTCATCTTCTAGAATTAAACAAATCAAAATTCAAAAAAAACAAAAACAAAAAAAAAACAAGTGTTTGAATCAGTACACAAGGACTAATTCATCAATTCTCCAGCTATTTAAATGCCAAAAATTCATTCAAAACCCAAACTCCCTCCCAGCCATGGCTATCTTCAACTTCAAAATCCTGCTATATTCTCTCTCCATATCCTTCTTCTGCAATCTATTTCCTCAAACAACTTCACTCACCTTCAACCTCACAAACTTAGCCGACCTTGATCAGTATGCCAACCTAACGCTATCCTCAACGGCCTCCTCTTGGTCGACCCAAGGCCTAGAAGTCACCCCCAACAGACTCAACACCAACTTGCAGCAAGAAGCTGGTAAAGTAACTTACAAAGAATCCCTTTACCTTTGGGATAGTTCCACTTCCACTCGAAATTTAACAGATTTCTCCACCCATTTCGTTTTTGTGATTGCTTCGCAAAAGAGTTCCCAGTTCGGCGATGGCCTCACCTTCTTTCTCGCTCCAAAAGGGTCGAATTTCACACCTGGTGGTGCAATAGGCCTCCCAATTGACCCAGTTACGAAGATCAAAACCAGCCCCTTTGTTGCTGTGGAGTTTGATACGTACGCAAATGTTGACCATTGGGACGGTTGGGACCCGTACAATGTCAGCCGGGCTCCTCATGTAGGTATTGATGTCAATTCTCTTACATCAAATGTTACTGCTGTTTGGAAATTTAATATAACTAATGGGACTAAGAATGAGGCTTGGATTAGGTATGATTCAAGTTCATACAATTTAAGTGTAGTTTTTACTAATAATAATTCCAAAGTTATTGATACCATTCATTTCACTGTTGATCTGAGGGAATACTTACCCGATTGGGTAACAATTGGGTTCTCAGCTTCAACGGGGCAAAATATTGAGACACATACTATAAAATCATGGGAATTTAGTTCAAGTTTGGAAATTAATGAGACCAACAAAACTGTTACAGAGACCAATAAAACTGTTCCAGGAAACAGGAATGTTACAGATCCAGTGAAACAAGGATCGAAAAAAATATCCCTTGGAGCTGTGGTGGGATTGGTTGTCGGTTCGGTTGTTTTAGTTGGTGGGTTGGTTTTGGTTGGATTTCGATTTCGGAGGAGAAGTATAGCAAAAGAAGAGGATGAGTTTGAAGTTGAGATGTCCATGGAAAACGAATTCGAGTCGGGTAGTGGGCCGAAGAAATTTTCCTACGGCCAATTATCTCGGGCGACAAATAACTTTGAGGAGGGACAAAAGCTTGGAGAGGGAGGGTTTGGTGGAGTTTATAGAGGTTTCTTGAGGGAATTGAATTCTTACATTGCTGTCAAGAGGATATCAAAGGGGTCAAAGCAAGGGATAAAGGAGTATGCAACGGAAGTGAAGATCATTAGCCGGGTGAGACATAGGAATTTGGTGCAACTCATCGGTTGGTGCCACGAAAAGAAAGAACTACTCCTCGTTTATGAGTTCATGGAAAATGGCAGCTTAGATTTCCATCTCTTCCAAGGGAAAAGCCTGTTGACATGGGGAACAAGGTATAAAATCGCCCAAGGTTTGGCCTCAGCTTTGCTCTATCTACATGAAGAATGGGAGCAATGTGTTGTGCATAGAGATGTAAAATCAAGCAATGTGATGTTGGACTCGAACTTCAATGCCAAATTGGGAGATTTTGGATTAGCAAGATTTGTCGATCACGAGAAACAGCCCCAAACAACTCTTTTGGCGGGGACCATGGGGTACTTGGCACCTGAATGTGTGGTAACAGGTAAAGCTAGTAAGGAATCAGATGTCTACAGTTTTGGTATCGTGGCGTTGGAAATAGCTTGCGGGAGAAAACCACTTGATTCAAAGGTGCCAGAGTCTCAAATGAGACTGGTGGAATGGGTTTGGGACCTCTATGGAATGGGAAGGTTATTCGAAGCAGTGGACGCAAAACTAGGCTCGGATTTTGATGAGCCAGAAACTGAACGTTTGATGATTGTTGGTCTTTGGTGTGCTCACCCGGATCACAATTTCCGGCCTAAAATTAGACAGGCAATTCATGTGCTTAATTTTGAAGCCCCAATGCCCACTCTCCCACCAAAATTGCCCGTGCTATCATTTTTTCCTCTTCCATTGAGCACTACCACGAATAGTTCTAACCTCAGCCAAAACCAATATTCAAGCTACACTTACAACACAGATTCTTCTAAGTTCACCTCATCTTCTACTGCTTCGTCTCCATCTATATCACTTTTGAATAAAGAGTAATTGGATCAATTACTTTTAGATTCTAGATTGTGGATCGTAGATTTTTGGATTATAATGTGAGTTTGTAAGTTTGCTCAAATAGTATGAGTAGTTCACTTTTCTTCCTATTGGTCTAGTTGGCTTTTAGATTTCAGTATTATATTGTAGAGGTTGTGTAAATTGGCCTTTTAATCTCCAGGTTGGGGATTAACTTGCACTTCCGTTGTAACGTTCGCTTTTTATCGTTTATATATTGTACTACCAGTTCGAGTACTTAAGTTAATAACCATTCCACCATGAGAATTGATGTATATAGAGTAGGAGTTCCAACAATTTATGCAATAGATTTTGTATATAAACATGGCAAAATCTTCACCTTTTCCCTTATGCACCGATGATTTCCACTGTTTTTCGAGGTAGCCAAATGCAATCTTTGAGCTCTTGTTACAATAATGAACGCGTTTCCTCCAAGATTGTTGGGAAGTTCCCTCATGAGTACAATCCCTTTCGTATAATATGTGAGGTTGTTTTTAGGAAGTGGAAGTATTGTAAATCTAAACTAGGACTTCTTTTGGCACTAATCTGGGGATCCTAAAGTGTACTATTTTTGAACTGATCGTGATTCATGTGGGATAAATCAATCTCTTTATTCTTCCCAAAGGAGAATTTGGATTTCAACCCGGCCACTTTTGAAAATTCTATCATCCATTCACTTTTTATGCATGGCTGGATTCCGTCTAGCCTTCTTTCTTGCTCCAGATGGGTCGAATTTCATAACTGGTGGTGCAATAGGCCTCCCAATTGCCGGAGTTACCAACAGTACTCGATAGCCCTTGTTGCTAGAATTTGATACGTTCCAAAATAAGAATTTGGACCCACTCAATATCAGCCCTACTCAATACTCATGTGGGTATCAATGATCAATTCTCTTAAATCAATCGTTACTGCTGTTCGGCACTATAATATATATAACTCATAGGGATTGAGAATGAGGTTTGGATTAGGTATGATTCAAATTTGAAAAATTTAAGTGTAGTTTTCACTGGTACTACTAATACCACCACCATTCATTTCATTATTAATAATCTGAGGGGACACATACCTGAATGGGTAACAATTGGGCAGCTTCAACAGGAACCTATTTTGTGAAAAATACTTGTAAAATCCTGGAAATTTAGTTTAAGTTTACATCCATGGAAACCACGACCAAATAAAATATCCGTTGGAGTTTTGGTGGGATTGGTTATCGGTTCAGGTCAAGGCCGGCTCATGGGGTAAGTGGGAAAGCGGCCGCTTCCGGCCTCCGTATTTTGGTCCAAAATTGAAGCCCCACTGTAATGTAATTTACATATTAATATTAGAATGTTTCTAAATAAAAACACAATTGTATCTTATTTTCTTCAATAAGTACTCTTGCAATAATATCTTTTTACATTTATTTGGTGGCCCCTTATAGTGGAGGGTGAGATTAATCCCACGAGCGGATAATGTGATTAAGGCCCGGTTGAGTTCCGTTTAAGTTCATACTATTACTTGTTTAGGACATATATGTGACTATGTGAGGTACAAAGGGTTGTGTGGCTATAAATTATGTAATGGGTAGGGTCGTGTAGTTTATTACTCTCAAGTCTCAACCAATAACGTGGGCCGTGTCGTTTATTACTCTCAACCAATAATGTAATGGGTAATGTTACACCCCTTCTTTTCTTATTCCTAATAATTATATTTCTGTAATAAAAATAAAAAAGAGGATTTTATGGTTTGGATCCTAATTGATATTTTCTCTCTCACCACATAGTACAGTTGTCAGCACTATTATAGTGATGGGGTATAAGTTTAAATAGTTTTAGTATTGGGTGTTTCACCGTATTAAATACTTTTATAAAGTGGTTACCGATTATTTAGGAGAGAACGTGGATTATAGGAGACTAGGGTTTTATATTGGATTATATCGTCCGTTTGAGAGAGAAAGAAACCAGCCGCAGTTGAGGGTTTTGCTTGGTGGAAAATTTGCCAAAGTGGTACGTTCCTCTTCTTTCTTGTTCTTCTTCCTTCTTTTCGACGTTTGGTATAGTAGATTAGGGGCTTTAGCTAGAAAACAACTTGGTTTTATTGGTGGTGTAAAAGATCAGTGGAGTTTATAAAAGGCAAAAATGGATTTTGTTCGTAGCTTTGCAAAGTTTCCGTCTCGCTGATTGTTTTCTTTTTAATGCTATTGGACCATTGAGTTGTTTTGGACTGGTGGTTTGTGCGGGGTGTGTGGGTGATGATCTGTTGATGTGGGATTAGGTGTCTTGCCTCGTAGAGAATCCAGTTGTATTATAAGGGTTTGTTTTGGAGTAATCTTGGTCTATGGATTAGAAGAGTTTCGGCACATGGTACTGCCATGAGTTTGTGCGTGGACCCTTAGACTTGGGATTAAAGTGTTGGGTTTTAGTCCTAGGGAAGGAAAGTATTATTTTTAGGTAGTTCCACATTGTTGTCCATAAGGTGATACAGTTAATGATAATTTTGTATCTGATTATTTTGTTCAGGTTAGCATCATTTTGTGTTATTCGATTGCATTAGCTTTGGACCCAGGTGAGTAGTTAAGTATGCTATGTATTTTCGAAAGTTCCCTGTGTCCCTTAAAAGTATTTCTTTCATAAATTATATGAATGTTATTCGGAGACTCAAAACTGTTTATAAGTTGGTCTATAAATTGGCATGCGATGAATTTTCTGAGATCAATTGTTAATATTCTTTTTGGTGAGAACTTGGTGGATATTAATGGGAACATTTATTTCAGAAGTCCAGGGAACTTATTCCTTCTCGTGTTGGTGACCCTGGCCATTGGGGAAAAGACTGTGTTAGGCCGGTGACCCTAATGCTCAACGGCTTTCTTTTGCCGGATCGTCTTAGGGAAAAGTACCACGGGCTGCCAACCCTGGTGACTCTATGTTCGATATTGGATCCAATTTTGTTGAGTTTTATTTTGGCCATGGTACTATTTGATTGTGGTTCCCCATTGTTGATGGAGTTATTGTTGTGATCACCACCAAGAATATTTATTTGGTTAAATGCTTCATTGATTAATTTATTATTCTATTGGACACCTCGTATGCCAAATTATGTTTAATGGTAAATTATTTTAATCTCCATTTTTAACTTTATTTAATATACATACTTGCTATTCACTGAGCTCGTCAGCTGACGGATTTATTCCAACTTCTCTTTCAGGCAAGTTGGGGACTTAGGAAAGGACTCTGGCGGCATCTCGGGGATTTTCTTTTGTTGACCTCCTTAGGGTGTCTCATTCAAATTTTATTTTATTAAATCGCTTCCGCATTGAAAACATTTGTCAGATAGCAAATTCTTTTAATTATTGTTAGATTATTGGATATTATTTGGTTCATGGGATGGTTGTGCCCCATGTTTATGATGAGACATATTTGGCTTTTGATTTGATTAATAATGAAAAAGCGATCATTTGATTTTTGGTTATTTTGATTTTTTTCAGGCTGCGTGTTCCACGGATTAGCCTCGTGGTTCACGGCCGGTCACTTCTCATTTTTGGGGCGTGACAATTGTGGTATCAGAGCCAGGTTTCAAAAAAAAAAAAAAAAACTTTTGCATTCATTTTGTATCATTTTCATTTAGTGGAGGTCCGAGTCCCCAGAGTCCTATTGCCATTTTTTTGAAAACATTTGTTATTTGATGTGTATTGGTACCCGCATAGTATTATGGAGATTATAGTCTTTCGGTGGGAATATTATTTTTCTATAGGTTTTGGATAGGGTATTGGAGAAGAATGTAGCAAGTGATTTTATTTGATATTAGGAGCATTGCAAATATTTTACAAGTACGTTGGTGACTGAATGGAGTTGGACAATGATTTTATTGAATCTGATGAGTTGGTATATGTGGTAGTAAACTTGGAGATTGACTTATTAAGAAGGTAACTTAGAGGACTACTGCAAGTTGGTATGGACAGTGGGCTAGTTGAATTGTGGGAGTGTGTGCTAAGATTTTCTTATTTTGTAATGCTCTATACATCCTAGATAGCCATATACTCTTGAATTGTTACTCTTGATTGGTCCTCTGTTCCCATCCTTAGTATCTTAGTAGAGATTTGGTTACAGTATGTTAGGAGAGGTCAATAATTATGTTTATCTAAGGAAATACTAAATTAGTTTGTTGATATTTATTAGGAGATGAATAAAGGTAAGATTGGCGAGGGTTCCAATGTTTTATCGTTTCATCCCCAAAAAAAAAAAAAAAAAAAAGAATTTTGACAAGTCTGATCCAAGTGGATATAAAGTGGGAAGAGTTGATTGTTGACATTGTGAGATTTTCTAATTGCAGTCGTCGCAGTTCGATTTTGAAAACGAGACAGTAGATGGATATGTTTTGTCAAGGTTATGACCGCTTGATTGGTAGTGACTATGCAGTGGATTGTGGCTATAGAGGGATGTGAGTGCTTGGGTTGAATTGAGTATATGACAGGGAATTAATTGATATGATTTGTTTGATGATTAGACAGTGACGTTATGGAGTGCTGGTGGTGATTTGAGATTTTAATGTATTACGGTATCAGTATTGTGAAATTGTGGGAAGGTAGAAAAGAGAAAACTTGTGTAGGCAACCTTATGGATTGGATGTGTTACTTTGCCATTGAAGTGGATATGGAGTATTACTAACTCGATCATTAGCAGTTTGGGGTTCTCATGTCATTTGTTGCTGAAGGTTAAAACTAATACTTTTGGATCCTTGGGACTGATTTAGACACGTGATTTTGTATGACAAAAAATAAAAATGAATGCAGGATCCTATGAAGTTTAATTTTGGGTTAGTGTATGGAGTTAGTCTTCAGAATACGAGATGAATTTAAGGATTTCAGGTAGGGATGTGTATTATGTGTTGTCTTGGAAAGTGAGACTATGGGCTAGTTAGTTTGAGAATTAGTTTAAAATTAGTTTGGTGGAGTGGGATTCTATTTAGCAATACCATTGGTACCGGTCTTAAACTTTGGTTGAGGTGACAAGATTAGATTGCAATTATTGAAGAATTATAGTCTTGCAGTTCATTTTGGAGATGTGGAATAGACAATGATATTTGTGAGGCCTGTTGTTACTTACGGTTAGTTTTGGAGTTTATGATTTATTGGGCTCTCGTGAGTACTAATTGGAGCATTATTCAACAAAATGGTTTTGAGGATATCGGTGTAAGATGTGTAGCTAATTGGTAAATCAATTGATAACAAGAGAGGTGTTCTGTTGAGCCCTAGAACTTGTGGTACTGTAACGAATATTAAAAGCTTTGAGGTCTAAGGAGTTCATTAGTTGATTTTGAATTTCTGTGGGTGAGTAGGTTGTAGTAGTTAATTGTTGGAGATCAATCCTTAGAGTTTGGCTTACTTGGTTTGAACTGGAATTATTTTGATTCTTTTCATGACTACTAATTCTAACCTTGATTGATTAGTTGATAGATTATCTTAATTATTACTGTTAAGTTAGTTCGCTTAGGGTGAACTTGGAATATAGTATCAGAGAGATTTTTGTGAAAATATTGCTTTTGGTTCGTAGCTATGGAAGGTAGTAAGATGATATGAAGACATGTACTTTTGGAACTTAACTGTTTTCGGGTTAGACGCGAAAGAGATAGTTAATTTCTTAGCTAAAATGTGAATGTTGGACATCAAAGTATCACTTTACTAAGGGAAATAGAAGAGAATACGATGAATTTTCAGACATATGATTTCGTTGTTGATAGAGTTTTATCGCTATACCTTCATGGATTAGGATAATGTACAGAATCTTAGTGTGGAACAGGTGACTATTTATGCACTAGTTTATATAACTGTTAAGGGAGAGCAACAGATAGTCATTGATTGGTGGTCCTTGAAGTGTTTGTCGTAGTGGAGTATGGATAATGTCATGTCATTTTTTTGTTCATGGTGGTGTAGTTTGTTCGGATCTTTGAGAGTTATATTTGGTTAAGTGATTTGGTGCGGTTTGATAAGTGGTTAATTATGTATTTAATTTCATAGAAGAATGAGCAAACCGATTCAAGTTATGGAGATTCGATTTTTGTTAGAGGGCTTGATATTATTAGATATGGTGTGAGTAAGTTTATTGATGCCAGGTTGTGATCTACTAGTTAGAAGCTACATTAGATACAATTAGATGCAATGCTACGGAATACAATGAGGAATTAAGTGGTTTAAGTCATAATTATTGAATGAGTATAGTTTGGGAGTTTACTGGAAATTGACAAATTCAATCTTATGGAGCTTTTGGAGATTCGAGAATTCTTATGGTGATTCCAAATTTGGGTTTCATATTCCTCATGATGGGAATAGTATTTTGGTTTGGTGACTAACTACTAAAAAAAAAAAAAGGAAAGGGATTATTGGAGTTCACATTGAAAGATGTATACTTTAACTTTCAAAGTATTTCTTTTTATCGGCCATAATTTTCAAAATATTTGTTCTATGCACTACAAACTTTAAGGTTGTTATTTGACTTAAACGTTGATCCAAGGAAATTTTTCAATGGAAATTTTCAATTCCAAGTAAGGTTATGTTAAAGTACGTTTTGGAAACATTTGAGGATGATACTAGTAAAATGTGTAGAGAATGTGATATGCAGATTTTCCAAACCGATTCAAAGGTCAAAACTTTTAACTGAAATAAGGAATTAATGCCCCAACTATTTTATTTGAAGTTGTAATTTTGATATCTTTTCAAGATGGTATACTGTTCGTAGTAATTAAATTTGTACAAAAAAAAAAAAAAAGAGGTGCTTTTATTTGCTATAAAATTTTATTTGGAGTAACTAGGGGGCCCTATGATTACTTGTAAAATGATGGTAAACTAGTGACTATTGGTTTGAGGATCCTTTACAATCCTGGTAATCTTAATTTGATTGACGAGGTTTGTGGATTAACTTCTTTGATAGATTTGAGCGAATTTAATTTTTATGCAAATTTCAAGAGATTCTTTTTCGAGTACAATCGTTGGAGGGACTTGGAGTTTACAATAAGAGATATTGTGTTTCTCAAGGTATTCCCATGGAGAGGTGTTATTCGGTTTCGCAAAAAAAGAAAGTTGAGTAGTCGTTGTATTGGGGGCCATTTGAGGTTTTGGAAAGGATTGGTGAGGTGGCTTATCGTTTGGCGTTGCCGCTTAATTTGGGTAAGGTTCATATATTTTTCATGTATCAATGTTGAAGAAGTGCGTGCAAGTCCGTCCAATGTGATTGATTATGAGCCACATCATGTTCAAGATGATTTGACCTATTATGATGAGCAACCTATTGAGATACTTGATATGAAGAGAAAGGCACTCCGAAAAAAAAAATTTCATTTGGTTAAAGTGTTGTTGTAAGCACTCGGTTTATGAAGCTACTTTGGAGCATGAAGATGAAATGCACAGAAAATAACCATTGCTTGAGGTTAGTATTCAATTTCGAGGACGAAATTTCTTTTAAGGGGGGAAGGATGTTACACCCCTTCTTTTCTTATTCCTAATAATTATATTTCTGTAATAAAAATAAAAAAGAGGATTTTATGGTTTGGATCCTAATTGATATTTTCTCTCTCACCACATAGTACAGTTGTCAGCACTATTATAGTGATGGGGTATAAGTTTAAATAGTTTTAGTATTGGGTGTTTCACCGTATTAAATACTTTTATAAAGTGGTTACCGATTATTTAGGAGAGAACGTGGATTATAGGAGACTAGGGTTTTATATTGGATTATATCGTCCGTTTGAGAGAGAAAGAAACCAGCCGCAGTTGAGGGTTTTGCTTGGTGGAAAATTTGCCAAAGTGGTACGTTCCTCTTCTTTCTTGTTCTTCTTCCTTCTTTTCGACGTTTGGTATAGTAGATTAGGGGCTTTAGCTAGAAAACAACTTGGTTTTATTGGTGGTGTAAAAGATCAGTGGAGTTTATAAAAGGCAAAAATGGATTTTGTTCGTAGCTTTGCAAAGTTTCCGTCTCGCTGATTGTTTTCTTTTTAATGCTATTGGACCATTGAGTTGTTTTGGACTGGTGGTTTGTGCGGGGTGTGTGGGTGATGATCTGTTGATGTGGGATTAGGTGTCTTGCCTCGTAGAGAATCCAGTTGTATTATAAGGGTTTGTTTTGGAGTAATCTTGGTCTATGGATTAGAAGAGTTTCGGCACATGGTACTGCCATGAGTTTGTGCGTGGACCCTTAGACTTGGGATTAAAGTGTTGGGTTTTAGTCCTAGGGAAGGAAAGTATTATTTTTAGGTAGTTCCACATTGTTGTCCATAAGGTGATACAGTTAATGATAATTTTGTATCTGATTATTTTGTTCAGGTTAGCATCATTTTGTGTTATTCGATTGCATTAGCTTTGGACCCAGGTGAGTAGTTAAGTATGCTATGTATTTTCGAAAGTTCCCTGTGTCCCTTAAAAGTATTTCTTTCATAAATTATATGAATGTTATTCGGAGACTCAAAACTGTTTATAAGTTGGTCTATAAATTGGCATGCGATGAATTTTCTGAGATCAATTGTTAATATTCTTTTTGGTGAGAACTTGGTGGATATTAATGGGAACATTTATTTCAGAAGTCCAGGGAACTTATTCCTTCTCGTGTTGGTGACCCTGGCCATTGGGGAAAAGACTGTGTTAGGCCGGTGACCCTAATGCTCAACGGCTTTCTTTTGCCGGATCGTCTTAGGGAAAAGTACCACGGGCTGCCAACCCTGGTGACTCTATGTTCGATATTGGATCCAATTTTGTTGAGTTTTATTTTGGCCATGGTACTATTTGATTGTGGTTCCCCATTGTTGATGGAGTTATTGTTGTGATCACCACCAAGAATATTTATTTGGTTAAATGCTTCATTGATTAATTTATTATTCTATTGGACACCTCGTATGCCAAATTATGTTTAATGGTAAATTATTTTAATCTCCATTTTTAACTTTATTTAATATACATACTTGCTATTCACTGAGCTCGTCAGCTGACGGATTTATTCCAACTTCTCTTTCAGGCAAGTTGGGGACTTAGGAAAGGACTCTGGCGGCATCTCGGGGATTTTCTTTTGTTGACCTCCTTAGGGTGTCTCATTCAAATTTTATTTTATTAAATCGCTTCCGCATTGAAAACATTTGTCAGATAGCAAATTCTTTTAATTATTGTTAGATTATTGGATATTATTTGGTTCATGGGATGGTTGTGCCCCATGTTTATGATGAGACATATTTGGCTTTTGATTTGATTAATAATGAAAAAGCGATCATTTGATTTTTGGTTATTTTGATTTTTTTTCAGGCTGCGTGTTCCACGGATTAGCCTCGTGGTTCACGGCCGGTCACTTCTCATTTTTGGGGCGTGACAGGTAAGGCCGTGTACTTTATTACTCTCAACCAACAATGTAATGGGTAGGACCGTGTAGTTTATTACTACTCTCAACCAACAATGTAATGGGTAGGACCGTGTAGTTTATTACTTTCAACCAACAATGTGGGCCGTGTAGTTTATTACTCTTAACCAACAATGTAATGGGTAGGACCGTGTAGTTTATTACTTTCAACCAACAATGTAGGGCCATAGCCGAGCAAAAAAAAATGTAGGGCCGTGTAGTTTATTACTGTCAACCAACAATTTAATGGGTAGGGCCTCGTAGTCAATTATTGTAGGGTTATGAAAGTGGAAATGATTGCCGCAGACACGCCTCACCACTCTTCTCTTGTAATCAATGGGCTCCGATATGCAGGCTTCACTTTTCGTAAGAGAGGAGTGTTTGGAGAGTGGCTGATGAAGCCAAATGTTTGCGGGAGACGTGCCGGCCCGTGTAGTTAATCGTGTTGGGTCAAGCTAGAGGTGTCAAATGTGCCACGTCATGTAGCTTCCTACTGACCGTGTTTTGTGTCGTGCCATGCCGTGCCCATTCACGTTATGAGTTGGTTTGGAAGGACGGTATCCGTTGGTGAATCTAAACTTTCCCAAACATTCATTGAACCACTTCGGTTTGGAAGAACGAGGTTGCCAGTATTTAGAAGCTGTAAGCCTGTAACTGAAGCGGGAAAATTGATTTGGTGTTCATTTATGCATTTCTCACACTCACAATGGCAAAAAATAAAATACTAGATTGTTTCCAGAAAATGAAGCATAAATTAAAAACTACAAGAACAACGAGAGAAAATAAGTATGGCTTTTGTTTATAACAGGAAGTCAGAACCCAAAACCCAGAAGGGGAAAAAAGGAAATGTCAATGCTTGAACGAACTTCAGAGGAGTATTAGTAAGAAGATGAAAATTGATAGAACTTTGAATTTAATTACGTTAACAATCAACATCAAGATTAATCATATTATGGACCACTTCAATGTATTATAGAACAGCTATATACGAGTACAAAATAAAACCAATGAACCATGCCCATATTTAAGAGTAATATTAGCGACGCCATCTAGCAGAAAGCATATTGGACCATCAGAAAATTAATGCAGTAGACAATTACGTACGGATAAATCCACCGGAGAGAGAAGATCACCAGAAATAATTTCTAATGGCCCCAGATAATGAAAGAATATGACTGCTTAATTTCTAATATGACTGCTTAACAAGGGACAATTTTGAATGGAACGTTGTAATTGTTCCTGTCAAGAAGAGAGACCAATTGAAAAAGCAACAGCAAACTAAACTTAGAGAGAGAGAGAGAGAGAGAGAGAGAGAGAGAATTGTGGCTGCTAGGGCTGCAATTCTGCCCGTAGCATTCTTTATTATATACCAGGTCCAAGTGTGAGTGTGATCATGTGCATAAGTCACACCATGATCCATGTGCACCAAATAACGGAAAATTCTTGTAAAGTCCTATAATGCATCACTTGAGGCCGCCTGAGCTGTTTTTTGAAAATTGGAACCATCTACCTTTTATGTGGGAGAGATTATATCATTTGTGCAAAAAATAAAGTAAATTGGTTATCGTTATATACTTGATCATACATAACAAAAAATTTCCTATCAATGAGTCTATGTCCCGATAATGAGGCTTCCAAAACCCGATAGACGAACTCTTTCTGAGGATGATTAAAATGGCAAGAACAACAAATGAACGGTACGGATTGTCATAATTGTGTTGTGATCATGTGGCTAACATTTATTAGACTATAGTACAATACATTGGTTTAGAACTAAATAAGTCTAATGTATAGATTTGGAAGGTAGCTACAGACTCATTTTTTGAATGTTTGATCCAAACCTTTACGATTTAATGTCTTATCAAATTTATTATTCTCCCCTGAATAGATGATAATCGGATGTCGGAAACCACATGATCGGAACACATTCGGTGCTTCCAAAGACACTAAAGTCCTATAATGCACCACTTGAGGACCACCTAAGCTATTTTTTTTTTTATAAATCAAAACCGTCTAACTTTTATGTGGGAGAGATTAGACCATTTATGCTAAGAATGAAGTAAATTGCTCATTGTTACATACTTGATTGGACATAAGAAAAAAGTAAAAAAAGCTATTTTAACAATGAATCTGTGTCCCGATGAAAGGCTTTCAAAATCCGATAGATCAAAAAAATTGTGAGAATAGTGCAAACACTAAGAAAACCAAAATGAACCGTATTGATTGTGTGGCTACACTAAGAAAGTGTTTTCGTATGATTTGCAAATACGTTGGATGAATAATGTTGTTAAGAAAATTGGGGCTATTCAAAGGCCTCAATTGTTGCCAATCCTAAAAGATGCGTCCATTTCCATAGTTCTGTTTAGGGCCCAAACATTTTGGGCCTCAATTAGAGAAAATGCTTCGATGCAAAATTGGAATATCATAACTTCTATTTCGGATTAAAAAAAAAAAACTATTTCAAAGCTTTATTTTCAATAGCATGTTAGAGTTTTATCAACTTTTAACAATAAAGAATTTACTTCATTCTTAGCATGAATGTTCTAATCTCTCCCTATAGAAGTTAGACGGTTTTGATTTTAAAAAAATAGCTCAAACTTAATCGTTCATGCTAACGATTAAGTTCAAAATAAACGGTATTGATTGTCGTGATTGTATTGCAAATGTGTGGCTACCATACAAGGTATTGATTATAAAAGTAAAAAATTGATTTTTTAAAGATATTTTTATTTTTAAATTAAAAGTCTTAGTTGTTTACTTTTTTTCCTGAGAAATGAAAAATGTGAAAAATTATTGAATAAGGATAAAAAAGCCATTTGGCTTATTTAATAATTTCTTTTTTGTTTTTCTGTGCCTCGTGCCGTGTCCTTTTGTGCCCGTGCCCATGCTGTGCCCGGCCAAAACCGTGTTGTGCCGTGGCGTTCCCGTCCACTTTGCGTGCTCGTGCCCGTGCATGTCATGCCCGTGCCGTGCCGTGCCGCCCACTTCCGTGCCCCATGCCCACTAAGACTATGCCTATGATGTGACGTGTCGTGCCGTGCCGGAGCCCGGCCCATTTGACACCTCTACATTACATGCTTTACAGCACCTGCAGTTGGTGGGCTTGGAAATTTTTTTTTTTTTCAATTCTTTTTTTGTCATCCCAAGTCTTCTTCTTCTGCTTTTTTTTTTTTTTTTTTTTGTCAATTCTTTTCTGGTCGTCCCAAGTATTTTTCGTAACCCTTTAATAATTTAACTACACGGCCCTATCCATTACATTACATCTTTCTTTCTTTCTTCTTTTTCTTTGGATCCGAGGAAACTTTTTTTTAACAACTAAAAGATAAGTGAACTAATAACATCAGAAGCAAAACAAGGCACTACACTAGAGGGTGGATCAGCCCTCCATGAAGAAGGAAGTTTGCCTTGAATAGGTAAGGAAGCCACCAAATGTGCAACTATTTGCTGAACGCCGCATCCATTGGATCGGCACGTTGCAACTCGCCCTACGTACGAATTTTGAAAAAGTCACTACTCATATTTGATTGAGATGATCTTTTGTTTTTACAGAAGTTTATAAAAATATGTTTTAAATAAATGAGCGGTTTGGATCATATTTGCGAAATTCAGTGGCCCTGCAAAAGTATGTGCGTCATGTGTTCCAAAGTTATCTGGGTGGAGCATGGGAGTAAATATTCAATAGTACTCCTCGTCTGGCGGATATGATAATTATTTTTGAATGCAAGTAGTAGTTAAATTAAGTTGGGAAGAAATAAGATGAAGGGAAATTTAGTTACTATTCCCTCCGTCCCTTTTAAAGTGTCTAGCTTTGTAATTCCAACTTATTAAGAAATCATCATCATTATACTTTTCACATCAACTTTTACCTTCACTTTCCCTACTTACCCTATATGGAGATATCATCATTATATTTTTACGCATTACCTTTTCAAAATGAAATCTATTTTTAGGAGCAAAATGAAAATACACAAACTTTTATCCACTAACTTTTCAAAATGGACACTTATTAAGAGATAATTCAAAATAAAATAGTAAATTTTAAAAAAGGAACGGAGTAAGTAATATTCAGGACCCTTTGTTCTATTTTAGAAATTAGAACTCACCATTAATTTGAGAGGACTTTTAATAATTTTTGATGGTAAAATAACTATCCATCCACGGTCTTTCATTCCCATTGGAGATGCTCTTAATCTCCACCATATATAGCCACCCAAATAAATTAAGCAACTCTCAACCTCATTAATTTCTTCAAGTGAGGGCATCCACATCTCTCTCTTTACTCTCCTCTTTAAACTAAATTAATTAAATAGCCAAAACAAGAAAAAACATCCAAAACCCCCTTTATCAGCCTCTCTTCCTTTCTCTTTACTTTGAAGAAGATTTAGTTTTGCTACAGTACACCTCGTTTGGATAGGCGAGGTACTGTTCTCTTGCTTCTGATTTTTATATTCTCTCTCTCTTTTAATTATTGCGTACCAGGGGCGGTCAGGGTCAGAGGAAGGGAGATTGGGAGAATTTTTTTTTTATTTTTATCAGAGAAGGAAGAGTAAATGGAGTATTTAATTGATGTGGGTTTGATTATTTATTGAGAGGAGAGTAAGAGTAAAGAGTCTGATGTAGTAGTTATTTTAAAAGTAGATAGCTAAAGTAATAAAGTGACTTTTTGATGTGTAAATTGGTCTAAAATGTAGAGAGTGGATGCTCTGAAATACTTATTCACGACGCAATCGTAAACAAGCCATATGCGGACAAGTAATGATATTCTCACATAGATTATTGTGCACATATCATACAAATATATTTTTGTGGGGCCCATATCAGGATTCCACAAAATGATTTGAACTGCTCATATTTTTAAAATATTTTTTTGGAGGGTTTCTGTAAAAAATCAACTCCAACGGATATTGGTAAGGGCTTTCTCAGAAATTATAAGACGAATCATTTTGTTTTGCCCTACGAATTCTGAAAAAGTCTTTACTAATATCTTTGTTGGAGTAATTTTTTTACAAGAACCCTTGAAGTAATACTTGGAAAGTATTTTGAAAACGATAAACGGTTTTGATCATCTTTGTTGGACCCGAAATAAGCCCCACAAAAATATATGTTTATTATATGTGCACAAAAATATGTGCAAGTAGCACAGTTGTTTGCGGAGGCATCAAATCACAACCATCTTTTTCCCAAAAAATTTCATTAAAACCCGGACTGTCTAATTCACTTTATACGAGAATGTGATTTAAGCTCCATAAACTATTTTTCTGGGAAACAACCGCAAAGAAGTTTTTCTCTTTCTTCAATTATATTTCCTCTCATGTCTCCCGATTCACACTCATTTACATGGCCCACTCACATGCAAGACTACCATTCAGAAGTCTTCAGTCATTTAGGTAAAGTAAATGCCAATAATACATTCACTACCCAAACTCCCAATATTCCCCAACAGCCATGGCTATCTTCAACTTCCAAATCCTGCCATATTCTCTCTCCATATTCTTCTTCTGCATTCTATTTCCTCAAACGAATTCACTGACCTTCAACCTGCCCAATGCTTGACGATTTCCTAGTCCTGAATTAATGGGTTGCCCCAAGCGTAGAGCGGAGATCGAAGCATATCCGGTAAGTCCGGAGTCTAATCCACAAAGATGGTGATGTGTGCTGACTAAAAACTCGGGTTGATACTAATTAAACGGGCTCTTAGGTAGCCACCCCTTGTCGTTTTGATTGAGATTAATTAAAACCTAGAAATTAATTGAACTTTTCAAATAATTAAAAGAAAGGTACGGTCGTAGGGTTCATAGCACTCGCAACTAGTCCTCCGCATTAACCTGCTCCATTCCGTATTCTAAAAAACAGGTTTAACTTTAGTTCGGAAAAGATACCCCGCAAGATGCGAAACCTTATGGTCGCCGTTTACCCATACGCAGCGGAGAATGAGTTTTGGACCCTCATTCTCCCGTTCACATGAACTCCGACAATGCCTGGGTTCGTCCACGGAAAGTATCTTTCCAATCGAAAATCGTTTTTTTTTATTGTTTGAAAATAAGAGCAGTGCCCGAACTGGCCACGGTGTGCTAATCATCCCGCGTCCCTACCCATACAACTACTCACTCATTATTAGGAAAGAAACAAAAGAAATCCTAATTTGAAACATGCTTTTAATACGCCAGATGAAAAATAAACAAGAAATAACAACTAATTGAATACCAACGAACAACTTTAATTAAGAATAGAAATCAATACGAGTTACTGGAGTGCAGAGATCTATACAAAACTTCAAAAATTTGAAAGAAAAAGAAAAGCTCTGAAGAAATCAATCTAAAGCAGTAAAATAAAATTCGAAACAAAAATGCTACAAACACAACAACTCACACATAACAACTCACACAACCGCTGACGTCATAGAAAAACGACGTCGTTTTGATTATTAAAAAAAAAAAAAACCCAGGTCTCTGAACACAGCCACTTCCCCTTTTCACTTTCCCCTTCTCGTTCAATGGGCTCCCACCATCAGATCTTCATTCTCTCTCTCACTCACACACACACACACTTCCCCAATCGAAATCAGTAAATCTCTTCCCCTCCAAATTACTTTCCGTTGATTTTCAATCTTAAAATTGATTTCGCACCAAATCTCTCAACCATGTCGAATGGACTCAACGTTCCCCCGTAATCTTCTCCTCCGGCAGAAACCCTCCACCGCGGCCGTCGCCACCACCCAGCACCGCCTCCTCCTCCTTCTCCGCCCCGCATTTCGTCGCCCCCGGTTCCATCGGGATCGGTGGCAGCTTGGGGTTCAACGACGAACTGCCCTTACTCAAAGAACTCGGCATCAACACATGCCAAATCTGGACCAAGACCATATCCATCCTAAACCCCCTCAAAGTAAACCCTGATTTGCATGAGGACGCCGACTTGTCCGGCCCGTTCCTGTTCCTGATGGCCTTCGGCTTGTTCCAATTGCTCGCTGGAAAACTCCACTTCGGGATCATCCTCGGTTGGGTTACAATGGCAGCTTTATTTTGAACGAGAAGGGGAAAGAGAAAAGGGGAAGGGGTTGTGTTCAGAGACCTGGTTTTTTTTTTATATAATCAAAACGACGTCGTTTTGAGCTGACGTCATCATGACGTCATCGGTTGTGTGACTTGTTGTGCGTGAGTTGTTGTGTTTGTATCATTTTTGTCAATATGTACTGACGATATGCGCAACCGTTTGTTAGTGCAGAACCACCACCTGTAATTGCAGCCCCGTTCTTACTGTTTCGTCCCAAAAGCTGCCGACTGCCGGGTTCGGCTCCTGTCCAGTGAGAGTTACGGTCCAGTCCGGACCAGTCAGCCTTTTTCCGGCAAGCGTCGAGTTCGTTCAATGATCGGATTCGTCCATATTGTAGATCTCGTCGAGACGCATAACCCTGTCAAAAATCGTATCCATCCGATGTTGTTCAATACCCGATAGGAACACATTTATTTTTGAGAAATGGATGAAAGGGGGTTCCAATCCAGTGTAGGTATGTTTTTTTTTTCAAAATAAATTGATTACAATAGCATATTGAACGATATCGGATGGATATAATTTTTGACAAGGTTATATGTCTCGACGAGATCTACAATATGGACGAATCCGATCATTGAACGAACTCGACGCTTGCCGGAAAAAGGCCGACTGGCCCGGACTGGACCGTAACTCTCACTGGACAGGAGCCGAACCCCCGACTGCCCCAGTCATCATCCGTACCTTATGTAGGGTATAAAGATGCTGGTGCTTTAATTACACAAAACTCCCTCAGCTATGTATAATAACAATTCATAAAATCAACTTTAAAGCACTTTGCAATTTTAGCCCCAAACTTTCTTTTACTTCTGTTTTTATCCAAATTTCTTGAAAATAAGCTCGAGCAACCTATAAACACAAAAGAACAGAAATAAATATCAATTAACCAAAATGAATGACTAATAAATGTAGTTTGGAGGGCCAAAATATGTATATTTTGGCACTTATCACCCGACTTATCCCTTCAAGATCAAAATGTCAACATAACAACATCCGGAAGAGCCTATAGGTCGACCCGTGGCCTAGAAGTCACCCCCAACACACTCGACGCCAATTTGCAGCAAGAAGGTAAAGTAACTTACAGAGAATATCTTCACCTTTGGGATAATTCCACTCGAAATTTAACCGATTTCTCCACCCATTTCGTTTTTGTGATTGATTCGCAAGGGAGTCCCTACTTCGGCGATGGTCTCACCTTCTTTCTCACTCCGAATGGGTCGAATTCCACGGCTGGTGGTGCAATGGGCCTCCCAATTGATCCAGTTACGATAGAACACACTAGCCCTTTTGTTACTGTGGAATTTGATACGTACGAGAATGATGGTTGGGACCCGGTCCGCCTGGCTCATGTTGGTATCGATGTCAATTCTCTTACATCAAATGTTACTGCTGTTTGGTACTGTAATATAACTCAGGAGATAGAGACCGAGGCTTGGATTAGTTATGATTCAAGCTCACACAATTTAAGTGTAGTTTTTACTGGTTCCATGAATGATTCCAGAGTGGAAGATACCACGCATTTAATTGTTGATCTGACGGATTACTTACCCGATTGGGTAACAATTGGGTTCTCAGCTTCAACAGGTGTAAATATTGAGACACGTACCATAAAATCATGGGAATTTAGTTCAAGTTTGGAAATCAATGAGACCAATGAAACTGTTACTATAATTACAGAAAATAAGAATGCCACAGATCCAGTGAAACCAGGATCGAAAAAAATCTCCCTTGGAGCTGTGGTGGGATTGGTTGTCAGCTCGAGTGTTTTGGTTGGTGGGTTTGTTTTGGTTGGATTTGGCTTGTGGAGGAGAAGTAGATCAAAAGAAGAGTATGAGTTTGACGTTCAGATGTCCATGGAAAATGAATTCGAATCCGGTAGTGGCCGAAGAAATTTTCCTATGGCCAATTATCTCGAGCGATAAAAAACTTTGAGGAGGAACAAAAGCTTGGGGAGGGAGGGGTCAAAATAAGGGATAAAGGAGTACGCAACGGAAGTGAAGATCATTAGCCGGTTGAGGCATAGGAATTTGGTGCAACTCACCGGTTGGTGCCACGAAAAGAAAGAACTACTCCTTGTTTACGAGTTCATGGAAAATGCCAGCTTAGATTTCCATCTTTTCAAAGGGAAAAGCATGTTGACATGGACAACAAGGTATAAAATCGCCCAAGGTTTGGCATCTGCATTGCTCTATCTACATGAAGAATGGGAGCAATGTGTAGTGCATAGGGACATAAAATCAAGCAATGTGATGTTGGACTCCAATTTCAATGCCAAATTGGGAGATTTCGGGTTAGCTAGATTTGTCGATCACGAGAAAGAGCCCGAAACTACTCTTTTGGCAGGGACGTTGGGGTACTTGGCACCGGAATGTGTGGTAACAGGCTAGGGAAAGCTAATAAGGAATCAGATGTCTACAGCTTTGGTATCGTGATGTTGGAAATAGCTTGCGGGAGAAAACCACTTGATTCGATGGTGCCAGAGTCTCAAGTGAGACTAGTGGAATCACTACAACACGAAAGGCTTGTAGCGAGGATTTAATTTCCTCGCTAAAAGGCTGATTTCCTCGCAAAATGTATTTGCGAGGAAATTTTTCCTCGCCCGTTTTCCTCGAAAAAAGCTTGTCGCAAAAAGAATTTGCGAGGAAATTTTTCTGACCCAATTAGTGAGGAATTTTTTCCTCGCTATAGTTTTTCCTCACTAGACTAGTACACTGTTTATAAAATAGGCGAGGAAATTTTTCCTTGCTAAACTAATTTTTTCCTCGCCAATTATAGTTTCAGCGAGGAAATTTTTCCTCGCTTAAACTCTTGAAACTAAAAAATAGAGAGTTCTCCAGATCATTTGCTTCCGCGCAAACTCGAACCGTGGCCTCCTATATGGAGGTATTCACTCCATCCATCACACCAACTTCCTTTTCAGTTCAAACCTTTGCCTTTTTTATATATAAACCTTTTGTTCATTCTTTCACCTCTCTAAATTTGTTTCTTTAAACTTTTCTCTCTAATTTTAGTCCCTTCGTAGTGTTTCTTTAAACTTGTTTTTTAAATCATTAACATTATTCGCTTTTATTGAATTTTTTTATAATTTAATGTTTTGTTATATATCTTTAATAAATCTTTATACCTTTTTAAATTTGTTTATTTCATACTTCGTTTTAATTCTCTCTAAGTTTAGTAACCTTTTGTAGTGCCTAAATTAGTTTGAACACTTTAAATTTCTGCAAATACGATATTTTTTCTGGTGGGTCAATATGTTCTTACTGTGTATATGCGCCGATAACAATTTTAACTCAACTGCAGTATTACAATAGTAATAATTTGTTATGTTTTTTTTTAAATGGGGTTAACCTTACATATTTTGAAAATAGATTAGTGATATTTTGAAAATACATTTCGCAATTATTAAGTACTTTATTTTTTGTTTAGCTTTTCATTAATTTTTTTGTATGAATTAATAATTAGTTATCTCTACGAAAAGCAATCCATATATCCCCTGCATTCTTTTTCTGAAAAGCACATCATTCATCCACAAACTTATAATCCCTATGTCCAGTCCTTTTTTTGGATTTATAATAGTCAAAGGAACAATACGATAGAATTGATGAATACACTCTGTTACCTAAAGTGTTTCCTTGGGTATTTATATACAAATACAGTTACAAGTGATCAGCTTTACAAAAGCTATTGCAAATGATAAAATATAACCACTGAAATGGCTAACATTATTAGGATTTCTTTTCTTGATCAACTGATTTGCACTGATTGGTTGACACCCCCTGCAAGCTGATGGTCGAGGCATGACCTTCAGATTGAAACGTAGTGTCCGAATGCGGGAAGACGCAAGTCCTTTTGTGTAAAAATATCGGCAATTTGATCCTTGGTGCTAATATATTGGACGGTTAAATCACCACAAGCGACTTTGTCATGCCCAAAATGATAATCAATTTCAACATACTTTGTGCGGGCATGGAAGACGGGATTGGCTGTAAGATATGTTGCACCAATATATATTATCACACCACATTAATGGAGTGGCATAGATATAAAGACCAAGTTCAAAGAGGAGTGACTGAACCCGGCCAAGTTAATTAGGCGACCACATCCGCAATAGCTTTGTACTTGGATTTAGTTGAAGAGCGAGCAACAGTGCGTTGCTTGCGAGAGGACCTCTTTTCTTGATCAACTGATCATTTGCACTGATTGGTTGACAATAACTATGGGATGAACTTTTTTTTAGCATGTCCTTAAAATTTTTTGTATTCAAACAATAAATTTTAGTACAATTTGAACATACTGACATTGTTAATAATTAATTTTAGTTGGGGAAAAGTGAATTCATATAATTCGTGTGAAACATATTTTTGATTTCATCAATTTAATGTGATTGGCGATGAAACTATTTTTTTTTTCCATTTATCACTTTTTTATTTTAATAAATTTGCTTATGATATTTAACTATGTAGTTGATTATCCCTTACCACGTGATATTAAATATACATGAACATAATTAATAATGACTTACATATAAAAAATTTAATGAGTCCAAAAAAAGGTGACAAAATATTTTTTGCCAAAAGGGTTACATTTAGCGAGGAAAACAGATTCCTCGCAAAAGGGTTACGTTTGGCGAGGAAATAATAATTTCCTCGCTAAATGTAACCCTTTTGGCGAGGAAATTTAATTTCCTCGCTAAATGTAACTTTTTAGCGACGAATTTGAATTTCCTCGCAGATTGTGTACTTTTAGCGACGAAATCTCTTTTCCTCGCCATATTTCCTCGCAATAGGCCTTCCGTGTTGTAGTGAATGGGTTTGGGACCTCTATGGAAAGGAAAGGTTACTCGAAGCAGCCGACCCGAAACTAGGCCCGGATTTTGATGAGCGAGAAATGGAACGATTGATGATTGTTGGTCTTTGGTGTGCTCACCCGGATCACAATTTCCGACCTAAAATCAGACAAGCAATTCATGTGCTTAATTTTGAAGCCTCAATGCCCACTCTCCCACCAAAACTGCCCGTGCTATCATTTTTTCCTCTTCCATTGGACACTACTACCAATAGTTCGAGCATCAGCCAAAACCAATATTCAAGCAACACAGGTTCTTCTAAGTTCACCTCATCTTCTACTGCTTCGTCTTCATCAAGGAAAGTCTTGAATAAAGAGTAAGGGCGATTGGAGCCAATTAATGATTTTTAGATTCTGGATTGTGGATCGTAATTTTTTGGATTATTATGAGAGTCTGTAAGTTGGTCCAAAAAGTATGTGTAGTCCATTTTCTTCCTATTTGTCTTGTTTGTTTTTTATTTCATGATTCTATTAATTTTTAGAGGTTGTGTAGATTGACTTTTTAATCTCCAGGTTCGGGATTAACTTGCTCTTATATCTATTGTTGTAACGTTTGCATTTTATCGTCAATAGAAAATCTTTGTACTATCTAGGACTTGAGTTAATATATAACCAATATTCCAGCATGAGAATTAATGCAAGTCTTAATTGTAGGAACCTCTTATGTGGGTGGCAAATCCACCTCAGAACCTCACTCCCGCGTTTCTTCCTTGGAACCTCGCACCCGGGCTCATTCCTTGGAACCTTGCTCCTATTGAGAAAGGAACTAGCTTCCAACTAGGATAACCTATTAGATATATAAATCCAAAAAAAAAAAAAAACCAAAATAAAAGACACCAAGCAAGAGAAAAGACAAAGTAATGATAAGATATTATAAAAATATTAACTTATATTTGCTCAATTACTTAATATATAACCAAAATATTACTTAGTCACTTAGACCAACCTTTTGCAATAGACATGAATTACACATAATAATATTTACTTGCATTACATATTTTCATGTACTAATAAAAGTGCACGTGAGATGCACGTGATTATTTATTGTGATACTATCTTGTAATGAAATCCCTCAAGCATACAACCTTTTTAGAGGGTATTCATTCTGATATCGCACAAGGAGAGGATCTCCGCTCAGGCGGGGCCGCAATAAGAGGAGAAAAAAATTGACAGAAATGAACTTTTTGATTATTGATCATGTATATTGAAAATAGAGTTCATAATTTAGTTAGGTATATATGCTAAAAAATTGTCCTGACTATTAAAATCACAGAACATGATATAGGCTTCTTACTTTGGCCCTTATTTTACCGGTTGCTACTGCCACAATAGAGAGAGCGTTTTCCGCTATGAAGATTATAACTAGAAAAGTGAATTACACATAGTTCAAATTTTCGACCTCACTTATCGAAAATTCTGGCTCCGCTATGGCCATAGGGGCCACTTAGTTGGGATGCCTACTTTCTCGTTGTGACGCCATCATGCCCATGGTCGTCCTTTCTTTTAATCGTTGTGATCCTATGTAAATGATTAATTGATTCCTCTTGCCAACCAATAAAAGAAAACTCCTAGTACTGTATTTTAGCTTAAGCTATTCGTCAGTCAAGTTAGATTTATTAGCTTGACTTGTAGAGTCAAGTCTAGAGCATAACATAACCTTGAAGAAAAAGTAACATTTGGCGGGCGGTAAATCCAAGATGTTTTAATGCAGACGAGATGTTGGCAAAAATTAAGAGTCTTCTTCTTTCTAATTTGTTTAGTTGGGAGTCGAGGGAAAGCTCCTTCCCTGATCAATTTCTTGACATGTTAAATATATATTTCTAGTGCTTAGAATTGCGTATGGGCACTCTAGACGGAGTATATTTTTTTGGCCATTTTTTCTTTGCTTTGTTTGTCCATGGGTGGTATATATCCCTTTGATATCTTTTCAAAAAAGTTACTCATCCACACCAAAAAAAGAGATAAAAAATTGTATATTTCTCTTCCCAAGTGTTGAAATAATTGAACTGAATGATTATGTTCATTTTCAGTTCAATTAAGCAAAAGGGGACCATAACTATCTCAATTCGTGGTTACATTGTTGAACAATAGCGATAGCAGGGGTGGCATTTACTCACGATTTAATGGGTGGAGAAATGATTCACAATACTTGTACATCGTAGGCCATGATCTTGCATGAGAATATTCAAACCTGCAAAGAATTCTCCAAGTGAAAATAATATCAAAAAATCAGCAATGAGTGTATATTCCAAGTCCAGATGTATCTTTCGACTTGAATTCCAGCCACCTCAATGATTCCGACTGATATGGCAGTTGAATTGTTCGCGACATTTAGGTTCGGCGTGCTGTATTTTGAATTCCTCGAGTTTTTCATCGATCTGTCCAAATTGGAGAAATGTCCACGTTTTGAAACACTTCATAAAAATAGTCCATCGCGCATTATCAAAATGTGTGATGTCTATCTGGTACATACGAAATGCATTTTACAGAGCTTGCGTGGCAACAAAATCCATAGAGGCAAATAACGCATTCTGAAAATGCATTTTTGTAAATAAATAAAAGCCTTTCAAGAGGCTCCATTTGAGTCATTGAAGCAATTGGAAACATCGGTGCCAAACACTGTGTTGCGGAATATGCGTCAATGGTGCGTTTAGTAACCTTTTCAGTTTTTAATTTTTTATTTTTAAGAGGTGGACCACAATCACATGTATAATTCTTACAGAGACTAGTCTACCTTGTGGCGGGACCCACAATTGCATGTATAATTCTTACAGAGACTAGTCTACCTTGTGATAGGATACACAAATGGCATTAATCGCATGTATAATTCTTACAGAGACTAGTCTATCTTGTGACGGGACCCACAAATGGCATTTTGAGGGTTTTTTTGTTTCCTTCCTTATGGAAGAAATTAGTACTTCCGTATTTAGAGCAATACTGTGAAAATAAGTAGTCTTTTTTGGGTGTGCATCAGAAGCTGATAATGCAAGGGCTTCATGGATATGTTTCATGTTTTACTTCATGTCCCGTTTGCTTCCCTTTATTCTTTCAATCCTGTGTTGTTGTTTTCGGTTTGGGTTTATATTGGTTGGTTTCTTGCCAACTTTTGTAGAGTCTAAGGTGGCATATGATTATGGAGTTGGGGCAGTGGCGTAGCCAGGAATGAATATCTCTGGGGGACTACAGAAATACCACCTTTTTAAAAAAAAAATCTGTAACAAAATGATACGACAATATATACAAACTTTCTTCGCTAAAAATACTAGCAAAAACCAACATATTCATCAACTTATATAAGAGTTAATAAGCTATCCACAAATACTAACAAAAACGATCGTAGTCATAAACAAAAGTTAGAAACGGTGGGGGACCCGGATCCTTTGTTTGACTACTATACGACATCATTTTGGGTGTTGAAACGGCAAGATAGAAACTTTCTTTTCATTTGGTTGTATGGTCTTTTTGGGGCTCTTTAGCGAGAGCCCTAGAGCTAAAAAATAATTAGTATGACATTCTACGATGAAATGATCAGAAAAATATGATCTTCGCTCCGGTTCAAAAGAATTGAAAATTGGAACACTTGATTTTCTTAGATTATTTATATATTAAAAAATGTGATCAAAAAAATTAATTTTTCAATTTCCAATCCGCTTGAACCGGTGTGAAGATTTTATTAATTTTCTGATTATTTTATCCTAAAGGGTCATAATTATTTTATAGCTATAGGATTCTCATTGGAGAGTCAGGCCTTGTTTTATAGCAGTGATAGACGAGTGAGATTTGTAAGAAGATATGATTAGGATTGAGATTGATAATGAGAAGGGATTAGCAATGAGTATATTTGTTTGAAATGGGATTGGATGATGAGATTATTCATAAATCCGCCGCTGAGTTGGGGGGCCCACTTGGTTGGGAACTTGGGATGCCTGCATTCTCGTTGCGATGCCACATACCTTGCCCGTGGTCCTTTCTTTCAATCGTTGTGATCCTGTGTCAATGATTAATGAATTCATCTTGCCAACCAATAAAAAAAAACTCCTAGTTCTATATTTTAGCTTAAGCTAGCCAATAAGATTCCGTCAGTCAAGCTAGATATATTAGCTTTATTTGAAGAGTCAAGTCTATAGCATAACATAACCTTGAAGAAATGGTAACTTTTGGTGGGCGAGAAATCCAAGATGTTTTAATGGGGATGAGATGTCATTCCCAAAAATTAAGAGTCTTTTTCTTTCTAATGTGTTTAGTTTGGAGTCGAGGGAAAGGTCCTTTCCTGATCAATTTCTTGACATGTTAAATATATATTTTTGGTGCTTAGAATTGCGTATGGGCTTTCTAGACGGAGTATATTTTTTTGGCCATTTTTTCTTTGCTTTCGTTTGTCCATGGGTGGTATATATCCCTTTGATATCTTTTCAAAAAAGTTACTTATCCACACAAAAAAAAAAGAGTTAAAAATTTGTATATTTCTCTTTCCAAGTGTTGAAATAATTGAACTGAATGATTATGTTCATTTTCAGTTCAATTAAACAAAAGGGGACCATAACTATCTCAATTCGTGGTTACATTGTTGAAAAATAGCGATAGCAGGGGTGGCATTTACTCACGATTTAATGGGTGGGGAAATGATTCACAATACTTGTACATCGTAGGCCATGATCTTGCATGAGAATATTCAAACCTGCAAAGAATGCTCCAAGTGATAATAATATTAAAAAAATCAGCAATGAGTGTATATTCCAAGTCTAGATACATGCATCTTTCGACTTGAATTCCAGCCACCTGCATGATTCCCGATAGATATGGCAGTTGAATTGTTCGCGACATTTATGTTTGGCGTGCTGTATTTTGAATTCCACAACTTTACGACTACACTCCACTTTATTTCCAAAGAAAAGAAAGGGAAAACAGATCATAAGAAAGTTTTGGTTTCAATACGATTTTACCTCATGTTGTTCCAAACAGTACTGTTATTAGGCAATAACAAGTACCTAAGTAACCAGCTGACAATTGCTTTCCAAGAAAGTCCACACACAACATATACTTCCATGTAGAAATAGCAGAATCTGCTGATATATGAAGCACAAGGAAAACAAGGAAGGCTTAAATACCTTTATGGTCCTTATAAAATAGTCACCAATTCAATTTCGTCCTTGTAAAAATTTTTGTTTCAATTTTACCCTTACACTTTGTGACGAAAGTCAATGTTACCCTTTCCATCCAAAATGGATGGAAATCTCACAAGTGGCTAACGTTTGGCTGAGGTGGAGTACAAAGGGCACTCATATTTTTTCTCACTCTACACACCTTTACCAAAGCACACATAAACCACCACCGGAGATGGCATCTACTCCGGCCATCTTTGCCGACGCCAACGTTAACGTTCTCTACTCTGGCTGTCTCCTATTGTGCTACTTCTCCCTCCACCAATCCCCAACTTTCCCATTTGCCTCAGTAGCTCGAGCTCGTTCCCCTCCTCCGTCCACCACCTCACAACATCTCTTCTCCATCTTTGATTGATGACACCCAACTCCATGTTCTCCCTCAATTTTCTGGCCCAGCAATTCGAAAAACCCTAGAAATTTTGGTATATTTTGGAACCTGAAATTTGGGGGTAATACTTGCAAAAGTTGGGATTTAAGAGTTCATATATTTCCTATATTCCTCGCAGTAATTTGGTGCATCAATAGCTGGGTGTTTGAATTTGTTGTTTGGGAATGCACTCAAAGAACCACTATAAAAGTCACCAAACCTTGAACGTGTGTCGGACCTGTCGGTCTTCAAACCGGCTTCCACCAGGAGATTAACCATGTCATCTGAGTTTTTCAACTTGGTCGCAACCCGGTTAAAATGCATCCTGAGTCCGGAACTCGGTTAAAATGCTTCTCGGCCGCTTAATTATGTTCGCTTCAGTGAACAACCCATGGATTTTCGAATTTGATTTGCCTTTGACTGAAACCCACTTGTCATTCAAAACCACTTTGACTTGGTACTACTCTCCCTATATTAGATGCCTTAACAGTGAACACAGTGTGGCAAATTGGGTTCGGCCATTGGTAACTAGAAGCCGAAATGTACGTACATAATTCCACTCCCAAGATGGCAAAAATTGCAGCATTTTATTGAACCCATTAAAAAAATATAAAGTTAGGAGAGAGAGTGATCAGAGAGATAGAGAGAGTGAGTTTGTAAACCCAGCAAATCTGTATACATATGCTGCATTTCAGATAAATTCAACAATTGAATTTACCCCCCCAAAAAAATCGAGAATTGTATAGAGGGACAAGCAATGGAGTTGTTCTATGAAGGTGGTGGTGGTGGGTGGATGTGTCAGATGGGGATGAGTGGATGGGACCAGCTGGGTTTGGCTTGGGTTTAGGATTAGGTGTTAATTTGAAAAGAACTGTGCTATCTGCACAGATTGTGAAATCTGTGCCAGCGTGCACAGACCTATTTTATACTTGTTTTGGATTTTAAAAAAATAGACGGAGTCGCTCATTTTGTTTAAAATACTTTATTTATGATCCCTACCAGAAATTAACTAACTAGAATATGGTAAGAGTGTCTAAGAAACATGCAACTTTGTCTCAGAATTCAAGCTTAAATTTTTGGACAAAATTGGATGTTTTGTATCATGCCTTACCGATATTCTATTTTGTTGATTTTTATAGGGACCATAAACAAAATATTTTTTAAACAAAATGAACGGGTCCGATCACTTTTTTGAGACCCAAATTTGGCCTAAAAGAAGTCTGTGCGTGCTTGCATACCAGGTGGCAAAACATGTCAGCTCCATGCTGCTTTAGTAAAACAAATATGAGTGCCCAGTTGAACTCCCCCTCAGCCTGCCGTTAGCAACTTATGAGATTGCCGTCTATTTTGGATGGAAAGGGTAACATTGACTTTTGTCGCAAAGTGTAAGGGTAAAATTGAAACAAAAAATTTTACAATGACGAAATTGAAACGGTGACTATTTTATAAGGACCATAAAGGTATTTAAGCCAACAAGGAACTAGCTATACCCTGTACATAGAATCCTGTTATTACGGTGACCTCAAACACTAACAAAAACAAACTACTCTAGCGGATTTCGAGTTCCTTGGCGATTTTTAGCACAGAGCTTTACACTGTGAAAAGAATATTGCCGACTGTAGTATAAGAGAGTGCTGTTGGATTTCAGTAGATGCTGTAACATAGTTTTAAATCGCGGTATTAGTCGCCGTCGCGGTATCGGTCGCAGTATATCGGTATCGGGATATATCGGTGTTACGTTGCGGGAATCGGATGTTGTGGTCGTGAATTTTTAAAAATCATCAGCAACATGTATAAAACTTGAAAAATATACTTTTGCGGCTTTTGCCCCCAACATTGGCTTAAATTATCACATTTTAATTAATTTAAAACATGTAACAGCCCATTCTCTTCATGTGAAATATCCGATAATCACTAGCTACAACTTGTTTATGTTGGAACTTTAGTGTGTATTTGTAAAATATGGTGTTTTTCTCTAGTCCCACATTGACAAGTTACAAAACTTTTATCTACTTTAAATGAATTTGCACTTTAGTGGGTTTGTAAATGAGGACTCAAGGAGAGGTCTCACGCGCTCAGGAAAATGAGCGGCAATTTGAAAAACTGATTCGAAAATCAGTTTAACCGGGTGCGCATCACGAGTTAATCGCGTAGGGGGGGTGCAAATCCGGGATTTGATCCTCGCGCACGCATACGGTTAAGCCATCCTGTACAAACCGGCCGATATTAAAATCTATGTGCTGTAAGCTAAGCAGCCTTTCACCGTGCTCCATTCTTGGCATAATGAACAATATCGAAGAATAATGCCGGAAGGGTTAAGTTGGTCATGATTTAGAATGTACTCGCACTTCCATATAATCATTTGCACGGAATACAGTTATGGGATTTCTTTTCCCTGCTCGAGAGTAACGAGAAACCAAGGCAAGGGAGGAGAATGGAGTTGTGATTGAAGAAAAACACGGGGAAAAAAATTGTAATGTGCTTGGATATATTAAAGATTTGTGGAGTGATTTGTTGATGGTAAAGAAGATGTTATGGATTTGCCTTCCCAAATTCAAGGTGCGCTCCACGCACAGCCTAAAGGAGCCGTTATTTTCGCATGGAAATCTATGGCCAAACTCCCAAGTCAAGTCTTTGCATTAGACATTTGTGCAAATTAATTACCTATACCATGGTGCACTGACAACGACAAAGAGTGGAATCCAGGGACGGTGCTCCATGGAAGGGTGGGGTGCCAACGGCCATGGCACCTGGTAGCTTTCAGATTACAAGACCCATGCATGTATATTTCTTACTGAGACTAGTCTACCTTGTGATGGGACCCACAAATGGCATTTTAGTACTTCCGTAATATGAGCAATACTGTGAAAATAAACAGTACGTCTTTGTTTTTTTTTTTTTTCTGGTCAAATAAACAATCTTTTTTGGGTGTGCATCCGAAGCTGATAGTGCAGGGGCTTCATGGACATGTTTCATGTTTTAGTTCATGTCCTGTTTTCTTTCCTTTATTCTTGTAATTCTTTGTGTGTTGTTTTTGTTTTGGGTTTCTATTGGTTGGTTTCTTCCCAACATTTTAGAGTCTAGGGTGGCATATGATTATTGGAGTTGGGGGTCCACTTGATTGGGATGTTCGCTTTCTCGTTGCGATGCCGTCATGCCCATGGTCCTTTCTTTTTAAGCATTGTGATCCTATGTCAATTACTAATGAATTCCTTTTGCCTAAACTCCTTACTACTATATTTTAGCTTAAACTAGCCAATAAGAAATTCTATCAGTTAAAGTTAGATTTATTAGCTTTACTTGTAGAGTCAAAGGCTACAGCATATCATAACCTTGAAGAAATGATAACATTTGGTGGGCGAGATCCAATTTATTTTAATTCGAACAAGATGTCGTTGCCAAAAATTAATAGTCTTCTTCTTCTAATTTTTTTAGTTGGGGGTCGAGGGAGAGCAATCCTTCCCTTGATCAATTTCTTGCCACGTTAAATATATGTTTTTGACTTTTTGGTGCTTGGAATTGGGTATAGGCTCTCTTGCGGAGTAGTTTTTATTTTTTTTAGCTTTTTGTCCTTTGCTTTCTTTTGTACATGGGTGCACCTTTTGATACATTTTCTAAAAAAATTGTTACTTATAAATAAATCAAAAGTATATTTCCGCAAATACAAGTCCGGCTAAATACAACCATAGAAAACTCAGAAGTGACTTTTAACTTGGATTCCCTAAGTTTACTTGGAATAATTTAGTCCACACAGCGGTTTTTAATTGAACCATGTCACCAGCTCTAGCATTCTAAAATCTGGCAAACCTATGTACCTCTAGTTAGCTTGGCTTGTTGATGAAGAAAATTACAGCCAGAGTCAAGTTTCAAAAGACACGACTGATTTGCAACAATCTTAACTTCACAGGAGGTTCGGATAATGAGACCTAGAGAGTACTTAAAAAGTATCCGGAACTATACAAAAATTAAGCAAATCGACTTTTACACTGTCGACAAATATGGGATATGCAAACAAAACTTGTACATCATAGAAGAAAATATTCAAACCTGCAAAGAATTCTCTAAGTGATAGCTCAACCATATATACTGCCTCTATAAATGCCTTTTTTTTTTTTTTAATTTTATGCTTCAACGGTAAATACGGCCTGACCCCAAGAAATTGTCAAGGTTCAAACTTGGGATGCGGGGTTTTCTTGCAATAGAGGATTATCATGCAATGATTTTACTCTCTCTATAAACACTTCCCCCATTCACTTAATTGCTCTTCATCCCAACTGCCTCTCTCGCTCTTTGGTGTACATTTTCTCGGGAAAAAGTCTACCTTTCCAATCAAGACAACTACGTCTATGGTGCACGGAAAAACACGCGAAGACTTGGAACATCGAAAATTCTGGCTCCGCCATGGGGGCCACTTAGTTGGGATGCCTACTTTCTCATTGTGATGCCATCATGCCCGTGGTCCTTTCTTTTAATCATTGTGATCCTACGTCAATGATTAATGAATTCCTCTTGCCAACCAATAAAAGAAAACTCCTAGTACTGTATTTTAGCTTAAGCTACTCGTCAGTCAAGTTAGATTTATTAGCTTGACTTGTGGAGTCAAATCTAGAGCATAACATAACCTTGAAGAAAAGGTAAAATTTGGCGGGCTAGAAATCCAAGATGTTTTAATGCGGATGAGATGTCGTTGCCAAAAATTAAGAGTCTTCTTCTTTCTTATTTGTTTAGTTGGGAGTTGAGGGAAAGCTCCTTCCCTGAATTTCTTGACATGTTAAATATATATTTCTGGTGCTTAGAATTGCGTATGGGCTCTCTAGACGGAGTATATTTTTTTGGCCATCTTTTCTTTGCTTTGTTTGTCCATGGGTGGTATATATCCCTTTGATATCTTTTCAAAAAAGTTACTCATCCACACAAAAAAAAAAGAGATAAAAAATTGTATATTTCTCTTCCCAGGTGTTGAAATAATTGAACTGAATGATTATGTTCATTTTCAGTTCAATTAAACAAAAGGGGACCATAACTATCTCAATTCGTGGTTACATTGTTGAACAATAGCGATAGCAGGGGTGGCATTTACTCACGATTTAATGGGTGGAGAAATGATTCACAATACTTGTACATCGTAGGCCATGATCTTGCTTGAGAATATTCAAACCTGCAAAGAATTCTCCAAGTGATAATAATATCAAAAAATCAGCAATGAGTGTATTTTCCAAGTCCAGATGTATCTTTCGATTTGAATTCCAGCCACCTCAATGATTCCGACTGATATGACAGTTGAACTGTTCGCGACATTTAGGTTCGGCGTGCTGTATTTTGAATTCCTCGAGTTTTTCATCGATCTGTCCAAATTGGAGAAATGTCCATGTTTTGAAACGTTTCATAAAAATAGGCCATTGTGCATTATCAAAATGCGTGATGTAGACTATCTCGTGCATACAAAATGCGTTTTACAGAGCTTGCGTGGTAAAAAAATCTATGGAGGCAAATAACGCATTCTGAAAATGCGTTTTTGTAAATAAATAACAGCCTTTCAAGAGGCTCCATTTGAGTCATTGAAGCAATTGGAAACATCGGTGCCGAACATTGTGTTGCGGAATTTAAATTCGGATCGGATTAAATATGTTATCAATCCGATCCGATCCGATCCGAACTTTATTTTTTATTTTATATATTTTTTAAAAAACTGTAAATTTTATTTTGAAAAAAAATGTTTAAGAAGTTGTATTTGTATTTTTGGAAAATAATTTTTTTGAAAAAAAAAAATTTTGCTGAAATTTTCTAAGTAAAAAAGTTTTGGATCGGATTACTCTACACAGTTTTCCACATATGCCTGAAATGTTGAATCGAGTGTCATTTTGAACGCCGAGCAAAAAAAAAAATGTCATTTTGAACCTTTAAACATTAAAAAAACCAATTTTAATAAAATGAAAGTTGTACCCCTTTGTATTATTATTCAAACCCAATTTGAAAATTGAAGCAACTAGTGTTTTTAAGACCATTTGTATATATCAAAAAATATGATTTTGCACTGGTGCAAAAATCTTATTTTTTATCATATTTTTTTATAGGGTTATAATTAATTTTTGTCTCTAAGGTTATCATAATTAAGTTATTGCCCTTTATTTGGGATCCTAAAGAACATACTCCCTCCGTCCCTTATTTATGGTCCTGTATTCCATTTTGGGCTGTCCCTTAATAAGTGTCCATTTTATAAAGTTAGTGGGTAAAAGTTGATGAATTGTCTATTTTGTCCCCAAAAATAGATTCCTTTTTGAAAAGTAAGTGAGTAAAAGTGTAATGATGATGGGTAAGTAGGGAAAGTGGGGGAAAAAGTTGATGTGAAAGGTATGATGATGATGTCTTTTTAATAAGTTGGAGTTACGAAGCAGGATACTTAAAAAGGGACGGAGGGAGTATATTTAATTATGAGGACCCTAAAAATAAAAATTAATAATGACACTTTAAAATAATATGATCAAAATAATAAGATATTTGCACCGATTCAATCAAATTAAAAATTATAGTACTTAATTTTTTAATATATAAACGGTCGGGGGGTTTTGTCCATTCGAGCGCTTTTTTTGGGGGCACTGTAAATAGGGGGTATATTCCAATGCTTTTGCTTGGACGCTGGGAAGCGATCGGCCTATTTTAGCACTTTTGCTTAGGCACTGGGAAGTGGTCTGCCTATCCCAACACTTTTGCTTTGAGCGCGCTGGAAAATTCCCATTCCAGCAGCGGATAGAAAAAGTGTTAGCATAGACCTCTTATTGTAGCACTTTTTGAAAGCATTGGTCGAAAAAGCGCTCGTATTGATCAAATTTCTTGTTGTGATTTATGGGTGTGGATTCCGATACTTCTCCGCTACTTTTCCGTGATAGTTTAGTTCCATTGTTTTCTTTTGTCATTATTTATTTAATTTTTAATTTACAAATCAATCACAAATTTTATCAACTAAATTAGCGTTCAGCCAATTTGAACAAAATTTTGTCACTAATTATTTATTGCATGCATGTTCTTCCAATGGAGATTCCCGTGCATGGCAACATAATTGGCTCCCAATTCCATGGCTAAACTGAAGGATAAACCGTGCACCTATGCGCAGAGTGCTCATAAATATGTCTCATTCTTTATATATAGAACAGATTTATTATACACATGCGGAAACATCCCAACAATCTTGGAGGAAACACGTTCATTATTGCAACCAGTGCTCAAAGATTGCATTTAGCTGCCCCGAAAAGCAGTGGGAATCACCAATATTCATAAACTTCAACTCTCAATAATGAATTAAGTTGAAATACTTAGATAAGGTAAATACAATGATTTTTATCACCATTCTTGTTATTATATCACCTATTTTTGCTCCACTTTTCAACGTTACCGTTCTTGTGGGTTATGTAGCTGGCACTACGCGAACAAAATGTGATGCCCCAGTAATGGAAAAGTATGCGAAGACTTAATTGGAAGACTTGTTCCATAACCACAAATCCATCTCCTTAATTTGAGGGATTCCAATCAAGACAAATATGGTCTATGGAAAAGTATGCGAAGACTTGTTCCATAACCGCTAATCCATCTCCTTTAAGAGAGAGAAGAGAAAGCGAAAGAGATAGGGCGGGCTATAACGAGACTTTTTATGTAACAGTGGCAGCGGTCATGAATACATCTATTACCAAACGATTTGTCATTGGTTGCTTCCTCGATCCCATAATAAATGCATCTTGGAATTTCGCTCTTTGGTGTCCATTTTCTCGGGAAAAAGTCTACCTTTCCAATCAAGACAACTATGGTGCACCGAAAAATACGCGAAGACTTGGAACATCGGGAAATCCTTTTGAGTGAAAAAGTATGCAATGACCGACTGATCATTCTGAGATTACAATACTAATGGGAGCAGCTCGAGGATCAGCACGGTCCGACTTGTTTAGTAATCGAGTCGAGATTGAGCTCGAACTTTAGGCTCGTGTAGTAAACAAGCCAAGCTCAACACTTAAAAGTTTGGCTTGGCTGGAATCGTTTATAAAGGACTTGTTTTGTAATTGAAGTGGCTCAGCTCGTTGACGCACTAGCTCGAGCTCGAGTTTTAGGATGGTTTGGTAAATGAACCTAGTTGAAAACTTGGCTCATTTGCACTCTTACGTAGCCATACGTGTGGCAGCACTCTGTTTTTTTTGGAGAAAGTGCTTGATTGGGGAATAGAACAGAGAGGATGATCATCCCGTTCGTTTTGGAATTTGGATTTGGATTTGGATGTGTAGCTAATGAGTGTAGAGTGAAATAAAATAATGATTAGAAATATTGGTAAAAGTTGGAGAGAGATAGAGAGAAAAATATGAGTAATGATTGTAGTGAAATAGAATAATTATTAGAATTCAAAATTTAAAACCCTTAAGCCCTTGTTCGGTTATGAGTTTGGAAAAAAATTTCCAAACTCAAACCCACTCATTACCTATATTTCAATCATTACTTTCATTTCTCTCTCCACTTAATACCCATATATCCAATCATTAATCTAATTTCTCTCTCTATCTCTCTCTACTCATTTCCTCTATCACCAATTATTATCCTTTTTTCTCTTCTCATTTATTACCTAAAAATCAAACCAAAATTTTTTCCAAACCCACACAACCAAGCAAGGCAAACAAATGGAGTCACGTGACTCTACTCCATTCAGCACAATATTCCAAAAAAAATTGTTAGAAGGCCACCCGCGCTTGTCTTGGCCTGATGGGGACTATGAATGCATGCGGGTCTGACAGTTGTGAAAGGAGTAATTTATATGAGAAAAGCTTTTTTACAGAGACTATGTAAAGAAGGCTTTTACGAAGGCGAATAATCTCACATGTTCAAAAGTATTTTGAGCGGTTCAAATTTTAAATAAATAATTTGCACAAATTGTTTATTTAAAATTCGAACCGTAAATTACAAAGACGAATGGCTGGATTGGGCAGCGCGAAAACCTCTTTTACGGACCCTCCGTCAATAAGGCAACCTCAATTTACATTCCTATCTTCTTTTTGGCCCAACTCTTGCTATGTCTTTCCCAGCAATTACCACCTAATTAAAGAAGTCACTGCAGGCTCCCATCCAGTTTTGGCCTTTGTGGGCCCATTTGGAGCCCTAAAAAATTATCACAATCGTTCATTTTGTAGAACTCGTCGAATTTTTTAATCACGTAAAAAATTAGCTTCGTTGAACATTGATAGATACATGATCAACACACATTTGTACAAGAAAAAAAATACTCCATCCGTCCCATTTTCATTGTCCATTATTCAGTTAGTCTCTTTTATGTCTTTTTTCTATATCTTTTAGTGTGGAGCTTGAAAAATATGCAATATGGATCTTATTTGATAGATCTTGATTAGTTTTATAATACAAAGTCCTCAAAATTATGAAAAACATTATAAATTGAAAGATATAAACAATTAAAAAATGACACACAATTCAAAAATGGATAATAAAAATAAGACAGATGGAGTAAAATTTAAGTTTTGAATTATTATTATTTTATTTCATTTTTCTTGTACAAATATGTTTCGATCAAGTTTGGAGGGGTAATAGGATATATAGGGAGGCTAGAGGAACAGACGCAAGAGGAGGAGTTTGACGTTGATCAGCTTTTCTCCACTTCTCCTCTTTTGGTTCATTTTAGGTCCATCAAAACATTTTTTTTCTCGGCAACGGAAGGTTTTATTAATCATTCAAAAGATACAACGATTAAAAAAAAATAGGGGATTAAAAGATACATTAAAACTGTACTTTATCTATCCATGAAAAAAGTACTCCCATATATTTTTTTTTTCAACAATGGGTCCATCTAGTAAACCGGTCAATGTTATTTTAGATTCAACTCATGCAAAAGTCTCTACTTCTACAATTAAACAAATCAAAATCCAAAAATAAAATAAAATAAAATAAAGTTGACTAGGAAAATTCCCCAACTGTATACTGTATGCGTTAAGAGCATGAAGCTCATGCGTTAAGAGCATAAAGTTGACTAGGAAAATCCAAAAGTCTTTTGGTTCGTTTTCGGTCTATTTACTGTATGCGTTAAGAGCATGAAGCTCATGTCTATACAAAAGAAAATTATCCCTTTTGCTTTATGTGTTTATATCTTTATTGATGGACGGTGTTTAGATTCTTTTCTTCGATATTTTGGATGTACTTTGCAAGTGCCGGATGACTTTCGTGAATGGAAATCGTTCCCCGATCAAAATAAAAACACAATTTTTGCCCCTTTTGCTACTGATATGCAATTTCCCTATTCTTAGAGCATTCGCAACGTAATAATCAAAATCAAAAGATTGCTAAAATTAGCAATGTATGTTTAAAAAAGTGCTCATATTATAATAATCAAAGTTAGCAACCTCCTAACCAATAATCAAATTTGGGCATTTGAATAATTAAAAGTAACAATATAGAATTTCACATTGCTAATTTTAACAACCCTCTAAATGAATAATCAAAACCTAGCGTGGCAAGTTTTAATTATTCACTTTTAATTATTACATTGCGGATGCTCTTATAGGTTCACCTCATCTTCTACTGCTTGATGATCTCCATCTCGATCACTTTCGCATTTGTCTTCCTATTGGCCTTCCATAAGAGTCGTCATGCAAGTTTTTAACTTTCAGGCTCTATCGCCTTGTCTGTTTTTGCTATCCCCAAACGATAACAGAAGACATTTGTTTTAATATTAATTACTTTCTCTGTCCCTTTTTAAATATTCTGCTTCGTAATTCTAACTTATTAAAAAGACATCATCATTACACATTTCACATCAACTTTTTCTTAAACTTTCCATACTTACCCATCATCATACACTTTTACTCACTAACTTTTCAAAATGAAATATATTTTTAGGGATAAAATAGAAAATGCATCAACTTTTACCTCCTAACTTTACAAAATGAACACTTATTAAGGGACAGCCCAAATGAAATACTGAATACTAAATAAGAGACGGAGGGAGTAAAATACATCAAGTAGAAGACTCATTCCTGGACATGGAACCAAGCAACCATGATGGCGGGGACTCAACCCAATATGTATAGAGCTGTCGACGGTCTGGATTGGATTGAATTTCTATGAGTCTAATCTTAATCTGTATCTCATGATTTTTAGAAAATGCAATCCAATTCTAATCCAAAAGTTTCACGGTTCAGATCCAATCCGAACCGTGAGTCACAATTCGGTCCCGGTTTTATCCACGGATTTCCTTCCATAAAAATAAAATAACGTTATTGCCAACTAAAATGCAAAGTGCAAACACTTATTAGTTACATGCCACAACATTATACTATTATATCAAGTTAGTTTAAATCCACGCAGCAAGGTGGCAATCAAAAAAAATTTTGGGTTTTGTCTTTCGAACTCCAGAGCACGTACTGTGTGTGTATATATATATCTATTTACATTTTTTTTTTTACAAAATACTAACAATTTACCCCTTAAGTTTTAGATATTGTCACATTAATGTAAAATTGTTTAAAAAAAAACATAACAATTAGTAAAGTTATACGAGTAATTATTTATAAGTATTACACACACATATATATTTTTTTATTTTTTAAATATCTCATGGTCCGTTTCGGTTAATCCGCGATTTTGAAATGAAAATTCAATTCTCATGTATAGAAGTTTAACCAAATTATAACTGAACATTTCATTGGTAACGTACAGTATGAGAAAAAAGATTTCGATTTCAATACAACCTCTACGTATGTGCAGACAAAAATACAGATGCATCACATATATTCAATAAAGAATTGTTGTCACTACTACAAAAACCTTAAAAGATGACACTCAAAAAATTGAAACAATGACAGTTTTTGTAAAACTGTCATCGAAAATATGATGGTAGACTTTTGATGACAGTCCATCTTACAAACTGTCATCTTTGCGATATAAGATGACGGTTTAGAATAAAAGTGACATTATTATCTTTTTCAAACTGACATTAAAACATGCGCTTCCGGAAGCCCATATGGGAAACCTTTTAATGACAGTTTTCCTTAAAAGCGACATTGAAACTAAGCCCTTTTAATGACAGTTTTAGTTAGAACTGACATTGCAGTTGATCATAAAAGATGACAGTCAGAAAGTGTCATAAAAATATATAAGATGATAGTTTAAAACTGTCATCTCATACTTTCAATGTCTACGATGACAGTTTCATCCAAAACTGACATTAAAAGTGCTCATCTTAAAATTTTCGAAAATATACTATACATGTTTTTGTTTGTCTTTTGTTAACAATAAGTGTGCTAGCTCAGATGGTAACATGCGCGCGAGGAACTGAAGTTCTTGAGTTCAAGTCCTGGGGCAAGCAAATATTTGCTGGCCACACAAGTGCTAAGTAGGCGACACACAAGTGCCACTGGGCGGCCATGCGAAAGGCATGTGGGTGCCACATGGGCGGCCACGCATTCGAAAGAGAATTGGTTTTTTTTTTTTTTTTTTCTTGAATAGAGAACAGATAAGATGACAGTTTAAATCCGTCATCTTTGCGATTAAAGATGACAGATTAAGACTATCATCTTTTATCACAAAGATGACAGGTTTAAACTGTCATCTTATATGTTTAATGACAGTTTTTTATTGTCATAACAAATCTAGACTTTTAATGACAGCTCCATAGATGACAGTTTCAAAACTGTCATCTTTCACGTTTAATGACACTTTTAAACTGTCATCTTTAACGATTATTGTAGTAGTGTGTAAGGTCCATTATAGAAATTTCTAACATGTCCAATCCACCTCATATTTTCAAAACATCTCTAGTCCAGTCCATTACTTTTTTTAAAGTCTCAAATCCACTTCATTTTTTGACAGGACAAAATTGTCCCTTTATTAAACTTTACACAACCACCACCACTACCACCGCCGCCGCCACCACCATCACCATCACCACTACACCACCACCACATCCCTGTTTGGGCTGAATTAGCTCAAATCAATTGACAAATGATTGTGTGCGGACGTGCCAGAAAAGAAATAACTTCAAAGAAGAAATTACTCTTTTCAAAATGATTTGAAACAACCAATCTCAATCAGGCAATTGTGTTATCCGTCCGATTACCTCAACTAAGAGGATTTTTCCTTAAGGTATCAACCAAATAAAAGATTGACGCGCTTCGAAATCAGAAAAGATGATTGAACACAAACAAACCCGAATCTAATCAAAGGTAAGATTGTATACAAACACTCTTAAGATTCTATCAAGAATAATAAGGAAATGCAAGCACACTGAATTTAATCAAAAGCGAACTTGCAAACAACTATTCTTTGGTAAGAAAAAACTTAAAGGAAATAAGAGAACTTGAATTTAATCGAAAGTAGTCTTACATGCAAATAAGCCTTCAACTTACAAAA
Source organism: Rhododendron mucronatum var. ripense (assembly GCA_019656295.1). Taxonomy (NCBI): domain Eukaryota; kingdom Viridiplantae; phylum Streptophyta; class Magnoliopsida; order Ericales; family Ericaceae; genus Rhododendron; species Rhododendron mucronatum. The sequence goes on from BPLT01000086.1 coordinate 469,240, forward strand.
AAGACCCTATTCTAAACTAAAAACTAATCTAAAATAGATCTCTGAGCAATCATTTTGTATGAATTGTCAGATGATATGGATTTTTTGTGTGTCTCTCTCTTCACTTGCTTCTTCTATTTATAGACGCTGAACCAGCCTTCGATCCCCACGTCTTCGATTGATATCCATATTGGCCGCATAAATCGGCTGAGAGGGGTCTTCGAACGGTTACCTTGATATTTCTAGAATTCTTTCCCCCCTGCATGCTTCGATAATGGTATTTGTGGCTTCATGCTTAAATAACGGTTCCCACTTCCAAGCAACGTGGGTTAGTGTCACACGTCTGGCTCAGAATAATTCCCTGCAATCATGTCCAACATTCATTATAAACCAAGACAGTAATGGCACCGTTCGATGTTTCCAAAGATCAATCAATGGCTTAAATCAAACTGTTTTTCAAACCATCCTTAATTATCGTCCAAACGCTGTCGGTTCCAATCAAAACGATACCGTATAGTACTAAAACAACATCATTATTAAACCCTGCAATCCTCTGTATCTCGGGTTCAATTAGGATGTGTTCTGATTGGTCAACACACTATTTGGTGCCACGTGTAACTTTCTTATTGGGTGGCATATTTTAGGATGTAAACACACCCCCCGCATTAACATTTTATTTAGGCTAAATAAATGTTAATGGCACACGTTCTCTGGCCATGTCCCTTCAAAACCGGATGCATGAAGCATGATAGGCTTCTATTCCCATGCACGTCTATTGAACTTCCCAGAGATAGTTACCATTATTTCCCTATAAATGGCAGTTAATGATAGGGTTTAACGAATCACATTACCCCTCATAAACCCTTTCGAATTTGAGTTTTCCTTTGTTAAGAAATCTTGCGTTTATGGACTCTCTTCCAGAAATCAATCTTATCTTAGCCAATCTCGATTGCCAAACCCCTTCTCCTCAAATGTCCCCTTCAAATTCTCCTCGAATGTTGGCAAGCAAAATCCTTTCGGATCGAACATTCCACACCCCCAACCCATCTCTCACAGGTTAGGACTCCTCTTTAACCCGTTCGAATTCGTTTGATGGGTCCAACTGGGGCTCATGGGAAGAAAACCCTACTAATACCAACACTGGCACCATTCTGGTCCGGTTCGATCAGCCCGATCCTACACCCCATAAATTTCATCATTTTCGAACTCTGTTCGCAAGCCAATTCCTACCCCTGAGCGGTAACGACACCGTTCACATGGGTATGCTCGAATCCATCTACTCCTCTCTCAAATTTTCCCCTTTCTTGAAACAAGAGGAAAATTACCTGGGGCCCGCCCCTTATTGCGACTTCAAACGCATGGCCCAAACCCAACGGTCCCTCTAGCTCACAGAGGTGCAAACCCCCCATTATCCAGCTGACTTCGAGGAAACCAACAAGCTGGCTCCTCTTCCTGAAGAGCCGTACTGGTTCGATGAGGTGAATAACCTTGCCCTCAATACCCCTCACTTCCAATGGCAATATGGTTATTCCATCTACCCTGCTGACAAAAGTAAAGCTCTGCAACTCCTGGCAGCCTTCTCTTTCCTGGACATTTCTATCCTGGAAAAAAAGTCCCACTAACCAATTTTAAGTGGGATTGTGAGACATTGGTGCTATGTTCCATTCCCTCCACGGTTTCCTATCAAATCCACTGCTTCCTGGACTTCTTGCCAGTGATCAAGTCATGGCTCGAAGCCAATACCGCTGCGTATTGCTTCGATCAAACCCTTCAAGACTATGCTCTGACTAAGGAAAGGATTGAGAAGCTGCATGACCAAATCCATAACTTCACTGCTGAGTCCTTCGAAGTGGTGCCTGGCCATGCTGATAAAAAGCTTCGAAGGCGCTTCAAAAGGCAACAAATGAAGCGTCCAACAAAGGAGGCTCGGCTTCGAAGGAAAGCCAAAGCTTTGGCGCTCCGCTTTAGGCCCCTGCTGGAGAAAAAATTGGAATCAGACGCCAAAGAAGACATGAGGAAAATGGAACTGAAATTCCTCCACTTTGCTTGGAACAAGTTTCATAGCCTTGTTACTTGGTCCTTCCCTCATTACTTCGAGAACAAGAAAACCACTCCTCAGCACTGAGGCCCTTCGAAGGCCTAATTTGTGCTTTTTTTTTTTTAGGAATTAGCCTTTCTCTTTCGTTCTTTTGTGTTTTTTTTTTTTGTAAATATGCAAAATTCCATTTCTGTTCTATGGTAGTTTTTCCCTTTTTAAATGAAATTCCCCCTTTTTTAACAATACGCTGGTCTTGGGATAATTGCCAAAATAACAACAATCCCAACAACCCCAAATCCTTCTAAAGTTAAAAAAAAGAAACATCAGCGAACCCCCAGAAATAGGCCCACTACAGGCCTGGCCCATTTGCATAAGTATAAAAGCGGAAATGATTCAAACCACCACATTACATTCCACGAATTCAAATCTTCCCAAAAATTGAATCCCTCTTATGTTCTCCTCTCCTCTCTTCTCCGGAAACGTCGAACTCCATTCCAAATCGATGGCTTCTTCCAGCCAACTGTGGGCACACGCCCCGAAAATCGCCCGATTTTGGTTTCGAATGGATATTGTTCGGGGGGCGGCCCTTTTGGAAAATAGCGCGGCGAAACGCTTCGATTCAGAGTCGCCACTCGGGTTTTAGCGGAAGAACACCCAAGGAACCGAACTCGAGAACGTTTGCTACGTTTTGCTTTGATTTGAAAAATGTTTGATTTGATTTGAAAAGGCGTAGACTAGTCCGTCGTCACCTTCGATATCTGAGGTTCGGGAGCCAGGTTACGAGAGGGGAAGGGTTTTATGGCACCCCTCTCGCCCAATCCGAAGATCGGTCTCTACTCGGGCATTTTATTAAAACGTTTGCATTTTTCTCTCATTTGATCATTTTTGGCCAGTTAGGGCGGGGGAACAGTTAATAGGGATTAATACTGTAACACGTTGCAAATTATATGGCAAAAATGTTTATGGATGCTGGTTTGCTCGCTTGAATTGAATTAAATGTAAGATCATAGATTGAGAACAAGCACTGCAGGAAGTCCGGTGGGATGATATACGCTGCCCGTCGGGTGCGTGAGCAGGCGACATGCTGGCACGCCATGGCCAAGCCACGACACGCCAGCACACCCTGCGCACGCCACCTTTAGGCTGGCGTACACTACCACACCAATCTCTTACAGCTCCTACTCTCAATCCTCTGGGCTCTGGAAGGGACCAGTGCACACCCAGGGCAAACCACGCAGTCTATAATATGGATCATGTGCATGTACAGACATAAGGGATGGCCAGTAGCCAAGAAAATAGCAAGACAGACCCCATAAACAGAGTGGGGATGAATAAGAGGCCTAGATTGAGCGGTGATATAAGGGCCAGGCACTGGCCTTTGACAAACGTGCCGTACGCCACCTATAGGGTCCGTACGCCAGGTTTGTATGTTGACCAGTGTTTGGCTTTACATCATCTGGGTTCTGGAACATGACCAGGAATATCCCAGAGGCCTTAAAAAGCAAGAAAGACGAAGGTATTGAAAACTACATTTGAACAGTTCTAAAATACAGAAAACATTAAACTGGTTATTTGCATGCTAGAAGGTGATGACATGAAGTAAAAAAGCAATAAAAGGACGTTTCATGATCCCCACGCCAGCTGTGCACATACAGCCAAAGGTGGCGTACGGCATGGCTAAGCTGGCATGCGCCATGAAGTGTCCTCTACGACTGATTTATTTTACCAGAGAGGGGTCTGGACTAGTATCAGTTACTAGCCAGAACCCTTCTGGTTCCCCTCAGGAACTGAAAACAGAAAGCAACACAAAGGTGGTATACCTTTGGTTGCAAGAGATAGAAGGATGGATTGAGCTTTGGATGTTGAAGATGGAGGGTGTGAAGTGACTGGACAGTGGAGAGGAGTGCGTACTGAACTTCTCTTTCTCTCTTCCCTTCAATGGGAGAGCAAAGAACAAGAGAGAAGAGAGGGATGGGCTTGGGTTCTTAATGAGGTTAACCTTTGCAAATGAATGCAAGGGCTTGCATTTATAGAGGAGAGAGGCTGAGACCAGGGGCTAATCAGCTGGGGTTAGGGTGGTTGGGTTAGGTTAGAAGGGAGCTCCCATGCATTAAATGCATGGGACTAGGTGATGGGTTGTGTAGGAGAGAGAGGGGGACGTCCCCTGCAAAATGCAATGATCAGGGGACTCTGCGCCGTACTGAGACGGTTGCAAAGCTTCGAGCACGTGACAGAAAAGCAGTGATTTGACCGGTCTTGACCATGCGTACGCCAGCTTTAACCCGGCGTGCGCCAGGTCAAACTGAGTCAACGGTCGATGTCCGACACGTGGCAATTTGCTGGCGCACGCCAAGAAGAACCTGGCGTAAGCAAGGTACGGTTTTGCTAGGGCTTATTTGGCTCTGGTTTTGAAGGGTTTTAAAAATGGGCTTGAAGGTGGGTTTGAAGGGAGAGAGTTCAACGCTCAAAGCTCAAATCCTTCCATCGACCTTGAACTGTTCTCGACCGTTTATCATCATCGGGTCAACAAAGAAAGCAAAAGGACTAATCCGGACAGTCCAGAATGGGGTGTCTACAGAAGCCCCCCTTTGACGGCACTTGGCGCACCATTTGGTTGAGTGGAGACAAGTAACGTCAAAGGTTGTCTAGACACCCTACTCCTGACTATCCTAAGCAAGATAAGGAAGACATGAATTTTAAAGAACCTGGTCGGTGAATTCAGCCAGACAGATTATTTGAGAAAGACTGCTGCCTGCGGAAGGCAGAAATTGGACGGGTGGACCGTCGTTGAATTGAAATCGGACGGGTGGACCATCGTTGAATTGAAATTGGACGGGTGGATCGTCGTTGAATTGAAATCGGACGGGTGGACCGTCGTTGAATTGAAATCGGACGGGTGGACCGTCGTTGAATTGAAATTGGACGGGTGGACCGTCGTTGAATTGAAATTGGACGGGTGGACCGTCGTTGATTTGAAATTGGACGGGTGGACCGTCGTTGAATTGAAATTGGACGGGTGGACCGTCGTTGAATTGAAATTGGACGGGTGGACCGTCGTTGAATTGAAATTGGATGGGTCTCTGCTTGGGGGGAAAGCCCATCAGAGGTACAAATAACCTTTTGGACCATTTGAGTCCCCACTTGAAGAAGAAAAACCTGATCCATGGCGTTTGGGCCCACGGCCCAACAAGACGTGGCGTACGGTACACATAACCTGGCGTACGCCAGGAATCTTTTATTGCCCGGTCCAGATCCAGGCCCAGACCCGGCCCAGCACGGTCCTTACGTCGTATAACTTCTGCAGAATGTCCGAAACCGCTCTAAGCGACGGTTTGAACTCCAAAGGCACTCAAACTCTCCCAAACTCTTCATCTCCCTACTCAAATCTTCCTTCCCTACTGTCATTCGCTCGAATCAGTGCATCCATGGCCGAACCCAGTGGAAGTGGCGGCAATGGTGGCGGTGGAGAAGAGGAAAGACAACCAAGGGTCGAAATCAAGGCTCAACGGCCACAAATCGACGATCAAGCGACCCTGGGTTCGTCGTCGACCGACGGTGCAGAGGTTTCAGGCGGCGACGGCGGCGATGGTGGCCATGCAGAGGAGACAGGTGACGGCGACAGGTGGCGTACGGTTGGAGGGGCTGGGCGTACGCCAGCTTCTGGCGATGCAGGGGGCCCACGAGTGCATCGATTGGACTTCCAAAGTGGGGTAGAAGGTTTGGTGGTCACGGGCTCGGTTTTAGCAGGGGCCGACGGCGGTGGCAGTAGTGGCGGTGACGGTGGTGATGGTGGTCGGCCAGAGACGCCGAGGAGGGATTCGGCACGGGGCAAAGATCTTGTGGTTGAGGAGGAGGCTGCCATCGGGGTACCCATGGGGCCAGCGGAGTTTAGACCAGCAGCGGGGTCCTCGGCGCATGTTCCCATTACACGCGGGGACTTCGCGGAGTTTGTGACGGAGGAGGTGCTTGACCGGCTATTGCGCGAGAACCCAATGGTGGTGGAAGCGGTGATGTCAGCCCGGGAGGAGAGGCTGAGACAGATCGCGCAGGCTCAGGAGGAGGGGCGCCTGCGGGTTGAGGCCGAGAGGGCCAAGGCGGCGGAGGATGCCTTTGTACAGGAGACTGAGGTGGTCGAGCAGGCCCAGGAGGAGGGTGGCCTAGCTCGTGAGCGAGCGGTGGCACGGGCAGAGACGATGCGGGCTGCAGGCCGCCCGGCTTTTAAGGCAGGGGCCTATGTTCCCCCGGAGCCACATTTGTTCATACCGTCCGGGTTTGAGAGTTACATTCCCCGACGCGATGATTACGATGTAGAGCTTGTGCTGCGGGACCCGGAGTGGCACTTGTCAGTGGACTGGGCGCAGGTATTCCTTTGAACTCCACTTTTGACTTACTACTATGCTTGTACTTAATTTTACTTGTGCATGATGTTAGATAGCATAGTGACATGTGCATGCCTGATAGCTTGACTTGGTAGATAGAACTTGGGGTAGAACATGCTCGAATTTGACCGTTAGGCTTGCTAGCACCTTGATAAGAATCACATGATAACAAACTTGAATCGACTGTAGGTTGCCTCGACTTGTTGATATTTCGGAACTTGAATTCGACTGACAGAATGCCAATGCCTTTGATTCGACTGAGTAGGATACCTTGCGTGCATAGAACATCATGCTTTTGAAATAATTTGCTTCGACTTCATGGTAAACACGGACCTTGAATTGATCATAGAATGTTGGATGCCCTTTTGAATTGAACCTTGATGGCTTTCATTCATGACTCTTTCCTTGATTCGACCGTTTGTTATGGCATGCATGCTAATGGAAACTCTTGTTCTTTTGCTTTTATGGTGTGCAGAGGACAAGAGGCGGTACACGGGGGCATGGCGGTCCTGCTAGTTCCCTTGAGTTGTACAGAGGGCTGCCCGAGCGGGTCAGGTCCTTGGTTGATGCTGCAGGGTTCAGGCCGTTCATCCTGACACAGACGGCCACGCTCAGCGACCACGCCCTGCTCACGGCGCTGGCTGAGAGGTGGTGGGATGCCTCCAACACCTTCCACCTTCCGATCGGGGAGATGACTGTGACTCCGGCGGACTTTGCTGCTTTGACAGGCTTGAGGGTTGGAGGGGAGCCTATCCCTTTTGACACAGGGATACACAGAGACCCGGAGGCGCTGCAGTGGTTCTTGGGCTTTGTGCCCGTGGGTATCTCGGAGACGTTCACCCACGATCAGTTCCACTGGCGCTTGAAGGACAGGGTCCCGCACTCGGAGCAGGAGGAGGAGCAGATGGCGAGGGCCTACTTGCTGTACTTGTTCGGGGCGTCGCTGTACCCCAACAAGAGGTCCACGGTGCACCTGGCCTACTTGCCGGCCCTGTTTGACTTGCGCACGGCGGCCAAGTACGATTGGGGAGGTGCTGCTCTGGGGACGTGCTATGGCTTCATGGGAGAGTTCTCTCGGCGGAAGAAGGCGATAGCCGGCCTTTGGAGGGTGTGGGAGGTAAGAAAAACGGACCTGTAACCTTTACTTTTCTGAGCACTTTCCTTCCTTTTGAAATTCAACTGCTGTACTGATGCTTTGATTGTTTAAACTTGCAGCTATGGGCATACGAGGTGCTGAAGATGTACCCTCCGGAGAACTCATGCCCGAACTTGAAGATGCTCCCCCGTGCTTTGATATGGGGGCCACAGTACAGAGGCAAGAAGGCGGCGAGAGGTAGCCTTCAGGCCTTCCGGGCGTACCTTGACGAGCTGTCGAGCACCCAGGTAGAACTCAAACTTTTTATCGACTACTCTTGCCTTAGAATTGCTTCAATGCTGTCGCTGATCGACTGTTTGTTGCTTGATTGTTGAATGCTTACAGGTGGAGTGGGACCCTTGGAGGACTACGGAGGCTGAGCCGGAGTACCTTTCTCGGAGCAGGGTGGTAGCCGCGAGCCGCGTGCTGCTGGAGTCGATTTTCGGGTGGCAGTGGTACCTAGGGGACCGAGTGACACGACAGTCACTTGAGGCTTCAGAGTTTGTGGTGCCGGGTCCACTTCCGCCTCGCGCTTCCCACACGGACCAGTACACGCTGGCTGAGCTGCAGCGCTTCACCGTCCCGGCAGGCCTTAGTGCTTTCTTGAGGCCCAAGCGCGACTATGCTGTCTATCAGAGGCAGTACTTGGCGGGGCCACTTGGAGTTGTCGAGCACGGAGCTGTGGAGGCTGAGGCTAGAGCAGCGGGAGAGGAGAGGCGCGGGCAAGGCAGGACTGCCCGCTCGAGGGAGAGGAGTGAGCCTGCTAGGGCGACGGGCCTTCCTCGGCTTTCTTGGACACTGGCTGTGCGGGATGCTCAGGGAGAGGAGGCGACCGTTCAGTTTGAGCCTGCGAGGAGAGAGCCCGAGGAGATCACAAGACCGGTACGATACTATAGCATCCCTTGCATTTCCCTTGTTCACTCTGATTTGCATATGTATACCTGTCTTGCAAACTGACTTGATCACTGTTTGTAACACAGGCCCCGATGGAATGGGTGCGAGAGGCGGTGCGCCTGATGAAGGCCATGGAGAAGGAGTTCCACCGAATTGCCAGCGGTGCCCAGTTGCGGCTGCACTATCCACCTCCAGTTCCAGCTCCTACCGTGCGGCCTCAGGTACGACTTTGAAACTTTGATAGAATAAAGTCCTGCTTTCACATTTCAATATATATATGCAATATGTACACAGATGTTAATAAGCTAAATGCAATGCAGGGGCAGGCTAGAGCGGCTCCTAGGAGGAAGAGCGTGAGGCCACCGCCTCAGAAGAAGATAGCGCCGAGCGCATCCCGACCAGCAGCGAGCACTCAGAGAGGAGTACACATCGCGACTGCTAGCGAGGATCTCCCATTCCGCCGGGAGCTGAGGAAGAGGTCTGCAGAGAAGAGGCCTGCTGAGGGGCCTCTGCAGAAGAAGAGGAGAGAAGAAGAGGAAGCAGAAGAAGAGGAGGAGAGCACATCCCTCAGCAGCGACTCTGACTCCGTGGAGGACCCTCGGTTCCGGATAGACCCGCGCGAGCTGGTAGAGAGCGAGGAGGAGGAGGACGACGAGGACTTGTTCGACGACTGAGGGCTATCACTGAGCCTTAGTCTATTTTGCTGTTTGGCTTTTGATACACTTTGATATTGTGATACTTTGACATTTTGGATATAAGGCCTGCGTGCCTTTGACTTTTGGGCGAGTGTGCCTTGATACATTTTGAGCTTGCTCGGGCCGTTGTGCCGCTTGATACATTCCCACCTTTTGCTTTTTAGGGCTCTGGCATATTACACATGGTAGAAATAATATCTGCATTTTCTGTTTGTTGATTCCTTTAGTTATTGAATCTTGTGTTTCAATGGAACGAGCAAACCATCCCCTAACATCTAACATGCATTGATGGTAGTTCTGAATCGACACAGACACTTGTATATGTGCAAAAATGGGTCTAGCTCGAAGAAAAAGGTACAGAAAAGCCCCAGGATACGAGATATACCCCAGACACGCGGAGGATACGGGAAAATTGGTATTGATAGACCAAATTCTATATTCCTCCAAAACAGAAGAAACTGACACTTTGAATAGACTATATAGATGTACAATGACCTGTACAAACCATTGAAACCGGTAGAAACGTCCCGGTATGGGGAAAATACTATAAAAAGGCTAAAAATGTCGCAAAAACGGACATAAGACGCAAAAGATGACTCGATATGGTCCCGGACCGAAACCGACACCCCCGTGCAGTCACACAAGTCCTATGTGACATGTACGGTGTAACAAAACTTGGCAAAACCCTACAAAACGAATTTTGACCCTCCGTATCCTCGATTTTAGTTCGACACGGGCCTCCGGGGGTCCAAAATCTTCGATGGGCGCGGCTTTTGGGATCCGATGCGTCGCTGCAGTCCCAAATGATGCTTGAAACTTGTATGAATCAAGAAATATCCAAAACAAGCCTCGGATTTGAAAACGACCATGCGAGGGCAGTTGCTGCTGGAAACTGGTTTTCTGGTGCACAGACGTACCGTACGCCAGGTTCTTGAGCCCGTACGCCAGGATGGTGAAAACCATGTGTACGCCAGGTTCAGGTTGGCGTACGCCAAGTTCCTGTGAGTCAGGTCCACTTGACTGACCAACTGTCCCTTTTTCAGGGGGCATGTTGTTTTTACCCCCACACGGTTTCCCCACGGTTTCTGAGAGTTCAGGGGAGGCAGAGTACTTGGTATAATGCTTTCTTGGAGGCTAGCTTCTTGGTTTCATGTTCCATGTGATTTACAATGGTCATTTGAAGGCCTATAAAGCTGAGGTGCCTTCCGCAGGGCATTCTCAGCACCAATTACTCCCCTTTTCTTTTCTAGCATTTGCTTTGTCCATGGATAACCCCCTCCCAACACTGCTCAGGCCTTGGCTAGTGTCCTTTTTGGGTGTTGATTGGCTCAACTTCCAATACCACGGGCTTTCTTCTTTCCGCTTTCTTCGACATGTGCCGATCCGCCCGGCGCTGCTGTGGGCCGCCCTGAGGTTTTGGGACCCGGACGTCCATGTCTTCCGTTTCGGCGATGATGAGATGTGCCCGACCGTGGAGGAATTTCAGGCGTACCTCCGCACCTATGCATCCCCGACGCTCGTTGTTCCTCCTTATCAAGTGAGCATGCCGAAACTGCTGGCTAGCTTGCTTGGAATTTCTCGGGGTCTGGCGAACACAATCCTGGATGGTGGCCAGGTGAACATTATTCGGCTGGTTGAAATGTACAGCCCAGATGTTGACTTGAATAGCCCAAATAGTGACGAAGTTCAAGCACGTCGGCGCTTCGCCCTGGTTATCTGCCTGCTTGCGGCTTATTTGTTCGTTCCTGCCGACGGGCGAGTCAACCCTTCCTTGGTGAGCGTGGCTGCTCAAATGGGGGATCGAAAGAACGTGATTCCCATGGTCCTGGCTGAGACACTCCTGGGTTTGGATTTAGTGAGTACAGGCCAATCGGCCGTTTTCAGCGGGAGCCCGCTCTTGCTTCAGGTAAACTCACTCAGCTCACCTTTTTCTGGTTTTTCGCACATTCTCGTTTTACCTCGACACTCGGCTTAGGCTGCTTCCTAGTTTCTTACTTGTCTTTTCGCTCAGGCTTTATCTGACTCCTTACTTGTTTTATCACTCATGCAGTTGTGGTTGTCGGACAAGTTGAACCTTTTGCATCCACCGGCAGCGGGCTGGAACCTATTTCCAAAACGGGTTCATCAGAGGGAAATGCGGTATCCTGATTTGAATGTGGAGGGCTGGTATGAATTCATGCTGGAAATGCAGCCCGATGAAATTGCTTGGAGGTGTCCGTGGCTAGACCTTGCAGACATGACCATCCATTCTGATGGCTTTGACAGGGTGGTCATTGCGGGGCTGACCAGCTTCACATTCTACATCCCTGGGCGGATCCTTCGCCAACTAGGCGCTTCACAGGAGAATACCCGAATCAGCACCGGGGGCTTCCGTATTCCCAACTTCAATGCTCAGACGCTGGGCGGTTATCAGAGGCGCTGGGGCCTGAGGATTCTCCAGGCGGAGATGCCAGATTTCAACCCTCGGCTAAAGAGTCGCTACAGACAGTGGCTGAGAGCAGATGTGCATGCAAGAACAAATATGGGCTGACTCCAAACCACTTTGCTGTACTTAGAATAAGCTGTGAGCCGTTAGGCTTCTCAAGCATTTTGTTCTGTTTTTCATGCTTCATTTCTTTTAAGGCTTTTATGCTCAGCTTGTGTATTAGAAATAGTAATTTTGCGAAATAAAGCTGAAAGATGAAGGGTTTCCCCCTTTTGAATTCTCTTACGTGACTCCAGTCCGGCTTTTGAATCTTTGAACCATCTCGGTCTTGGTACAAACCCAAAATGTCAGACCGTGGATCAGCTTGATAGAATATGACCGGGTCTCATTGTGAGACTGCCTACGTATCCCTTTGCAGGGAATCAGGTCAGAACGTAGTTCAGGCAAGGGTTCGCTCGTGTATTTTACCTCCCCTTTTACGCTCTAACTTTTGCCTAGAACAGCCTTAACAAGTTTTCGGTCTAGCGAGCTTTTTTTTTAACTTTGCCTATTTATTTTTGCCTAGACCGCCTCCTTAGGTTTTCGGTCTAGCAGGCTGCTCTAACTTTTGCTTGGAATCGCCCACCCTTGTGGTTTTCGATCCAACGAGCATCTCTCAAGGATAGTAGCGCTTGAGCTGATCCAGGTTGACCAAGGTACTGAATTCATTGCCGTCGAGGTCGATGAGCTTGGCAGCACCCCCAGACAAGATGGTTTTGATGATGTACGGCCCAGAACGCTTTGGCCGGAACTTCCCACGAGGATCGAATACTGGAGCCCGAATCTCCTTTGTGACCATATCCCCTTCGACCAGACCTCTCGACTTCACTTTCTTGTTGAATGCCCGGGCAATTCGACGCTGATACCCTTGAACATGATACAGAGCACGGAGCCTTCTTTCATCAAACATCATAAGCTCGACGAACCTCCCACTCAACCATTCAGCTTCCTCAAGCCCACTTTCAGTCATGACTCTCAGAGACGGAATTTCAAGCTCGATGGGGAGTACAGCTTCCATTCCATAGACTAAAGAGAACGGAGTTGCGCCTGTGGAGGTGCGAATCGAAGTGCGGTACCCCCAGAGGGCCAGCGGTAGCAGTTCGTGCCAATCCCTTGCAGACTCAGCAGTCTTTTTGATGATCATCTCGACATTTTTGTTGGCAGCCTCGACAGCCCCGTTCGTCTGCGGCCGGTAGGCTGTTGAATGATGGACCTTGATTCCAAATTCGTCGAACAGCTCCAAAACCCTACCCTTGAAGTGGCTTCCATTGTCTGAAACGAATGCCTGAGGTACCCCATACCGGTAGATGATGTTCTTTCGAATGAACTGCGCGACTTGAACAGTTGTCAGGGTCTTATAAGATTCAGCCTCGACCCACTTAGTGAAGTAGTCGATGGCTACTAGTATGAACTTGTGGCCGTTCGAAGCAGAAGGGTTGATCATCCCGATGACGTCGATTCCCCACACTGCGAAAGGCCAAGGCGAGGTCATACCAAAAAGTTCAGTTGGAGGAACATGCTGCAGATTAGCATGGATTTGGCATTTATAGCAACGTCGCACATAATCAATACATTGAGATTCCATGGTAGACCAAAAATAACCCTGCCTGAGGATTTTTCTTGCGAGCATGACGCCGCTCATGTGAGGACCGCAGACTCCTTCGTGAATCTCCTCCATTATCCGTGTTGCTTCGGTACCGTTCACACACAGCTTGTGCATCCCGCAGTGAGACCTTCGATACAACTTTCCCCCGCAGATGATGTACTGAGCAGCCAAACGTTGCAAAGCGATCCGATCCTTCCTTGTAGTCGCAGCGGGAAACTCCCCGCGCTCCACGAAGTTCTAGATGTCATGGTACCAGGGTAGGCCATCATCGACATCATCGACATCATCGATGGCGTTGATGTATTCATAAGCGGGCAGGTCCCTTTGTTCGATCACAATTGGCCGCATTTTGACCCCTCTCGGCAGTTCGATCATTGAAGCCAAGGTCGCCAAGGCATCGGCGAACTGATTCCTCAAGCGAGGGACATGGGTGAAAGTCACCTTATTGAAGCGAGGAATCAGTTCCTCCAAGTCTTGGTGATAAGGCTTCAGCTTTTCCTCGCGAACCCTCCAATCTCCATTGGCTTGGGATACCACCAAGTTCGAATCTCCAATAACTTCGAGCTTCTCGACTCCCAGTGCAATTGCTGCCTCCATTCCGACGATGCAGGCCTCATACTCGGCTTGATTGTTGGTAACATCGAAATTTAGTTTGAACGCGAGCGGGATATGAGCGCCGGCGGGCGTGATTAGCAGCACCCCGATTCCGAACCCTTTCTGATTAGCAGCCCCGTCGAAATATAGCGTCCATATTTCTTCGGTTACGGTTAGTACATCCTCGTCTGGGAAATTGAAATTCACATCCTCTGGCCCCTCAACTGGGTGATCTGCCAAGAATTCTGCCACAGCGCGGCCTTTTACTGACTTCCTCGTGACATGCTGGAGATCGAACTCAGCCAGCAGAAGCAACCAACGTGCTAGCTTATGGGTGAGCGCTGGCTTCTCGAATAGATATTTGATGGGGTCCATTCGAGAAATCAGCTTCACCGAATAGGCTAGCATGTAGTGTCTAAGCTTTTTGGTAGCCCAAACTAGTGCCCAGCATGTCTTTTCCAAAGGGGTATATCGCTCTTCGCTTCCCACCATTTTCTTGCTCAAATAGTAGATGGCCTTCTCGACTCTGTTTTCCCCTTCCTGCGCTAGCAGACACCCCATTGCCGTTGGCGTCACAGATAAGTACAAAATCAGTGGTTGTCCTGGCGTAGGCGGCATCAGCACTGGCGGATTCTGCAAGTAGGTTTTGATTGACTCGAAAGCGGCTTCGCACTTGTCTGTCCACTCGAACGGGACATTCTTCTTGAGTAAGCGGAACAGCGGTTCACAAGTCGGAGTCAATTTGGCGATGAATCGGCTGATAAACTGAACCTTTCCCAGAAAACTCCGCACTCCCTTCTCGGATTGCGGGGGCTCCATTTCGAGAATTGCTTTGATCTTAGACGGGTCGACCTCGATTCCTCTCTTGGTGATCAGAAACCCCAACATTTTACCTGCCGTAACCCCAAATGTGCACTTCTGCGGGTTGAGACGCACGTTGTACTTTCGAAGCCTTTCGAGAAACTGCCTGAGCGAAGGGAGATAGTCCTTTTCCTCTTTTGCCTTTACGATCATGTCGTCCACATACACCTCGACCGTCTTGTGGATGAAGTCATGGAATAGAGTTGTTTGGGCCCTTTGGAAAGTGCACCCGGCATTCTTGAGTCCAAAAGGCATTTTCACGTAACAGTAGGTTCCCCATTCTGTGACGAACGTTGTTTTCTCCTGATCTTCTGGGGCCATGAAGATCTGATTGTATCCTGCGAACCCGTCGACAAAGGAGAGCAAGGCATGCCCCGCCGTGTTGTCCACAAGCACATCAATGTGAGGCAAGGGAAAACTATCTTTGGGGCTTGCCTTGTTCAAATCCCTGAAATCGACACAAACTCGGATCCTTCCATCCTTCTTGGGTACAGGTACGATGTTGGCGACCCATTGGGGGTATTCAGCAACCCTCAGGAATCCTGCGTCAATCTGTTTGGTGACCTCTTCCTTGATCTTCTGAACCCAGTCCGGCCTCATTCTTCGGAGCTTTTGCTTGACAGGAACTGCCCCTGGCGTTAACGGGATCCGGTGCTGTACTATCTCGGGATCGATACCAGGCATGTCGGCGTGAGACCAGGCAAAAACCTCGAAGTATTCTTTGAGCGCCTCAATGGTACCAGTATGATTTTCCGGGGATAAGTTTGAACCGATTTGCATGATACGGGGGTTATCCTCGTCTTTCAGATTTATTGAAATTACTTCTTCTTTTAGAGGCTGAGCACGCCTTTCGTCTTCCCTTTCGATGAGGGAACGCAACTCGGCCGGGATGTTCCCGTCAAAGTCGATTCCTTCATCGTCGGGGTCGACACAGTTTATGTAAAAGTCAGCAAAGTAATCGGAAGCAGGATCATTCATTTCATAAAACCCAAAGGGGTTGCCAAGTACAGACGACTCGAACTCAAAGTAAAAGCTATGACGTGGAGGGCCGAGAGGCACAAACTCCGACTCTGAGCTAGACTTAGACTCGACAGACTCTGTGTCAGATTCAGATACATCGTCAATGCATGTTAGACGGGGAGTAAAAATGCAGTTATTAAGACTACCCTTTGCTTCGACGATGAGGGAGGTTGGATCGTTGAGAAGATCTGGAGAGTCGGGCCCAAGCATCAGCACTTCAGCCTCATCTTCCTTGCCAACCAAACCCACTTGGGAGAAGAGCCCCTCTAGACCCCCTTGATCAAAAGCAACCAGCCAGTCAGCCCTTTCCTTGATTGCGACCAACTGCTTCTTGAACTCCTTTGCAGCCAGCTCTTCCTTCGCAATTTCCTCTTCGTCATCAGACCAGGTGTCGGCGGCGAAGATCTCAAAACCCGGAAGCCAAGTCCTAGTCACTTGATCCCAAAACGGTTCAGCCTGCCCCAGATAAGCAGTGCCTCCTCCTTCACGGACGAAATAGCTGTCGGGGTTACCATAAAGGGTCCGAGGTTTTCCCGTGTCTTTCCCTATTTTGGCCTTCTTGGTGGGGGGGGTGTATCCCAGGCCAAAGCGGCCTTCGGTAAAGGGAAAGACAGGGAACTCAGCGATCCCTTGCTGGTTGATCCCGAGTCCTAAGCCAGGCATGAATGACATCTTCCTCATGATTTCGAGGGCAGTAGAGCTGATTATGAAGTCGTCATCCATGACAATGGACAGGACTGAGCCAGAGGTGTCGAAAGCAAAACCTCCAAAGTCTGAGTCTTCTTCCCCGTGCATGATTCCCAAAACCGGCGTCCCATCGTCCTTGAGCGGGCGGATCCCAGAGTCGCCGCAGATAGTTATAGTCCCAGTAGGTAGCCCCAGCATGACCTTCTGGTGGAGAGTCGACGGTACAGCCATGATGTCCGCCCTATGTAGCCACGGCCTCCCCAATAGCAGGTTGAAGGTGGCAGGGATGTCGACCACATGGAATTCCACGTCCATTTCAAAACCCTCGGCATCAAGCTTCAGCATGAGAGTTCCCTCGACCACGCGGCGCGTGTTGTCATAGGCCTTGACTGCCAGATTGGAAGGCGTGAGGTCAGCCTTAGTGAGCCCCAGACGGTAAGCAACCCTCATTGGACAGACGTTGATTGCAGATCCATTATCGATCAACACGGTTGGAACCCAATGTCCCCTGCACTTGAGAGTAATGTGCAACGGGCGGTTGTGAGCAGTCCCATCGACAGGCAGATCTTTCTCGGTGAAAGTGACAGAATGCTTGGAAAGCAATGGCAAGACTAGGGCAACCATGGCTTCCGCGGTGATGTCCGCTGGTACAGTAAGGCGAGCGAGTGCTGCAGACAGCCTTTCTCGATGCTCCTTTGACGAAGATATCAGACCCCAGACAGAGACGGCGGCAGGGATCCTTTCCAGCTGTTTCAGAATAGCATCCTCTTCAGGCACCCCGCTAGGAATGGCCGGAGTGTTCTTTTGCGCAGAGGGAATAGTGGGTCTTTGATCACTACCGGGATTGGACGAGCTTCCAGCCGAAAGATTGGGTGGTTGGAAAACTCGACCGCTCCTAGTGACGTTAGCGATCTCCCACCAAGGCGATGTGTCCACAAAATCCCAGAAATCAGCAGGCACTTGTTCTAGCTTGCGCTTCCCCTTGTCGATCGATGCAACCTGGTCCGAAGCCATAACCCATTCCAGATCACTCATGACTTGTCCTTCCCATGGGGCCGGATCCTGTGCGGCAGCTTCCTCAAAAGGCGTCCCCGGGTTGGTGACGAACGGTACATCCCAAAGGCCCCCGTCCACTAAAGCAGTATCGACGGTCCAGATTTCATCCCCGACCTGAATATCGACCACTTTGTCGTCGTCCCAAAAATCAGCCGGCAGCGGGCTTGTGTTGAGGTCAACAATCTCATCAACATCCCACAGGTCATCGGGCGGCGCATTGAGGACCATGATTGAGCAATCCTCTCTTGGAGATGTCAAGGGGCGTGGTTGATCCAAAAGGACGATGTTGAAGGTTGGCCCCACCACAAGGTCGTACTAGTGCACGGCATCCGAAAGTGTATCAACCAGAGGCAGAAAAGCTCCCAGCCAGCGGGGCTCATCGGAAGCAGCTCCCTCTTCGGCGCGAAAGTCTTGCTCATCCATGTCATTGCTGGTATCACCCTCTCCCATGCTGAGATCCTGAAGTTCGATGGGCTGTACAACTTCGGGTTCCACACTCCATATGTATTCTGCGTCTTCCTCTGCGGGCAAGACGGGCTCTGGTTGGTAGAAAAGCATGAACAGCGACAGGCCATCGAGTGGATCCGCCCTTGTTGCGATCCAATCTTCCTCCCATTGGTCCAACGGAGCTTGATTGTCAGCCGGTACCTGAGGGAATCCCAAGAAGTGCTGCTCGTTCCAGTCATTAGCAAGCTCTGCCCATTCCCTTGCGTTGTCCTCCATATCCCAGCCAACTGCCAACATGTTGATACTGAATTCTGCCGGGATGATCACAACAGGTTTCGGGTGATGTGCTGGGGCTATATGGTCAATGGGGTTGAATATGGTGGAGCTAGGTTGGATTATAGTGGAGGTAAGGCTGATTTGGTTAACTTGAGGGTGGCCGTTGTGCTGCGGCATGGAGTTGGTGATGACGTTAGGCTTAGGAGGGGTCGGGAGAGTGCCGTTGTCTACCAAATCTTGAATGGCGTGGCGAAGGCGGTAGCAGGAATCGGTGTGATGGCCGGGCATTTGGTGATAGGCGCAGAAAGCGTTCGGGTTGTGGCTCGGGGATGGATTTTGGGGCAGTGGAGTTGGATCCATTGGTTTGAGGTGACCGGATTTGGCCAACCTTTCTAGCACTTGAGAGAGGGGAGCTTCAAATTTGGTGAAGTTCCGGGGCTGGTTACGGTTTCGGTGCTTTGGAGGGGCTTGGACCTGGTTGACATCAGCAATGTGGTTGGAGTCCTGAGTGTTACTGTTACCGGCAGAGGTGGCGTTGGCATAACTGTTGCTGCCGAACAACGCAGCGCTGCTCCCTGAGTAAGCGCGAGGTTTAGCTTTGGATCCCGAGGAGGAGGAAGGAGGGTCGCTGCGCGGCAGAACCCCAGTTTGGAGTGCTTCTTCGATGGCAAGGCCGGATTCAAAGAAAGTATCCCAATCGGCCCCTTGGACGAGCACCAGATTCTTAGCAAAGTCGGGCAGCAGATTACGGGAGATGATTCGGATCTGATCCTTCTCACTCGGCCGATCGGTCATGACTGCAGCCTTAGTTCTCCAACGTTTGATGAAGTCCGCAAAGGACTCTTTTGGATTCATCTTGGTGGATTCCAACTCTCGGGTAGTCATTTTGAGTTGGGAATTGTAGCTGTACTGGGTGAAGAAGGCCGCACCGATATCTTCCCATGTTTTGCGTTTGGAAACGTCGAGAGACAAGAACCACTGGAAAGCTGGGCCAGCCAAAGTTTGAGGAAACAATTGGGCCATTGCCTCCTCTTCAACCCCATGCAGTTTCATCGCGCCGTGGTAAGCGAGCAGGTGTGTCTTCGGATCGCCCGTCCCGTCGAACTTCGTAAAGTCGGGCATTTTGAACCTTTCCGGGAGCCGTGCATTCGGAAAGGGGCAGAGACGGTCCATGTCCAACCCTCCGGCGCTGATTCTTTCGGACTTGGCGACCGACTCTTCTAGTTTAGCCATCTTGGCGATCAAGGCTGCCATTTCGGGATTTGCAGCAGGCTGTTCGGTCGGGATGTCCTCCCCAGCTGGGTTCTCACGTTCTTCCCGGCCGCCTTCTATCCTTGCGACTGGGACCCTCTCATTGATAAGAGCCTTTAGGTTGGCCATGGCAGTGTCGGCCTGGTCAGCCCTTTGCTGCATGATGGCAAGGTTGTGCTGAAGATCGGCTAAGAGGGTTGCGAGATTCGGTGGAGGAATGTCTGCCATGTCTAGAGTTTCTGTCTTGATCGGTTTTGGAGTTACGGGTGGAGATGGAGAGGTCGAGGGAGATTCGTTCGGAGTAGTCAGCGGCGAATCCTCCCTGGACAGAGTGCAGAGCTGTGCTTCCGTTGCAACTGACCCAAAAGCAAACCCCAGAGCGATTCCTCAAACAATCCCCGCAGACGGTCCCAAGTAGGTTTGGCTCTTGATTTCGAAGCTCCCCATGGTTCAGCTAAACAGCAAAATAGACGGGCTCAATAACAGCCTGCAACAGTTTATTTTGAAAAGAAATGAAAGAAAATGATCATGCCAACGTCGTCGGTGTCCTCCTAGACTCTAACACTAGAGGGAGTCCAACTCATGCTGTTAGGACACTGCCATAGAGTCCTCAGATTTCTTTTCCGACGGTGTATCCTTATTTGAGTCGATGGATACTAAAGGATGTCGAGACAACCTAAGCCTTTCGATCGCTCCTTTATCGAAGTTTCAATTTTGGAGGTCGGAACAACTCGATGCAGATGGCGTGATACCATAACCGAGGTGGCGTAAGCAGCACTGTGCCGGAGCCTTGATGGTGTAAGTGATTAGCACTTTAACCTGGATGGTGTGGGCATCACGACATCCTTTTCGCTGTTCCTGATTTTCTGTTTGAAACTTCGACCAGGTCTAGACAATAGACTTAAACAGTCCTGATTTCCCAAAGTCTCGCTTGACTCAAGGATTTTGGAAATTGATAACGCGCAACATCGAGATGCGCGACTCTTCATCGGTCCATGGCAGGGTCCTAACAATCACGAGACGAACTCGAGACAGACCTAAAAGCCGCCCTAGCATGCTCCTACGCAAACCGGGATGTATGTATGTACAGGCATGCGATAAGGAAAGCAGTAACACATAGACAGTTTATGGGGGGTTAGATGCAAGTAATCCTACCCTGCAGGTTCCTGTCTTAGGTTGAAAGGTTCTAGTGCTTTGTACGCATGACGAGGCCGGTTTTGGCTAAAAGGGGGGTCCCTCTGACTAGAGCCGCGGTATACCTCCCACTGCAATGTGTGCAGCAAAGCAATGGTCGAACGGTATTACGACTCATCATCGTCCAAGGTTGTTGGGCATTCGAGGACCCCGGGCTCCAGTAAACTGTGCCGGTTACCCAAAACACCTCAACGGGGCTTATCCAACAACGATGCAAATGAAGAACGCCAAAGTTTGACTGAGAGAGAAATGCAAAATTTCAAAAAAAACGCCTTTTGAAGCTTGGCTCACTTTTATTGATCAATACTTAGACAAAACTACATACGTGAACAATAGTAAAAGCCCCAGTTCGGATTGGTCGGATGCTGAGATCCTGTTACGTTACCATTCCGTTCTTCAGCAGCGCGGAGCGTACTGTTTTGCCAGGCTTTTGAAGATTGTTCATTTATGTATTACTGTCTAAATATTAGTCAATGCAATGATCCCCAGCAGAGTCGCCACTGTGGGCACACGCCCCGAAAATCGCCCGATTTTGGTTTCGAATGGATATTGTTCGGGGGGCGGCCCTTTTGGAAAATAGCGCGGCGAAACGCTTCGATTCAGAGTCGCCACTCGGGTTTTAGCGGAAGAACACCCAAGGAACCGAACTCGAGAACGTTTGCTACGTTTTGCTTTGATTTGAAAAATGTTTGATTTGATTTGAAAAGGCGTAGACTGGTCCGTCGTCACCTTCGATATCTGAGGTTCGGGAGCCAGGTTACGAGAGGGGAAGGGTTTTATGGCACCCCTCTCGCCCAATCCGAAGATCGGTCTCTACTCGGGCATTTTATTAAAACGTTTGCATTTTTCTCTCATTTGATCATTTTTGGCCAGTTAGGGCGGGGGAACAGTTAATAGGGATTAATACTGTAACACGTTGCAAATTATATGGCAAAAATGTTTATGGATGCTGGTTTGCTCGCTTGAATTGAATTAAATGTAAGATCATAGATTGAGAACAAGCACTGCAGGAAGTCCGGTGGGATGATATACGCTGTCCATCGGGTGCGTGAGCAGGCGACATGCTGGCACGCCATGGCCAAGCCACGACACGCCAGCACACCCTGCGCACGCCACCTTTAGGCTGGCGTACACTACCACACCAATCTCTTACAGCTCCTACTCTCAATCCTCTGGGCTCTGGAAGGGACCAGTGCACACCCAGGGCAAACCACGCAGTCTATAATATGGATCATGTGCATGTACAGACATAAGGGATGTCCAGTAGCCAAGAAAATAGCAAGACAGACCCCATAAACAGAGTGGGGATGAATAAGAGGCCTAGATTGAGCGGTGATATAAGGGCCAGGCACTGGCCTTTGACAAACGTGCCGTACGCCACCTATAGGGTCCGTACGCCAGGTTTGTATGTTGACCAGTGTTTGGCTTTACATCATCTGGGTTCTGGAACATGACCAGGAATATCCCAGAGGCCTTAAAAAGCAAGAAAGACGAAGGTATTGAAAACTACATTTGAACAGTTCTAAAATACAGAAAACATTAAACTGGTTATTTGCATGCTAGAAGGTGATGACATGAAGTAAATAAGCAATAAAAGGACGTTTCATGATCCCCACGCCAACTGTGCACACAGCCAAAGGTGGCGTACGGCATGGCTAAGCTGGCGTGCGCCATGAAGTGTCCTCTACGACTGATTTATTTTACCAGAGAGGGGTCTGGACTAGTATCAGTTACTAGCCAGAACCCTTCTGGTTCCCCTCAGGAACTGAAAACAGAAAGCAACACAAAGGTGGTATACCTTTGGTTGCAAGAGATAGAAGGATGGATTGAGCTTTGGATGTTGAAGATGGAGGGTGTGAAGTGACTGGACAGTGGAGAGGAGTGCGTACTGAACTTCTCTTTCTCTCTTCCCTTCAATGGGAGAGCAAAGAACAAGAGAGAAGAGAGGGATGGGCTTGGGTTCTTAATGAGGTTAACCTTTGCAAATGAATGCAAGGGCTTGCATTTATAGAGGAGAGAGGCTGAGACCAGGGGCTAATCAGCTGGGGTTAGGGTGGTTGGGTTAGGTTAGAAGGGAGCTCCCATGCATTAAATGCATGGGACTAGGTGATGGGTTGTGTAGGAGAGAGAGGGGGACGTCCCCTGCAAAATGCAATGATCAGGGGACTCTGCGCCGTACTGAGACGGTTGCAAAGCTTCAAGCACGTGACTGAAAAGCAGTGATTTGACCGATCTTGACCATGCGTACGCCAGCTTTAACCCGGCGTGCGCCAGGTCAAACTGAGTCAACGGTCGATGTCCGACACGTGGCAATTTGCTGGCGCACGCCAAGAAGAACCTGGCGTAAGCAAGGTACGGTTTTGCTAGGGCTTATTTGGCTCTGGTTTTGAAGGGTTTTAAAAATGGGCTTGAAGGTGGGTTTGAAGGGAGAGAGTTCAACGCTCAAAGCTCAAATCCTTCCATCGACCTTGAACTGTTCTCGACCGTTTATCATCATCGGGTCAACAAAGAAAGCAAAAGGACTAATCCGGACAGTCCAGAATGGGGTGTCTACACCAACCAATCGCAGAACACCCCACTCCTTCTCTAGCATTGAGGCGGTTCGTATCCGGAAAATCCCAAAAATTGAATGGAGATTCATATCTCGATATCAGGGTCTTCATTCCAAACCCTAAAGAAGAAGGTACTTTTATTTTGGGCCCTCAATTTATAGGAGAAATTCCTGCTTCCCTTTCTCTTTATTACCCTCGATTGGGAGATGCTGAAATTCGAGCCTGTTCGGACTACGATTGGCAGAACTTCCCAAGAAAATCCTTTCCCTGCTGGCCTACCTTAGACAAGGATTGGAAAATTTGGACCACCAGAATGCTGGCTGAAAAATTGAATGCCCTAGAACAGGTGGGGCTAAAAAACATCATCACCCTCCTTCGAAGGGGGGTTCCTCAGAATCCACCCCTAATCCAGGCTGCCCTGGCTTTTTGGGACCCTTCGTTCAATTTCTTTAGATTCAACTGTGGCATGATGGCGCCCACAGTTTTAGATGTTACCCAGATGCTGGGACTTATTCCATATGGTCCTCAATTCGATCCCACCAAGGACTACACTCCCCCTGAGGATTTCACCCGTTTAACTGCCACAAATGGAGCCTTTTCCCATTTTTATAACAGGGAAAGGAAATTAACAGGAGAGGTGTCTGAGACTGAGTTTTTTGCTTATATACTATATACCCTTTGCAAGTACATCCTTTGCCATTCTGGAAAAAGGGTAATGAGTGAGTTCATACCACTCGCACTGGCATTATCCAGAGGTGAAGAATTTGATTTTGCCTCTTACTTCCTTGGCCATGTATACAAGGTTGGATCTGACTTCTACCAGAAGGGTTTGAACTACTCTCAAGGAGGACCCCAATGGTTTATACAACTGTGGCTTCATGCCTATTTCCCTGAGTTGGGCCCGTTTAAATCACCCATGTCGCCTGCTAACTCCCTCGAAACACCTAATATTCATGGTGACAATTACGCTCAACCAGAGGCCAATGCAAACTCCACATTGGTGTATTATCTCTGCTTCTTCTCTGGCCTTGCTTCAGATAGGGAATGGCCAAATCCATTTCCAACCCCTATTGGGCCGGCATGGCTTTTTGAAATTTTGACAGATAGACAAAGAAAGTCCTCTCGAGCCCTCCAAGCATGGAGCAACATTCTCACGGGCAGAGAGATCTTTATATCTTCGTTGAACCCCTCCAAATCCCTAGCACATTCAGAGGTATACTGCCCTGCACAATTTGCTAGGCAGCTTGATTTCGTTCAAGGCATACCTATTCCATTTTGTGGCCTTGCCAATATTTGTATGTCTGAACGATCAAGCATTTCCATCGAGCATTATCAGACTTGGTTTGCTCAGTCCAGAAATTTATTGAGGAAGACTGTTGTCCAAGAATTCAAGGAACCTGAAGTGTGTACTACCCCTGCATTCGATGATTGGTGGCACACCAATTGCTCATTCCTCATGGGATGTATTCCCTTTAAGAAATTCCTCGAAAACATTAGGTTCGATCAGTCTGAATTTGGTCATAAACGGCACAATGACTCCTCCTCCTTCTCTTCAGACAATGAATTTAGACTGGCTGGAGGGATTGAAGACATCGCTGCAGGTGCGGTTGAACAAGAATTGTCCCCTACTGATGCCTCTCCTATTGCAATGATCATCCCTCCTCCTTTACCAAAAAGACAGTCCTTGAGGCAAAAAAGAGGTACTTGTTTCTAACTTGCATTTTCATAAAAGACAAACCTAATTGCCAAGAGAACTGAATTGTAGGTACAATCTCTCCTTCAAAAAATACTTCGAAGAGGAGTAAAGCTGCTCCTCCTCAACCAAAAGAAATAATCCCTACCAAACGCTACGTCGAGCCTTCATCTAAACTCCCTGGTTTGCTTCCTGTGCCCTCTAAACGTCTTTTATATCTTTTAATCATTGTTTAATTGAGTCATCTTCTCATTTACTTTCTTTCAGCTTCCAAAAGAGTTCGAACCACCAAAAGGCGCTCCCAAGTTTCTTCCAGTGATGAGGAAACTGAAACTGACAAAGAGAGCCTAATCCCTAGGGGTAAGTCTCTCCTTCATATATAATAAGTGTCTTCTAAGAACTCTTTCACCATTCTGACTCGTGAGTTCGAACTAGGCACATCAAGAGCAACCGCAAAAGAGACTCTTTTCTACGAGAGAAAAGAAGTATATTCTAAAAGATCTCCAATCTCAGGGAAACCTTCTGGCTCAGAGGAGGTAAGACAATGTATACTCTAGTTATGCATACATTTATGTGTCTCTCATGTTTGTGACTCATGGTTGATCTCTATGTAGGTTCAAACGGCACCTCCAGTTGAGGCACTGGATTTATCTCTTTCTTGCCTCCAACAAGAAGTGACAAAGCCTTCTCATCAAATGTCAGAGGACGCCTCCTACAAGGTATCCTCTGAATATTCATTTCTTCGAATTATGAAAGAATTCATTTTAACTTACATCTTGCTTTTCTAGGTATCTCCTATTCAATCTTTCTCCGTGAAGAAAGACATTGTTAGAAAGGATGTTGACATGCAAACCCTGCTGTCACTCCTTACCGAGCCTACCTTTGCACAGGTCATGGCTAATTTGGCTTATTCGAAGATTATGAGGCCACTCCCAACTCATAAGAGAGACTTCCCTCTGGCTTCGAAGAGCCATTTCCTCAGAATCGTTGGGGGACAAGACTCAAACTTGACTCCCTTTTCTTCAAATCAGGTATTCTTGTCACTGAACATACTCTGCCTCTCTTGTTTCTTAAACTATTTAATCTCAAATTATGATCTCTATACAGGTGACAGAAGTAGCCCCTATTTCTGGCAACGAGCCTACATTTTCCTCCTCTCCAATTGACTTACCCCTAGTGGCTTTTGATATATTTCTCTTCAAAAGTCAATTGGAAAAATTTTGTAACCAGATTGCTGATCCCATCCTTCCTACCTTTTCGAATTCTCTAGAAAGCCTTCAACAACTTTTGAGCTCCTCCATGCCTTCTGACTTACCTTCCTTTAGAATTAAACATGTTCTTTCAAAGGAAGAAGTTCTGACACTTAAAAGTCTTCTGAAAACTTTAAATCATTTAGGACTTCCTGCTTTGATTGAACATAGTTTGACTTATCACTTCGAGGTATGCTATCAAGCCCTGTCTCTTTCCCAAGGACTCCCTTCTTCAATCAACTTCACTCTTCAAGAACACCTTAAGCAATTTATTGAATTGATTGCTTATAATCACTTCTTGTCTGAGAGCATTGGCACAACCATTGAAAAGACCAAAAGATTGGAGGCCAAAGCACTTGAGACTGCTTCTCGTCTGTCTCTTTATCAAGCCCGAAGGGATAAACTTTCAGAACTTGACAAGAAGATGAAGTGGTTACAAGAAGAAATGAAGAAGGTCAGGGAAGAGATAGCTGAGGTGTCGAATGGCTTTTCAGAGCTTGAAGACGAGGCCTTACGGGATGAGTCAATGCTTCCACAGCTTATTCCTTCTCTTCGAGAGGAACAGAAGAGAAAAGCTGTCCATACTTCACTTTTGGATGCTAACTCCAATTCTCTTCGAGGACTATTAACCATCATTCGTGATGTAATAAGCCCCTTTTTGTAACTTCACGCAGCTTGTACTTTTTTTTTTATTTCATTCAATTTTTTGGGATAAGTACAACTGTAATTAAAATCAACACTAGTTCCTACTTTTCCTTGCTCAAAAGCTTATTGTGCCAACTCCTCACCTACCGTATCTTAAAGAGTCATAAATGACAACCTACTAGTATAAATAGAAGTCTCTGGGGAAAGAAAAAACTCACAAATCATCTTCTTCACTTCTCCTTCCTGTAGCAACATCCAAACCAAACTTTCCAGTAAGGCTACAAGAAAGATAACCATCATGAAGCCTCATCCTGTATTTTCGAAGAAAAAACTTCGAAACATAGCCACATCAGCCCTCATGATATTTCCTTTGAACCCTAAAGCCCCTAGGTATAGACACATCAACACTCATGACGTGTCTGTACCGGGCTATTGCTTCGAAGACAAGAATGGGCTTTGAGCTCTATCTCCCTACCAATGGAGCTTGTAAGGAGATAGAATCAGGTCCCCATGAAGCTAGGTTCAAGTCTTTGTATCTCAGTTGGTTGATCCCTAGAGACCCTCCTCCATGGTATTATTAGGTCCTAGATTGGTTCCCCAATGTAACCTTCTGTGTAACTGTGATGAGCAAAGAAAATATCCACCAATGTATCGATCTTATTCTAATGGCTTTGACCAGTGTTCTTAGCCATCCCTTTCTATTTAGTGTTATTAATGAAAACATGATAGCATGAAGAAAGATACAAACAGAAACCTTCCTTCCAGGCATTCTTGTGATACTGTGCTCTTTTACTTCATGTCTATTTATTACTTTTTGCTTCGAAGTGTGTTGATACTTCGAAAACTAATCTAATGTAATTCCAATCGTTCCAACTAACTCATTTAATTCCAGTAGCTTCTTACCCGTCTCCTCGTAAGTTGTAAAAGATCATATACTCTTGACATATGATGCCTAACGCTCTCAAACCCTTCACCTTCCAGGCTTTATGCGTCTGCAACCAATTTAATAATGGTAATAAATGAGACGGATTCCCCGTACTTCTCTGGGTTATAAATACACCTAGACGTCAATAGATCACAGTATCTCTCTCTAAACAGCATGGCTGAGAACCACCCAAATCTTGCTGATCTCATGAGTCAATTGGCCAACCTGACTAACATGATCATGGAGCTGAAGAGGGATGTCCATGCTGAGTCCCAGGCCCTTCGAAGTGAGATCGCTCAGCTTCGAAGCCAGCTGGTATGTGTGGAAACAGCTTCACGCCTCTGCTTGGCTAGGACCTGGGATGATCTTTCGACCATCTTCTCGGCCCATGAGGCAAAAAGTCCCCCAGAGGGAGGATCCTCTTGAAGATTCTCCTTTGGGACTATGGAGATCACCAATGGTCTTCATTTTTGCTTTTGGACCAGAGTTGGTCCTCTTTTTTTTTTGTTCAGACCTATTTGGGTTTGTTTTTGTATTTAGACCTGCTTGGGTCTTTTCTTTTTTTTTATTAATGAAATGGAACTTTTGCTTGGCTATTCTCGACTCTTTATAGCTTCGATTGGTAGTATGGTAACTTGGTTGATCGTGACTTCGAATGCTAATAAGGTAACTTGGTTAATCATGACTTGTATTAAAACTTTTATAGCAAAGCTTCTAACATCAAACCACTCAAAACTAAATCATCCAGTCAGAACCATACCAATATGCAACCAAACTTATTTACACTACCTCTTGTGGAAAGACTCCCATATGGAAGGAACATAAGCTTTCAGATGCCTTCCGTTTATTTTCCTTCGATGAACATAACCATTCAAATTTCTCAAATGATAAGCTCCCCCTTTTAAAACCCTATGGATTTGAAAAGGCCCATTCCATGTTGGTGCCCATTTTCCTAATCCATCCTTTCTAACTCTCTTGTCCCTGATAGGGAGGATAACTTTCCATACGAGGTCTCCTTCATCGAAACTTCGAAGAGCCACTCTTTTGTTATAGCTTCTAGCTATTCTTGCCTTTTGTAGCATAATTTGGTTTAAGGCTTTTATTCTAGCCTCATCAATATCTTCCAATTCCATATGCATGGCCTGATGATAAGATCCTGTGTCTAAATCGTTTTGATATGCTACTCTTTGGGATCTTACAGTGATCTCCATGGGTAGCACAGCGTCATGTCCATATGTTAATGCAAATGGTGTGGTACCTGTACTAGTCCTTCTTGTATTCCTGTATGCCCATAACACATCAAGTAATAGATCATGCCAAATTTCTGGGTTTTGATCCACCATTTTTTGGATCCCCTTCTTGATAATTTTGTTAGTTGATTCTGCCTGACCATTGGACTGAGCATAATAAGTACTAGTATATATTAATGAAATTCCATGGTTCGTGGCGAAATCCTTCACCAATCTTCCTTCGAATATGGAACCATTGTCCACTGTTATCGTTTGAGGACTCCCAAACCTGTATATGATCCCCTTTATGAAATCTATCACGTGGGTTTGTTTGACCTCCTGATAAGCTTGGGCTTCTACCCATTTTGTGAAATAGTCAGTAGCTACTAGGATAAATTTATGCTTTTCCAATGAAGGAGGGTAAATCATCCCCATCATGTCCATAGCCCATCCCCTAAAGGGCCATGGTTTTATTACATATTGCAAATCTGTAACTGGCAAATGTTTGAGTGGACCTGTTTTTTGACAGGCTTGACACCCCTTTGCATAATCTATACAATCTTTGAGGATGGTAGGCCAATAATACCCATACCTCCTTATTAACCATCTCATTTTTATGCCAGCTTGATGTGCTCCACAGATTCCTTCATGCACTTCAGCCATTACTTTAAATGCATTTACCTTGCTCAAGCATTTCAAAAGAAGGCCATCTATTCCTCTCTTGAATAGCTCATTGTTATACATTATATAGTTCATTGCTTTCAATTTGGTTGCCTTGTCTGTAACACTGTCTGGCTTGGTTAGATATTCAATCAATGCTTGTCTCCAATCAGCATTTCGATGAGTTAAAGCATCGACTTTTAATACTTCGAAGTCAATCAACCTATTGCGTAACATAGGCAGGGATTTCCTCAAAGTTAATTGACAAAATTCCTTTTCAATTTCTGATAAAACTTTGTAGCCAGACGCTCTTTGAGCTATTTCGTCAGCCTCTTCATTAAAGAACCTAGGAATATAAGTTAAAGTAAGCATATAAAATTGATCCATCAGCTTCTTAGCATGTTGATAATAAATTACCAGCGTTGGACTGGTACATTTAAACTGTCCATTTAGTTGGTTAATCACTAACTGAGAATCTCCAAAGATTTCAGCAAAACTAACCCTTAATTTAAGCAAAATTTCTAGTCCAATAATCAATGCTTCATATTCTGTCTGGTTATTGGAACATTGTCCCTCACTGAGTCGAAAACCATATTTGGTTTTCAAGCCTTGGGGGGATTCCAGAATTATGCCCACTCCAGCCATCTGAATAGTTCTTGATCCATCAAACTATAATTTCCATGGCCTGATTTCAACTGTACTAGCCTCCAACGTTCTTGGTGTCTTATACTCATTTGGATGATCGGCCAAAAAATTGGCCAATGCTTGGCCTTTTATCGACTTTTGAGGCACATATTCAAGACAAAACTCAATTAAAGACACTATCCATTTCCCAATCTTCCCACTAAGCACTGGTTTACAAAGCATGTGCTTAATTACATCAGTTTGAGAAATAACATAAGTTATTCTAGGCAACATATAGTGCCTGAGTTTCTTAGAAGCATAAAATAAAGCTAAACATAGTTTCTCTACTGCAGCATACTTGCATTCACAAGAGTTTAAAAACCTACTAAGATAATAAACTGCTCTTTCCTTGCCATCCTCATTGTCTTGAGCCAACAGAACTCCTATTGAGTCTTGTGTTGCAGCTAAATACAACTTTACGGGCTTTCCTTCAATGGGAGGCGCCAATACAGGAGGGTTGGCTAAGTATCTTTTGATGGCTTCGAAGGCTTCATCATGCTCCTTTGACCACTTGAATTCCTCCCCTTCCTTCAGTTTCAACAAAGAAGAGAAAATTTTAGTTTTTCCTGCAGTATTAGATACAAATCTTCGAAGGAAATTTAATTGACCAAGAAACCTTTGCAACTCCTTCTTAGTAGAAGGTGGTTTAGCCTCAATGATGGCTTTGGCTTTGTTCCTGTCAACCTGTATTCCTTTACTGTGAACTAGATACCCTAAGAACTTTCCAGCTGATACTCCAAAAGCACATTTTTCTGAATTTAACTTCAGCTGATAGCGTTTCATTTGTTGAAATGTCTTTTCTAAATGTTGTAGATGATCCTCATCAGAGTTTGACTTCACAATGATATCATCTATGTAACACTCCAGAAAAGTTTCCACTAAATCATGAAAAATAGTGTTCATTGCTCTCTGATATGTGGCCCCAGTATTCTTTAACCCAAATGGCATTTTAACCCATTCGAAGATGCCAATGTTACTTGGGCAGGCAAATGCTGTTTTATGCACATCTTCTTCTGCTATGCAGATTTGATTGTACCCTGAATGCCCATCTAAAATAGACAATATCTTGTGGCCAGCAGAACTGTCCACAAGTGTATCCACATTAGGCATTGGGTATTCATCCTTAGGAGTCGCAGTGTTTAGGTTTCGAAAATCAACACAGATTCTGATAGTTCCATTCTTTTTAGGGACTGGAACTATATTAGATAGCCATTCGACATACCTGGCTGTTCTAATGAAGCCTGCATCTAGAAGCCTCTGCATTTCCTTTTTAACACCTGCAATAGTTTCTGGACTCATCTTCCTGGTTGGTTGTTTCACAGGTTTGAATTGTGGCTTGATAGGTAACCTATACTCCACCAATCCCCTGTCCAAGCCAGGTAGTTCCTTGTAACTCCATGCAAAGCATTCCTTATTTGCTTTCAATAGTGCCACCAACTCAGCTTTCATACCAGGTTCGAGCTGTTTATTAATAAACACTGGATTGGGGTTTTGTGCATCTCCCAACCTTACTTCTTCCAACAGATCTTGTGATTCAACCTGTTCCTGAGAAGTGAGTTGGATTTCTTTCACATGAGGGTTATTGTTCTGCATAACGTCTTCCCATATGTTTTCTTCTTGGATCTTCTGTTCGATCCCCAGAGCAACATACCTTACTAAAGCCAATGAGTTGGCTTTTTCTTCAGCCTCTCTCTTGGATTTACATCCAAGCAGCATCATCTTTTGGGGTGTCTGATTCATAATCAACAGTTTGTTTCAGCTTCGATTTTAGCTCCGCCAATTCCCCCAGTTCCATCTCGTTGGTTGGGTAGGTGGCTGCTTGAAATAGTTCGCTCAAAGGAACTACATCTGATTTGTACATTTCTGCTTCAGCAAAATTTGCCGTGGCACCAAATGGATGTGGATCAGCTTTGACTCCTTCAACACCCACTTCTTTGCCTTTGTCATACTTAACAATCATTAATTCCTGGTGCATAGAGGAAGGAATACATCCGTTAACATGAATCCAGTCTCTTCCCAATAAAGCATTATATTTAGCATATGTGTCAACTACAAAGAAAGCAGTATCAGTTTCTATTCCACCTACTGCCAATCTAATGGAGATGATTCCCCTGGCATGTTGGCTTTCCCCAGTAAATCCTGCAATGGATGTGCTGGTTGGAATCAATTTTGCTTTTCCTTTTCCTAACTTTTTCAAAGTTTGGAAAGGCAAAATGTTCACCGCAGCCCCATTATCCACCAAGATTCTGTTAAGTGGGACTCCATCAAAGTGTGCAGTAATATACAATGGACGCAAATGTTGTCTCATTGCATTAGTAGGTAGTTTAAATGGATATGAAATTTCCACATAATTTAAATCTATTACCAAGGGGTATTCAACGTCGGACATGGAATCAGCCACGAAACAAGCACTTTCTTTTGAGCTTACCTCCAAACTCTTTTGATTCTGCTCAATTTCACGTACCAAGTTCTCGTCCATCTCGATCTGAGATACTTCTTTCAAGTCACAGTCGTTGCAGATGATATTTAACTCCTTATCACTCAGAGTTTCTTCAGAATTCTCTGGCTTGCTCAAGTTCGACCAAGCAGTATCTTGATCTTTGAACATCTGACCATTTGCGAAGAAATCCATAGAGCTTGGATAAACCATATTAACTTGTACTTCTGGCTGATCTCCAAATTGGATTGTAGCCACTTCTTTGATTGGTTTAACTGCTTCTGTCTCCTTAGCACCATTCTCTTCGAATTCTTGTGTCGATACCTCCATAGGGGAAGAGGTTCCTTCCATCCCCTGTTGTTCTACCAACATGGCCTCGAGCAAACCAGACTGATAACTAGCCAGTGAGTTAGGAGAAGGCGGATCAAGATCCTCTTCGAGCATAGCAGAGGCAACCTTTTCCAAAGCCTCCCTCTCGTGATACTGGGTTCGAAACTCCTCTGGGTCCCTTTCGATCCTGTCGAACCTTGGATTAGGTTTTGCTCGTCTGCCTGATTCTTCCCCCGTTGAAGATTCTCCTGACTGGAAGAGCGTATACTTTCTCTGGAGCTTTCTCTTTTGAGTTCTTGAGAGCAATGGAACCATCTGTGGTAATTGAGACTTGGGATCCCTAATTAACACCCAGTTTCCAGAGTTGGAAATTGGTGGCTTGAAAGTTCTGCTCTCATTCCTGTTTGAACCTTTGTATCCTTGGAACAAATCAGGTTTAACTTGCTTCAGAAACCAGTCAGGAACCCCTTTCACCAAGGTGAATTCCTCTTGTTTGGCCTCTTCTTGCTCCTTTGATGTCTGGCCAATATTGGCTTTCTTCGAAGGTGGCAGCTCCCTTCTGTGGATAGTTGGAACAGGGCTAGTAGGCATGTCCCTTTTTGATGCCAACCAAGACTTGCTGTCACTGGGCTTTGCTTGAACTAGGGCCATTCTTTTCATTTCCATTTCTTTTGGGAAAAAACTCACGCCCTTTCTATCCAAGTCCTTGAAAACCAAATAGTTGGCCCTGCATCCTACACACAGGCACTCCAAAAATGAGGCTTCTAGCATAGGCAGGTGATTATTATCTGGGAATTTCTGCAAAGAAAAACCATCATTGGCTCGCCTATAGGAACTTGGCCTCATTCCCATGCCTCGAGGGTGGCCAGCGTATGGCTTGCCCCTTCCATATTGAACAGTATTCATGTTCACTGGTGCTTCTTTATCCTGCCAATATTTCTTGACAGTTCGAGCCAGTGAGGAGGGCACACTGGTGTTGACCTCTTCTACCTTTGGAAAAGGCACTGCATCTATCCCCATAGTCTTTTCAGGGAATTTGATTCTTCCTTTCTTGATTTGTTCCTGAATCCTGTCACGAAAAACATTACAAGATTTAGTTGAATGAGACCAAGAATCATGCCATTTACAATAGGTTTTTCCATTCTTTTCTTCCACTGTGAGCAGTTTCACATTCAAAGGCAGCTTAATGATTTTCTTTCTTAACAAGAAGTCAAAGATCTCATCAGCTTTAGATATATCAAAAGAATATACTTTAGTAATTTCCTTTTGTTTGAACTTCTGCCCAAGAGAGACATTCTTTTGAATTAAGGGCTCACAAACACAAGGATCGTGCTCTATAATTTCAGCAGCATCTATTTCATAATTAGGATCCCTATAGTATGTTGGGTAAGAGGAATTATGCCTATCCATATCTTCCTCTAGCAGTGATTCATATCTAGCAACTTTATAGGTTAGATCTGCAAAGTCCCTAAACTCTGTAGAATCAAATCTCTTTCGAAGCTCCATTTCTAAACCATCTTGTGCTAATCTCACAAACTCTGCCTCTGGCAGATGGAGTTTGCACTTGGTCTTAGCCCTTTTAAACCTAGATATGAAATCTGCTACCTTTTCATCCGGTTTCTGCTTTAGCCTAGCCAAGTCTGCCATAGAGACTTCAGGCTCAGCATTAAAGAATTGTGCATGAAATGCCTCTTCCATTTGAAATCAACTGGTTATCGACTCTGCAGGCAAATTTGTGTACCATGCAAAAGCTGGCCCAGACAAGGAATTTGGGAACAATTTCAACTTCATGAAACCATTCTGAGCCAAGTTCTTACATTGGGCAGAAAACCTAGCAATATGTTCTATAGAAGATTGTCTCTCATCCCCATAAAACAAAGTAAAGTCTGGGATTTTAAATTCTCTAGGGATCTGAAATGTTGTGTCAATCCATTTTGGATATGGTTTTCTATAGATTTGAGGTTGTACCCCCCGAGTTCGAGGCCCACAAACTTCTTGTATGAGATCCATAACTTGGTCTCTCAGTATTGGGTTGCCTACAAGGAAATTTTGTTCTTGATTTCCTACTGGTGGATCCGGTTCTACCAAGTCATCTCTATGCATTTCCCTTATAGTGTTAAAATCCCCTTGGTTTTCTCTGGGAAGTCTCCCATACCAGGGTTGCTGCATTGGGTCGGCTGTAGTGTTCACCTGAGCAGGCCTATGGCTTCCATAAACCACTATGGTGGGATTTTTGGTATTTGGAAGACTTTGACGAGAATGCTGTGTGTTATCCCTCGTTTTCTCAGGTCTATAACCTCGTTCTAGCTCTACATCATCCTCCCATCCCCCAAGTGTGGGTTCGAAAAGAGGATTAACGCTTTGCCTGTCTCTGGCATTCCTTGGAATCCCAATAGGAATTCCATGATATTGTTCTGGGATTTCGAAGACAGGCTTTGTAGGCTTCACAGGCTCATACCAAGATTGTGGTATTTCCTCTGGATACATTTTTTCCTTACCCATTCTAGACCTTATCTTACCCTGACCAACATCCTCTCCAAGCCTTCCTTCGAAGGGATTTTGGTGAGTAGTTGAATTAGCATGATTATCTAGCCCAATATTCCCTGGACTGTTTCTTGTTACCTCTAAGTTGGGCAACCTACTTCTTATGCTTTTGATCATGGCTCGTTGGGTCTGAGCCATCTCTCGAAAAGCTATCATCATTTCTCTGAACATTTCCTCCTTATCATGGTCTTTACCACTGGCTTGTCCCTTTTGGAAATTTGGAGGCCCTTCATAAGGAGGTACTTCGTAAGAAGGCTCCTCATAAGGAAGCTCTCCCATTTCGGAAGCCAATTGGGGGAACTCATGATTCATAGGCGTTCCCTGTTCCGTGGCCTGTTCTGGCACAGCTTGTTCCTCTGGCACTTGGCCACCAACAGGTGTCCCTATCTGTTTTCGAAACCTTGGCATTCTGGCACCTTCGAGTCCCACCGGGCGTGCCAAAAATTGTTTGGGCTGAATTAGCTCAAATCAATTGACAAATGATTGTGTGCGGGCGTGCCAGAAAAGAAATAACTTCAAAGAAGAAATTACTCTTTTCAAAATGATTTGAAACAACCAATCTCAATCAGGCAATTGTGTTATCCGTCCGATTACCTCAACTAAGAGGATTTTTCCTTAAGGTATCAACCAAATAAAAGATTGACGCGCTTCGAAATCAGAAAAGATGATTGAACACAAACAAACCTGAATCTAATCAAAGGTAAGATTGTATACAAACACTCTTAAGATTCTATCAAGAATAATAAGGAAATGCAAGCACACTGAATTTAATCAAAAGCGAACTTGCAAACAACTATTCTTTGGTAAGAAAAAACTTAAAGGAAATAAGAGAACTTGAATTTAATCGAAAGTAGTCTTACATGCAAATAAGCATTCGACTTACAAAAAAGACCCTATTCTAAACTAAAAACTAATCTAAGATAGATCTCTGAGCAATCATTTTGTATGAATTGTCAGATGATATGGATTTTTTGTGTGTCTCTCTCTTCACTTGCTTCTTCTATTTATAGACGCTGAACCAGCCTTCGATCCCCACGTCTTCGATTGATATCCATATTGGCCGCATAAATCGGCTGAGAGGGGTCTTCGAACGGTTACCTTGATATTTCTAGAATTCTTTCCCCCCTGCATGCTTCGATAATGGTATTTGTGGCTTCATGCTTAAATAACGGTTCCCACTTCCAAGCAACGTGGGTTAGTGTCACACGTCTGGCTCAGAATAATTCCCTGCAATCATGTCCAACATTCATTATAAACCAAGACAGTAATGGCACCGTTCGATGTTTCCAAAGATCAATCAATGGCTTAAATCAAACTGTTTTTCAAACCATCCTTAATTATCGTCCAAACGCTGTCGGTTCCAATCAAAACGATACCGTATAGTACTAAAACAACATCATTATTAAACCCTGCAATCCTCTGTATCTTGGGTTCAATTAGGATGTGTTTTGATTGGTCAACACACTATTTGGTGCCACGTGTAACTTTCTTATTGGGTGGCATATTTTAGTATGTAAACAGTCCCGACGACCACCTCAACCATAACGCTACCGCCACCACAATGCCCCAACCTCCACCAAAATTACCACCACCATGCTGCCACCACCACTTAACCGCTGCCACCACGACGCAACCATCACCGCTCTACCACCACCACCATGCCCCTACCACCACCTCCACCACCACCATCACGCCCCCACCACCACCTCAACCACTACGTTACCTCCGCCGCCATCACCACAATGCCGCAACCTCTATCACAATTACCACCACTTCCACCACAATGCCACCACCACCTCACCACCACCACCACCTCCACCACAACCAACATGCCACCGCCACCACCACTACAATGTCGCCCTAACCACCATTTACACAACCACCACCGCTCCACCACCACCACACCCCAACCACCACCACCACAATGCCGCAACCACTACCACTTCGCCACCGCCACCGCCACCACCACTCCACCACCACCATGCCCCCAACCCCACCACCACGACACCGCCACCACCACCACCACGACACCGCCGCCGCCGCCGCCGCCACCACCTCAACCACCACAACTACATTGCCGTAACCTCCACTATAATTACCACCACCACTCCACCACCACCACTTCCACCACAACCCCGCCCCCACCACCACCCCCACCCCCACGACGATGCCACCACCACCCCCACCACCTCGACGCCCCCCCCCCCCACAACCACCGCCGCCACCACCACAACAACGGCGTCACCAACTCCACCGCCTCTACCACCACCACAACGGTGCCACCACCACCACTCCACCACTCCACCACCACCGCCGCCGCCGCCATACCCCCACCACCATCTCCACAACCACCAAGGCTTCACCACTCCCACCACCTCTATCACCATCACACCCCCACCACCACCTCAACCATCACGTCGCCGCCACTACCACCACAATGGCACAACCTTCACCACAATTACCACCACCACAACAACCACCACTACCACCACGATGCCCCCACCACCGCTCCACCACCACCACCACCACCACCACCACAACCAATACGCCACCGCCACCACCATCACAATGCCGCCCTAACCACCATCTACACAACCACCACCGCTCCATCACCACCACCACCACCACCACCTCTACCACCACCACCAGCACAATGCCGCAACCACCACCACTCCGCCACCACCACCGCCACCACCACGACGCCGCTGCCGCCACCACCACCACCACCTCAACCACCACAACCACATTGCCGCAACCTCCACTATATTTACCACCACCACTCCACCACCACCGCTTCCACCACAACCCCGCCCCCACCACCACCCCCACGACGATGCCACCACCACCGCCACCACCACCCCCCACCACAACCACCACCACCACCACAGCCACCACCACGCCGCTACCACCACCACAACGGCGTCACCAACTCCACCGCCTCTACCACCACCACAACAGTGCCACCACCACCACTCCACCACTGCCACGCCCCCACCACCATCTCCACTACCACCACGGCTCCACCACTCCCACCACCTCTATCACCATCACACCCCCACCACCACCTCAACCATCACGTCGCCGCCACTACCACCACAATGGCACAACCTTCACCACAACAACCACCACCACCACCACCACCACAATGACCAAATGCACTATACATACCCTTTCGTTATATATTTAGACTGCAAATTTACACTTTTGGACTGCAAATTATTAAATGAACACTAACGCCCATGACAATTTAGACTGTAAATTTGCACTTTCAGACTGCAAATTTGGTAATTAAACACCAACACCAGAGAAAATTTAGATTGTAAATTTGCACTTTTAGATTGCAAATAAAGGCACTTTCGTAAACTTTGCAGTCTAAAAGTGTAAATTTACAGTCTACACAAAAATTTAGACTGCAAACTATTAAATGAAAACTAAAGCCAATGAAAATTTAGACTGCAAATTTTCACTTTAGACTGCAAATTTGTTAAAAGAACACCAACCCCAGAAAAAATTTAGATTACAAATAAAGATACTTTCGTAAATTTTGCAGTCTAAAAGTGCAAATTTGCAGTCTACACAAAAATTTAGACTGTAAATTATTAAACGAACACTAACACTAATGGCACAAAAATTTAGACTGCAAATTATTAAATGAGCACTAACGCTAATGAGAATTTAGACTGCAAATTTGCACTTTTAGATTGCAAATTTGTTGATTGAACACCAATGCCAGAAAAAATTTAGACTGCAAATTTATACTTTTAGACTGTAAATAAAGGCACTTTCATAAATTTTGCATTCTAAAAGTGCAAATTTGCAATCTACACACAGATTTAAACTGCAAATTATTAAATGAGCATTAACGCCAATGAGATTTTAGACTGAAAAGAAAAAATTTAGACTGCAAGTTTACACTTTTAGAATAAAAATAAAGGCACTTTGGTAAACTTTATAGTCTAAAAGTGTAAATTTGCAGTCTACATAAAAATTTAGACTGCAAATTATTAGATGAACGTAACACCAATGGGAATTTAGACTGCAAATTTGCACTTTTAAACTGCTAATTTGTTAAATAAACACCAATTCCAGAAAAAATTTAAACTGCAAATAAAGGCACTTTCGTATACTTTGCAATCTAAAAGTGCAAATTTGCAATCTAGACAAAAATTTAAACTGCAAATTATTAAACGAACACTAACGCCAATGAAAATTTAGACTGTAAATTTGCACTTTTAGACCGCAAATTTGTTATGCTTGAGAAAATTTAGACTACAAATTTATAATACTGTTAGACTGCAAATAAATACACTTTTGTAAACTTTGCATTCTGAAAGTGCAAATTTGTAGTCTACACACAAATTTAGACTGCAAATTATTAAATAAATACTAACACCAATGAAATTTTAAATTGCAAATTTGCACTTTTAGACTGTAAATTATTTTCTTAAAACAGTAACGCCAATAAGACATCAGAAAAGCAAGTGTGACCCAGAAGGAAGGTGAATTACCAAAGAAGAAGTGGTAGTGGTGGAGTGATGGCGGCGGCGTCGTGGTGGTGGTGGTGTTGGTGATGGTGGAGTAGTGGTGGCGGCGATAGTGGTGGTGGTGGTGGTGGTGGTGATGGCGGCGGCATAGTGGTGGTCATTGTGCTGGTGGTGGCGGCGTGGTGGTGGTGAAGTGGTGGTGGTTGTGGTGACGGCATGGTGGTTGTCATTTCGGTGGTGGTGGTGGAGTGATGGCGGTGGCGGTGGTTGTGATGGAGTGGTGGAGGTGGCGGCGTTGTGGTAGTAGTGGTGGTTGTGGCGGCGTGGTGGTGGAGTGATAGTGGTGGTGGAGTGATAATGGTGGCGATGGTGGTGGTGGTGGTGGTGGTGGTGGTTGTGGTGGCGGCGGCTTGGTGGTGGTGGTGGAGTGATAGCGGTGGCGATGGTGGTGGTAGTGGTGGTGGAGTGGTGGTGGTGGTGGTGGTAATTGCGGTGGAGGTGGCGGCGTTGTGGTGGTGGTGGTGGTAGCTGCAGCGGCGGCGGATTGGTGGTGGTGGGGATGGGGGTGGGGGCGGATTGGTGGTGGGGGCGTAGTGGTAGTGGTGTTGGTGGCGGTGATGGAGTGGTGGTAGTGGTGATGGAGGTGGTGGTGGGGGCGTCGTGGTGGTGGTGATGGTGGCGGTGGCGACGTGGTGGTGGTCATTATGGTGGTGGTGATAGTGGTTATGTGATTGTAATAAGATCGAAAAAATGAAAAAATGTATTCTTTGTTTTAGCCAAACAAGGCCCTTGTTTCTTTTATATAGGTTATTTTTGTCATTGAAATTTGTAGTGGACTAGAGGTGTTAGAAACTTTAGAGGTGGATTGGGTGGGTTAGAAACATGCTACAATGGACTTATCAAATTCAAGCTAGAGTCCTTCGATTGAGTCCTCTTCTATTGGTTTCTTGATCCCATATTTAAAGATAGAGTTTCCTCTTGATGTATTGTTTCTTGAATTTGTAATATTACCTGTTACGTTTTGGAAAAAAAAAAAAAACTAGAGAGTGAAAGAGATTCCTGAATACTAAAGAGAATCGACTTGCCATGCATTGGGACGATTATATATAGTAACTGTATTTTCAGCCCCAAGCCACAGCTGCGTAACTTCAATAGTCCGTCTGGCCGTCTGGGTAGCATGTCTTCCGGTCCGTCCGTTCGTGTAGCGGTTGAAGGGCGTAGGTTGACCGGAAACTTGACCGCTGATAGTGAAAGAGGTTTGCAACCCTTCCTCATTTGTTATTTTTGTATCACTGGCCTCCCCTGAGGATTTCAATAAATGAAGTAATCTCATTGTGAAGAATATTGTCTCATTCCTTACTTTACAAACTAATGTGCGAAGTCGCTTCTATTAACTCCCGTTTGTTGGCTCTGCAAAATTTAGTCCAACCTCAACTTTGTAGGTTCAGTTTGGATGGCAGGTATCTTAAAGAGAAATGAGAATGTGACACCATACTTCTATGATTCTGATGTTTGGAAAGAACATGTATAGAAATGTGATGCCACACTTCAAGATTCCTATGTTTTGGAAGAGATATGAATAGGATTATGATTCCTGACAACACATCCGACCAGGAATCACATTACCAGATTGAGTGAGAATCTAATCCCTCCCTTATCTCATGGGAATCCTAGATTCTTGGCTCAATCAATTAAAAAAGGAAATATTGACTTTGATAAATTTTCAAACTTATTGATTCCCACATAAAATTACTGAATTAATCCTTGTTGTTGACACCCCATTTTGCCTCACCACCCTAAAATCAGCTTCTTATACACAACAAATCAGCAGCATTAAATTCCCCTGCATGACATGGTATTGATCACAAACAACGTTGGAGCGCCCCGGCAAGCCTCGCATGCATGTTAAAAAGCAACACAGCAGTATTCGAGTGCCACAGCAACCCTCGGGTACGTTTTAACGGCATCAACAACATTCAAGCGCCACAGCACACCCCCGAAAGTATTTCAAAACAGCGTCAGCAGTATCTGAGTACCGCAGCAGCCCTTGGATACTATTCAGTAACATTAGCAATATTCGATAACGCCAACCAGCTGCCAGCAGTGAAGAATTCCTTGGCACGTCCTTGCCGAATCAGCATGCTCCCCCACCCAACGATATTAAATCCATTTTCAAAAGTAAAAAACGACGAATCAAGGACTTTCTTGTCTGAGATCAACTCAAGCAGAACCACGCCATAACTGTATACATCTACTTTGTTAGAGACACGACAAGTCATAGCGTATTCCGGAGCAATGTACCCAAAAGTTCCGGTCACTCCTATTGTAGCATTCATATCCAAGAGCCTAGCCAACCCAGAATTGGATAAATAGGCATTGTAGTCATCATCCAGTAGGATATTACTAGGTTCGACATCACGATGGAGAACACGTGGAACGCACTGGTCATGAAGATAAGCTAGGGCTTGCGCTTTCAGCAGATCTCAAATACATCTCTCAGATAATATTTGGGAGCCCGGGCAGGCCTCGAACGCATTCTTATGCAATTCTGCAATATTTCCAGCATCCCTCATATTCCCGACAGAAAGGACAGTACAGGCCCGACAGCCTAAGCAGTCTTGGTATTAGCATAACGGCACAGCACCGACATTCAGCATCAGCACTTGACAGTAGCACAATATCAACATTCAGCAGCAGCAATATCAGCAAAATCACATCGGCATCAGCAAAAGCACTACAAACACACTTTGTGTTGTTCGAAAGGGCTCGGACATTGGCAAACGCATTTTGTGTTGTTCTAATGGCTCGAACATTGTCAACAGCAGCATCCAAGCAGCAATTTGGAATTCAGCAACACCAATAGCAACATTCAAACAGCAATTCGGAGCACAGCAACTCTGATGGCAGCATCCAATCTGAGCACGGCAACTCTGACGGCATTGGCACGGCTACAGCAGCAATCCAAAGCATAGCAGCTTCAATGACAGCACAAACATTAGTACTACACTTTCAATCAAGGCACGACAGCATTAACATTAATCAAACCACGTCCGGAAGTGCTCAAGGCACCGCATTAGCATCGCCACATGTTGTAAATGGCAGCTCCACCATGCAACATCTTATCCGGCAGTAATCAGGCAACACGAACCTCACCGTTGCAATCCTCGCATCAATACGAGAAAAATGACATTAACCGGGCCTTGATCGGCCTCCGGCCGTCACCCAAGAACTGCCTCGATTTACATGCAATTTTATTAATGAAAAATTTCTTTTCTTGAAGGCAAAGAAAGCTCCCTGATTGGCCAGAAGATTGGCGACACCTGATTGGTCAATAGACAAAAGTACTATGCGACCTCAAGGT
The DNA here is from genome assembly GCA_019656295.1 of Rhododendron mucronatum var. ripense. Taxonomy (NCBI): domain Eukaryota; kingdom Viridiplantae; phylum Streptophyta; class Magnoliopsida; order Ericales; family Ericaceae; genus Rhododendron; species Rhododendron mucronatum. Next base: position 512,610 of record BPLT01000086.1, read on the forward strand.
CTTATAGTACTATGCGACCTCCACCAAGTTTTGCCTATAAAAGGCCAGTGCTCTTCCCTGGTTCGAGGGAGCTTTGAGAAATCTCAAATATAGCTCCACGGCTTTCGGAAGGTTTTTAGAGAGAGAAAATCCAAATCTCCTGTCCACCCCTTGCTCTAAAAATCCCAAATACCCCCAACTCCATATATTTTAGTTTAGGCAGCCCCACTAGCAGCTTTCCTAAGCCATTGTAATCTCTGCACCAAGGTAGCAAAATGCAGCAGTTATAGCCGGGGTTCTGCCCGGCCAAGCAACAAAAGCAGCATTCAGCATTCTTTTTCTTCTCCTTTTATTTTTATTTCTCAAAAACCTTTTTCAAAATTCGGTAATAACGCTAGCCTTTTGGCAATAAGCTTCTCAAGTTAGGGCTGTCGTAGCCAACCCCCGATTAAGTTCGGGCTCCTATTGTCGTGTCTGCGTCGACCTGCCTAGCTTATTATCAAAACGCCCGGTGCTATTATAACAACAACGTTAGCATTCATTCAAAGATCGTGAGCGTCGAGGTTAGGTAAGTAAGCTGCTAAGTCGGCCGCCTCGATGTCTTGCTTTTAGGATGCAATACGTTAAATAACCTGATTAGCATTTTGAAGCAAACGGGGTATTGGACTTGGGTACGGTTTGAGCAATTATCGACCCCCCTTTATCTAGTGCCTCAAAATGCCAATTTTGCTATCTTTGATCATTCGATAAAGTTGAGCGTATTATATTTCGATTCAGTGACATAAATTGGGGACGCAGTGTCTTTGGATAGGCTCCCTCTTCCCTACTATAGAAATTCTAGCTTTATCAAATTTATCGAAGCATTTTATTTATTATCCAGCATATCCATCATTATATAGTTTATACCTGTTCGCATATTTTTCTGTCATTTTATTCCCAAAAAAGCCAAGGATAATTTTCTTAAAAAGGTTAATATTGAGAAGTTAGTACCGAAAGGGCGGGGTAAGATGTTGTAAAAATATTCAATTTTATGACTTTCTTACACGTAACAGTAGATCCTCGAACCCAATCTCTGTTTTCGCAAACAAACCAAAGGCAAAAGGAGTCACTTTCTGGCATGGCAAAGCAAAATAATTTTCAAAAGCAAAACCCTCGCCATATGCATACTTATTGAATTTGGAGGTGACTTAACACATCTGATTTTATGTTAAGTGGCGACTCTAAATCTTTAAAAAGCAAGTCCCAGCTGTCCAAATTTAAATAAGCACAAACGAGCATTTGTCGTCACAACACATGAGCCGAGAATTTCTCTCGTCCATCTTCGGGCGCTCGTGGGAAAATTTGGGGTGCGACGCTTGTATTCCTAGGAATTTCATTCATAGTAATCATATTTCTATTCCCACTAAAACGACTAGTGTCAGTTAACCTACTAGCCATTCGTCTAACCACGTGACTCAAAAGGTTAACCTCAAGTTATATAGTAATTGGTGGGTGTCGTCATATATACCATTTCATCTTCTTAGAAATTCCTGATGTGGGACTTTTTTTCCTTAGGTGGGTTCTCACACCCACTCAATAAAATTCCTATGAATTTGATTCCTAATAACAATATTCTTATTTCTACTGAAAATTTTGTTCATTCAAACTGAGCCTTAAGAGCATTTGTAAATTGTAATGCCTATTTGTACCCTCAACTAGGATTGGCAAGAAGGCGGGGTGTGAGTGCATACCATCAGTGGCGGAGTCAGGATTAAAATTCTCAAATAACTAACGGCAATGATGATTCGGCTTTGAAATTTACACAAGTATATATACACAAGTATTTACGCGTATGCTCGAAGTTACACTAACTGCAATGATGATTCGGCATCTTAAATTTTGTCACTTTTTTGTGTGTGAAATATAAGCCTCAATTCGATTTGCCTTTTCCATCACATTACACTTTCTCCTTTTATAATGGCTGCTAATTTTACTATTTCTTTTTTTGTTAACGTCACTTCTCTGCAAGTGTATTTTTTGTGTAAAAATACATTTGCAGGGAGTTACGTTAACAAAAAAGAGAGTGGCAAAATCATTTCCCTTTATAATTCCCACAACAAATTAACTTCACACAATTCAAGGGGGATCCAGGGGTGTCCCACATGCTCCTTTGACAAAAGGAAAAAAAAAAACACAACACAGATTAAGTAATTTGCAACCCAATGTAATTTAAAGAGTGGATCCCTGTCACACTTTCACCCTTAGCAAGCAACACAATAACACAATTTTTTACATTTCAGGGGGGATGTAGGGGTATCCCTCTTGCTCGCTTTAGCGAGTATAATAAAAATCAGGGGTGAATTAATGAGCAATCTCTAAAAAGTCAAAAGAGCTGTGTTGGTATTGGCCGCAAAACAATAATCAACTCGAAGTCTTGATTCTCTTCAACAAAAAATAAATAATAGTTATATTACTGTTACACTAAACTAATACAGTAAGCTAGCGTATGTATAAGCAACCTAGCAATTGTTACAAGTCATTAGCCCCAATTAAATCGAGATGCGCGTAAACTAGTTTGAACACATGCATAACTTATCAAAAAAATGAGGTTACTATTTTTTGGTGGATGTTCAATAGGAGTTTAGCACTTAGAGCTCTTTCAGAACAGCTACTGAAATAATTATTCATTGCAACAGTACAACTTAATAAATGTAATTAAATGAAAACGAAAAAGTTGAAGAATAGACTTCAACTTTCCCCTCAAAATGGTTTATAACTTGAAATATCGTCGGATGACTTCACTAATGAGATACTATTATTGGATATACTTTAGAATCTAAATCTTAAGATTGACATGCAAATCATACTCTACGGAGGATGATTTCGCAAAAGATCAATAAATTTAGAAAAATGAGATATTTGACACGTGTCCTTATAAGAGTTCTCCATGGCAAAAGGAGCAATTTGATTAAAGGAACAGCCAATTACAAATAATAATCAAAATAGAGCAGATTTGTGATACTAGTAGTAAACTCATCTATAAAACTAAAACAGATTTAGTAGATTCGAATCAATGCACGTAACAACTCGGATCCTCAACCACAAAAAATAAAGGTAGATTCTTTGATTCTATTTCCTAAGGATTGGCCTTAAGTGATAGAGGATGTGATTGGACTTTGACTTTTCTTTGTTTGTATCACCGTGACACCCACCCAATTAAAGGGCCGGCCATATGTACCTAGGGGGCCCGCCCGATTGAAATGAAAATAGAACGAGCACCTACGACTAAGGGGTATACATCGCAAGTAAAATGATACAAAAGACTTCAAAAACAATGGTTATTAATTAGTGAACAATAAAATTCAAAAACTATACATCATGACAACTTTTGGGGAAATTTTAGTTTATGGGCTCAAATTGAATGGATATTTTTTTTGGACTGCTGATTTTACCACTCTCTTTTTTGTTAACGCTACTTTTCTGCAAGTGTATTTTTGCACCAAAAATACACTTGTAGGGGAGTGGCGTTAACAAAGAAGGGAGTGGCAAAATTATTTTCCTTTTTTTGGTAGACTTATATTAAAAGGATCAGTACTTGAAGTCCTAGTCAAATATTCTGATACAACTCTGTTCGGTGCTGGGTTTCTTAGATGCTGTGATAGTGTATTTTGAATGCTCCGTTCAACTCCAATCGAATCAGCTGGTGTGTGTAGAGGAGGATAGGAAGATGCATTGCTCACCCTATTTTGGCTTTAAAAGCTCTGAGTTTTTCATTGTCACATCTCTTCCCAACTCCTAAATAAGATTAATTAGGAGGGCTAAGAGAGTTGGAGGTGAACTGGAATTTTGCTGGAATTATGGACCTAATGGAAGTTGATACTAACACTTGTACCACTTCGTTTCAAGTGGTGTTGTATCAACCTACAAGTCGATTTGCTCTGGGATAGGATCAGGTGAAGTGGGATCATATGGTTATCGTGGAATTTTTAGGATAAGTGTGCTGGATTGGTTCTTTGGTCCATTTTAACTTTAGGCTCATTCAATCTCCATTGAATGTATTTTTTTCTCTTCTCTTCTCTCTTCTTTTCTTGTTAGCCTCTCATGGTACCTCAACCTCCGTGGTCCATATTTGTTCTCTCCTCAATGTACCCTTTGTCGAGTTTTTAATAAAATCTTGTAACCTATCAAAAAAAAAAAAAAATGTAAGTACAGTAGGAGGTTAAACCTATGTTACCTTGAATGCGGATCGTTCAGTACGCCACATGCTTAAATTGTGGTACGCTAGGAGTAGGCTTCTATAAATAACAAAACTAGAACTTACTCTTCTTCTAAGCGTTGGTGGTAAAGTACAGTTCTTCTTAATTCTCTGACTTCCGACAGCTCTCTTTTGCCTGATGGGCCCATCAACCACCAAATGTTCTAGGAGGAGGCTGCGTAATTCAGATTACCAGATTTCTTTTTTGAGATTAGCGAGGATGCGAGGCAACATTGAACTCCGACCACCGGCGAACCTAGAAGCAGAGACCAGAGAGCTAGGCGCTGCACATACGGTGAACTCCGGCCACCGGTGAATCTGGGAGCAGAGACCGGAGAGCTGGAAGGAGAAAGTTCAAATCAATTTTTGGGAAGGAGAAAGTTCAAATCGATTTTTGGGAGAGAGGGAAGAAATTATCGTTGTATATAACCGGGGCAATTTTGTCAATTTAGAGATCTTAAACTCTAAAATTATTCTGTGGAACCTTAGCCCAATTTGATGTACATATAGTACGCCTAGTCAGGGCATTTTCGTCTAGAAATGGACTGTAGACCTAATAAATATACAGTAATGGACCTTCACCACTATTACACATTAGGCTGGACTAAACACCCAAAACCACTTTCAAAACGGACCCTAGCCCAATTTACCGTATAATATATTGTTGTCTTATATGAAAAATGAGGTTCTCAATTTTCGCTTGAATTTTGGAGGCCTAAAGTGATCGCACCTCGGGCTTGACCTCAGGGCCGGCCCTGCATCTTTGAGCCATAGTTACGACACTGGTAGTCTTGTAGTGGTTACTCAAAGCTCACCCACCACATCATGGAGCCATAGTTACAAACTTACAACACTGGTAGCGGTTACGGAAAAGCTGAGCACCACATCTTCTGCCACTTCTTTTCCATCTGCATCACTCTTGTAAAGAGAACAAATTATGTCATCCATATTTTGTTTTTGATAGGAAACAAAATTTTATTAGAAACAAAATTTTGAAGGGGACAAATCACAGAGTTTCCTAGCTGGTTCAAGATTTCATGTCTTGGAGGTTTATGCTTTTTTCTTCTTTTCTACAGAAACATTGAAATAATTTACTCATCTTTTATTTACACATAGTTTCAATGAGACGTTCGAAACTCATTATCAAAGTCAACCTAACTTGTCTATTACAAGCCCAAAAGTAAAATACAGCTTCTCTAGCATTATCTTAAGTCCTTTGGCAGCTAACCCTGTTTCCATAATTTATTTTATTTATCTTTTCGTCAACAATGGGTCCATCTGGTATAGTGGTCAATTATATTTTAGATTGAATTCACTTGCCCAAAACATGCAAAAGTCTGCTCTATTAGAATCAAACCAATGAAAGGTAATCCAAAAAAAGTGAAATAAGTAACAAAGTTGACCAAGAAAATTCTCCAACAGTTTGTGAGTTACGTTGTAAGAAAGCACACGGCAACGCAAATTCTTGCATTTGAATCGGTACACAAGGACTAATTCATCATTTCACACCGTAAGAGCATTTTCATTTGGTCCCTATAAATACTAAATATCGTGAACGGTTAAAACTTTACCTAGTGAATGTGTAGAAATTAGCTCCAATGAACTACATAAGTTGGTCCATAAACTTATCACTCTATAACCCACCCATTTATACATTTAGCTAGCCACCCATTTATGTACTCATTAAATTTTGTGGGCCCAATTTTCTAATACAAAAACACTTTTCCGATTTTCTGTGATAATGTGAGGTTTCGAAATGATGTTGTTAACAAAAGCTACTTCCTTATAGGCTGGAAACAAAGATGAAATTGGAGGAATATATATTTGGGCCCAATTTACAAATAAAAAAGCTGTTTTTTTGAGTTTATGGGATAAAATGTGAGGTTTTCAAAATGGATAATGCTACTCACACAACGATCCAGACACAACAACTTACACAACTTCTCACATACATGTGGGGCCCACACATAGTAGTGTGTGTGGAGCTCACATGCATGTGAGAGGTTGTGTAAGTTGTTGTGTTTGGATTGTTGTGTGAGTATCATTTTTGTTCAACGAAAATAGTCCTTCTCTACATGGAAACAAAATTGACGTTGGGAGTGATTTCCCGGAAATGAAGGATTAACACTCCTCACTTATTTAAAGACTTCATTTGGTCTTTTTTTTTTTTAGGGGCTTCAAACAATTAAAGGGAAAATTTCAAAATGACACCTGAACTTTGCACCAAATGTTACAGAAACACCTGAACTTAAATTTATTTCAATTAAACACATATACTAACAAAATCTCCAAATTTAGACATGTGAAAAATTAGCTTCATCGAATATTGATAGATACATGATCGACACACATTTGTACAAGAAAAAAAGAGTAGAAATTTATGTTTCGAATTATTATTTTTTTATCTCATTTTTCTTTTCCTTGTACAAATATATTTCGATCAAGTTTAGAGGCAAGAGGAGGAACTTGACGTTGAGCAGCTCTTCTCCACTTCTCGTCATTTGATTCATTTTAGCTCCATCAAAATTGAGGAACTTGACTTTGAGTAGCTCGATATTCCACACTTCTCCTCTTTTGGTTCATTTTAGCTCCATCAAAATTTTTTAATTTTTAATTTTGTCATTGAAGAGATACAACGATTAAAAAAATCGGGGATTAAAAGATCCATTAAAACTTACTTATCTATCCATGAAAAAGTACTCCTACTTACTTAATTATGTTTAATAGTTTCAATGAGACGTTTCCACAATTTATTAATTTGTTTATCTTTTTTTCAACAATGGGTCCATATCTAGTAGACCGGTCAATGTTATTTTAGATTCAATTCATGCAAGAGTCTTCTTCTTCAAGAGTAGAGTGAGAAAAGAAAGCACCCGGCAAAGAAAACTTTTTCCATTTGAATCAGTACACAAGGACTAATTCATCATTTCTTCAGTTATTTAAATGCCAAAAATTCATTCATTCAAAACCCAAACTCCCTCCCAGCCATGGCTATCTTCAACTTCCAAATCCTGCTATGTTCTCTCTCCATGTTCTTCTTCTGCATTCTACTTCCTCAAACGAATTCACTGACCTTCAAACTGACAAACTTTAACGATCCAGATCAAAAGGTCAACATCACAACATTCGGAGATGCCTATATCTCAACCGAAGGCCTCCAACTCACCAGCCTGGAGAGCCAAGTCGGTAAAGCAACTTACATCGATCGCCTTCATCTTTGGGATAATTCCACTTCCACTCGAAACTTAACAGATTTCTCTACCCATTTTGTTTTTGTGATTGATTCGGAAGAGCGCCACAATATCGCCGATGGTTTCACCTTCTTTCTCGCTCAAAAAGAGTCACTTTCCGATGGTGGTGGTGGAATGGGCCTCCCAGTTAAACCAGGTACTAATTGGAGAGAACCCTCCACCCCTTTTGTTGCTGTGGAGTTTGATACGTTCTGGAATCAATTTACGGACCCGGACACTATGGGCCAGGATCCTCATGTAGGTATCGATGTCAATTCTGTTGTATCAAAGGTTACTGCCGTTTGGTACCCTAACATACCTGCTGGGATTCAGAATGAGGCTTGGATTAGGTATGATTCAAGTTCATTCAATTTAACCGTAGTTTTTACTAGTTCTACAAATACTACCAGAGTGCAAGATACCATTCATTTAATTATTGATCTGAGCGATTACTTACCTGAATGGGTGACATTTGGGTTCTCAGCTGCAACAGGGTCGCCGTGGTCTGCGAAAACTACTGTAAAATCATGGGAATTTAGTACAAGTTTGGAAATTAACAGTAATGTTAAAGATCCAGTGAAACCACGATCGAAAAAAATTTCCATTGGAGCTATAGTGGGATTGGTTGTTGGTACGGTTGTTTTAGTTGGGGGGTTTGTTTTGGTTGGATTTGGCTTTTGGAGGAGAAGTACTAGAGCAAATGAAGAGGACGAGTTTGAAGTTGAGATGTCCATGGAAAACGAATTTGAGTCTGGTAGTGGGCCGAAGAAATTTTCCTACGACCAATTATGTCGGGCGACAAATAACTTTGACGAGGGACAAAAGCTTGGAGAGGGAGGGTTCGGTGGGGTTTATAGAGGTTTCTTGAGTGAATCAAATTCTTATATTGCGGTCAAGAGGATATCAAAGGGGTCAAAACAAGGGATAAAGGAGTACGCAACAGAAGTGAAGATCATCAGCCAGTTGAGGCATAGGAATTTGGTGCAACTCTTTGGTTGGTGCCATGAAAAGAAAGAACTACTCCTTGTTTATGAGTTCATGGAAAATGCCAGCTTAGATTTCCATCTCTTCCAAGGGAAAAGCCTGTTGACATGGGGAACAAGGTATAAAATCGCCCAAGGTTTGGCCTTAGCGTTGCTCTATCTACACGAAGAATGGGAGCAATGTGTAGTGCATAGAGATGTAAAATCAAGCAATGTGATGTTGGACTCGAACTTCAATGCCAAATTGGGTGATTTTGGGTTAGCTAGATTTGTTGATCACGAGAAACAGCCCGAAACAACTCTTTTGGCGGGGACCATGGGGTACTTGGCACCGGAATGTGTGGTAACAGGTAAAGCTAGTAAGGAATCAGATGTCTACAGCTTTGGTATCGTGGCGTTGGAAATAGCTTGCGGGAGAAAACCCCTTGATTCAAACATGCCAGAGTCTCAAATGAGACTGGTGGAATGGGTTTGGGACCTCTATGGAGTGGGAAGGTTACTCGAAGCAGTGGACGGAAAATTAGGCTCGGATTTTGATGAGCGAGAAACCAAACGATTGATGATTGTTGGTCTTTGGTGTGCTCACCCGAATCACAATTTCCGGCCTAAAATCAGACAGACAATTCATATGCTTAATTTTGAAGCCCCACTGCCCACTCTCCCACCAAAACCACCCATGCTATCATTTTTTCCACTTCCATTGAACACTACCCCCAACAGTTCTACCACCAGCCAAAACCATTATTCAAGCTATACTTACAACACAGTTTCTTCTAAGTTCGCCTCACCTTCTCCTGCTTCGTCTCCATCTATATCACTCTTGTATAAAGAGTAATTGGCTCAATTACTTTTATATGCTAGATTGTGGATCGTAGATTTTTGGATTATAATGAGAGCCTGTAAGTTTGTTCAAATAGTATGAGTAGTTCACTTTTCTTTCTATTGGCCTTTTAATCTCCCAGTTGGGGATTAACTTGCACTTCCATTGTAACGTTTGCTTTTTATCGTTTATAGAAAATCTTTGTACTTACTACCAGGTCCAGGACTTAGAGTTAAGTTAATACCAATTTGATAGGCGCGTAAATGTTCATATGCGCGCCGCCTAATTTACCATTGCTAAGTTTATTTATATTGTTTTTTTGAGTTTTAATGCTTAATTTTTGTGTCGTAGATATTCAAAGAGTTTGATATAAAAATATGCAAAGTTGACATATGGAACAGTGTTCAACGTTGGCCCGTTCGAATGCAATCAAGTGGAAGGTCTGGACTGCAATCGGAGTTATTATTCGCAAGTCAGTTGGCCAGGGAGTTGTTTCTTACTGAAACCAAACAAATAAGAATTAACCTTAGACTTTGATGCACCAGTGGGCCCAATAGTTCGTAACTGTTTTGACTAAGTGGGCCATGGAGGAAATGGGCTTACACGGCTGGGAAAAGGAATAAAAAGAAACATAGGTTTTGTTGGAGGGCGGCAGAAGGACCCAGGAGAGATATAGGGTTTTATTTTATTATAAAGGGAGGCAGCAGTTGATAGAAGGGAGGATGTACTTTAGGATTCGCACGGACGCATAACAGAGGGAACAGAACGGTGGCTGCGGGGGCTTTCGTTTGTACAGTTTTTCTTCCAAGTTTTATTTTATTCAAGTTATTTAATGCTTTATTCAATTACTTACACTTTGATAATTAATTTTAATTTATGTTCTTAATTAAAGTTGTTCGTTAGTATTCAAATAGTTGTTATCTCTCGTTTATTTTCTTTCTCTAGTATTAGAAGCATGGTTCAGGATTTCGTTTATTTTCTTTTATGCGCAATGATTAGTGAGTAGTCGTATGGGTAGGGTCGCCGGATGATTAACACACCGTGACTAGTCCGGGTACTGCTCCTTTTATCAAACAATGAAAATAATGATTTTAGATTGGAAAATACTTCTCGCGGACGAACCCGGGCATCGTCGGAGCCCATGTGAATGGGGATATGGGGGTCCAAAACTCATTCTTCGTTGCGCATGGGTATACGGCGACCATAAGGTCTCGCATCTTGCGGGGTATCTTTTTCAATCCCAAATTGAACGTTTTTAAGAACACCGAATTGAGCATGTTTATTCGGACTGGTTACGAGTGCTATGAACCCTACCACTATACCTCTTTTAATTATTTGAAAAGTACAATCAATTCATAGATTTAGTTAATCTTTCATCAAACGACAGGGGGTGGCTACCTAAGAGCTTGTTTAATCAGTAACAACTAGATTTCTTGAGCAACACACATCAACGTCTCTGTGGATTCGACTCCGGACTTACCGGATATTGTGCTGCGTCGGTCTCCGCTCTACGCTTGGGACAACCTATTAATTTAGGACTAGGAAATCGGTCAAGCACCATTCCACCATGAGAATTGATGTACGTAGAGTAGGAGTTTCAACAATTTATGCAATAGATTTTCTATATAAACATGGCTAAATCTTCACCTTTTCCATTATGCACCAATGATTCTCACTGTTTTTCGAGGCAGCAAAATGCAATCTTTGAGCTCTTGTTACAATAATGAAAGTGTTTCCTCCAAGATTGTTTGGAAGTTCCCTCCTGAGTACAATCCCTTTCGTATGATATGTGAGATTGTTTTTAGGAAGTGGAAGTATTGTAAACCCAACCTAGGACTTCTTTCGCCACTCGCCACTAGTGTGGGGATCCCAAAGTGTTATCTTTTTGAACTAGCCGTGATTAATGTGGGATAAATCTCTGGGAAAATGCCGGCCACTGACGTGTTTTGATAATGATTATCTAAGGACATTTTCAGCATTAACAAATATTTTCAGCATGTCACTGGCGGATATTAATTATCAAAATACATCTTGGGCCATCATTTTCTCATCATCTCTTTATTCTTCCCAAAGGAGAGTTTGGATTTCAACCCACTTTTGAAAATTTTATCATCCATTCACTTTTTATGGCTGGATTCTGTCTCTGTAGACTGAAGGTCTCGCCTTTTTTCTTGCTCCAGATGGATCGGATTTCATAGCTGGTGATGCAATAGGCCTCCAACATGACCCAGTTACGACAAGTACTCACCAGCCCTAGAGTTTGATACGCTTCAAAATAAGGATTTGAACCCACTCAATACTCATGTAGGAATCAATGTGAATTCTCTTAAATCAATTTTTACTACTGTTTGGCACTGTAATACTATAACTCATGGGATTGAGAATGAGGCATGGATTAGGTATGCTTCAAGTTCATACAAATTTGTTGTACACATGAAGGAACATCCCAACAATCTTGGAGGAAACATGTTCATTGTTGCAACCAGTGCTCAAAGATTTCATTTGGCGGTCTCGAAAAACAGTCATGGCCAGGAATCATCAGTATTCATGAACTTCAACTCTCAATAATGAATTGGGTTGAAATACTTGGATAAGGTAAATACAATGAGTAATTTTTACCGACTTTTTATAACTAATGCCGTTTAAAGTTAATATTTTTTGGCATACTATTAATGCCAGAAATAACTAGTATTAGATGCACCTTTAACACATGCTAGTAATAAAAATGCCGTTAAAACCACATTTTCTTGTAGTGACTCCACTCCCGTCAGTACAATATTTAGCCAAAAAAATTGTTAGAAGGCCACCCGCACTTGTCTAGGCTTGAAAGTGATTGTGAATGCATGCGGTTCTGACAATGTGAAAAGAGTAATTTACATGAGAAAAACTTCTTCGTAAAGAAGGTTTTCATGGAGGCGAAATACTTGAATAATGAACTGGGTTGAAATACTTGGATAACTTATCGATCACCATTCTTGTTATTCGATAGCTAGATATTTTGCTCTACTTTTTAACATTACTGGTCATGTATGTAGCACTATATCTATATACGGACACGGACAAAATGTGATGCCCCAAAAGTGATTAGCAAGTGCTATATATTTATATTTGAACGGCGAAAGAAAATAATTTTAGTAAAATGAAATGATGTTTGATAGATAGAGGGCAAAAGTGATCGAAGAAAGCATCACAACACAAAGATAGCATCCCAACAATGTTACAATACTTCTATACATGGGCAAACATTTGTTGTTGCTGCTTCATCCCACGATAAAAAACTTCTTAATTGGAATTTTACTCTTTTTTTTTTTTTTTTGATAATATTGGAATTTTACTCTTTGGTGTTCAATTTCTTGGAGAAAATCCTACCTTTCCAATCAAGAAAACTATGGTCTACGGAAAAGTTGCGAAGACTTGGAAGACTTTTTCCATAGCCGCAAATACATCTCCTTTCTCGAGAGAGAGAGAGAGAGAGAGAGAGAGGGGGCTAGCGAGACTTTTAATGTAACAGGTGGCAACGCCCATGAATAATTCTATTACCAATCGATGTGTCATTCTTGAGAGAGAGAGAGAGAGAGAGTGAGTGGGCTAGCGAGACTTTTAATGTTATTCTATCTCTCTGTTCCATAATATTTGTCCAGTTCGTAAAACGGAAACGTAAAACTATTACAATTTTTATAAGAAAAGTTGGGAAAAAATTCAATAACTTACTAGATCTCGACGAGTACTTTTAATTTGTAAAAAAAAATTGAATTCTTTCTTGAAAGAAATGCATGATTTTGTAGTTTTCGTTTTGCGAACCGAACAAATATTATGAAACGGAGGGAGTATTACCAATCGATTTGTCATTGTTAAGAGAGAGAAAGAGAGAGTGTGAGTGGGCTACCGAGACTTTTAACGTACGTAACAAGTGGCAACAGTCATGAATAATTCTATTACCAATCGATTTGTCATTGTTGAGAGAGAGAGAGAGAGAGTGAGTGAGTGGGCTAGCGAGACTCTTAACGTAACAAGTGGCAGCGGTCATGAATAATTCTATTACCAATCGAATTTTTTTTTTTTTAACCGAAGAACGTATAACTCTGCAGCCAAGTCATTATTGGATCCGACTGTGCAATCAAACCTCGGGGGAGACTAGCACAGAAACTCACCACCATGGCCCCCCACTTAAATCATGGTTTGTCTCTAGGGGGAATCAAATCTTACTATGTTACAAGCGCAAATTCGCTTTTATCATGTTGACAACCTATGGATGGGTCGATTTGTCATTGTTGATAGAGAGAGAGATCAGGGGGCTAGCCAGACTTTTAACGTAACAAGTGGCAGCGGTCATCGATCCCATCTTGGAATTTCACTCTTTGGCGTCCATTTTCTCGGGAAAAAGTCTACCTTTCCAATAAAGACAACTATAGTGCCCGGTAAAACACGCGAAGACATGGAACATAACATCGGGAAATCCTTTTGAGTGAAAAGTATGCAATGACCTGTTTACCAATTTTTTCTCGATCAAAATCGATGGAGATTTCGGAAAACCATGTCAACAACAAAAATAAATGCGAAATATGGTTTGTCTCCACAAACGGATTTGAGGTTCCTTGCCGTGTTTCAGGACTTCACCGGAAAAGAAATGGCGAATGATTCAAATGCTATTTTTTGGTGGTGATGAATTGACTCGTAAAAGAAGGCCATCACCCGCTAATCTTCAAGAACGGAATCGAGCCATCGATTGGGCGGATTACAATGAAACCAAAAGAGGCTATTTATAGGAAACAACAAATGTGTAAGAAATAACTTCCTAACTTCCCACTACTCTTCATTCTTCTAATTTGCTTCCAAGTGTCCAAATAACTTCCCTTCAACTTCAAAGTGTGTAGGACAATGACAAGTGTCTTTTTAACTTCCAAATGTGTAAAAGTATGCCAAGTGTCCTGCATTTTATTAGAAGAAATAAAAACTAGTTATAGTATTAATACGAAATAATAAAATAGGAAGCATTATGATAAATGTCACCTTTCGGTCGATCGACAGGCGGTAAAATATGGTACAAACAATGCTCCCCTTATTCACTAGGGTTACGTATTTAACTCAAGTAATTAAGGGGGCATTGTTTGTTCCATAACTGTGATTTTCTTTTACCCGTTGATTGTACGACACGTGGCAAGGGTAAAATTGGAAAGGTGAAAGGTAACAGTGATTTACCGTGATTAAGTAAAATTTAACTAAATAAGTCGGCTAATGATGATGAAACTACGGAAAGTTTTAAATGTCATTTTACCTGTCGATTGGCCAATACCTGGCGTGTTTTCGTTATACGTCGAATATTTTGGAGATTATTTGGCCCGTCGATCAAGTGACAGATGTCAAAAGGGACTAAATCCCATTATTTCACGATCAAAGGGGCGGTTAACCACTATTAGAGAAGCAGTTTTTCAGATGTGGGTTCGTTCTACAGTTGAGAAAGTTATTTTGCCAGAATTCGAAAGAATTTCAACTGCCAGCCCGGAGGAAAGATTTGAATTCAAACTTGAGAGGGCCTCTATTTATTATCGAGTTCAAGACAGTTTCAAGGACACACAAATAACGCCAACAAGCCTTTATCTTTTCTTTTTTAGGAGTAGTTTTAACTTGTAATTATTCACTTGATTATCTTGATCGATTATTCTTCTACTTTGAGGATTAATAAAGTCCATTTTGTTAATCTTCTTCTATATTTCATCCACTTCATTGTTTGTTTCCAAAAAAGTCCTAAAAACGACAGGGAACCAAACTCCACTTTTACACCCCACATTCCAACAAACTACAATACGATTTCTCGTCGATTGGAACGAAACCAGAAATTTAGATAACATGACCGACTGATCATTCCGAGATCATAATATTAATGCGAGCAGCTTGAGGCTTGGCATGGTTCGACTTGTTTAGTAATCAAGCCGAACTTGAGCTCAAACTTTAGACTCATGTGGTAAATGAGTTGAGCTCAACGCTCAAAAGTTCGGCTTGGCTCGGGTCATTTGTAGAGGGCTCGTTTAGTAATTGAAGTGGGCCCAGCTCATTTACACACAAGCCCGAGTTTTAGGATCATTTGATAAACGAACCGAGTTCAAAAGCTCGGCTCATTTGCACTCCTGCGTAGCCACGTGACAACACTCTGTTTTTCAGGAGAGAACTGTACTTGACATGACTAAACAAAAAACCGCATTTTCCACAATAATGCCATTTTTGAGTAATTTTTACCGGCATTATAACTAATGCCGTTTAAAGTTAACATTTTTCAGCATTACTATTAATGCCAGAAATAACTAGTATTAGTTGTACTTTAACACATGCCAATAATAAAAATGCCATTAAAGCCACATTTTCTTGTAGTGACTCTAGTCCCGTCAGCACAATATTTAGCCAAAAAAAATTGTTAGAAGGCCCCCGCACTTGTCTAGGCTTGAAAGTGACTGTGAATGCATGCGATTCTGACAGTTGTGAAAAGAGTAATTTACATGAGAAAAACTTCTTTACGGACGCTCCATAAAGAAGGTTTTCATGGACGCGAACAATCTCATCCATTCAAAAGTGTTTAGGGCGGTCCAGATTTTAAATAAACTATTTGTGCGAATAGTATATATTTGAAATTCAAACCGTCGATTACCGAAACGAATGACGAGATGTGGCGGCACAAAAACCTCTTTTACGGACTGTACGTCAATAAGGCAACCTCAATTTACATTCCCATCTTCTTTTTGCCCAACTCTTGCTATTTCTTTCCCAGCTATTACCACCTAATTAAAGAAGTCACGGCAGGCTCCCATCCAGTTTTGGCCATTGTGGGCCCATTCAGAACCCTAAAAAATGATTTCAATCGTTCATTTTGTAGAACTCGTAAAATTTTTCAATAACGTAAAAAATTAGCATTATCGAACATTGATAGATACATGATTGACTCACATTTGTACAAGAAAAAAAGTACTCCCTCCATCTCATTATTCAGTTTATCTATTTTATGTCTTTTGCATATATTTTTTAGTGTGAATCTTAAAAAAAAAAGGGAAAGGCTACAATACACACCTCTTATTTGGGTGTGTATCAAATGCACCCCCCAAAATGTTATGAATTATACAGAAAAAGTTACGAATCGTATTTGTAAAAAGTTACGAATCGTATAAAGGTTACGAGATACATTAAAATGTTATGAATCATAATGAAAATGTTACGAATCGTACTGCTAAAAAGTTATGAATTCTAGAACAAAAGTTACGAAACATGCTAAAATGTTATGAATAAACCATAAAATAGGTGCATATGGTACACCCTTTTAAAGGGTGTGTATTGTAGACTTTCCCATTAAAAAAATATGAAATATGGATCTAATCTATCCATGAAAAAAGTACTCCTACTTACGTATCTTTTATAGTTTCAATGAGACGTTTCCATAATTTATTTGTCTAATTTTTTTTATTTATTGGTCAACAATTGGTCCATCTAGTATACCGGTCAATGTTATTTTAGATTCAAACTCACGCAAAAGTCTCTTCTTCAAGAATCAATGAGGAAAGAAAGCACCCGGCAAAGAAAACTTTTTGCATTTGAATCAGTACACAAGGACTAATTCATCAATTCTTCAGTTATTTAAATGCCAAAAATTCATTCATTCAAAACCCAAACTCCCTTCCAGCCATGGCTTCCTTCAACTTCCAAATCCTGCTATATTCTTCTCTCTCCATATCCTTCGGCATTCTATTTCCTCAAACAACTTCACTCACCTTCAACCTGACTAACTTAGCCCTTCAAGATCAAAATGCCAAAATAACAACATTCGGAAATGCCACTTTCTCAACCCAAGGCCTCCAACTCACCAGCCTGGAGAACCAAGTCAGTAAAGCAACTTACATCGATCGCCTTCTCCTTTGGGATAATTCCACTTCCACTCGAAACTTAACAGATTTCTCTACCCATTTCGTTTTCGTGATTGATTCGGAAGAGCGTCATACTATCGCCGATGGTTTCGCCTTCTTTCTCGCTCCAAATGGGTCACATTCGGAAGGTCGCAGTGGAATGGGCCTCCCAGTTAAAACAGGTACTGATTTGAGAGAACCCTCTGGCACTTTTGTTGCTGTGGAGTTTGATACGTTCTGGAATCAGGATACGGACCCGGACACTATGGGCCAGGATCCTCATGTAGGTATCGATGTCAATTCTGTTGTATCAAAGGTTACTGCCGTTTGGTACCCTAACATACCTGCTGGGATCCAGAATGAGGCTTGGATTAGGTATGATTCAAATTCATTCAATTTAAGCGTAGTTTTTACTAGTTCTACAAATACTACCAGAGTGCAAGATACCATTAATTTAATTATTGATCTGAGCGATTACTTACCGGAATGGGTGACATTTGGGTTCTCAGCTGCAACAGGGTCGCCAAGGTATGCGAAAACTATTGTAAAATCATGGGAATTTAGTACAAGTTTGGAAATGAACAGGAATGTTACAGATCCAGTGAAACCAGAATCGAAAAAAATCTCCATTGGAGCCGTAGTGGGATTGGTTGTCGGTACGGTTGTTTTAGTTGGTGGGTTTGTTTTGGTTGGATTTTGCTTTTGGAGGAGAAGTACTAGAGCAAAAGAAGAGGATGAGTTTGAAGTTGAGATGTCCATGGAAAACGAATTCGAGTTCGGTAGTGGGCCGAAGAAATTTTACTACGACCAATTATCTCGGGCAACAAATAACTTTGAGGAGGGACAAAAGCTTGGAGAGGGAGGGTTCGGGGGGGTTTATCGAGGTTTCTTGAGTGAATCAAATTCTTATATTGCTGTCAAGAGGATATCAAAGGGGTCAAAACAAGGGATAAAGGAGTACGCAACGGAAGTGAAGATCATCAGCCGATTGAGGCATAGGAATTTGGTGCAACTCATTGGTTGGTGCCATGAAAAGAAAGAACTACTCCTTGTTTATGAGTTCATGGAAAATGCCAGCTTAGATTTCCATCTCTTCCAAGGGAAAAGCCTGTTGACATGGAGAACAAGGTATAAAATCGCCCAAGGTTTGGCCTTAGCATTGCTCTATCTACACGAAGAGTGGGAGCAATGTGTAGTGCATAGAGATGTAAAATCAAGCAATGTGATGTTGGACTCGAACTTCAATGCCAAATTGGGTGATTTTGGGTTAGCTAGATTTGTTGATCACGAGAAACAGCCCGAAACAACTCTTTGGCGGGGACTATGGGGTACTTGGCACCGGAATGTGTGGTAACAGGTAAAGCTAGAAAGGAATCAGATGTCTACAGCTTTGGTATTGTTGCGTTGGAAATAGCTTGCGGGAGAAAACCCCTTGATTCAAACATGCCGGAGTCTCAAATGAGACTGGTGGACTGGGTTTGGGACCTCTATGGAGTGGGAAGGTTACTCGAAGCAGTGGACACAAAATTAGGCTCGGATTTTGATGAGCGAGAAACCGAACGATTGATGATTGTTGGTCTTTGGTGTGCTCACCCGAATCACAATTTCAGGCCTAAAATCAGACAGGCAATTCATATGCTTAATTTTGAAGCCCCACTACCCACTCTCCCACCAAAACCACCCATGCTATCATTTTTTCCACTTCCATTGAACACTACCCCCAATTGTTCTAGCACCAGCCAAAACCATTATTCAAGCTATACTTACAACACAGTTTCTTCTAAGTTCACCTCACCTTCTCCTACTTCGTCTCCATCTATATCACTCTTGTATAAAGAGTAATTCACTCAATTAATTTTAGATGCTGGATTGTGGATCGTAGATTTTTGGATTATAATGAGAGTCTACAAGTTTGTTTAAATAGTATGAGTAGTTCACTTTTCTTCCTATTGGCCTTTTAATCTCCAGGTTGGGGATTAACTTGCACTTCCGTTGTAACGTTTGCTTTTTGAACTGGTCGTGATTAATGTGGGATAAATCTCTTTAAGTCTTCCCAAAGGAGAATTGGGATTTCAACCCAGCCACTTTTGAAAATTCTATCATCCATTAACTTTTTGTGGCTGGATTCTGTCTCTCTAGACTAAAGGTCTCGCCTTCTTTCTTGCTCCATTCATTTTTTTTGGCTGGATTCTGTCTCTCTAGACTAAAATATCCGTCGGAGTTTTGGTGGGATTGGTTATCGGTTCAGGTCAAGGCCGGCTCACGGGGTAAGCGGGGAAGCGGCCTCTTCCGGCCTCCGAATTTTGGTTCAAAATTGAGATCCCATTGTAATGTAATTTAAATATTAATATTAAAATGTTTCTAAATAAAAACACAATTGTATCTTATTTTCTTCAAAAACTCTTGCAATAATATCTTTTTACATGTAATATATTGTTGTCTTATAAGAAAAATGAGGTCCAATTTTCGCTTGAATTTTGGCAGCCTAAAACGACTGCACCCGAGACTTGACCTCAGGGCTGGCCCTGCATCTTTGAGCCATAGTTACGACACTGGTAGTCTTGCAGTGGTTACTCAAAGCTCACCCACCACATCTTGGAGCCATAGTTGCAAACTTACAACACTGGTAGCGGTTACGGAAAGCTGAGCACGACATCTTCTGCCACTTCTTGTGCATCTGCATCACTCTAGTAAAGAGGACAAATTAAGTCATCCATATTTTTGTTTTTGATAGGAAATAAAATTTTATTAGAACTCGACAAAACATACATCAAAGAATGACCAATTATAAATCTGAGAGTTTCCTAGCTGGTTCAAGATTTCATGTCTTGGAGGTTTATGCTTTTTCTTCTTCTCTATAGAAACACTGAAATAATTTACTCATCTTTTATATATGCATAGTTTCAATGAGGCGTTCGAAACTCATCATCAAAGTCAACCTAACTTGTCTATTACAAGGACTGGGGGTGCTGTGGTGCACCCCCGCACTACATGTGTAGTTCGATCAAATTTTTGTTGTGCCGTGCATTTGGTCCCAATGTCAGTTGATCCCTACTGTTGGTAAATTTTGACGGACTAGATAAAGCAGTCACAGTACTTGTATTTGTTATACTCCTGTATGAGGGCTCATTTGGCTTTAAAACTGAAACAATAACATTTTTTTGTCTTTATTAAAAAAAATTCGTGTTTGATAATTTTGTGTCAAACTTTTGTGACTTAATGATTCATCTCGGCAAGAAGAATCGGAAAATAAAAAATTTTGATCAAAACTCATAATTTTTTTCAAAAAGACAAGAATAAGTAAAATAAGTTGATTTATTGACTTATTTTTGTCTTTATTGGAAAAATTATGAGTTTCGATCAAAATTTTTTACTTTTCCGGTTTCTCTCATCGAGACGATGTTAGAACAAATAATTTGTAATCTTCTAGAATAATGTAGAATAAGTATCTAAGTTTAAAATAATTAGAAGTGTGTAGAAGTAATAGATACACTAGAAGATATTTGTATGGAATAGTCTAGAAGTTGTGAGAGATGTTTTGTAATTAATTACATAGGTTTTAACTAGACTATTTTAGAATTGAGCAGGTCAGGCAAAATGGCTCTATAAATAGAGCTAAGTTGTACTCATTAATGTATGCAATGAAAAAGCACTTTTATAAAGCCTTGGACTCCTTTGTACAATTGGCTCAATCATCCCTTCCTTTCTTTACAACCTACTTCTTTTGTCCAATTTCATTCAAAATATAACTAAGCACCTAACAGACGAATCATTAAATCACAAAAGTTTAACGCAAAATTAACAAATGCAAAAAAAATTTAAATAAAGACAAAAATAAGCCACTTATCTCTTAAATTCAAACCCATAGTGCATTACTTTTTGAGTTTTGTTGTATATACAGTTAGAGAGAGAGAGAGAGAGAGAGATGGGTGAATTGGATTGTAGTGCGAGAATCAGAGAAACTGATGAGATAGACAGGAGTAACTGCGGGTGAGAGAGAAAAAGGGGTGTTGGACCAATTTTTTATTCTAATCCATATTAAATCCACTCTCAACCCATCTAAACCCATAAAAATATGGATTGATATGGGTTCAACCCATTACACAATATGAGCGGGTTGGATTGGATTGGGTTATAAGTGGGCGAATTTGGACGGATTAAAAAATATGGGTTAGAATTGTCACCTCTACTATTTAGTGTTTTATAGGGGTACATTGAAGATGCTCTTAGGATGTGAAATGATGAATTAGTTCTTGTGTACTGATTCAAATGCAAGAATTTGCGTTGCCGTGTGCTTTCTTACAACGTAACTCACCGACTGTTGGGAGAATTTTCCTGGTCAACTTTGTTACTTATTTCAGTTTTTTTGGATTAACTTTCACTGGTTTGATTCTAGAGAATAAATTCTTTACACCGCCAGTATAAACATTTGTTTCCTCCAAATCAATTGCATCGCAACACGTGTCAAAACAGCGGTCCCAATTAATAAAATATGACGACGTGACGTAATGCAATTAATTTGAAAGAAACAAATATTTACAACGACGGTGTAAAAAATTTATTCTCTTGATTCTAGGGGGAAATTGCAAATCAGTGGGAAGAGGGGCGAAAAATGCCCAAGTCATGGACTAGTTTTTAGGAATTCAAAATGCATGAGAAGGAGAAAATTAATTCCCAATACATGGAATTCAAAACAGACAAGGACACAAATACCCTTCTCCTACACACGACGTCGTTCCCCTTTTTTCTCCCACCCAAAACGCGTGAAACCCTCCGAGGCTTCCACCCAAATCATTCTGAAACCCTAACGCCTCTCTCTCTCTCTCTCTCTCTCTCTCTCTCTCTCTCTCAGTGTGTTGCTCCCTCTCTCCTCCTCTCCGACACCCAAAGAAACCCCCACCCCCCCCCCCCTCTCTCTCTCTCTCTCTCTGTTGCTCTCTCCCTCCATCTCGTTGCTCCGTTGATTCCTCCTCTCTTTGTTGCCAACTGACGACGATAGAGCAGCCCTCTTCCTCGATCGATATTCAGTGGGTTTGTGGCAGCGCTTCCTCGACTTCCATTCTCATCCAAGGTAAAGAGTTCTTGACCTACACAACTTCAATTTTATCTCACGTACTTACTATTATTTGGTACCATTTTGAGGTTGAAACCTCCCCTCTGTCTCTCTATATAGGTTGGTTTTCTTAAGTTGTTGGGAGGAGTTTTTGTGCTTCGGTCGATGAATAGAAATTAGCTATCTGAACGGATGATTATGGAATGCCCAGAAAATGTAGACAGAAGCCTGGATAATCTTTTCAAAAGCCTTATATTCTGCTAGATATACATATAGATAACCTTGATATTCTGGTTCAACTGTATTTTAACGATTGCACTACTTATAAAAAAATAAAAATAGAAAATATCGCACTACCTGAATATGGTTGGAATGATGAGAATGAGATAAGAAAAGCCATTACTAACTTCTTTCCTTGCAATGTGGGATCTGGTTGAAGGGCTGGACTGAACGGTTCACTTAGAGCATCTCTAGCAATTCCTAGCCATTTTGGGCTAGAAAATATGCCAAAAATTAGATTAGCTAGCCACCAATTTTTACAATTTTCCAATAGACTAGCCTTTAGGCTATGCAAAGGAAAAAAAAATAGTAGCCTGCTCTTTTCCAACCAACAGCTCTATATATCAAACGGAAACCTGCTCCCCTACTTTTAATTGGTAGTACTTTAGTGCCACTGCTCAAATCTGCTACTAGTAATTAAGGGCGTTAAGTAAACAAAGTAAGCCTTCACTACAGCTTGAGCTAGTCTTCTCCAGTTTTTCCATATGTCTACCGTTTTCATTTTTTTTCAAAGTCTGCAGTATTCGGTTGATTTCTGGCCTGATAACTTGGTGCAGTTCGCTGGGTAGCCATAACGTGACGCCAAGTTTAGCCTGCAAAGAAACGCAAAACCGTTTGCTGCTAGTACAAAATTAGTTACAAGAATATTACCTGAATTAGATGGTACGCAAAGAAACGCAAAATCATCTACTGCTAGTAAAAAACCCACCTCAATCATATTACCCCAGTAGAGCAGACTCCATACTACTCAAAGACACACACCATTCACCTGTACAAAACAACACCAGTTGAGACTTTATACTCTCCTTTGAAAGACACACACCATTCCAACAAGTACACACCCCTTCCAACAGGCACAACAAGGTAAATAAGTGACATTTTATGCATTTGAAAATGTGACAAAAGAAGAAGAAGCAACTTCAATAATAAACCAAATATTACAAGAAACACCAACCACAAACTAGTATTTACCAAAATACACCCAGTCCTCAGTTTTGGGTATTTACAATAGCATGTGAATTTTTTTTTGCAATAGAAGTCCAAAAAATACTACATGTCAAAAAAAGTTCAACCCTCTAAAACGTCTAGATGTTCAAACCCTTCAACCCTCTTAGGAGTGGATCCCTTTTGAGTTGGGGTTTGAGATGCTTGGGTAAACACTTGAGCATGTGGATTTACATAAGTAATTCCAAATTCATCTTCAGGCTCCCTCTTAGAATGATCTTCAAGAATCACACCATCCTGTAAGAGATTTGTGAAATATGCATCTAGTCTCGCATCCATCCCTAGAAGAACAAGAATGTAGGTATAATAAAAGACGAAGAATAAGAAGAAGCGTAAGCCAATGCAAAAAAAAAAAAAAACAAGCAGCATGTAGGAAAATTTAGGGTAGAACAAAAACTGCAATTTCTCTAGTTCTAAGCATCCCATAATTTGATTTGTTTACGCTTATGAAGTCTAGCTTAAAACATGACCAAACTAAGGAATTAAAACATGACCAAACTCATAGATCAACATCGAATGTATTTCAAACAACCTTTTTTTGGTAAGTAACCTAATTAAAGCAAGAAAGAGATGGGGAATATACATCGCACTATAGTATGTCCTACTACACTAGGTACCTCAAGAGTTGCTGCTTAACATCAACTATAACTTTGTAAATGAAGATTACTTGGGATAACTCTCATTTGTATTAGGAGCTCAGCAAGTCATTTCACATGGGATTTGGAGACAAGATAGGAGATCGCCCAGACAGTAAATTATCAAAGCGTATTTCATACAACTTGTATCAGGGTATTGTGCATTCTTAGAGACGACCGGTTCCAATATTCCTTCTCTTCTGGACGATGTTATTGATCATATTTTTGTAAATATTTCTCATTCCCACTTTGTACTGATGGGAGTGTTTAGGCCTTGGAGTGTTTAGGCCTTTTGTAGGGGGCATGTCCCTAGTTCTTACTGCTATTTGCTGTGTGGATGCTACTGCTGTCTCTGTTATTGCGGCTGCTGCTGCTACATTGCTGGTGCAATCAGCTGCAAAATGTTGTTCTGTTGTTCTGTATTTTCTGTTTTGGAAGCTCCAATCTGCTTTCTGCTACAGGCTGATTTGCTATCATGCTGATGATATGTTCAGCTGCTGTTTCTGCTCATTCACCTTAGTTGATGCTGATTTTTGCAAATCAAAGCACTTGATGCCGATGTTTGAAATTGCATTGCATTGTCTTCTTCCATTAACAATGCAATGCAATTTGGCTAACTCTGAAATAGTTTTGGCTGCCCCTAGGAAACTAAGATGATCTAAAACATATTTTCAAGATTTGTACTTCACAGGTTGCTTATTATGGTTTTATGCATAAACTTCTTGGTTTCATGTGCAGTTATCTCTATGATGGCACGTTCAAAGGCCAAAGCTAGGAAATCAGTAGTTCCACCTATGAAAGTGCAGGTCAAGAAGGGTGCGATAGTTCATGAGGGAAGTAGTTCACATAAGGAGCAACGGAAACCAAGTGGTTTCGCTGTTTATGTGTGAGTTTTAATAGATGGTATTTGATGTCTTTTGTTATCCCGCTTACGTATTGACCACCCAATTCTTGGTTAAATGCGCGAAGGATTTTACTCGAGGTTTAAAGAAAGCATTTAAAGAAGACAATATAATAAAACAACCAGAGGTTAGGATTGACGGATGGAAAAAACCTGTATTTTTGTAATCAGTACCATTTTTTTTATCTTGCCTTTGATATTCATTTCCTATGTAGGTGATGGCAGCCATGTCGAAATGGTGGCATAAGGGATACTGGCTAAAAAAGTATGATGAAACCTATGAGGGATCAAGCAGTGAGGAAGATAATGAGCAGGAGGAGATGAATGATGACGAATCAAGTCAAGAAGAGGGCGACAATTGTCGTCCCCGTCCAAAGAAGAAGAAGACAAGCAAAGGGGAGAGTAAAAAGAAGAAGAAAGTGCCGGTATGTCAATAACTAACGATGCTTTGTACCATAGTTAGAGTTGAAATGCTTAATCATGGGATTTTACCTTTATGTGCATTTATGTCCATATATAGGTAGTTATGCCTTTGAATATGTATCATTTTTCATTGTGGTCTTATCCAATTTGAGTATAGCCCCATTTTAACACAACTATTTAATTCATTATCACAAGTCGCTTTTTGATTGTTTTAACATGTAAATGTTGCATACTAACAAAATGACCGCCCAATACCTGCTAATCTGCTATGTGTGCTTCCTTTTGTGATAACGAAATTACTACCATGCTAATATAATTTTCCGTTTCTTTATACTTACAGTTGATTATAAAGACGAGGTGTTCCCCTAGGAAATTTGTTTCCTTGATTGGTAGATTGACTCAAGACCAATGTGATGCAATTAAAGCATTTAATCCATTCCATACATTACTTGATGTGAAGTGTGGCCATATGCATAGAGCCTTTGCTATGCATTTGGTGCAATGTTTCAATCCTGAAACTTGCAGCATAGAATTTAAGAGGGGCTTTGTTGTTCATATTACTGAAGAAGATGTTGCAAGGGTTTTGGGGATGCCGATAGGGGAAACACCCGTGCCCACAGAATGCCTTGAATCACATAGGGAAAAAATTGAAGAGGACTTTAAGGGAGGTTTCAAGGGGATTGAAATCTTGAAATTGGAAAATGTGATTAAGGAAGGCTATACTGATGGGAGGTTTCATAGGGCTTACATGCTATTTACGTTGGGATATATACTTGTTGTGCCCCACCACAAAGGAAGTTGCGGGGAATAGATTGTTACCGGGGGTGGTTGCCGACGACCTTGAAACCTTAAAGACGTTTAAGTGGCCGGCTTTTGTGTTGGATTGGTTGGCGAACGAGATTCGAAATTATAAGGTTCGGGTAACCAAAGGTTGTCGACGGAAGGCGAAAGGAGTTGGTGGTAGTCTGTTCCTTTTGATGGTATGTTTACTTAATTTTTCTACCATTCTATTTAACACTTTGATTAACAAATTATGGTTTATGTAGGAAGTACAAAATTATGACTTATTTGTTTTGCAGGTCATATATTTTGACTTACATCCATTGGATGTTGAAATTGGGAAGGAACCTCATGCTCCAATTGGCTTATGGACAAAGGAATTGATCGATATTCGAATTTCCAAAGAGGAGGAAGACAAGCCAATTGAGGATTCTGTTTTTTCTCAGTTCCCTCCTCATAATTTGAAAAATCAGGTGATGGTATTGGCTTAGTTTCAATATTTCATATATTCATGGTTCTTTTAGATTGCCTCAATTAGTTTTCACATATGCTCATATTTTGGTTTATTTTATACCATTTCAGATCTGCATTGATATGTACGAAGATTTCATGCGTCAATTTATGAATAACTATAGAAGGTTGCGTGAAATGGATGCTGCTATGGGCGACCCTGTCATTGGAAGCCCTGTTCTTGGAAGCCCTGAAGATGGTCCATGGGCACAACCTGTACAAGATGAAGGCCATTTGTCACAATTCAGTGGAAATTTTGAACTCCATCAATATGAGGAGGATGAGGAGGAGGACCAGGGGGATTAGATTCAAGAGAAGGGCGAGGAGGGGGATCAGATTAAAGAGAAGGGGGAGAGATTGAGGAGGTTGGGGAGGTGGGGGGGACATCAAAAATTATAAATGGGTCGGCGTCCTGTAAGCGAAAGGAGGAAGCAGTGGCAATCTCGACTGATCCCACAAAGAGAAAACGTCGAAGATACGTGGAGCCGAGCCCATCTATTAAATCTCCGTATGTTGCAGAACCCTCTGTCAAAACAACAAAAATTACGGAAGAAGAAGATTCAATCATCAACTATCTTACAACAGGACCGACAAATGATTTAAGGTACGTTTATTTTTTTTTCCGACATACCATATGATTTGTAGGATAAACCATCGGTTAGATTTATGAAACCATGCTATCTCTTTCCCTATTTTGGTATAGTAACAAATTATTTTGGCACAACAACGAGGTGTTGATCCATATTGAAGGGGCAAAGTGGCCTCTTACTCGCAAGGAAGTAGGTGAATCGTTTCAACCTAGGGGCCTTGTGTGTAATATGGTATATTTTGTACTTGAATTTGTATTATTTCTGTCATAATGTTGCCTAACTGTCATAAGCTGGACTACACGTAGGTTATGTACACTTTTACGGAATGGCGGATGTTGAAGGAAAGAGCCGTAGCGACTAAGGGTCACCCTTCACGTCACATTTTCTCTCCAACCTTTGCGGTAACATATCCATCTTATTATGGATCATATATATATATATATATATTTTTTTTTTTCTTGACTATATTTGTGATGTATTTGAAAATTTTTTTTCCAGTCCGATCTACTTCATGCTCAAAGTGACGAGTTCAGCAGTATATTGCGGGATGATTGTGACCCTGATAAAGTAGGTTATGACGTTTTGAAATGTGACATGGTACATAACTATTCCCAATATATACCGTAATCTATTGTGGATGATGTGTGCTTCCAATTTTATTTTGACTTTATGGTGGCCTATTATTTTCAGCTTTTCTTGCCTGTGCTTCAAAGTGAACATTGGTATTGCGTGTGTGTATCCCTTGTCGAGTCACGTGTTTATATTCTTGACTCAATGAACCACACGGCACACAACTTGGATCAAATGGAGCAAGTAGACATTCTAGTAAGTTGTCTATGGACCTGATGCATTATCTCCTGATTAGCGCACTTGGTATTATACTTACAAACTTGTTTTCAATTTCGATTACAGCAAAAGAATCTATTTGCACTCCTCAAGAAGACACGTAGAAGGTCACGAAATGATTCCCGCATATTTAAAGTTGAATATGCAGATGTGCCACAACAAACGAACATGTTAGTCATAACTTCCTTGTGCAACTTATTTTGTGACTTTTTTGGGCCTTTTACTCATGTCTTTCAATTTTCTTTTTGTAGCCATGATTGTGGAATTTATGTTATGAAGTTTGTTGACCGTTGGGATGGTCGAGCATATCCGTCTGCTGAACTTCAACAGGGTCATATTCCTAACATTCGAAAAAGGCTATTGCTTCATTTTTTTATGGATGAAAATAACAAGGAACGAGACTTGATATTAAAAGTCATCCCTCGCCGATAAAAGTAAGCATATTACTCTTACCTTGGTTTTTATAGTGAATGATATAATTGTTTCTGATTCTGAGTATATCAGGATGGTATTTCTTTTCCCAATAAACTAGGTGTTGAAAAACTGGGATTAAGATAGTTGGAATTCCTTACTGGTTTGAAGAATATGAAAACATGGGAATTAAAAAATATGTTATTAACGGGTATTTGTTTTGAAGATGTTCACATTGTGTTCAAGAACCCTAGCATGGACATCTTAGTTGTGCCCTTTTTCTGAAGGAATTATGCATGTTGGAAAGGTTGGAATATATGTGTGGATACTATTCCTTGTATTGGCATATCCCTTTGCAGTGGCACTCATAGTGTCCCTTCCCTAGCCTTACGGTGGAATGGCCATTCCCTACCCTTACGATGGAATGGCCATTTACCTATTTGGTTAATGATGAATCTATATGGGATATCCTTGTTATGTCGTCCTTTTAGCAAACCCACAATGTCTTAATGAAGATTTGTTCCGGGAGAATGAGCATTCCATTCCCGCTTATTTGCATTGAACCAAAGTTGTCAATATTTTTGGACGGAGCTAGGGCCTACGTTCAAAGGAGCTAACATGAATCCCTTAATTAGGTTGACTTGTGAATGATAGTAGTTTCTTTGTACAGCCAATTTCAGCGAATGGTGGTTAACATAACCCACTTCAGGAACCACATTCAAAAAATTAGAAACCTATCCGTGGTTAGTGGATATGGTATTCCACAATTTTCATTTCTATTTTTTCTTTGTTTCCCTTGCTACATGGACTCTCCAAGATGTATCATTTAGCCTTGTTCAAATTTAGTACTTCGAGATTACAAGGTATTGGTGGTCAAATTCATGTATGTGATACTCCTGTGGATTATGTGCAGGATACTTTGAAGTGATTTTGTGGGTGCGTGGATTCGTTCTTGTTTGTGGGTTCCTGATATCCCTTGCAGTAGGTTTAGCAGCATTATCATGCTGCTGCCTTCAAAATGGACAGTGGTGTCATCATTATGCTCTCAGCAACCAATTCCAGCATCTATATACCTTGACTGCATAAAGTATCTTCGATTTTATCATTCCCCATTGTAATTGATTCCAGAAATTCCTTGTAATCTGTAGTCCATCGTCGGATTGGTAGCTCTACATTCCTGAGTGTGGTGTCATTGACTTCCTCTATAATTCCACTGATACTGTAACTAACCCGGATTCATAGGACATCAAATGTGTCCATTGTGGCCATGCTTTGATGTCATGTACTATAGTTCTTTCGTTGTAATTACTAGATGTCTATTTCAATTTGGCCTATCCTTTGGGGGGGATGTCCCTTCGATTGTTTATGCTTTTGTAGAGGGCATGTCCCTAGCTACCTTTCGGATCCCTTTGGCTGCCAATTACTGGTAGTGATCTGATTACTTGCTGATCAGCCAAGGGCTGCCACCACTCTCTATTTTTCTTTCATCTGTCGTGCTTGCTGCCTGTCACTTTTGTGATGTTTCAGTTGTGTTGATGATGTTGCAGCTGTTTCATATTGTATTGTCTGCTCTTTTGGTTGTTATCTTCTCCTGCTGCTACTGTATTATATTGCTGGTGCTGGGGCTATGGAGTGTTTACGTTTTGTGTAGCCTGCTGCTTCTGTTCTATGCTGCTGTTTTCTGCTACTGCTATATCAGCTGAACAGTTCTGTTGCTGACAATGTTTGCTGCAAAGTACCTCCTGTTGATGCTGATCGTTTCAAGCTGCTGCTGCCAACTAGTGTTGTGCTATCCGGCACCTGTTGACTATACCAACCAGTGCAATACTTCACCTTTGTGTTTCCCTTCATTTGGCATGTGTTCCTCTCCCATCTTTTATATGGCATTGAAACATGTGGATTCCATGTTGGCTTTAAAATTTGCCTAGTTATATGGTGTAGTTAGTATTAATTGGCTTAGATTGGTGTATCCTACCATGGCCCAATCGGTCCCTTCTTATTGTAGCCACAAATGTATATGTGTAGGTAGGCACTTGCCTTACATAAATTTTTTCAATGTATGATTTTCTCTTTATTTTCCTCCTGGGGTATGCCCCTTGTAGGCTGTACATTCGCTTAACCTCGTTTTCTATTTCAACCTAAATTACCAAAAGAAAATAAATTATCCGGATTCATTGGTTGCTATCTTCGCTCACCATTAAAATAAATGTCTCACAGTAGCAACTATATTCCTTGGGCTATAATTCGGAATATAGGAGCTCCATCTTGTCCCAATTCCCTCACTTCCGTTGACTACTACCATCGGTGTGATCGGCATGCACCTTTACAAAATGGCAAATCAATATAGAACATGCCAAACAACTCTTCGTAATATAAATTGTATGCTACTACTCAAAAAACATACCAAGTAGGTTCAATAGATTGGCCATCTTCATTCAAGTAGTGAAGAAGGATGTCATCATCCTTGGGGAACAGGAATTTGCGTAAGCAAATATCTGTGTCATCTATACGTACGTAGCACTTGTAATCGAAGGTATTGACCGCTGAAGATCTGCCATTGAAAATAGTATAAACTCCTTGTTGACAAAGTCACTGTACTTAATTCGCTTCTCCTTTTGATCAAGGTAACTACGAGGTTGCAACGACCAAAAAAAAAAAAAGTGTTCCCATTACAAAGCAGAACATTTGCTAAAGAAAAGAGAACTTATACAAAATTGTGGAATACATTATAGGGCCAATTGCATTTTAGTGGGAGTTGGGGCAAATAATGCCCAACTCATGGAGAGGTTTTTTCATTTCTCAATGGATGAAAATGAAAAATGATCGAATATCTATGTACATACACACTTAGTTCCTGGCATACGCAGGTGCTAGGCTTTTATTCATCAATGAGCTACTATTAGTATGTTTTCATTGTATCTACAATTTTTTTAACTGAGACAACTATTGATGATACTTTAGAACAGAGGAAGTATAAATATAGGTTTGACGGCACATGATACTTTCATCTTGAAAGCATCTTTATGAGTTTACAGAGCCTCTTGGCAAAACTATTGAGTTGACAATGTGATTATATAGATGGATTTGTAGACGGGTGCCTAAGATGTACGTGGTTACCAAATTATTACCGATTTCAGAAATATGTTCCCGTAAACATAGCAAATGCTTGATACGAAAGATGCATGCATAGACAAACAAGAGGGTAGCCACAAACAGAAGGATGTCTAGACTAAAGGAGGGAGATAGCAGCAAGCTGAACATCGTTCTCTTTGTCAAATTCATAGCTAAGCCTAGTCCACTTTCTACTGGGGCCTGTGTCCTTTCCCCAAAGGTCGGATTCACTTTCTTAGCGCTATCACCGCAACCAAATCCAGTGTCCCAGACAGATTCAAGAAACTAGGTCACAAAACGGTGCTTAGAAATGGTGGGCGTAGCCTTTAACATGGATTTTACCGACAGATCCCACAGATCATGGGATGGAGTGGCTTATTTCACACCCTTTAGTATGGAGGTTTAACTCTCACATTCGTGCTTCGTAGGGCCCAAATGTTCTTGGTTATAAACAACAACTTCGACAGTGACTATATATTGCCTCCATGCTTCGTGACCACTCAACTCGACCAACAATCATTCACTCTTGCAACGGCTTACTGTTAATTAGATATCCTCAACTATGCATTTCTTGGTTTCTAATCTGACTATACAGAAATATAAATTTATCACTTATCCTGCTGTATATTCATATGGGCCTAATCCTGTGAGGTTATGTGCGAAATGAGAGAAGAGAAATGAGAGAAAACCATTTCTCATATACGTACCAGATGCGGACGTATAATGAAAAAAAAAATTGCAAAAAAATTGAGAGAAAACCATTTCTCTTACAGCATACACACATGGACGAAATGAGAGAAGAGAAATGAGAGAAAACTGCAAAAAAATTGAAACACCCAAAACATACATAAACGTACCAGATGCGGACGTCCCTTGGTCAAGGAGAAGAGACTGCTTCGGAGGAGGAGGAATGGAGAGAGGATTGTAGCTTACAGAGAGATGAAGTGGGAGAGGAAGAAGAGGTGAGGGAGACCGATTGTTGTAGCAAGAGACCAGAGGCGGAACCCTCCCCTGTTCTTCTCTCCTCTTCAGCAACGTACGAGGGAAGGAATGAGAGAACAGTGGGGCTGGGATTTCAAATTGGGAAAATTTAGGGTTTCTTTCATCTGGGGCATATTGGTCATTCTAGGTTGCCCTCTCCATGTATGAGGAATTATTTTTCTCCTTCTCATGTCCACATGAATTAAGGAAAAACTAGTCCATGAGGTGGGCAATATTTGCCCCTTTTCCTACTGATTTGCAATTTCCCCTTGATTCTAATAGAGCAGGCCTTTTCATGTTTTGGGCACGTGAATTCAAACTAAAATATAATTGACCACTTTACTAGATGGACCCATCGTTGATGAAAAGATAAATAAAATAAATTATAGAAACAGGGTTAGGCGGTGTTTCAGTTTCTTTGTAAACCTTATTTTTTAAAAAGAAGATAATTTCAAATTCAAATATAATGAAAATGAAAAATAAATTTTTGATCTTTTTTTTACACCGTCTGAAAGATCTCAACGAGATCTATAAAATAAGATTCATATTGATAGAAAAATTGTTTGAGTAATTACATAATTTTTGAATTAAAAATTATTTTCTTTTTAAAAAAGAAGGTTTAATAAGAGACTGGAACGGGGCCTTAGCTGCCAAAGGACTTAAAATAATGCTAGAGAAGCTAAATTTTATTTTTGGGCATGTAATAGGAATTTGGGGGTGCTGTAGTGCACCCCCCGCACTACACGTGTAGTGCGGCCAATCCGGCTACACTCATATGCCGCTTTTTTAAAAGAGAAGAGAGATTAGATCATGTTTACTAATTCCAACACCAGTTCAAAATTTTGATAGAAAAATTGATTAGGATTCT
Organism: Rhododendron mucronatum var. ripense; assembly: GCA_019656295.1. Classification (NCBI taxonomy): domain Eukaryota; kingdom Viridiplantae; phylum Streptophyta; class Magnoliopsida; order Ericales; family Ericaceae; genus Rhododendron; species Rhododendron mucronatum. Next base: position 546,132 of record BPLT01000086.1, read on the forward strand.
TTGAAATTAACCTTATCTACTACTCGTATATAGGAGTATATATATTTTACAAATTTTGACATTTTCAAGCCAACTCGGCTCATTGCTATTTGTTAGCCGTGTTGCTTTTTGAAGCATTCACAAAGTGGACTCATATTCAAACCGTACAGGGGAAGAATAGAGAAGAAGAAAGGGGAAAAAGAAGGAAAGGAAATTTTTATTTTTTTTCAAAAAAAAAGAAAGGAAAGAAAAACGGTCAGGTCAGGCGGGTTTGGGTTTGACTTGACCCGTGTTCGACCCGACCCGTTCCAACCCGTTTATTATTCGACTCATATTTGATCCGCCCATATTCAACCCGTGACCCGTTTCAACCCGTCCAAATCCAACCCAACCGGTCCATTTGTCACCTCTACTAAATAGCCTGAATGGTAGTAAAATTTTACCTAGTGAATGCGTAGAAATTAGCTCCAGTCGACTATATAAGTTGGTCCATAAACTTATCACTCTATAACTCATTCTATACATTTAGCCACCCGTTTATGTGCTCATTAAATTTTGTGGGCCCAATTTTCTAATACAAAAACACTTTTCCGATTTTCTGTGATAATGTGAGGTTTCGAAATGATGTTAAAAAAAGCAACTTCCTTTTGGGGGTCTTAGGCCGGCCAACTTTTGTCACTCCTTATCCATCCAACCCCACCACATTTCAAACATATCCCACCTAAGTCTAGTTTTAAGAAAATTATCCTAAATATCCCCACTGATTCACCGATTGCACGGAACCCCATCTAAAAACCCCAATCCTGTCATCTGGCCCGTCCCCTCGTAAACGTTGTCATCGTCACCATCAGTTGCGACCGGAACACAACGCCTCCAGATCCTCGTCATTGGCCTCTAGATCTGACCAGGCATTGGAGACAATCTTCAAGCCATGAGCGGCGGAAGGGAGGCGGTTGCGGTGGGGGTTGAGGAGGAGGGCGAGGCGGCGGTACTGAGAGGCGACGAGGTCGGGGTCAGCAAAGGCGTGGCGGGGGAGCTGGAGACGACGACGCTGTAGACTTTTTCTTCAAGACCATAGGTATCAATTAGAGGCGAGAGAAGATAATCCTTGTACGTGCCTGCATACCTTTTCTTTTCTTTTCTTTTCTTTTTTAATTATAGTAGAAGAATATTTATACATAATTACATACATCTCTCTATGCAAAAAACAACCACCGCCACAGTACGGCATTATTGTTATTATTATTATTTTAAATCTAGAAGAATATGTACACATACATACATCTTTGTATGCAATTACCACCACCACCACTACAGTACGGCTTACAATAGGATTTTAAGAGGCTGTGAAATGTTAATTTGGAGTTTAATTTGGGGGTGTGAATTGTGTAACTTGGAAGGTGTGAATTCTTACTTTGGGAATGTGACAAATGTAGTTGGAATGTGAATTTTATCTTTTTTTGAATGTGCAAATTCTTCATTTGGATATGAATTGTGTCTTTTTCGAACGTGTGAATTCCTCATTTGTGTGTGAATTGTGTCTTAGAAGTGTGAATTCTTAATTTGGGAATGTGATAAATCATAAGTGTAGTTGGAATGTGAATTCTTAATTTGGGAGGCGACAAGGTCGGGGTCGGCGACGGCGTCGGCGTGGCAGGTGAGCTGGAGACAACGAAGCTGTAGACTTCCTCAAGTCGGTGACGGCGTGGCGGGGCGAGAGATGAGATAATCTTTGTACATGCCTACATACCTTCTTCTTCTTTTTTTTCCTCTCTTTTTAATCAGAGTAGAACATATGTATACATACATCTTTGTATGCAAAAACCACCAATGCCACAGAACGGCATTTTTTTTTTTTTAAAGAAAAAATCTAGAAGAATATGTACACCTACATACATCTCTGTATACAATTACCATAACAAATACACTACGGCGTACTGTAAGTGAATTTTAAAGAGCTGTGAATTGTTAATTTGGGGTTTAATTTGGGGGTGTGAATTCTTAATTTGGGAATGTGAATTGTCTTTTTTTTTGAAGGTGTGAATTCTTCGTTTGAGTATGAATTGTGTCATTTTCGAAAGCATGAATTCCTCATTTGCGTGTGAATTGTGAATTCTTCATTTGGAGGTGAATTGTGTCACGCTCTCGATTTTCAACATAAATAAAGAATACTCTTTTGATAAATAAAGTCATCGCAATAATACAATTAATACCCAAAAGATCTTCCTTTCTCCTGTTCTCAGATAAGATTCGGATATTACATTTTTGTTGGCTCGATGGCCCCAGGCTATCGAAATGCCAATGACCAAAGAAAATAATCTTATAGTTGTAACAAATGTCTTTCCAAAATACTTCTTTCAAATTAAATGCAAATAATCGCCTCTTTTATACCTTTGAAAGTCATGATCAACAAACACGATATGCACGCCATGTCAACTTTCTTGTTTTTGCACCTGAAAATGATAGGGTTGAGCATACATGCGCCCAATAGAGAAATCTATACGCAAGTTATAGGAAAATGAGATGAAATATGCACCAGAGATGAATAAGTTTCTATGAACAACACGAACAACAGGGATTTACCACAATAGGCAAATGGATATCGACTTCTATGTTCTAAGCATCTTATCGTGATTCCTGTCAGACTCATGTCAAACTCAAAACTATACTAAGTTCACATCAAACCAAACAAACTTACAATAGGTTCTCAACCACCTCATTTACTACATTAGTAAACACGACATTCTATCACAATTTCACATTACGAAATACCAACTCTCTTGCCCTTAAAACTTTCATTTTTACTTCAAAATGACTTGTGAAAACCAAAACCAAACCAATACGGGTCAAACTCCGTAATCCGAGCTTGAATACCAGAATCCGTTGACTCACTTTAGAACCATTGCCACCTTTCATGTGTCCAACGCCATCTCATCGTGTGTGTCTTGAGCCGAAGCTCCTGCCGGGCTAATTATGGGACCCCAATATCCCCTGCCAAGCACCCACCTAGAAGGTTGGGACTTGAGTGTTCAATATGAGCGTTAGCTCCTGCCGGGCTAATTATGGGACCACGATATCCCCTGCCAAGCACCTACCTCGAAGGTTAAGCCTTGAGTGTTAGATATGAGCTTTTAGCTCCTGCCAGGCTAATTATGGGACCCTGATATCCCCAGCCAAGCACCTACCTCGAAGGTTAGGCCTTGAGTGTTAAATATGAGCTTTTAGCTCCTGCCAGGATAATTATGGGACCTTGATATCCCCTGCCAGCCACTCACCCGTCGATGGGCCCTGAATGTTCTCGTTGTGTCCGATTGTTATTCACATTTCAATGCGTATTTCCAAGTTACAAGCACCAAACCATCCAGTCATTTCTCAATTTAATCAAACAAGTACTTCTCTACTAATTACGCACGTCACGATTTTTCTTATAGTCTACGATGCTCACGGACTCTTTTACGCTACTATAGCCTTTATGACGATACTCCAACTATGCTAACGAAAAATCAATGGCACAGACACGTTCGACGAATTGTTCGATAAGATCTTTCGAACTTAGGAATGATTTTCAGATATTTTGATTTTCAGCAGAGCAGTCCGTGTTAAAAAATTTATTAAAAATAGCATACTCAATATTTTTCAATGATTCCAACACCAAAACATCACCAACACCCATCTTTAAAACCCATCAAGACCCATAACCAATAGCATCATTTAACCCTAGAAAACGATGACAAACACAGCTCTGTACGCTGCCCAGATTTCCAGATAATAGGGCAATCTTCTAAAAATCAGCATAAATCGAATTCTTCATACTTTTGAATGATTCCAGTCGCAAAAGTTGCGCGAGTGAACGAAGCTTAAAAGGTGTGAAGGAACCCTAGTCAAATACGCACTCCAAGCATGGTTAAACAGGCGTTTATCGAAGCAATACGAATCTGCGTGACAGATTGACACACCTGCACTCAAATAACCATAACTTTCGGTGTACCATGATTTTTAAGGCGATTCCAGTGGCAAATGAAAGCTAACTTCAAGACCTTCAAACTGAATTAAAGTTTGCGTAAAACAGACTTCGGACGAGAAAGTTACAGCCATTCGAAGTGGGCTGAAACCCAGAAAATGAGACAGATTGCAGACCAGTATTCTAAAAATCACCATAAATTCAATTCTCAACGGTTTTGAGTGATTCTAGTGGCATTAGAACGGGCCCTAAGTCTACTCTATTTCATATGAAGGAACCAAAATTCAATCATGAGTTTAAGAATGCATAAAACCCCAAAAACAGAGGCCCTGTTCTGCGGATTTTCGGAAATGGAATAGACAACCTCAAACAACGAAACAAAGCACGATCTAGGTACATAAACACTGTATAAACGCATAACAAGAGTAAGAAATCCCTACCTCATGGGTTTTGAACAAAACCCGACCCTTTGACCAAGTCAACTGAGCTCCCACGTGTTCCGATCATGATTTTTTTGAATATTCGGAAAGTCCATGCTCCGTATAACAACTTTAATTCTTGAACTTTGCTCGGAATCACGCTCTAAGTAGATGAAATCGAGGAGAGAAGAGAGGAGAAAATTTTCGGAGGAGAGGAGGAGAGAGAGACTGCCGAGAGAGAGGGAGAGAAAAAGAGAAAAATGGGAGAAAGTTGTCTCCCGGGGAAATTATAGAAGTGGGGAGCAATCCCCCGCTTCTCGCACCACACACTCACACGTGCACCCCTCACACAATTACCCTTATATCCTCCCACGAAGACGTCTCACCGAATATCCGTACCGTCTATCTCGACGGGCCGTATGCTAACAAAAGAAAATAAAAATATGGCCTCAAAAATATGGGTCTCTACAAATTGTGTCCTTTTTAAAGAATTGAAATCTGTTTTTTTTAAATATATGAATTCTTCATTTAGAGGTGAATAGGGTCATTTTTAAAGATCTGAAATCTGGTTTTTTTGAAGATATGAATTCTTCATTTGCGTTTGAATTTTATTTTTTCAAGCGTGTGAATTCTCATTTGGGGATGTGAATTCTATCTTCCTCATTTTTTCTGTGAATTCTTTGACACCTCCTCCCGAATTTTTTTGTATGTAGGAGTAATTTAAGAATATTGTGAATGGAGGCATTGATGTGAGAAGTTGAGAACTATCTGTGTTTTTGTTTGTATCTAGATTAAGTGTTTGCTTGTGAATTATTTTAGAGAGGTGTTAATTCTGAATTTCGGGTTGTGAATTTGTATAATTTGAATGGGCATGAATTCTAGAGGTGTGAATAGTACAAAGGGGTGTGAATTCTGTGTGGTGTGAATTGTTAGGGTGGGAATTCTGTGGGTGGGGCGTGAATTTTGGAGGGTGTGAATTCGTGGAGGTGTGAATTTTGTGGAGTGTGAATTCTTAAGGTGTGAATTCTGTGGGTGGGGTGTGAATTCTGTCGGTGGGGTGTGAATTCTGGAATGTGTGAATTCGTGGAGTTGTGAATTCTTGAAGGTGTGAAGTCTTGGGGTATTAATTCTGTGGGTGGGGTGTTAATTCGTGGAGGTGTGAATTCGTGAAGTGTGAATTCTTGAAGGTGTGAATCTTGGGGTGTCAATTCTACGGGTGGGGTGTGAATTTTGGAGGGTATGAATTCATGGAGGTGTGAATTCTATGAGGTTTAAATTCTGTGTGGTGTGAAATCTGTGGGTGGAGTGTGAATTCTTGGAGTGAATTGTGTGGGGTGTGAATTCTGTGGGTAGGGTATGAATTCTGGAAGTGTTGGAATAGTGACAAGGGTAAAATAATAAAAACATCTTTAAAAAGGGGCTGAATGGGATAGCTCTACAAAAAGGGGTTTGCATGGAACCCCATGTAAAAAAAGGGACCGGCCAGGAATTTCCCCCTTCCTTTTTGGCTGGAAACAAAGATGAAATTGGAGGAATATATATATTTGGGCCCAATTTAAAAATTAAAAAACTGTTTTTTGAGTTTATGGGATAAAATGTGAGGTTTTCAAAATGTTGTTGCAACGAAAATAGTCCTTCTCTACATGGAAACAAAATTGACGTTTGGAGGGATTTTCCAAAAATGAAGGATTAACACTCCTCACTTATATTTAAAGACTTCATTTGGTCTCTTTTCTTTTAGGGGTTTCATACAATTAAATTAACTAGTCCATTGAGGATATAATCTACCCAATAAACTAATGACCACTTATATATCGATAATGGGTCTCCATTTTATAAAAAACTTCCATTCAGCCATTTAATTTTAACTATTCCATTGGAGATGTTCTAACCTATTAAAAGAACTCTGGACGAATTCTTCAGTTATTTAAATGCCAAAGATTCATCCAAAACCCACAAAACTCCCAATTTCTCCCCACAGCCATGGCTATCTTCAACTTCCAAATCCTGCCATATTCTCTCTCCATGTTGATCTACTGCATTCTATTTCTTCAAACAACACTGACCTTCAACCTGGCAAACTCAGGCGATCAAGATCGAAAGGCTAACATAACAACATTCGGAGCAGCCAATATCTCAACCCAAGGCCTCCAACTCACCGATCTGCAGAATAAAGTCGGTAAAGCAACTTACATCGATCGCCTTCACCTTTGGGATAATTCCACTGGAAACTTATCAAAGAAAACTAAACATTACAAGTCTTCTCTTTCCTCTCTGAGAAAAGTTTTCTTTTGCACTCTCTCTCTCTAGAATTCTCTCCATACAGCATTAAGAAATAAATTAATGCAACAACTGATATATATATATATATATATATATATATATATATATATATATATATATATATATATATATATATATATATATATATATATATATATATATATATATATATATATATATAGAGGTAATCCTAAGTGACAGCTAGACACCTCCAACCGACTTAGGCCGCGAGCCCCTCCTGGGCGCGAGACACCCTCTACCGTGGGACCCCTCCTGCCACGTGATCCTGTCGCGGACCACCTGCCGCGATACCCTTTGTGCGGGTTGCGGATCTCTGTTGTTAAACTCCATTGCTGAAAGTTGTCTGCATTCCCAACAGTTACGACACTAGTAGTTTGGTAGTGGTTACTCAAAGCTCACCACCACATCTTGAAGCCATAGTTTACAAACTTAACAACACTGGCAGCGGTTACTGAAAGCTGAGCACCACATCTTCTGCCACTTCTTTTCCATCTGCATCACTCCTGTAAAGAAGACAAATTAAGTTGTCCAAATTTTTTATTTTGATAGGCAACAAATTTTTATTTGAACTCGACAAAAGATACATAGATGAATGACCAATTACAATCCTCGCCATGCTGTTTACCAAAACTTGTTCGAGCTCTAGCATTATTTTAAGTCCTTTGGCAGCTACACTGTTTCCATAATTTATTTTATTTATCTTTTCGTCAACAATGGGTTATCTAGTACAGTGGTCAACGATATTTTAGTTTGAATTCACGTGCCCAAGACATGAAAAAAGAAACCACAGGGTGACGCAAATTAATCCAAAACAAAATAAAAATAAGTAACAAAGTTGACCAGGAAAGTTCTCCAACAGTTGGCGAATTATGATGTAAGAAAGCACACGGCAACGCAAATTATTGCATTTGAACCAGCACACAAGGACTAATTCATCATTTGACATCCTAACCAAAATTCTTAAGTTATTTAAAATGTCAAAAGTTCATCCAAAACCCACAAAACTCCGGATTTCTCCCCACAGCCATGGCTATCTTTCACTTTCAAATTCTGCTATATTCTCTCTCCATATTCTGCTTTCTATTTCCCGAAACAAATTCACTAACCTTCAACCTCACGAACTTTGCCGATCAAGATCAAAAGGTCAACATAACAACATTCGGAGAAGCCTATATCTCAACGCAAGGTCTCCAAGTCACCTCCAATGAACGCAACACCAATCTGCAGCAACAAGTTGGTAAAGCCACCTACATCGATCGCCTTCACCTTTGGGATAATTCCACTGGAAACTTAGCAAGTTTCACTACCCATTTCGTTTTTGCGATTGATTCGAATGGGAATTCGACTTTCGCTGATGGACTTGCCTTCTTTCTCGCTCCCGATGGGTCAAACTTCACTGCTGGTGGTGCAATGGGCCTCCCGCTTGACCCAGTTACGATAATACCCACTAACCCTTTTGTTGCCGTGGAGTTTGATACGTTTCAGAATGATGGTGTGGACCCAGTCGGTATAAGTCCTATTACTCACGCAGGTATCAATGTTAATACTCTCAAATCAAATGTTACTGCTGTTTGGTACTGTAATATTACTCATGGGATAGAGAATGAGGCTTGGATTAGATACGACTCAAGTTCCCACAATTTAAGTGTAGTTTTCACTGGTTCTACTAATACTACCAGAGTGAAAGATACCATTCATTTCATTGTTGATCTGAGGGATTACTTACCCGAATGGGTAACAATTGGGTTCTCAGCTTCAACAGGATCAGAATTTGAAAAAAATACTGTAACATCATGGGATTTTAGTTCAAGTTTGGGAATTAATGAGACCAATAATACTGTTACAGTGAAACCGGGATCGAATAAAATCTCCCTTGGAGCTGTGGTGGGATCAGTTGTCGGCTCCGGTGTTTTTGTTGGTGGGTTTGTTTTGGTTGGATTTGCCTTGTGGAGGAGAAGTAGAGCAAAAGAAGAGGATGAGTTTGAAATTGAGATGTCCTTGGAAAATGAATTCGAGGCCGGTGCTGGGCCGAAGAAATTTTCGTACAGTCAATTATCTCGTGCAACAAATAAATTTGAGGAAGAACAAAAACTTGGAGAGGGAGGATTTGGTGGAGTTTATAGAGGTTTTTTGAGGGAGTTGAATTTTTATATTGCTGTCAAGAGGATATCGAAGGGGTCAAAACAAGGGATCAAGGAGTATGCAGCAGAAGTGAAGATCATTAGCCGGTTGAGGCACAAGAATTTGGTGCAACTCATCGGTTGGTGCCACGAAAAGAAAGAACTACTCCTTGTTTACGAGTTCATGGAAAATGGCAGCTTAGATTTCCATCTCTTCAAAGGGAAAAGCTTGTTGACATGGGCAACAAGGTATAAAATTGCCCAAGGTTTGGCATCTGCGTTGCTCTATCTACATGAAGAATGGGAGCAATGTGTAGTGCATAGGGACATAAAATCAAGCAACGTGATGTTGGACTCCAATTTCAATGCCAAACTGGGAGATTTCGGTCTAGCTAGATTTGTCGATCATGAGAAGGAGCCCCAAACAACTGCTTTGGCTGGGACCATGGGGTACTTGGCACCAGAATGTGTGGTAACAGGTAAAGCTAGTAAGGAATCAGATGTCTACAGCTTTGGAGTCGTGGCGTTGGAAATAGCTTGTGGGAGAAAACCCTTTGTTATGAATGTGCCAGAATGTCAAAAGGGAATGGTGGAATGGGTTTGGGACCTCTATGGAACGGGAAGGTTACTTGAAGCAGCAGACCCGATACTTGGCCCGGATTTTGATGAGCGAGAAATGGAACGATTGATGATTGTTGGCCTTTGGTGTGCTCACCCGGATCACAATTTCCGGCCTAAAATTAGACAGGCAATTCATGTGCTTAATTTTGAAGCTCTTCCACCCATTCTCCCACAAAAACAGCCTGCGCTATCGTTCTTTCCTCCTCCCTTGAACACCACCAGTACTAGTTCTAACACCAGTCAAAACATTTACTCAAGCCATACTTCCAACACAGATTCTTCCAAGTACACCTTATCTTCTACTGCTTGTTCATCTCCCTCTATAGCACTTTTGAATAGCATGTAAGCTGGTTCAAATTCAAAAAGTACGAGCAGTTCATGTTTCTTCCTATAGGTCTTGATTGTTTAGATTTCTTGATACTTTTTAGGCATTGTACGGATGGGCTTCTTGATTGAGCATTATTGTAGGAACGCAGATCTAAGCAAAACTGTGACACATATGAACATGCATCAGACGGTTCCGAATACAATTATGTTGGAATATGCATTTTAAATTTGTATTCCTGTACTTTTCTTTTTTGATCTCCAGATTGGGAATTAGCTTGCTCTTCAGTAGTTGTAACGTTTGTTGCTGCTGCTTCTTTTTATTTTTTTTCGTTTCCTTTTTTGGAAATCTTTGTAGTTTAATTTCAAGTACCACAAGGTCCAGGAGTACTTGAGATAAAAACCATTCCTTTATGAGAATCAACGTAAGTACCACCATGTCAAATTTTGGAATGAAAGAGCTAGGGTAATTATGAGAGGGCCGGAGTTGCGTTTTGCCAATTTTTTCATCAAGGTTGAATTTGATGAAGGGATGGAGATGACCTTAACATGTGCAATATGTCGAACATCTGCATTTGCAGGAAATACACAATGGATTTAGGAAACTATTTATTTTCGTGAAAACCAACATATGCCCAATAAAAGTGAGGTCATAGCTTGGTGGTCTGCCATCGAGTGGGATGGAGAAGTCGATGGTTGTAGTTCATCAACTCTTATTCAACGTGCAGCAGAGATGAGACTGAATACGTGATCTGCTAGTATTCAAATGGATCCTCGAATTTTGGGCGGACTCATATTGGATTCGGCAATCCATGTGTTAATATCATAGTTTTAAATCGCGGTATCGGTCGCCGTCGCGGTATCGGTCGCGGTATATCGGTATCGGGACATATCGGTGATACGTCGCGGGAATCGGGTGTCGCGGTCGTGAATTTTTAAAAATCATTAGCAACATGTATAAAACTTGAAAAATATACTTTTGAGGCTTTTTCCCCCAACATTGGCTTAAATTATCACATTTTAATTAATTTAAGACATGTAATAGCCCATTCTCTTCATGTGAAATATCCGATAATCGCTAGCCACAACTAGTTTATGTTGAAACTTTAGTGTATAATTGTAAAACATGGTGTTTTTCCTCTAGTCCCACATTGACAAGTTACAAAACTCCTATCCACTTTAAATGAATTTGCACTTGAGTGGGTTTGTAGATGAGAACTCAAGGAGAGGTCTCGCGCGCTCAGGAAAATGGGCGGCAATTTGAAAAACTGATTCGGAAATCAATTAACCTGGTGCGCGTCACGGGTTAATCGATAAGGGGGGTGCAAATCCGGGATTTCGATGAGATCTTTTGAACAATGGGAAGGGAAGGCTACTTGAAGTAGCTGACATACTGTACAAATCAAAAAAGATTCCCATGAGGAAATGGAGAGATTGATGGTTGTTGGTTATGGTGTGCTCATCCTGATTAAAAGTTTTGGCCTTCACTTAAGCAAGCAATTCATATTCCTTATTTTGGAACTTTATTCCTTGTTCTTCCAACAGAGAATCCTGTGGTAAGTTGGCAACGCACTTGGATCCCAATTCCATGGCTAAACTTCTTCAAAGCATATAACGGCGAAGCTGCTGCTTCTCGAAGCAGTCTAATGCAGTCTTTGAGCCATTTTTTACAAATTAAAACTGGTACTGGTTACACAAAGCTCACCGCCACATCTTTGAACCGTAGTTACAACACTGGTAGTGTGGTATAGTGGTTACTTAAAGGTCACCCCCACATCTTGGAGCCATAGTTACAAACTTACAACACTGGTAGTGGCTAATGAAAGCTGAGCACCTCATCTTCTGCCACTTCTTTTCCATCTGCATCACTCTTGTAAAGTGGACAAATTAATTAAGTACTCATCCATTTCCTAGGTCGTTCAAGATTTCATGTACCCGAGGTTTATACTTTTTTCTTCTTCTCTACAAAAACATAAATTGAAATAATTTACATTATCTTTCCTTTTGAAACATTGAGCGTCATAAATCTTATTTACGGAGGTTCCGTAAATAAGTTCTTCAATAATAAATATTTATGATCAGTAATAGTTTGTTTTTACTCTGAACCTTCTGTAAATAAGTTTTTGCTGGGAAAAAAATCGAAATGGTCCTTGTAATTTAGTGTTTGTGTCAACTTGATCCCTGCAGTTTGAATTGACTCGATTTACACTCTGTAATTTTTATTTTGTTCCAACTTGGTCCAGTTACTAACTACCGTTAGACTCCATCAACCCCAGACAGGAATGGGCCCCTTTTCTAGGGTTAAAATCGTAATCTGTCATTCTCCTCTTACGCTAATATACATCTGAACCAAAACACATAGCCTCATTGTTCCATTCCTCTTTTTTTTTTTTTTCACGGCTTCCATTCTCCATTTTGTCGTATCCGAGATTTTACTTTCAACCAAAACGTGTCTCGTTCGCCTTCAGGGGGAAGGAGCGAGGGATTAGGGCCTGGATAAGTGATCCAATTCCTATGGATTGCGACATGGTTTTTGAAAAAAAGAAAAAATGAGAAGTTTTGTGTTCTATGAAAGAGGTTCGAATATTTTTGAAAAATGTTTGAATTTTAGAAAATGAAGTGGGTTTTATTTTAAAAAGGGACCGAGCTTTCATCAAACTGTCTATATATCTCCGGATAAAGGAGAATCAGGTTCGACTGGGGTTCGGATCACAAAAGGGGTTTAGAAAAAAACTTAGAGTCTCCATTAGGCATAAAGTTTAGGTGTGCCTGGTCACCCTCTTGAATATCGGAAGAATAGTTCAAGTATTTTAGAAAAAAGAACACGGGTCAAAGAACCTGATTTTTAGAAAAGATTTGACTCAATTTTGCTTTTAATTAAGGAAAATGCTTTAGCTTTGCGACGTTAGAGAAGAAAGAGTTCTGTAATTCGCTAGAAAAGGGACCCGTTTGTATCTTGGGTAATAGCAGTTAGTAATTGGACCAAATTAGAACAAAATGAAAACTACTGATCGAGTGTAAATTGAGCCAATTCAAAAAGCAGGAACCAAATTGACACATACATTAAACTACAGGGACCATTTCGATTTTTCCCCCTAAGTTTTTCTTCTTTTACTAGTGAGTAGGCACATGCGTTGCACGTGGTTTGGTTTTGCCCCCATATAATTCTCATTGTTTCGATTGGATTATTAGTATAAGATAAAATCGAAATACATGATTGTCGAAATACAAACAAATGTGTGTGTTTTCCATTTAGGAAAAGGTGGTAAAAAAGGAAAATGTCGGATTTCCAAAAAAAAAAACATTTGAAATCAGGTTTGATGTAGCCTTACAAACATATGTGTAGAATTGTTGTTCTTCAAAAACAGTAAAAATAGGAAAACAAATGTGTAGAATTGGTCCAAAAGTTGAGCACATTTATGCCATTGTAGTCCGGTTCCTCTTTCTTGATCTGCTTGCTCTTCTTCTTTATTGATTGTCCATTGGTTTAAAGTTGCCTGCATGAACAAACAAATAAGTTTTTTTTATCATATTTTATTACAAATATAGATAGTCTATTTGGGAATTAGAATTAGAATCATACCTTTCTATCCCCCATATAAATATTTCATAAGCATTTTGATAATTTTTGAAGGTCCTTGCATATGAGCCAACGTATCATATTCTGCAATATTACTTTGCATATGGGGTATTATTATGTTTGACGGTGTTTGGTTGTTGTGATGGTCGACTTTGATTCTCCTTTTTGACATTGGCTTTGGTTTGATTAGAATATGCATCTTTGTGTAGTTCTTTTCCTTGAACTCAACCACTTTAATTCTATTCATCAACATTGCAGTGTGTAACTCCCATATGAGATCTTTTACCTTTGCTTAGAAAACCTTCTCTATCACATGTATTTCTTTGGGTAATTCAGCCTTCACTTGATGCAGCTTTGATTGGAGAGCCTTCTCTATCAAATGGTCTATGTCTTTAGGTATTTCAGCCTTAAGTGTTGATATTTTGTCATCATGTTGGTCAACATTGCCAAACGTTATTACCTAAGTATCTTGTTCAGTACCTCTTAGAAGCGATGTCATGTCTTCTAATATTTTGAAGAACTCCATTTTTGGGATTTTACGATTCCTTTCCTTTGCCAAACACCAAGTGTAATGTTAGTCTGTAATACTAAGTGGTTCTTACAATTGCTCAATTTCAAACTGTTATGAAGGCAAAATAATAGGAAATTTTATACATAATCAAAACGTATTTAAATAAGATGGCAATGGGTTTCACGTAGATATATATATCACTTGGCTGCTGTCGAAACCAATTAATTAAATAAGATGAAAATGGTACAACTTGTGATGTATTAGTAAGATTCTGAAATCTACAGAAGTTATAAACTGTGGGTATAAAACTAATAAACCCAATGTTAAAACAGATTTTGGAGGAATTATATAAGCAAACTACTTGAACAATTAATTAAAGTAATTTTTTAGCAGATTAGAACATGAGCAGTTAATGGAATTTTTAACTCACAAATGGGGACACCAAAGAATACGTTGTACTCCCAATTCTCGACATCTTCTTCCTAAGATGCTACGATCTTTACGCAAGCTAACGCAACACTTGAATGTGCACCTCACGAACTGGAATGCAATGTATGTATGCAAAGGGTCTTCAACAATCGACCGCAAAGTTGTGTAGTACTTTCTCTCAGACTCGATATGAATGCAACGTATGTGCTCTGTAATTTTTCCGGGGTTTTAAAAAGACGCAAAGGAGCACTATTTATAGAGATGAACAGGCCTTATGGAAGGGCGGGAACAATTCGGGAAGAAACCCAAATGGAAAGGATGCAAGTACTGTTGGTGGCAAACAAATGCCACTTGGAAGAACACACCATTTTGGAAAGCCACAACAGTTAATGGCAAGACTTGCCAATTAACCGACACACCTCGTCAATTAACATCGTAAGTTGGTTAATGTACTTAACAATTCAAACCTCCAGTCTTTTCCCTTTTCCATATTCGAAAATATTTTTTTATGCTTACTGGGTTGATTAAGCCTTAAGTTTTCACATTGAAATCTCTCATGTGCTATCAACTACTTATGGGGCTAGTTTATACGGACCCACTGCTCCGATTTTATTTGGCTCCTCGCAAGTGGGCGGTTGGATCGGGCTCATCTTTAAAGCACCAGCAAGTGTATCCTGCTAGAGGCCCAGTTTTCCCTCCCGCGGAATATAGCCAACAGTCCAATTCCTTCTTGCCATGGTTTCTTTACATTCGTCATCTAGCACCTTATGAGGGGAATTTGCAGGAGGTCCACCCTTGATGAAGTTCACTTTTCAATCTGCAGACCAGGAAATATGCCCTTGAGTTTGGCATTGAAGGTCATGACATTAACCAACCATGTAAAGGTCAAGTGATTTAGTGATCTCTTTATGGCCCAGGAAAATTCTACGACTAAGTGAATAAAGTACTAAAGACTCCAAGTAGCAATTCAGAGATAACTCAACCACATTATTTTTTCTTAAAGAACAAAAGGTTGATGAGAAGAAAGAACTTCTGTAACATTGGGGACGTAAAGGGATCCTGTCCCAGACCAGGGGGGCAGTGGGTTTTGCCCAAATTCCTTTTATGGTGTTGGCCCCAAAAACTAACTAAAGCAATATTGAGTACAACGAGCGCGCTTCAGGGGGGGAGAGGGAGCAGCTAATTTGAATAGTGAAGGCATGGTCTAAAAGCTAGCATCTCATGAAGTTCAGTAACTTTTGGTCTGCTTAATGAACACCTCAACATCAAAAGAGCCAACATATTCACATCTAGCAGAAAATAAGATAACCAATAATTGTCAGTTAATCGTATCCTAATTTTGGAGGATGCCATATTAAGTCAGTAGAATTTTTTTTTTCTTTTCTAGGTCAAAGACGTCAATAGAAATCTTATTCATCTTTTAAAATAGAAAATCAACTTGAAACCGGAAGGAGCAATGAATCCAATGATAGAGGAAGAACAAACAAGTCAGAAGATTTAGCTCACCAACATGTTTTCCGATTTTGTTGTGAGAAAATAAATCTTTGCTGAATCAGATCCTTCTAGCCCATTAATAAGGCCATTATACCAATGTCCATCAGTGTCGCAGAATCTACATTTCGATCCAACATAGAAACCTTCATCCTCCAGTGGTTCTGCTTCAACTTTTGCTGGATCAAGAGGTTCTGCTTTGACATCCTCAGCACTGTATTTGGAATCCTGTAAAATTGAATCAGCTTCCCGCAACAACCTTGCCCGTTTCAAATGAAAGAGCCCTTTCTCCGCTTCCTTGATAGCCTGAACAAGCTTCTCATAAACCTAAGTCAATGAAACATAAAAGATTAGAAACTTCAAGGAACTATTACAAAACACATCTATGTCAAAATAAATGCCTCCACAAGATTCTCATACTTATGGCATAAGAAATAATCTGTTCTTAAGAAAGCACAAATTTCCTACATTAAATACTTATCAACCGTGTCAAACAAGGACACCAGTAGCATCAGAGACTATAGCATTGTTCAGTTTTCTATCTGACTTTGTGATAGGGCATGTTTTTCTTTTGTCCTTGGTACCATGACCGTTTTAGTGTACCCCTTCCAAATGGATGGTAAGTGGAGATTGGCCTGAGCTATAGCAATTACAATCCTACCGGAATACTGAAGGTCGTCTCCGTTATGCATAAACTGGTTAAGAAACTTTGATGTATTATTTGTTTCATTGTTTTCTAAACTTTGTTAGTCCGGAAATATTTTCCCACCATTTTTCAAGTAAAGTCTTGGTGTTTCCTTTCACCTTGCTTTTATTATAGCATCTCAACTTTGACTGTTATTGTTAAATTGCTCCTGTCATGTTTGGCATCTTCATTTGGCCCTTATAAAACCATCTTCCAACCGAAAGGCTTAATAAAAAACACATTTTGGCAAACAGTTGGTGTGCAGAGTTATGGTCTACAGAGTTGTCGTTATCGGTGGACGATGTCATTGGAAGGGGGAACGTGTTTGCAAATTAATCAAAGGTACATTTCTCAAACAGTTTGTGGGCGAAATTGTGGTCGACAGAGTTGTCGACATAAGTGAGGCAGCGAGGAAAGCAGGGAGGAAAGTTGAATGCTTGCCTTACCTGTCTTGAACTTCTGTTGGGATACACTTGAGTTCTCTCCGATATGTTGTTGTAGTTGGAGCCGTGTTCGTGGGCTGGCGACGGCGGTTGTGGAGAACATGGACTGACGAAGGGAGGCTGTAGTGTTTTTTTTTTTTTGGGGGGGGGGGGGGGGGGGGGGGGGGCCAGGAGAGGGGATTGTGGTTTTGTATGGTGGAATCGGTGGAGTTTTGCATTGTAACGGTTGGAAGAGGTGTGGGGTGGGGGAGAGATTACTTGTAAGGGTGAGGACTGTGGAGAGGCGTTTGGGGTTTTGTCTGGTAAGATCGTTGGGGTGTTTTGCATTGTAACGGTTGGGAAGAGGTGTGCGGTAGGGTAGAGATTACTTGCAATTGGAAGGGGCATTTGTGGAAAATAAAGAATAGGAAACACCTTCGTACATTTAAAAGAGGAAGTATTGATATATAGTTTCACCTAGTATAGTGGTCAATGATATTTTAGATTGAGGCTCCGTTTGTTTGGACGTAAAATATTTTTCGGTAAATTTTTTTACCTATTTTCCGGTGTTTGGTTGTGTAAAGAATGAGGAAAACATTTTACATGTAAAACATTTTCCATCAATTGGATGAAAATGACTTACCCTTAAATCTTCCGTAAGTTATTTTCCGAAATGAATCTGTTGCTTTCTACTGCATTTCTCATTGCATAATTTCCTCAATCGTCAGTCCTGATCTACGTTCAATTCCAATAATCTCATATTTCTCCACCGTTTAAGCTCCCCATCTCTCTTTGAACACTATTTTGTTGATTTCTGAAAATATTTTCAAGTGCCAACCAAACACCGAAAAATAAAAATTTGAAGTTTGTTTTCTGAAAAAGCATTTTACATGGAAAATATTTTACATGTTTACATCGAAACAAACGGAGCCTGAATTCCCGTGCCCAAAACATGCAAAAGTTGATCTGCTCTACTAGAATCAAACCAATCAAAACTAATCCAAAACAAATAAAACAAGCAACAAAGTTGAACAGGAAAGTTCTCCAACAGTCAAGTGGTTATGATGTAAGAAAGCACACGGTACCGCAAATTCTTGCATTTGAATAACTACACAAGGACTAATTCATCATTTCACATCCTCACAAACTTTGCCGATCAGGATCAAAAGGTCAACATAACTGTTGGAAAACCAAATTCCAAAAACCAGTGATGTTGCGTACAGATTATACAGCAAAGAAAACGCAAAAACTCTAAAAGGCGAAACTAGGATTTTACCTCAACTCCCGCAACATGAATCCCAAGATCCAGTGATGCATGAGTTGTACTACAGTCCTACCGATTGTGTGTTTAGTTCCATCTAAGACCATGAACTATATCTTATATTTCACAAGAACTGATGACCCAATCTTCGGTCTGTAAGCCAAATTCTATACACCAGATCATCTATTTTGTAAAATAAAAGACACACATGTACAACATACAAAAATATTATGCAAATATTGTCCATAAAAGATTCTCATAAAAAAGTGATAAAAATGATTAATTGATAACAATCAAATATTAATCCATTACACAAAAACATGACTTTTAGTATAATTTTTTAACAATAACAACATTCGGATAAGCCTATATCTCAACCCAAGGCCTCCAAGTCACCTCCAACGAACGCAACACCAATCTGCAGCAACAAGTTGGTAAAGACGCTTACATCGATCACCATCACCTTTGGGATAATTCCACTAGACACTTGACAGATTTCGATACCCATTTCGCTTTTGTGATTGATTCAAATGGGAATTCAAGTTTCGCCCATGGACTCACCTTCTTTCTCGCTCCCGATGGGTCAAACTTCACGGCTGGTGGTGCAATGGGCCTCCCACTTGATCCAGATACGATGGTATACACCAGCCCTTTTGTTGCTGCATGTGGAATTTGATACGTTTGCAAATGAATGGGACCCGGTCAATGTCGCGCAGCCAGGCTTGTCATGTAGGTATCGATGTCAATTCTATCATATCAAATGTTACTGTTGTTTGGTACTGTAACATAACTCATGTGATAGAGAACGTGGTTTGGATTAGGTATGACTCAAGTAATTCACACAATTTATGTGTAGTTTTTACTGGTTCTACTAATACTACCTGAGTGCAAGATACCATTCATTTTATTATTGATCTGAGGGACTACTGACCTAAATGGGTAACAATTGGGTTCTCAGGTTCAACAGGATCAGAATTTGAAAAAAATTAATGTAAAATCAAGGGATAAAGGAGTACGTGTTTGCTCCATAACTGTGATTTTCCTTTTACCCGTCGATTGAATGATGGCGAGGGTAAAATTGGAAAGGTAAAGGGTAACATTGATTCACCATAATTAAGCAAGATGATTGAATTAAATAAGTTGATTAATGATAATGAAACTACGGAAAGTTTTAAAGATCATTTTACCCGTCGATTGGCCAGTACGTGGCTTGTTTCCTTTGTACTTTGAATATTATGGAGGTTATTTGGTCCGTCGATCAAGCGACAGATGTCAAAAGGGACTATGTCCCATTATTCCATGATCAAAGGGGTGGTTAACCACGATTAGAGAGGCAGTTTTCTAGACGTGGATTCGATCTACAGTTGTGGAAGATATTTTGCCAGAATTCGAAAGAGTTTCAACTGCCATCTCGGAGGGAAGATTTGAATTCAAACTTGAGAGGGTTTCTATTTGTAATCAGGATCAAGACAATTTGAAACACACACAAACAATGCCAAAAAGGCCTTTGTCTTTTCTTTTCTAGGAGTAGTCATAACTTGTAATTGTTCACTCAATTATCTCAATCGATTGTTCTTCTACTTTGAGGATTAATAAAATCTATTTGTTAATCTTCTTTCATATTTCACCCACTTCATTGTTTGTTTACAAAGAAATCCTGAAATACGATAGGGAATCAAACTCCACTTTTCACACCCATATTCCAGCAAACTACAACCCAATTTTCCATCAATTTCCCGTCGATTGGAAAGAAATCAAAAAATTAGGTAACAGTATGTATCAAAGTTTGGGAATTAATGAGACCAATAATACTGTTACAGTGAAACCGGGATCAAATAAAATCTCCCTTGGAGCTGTGGTGGGATCAGTTGTCGGCTCGGGTGTTTTCGTTGGTGGGTTTGTTTTGGTTGGATTTGGCTTGTGGAGGTGAAATAGAGCAAAAGAAGAGGGATGAGTTTGAAATTGAGATGTCCTTGGAAAATGAATATATTCGATGCCGGTGCTGGGCCGATGAAATTTTCCTACAGTCAATTATCACGTGGAACAAATAACTTTGAGGAGGAACAAAAGTTTGGAGAGGGAGGTTTTGGTAGAGTTTATAGAGGTTTTTTGAGGGAGTTGAATTTTTATATTGCTGTCAAGACGATATCGAAGGGGTCAAAACAAGGGATATAGGAGTACGCAGCAGAAGTGAAGATCATTAGCCGGTTGAGGCACAAGAATTTGGTGCAACTCATCAGTTGGTGCCAAGAAAAGAAAGAACTACTTGTTTACGCATTCATGGAAAATGGCAGCTTGGATTTTCATCTTTTCACAAAGGGAAAAGCTTGTTGACATGGGCAACAAGGTATAAAATCGCCCAAGGTTTGGCCTCTGCATTGCTCTATCTACATGAAGAATGAGAGCAATGTGTAGTGCATATGGACATAAAATCAAGCAATGTGATGTTGGACTCCAATTTCAATGCCAAACTGGGAGATTTCGGTTTAGCAAGATTTGTCGATCATGAGAAAGAGCCCCAAACAATTGCTTTGGCGGGGACCATGGGGTACTTGGCATTGGAATGTGTGGTAACAGATAGCTAGTAAGGAATCAGATGTCTCCAGCTTTGGAGTCGTGGCACTGGAAATAGCCTACGGGAGAAAACCCTTTGATATGAAGGTGCCAGCACTACAAGAAAATCGTTTTATAGCAACGGTCGAAAGTGTCACCCAAAAATCCAAAAATCGTCAGTAGAGACCCATTTAAACTATACCTACGGTTGGAGAACTATCAGCCAAACCGTTGCAATATATCCGTCGTTGTAGAGGTAGCGACGGTTTTGACTAGCGTTGGTATAGATTTTTTTTTTAGTTTTTTTAAAACTAACCACTGTGTGACGTAAGCATCCACGTGGCAGCCACATGTTGCCCGTGTGGCGCTGCTGACGTGTCACCTATTTGGCACTCGCATGGCGCTTACGTGTCACCTGTGTGTTATCCTACGTGGCACCCGCGTGGGTGTGCAATAGTTTTGCTCCTCCTGGGACTCAAAACGCCAACCTCGTGTGCCTGCGCGTGCAAACCAACTGTGTTAGCCCTTCACTTGGGCAAATTTATATACCTTTTAATATTTATACTATACTAACTTGATTTTTTTAAATCCGATTTATACTATACAGACACCTTCTAATATATATCATTTTTTTTCCGATTGGAACCATCTATTTTTTACATAATAAGGAGTACAATTTCTTTGTTATGAAGAATAAAATTAATATTACATAGAATTTAACGCTAGGTTCAATAATTACCTTTTAAAATTGGTATAAATGCATGTATATGCATGTAGTCATATATGACACTATATTTAATTATAATTGTTTAGATTGATGCAGAGTTGGATAATAATTTTGATAGGAGTATTATTTTGTAATATTCATTTGCAAAAAATAATATCTCGTGTGAGAAAAATAGTTCCATTATTCACTCATCTTCAAATAAATTGACATGCACCATGTACCAAAAAAAAAAACCTTTTTGTTTTCCTAATTTTTTTTTCAATATTAATTTTGCCCTTTCTAAATTTTTGTTAGATTCACATTAAATTTTTTTATTGGTCAGTCGTTTCGATGAGATAAGTTTAAAAAATAAAACAAAATGCAATTAAAAGCATAAAAAATCACTATAGACAAAAAATATCAAACAATTAAGTTTTTTTTTTTTTCGATCAGAATCGTCTATCTTTTACATATTAAGGAGTACATCATTAGTACCAAGAATGAATTTAATCGGGTATCGATACACACTTATCGAACAGAAAAACTCATTTTATTAAAAAAATTTTGTAGCAATAAAGAAATTTTCTAAACCCAATTGAGCCAAATTTGTACGAGAACGATTTAATCAATATGAAAAATAAAATGATCAACTGTCTCGATTGTTAGTCCGGGTTTGAAAAACCGGTCGCATGAAAGAAAATTGGTTTTGCGGTGTAAAATTCTACTAACAGTTAAAGAAAACTGTCGCTATAATCCAGATTATAGTAACGGTTATTGGAAACCGTCGCTATAGTCAAGTTTTTAGTAACGGTTAACGAAAACCGTTGTCATAGTCTAGTTTTTAGTAACGGTTAATAAAAACCGTCGCTATAGTGTTGTAATCGGTCACATAAAAACTGTCCCTATAATCTTGTTTCTAGTAACGTTTTGCAAACCGTTACTATACACCATCCATACCGATGGTTTTTTCATCCGTTGCGAAAAAAATAGTTGGGAGATCCTAAATTTTTTGTAGTTCAGAATGTCCAATGGAAATGGTGGAATGGGTTTGGGACCTCTAGGAATGGGAAGGTTACTTGAAGCAGCAGACCCAAAACTTGGACCGGATTTTGATGAGCGAGAAATGGAATGATTGATGATTATTGGTATTTGGTGTGCTCACCCGGATCACAATTTCCGGCCTAAAATTAGATATAGGCGATTCATGTGCTTAATTTTGAAGCTCCTCCGCCCATTCTCCCACATAAACAGCCCACACTTTCGTTTTTGCTACTCCATTGAACACCCCCACTAGTTCTATGACCAACCAAAACAAATACTCAAGCTATACTTTCAACACAGATTCTTCCAAGTTCACCTCATCTTCTGCTACTTCATCTCCCTCTACATCACTTTTGAACGAAATGTAAGCTGGTTCAAAATGTACGAGTAGTCCATCTTTCATCCTATAGGTCATGTGATAGGCGCGTAAATGTTCACATACGCGCCCCTTAATTTATCCTTGCTAAGTCTATTTTTATATTATTACTTGCAGATTTATGCTTAATTTGTGTATTGTAGGTATTTGGAGGAATTGCTACAAAAAAGGCGAAAGTGAAATATTACACGGCGTTGGAAGTTGGTCCGTTTGAAGCTGTCAAATTCAATTGGTAAATGCTAGTCTTGACGTTCAAAGCAAGTCGAAAGCCGTGGAATTTAACTATTATATATCGAGGCTATAAGTTGCTCATGATCAAGCCAAATCAAGCGGTGGAATTTTAATTCCAATGGGGGCCATTCAATTACAGCTTTGGAAGGGAAATAATTTGATTTCCATATCGTGCACTCGGTGATTAAAAAAAGAAACAAATTCAAGACACGGCTGGGATTTTCTAATTAGGCCTATTAATAATGGGGGCCAATAGGGTTTCAAGGGGAGCAGACGTGGCTTATAAAAGGAGAAGTTCCGAATTTTATCAGGGGCAGTTTTATTTTTACTTATGTTCTTTTTCTTTTAGAGCTTTTTTTCCCTTCAAGTTTTCAAAGTTTTGTCGAGATCTCCGCACTTCAGTAACTCGTATTAATTTATGTTCTTTATTAAAGTTTGTCGTTGGTATTCAATTAATTGTTATCTTTGGTTTATTTTTCATCTTGTGCGTAATAGAAGCATGTTTCAAATTAGGATTTCATTTGTTTCTTATTTAATGATTAGTGAGTAGTCGTATAGGTAGAGTTGCGGGGTGATTAGTACGTTGTGGCTAGTCCGGGCACTGCTCTTGTTTTCAAACAATGAATCAGACGACAATTTTAGATTGGTAAAATACTTCCCGCAGACAAACCCGGCATTGTCGGAGCCCATGTAAACGGGGGGAATATTGGTGGTCCAAAACTCATTCTCTGCTGCTCATGGGTAAACGACGACCATGAGGTTTCGTTTCTTGCGGGGTATCTTTTCCAAATTAAAGTTCAACATTTTTAAGAACACCGAAGGGAGCAGGTTAATCCGAACTGGTTACGAGTTCTATGAATCCTACAACCGTACTTCCTTTAAAATATTCGAAAAGAATAATCAAGTTCTCAGGTTTTAGTTAATCTCAATCAAACGATAAGGGGTGGCTACCTAAGAGCCCATTTAAATTATAGCAACCCGAATTTTTAGTCAGCACACATCACAATCTTTGTGGATTCAATTCCGGACGTACCAGATATTAAGCTACATCGGTTTTCCGCCCTACGCTTGGGGCAACCCATTATTTTAGGATCAGGAAATCGTCAAGCATCTTGATTGTTAAGATTCTTGATAATGGTTACGCATTGTAGATCGGCTTCTTGATTGAGCATTGTAGGAACATAGACCTAGGCAAAACTGTGTCACGCACAAACATGTTCAAATTTGAGTTTCAAATTTTTATGTTCAAATTTGCTCTTTTTTTTGGGTAATTACAAATTTGCTCTTCAGTAGTTGTAACGTTTTCTTTCTTTATTGGAAATCTTTGTATATAGTTTTCATGTACCACAAGGTCCAGGACTTGAGATATTAACCATTCCAATATGAGATTAATGAATGTAAGTACTAGAGTAGTTCAAATTTTTGAATGAAATAGGGTAATTATGAGAAAGCTGGAGTTGCGTTTAACCAATTTTTTCGTCAAATTCGAATTTGATAAAAGTGAGATCCTAGCATGGGTTGGAAATCGCCTTGACATGTGCAATACATCGAACATCTACATTGCAGGAAATACACAATGGATTTTGGGAATGATTTATTATTCATGAAAACCAACATATGCCCAATAAAAGTGATGTAGAACACATGGAGTCTCAATTCCATGATTAGTTGGATTTTGCCAAGCCTCAGAAGCCCAAATGATTTTTAATTTCAGATTATCTGATATTTTGGGCAAAATTCGGACATGCTCGAAATGGGCCCAAACTCGGTGGACTGACTTTTTTTTGCGGTACGGTCAAGGCTCACCATCCTAAGTTGTGAGCTCTGGTGTTTTCAGCCTAATTCATCTGTTTAAGCCTTCAATTGTTTCGTCAATAACTCTTAGACCGTAATTTCTTTTTCGTTGGTTCTTTTCAGGAGTCCTGTTTTTCTTCCCTTTTAAATTTTAGAAAAAGCTCCAAATTTTAGAAAAAGCTCCAATTTTTGGGACTTTTTATTTTCCATCTTATTTTTATTAGGGATACGGGTTCCGCCTTATAAAAGGGTTGTAAACAATTGTTTTGCCTCAACTTATTTTTATTGTTTTCCAGCTTATTCTCTCTCTCTTTTCCTTGTGTGCAAGGTTTTTTTTTTTTTTTTAGCGCAACTTTTACTCATGGCTACGAGTTGTTTATCTCGTTTGGACTAGTACGCTAACTAGTCTCACGCGAATTTCGCTCCATCAAAAAGTGAGCATGGTGGTCTACCAGTGAGAGTGGGAGACGTCGATATGGTTGTAGTTCATCTACTATTAAAATGGATTTTGCGAATTATGGGCGGACTCATACTAGAATTCAACAATCACCTAATTGGATTGGAGGCAATAAATTTACAATGAAATTAATTTGAGGGACCGACGTAGTTATTATTTGGTGGCCCCTGATAGTGAATGTTGAGATTGATCTTCCAAAATTAATTGAGGCACGTGTAAGACACTTGACTTATTAGAGCTCTTTCGGAACAGCTGCTGAAAAAATTATTCATTGCAACAGTACAACTTAATTAATAAATGTAAATGAAAACGAAATAATTGAAGAATAGACTTCAACTTTCCTTTCAAAATACATGGATCGGATCTGATTTCTTACGTGCAAACTTTAGCACACCTCGCTGCAAACTATTGCAAGTGACTGTAAATTTTTGCACTTGGCCACATATTATTACACCTAGCCGCCAACTATTGCACTTGGTTGCCAACTATGGTAGCCAAGTGCAATAATTTGCGGCCAGGTGCAAATAAGTGCGGCCAAGGGTATAGTTTGTGGCCAGGTGTGCAAAAGTATGTGGCCAAAGGTTTGCGGCCATGTTCAAAAGTTTGCGTTCAAATGCAATAGTTTGCGGCTAGGTGCAATTGTTTTCCCTCGGAAAAAATTCCCTTGCCAAAAGGTAGTTGGGTTTTCCTTTTTGTTCTTTAACTTGTAACACACAATGAGGCTTGGTACATTGATTAAGGAGGAGTTCAATTTTGTTCACCCACCTTTAAGAGTATGCGAACAATACCCACAATATTTCCGGTCTATTTCGATGATCAGAAGGGTTCGTCTCTTATAACATACGTAATATTTTTAACTCTCCCTACAAAAAATAAGGTCAATTAATCGAATATCTCTTTAGTTCCTTGATAAATCACCCAATTTTTAATTTAGAAAATTTCACAGGAATTTGAACTGAAAATTGTGCTTGGATCATGAATTTGTACATTAATTTTTTTTTTCATGAAATGAACTTAAAAGAAAAGGTAATGAGATAGTAATTTAATTTACTGAAGAAGCTAAATTATGTACTATTTGGTTTCTTTATCGATTAGTTTAACCGACGGATTTTATCTGTGACATGTTGGATTTTATTTTAGGTTTTGGACAAACGAGTTGGCTGTCTGCTCTTTTGAAATTTCAAACTGAGGCAGGTAGTTTTGGACATTTTGGTCTTTGGACGAAATTCTTAGGGTCAAAGGTTACATGCGTCATGGTGAGATTTTAGCTTCGATCCTCATATAGGTGCACGGTGAGATTTCCTATAAACAATGGCGTGATGTGACGGGCAATACTTCCTCATAAAGGTGGCGTGATATCATACTTGCACTCTAATACGTGTGTGACGGTTGTCTCTTCCCATGGGGAATCAGGGATCCGTACGTAAACAACAAAAAAACCTTGCATTGTGCCACATAATTTCCTTATAAAATCGAAAAACAGAGTAGGTACAAACCATTCACAATAGGTACATTCTTGGCCTTTGTCATCCAAAGGAAACATGTAACATTTTCTTAGGCGACAAGACTTTGATACATATGTTCTTCTATATTTAGCAATATCAAGGGATACGCCATCCAAAGATTGAGTTACTTGCGTTTGTCATACAAACAGAACATCCATAATTTAAAATTTTTTTTTTTTTGTCAAAATGGAGAAGATTAGCCAGGCAACACTAACATAACGGAGTTTATTACAAAAATTTTGAACTAAACTAAACTAATCATCCAATTATTATAAATGAGAAAAACACAAGGCAGCCGATGTCATCAAATTTGCCTGCCGGCAGAGATTTGTTTTTCTAATTTATAAAAGGTGATGCGGATAAAAAAAAAAAAACCCTTATAAAAGATGACAGCCTTTTATGCATTTCGTTTTATAATCGTTGAAAATCTACGCACGTACGTAATACTCCACACTTTCTCCCAGTAACATATTTGAAACAGTGCTTGCACTAGGACTAATACATCATTCCACATCCTAACCAAAAGAATTCTGGACGAACAACAAGTCTACATACCACGAAACCAACCCCCGTCCAGCCACCGACCGTGAGCTGATGTGACCGTGGGACCCATCTTTAATTTTGTCAGCAAAAACAAAAAACAAAAAATGCTGAGGCTCGCGCCGTGCACCCCAACGCCAACCACTTGTCCCACCACCTCTCCCTCCCCTAAACCATACTCGATCGACTCCCCCGGCACCATCTTCTTCTCTGACATCGGCAAGTTCTGCTTCGTTTGCCCACAAGATCTCCCAATCCTAAGCCTCCCTCTCCATCCGCTCGTCCCTCCTCTCCCCACTTGACGCCCTCCACGGCGACATCGAATAGAAAATAAATTATATACACCGACGTAATTAAATATTCGTTTTCTCCAAATCAATTTGCGCTGCGTTGTCAAAACAGTGGTCCCAATTAACAGAACATGAGAACGTGATGCAATATAATTAATTTAGACGAAACAAATGTTTACACCAACAGTGTAAATAATTTAATCTCTACCGAATAATGATATCCTCTTGATGTTCAGCAAGAGTGGGAATAGTGAGTTGTTGCGGCTCGCGCTGTGCGTGAAGGCCAAGGTAGCGTACTTGATTAGCGTGACGTTGAGCGAGGCAAATAGGCTGGTGGGGATGTGTGATTTGAATCTGTACTTGCCGCTAGAGCTAGAGGGACTTGCGCGTGTTCGATCTGGCGCCGGTGACGTCGACAACAATCTAGATGGTGTTTGGGGACACGGTGGCAGTGGTTTTGGTGGTCGCCGGTGGTGATGGGGTAGCCTCCGGTCGTGCACTAGGTCCTACTCTCTCTCTCTCTCTCTTTGAACTTCAGGGAATTTATCCCTTAGCGTTTTGTATTTGTGTTTTGATTTTCGCACTTTAATTTTATACTCAGGCGCTCTACTTTGTATCAATTAAAAGTTGAGTGCCTGTGTACAAAAATTGAGCGCGAAAATCAATTTCTTTTATTTTTTGGCGGTAAAAGAGTGGGTCCAACCGCCACATCAGCGATTGGTGGCAGGGCGGGGGTTGGTTTTGTGGTACGTAGGCTTGCTGCTGGACGAATTCTTCGGATTAGTAATTCTTCGGTTATTTAAACGCCAAAAACTAATCCAAAACACACAACTCGATCCCAATTATTTCTCCCCACAGCTAGCCATGGCTATCTTCAACTTCCAAATGCTGCTATATTCTCTGTCCATGTTCTTCTGCATTCTATTTCCTCAAACAACTTCACTAACCTTTAACCTGACAAGCTTTAACGATCCAAAGGTCAACATAATCCTTACACCAATCTCAGAAGCCAATATCTCAACCCAAGGCCTCCAAAACACCTCCACCGAATGGAACGTCAATGGGGGACTACACGTCGGTAGAGCAACTTACATCGAACCCCTTCACCTCTGGGATAAATCCACTCAGAAGTTAGCAGATTTCAATACCCATTTTGTTTTTGTGCTTGATTCGCGAGAGAGTCTCAAATTCACCGATGGTTTCACCTTCTTTCTCGCTCCAGATGGGTGGAATCCCATGGCTGGTTGTGCAATGGGCCTCCCAATTGACAATCCATATTCGACAACACCCACTAGCCGCTTTGTTGCTGTGGAGTTTGATACGTGGAGGAACCCTGGGGACCGGATCAAATTAACTACTCATGTAGGTATTGATGTAAATTCTGTTATACCAGATGTTAAAAATGTTTGGTATTATAACATAACTCATGGGATGCAGAACAAGGCTTGGATTAGGTATGATTCAAGTTCGCACACTTTAAAAGCAGTTTTTACTGGTTCTACTGGTAATACCAGAGTTGATGATACCGTTCTTTTTAATGTTGATCTGAGGGAACACTTACCTGAAAGGGTAAATATTGGGTTCTCAGCTGCAACAGCTGTTGGAAATTTTGAGACACATACTGTAAAATCATGGAAATTTTGTTCAAGTTTGGAAATTGATGAGACAGATAATATACTGTTACAACTGAAGAACATGTAAATTTGAGTTGCTTTCCTAACAGCTCATGAAAAGCGCATGGTTTGCTGTTTGAGATCAGGTGTGAAGACTTTGTTTGAGATCAGCTGTGAAGACATTTTTAGTTTCTGTAATATATTTTGAGATTTGCTCAATAAATGTCAGTTTATCACATATTTATTTATTTTTTCTTTTGTTTAGCCTATAGATAGGCTTGTAATATGACTATGTAAGTATGCAAATAAGGGTGATCAAAGTGAGTGAGAAAGTGTAAGAGAAATCCAGTTTAATTCTCGGTATAATACAATTGAGTATTTGTGAAATAAAAAGTTTGTGAGAGTAAGAATGATACTCCAGTTTGCATCCGTGGTATCAGAACACTAGGCTAATCCAACAAAACAAATCTTTGTCAAAAACATACCTTCAAGGGTCTACTGCTATTTTCACCCAGAATTTAGCTCCCTCAAAACTATATATTCTCGGATTTTGGTGAGCAAGAAACAGAACAATTGATGATTATTGCTCCTTTGTAAGTTCACCCGGATCACAATTTTCGGCCTAAAATTAGATAGGCAATTTATGTGCTTAATTTTGAAGCACCTTTGCCAATTCTGCCACATAAATAGCCCATGTAATGTAGAACATGCACATGGAGGCTGAGTTGCATGAGCAATTGGACTGGTCGAAGCCTCAGAAGCTCAAACGTTACTTAATTTCAAAGTATCCAATTTGGTAAATTTTGGACAAGCTCGGATTAGGCCCAAACTTGGTGGGCTGACTTGTCGCGCTACGGTCAAGACACACGACCCTAGGGTCATGACACATGGTGGATTTCGGCCTATTTCATCTGTTTAGGCCTTCAATTTACAAAAAATTGGTCTAAACTCCTTAATACGAGTCTATTGGGCCAACTAGCCCACGCTAAGTTTGTATAGGGTGTAGAGTCCATTGATTTAAAAATTATAGTGCCGAAGTCCAGTAATGGACAAAAACACCCCGGGAATGATTGACAGTTGTTTTTTCCTCTTACCTTTCTACTAGTGGATATCCGTGCCTGAAGGCATGACGTGACGTATTTTAAACACAGTCTAAATGAAGTATTAAATTGTACTTTTATGTTTTTTTTTTTTTGTGTGTAGATATAACGGTTATTTTCACATGGAGTGAGTTTCATGTATGTGCATGAATATCCCACCCCATATGAGAGAAGGTTACAAATAATCGTTACGTGGAAAATTTTCCCTCCTCCCAACAAAATCTACGTATCGAAATTTCAAATTTATAGAATAGTCTAACACAACACGTGTTATCAAACCGGTGTAATTCCATTAGTTGCATCCATGTATCGAAAAATAAGAACCTTAGAAAAACGGTGCCTAACATAAGAGTTTTCATAAGCTAACATAAACCAAACACAACATGTGTTATCAAACTGGTGTAATTCCTTTAGTTGCATCCAGGTATAAAAAAATAAGAGCCTTAGCAAAACGGCGCCTAACATATAAGAGTTTTCATAAGCTAACATAAACCAAGAATTCTTGCTAAACTTAAGAGTTTCCTTAAGCGTACATAACCAAGAGCTTACATAACCAAGAATTCTCGCTCTATTGACTATAACCATCCCAAATAGTTAGTGAGATAAATACAGAAAACATAATATTCAACGAATAAGTCGAATATGCGATAGATACCACAGTATTTAATGTTCATTCAGAGTGGTGGTCTGCGGCTCCGGTGTGGAATAGCCAACATTGGTAAACACGAACGGGTATCTTCCTTTCGCCGACCAACAAAAAAAAATGAGAGAGGAATGCTCTTTGTAAATATTTTGGACAATTTGAAATCAATTATTACATACTCTATAATATAGATGCCCAAATCATGGAATCAATTATGGAATTTCTTTGGCCAATAAAATTTGAACTTAAACTTATTTAGGAAGTCATATATACATATATATATATATGTATATATATATATATAATAGGCTTATTAGTCTTTTTGGTCCCCAAAGTATTACATTCGTCTCATTTTCGTTCTCAATATAAACATTGGAGACATTTGGTCTCCAACATATTAATTTTGTATCAATCAAGTCCCCGAGTCTAACGCCGTTAGCACCATCCGTCAAAATGAGGGACATTCTCGTCATTTCACTCACCAACTTTCTATCGAAATAAAGGAAAAAAGAAGAAAAGAAGAGAGAGAGAGAGAGAGAGACAGAGACAGAGAGAGGTGGCTGTTGCGTTTTCACGGAGGAGACCCGGTGATGGCGGTGGTGTTTTGCGGTGATAGTGGTGATTTGAAGACTTCTGTGAGAATTGAGTGAATTCAAAGAATTTCTTTCCTGAACCAAGGAATTCTGAGGGACACGAAGAATGGTGCCATTAATAGAGGGAGCAAACCTTTGGATTCCCCACCGATCTTTGCAGGTATTTGTTAATTCTCTCTCTTAACCTCGTATTACCTAGGCTTTTACACTGGGATCTGTTTATTGTGCTAGCAGATTCGAAATTTTTTATTCTCCCGTAATACCTTAATCACCTGCCTTTTCACTTTTATAGTTCCATTAGATTCAGATAAAATCTGAGAAAAACTAACAGAAATGGAGTTTTTTTTTTTGGTTTTGTTTTTCTTTGATTTTTAGTTTTCTAATCATCTACATGGGGTCTTATTGATGAGAAATTAAATTATTGGCTTTGTTGAATGACTGATGATGATTTTATCCTTTTTCTATTTTGGTTGCAGTGTATGGCCGATGAGTGGGTGGAAAGAAAACCCAAGATGGTGTTCCTGCAATTTTTTTTTTTTGTTTAGGAGTAAGGGTTTGTTTTTGTGACTTTTTTCCGTGAAATAGTTTGTTTTTGTGACTGTTTTTGGTTGTTTGGCCATGGCGGTGGTTATTGGTGGTGTTGGAGGTGAACAGTGCGGTCGTGAGATTTCCTAGGCTAAAAAGTTTATGAGAGTAAGATTGACACTCCTCTATTTGCATCGGTGGTATCAGAACACTAGGCTAATCCAACAAAACAAATGTTTGTCAAAAACATACCTTCAAGGGGTCACTGCTATTTTCACCCAGAATTTAGCTCCCTCAAAACTATATATGCTCGGATTTTGGTGCGTAAGAAACACAACAATTGATGATTGTTGGTCCTTTATATGTTCATCCGGATCATAATTTTCGGCCTAAAATTAGATAGGCGATTCATGTGCTTAATTTTGAAGCATCTCTGCCAATTCTGCCACATAAATAGCCCATGTGATGTAGAACACATGGAGGCTGAATTTTATGAGCAATTGAACCGGTCGAAGCCTCAGAAACTCAAACGTTACTTAATTTCAAACTATCCAATTTGGTAAATTTTGGACGAGCTCAGATTGGGCCCAAACTTGATGGGCTGACTTATGTTCGCTCTACGGTCAAGACACACGACCCTAGGGTCATGACACATGGTGGATTTCGGCCTATTTCATCCGTTTAGGCCTTCAATTTAATAATTTTTTTGTTTTAGGAAAGTTTTCATTCGTTAATAACTCTGAGACTATAATTCCATTTTGGTTGATTCTGTATGGGAAAGACTTTTTTTCTTTCCTTTTTTCAATTCTATTATTTTTTCCAAATTTTGGGAAACTTTGTGTTTAAGTTAGAGTTTTGCTAGGGTTACATCTTTTTCATAAAAGGGTTGTAATCTCATTATGTAAGGAGCTTTTTGATCAATAATATTTAGACTTTAATTATCTCTTTGTTAATTCCGTTGTGGTGAGCTCTGACACCCGCCAAAACCAATGTTCAATCAATACTTACAACACAGATTCTTCCAAGCTCACCTCATCTTCAGCTGCTTTAATTCATCTCCCTCTACATCACTTTTGAATAAAATGTAATTAAGCTGGTTCAAAAAGTATATACGAGTAGTCCATTTTTCTCCAATGGTTTTTGACTATTTAGATTCTTGATAATTGTTAAGCATTGTATATATAGTTCGGCTTCTTGATTGAGCATTGTTGGAACACGGATCACGGCAAAACTGTCACATACGAACATACATTAGACAGTTCCGGATACAATTATGTACGATTCTATGTTTCAAGTTTTTATTCCTGGACTTTCCTTTATAGCTTTGGAGTCAGTGCCTTTGGAAATGGCATGTGGAAGAAGACCAATTGGTCGCGAGGGTGAAGATGAGACAACAAATTTGGTGGGGTGGGAGTGGATACCATGCATGTCCCCGTCCCCGAATCTATTCAATCCCAGTCCCCGCCCTGTCGGGTAATTTCTTTAAATCCTCCCACCCCGTCCTCAACAGGAAACAGAAATTCCCGTAGGGAATTGGGGATCAAAAAAAAAAACCCTTGCATTGTTCCACACAATTAATGTCCTAACAGAATCAAAAAAGAAAAAAGGCATCCATCTCCCGGTGACGTTCAAAATAGAAATTGCAGAGCGAAATTCACAGTGATGTTCTTGGCCTCAAACTGAAGTCTAATCCAATAACAGGGGATTTTGCATACCAGTGGAATTACCCAAAATTTGGCCTGGATTTTTGATGAGCAAGAAATGGAACGATTGATGATTTGGTCTTTGGTGTGCTCACCCAGATCACAATTTCCCCGGCCTAAAATTAGACAGGCGATTCATGTGCTTAATTTTAAAGCTCCTCCGCCCATTCTCCCACAAAAACAGCCCATGCTATCGTTTTTTCCTCCTCCATTGAACACCACCACTAGTTCTATGACCAGTCAAAACAATTACTCACGCTGTACTTCCAACACAGATTCTTCCAAGTTCACCTCATCTTTTACTACTTCATCTCCTTATGTATCACTATTGAATGAAATGTAAGCTGGTTCAAAAAGTACGAGTAGTCCATTTTTCATCCTATGCTGGCTTCTTCATTGAGCATTGTATATAGGAACACAGATCTAGGCAAAACTGTGTCACATACAAACATGTATCAGACGATTCCAAACACAATAATGTTCAAATTTGCGTTTCAAATTTTTATTCCTAGACTTTTCCTTTATGATCTCTAGGTTGGGAATTAGCTTGCTCTTCAGTAGTTGTAACGTTTGCTTCTTCAATATTTTTACTGAAAGTGGGTGATTATGAGAGGGCTGGTAGTTGCCATCCGCGTTTAAAATGGATTTCGCGAATTATGGGCAGACACATATATACTAGAATTTTGCCATCCACATTTAACGTGGTGCGGCACCTAATTGACACGGATTACAAGACTTTGAAAATTATGGTTACTTGATTGGATTGGAGGCAATAAATTTACAATGAAAATTTGAGGGATAGACGTAGTTATTATTTGGTGGCCCCAGATAGTAGATGGTGAGATTGATCTTCCAAAATTAATCAAGGCGTGCATAAGCTAGTTCAAACACCTGACTTATTAGAAGAATGAAGTTATTATTTGACAAATGTTGGATAGGAGTTCTCAAGACTTAAAAGTTATTCTTTGCAACAGTAAATGTAAATGAAAACGAAATAGTTGAAGAATAGACTTCAACTTTCCTTTCAAAATAGTTTATAATCTGAAATAACGTCGGATGACTTCACTAATGAGATATTATTGATTGAGAGAAATTTATTCACGGCTTCGCACAATATTTTACGGAGATCCCGGTTAAAAGGTTTTTCTCGTATTGATTATGCCTCAGATTCAAAATCTTAAGATTGACATGCAAATCATACTTTATGTACAGAGGATCATTTCTGAAAAGATCAATAAATTTATAAAAAATGAGTTTGTTGACACGTGTCCATATAAGAGTTCTCCATGGCAAAAGAAGCATTTTGATTAGGATATACTACTGAGATTGAGTTACAAACCATTAACGTCAAACATCCTTGGCGTCTGTCATCCAACCGAAATATCTATTTTGTTTTTTTTTTGGTCAAAATGTAGAAGATAATATTTCATCTCAAAATGTTTGTCCGGTCCGTAAAACAGAGTGTTAAAAATAATACAATTTTTGCAAGAAAAAATCAAAAGTTTTTTAACAACTTACTAAATATCAATGAGTATTATTAATTGGTGAAAAAAATTTGAATTTTTTCTTGAAAAAATTGCATTATTTTTAACACTTCATTTTGCGGACCGGATAAGCATTTTGAGACGGAGGGAGTAATAGCCAAGCAGCACTTGCATAACAGAATTCGTTAATTACAAAAATATCGGACTAAATCAAACTAGTCATCTCGTTATTATAAATGAAAAAAATACAAACAACCGATCTCATCAAATTTGGCATCAAGTTTGCCTGCCGGCGGAGATTTATTTTTCTAACTTATAAAAGGTGACATTCTTTTTTAAGTTTCACGCATGACATTTTATAATATTCCGTAGTTGAAAATCTACACACGTAACAGATTTGAATCAGTACACAATTAGGACTAATTCATCATTCTACATCCTAACCAAAAGAACTCTGGATGAACAATAGAGGTCTGGTATGATTCATGATACTGGATTCATAAAATTGTCCATAAAAAATTTTAGACCGTCTAAATTCACTTCAAAGTCAATCTCTTCAAAGTGAGTCTGAAGATCTGAACCGTCCAGATTCTTTCGTCGACAGTTTCATGGATCCTATTACTTTTGCGAATAAGGCTACGTACCACGAAATCAACCCCTGCCCAGCCATTGACCGCCAACATGGCGGTGGGACCCATCTTTAATTTCGTCAGAAACAAAAAACAAAAAACGCTGAGGCTCGCGCCATGCACCTCGTGCGCCCCAATTCCAACCACTTCTTCCACCACCTCTCTCTCCCCCCAACCCTCCTCAACTCCCCCGGCGCCATATTCTTCTCCAGCGTCGGCAAGTTCCGCTTCGTCCCCCACAAGATCTCCGAAACCCAAGCCTCCCTCTCCATCCGCTCCTCCTTCCTCTTCCCAACTTGGTGCCCTCCACATTGACATCGAATGGAGAATAAATTATATATACCGACAATATAAACATTTGTTTCCTTTAAATCAATTATATTGCGCCGCATTATCATGTCCTATTAATGATGATATCCTTGCGAATCGTGATGTTCAGCAAGGGTGGGAATAGTGAGTTGTTGAGGCTTGCCAAGGTGGCGTACTTGATTAGCATGACGTCGAGCAAGGCGAATGGACTGGTGGGATTGTGTGATTTGAATCTGTACTTGCGGCTAGAGCTAGAGCCTAGAGGGAGTTGTTCGCGTTCGATCTGGCAAGGGTGACGTCGACATCGATCCAGATGGTGTTTGGGGACACAGTGGCGGTGGTGGTGATGATGGAGTCGCCGCTGGGCGCGCAACTTGGGGGAATTTACCCCTCTGTGTTTTGTTTTTTTTGGCGGTAAAAGAGTGGTCCCACCTCCACGTCAACCATCGGTGGTTGGGCGGGGGTTTGGTTTTGTGGTACGTAGACTTGCTGCTAGATGAATTCTTTAGTTGTTTTTTATGAGAATAAATTATATATATCGACGGTGTAAATATTTGTTTCATCCAAATCAATTATATTATCTATCGTAGTCAAAAAAGTAGTCTCAATTAATAGAATATAATGACATGGCATAACTTAATTGATTTGAAGGAAAAAAAATATTTGCTCTAGCGTTGTAAATAATTTAATCTCATTTTTCTTTGGGTAAGTAATTCTTCGGCTATTTAAATGCCAAAAACTAATGCAAAAACAACTCTCAATTTTCTCCCCACAGCCATGGCTATCTTCAACTTTCAAATCCTGCTATATTCTCTCTCCATATCCTTCTGCATTCTATTTCCTCAAACAACTTCACTCACCTTCAACCTGACTAACTTAGGCAATCCAGATCAAAAGGCCAACATAAAAACGTTCGGAGCAGCCTATATCTCACCCGGAGGCCTCCAAGTCACCTCCAACGAACGCAGCGCCAATATGCAGCAACAAGTTGGTAAAGCCACTTACATCGACCGCCTTCACCTCTGGGATAATTCCACTGGGAAATTAGCAGATTTCTCTACCCATTTCGTTTTTGTGATTGATTCGGAAGGGCGTCCCAATTACGCCGATGGTCTCGCCTTCTTTCTCGCTCCGGATGGGTCGAAAATCACAGCTGGTGGTGCAATAGGCCTCCCAATTGACCCAGTTACGATAGTACCCACCAGCCCCTTTGTTGCTGTGGAGTTTGACACGTTCCAGAACGGTTGGGACCCGGTCAATGTCGGCTGGGCTCGTCATGTAGGTATCGATGTCAATTCTCTTACATCAAGTGTAACTGCTGTTTGGTCTTGTGCTCATGGGAGAGAGAATGAGGCTTGGATTAGGTATGATTCAAGCTCATACAAATTGAGTGTTTATTTTACTGGTTATAATGGATATAGTTCCAGAGTGGAAGGTTCCATCGATTTCATTGTTGATCTGAGGAATTACTTACCTGAATGGGTAACAATTGGGTTCTCAGCTTCAACAGGATCCTATTTTGAGCAGAATACTGTAAAATCATGGGAATTTAGTTCAAGTTTGGAAATTGATGAGACAAAGATAATAGAGTTAGAGCTGAAGAATAAGTAAACTTGAGTTGCTCAATAAATGTGAGTTTGTTGCTTCTTTGTTTTTCTCTCTCTTTTTTAGCCTATAAATAGGCTTGTAATATAAATATGTAAGTAGCAAATACTCCTAAGAGTGATCAAAGTGTGTGAGATCAGACTTCAGAGTGTAAGAGAAACCAAGTTTCTCAGTGTAATGTGATTGAGTGTTTGTGAAATACAATGTTTGCATCTGTGGTATCAGAACACTAGGCTAATCCGACAAAACAAATCTCTCTCAAAAGCATACCTTCAACGTTCTACTGCTGTTTTTTACCCAGAAATTAGCACCCTCAAAACTGTGCTCTGATTTTGATGAGCAAGAAACAAAACGATTGATGATTGTTGGTCTTGGTGCATGCTCGCCCAGATCACAATTTCCGGCCTAAAATTTGACAACTGATTCATGTGCTTAATTTTGGAGCTCCTTTGCCCATTCTACTGCTGAAACAGCCCACGCTATTGTTTCTTCGTCCTCCATTTAACCCAACCATCACCAGTTCTGACACCTGCCAAGACCAATATTCAAGCCATACAGTACAGATTCTTCCAAGTTCACCTCATCTTCAACTGCATCATCTCCCTCTACATCACTTTTGAATAAAATGTAATTAAGCTGGTTAAAAAAGTATATACTGAGTAGTCCATTTTTCTTCCTATTGGTCTTGATTATTCAGATTCTTGATAGCCATTGTATAGTTCGGCTTCTTGATTGAGCATTGTAGGAATACAGATCTAGGCAAAATAGTGTCATATACGAATATGCATCAAACGGTTCCAGATACAATTATTGTCGATTGAATCTACGTTTCAAATTTTTATTCCTAGACTTTTCCTTCATGATCTCTAGGTTGGGAATTAGCTTGCCCTTCAGTAGTAGTAACTTTTGCTGCTGCTTTTTTCTTGCAAATTTTTGAATGAAAGAGTACTATGAAAGGGCTGGAGTTGCGTTTTACCAATTTTTTCATCAAATTCAAAATTTGATAAAACATTTGATGAAGGGTTGGAAATGGCCTTAACATGCGCAATACATCAAACATCTGCATGGCAGGAAATACACAATCGATTCAAGAAATGATTTATTGTTCATGAAAACCAACATTTGCCCAATAAAAGTGAGGTCGACCTAGTATGGTGGTCTACTTACCATCGAGTGGGAGAAGTCGATGGTTGTATTTTATCTACTATTATGGTCGATGGTTAGTCGGCGTTTAACATGGTGCGGCACCTAATTGAGAAGGATTATGTGACTTTGACAATCACCTAATTGGATTTGAGGCAACAAAATTTAGAATGAACGTTTAAGGGACATATGTAGTTATTATTTGGTGGCCTCTAATAGTGGACGGTGAGATTGATCTTCCAAAATTAATCGAGTTGCGTGTAAACTGGCTCGGACACCTGACTTATCAAAGAATAAGGTTATTATTTGGCAAATGTTCGATCAATAGGAGTTCAACACTTAGAGCTCTTTCAGAACAACTACTGAAAATTAAGATTATTTATTGCAACAATACAACTTAATAAATGTAAATGAAAAGGAAAGAGTTGAAGAATAGATTTCAACTCTCCGTTCAGAATGGTTTATAATATGAAATATCGTCGGATGACTTCACTAATGAGATATTATTGGATATGCTTTAGAATCTAAATCTTTCGATTGACGTTCAAATCATACTTTAAGGCTGCTTTTTGGCCTTTGCATTGGACAATCTACACGAAGAATGGGAGCAATTGTTGTGCATAGGGATGCAAAATCAAGAAATGTGATGTTGAAGTCGAATTTTAATGCCGAATTGGGAGATTTCAGGTTAATTTGCTAGGCTTGTTGATCACGAAAAAGAACGGCGTCAGGGACCATAATTCATGTCGCACCAGAATGTGCCAACACAGCTAAAGCTGTCAAGCATTTAATATGTCTATAGCTTTGGAGTCGTAGCTTTGGAAATAGCATGTGGAAGAACACCAATTTGTCACAAGGGTGAAGAAGATGAGACAACAAATTCGGTGGAGTGGGAGTGAATACGACTGACCCCGTTCCTGAACCTATATTCAATCCTTGTCGTCCCGCCCTGATCTCAACTGGGAAATTTCTTTAGCCCACCATTCCCGTCCCAAACGGGGAACAGAAATTCCCGTGAGGAATCGGGGATCCAAACCTAAATAAAAAAAAACGTACCCTGCATTGTATTGTCCTGACGAATTTAAAAAACAAGGCATCCATTTCACGGTGACGTTCAAAATAGTAGTTGGAGTCCTTGATGTTCAAAATATTAGTGAAAAGTGGATTGTTGATGGCGTGGTTCTTGCAATACTGGACGATATCTACTTGTAGTTTAATTGCAGAGCGAATTCCACAGTGACGTTCATCATTCTGGGCCTCAAACTGGAATTACAAGGAAATTTTTAAGCAGACGATCAGAAGCAAATTTTCTTGGTACATTAAGTGGAAGTGCAAGTATGATATACGCGTCAACTCCGCCAGTGGACTTACTCAACATGTTATCCAAAGAATAGGTTACAAACTATTAACGTTTAACAATCCTTCGCCTTTGTCATCCAAAGGAAACATCTATGACATTTTCTTCGCCGATTAGAGTTTACCAAAGTCTGGAGTCAAGTTTGCCTGCCGGCGGAGATTTATTCTTCCATATATATATTTAGCAATAACAAGAGATTTGGCATACTAGCGGACTTACTATTTAGTTAGCAATAACAAGAGGTTTGGCATACTATTGGACTTGCTTAGGGTGCCTCCAATGCTATAACAAAAATTGAATAACCAAATTTGCCATAAATGAGCTTTTTGTTATTTATTTAAGAGATTAATGTGTTTGACAATGTTGAGTTTCACAGTGGTTCATAATTAAAAATTCTTTTTTAGTAGAAAGAGATAGAGAGAATTGGAAATAAATGTAAGTGAGTGAATCCGTTGGCAAATAATTATGGGAGGAGAGAGAAAGGAAAAAAAAGAGAGTTGTCCCCATTAAATTTGGATATCCATAGAAAAAAAAGTTGCTAGTTTTGAAGGCCAAAATTTGATTATTAGCTAAGGAATTGCTAAGTTTGATTATACCATTATGAACCATATTTTGAATCAATATTGCTAACTTTTTATTTCTTTTAGTTTTAATTATGCCATGGTGGATACTCTTAACATGTCACTCAAAGAATGGGTAACCATTAAGGTTAGACATCATTCACCTTTATCATCTAAAGGAAATTAATATCCAGCAAATTTTCTTAGACGACTAGACTTTGCAAAAGTTTGGCTTCAAGATTGCCTGCCGGCGAGGATTTGTTTTTCTATATTTATCTATAATAAGGGATTAATTTGTCTTGCTAGTAGCGTAATTGAATATAAAATCTTTTGGAATCATGTCCTAAATCACTTAACACGTTACCCAAAGAATAGGTTACAAACCATTGACATTAAACATCCTTTGCCTTTGTCATCCATAGGGTAATATAATTAACATTTTCTTAATTAATTAGACGACTAGACTTTGCCAAAGAATAGACTTGTTTTTCTGTATTTAATTTTCCTGCCGGCATACACTTGTTTTTCTATATTTAGCAATCATGCAAGCGGACTTATCAACCAATAACATTTTCTTAGATGATTAGACTTTACCAAAAAATTATAACCGTTAACCTATCTTTTTTTTTTTTTTACCGAGGAACAACCCCACAGTCAAGCTACTAAATGGATCCGATTACGCAACCCAAACATCGGGGAGAACTCGCTATAGCACACCAGGGTACTCACCCGATGAAGAATCGAACCCAGATCAAGGAGACTACTCCCAAGTCTGACACTCGCCCTTACCACTGAGACAACCCTTGTGTGTGTGTATAACATATACTTAGTTATCGCTATTAGAGATAGTATAGATTGGACAATGTAGAGTTCTCGTACGATGTAGTATAGATAACATATAGTAGATAGTATAGATTGGACTGTGTAGAATTCTCTCACTTTTATCACTTTTAAGAATTAACTTTTCGCAACCACGTGGCTCCTCACGAAAAGTGTCTCTGCAATAATATACTTAGCAATAACATCTGCAATGCAAAGAAATTTTTTAAGCAGACAATCAAAAGTAATTTTTCTTGGTACATTAAGTGCAACTGCAAGTACATGTGATATGCGTCAACTCCGCCAGAAGTATTGTCCCATCACACAGTTATTTATAGAGACGAATATATATTCTACTGCACCTAGTCAGGGCCAAAACTAAGATCCCACCGGTGGTACAGTTAGAAGTATGTTTAGCTCCAAATTAACGTACTCCTCTATAAGAAATTACACATACGGTGACCAAATACCATGACTAATGAAATATGCTTTGTTTGGTTTGTTGTTTGAAAAAATTTTAGAAAAATTGTAGAGGTAATAAGTGGAGAGAGATAGAGAGAGAAATGTTACAAATATGGGGAATTTAGGGAGAATCTAAGGGGAATTTTTTGAAAAATTCTTTTTGAAAAGGGAAAGGAACAAGGCATTAGTCGCTGAAATCTAACACTTAGGCAACCAACGGAAAATATCGTCGCTAAAACTAAATACTTAGGTGACCAAAAATATGGTATACTTTCCATAGTTTAAGGCAAGTGATAAGGCCACGATAGATTTTGCTCTTGCCATGACATTTTGTACTATTAGATAATTTTATCCTCATGCGAGGGCGCACAATCACACATAGAATTCTACAAACATTTTCTCTCTCCTAGGCACTTTCCCAAGGCCAAAACCCACATTCTTCTCTCCCTCGTCTTCACCATTTCCGGTGGCAAAGATGGCTAACCTAACGGCGAAGAGCACTTCCTTTCAACCGATTTCCATCTTTCGAAGTTTCGATTTTTCGAACCAGCAATCGTAATCCTAACCCGCCTCAAATCGACGACTAATATCACATGAGCATCTAATAGTCTGTTTCGTGGTAGCAATTAAAGGTTTGTCGTAAATTTGTTCG
Organism: Rhododendron mucronatum var. ripense; assembly: GCA_019656295.1. Classification (NCBI taxonomy): domain Eukaryota; kingdom Viridiplantae; phylum Streptophyta; class Magnoliopsida; order Ericales; family Ericaceae; genus Rhododendron; species Rhododendron mucronatum. Next base: position 588,929 of record BPLT01000086.1, read on the forward strand.
GTCGTTATTTCACGTGTATCGAAGCTCCAATGGCGCAATACATCGATCCCAGGGGTTTTACTTATTTCAAAGGGTGTAGTTTTTTTGGTTAAACAAGTGGCCTTTTTAAATGGTACAGTTGAAATAGCAAGACAATTTCAAAGCCAGCGAACGTGGAGATTTTGGGCTCCATGGGGAACAGGGGAAGTATGGAGACCACAATTTCATAATTTCCATTCTCGACGATGGTTGTTCCCGTCGATTAATTATTGGCAATAGAGGTCGTCGCTGGAACCCAAAGCTAGAGAAGAAAGAGATGAAAATACGGGGTGTAAACTCCGGCTTTGTATTGAACCCATGGAAAGGAAAGGAAAAGAAAGAAAAATTAAAAAAAAATTTCTTTCCATTGTTTGGTTAGAAGGAAAAAAGTGTAAGAATTTCAAATATAGTGAATCATAAATTTTCTCTCATTTTCCTTCTCTTCTATTTAACTTTCTTTTCCTTTTCTTTTCATGGGTTCCAAACAGATTCGAGGGAGGCAGAGGACGATGTGAGGAAGGCGGAAGAAATGTACAGTACTAGAGAGAGAAAGATGAGAGTGCGGTTCAATTTCAAGAGCATGGAAAGCATGGAATATATTTTTCCAAGAAGAGGGGGGTATAATTGTCAGATTGTACAAAACAGTCGTGGCAGGCTGGCAGCATAAAAAACACTCGTGGCAATATGGCTACCCTTTAATTAATTAAATGATATGATTAGTAAACTCATCTCTACAACGGGAAACAAATTGAATAGGTCTTCCATTCGGATAGCTTACCTTGACATTTTACAAAGTATTCCACACGGTTTTTCTTTTTTTTTTTTTTTTTTTGGGTCAACCGAAATAAAATAACTATGTCTAACGCGTTACATTACGATATCAACGAATATGTAAACTCAGTAAGTGATGAGTTTGCGAAAACTTTTTCCTCATCCACGTTTTCCCTCATCTTTAGTGAAAATCCTAGCCCCACCCAAACAGCTAAAACAATGCACTCTTCCAAAACTCTGCTATATTTTCTCTCCATAATCTGGTTTCTAATTCCCGAAACAAAAGCACTAAACTTCAACCTGACCAACATAGGCCCTGAAAATCAAAACGTCGACATAACAGTATTCTTAGCTGCCTACATATCATACCAAGGCCTCCAAGTCACGTCCAATGTCAAAAATTCGCAGCACTCAGCTGGTAAAGCCACTTACATCCACCCCCTTCACCTTTGGGATAATTCCACAGGAAATTTAACAGATTTCTATACCCATTTCGTTTTTCTCATTGACTCGGAAGGGCAAACCGATTTCGCCGATGGAATTACCTTCTTTCTTGCCCCAAATGGGTCGAATTCCTGGGGTGGTGAAGCAATAGGCCTACCAGTTGATGGAGGAAACCTTACTAGCCCTTTCGTTGCAGTGGAGTTTGATACGTTTCAGAATTCTGGTGTGGACCCAGTTGGTATCAATCCTGTTACTCATGTAGGTATCGATGTCAATTCTGTTATATCAAATGTTACTGCTATTTGGTACTGTAATGTAACTAATGGGACTGAGAATGAGGCTTGGATAAGGTATGATTCAAGTTCATTCAATTTAAGCGTAGTTTTTAGTTCTACAAATACTACCAGAGTGCACGATACCATTAATTTAATTATTGACCTGAGGGATTACTTACCTGAATGGGTGACATTTGGGTTCTCAGCTGCCACAGGAAAATTTTTTGAGAAAAATACTGTCAAATCATGGGAATTTAGTTCAAGTTTGGGAATTGATGAGACCAAAAAAAATGTCACAGATCCAGTCAAACCGGGTTCGAATAAAATCTCCCTTGGAGCTTTGGTGGGATTGGTTGTCGGCTCGGGTGTTTTAGTTGGTGGGTTTGTTTTGGTTGGATTTGGCTTGTGGAAGAGAAGTAGAGCAAAAGAAGAGGATGAGTTTGAAGTTGAGATGTCCATGGAAAACGAATTCGAATCCGGTGCTGGGCCAAAAAAATTTTCCTACGATCAATTATCTCGAGCGACAAATAACTTTGAGGAGAAACAGAAGCTTGGAGAGGGAGGGTTCGGCGGAGTTTATAGAGGTTTCTTAGGGGAATTGAATTCTTATATTGCTGTCAAGAAGATATCGAAGGGGTCGAAACAAGGGATAAAGGAGTACGCAACAGAAGTGAAGATCATTAGCCGGTTGAGGCACAAGAATTTGGTGCAACTCATTGGTTGGTGCCACGAAAAGAAAGAACTACTCCTTGTTTACGAGTTCATGAAAAATGGCAGCTTAGATTTCCATCTCTTCAAAGGGAAAAGCTTGTTGACTTGGGCAACAAGGTATAAAATCGCTCAAGGTTTGGCCTCTGCATTGCTCTATCTACACGAAGAATGGGAGCAATGTGTAGTGCATAGGGACGTAAAATCAGGCAATGTAATGTTGGACTCCAATTTCAATGCCAAGTTGGGAGATTTCGGTTTAGCTAGGTTTGTCGATCATGAGAAAGAGCCCCAAACAACTGCTTTGGCGGGGACCATGGGGTACTTGGCACCAGAATGTGTGGTAACAGGTAAAGCTAGTAAGGAATCAGATGTCTACAGCTTTGGAATCGTGGCATTGGAGATAGCTTGCGGGAGAAAACCCATTGTTACGAAGGTGCCAGAATGTCAAATGGTAATGGTGGAATGGGTTTGGGACCTCTATGGAATGGGAAGGTTACTTGAAGCAGCAGACCCCAAACTTGGACCGGATTTTCATGAGCGAGAACTGCAACGATTGATGATTGTTGGTCTTTGGTGTGCTCACCCGGATCACAATTCCCGGCCTAAAATTAGACAGGCGATTCATGTGCTTAATTTTGAAGCTCCTCCGCCAATTCTCCCACAAAAACAGCCCGCGCTATCGTTTTTTCCTCCTCCATTGAACACTACCACCACCAGTTCGGACACCAGCAAAAACCAATATTCAAGCAATACTTACAACACAGATTCTTCCAAGTTCACCTCGTCTTCTACTGCTTCATCTCCATCGATGTTGCTTTTACATACAATGTAAGCCGGTTCAAAAAGAATGTCCATTTTTCTCCATATTGGTCTTGATTGTTTAGATGTCTTGATTCAGCTGTTAGGCATGGTATAGATTTGCTTTTTGATCGAGCACTGCAAGGAACACATGTCATGTGTCTGAAACTGTCCAATGAACACTTACTAGCATGCATTAGATGGTTCCAAATACAGTTGTTGGAATCTGTGTTTTAAATCTATGTTCGTGAATTTTTATCTTTATTGGAAATCTTTGTAGTTTTCTTGTACCACCAGGTCCAAGACTTGAGTTAATAACCTGGGTTCTTATAAACTTATATTTGAAAATTTTGTCCTTATTTAAATTTTTTTTGAATTTGTTAGTTTTGCGCCAAATTTTTGTGGGTTACTGATTCGTCACAACGAGACGAATCCAAAAAGTAAAAAATTTCACTTTTACTCAAGTATTTTGAGAAATATTGATTTTTCTCGATGAAACGAATCGGTAAAGTTAAAAAATTTCACTTTTATCCAAGTATTTTGAGAAATAACCGGTAATTTCTCAAAATACTTGGGTAAGAGTGAAATTTTTTTACTTTTTCGATTCATTTTGTTGAGACGAATCAATAGCTGCCAAAAATTTGGCATAAAACTAACGAATGCAAAAAAAATTCAAATAACGACAGAATTCTCATATTTAAGTTAAGTTTAAGTTAAGTTCATAAGAACACAGATAAGTAACGGTGGGAGTTTCAAGTTTTTGTTGGTACGGACTCAAAATCGAGGCTAGCTCATGTTTTCATTTTCCTAGATAGGACAGATTAAATCATAAAATTCATGAACTTAATTAATCACAGCATCTATAACAAATGTAGGGGTATGATAGGAAAAAAAATTTGAACCGCAAAAAAAATTCATTGATCTTCAAATTGTTACAAGACTAATAGGAGTAAGAAAATAGTATCATGTTCACAGAACAATCTACTACCCAATCCGAAACTCAAAACCTATGATTGGCAAGAAACCAATCAGAGGACACTTAATTGGGACCAAGCCCGCCGAAGCCCAAACACCCTAAATGAATTTGAAACCCAAATCAGAACAATACAGCACATAAATGGGCTTGCCTTAGCCCAAACACCACAATCAAACCCTAACCCCACCACCAGTCCGCCGCCCACAACCAAACCACTAGCCACTAACACCCCCAACACAACCACCACCAACACCAATGCCAAGCAGCAGAGCCCAGGAAAATTACTTTCCCACGTTCCCACAAGACCATAATGGTACAAAGTCTTTTCTATCTCTCCGTCTCATTTTCTTTGTCCATTTTCGAAGTTTGTGTCAGTTTTCAATCGCTTGTATCTTCTAATATAAATTTTCAAAAATATGCAATATGGATCTTATTTGATAGTTCTCGATTAGGTCTATAATACAAAGTTTTTGAAATTATGAAAAATATTATAAATTGGAACATATAAGCGTTTAAAGAACAACACGTGTCACGCCCCAAATCCGGGAGCATGACCGGCCATGTACCATGTAGCAACCATGGTACACGAAGCCTAATTAAAAATATTTTTAGCAACTTAAAACAAATAAAGAAAAATTGGATATTTTATTACAACAAATGTGCGACACGAAACCAATATTTTTCCATAGCAAATGACACGATATCTCATATTTTCCAATCCCAAATTTCACAATGAACTGTCAATAAATAAAAGTGCGGAAGCTAATAAATAAAAGTGCGAAGCTGTTTGACAATAGAAAAGAAATAAAAATGCAGACGCCCTAGAGGTCAAAACACAAGGTCCCGACAATGCCACAGAGTCCACTATAATGCTCCATGAACTAACCTGAAAAAAAAATAAGGAATAAATCTGTCAGCTGACGGGCTCAGTGAGTAGTTAAGCATGCTAAGGGTGATAATAAAAAGTGGCATACTTTTGAACGAACAAAAATAAGGTTTCCAAAGAAGTGGTTTCAAGATTAATAAGGGAGTTAGATAGTTCAACGAATATTATCAACAAAACAAATACTGAACAAAGGGATCAACAGCTCAACAAATAATATCCATAAGATGAATAATGGATTAACGAATAGCAAGAACAATCATCGAATCACCACAATAATTATACCAAGCAATGAGTCCAAGAATATCCGAACGATGAACGATGAACAACGATAACAAAAGTCTAAACCGAAGTGGGAACCATATCTTCCAATTACCAAGTACCAAATATCAACTGCCAAATATTTTCTCAGGGCTTAGCCCGTTGGATCCAACACCGTATTTAGAGTCACCACAGGATGGCGCCTGGGACCTTTTCCCTAAACCGATCCGGAATAGGGTCACAGGGTATTTCACAAGTCTTTTCCCTATCCGTTGAGCACTAGAGTCACAGGGTATTTCACAAGTCTTTTCCCTAGCGGCCAAAGTCACCACGATATCTCACGGGTCTTTTCCTTGGACTTAAATAAATGTAAATATAGTCCATGGTCCCAAACACAAATAGAACAACGGCGAGCTGGAGTCACCTGACCAGCCAGGATTATTCCCCATGTCGTTGCAGAGTCACAATAATATTATGGAGTCAACGAATCGACGACAATAAAAGTAAGGGCAATCGATCAATCACAAATATTTTCAATTAACCTTGTATGCCAAAGGGTACGTCAATTGTCAATAATTATGAGAGCAATGAATAAGACTAATTATCATCGGATCACAACGAATAACGAATTATCAAGAATAGATTGGCTCAAGAGGATTCCAAAAGAAGGGATCACATGCTTAACCACTCACCTCGATCGGAACAATAGATCACCAATATGCAATGCTCGGATACTCCACTAATCTGAATTACAAGTAGGCACGGGACTGAAATCAATTTAATGGAAAACTATTGATTTGATTAGCACTAAAACTATGAATACTACTAAATTACTATAGAGTTATATATTCATAATTCTATCCACCAACACCCATGCACACCAACAGCCAACACGCCTCCCTTTCTCTCTGAAGTACTAAACAAAATCCCAACCAAAATGGTTCCAGATAAACGTATAACGACAAAAGGAAAAAGGGGATTAAAGAAATAGTAAAGTACCACTTCAGGAAGCCAAAACTAGAAGAGTTGTAAGACCACCGTGATTGTCTCTGACTGCCGCAGCGCTAGCTCTCTCGTTAATCTCACTGCCTGGAATAAAATAACCCTAGTTTTGTATATGTATATAAGAATATAGGGTTTTCTCTCTCTTACGTATGAAATAAAATAATCCTACCTCTCAAAGGTTTCCTCATCTTAATAACTGACTGCCCACGTTCAATTTAACTTAATACTTATCTAGTCTAATTACACAATCAACCCAACATTCTTCTTCTTCTTCTTCTTTTTTTAGCAAGAAGTTTGAAAAAGAAAAAGAAAAAAAATATAAGATTTAATTATTTGTGTCAAAATTATTATTATTATTATTATTATTTTTTAGAAAAAGCGGGACGTCACAACACGGGTAACGAAAAAGGACAAAGAAAATGGGACGGAGGGAGTATATTTTTTGGGTCTTTGTTGGATTTGTAACGTGCACATACATTGCATGTGCCCCAACTTCTTGTCTCTTTAAATTAGTTGCAACGTAGATTTTGAGAGATTGGAGTTGTGCCACTAATGCCCTTCTCCATCACACTTTTTTGTGGGATCTATACACGAAGTACTGGGCTCCATAGAAATGCATGGTGGAGAAGAGCGTTGAGTACCACATGCCCCAAGACCACCCAATAGTTTTTCTTGAAGTTTACAATCAATTATCTCTCACGACAAATAACTTTGTGGAGGAACAAAAGCTTGGAAAGGGAGGACTTGGCAAAGTTTATAGAGCTAGGTTTTCTGAGGGAATCGAACTGTGATATTAATGGTGTCAAGAGGATATAAAGGGGTCAAAACAAGGGAAGAAGGAGTACACTCTAAAAGTGAACATCATCAGCCAGTTGAGGCACAGGAATTTGGTTCAATTCGTCAGATGGTGCGACGAGAAGAAAGAACTATTGCATACTCCTTTATGAGTACATGGAATTGGAAGCTTAGATTCCCATCTCTTGAAAGGAAAAGCTTGTTGACATGGGAAACAAGATATAAAATTGCTCAAGGTTTGGCCTTTGCATTGCGCTATCTACATGAAGAATATTGGGAGCTGTGGGCACACGCCCCAAAATCCCGGATTTTGTTGTTTAAAATTGGGGTGCGGCCCTCTTTTGGAAAAGCGCGGCGAAACGCTTCGATTCAGAGTCACCACTCGGGTTTTAGCGGAAGAATACCCAAGGAACCGAACTCGAGAACGCTTTGCTACGTTTTGCTTTGATTTGAAAAAGGCTTGATTTGATTTGAAGAGGCGGAGACTGGTCCGTTGTCACCTTTGATATCTGAGGTTCGGGAGCCAAGTTACGACAGGGGAAGGGTTTTATGGCAACCCCTCTCGCCCAATCCAGAGATCGGTCTCTACTTAGGCATTTTGTTAAAAACGTTTGCATTTTTCTCTCCTTTTGATCATTTTTAGCCAGTTAGGGCGGGGGAACAGTTAATGGGGGTTAAGAGCTGTAACAAGTTGTAGTTTATATGACAAAAATGTTTATGGATGCTAGCTTGCTTGCTTGAATTGAATTAAACGTAAGAACATAGATTGAGAACAGGCACTGTGAATAGTCTCGACAGGATGATGTACGCTGCTTTTTGGACACGTGAGCAGGCAGCATGCTGGCACGCCATGGTCAGGCCACTGCGCGCCACCATACCCTGCGCACGCCACCTACAAGCTGGCGTACACTACCTTGCTGATTTCTCACAGCTCCTACTCTCAACCCTCTGGGCTCTGGAATGGACCAGCGCACACCCAGGACAAACCACGCAGTTTATAATGTAGATTAGGTACATGTACAGGCATAAGGAATGACTAATAGCCAGGAAAACAGCAAAGCAAACCCCATAAACAGAGTGGGGAGGAACAAAAGGCCAGGATTGAACTGTGATGCAAGGGCCAGGCACTGGTCTATGATGAGCGTGCCGTACGCCACCCAATTGGGACCGTACGCCAGGCTTATATACTAACCAGTGTTTGGCTTTACATCATCTGGGTTCTGGAACATGACTAGAAGTACCCCAGAGGCCTTGAGAAGCAAAGGGATACAAGTATTGAGAACTACATTTGAACAGTTCTAGAATACAGAAAGCAATAAACTGGTTATTAGCATGCTGGAAGGTGATGACAAAAAGGAAATAAGGCAACAAATGGACACCCCATGATCCCCACGCCAGCTGTGCACGTACAGCCAAAGGTCACTACAAGAAAAAGTATGTTTAGTGACGAAAAAGTGGCGACAAAATTTAATTTCGTCACTAAATGAGTATATTTGGCGACGAAAAAATAAATTCGTCACTGTTTTGACAACTTCCGCGATGAAATTATTTCGTCACCAATTATAACTATTTAGCGACGAAAAAGATATTTTTGTCACCAAAGGCACCTATTTGGCGACGAAATAAAATTTTCGTCAACAAAAGATTAAAAAAGGAGACAAAATTATTTTTTGTCGCCAAAGATAACTATTTAGTGACGAAAAAATATTTTGTCACCAAATGAACCAATTTGGTGACGAAAAATATTTTCCGTCGTCTTATTACGTTTTCAGTGACAAAAAAATTATCCTTTGGTGACGAAATTTATAAATTATGCTTTGTCCCCAAATATATTTTAGGCATAACTCTTTGCTCAAAACTCCGATTAAGATAATTTAAATTGGGTTTGAACAATAACATAAAGAGCTACGACTTTAATGTTTATCAAAATTGCTAATTTTAATGTTTAATGATTCAAAATGCCATTCAAATATATTTTAATGTTAAATGTATGTGTTATATATTAGATATTTCAAACATATGCTGAAAAGTGAGTGTAGTGTAGTTGGTTAAGGCTTGCGTGCAAAACTTAGGAGACTCGGGTTCGAAACCCAACAGGAGCAAGGAAACTGATATTGTTTTCACATATAAGAATGTCTTTTGCAACAAAATATTTCGTCACCAATGGGTCACCTTTGACGAGCCAAAGGGAATAATTTGTGACGAAATTTTTTGTCGGCAAAAAAGAACAATAGGTGACGAAGAAAATTTCGTCACCAAGTCATTTTTCCGTGACGAAATTTTTCGTCGCCAAAAGGCGCTATAGGTGACGAAAAATAGATTTCGTCACCAAGTAGGAATCCTCGACAACCTTTAGTCGACAAACTTTTTTTTCGTCACCTATATAATTTGTGACGAAAAATATGCGATTTGTGACGATTTTCATTCGTCATCCAATGCAAATTTTCTTGTAGTGGGTGGCGTACGGCCTACTGAAGCTGGCGTGTGCCATGGTCTGTGTCTTATGATTGATTTATTTTACCAGAGAAGGGCCTGGACTAGTATCAGTTACTAGCCAGAACCTTTCTGGTTCCCCTCAGGAATCGAAAACAGAAAGCAGCACAAAGGTGGTATACCTTTGGTGCAAGAGATGAAAGGGAGAGTGTGAGCTTTTGGGGGTTGAAGATGGAGACTGTGCAGTGACTAATCAGTGGTGAGGGGTGTATGGAGCTTCTCTACCTCTTACTCTTTCAATGGAGGAACACGAACAAGAGAGAAGAGAGGGAAAGGTTGAGTTATGAATGTGCTAACCCCTTGCAAATGAATGCAAGGGGGGTATTTATGGTGGAGAGATGGACTGAGATCAGTTGGGCTAAGGCCTGTTTGGCTGGTTGAAGAGAGGAGGGAGCCTCCATGCATTAAATGCATGGGACTTGCCTTGATGGGGTGTGTAGGAGAGAAGGGGGAACGGCCAGACGAATATCATCATCAGGGGCACTGTTCCCTGTACTTGGGGAGCCACAAAAGTCTTGGGCACGTGGCAGGAAAACGGTGATTTGACCGGCCTTGACCATGCATACGCCATCTGTACCATACCGTGCGCCAGGTCAAACTCAGTCAACGGTCGATGTCCGACACGTGGCAATTTCCTGGCGCACGCCAAGAGGGAGATGGCGTAAGCAAGGTGCGGTTTTGCTGAGGCTTATTTGGCTCTGGAGGGCTTGAAGGGGTTTTGAAATGATTTGAAGGGAGAGAGTTCAACGCTCAAAGCTCAAATCCTTCCATCGACTTTGAACTGTTCTCGACCGTTCATCATCATCGGGTCAACAAAGAAAGTAAAATTGACTAATCCGGACAGCCCAGAATGGGGTGTCTACAGGAGCACTATGTGGTGCATAGGCAGGGGCGGAGCTATGTTGGGGCCCAGTCCCCCCGGCCCAACTTCCCGAGTGTTCAAGTTTTAAAATTTTTTATTTTGTACACACCTAATTTTGAATATTATTGATAATTATTCGTGTATAGCTACTTATAATCTTAATAACTTTTGTACGATTTGATAAAAAACCAGTTATTTTACATTCTCAATTTTGCTCATAAATAAATAATAAGCACGTGACAGTTGAATTATCTTAAAGAATCATTTTAATGTGCAAATGTAGTGAATCGAAAAGCAAAAACCTTATAATATAATAAGTATATGTTCCGATCAAAAATATGTCTTTTAAGCCGGCCCGCGACTCAAAATCCTGGCTCCGCCACTCTGCATAGGTATGTAAAATCGAGCATTGTGATGTTGGACTTGAATTTCAATGCCAAATTGGGAGATTTTGGATTTGCTAGGCTTGTTGATCCCAAAAAAGAGTCACAAACAACAATGGCGGCAGGGACAATAGGCTACATCGCACCGGAATGTGTCGGATGTCTATAGTTTCGGAGTCGTGGCTTTGAAAATAGCATGTGGCAGAGACCATAGGGTGAAAGAAGACGAGACAACAATTTGGTGGAGTGGGTCTGTACGGGAGTGGGAAACTGCTTGTAGCTGCAGACTTAAAACTGGGTGAAGATTTCAATAAGCACGAAATGGAAAGATTGTCGGTCCTTGGTCTCCGGTGTGCACCCATCCCCGGCCATAGCAAGCTCCGGCCTTCCATAAGAGAAGCGATTCATGTTCTTAATTTTTCAGGCTCCATCGCCTTGTCTTCCATCCGCGATGCCCGTGGCAATGTATTCGAATACAGGAGTGAAATAGATAGATGCATCCGTACTTAATTGCACTGTTGATCACAATGACCCCCAATTGCTATGAACCTGAAATTCACGAGTTTAATTCTTCTGTATATAAAAGCTTAACCGAATTAGTATATAAGTAAACGTATCGCGATGTTTCATTGGAAACGGACAATCTGAGAAAAAACATTCTTGATTTCAATACAACCTCTGCGTGTGTACGTATATATGAAAATACCATGCATCACATTCAAGCTAGAGAGACAAAGAGATGCCTGGATAGTAAAAAGCGATACCAAGATCGCAATTTCAAAACACAACTCTAAAAACAATAGTATCTAAATCTAAAGCCGTTTGATAGACGTTGACATGCGCAGTTTCATGGCTAAATCTCGTCTATTTATTAACCGCTTTACAGCCGAAACGGTTCAAGGGTGGAATCGTGGAAGTTAACCAGAATCTTGACCGCTGACAGTGGAAGAGGTTGGCAACCCGGCCGTCCAGTCCTTCCAGTCCATGTGTTAGTTTTGTATTCGTGGATAAATTCGACTGACCACCCTGAGGTTTTCAATAGTAAATGGTATTGAATAGGGTCCGGCCTCTCAGCAGATCAATGGTTTGAACTGGATGAGACAGTTTAAATCAAGACAGTCCATTTGTAGATTTAACGGTTCGGATTTTTTCATACACTTTTACCGGTAAAAATACACTCTTACCGGTAAAAGTGTAAAAATACATTCAAACCGCTAATTGCAACAAATGAACAGTTCCAATCAGAACTGTCTCTTCACATGGACCGAACAGGATCCATTTCCTATTGAATACAGTAGCCTCATCATTGTGGTTTTGAATAATATTGTCTCTCATTCCTTACTTTATATGAACTAATATGTTGAATCCCTTCTGTTAACTCCCGTTTGTTGACTCCTGAAAATTTTAGTCAATCCTCAACCTTTTATTTGTATTGCCTATTTGTACCCCTTAGCTAGGGTTAGCAAGAGGGCAGGGTGGGAGTGAATACCACTGTCCTCCCTTGAACCTATATTCAATCCCAATTCCCGCCTGATCTCAACAGGGAAATTTCTGTAATGACCCTCCATCTCCGTCTCAAGCGGGAAACAGAAATTCCCGTGGGAAATCGAGGATATGTACCTAAACAAAAAATTATTGGTATAGTAAATTATTATAAAATTGTTATATTATTTAATTTATTGGTATAGTAAATTATTATAAGTTACAATCGTCGAAAAATTATTAAATATATTAAGTTTTGCAATTATATAATTAATGTAGGCATAATAAAGTTCGGACTGCACAAGGACAAAAGAGTCATTTGACAATTTTTTACATCATACACCCTTCCTTCTAATACATCATCTAAACTATCTACTTTTTAATACATCATCTATAAATGTCACATCAATGTAGGTCCTCCCCTCTTAACTAATACACTTTATTATATTTTTCCCCTTCATAAATAATACACTCAAAACACATACAGCATCCAATCGGGCCCCAAATTTGGTGGAGTGGGTGTGAACGGGAGGGGGAAAATGCTTGTAGCTGCAGACTTAAAACTGGGTGAAGATTTCAGTAAGCACGAAATGGAAAGATTGTCGGTCCTTGGTCTCCAGTGTGCACCCATCCCCGCCCATAGCAAGCTCCGGCCTTCCATAAGAGAAGCGATTCAAGTTCTTAATTTTTCAGGCTCCATCGCCTTGTCTTCCATCGGCAATGCCCGTGGCAATGTAATCGACTCCGAATTTCATGGCTAAATCTTCACCTCTTCCATTATCCGATGATGAATCCCACTCTTAACTACGTACCGAGGCATCCAAATGGATTGTTAAGACGTTCTCATGAGCACAATCCCTTTTGTGTTTGATTTTGCTTTTAGGAAGTGGAATATTCTATATCCAACCTAGGACTTCTTTTACCACTAGGTTGGAGATCCCAAAGTGTAAATATTTTTGAACTAGCAATGATTTTTGTTGGATTAATGATTATATTCTTCCCAAAGACGAAGGAGAAATATTTTTGAACTTTTTAATTTCTATTTTTCTCTCATCGTGCCCAAACACATATCAAAAACATTTTGATGCGAAACTAAAAAAATTTTTTGTAACTTTTGGTCTTTTATTAATTTTCGTTAGTTTTGCGTCAAATTTTTTTGAACTACTATTATTAATGTTTCTCGGCAAGAGAAATTTAAATATAAAAATTATCTCCAAATTTTAACAACTTAATAAAAAAGACAACATTAGTTCACAAATCTTTCGATTTTATTTTATTTTATCATTAAATAGCTTTATGCAATATTCACAATCTATTCTTTGTTTTCTTTTCAAAATTTATGAATGAGGTATGGTACAGTAAAATTGAATCTGAATTGTTTATTGTTGTTTCATGGACAGTTTCATTTAATTTTTTTCATTTTTTTCATGTATCCTATATTTTCTGTTTTTGAAATTCTTTGCTTCTCTTTCAAAAATACAGGTAATTCTTTTTAAAAAGTACAGTAATTCTTTGCTTCAAAGATGGAAGGATAAAGGTCCCACAGATTTCCTTTTCAGCATTGATTAGAGAGAGAGAGAGAGAGAGAGAGAGGTGGAAGACTTGCGAAGACTTGCTTATGGTCATTGATTAGTTTTGCATCCGTACTTAATTGCACTGTTGATCACAATGTCCCCCAATTGCTACGAACCTGAAATTCACGTGTTTAATTCTTCTGTATATAAAAAGCTTAACAGAATTAGTATAAGTAAACGTATCGCGATGTTTCATTGGAAACGGACAATCTGATGAGAAAAAACATTTTTGATTTCAATACAACTCTGCGTGTGTGCATATATACGAAAATACCATGCATCACATTCAAGCAAGAGAGACAAAGAGATACCTGGATAGTAAAAAGCGATATCAAGAACGCAATCTCAAAACACAACTCTAAAAATAATAGTATCTAAATCTAAACCCGTTTGATACACTTTGACACAAGCAATTTCATGGCTAAATCTCGTCTATTTAAGGGTGGAACCGTGGAAGTTAATCAGAATCTTGACCGCCGATAGTGAAAGCGGTTGGCAACCCGTCCAGTCCATGTGTTAGTTTTGTATTCGTGGGAAAATTAGACCGGCCTCCCTGAGGTTTTCAATAGTAAATATTATTGAATAGGGTCCGATTACTAGAGTCCAGTCTCTTACAGTTCAATGGTTTGAACTGGACGAGACAGTTTAGATCGGGACAGTCCATTGGTAGATTTAACAATTTGGATTTTCTCATACACTTTTACCGATAAGAATACACTATTTCCAGTAAAAGTACTATAAAAATACATTTAAACCACTGATTGCAGCAAATGAACGGTCTCAATCTAAACTGTCTCCTCACATGGACCGAACTAGATCCATTTCCTATTGAATACAGTAACCTCATCATTGGAGTTCTGAAGAATATTGTCTCATTCCTTGCATTATATGATCTAATATGTTGAATCCCTTCTGTTAACTCCCGTTTGTTGACTCCTGAAAATTTTAGTCAATCCTCAACCTTTTATTTGTAATGCCAATTTGTACCACTTAGCTAGGGTTGGCAACAGGGCGGGATGAGAGTGAATACCACTGTCCTCCCCGGACCTATATTCAATCCCAGTTCCCGCCCTGATCTCAACAGGAAAATGTCTTTAATGACCCTCCATCCCGGTCTCAAACAGGGAACAGAAATTCCCATGGGAAATCGGAGATATGTACCTAAACAAAAAAACCTTGCATTGTGTTCCTAACGAAATCAAAAAACACAGAATAGGTACAAACCATTCGCAATAAACATCCTTCGCCTTTGTCATCCAAAGGAAACATCCATAACATTTTCTTATGCGAATAGACATTGCCAATGATTGGCATCAAGTTTGTTTGCCGGCAGAGATTCTAGACACAAATGTTTGGGACACAAAACGTGTTCGAAATTATTCAATTTCACACAAAGCTCACACTTATTCCATGCAGAAGAGAGAATTAAGGAGAGTGCTTCGTTTTAATTTAAGTCACAACATTCATATAGAATATATCACGTAGGAGAGAGAGTCAAGGAGAGAATTTCGTTTTAAATAATGAGGTAATTAGATTCTTATAGAATATATAGGGAGTATACAGATAGATTGTTTTATTCGAGGATATGGGTCTTGTCCAGAAAAAAGTGATTGAAGAATTAGAAGGTGTGAGATGGTTTTGTCAATCAAAGGGCAGCACATGTTATGCTACTGTGGAGTGGAGGAGAGTGAAGAGTCAGCAATCATAGGCCACCTCTACCTCTATGGGAAATTGAAGGAGACAGCTTCTCGTCCTTGAAAGGTGTCAGCACCTTGTCGGGTCCAGCCTAATTTTCAATTCTACCTTTTTCCGTTCTTGAGCTAATTTGCATTCCGTACGTACGACAACAGCGTTTTTTCCATTCTTCACATTATTAAAGCAAGGCCTTCTTGATCTCTCCCACCCCTCTCGCCTTCGCGCTCTCTCTCTCTCTCTCTCTCCAATTCGTTCATTTCTGGCTTCGGATCTGAATATCCTCAGGTCTCAATTATGGCTGAGAAGGTTTGTTTGTAAACACCATTTCCCTCTATCTCTCTATATACATAAATACCACACGAGATATATAGTTCAGCTTTTCTGTGGTCTTATTTTGTTCATTGTCTACTCCAACAATCCTGATTCTATTTCTTCTCAATTATACATCTCCTATTATAGACCATTGAGTTAATATCCCCTGCTTCCGGAATATCCCCTGCTTCCGAGCAGTGCTTTTCATATGTAACTCTTGTATTTTTCTTTTCAATCGTGTAACAGGTTACAACAATGGTGTTGAAAGTGGACCTTCAGTGTCCTAGTTGCTACAGGAAGATCAAGAAAGTTCTTGCCAAATTTCCCCGTGAGACCCGCACCTATTATTATTATTATTTATTCATTATTTCTTTATTCATACCACCGGTATATTTATCGAAGGGAGAATGATTTTTACACTTCTTTCCTTGCTTTCATTCACGCGAAACAACAAATAGTACAAAATTGTTTTGTGTACATAAAAATCAAATAAAGAGGTAAGACGAATTTGATGCATTTGTGTGAGTAAAGATGAGAACAAGAGTACAACAAGATAAAAAGTAAGTACAACAACTACTATTTGCTTTTCGATATTTTTTCTAAACTTTTCGTATAAGAAACTGACTTTTGTGCGATGCCAAACTTTTGGGGTCAAATTATAGAAATTCGAAGCCAGGCTTATGACGAGAAGCAGAATACGGTGACGATCAATGTAGTATGCTGCAGCCCGGAGAAGATTCGTGACAAGTTGTGTTGCAAAGGTGAGAAAATAATCAAGAGCATTGAGATAAAACCGCCTCCACCACCCAAAATAACCCCCCTGGATCCGGTTCACCCACCGCCGACCTCAGTTTATGTACCGGTTCCGGTATGTTGTTGGCAATGTTACGCGGGTATCCCTGGGGGCCCATGTTATAAGTGGTATGGTGGGAATAGGGCTTGTTATGGAGTAAGTTGTTGCGTTGAGTACTTTATTGAAGAAAACACTTCTGGTTGCACAATCATGTGATGGTAGTGCTTCCTCATGATCAAGCTTTTTGATTACTTTTGTTGAAAAATAATAAGGCATACTTGTTTGTGGGTATGGGGAGGGGGGGGCAAAGTATAAAAAAAGAGGGGTCAATAACGAGTTTGGTTGTCTGGTGGTGGCGGCCAAATAGTCAATTGAGATGGGGTTATATGGTGATGTGTAATATTTTTGGTTAATAAGATTCTTCATTAATCATATACTCTGCATGTGCTTTTGTTTCATCTTACATGATTTGTTGTTCCTTCGAAGTTAGATCAGGAACTCACAAAGAATATGAGTACCTTATCCCACGTCAATCGTTTCCCTGTAACTATTCAATACCCTTATGAAAAATTGATCATATCCGAGCGATTTTGGGGTCGAATCCACTTTGAATTTGATAAATGCATTGCTTGTGAAGTATGTGTTCATGTATGTTCTATAGATCTACCCATTGTAGATTGGAAATTGGAAATCGATATTCAAAAGAAACGGTTGTTTAATATTACAATATTGATTTTGCAATCTGTATATTTTGATGCAATTACATTGAGTATTGTCTAACAAATTGTTTATTAATGACCGAAGAATATGAACTTTCTATTTATGATCGTCATGAATTGAATTATAATCAAATTGCTTTGGGTCGTTTACTACTATTAGTAATTGACGATTACTAATATTTTCTCTATCACAATTATTGTGAAAAAACATCTATATATAAAAATGAGCCTCGAACAGTTTATTTGTGAAAATGTATATATAGCCAAAAACGGGCCGCACCTAAAATCAGGTCAAGTTCAAATTGTTCAAGTTGACTCTGTAATAGTAATACGATTAGCGAAGCCCTATTTGACCACTCCAGGAACAACTATTAATGGCCATTATGGAGAAATCATTTACGAAGGAGATACATTAATTACATTTCTATATGAAAAATCAAGATCCAGTGATATAACGCAAAGTCCGACAAGACGGACGAACCTAAGGACTCCAAACCTCCTCCGGCTACCGAGAAGCCCACACTTCGTTCGCCGGCTCTGGGCCCCCCTGTTTATGTACCGGTTCCGGTATGTTGTTGGCAATGTTACTAGGGTATCCATGGGGGCCCATGTTTTGAGCGGTATGGGAGGCCAGTACCATCCTATGATGGGTATGGGTATGGCGGGAATAGGCTTGTTATAGAGTAAGTCGTTGCGATGAGTATTTTAATGAAGAAAACACTTATGGTTGCACAATCATGTGAGGGTAGTGCTTCCTCATGATCAAGCTTTGTGATTACTTTTGTTGGAAAACAAAAGGCATACTTGTTTGTGGGTAAATGGGGGGTTATGTTTTTGGACTATGAATATGATGGTAGTGCTTCCTCGTGATCAAGTTTTTTGATTACTTTTGTTGGAAAACAAAAGGCATACTTGTTTGTGGGTATATGGGGGTTATGTTTTTTGGACTATGATTTTATACAAAGTATAAAAGAAGGGTCAATAACGAGTTTGGTAGTCTGGTGGTGGCGGCCAAATAGTCAATTGAGATGGGGTTAGATGGTGATATGTAATGATGTTTTGTTGATAAGATTCTTCGTTAATCATATACTCTGCATGTGCTTTTGTTTCATCTTACATGATTTGTTGTTCCTTCGAAGTTAGATCAGGAACTCACAAAGAATATGAATACCTTATCCCAAATCATTCATTTCCCAGTAACTATTCAATACCCTTACGAAAAATTGATCACATTCGAGCAATTTCGGGGTCGAATCCACTTTGAAATTGATAAATGCATTGCTTGTGAAGTATGTGTTCGTGTATGTTCTATAGATCTACCCGTTGTAGATTTGAAATTAGAAACTGTTATTCAGAAGAAGCGATTGTTTAATTACAATATTGATTTTGGAATTTGTATATTTTGCGGCAATTGCGTTGAGTATTGTCCAACAAATTGTTTATCAATGATTGAAGAATATGAACTTTCTACTTATGATCATCAAAAATTGAATTATAATCAAATTGCTTTGGGTCGTTTACTACTGTCAGTAATTGACGATTACTGATATTTTTCCATCATAATTATTGTGAAACAACATCTATAAAAATGAGCCTCGGATAGTTTATTTGTGAAAATGTATATATAGCCAAAAACGGGCCACACCTAAAATCAAGACAAGTTCTAATTGTTCAAGTTGACTCTGTAATAGTAATACGATCAGCTAAGCCCTATTTACTATTACAGCTAAGCCCTATTTGGACACTCCAGGAACAACTATTAATGGCCATTATAGGGCAATCCTTTACGAATTAAGGAGATACATTACTTACATTTCTATATAAAAACCGAGATCTAGTGATATAACGCAAAGTCTTCCAAAAGTGAAAAAAATGTTCGAAATGCGTTCAATTGATTCATATCGATGAATCTAGAAAAGATGGTTGAGGCTTGGAACGAATGTATAACAAAAATTCTTGGAATTCCTTGGGGATTTTTTATTGGTGCTGAGCTAACTATAGTGCAAAAAACGTATCTCTTTGGTTAATAAGATCCAAGAGGTTTATCGATCCCAGGGGGTGCATATCCATAATATGCATATCGAACTTATTGTACGTCAAATAACATCAAAAGTGTTGGTTTCAGAAGATGGAATGTCTAATGTTTTCTTATCCGAAGAACTAACTAGATTGTTGTGAGCGGGAACAAATAGGACGTGCTTTAGAAGAAGCGATCCATTACCGAGCTGTCTTATTGGGAATAACAAGAGCATCTCTGAATACTCATTGTTTCATATCTGAAGCGAGTTTTCAAGAAACTGCTCAAGTTTTAGCAAAAGCTGCTCTCCGGGGCCATATCGATTGGTTGAAAGGCTTGAAAGAGAATATTGTTATGGGGGAATGATACCCATTGGTACCGGATTCAAATGATTAATTCCTCCTTTAAGACAACATAACAACATTCCTTTGGAAACCAAAAAGCAGAATCGATTCAAAGGAGAAATGATACATATTTTGTTCGACCACATAAAAATTATTTGATTCTTTTCTTTCAAAGAATTTCCATGATACATCCGAATAATCATTTCAACTCTGACTCTCCCACTCCAGTCGTTGCCTTTCTTTCTATTACTTCGAAAGTAGCTGTTTCAGCTTTAGCCACTCGAATTTTCGATATTCCCTTTTATTTCTCATCAAACGAAGAATGGCATCTTCTTCTCGAAATCTTAGCTATTCTTAGCATGATATTGGGAACCCTCATTACTATTACTCAAACAAGCATGAAACATATGCCTGCATATTCATCCACAGGTCAAATCAGATATGTAATTTTTGGCATAATTGTTGGAGACTTAAATGATGGATATGCAAGCATGATAATTTATATGTTGTTCTTTATCTCCATGAATTTAGGAACTTTTGCTTGCATAGTATTATTTGGTCTACATACCAGAACTGATAACATTCAAGATTATGCAGGATTATATATGAAGGATCCTTTTTTGACTCTCTCTTTAGCCCTATGTCTCTTATCCCTAGGGGGTCTTTCTCCATTAGCAGGGTTTTTTGGAAAACTCTATTTATTCTAGTGTAGATGGCAGGCAGGTCTATATTTCTTGGTTTCAATAGGACTCATTACAATCGTTCTTTCTATCTACTATTATCTAAAAATAATCAAGTTATTAATGATTGGACGAAACCAAGAAATAACCCCTGAGGTGCAAAATTATCGACGATCTCCTTTAAGATCAACGAATTCCATCAAATTGAGTATGATTGTATGTGTGATAGCATCTACTATACTAGGAATATCAATGAACCCGATTATTTCAATTGCTCAGGATACCCTCTTTTAGCTTCTAGGGTCTATTTTTTAGTTCAAGATCCTTCTTACTAAGTGGAATCAAAGAATTAGTAGATTTGTTCCGTCCAAAATGGGAATGAGCTAGGGCTATGAACTTATAATCTCACTACAACAAAATTCGGTTCCGGCGACCAACAATAGTATGCCGGCAAAGGGTTTTGGTGACGCAAGTCCTTGAGTCGGCATGCCGTCGCAGTTGCTATGTCGACAATAGTATTTGCCGACGCGAACACCTCTGTCGCCAAAAGGCAGTAGATTTGGCGACGCGCTTTGCGTCGGCGAAAGTATGGTTGATGTGGGAGACATGTTACACCTTTGCCGACGCGTTTTGCGTCGGCGAAGGTAGCCACCCGAGACATCCGACTACACAAGCCTTTACGCGCAAGGCTTCTACCAACTGCACTAGACACCCATTTCATTATACATTTGGAATATCTAATATATATAGTATATATTTAACATTAAAATAGCAATTAAAGTTGAATCGAACGTGATTTTGAACCTTCAAACATTAAAATTAGCAATTTTGATAAACATAAAAATTGTAGCCCTTTATATTATTGTTCAAATCCAATTTGAATTACCCCCAATCAAAGTTAATTTATTTAGTATTTCGGGCATAACTTTTAACTCATAATTGCGATTGAGGTAATTCAAATTGGGTTTGAACAATAACACACAGGGTTAACAACTTTCATGCTTATCAAAATTCAAATAGGGTGAAACAATTTAAGTATTTTGGACCGAAAAAAGACTGGGTCTTCTCGAAATGACATCGTTTTATGTTATTGTATTTTAATAATTTTCTTTTTGTGATTGTTAATTTCTTCTACTCCCTCTGTTCCAATTTAAATGTCTACTACGGATTTTAGTTCATTTTCAAATCCAAAAAAATATTTTTCTTTTCTTACACCAAATTAAAGTGAAAATGCATAAAAATTCGTAGGGAACATTTAAATTGGGATGAATGGAGTAGATACTATATCTATGTATTAATTTCAGGGGTTCACTAGATTTTTTTTTTTAATTTCTTATCATTACATACTTGATCAAATGTAAAATAACATTCTGATAAAGAATCTATGTCCCGATGAAGGGGATTTCAAAATCGAATAGACCCAAAAATTTACAAGAATGATTACCACAAAACCTTTGTTCAGAAATAAATAAATTCAATGTATACCTTTAAAGGTAGTGGTCAGCTATTTTTTTAAATGATCGATTTAAAACTTTAGCATTTAACGTCTTATCAACTATATCATTCTCACCAAAATTGGTGATAATCAGATGTCAACAACTATATGGTCGTAACACATTCGATGGTTCCTGAGGCATTAAAGTCCTACAGTGTACAACTTAAGAGCTGCTTGAACTATTTTCTTAAATTGGAACTGTCTATCTTATAAATAAGAAAAATTAAACCATTTCTGTCAAGAATGAAGTAAATCTCTTATCATTACATACTTGATTGGATGTAAACTATTATTCTAATAATAAATCTGCGTCCCGATAAAGGGGCTTTCAAAACCCGATAGGCCTAAAAATTTACTAGAATGATTAAAACAAAAACCACAACAAAATGAACGGTATTGATCGTCGTGATTATGCTGCGGTCATCTGGCTACTGTACATTAGACTATAGCATAAGACATTGGTTTAGAAAAAACAACTAAATTGAGTGTATAGATTCTAATGGTACGTAGTTGTTGGCTCATATTTTTGAATGGTCAAATCTAAACCATTAGAATTTAACGTCTTATCAATTATATCATTCTCGCCAAAATCGGTAATAATCTGTTCTCGGCAACTACATGATCATAACATATTCTGTAGTTCCAGAGGCATTAAAATTCTATAGTGCACAACTCGAGGGCCACTTGAGCTATTTTTTAAAATCGGAACCGTCTATCTTTACATAAAAGGGATCAAATCATTCCTGCCAAAAATAAAGTAAATCTCTTATCGTTACATATTTGATCGAACGCAATATGTCATTCTAATAATGAATTTTCGTACCGATGAAAAATTTCGTACCCAACGGTGACACGCTTCGCGTCGCCAATTGCGAAGATTGTTGGCGCCAAATATCCCGCCAAAAAATTTACCTTTTGGCGACGCGATTTGCGTCGCCGAATGTGAAGACTATTGGCGACATCAAAGTGTGTTGCCAATACATACCCAACGGCGACGCACCTTGCGTCGCCGAATGTGAAGACTTTTGGCGACATCAAAATGTGTCGCCAATACATATCCAACGCCGACGCATTTTTGTTGTGTCGCCAATCCTTGTCGCCGAATGTGAAAATTATTGGTGACATCAAAGTGTGTCGCCAATACATACCCAACGGCGACGTATTTTTGGGCGTGTCGCCAATTTGTGTTGCCAAAAGTCAAATTTGTTGTAGGTCTATAATCTGGTGATCGAGTTGATTTCATGATTATAAGGTCATTCCCTACCGGACTAGATCGGAATAGAGATACACATTCTCATTATGAGAAGGGGTTAGTCAAGCGTATCGAAATAGATACTATGTTTCTTTATGGATTCGTACATTTCATTAAGGATTAAAAAGAGACATAATCGGATTTGCTTTTTAAAAATTTTTCCTGATTTGGGACCTATTCACCTCTTTGGGCTTCTATTGAATCGAGAAATAGATTTGATTGTTCACCTTATTTGATATATTAAAGCATCCTTCGGATAATGCATATCAAAGCAATTGGGCGTCCGACTTGGGCCTATATGACATGACATGACCGATCAATAGCAACAATCCAACACCGCACCTTTGTCATATATTCCATACATCACACTAGATAGATATCATATTTATGGAAGACGCTTTACTTCCAGGATGCCTTGGTGGTGAAATGGTAGACACGTGAGACTCAAAATCTTGCTAAAAAGCTTGGAGGTTTGAATCCTCTTTCAAGGCATAATATTGAGAATGCTCATTGAATGAACAATTCATCAATAAGAGAGCTCAGATCGAGTCGGTATATCAATACTGATTTGGTTCGAGCTCTTGGAATTGAAATAAGTTCAGCAGCGAATCACGAGATCTTGGTGATCTTTCATATCTAATGAATGGGGAGTCTGCTTTAAAACCGTCTGCCTTGCACCCACCCCCTGAGTATATGTTTCAACAAGAATGTAAATTAGAAAGAAACCTCTAGTAAAATGCATGTTTGTAACCTAGCAGCTAAAGTACATTACATAGTCTGTTTTAAGGATTGGTGACTTAACCTTTCAGTGACTTAGGCACTGGAAGTTCCAAAAATAGGTACTCTAGGGTGGGGTGAATTCAATAATAGACGCCTGTTGGCATTTCAGCCTTCCTTCGCCTTTCCGGGCCTATCTGAAAAAGAATCCAATACTTCTTGGTCGTGAATATCTGAAGTTCGTTGTTCAATAATTCTTGTTTAAACAGTTCATACCATCCATACATAGTGTTTTGATCTCAAATTTCACTTCTTCCATGTTTCAACAGTAGAATATTATTCCATGGAGCTAAAAAATAGGTAATAAAGAAGTGTTTCCTTGACTATACAAACAGGTGGATAGAGACCTTGAGTTATGCAAGGTCATGTAACTAGAAAATATTTCCATGATATGCAAGACATATTCATGATTAATATTGGTCAAACCAGTAATAATATGTGTATTATTGCCGATCAAAAAATACTAGATGTATTATTAGTCAATAAATGGCCATATAGTAAACTTTTCCTCAGCTAGCAATACCAATATGCTTTTCCTCAGCTAGCAATCCCATATGCTTTAAGGACAAAAGATGAAAAACTTTATAGCACTGAAATAATAAAAGGAGAGTGAAAGGGGTTGGAGAAAGTAGGCACTAGGCACACGGAATTGCTATATTATAGAAGGGAAACATCTTAGCAGCCTTTGATACCAAGAAAAACATGATCAGTTTACAAGTGATGGTCAATTCATTTGAATTATGGGCTCCTACACCAAATGCCCCTCAAAAAAGAAAAGAAACTGGATAAACTATAGTACATTTTTTTGTCTTTTCTTTTCATTCCTTTCCTTTCCTTTGCTTTTTTATTATTTATTTAACATTGGTATGTTCGGACATATATCGGAACAAAGATATATCTTGAGTTGTTCAATAGACGTGATCCTAGACGATACGCCTTAGACCCACAAGCATCAGAAGGCTGTGGACATATATGTGTCTGAATCTATGCTTGGAGATGGATGAACTCATGATTTTAAGGTTGCACAGACTAACATAACATAAGAAAGGCAATGTTAATTTTGCATGTATTTAAAAGGTGAAAATAAGACTAAAAAATTATGACACATATGTTGATCAACCTATTTAATTACTATGATATAATCCTTCGCAATTATAAATGCATATAATCTAGTATTCTCCATTTATATTAAATAGCAACTAGTATTCCAAAAACCTAAAGTATTGATAAGAATAACATTTTGTTTCTCAAAACTCTTGGTTGAACAGGTGTTTGATTATTTAATCAATGTGGGGTGGACAGATTTATATAATTTGAAAGATTTTGAGAAAAAAAATCTTGTAATCTAGTGAAAAATCGAATTGTAGGTAAGGGGGTCGCTGATTCGCCCAGGCTCAACTGCCTTGCCGTCCAATTTTGTGTCTGGACAAGTGGTGTTCAATATATCTCATTTTTCCACCCACAACTCTCATTACAAATGTAAGATCCAATCACAGCCGGATGGAACAGAGGAGATCGCCATGAAATAACTTCCTGGCATTTGCAACCACATTTTTTTAACTCAACACTCTCTCTCTCTCTCTCTCTCTCTCTCTCTCTCTCAACCGTACAAATAGTAACATTCAGTAAGGCTAAGTTTGGACAAACTACTTATTGAACTTTTTAGACTTCGTGAGCAAACAGAATTACTATAAGTTCATAGTTTGGGCTAAATGCAAAGACATTTTCTGGTTGTTTTACCTGTCACCGCTTGGGCTTTTGTCAACTACGTCACAATTAAGTAAGCTAGCTTAAACAAGTTATCTTTTACCCAAAGTCAATTAATTTAAAATAAGCAAAATACCCCTAAAAAGTTAGTCCAAATTCACCGTAAATGTTAAATTTAGAAAATAACGAGGATGGCCTTGCATTGCACTTGCCGTGCTGGCCTGGCCTGTTTAGCTTCGTGCCAATCGTAGTTTCGTGTCATTTTGTGCCATTATCAATCGTATTGTGTCATGCCGTGCTCATTTACATAAATCGTGTCATGTCGTGCCATGCCGTTTTTCAATCGTGTCGTGCCGTGCTAACCTGTTTTTAATCGTGTTGTGTCGTGCCATTTTTCAATCGTGCCAGACCCATTTATTTAAATCGTGTCGTGCCGTGCTGGCCCGTTTTTTAATCGTGTCATGCCATGCCAACCCATTTACTTGATCGTGTCGTGTCGTGCCATTTTTCAATCGTGTCGTGCTTTGTGCCGTGCCCGTTTTACTTGGTCAAAAGGTATATATCAATGCTATACAATGGGGTGTTTGGAAGCATAATTTTTGACTTTTTCTTTTTATATCTTCTTTTTTTTTTTTTCTTGCTATTTGGATTTCATAAATGAGGTTGCATTTTTCTACAATTCATTCTCAAAACTGAATTAATGACAAGGTTACAAGGAAAACTAGCCATGTTCAGCTTAACATTCCAAAAAAAAAAAGGAGTGTTTAGGGGTACACGTGAGGTATAGCATTGATATATACCTTTTGATCACATTCTTCATTATAAAGTCCGGAAGGAAGAGCATGTAATCCCACAATTAATAGTTGTGTATCTATAAAAGTTGGCTTTGTAGTGCATTTCACTATTTCCCTGTTTCAATTGCACCTTGTTGGTTTAGCAAATATGCCAATTTGCACTCTTCCCTTGCAAATTCGTTTTTGTTCTCCCCACTTTTATTATTGTATTCCCACTGTTAAGAATAACGTCTTGAACGGTCTAAATGTTCAGGAATTATCCAAATTTAAAAAAAAAAAAAAAAAAAAAAAAGAGGCACACCCACTGGCCACCGACATCCAAATCGAAATCAAAACCACCGCCAAACTCTATCAATTTTAACTTCGATTTCGATACACTAAAAATCAACCAAAAAATCAAAACCCAGATGGAGTAATCTGAAAACCTTTGAATCAAAAATACACAATATATGAAAATCCAGCATCAAAACCCAGATGGAGTAATCTAAAAACATTTCAATTCCAGCCACATTCCTCGTAGTCGCTGCCGGAAAACTCAAATAGAACATCAGTCGAAGAAGGCAAGAGAGGGAGGGGTAACCTTTCTTACCTTTGTCGGAGCCAAACGACGGCGACACCGCTGTAAAACACCCAAACCTAATGCTTGTGAAGACAAGGGCGAAGAGAGAGAGAGGGGAAATCACTGGGAGCGAGTGCTACAATAGCACGACAGGACCAGCGAGCTACTGTAGTGGCTGCTACGATTGACGATCATGAGGCGAGGCTGTTGCGTCTGGGAGATGCTCGAGAGACGTTATGAGAGAGAGAGAGAGGGAGAGAGAGAGAGAGAGAGAGAGAATGAGAGAGTCAGAGAGACGAGAGAGTTGTGGGAGAGGTGCTACAGTTCTCGACGGGAGGGATCCCGACAGGATTTCCGACGACGCGCTGGGCCCACTTCGGCTACCAGACGGCTGATCCGAGTTGTCCAAATTTTCTATGAAAAAAAATCGAGTGGGCCTACGTGAGAATCAACGGCATCCGACATGTGTAGGTGGCCAATCCAAACACTTCATTTTTGTGTCTATATATACACATAAAAATGGATTATATACACACAAAAATGGAGTGTTTGGATCAGCCACCTACACACTTCAGATGCCATTGATTCTCGCGAAAGCCCACTCAGCTTTGTTTTAGAATTTTTGGACGGCTCGGATTAGCCATCCGGTTGCTGGAATGGGCCTGGCGAGCCGTTGGGAATCCAGTCGAATTCCTCTATCGGGAACCTTAGACTTTCGGGAGTTGTGGTGGTGAGTGAGCTCCCGGTCTCTTTCTATATATACCAAATGTGTGAGTGTGATTGTGTGCATATGTCACACCACAATCTATGTGCACCATGCCACCAAATAGCGGAAAATTCTCGTAAAGTCCTATAATGTATCTCTCAAGGGCCACCTGAGCTGTTTTTTGAAAATCAAAACCGTCTATCTTTTATGTGAAAGTGATTATATCATTCGTGCAAAAAATGAAGTAAATTGGTTATTGTTACATACTTGATCCCACATAACAAAAAAATTCCTATTAACGAATCTACGTCCCGATGAAAAGCCTTCCAAAACCCGATAGAAAACACTATGAACAACAAAATAAATGGAATGGATAGTCATAGTTGTGTCGCAATCGTGTGGCTACCATATATTGGAATACAGTAGAATACATTGATTTAGAACCAGATAAGTTGAATGTATAGATTTGAAAGGTAGTTGCAGACTCATTTTTTCAAATGTTTGATCTAAACCGTTACGATTTAAGATCTTATCGAATTTACCATTCTCCCCTAAATAGGTGATAGTCGGATGTCGGAAACCACGTGATCGGAACACATTCGGTGCTTCCAAAGGCGTTAAAGTCCTATAATGCACCACTTGGGGTCACCTGAGCTGTTTTTTGAAAATCAGAACCGTCTACCTATATTATGTGGAAGGGATTATATCATTCATGCAAAAAATAAAGTAAATTGGTTATCGTTATATACTTGATCGCACATAACAAAAAATCTCCTACTAATGAATTTATTTCCCAATGAAAGGGCTTCCTAAACCCGATAGACCTAAAAATTTGTGAGAGTGATTAAAACACCAAGAACAACAAAATAAATGGTATGAATCGTCATAATTGTGTTGCAATTGTATGGCTACCGTACAAGAGGCCCGTTTTTATAGAATAGAATTATATAATATATACTAGTTGTTCCAATCATATGGCACAACAAAATTGTTGGTCTTGGTGGTTTGAGATGTGTATCAATTCCCCAAGAACATAGGTTCGAACCCCATACAGATTATTTTTTTTAAAACCAATCGTAGACACCCCAATTTAAACATCTTGAAATTCCTTAATATGTGGCTCCGTGGCCCCCCAATGATGATTTTGGATTAATACAAGCCTCAGTTATGATTAGACCTTGCTTCTTGGACTTTCAAAAATAAAAAACAATTCGATAAATTGAGTTCCAAGCGCTCAGGACCATTCCCAAGCACATAGGACTTATTTCCAAAAACCTAGATTTTGCTCACACCTGAGCGCTCGGAAGTGATTGTCCCGAGTGCTCAAGACCACTCTTTGCTGCTTCAGCTTTTTCAGGAACACATGATCATATTTATTCAACGTATTTGGTCTTTGCTACAATGTTCTTCACCTGAAGCAGCAAAAGACTAAATCATCATGTTTTTGTCCTTTCAAATATTTTCATTTTATTTTTTAATTAATTTTCAAAATTCAAAATCATTTTTTCATGCCTTATAAATAGCAGCATTATGCTGCATTTTAGGCATTCACGAAAATATCAGCCTCTGGCCTTGTTATTTTCAGAAAAGAAAAAAAAAAGTATCTTCTTGCAAGAAAATCACCTTTCAAGCCTTGCCAAAAATCAAAGCAACTTCAAACACTTCAAGAAAAATTCAGGAAGTTAGGAACTACACTCAGTCCTGATTCTTGAGATTTTTTCACTCCTTTCCATCTCCAAAATCCATTCAAGAAGCAAAGATCTCCATTCCAAAAGGTCATTCAGTCCACTTTAGTCTCTCATGCTAGATGTGTGGTTGAGTGACCTTAATGTAATATCAAGGGTAAAAGAGCTGCAAAATAAAATTTTCAAATAGGCTTTGGGACACTCCCAAGCGCTCAAGACTGCTCCTGAGCGCTCAGAAGTGATATCAGCTGGAAAAATCATTTTCTTTCCTTGAATATTCTTCTCAAAAGTCATTTTTAGCGTTGGAAGTGATCCAGTACCTCTAGAGCCTAATCAGTTTAATTTCGGATGCTGGGAAGCAGGACTTGAATGGTCATGACCAGTTCTTGGCTGCTTAAACTCTATGCTGAGCATTGTTATACATTAATAATGGTGTATAGTAATTTTGAATATTTCAATTTTGCTTGTCTAACCAAATTTGTAGGACGAGATAGCAGTACTCTTGAGCGCTCAGGAGTGCAATCCCAAGTGCTCGGGAGTATTCTCAGTAACAAATTTTCTTTTTATATCATTTTACACCTTGCATCATTTCATCAATATATACTGTATAGCAGCGCATGCATGCACTTTCTTATATGATATACCTGCGAATACAATTGCTAACTGTTTAATGAAACAAAATGTTTTCGTCCGAAGAATCCCGCAAATGATTACTAGAGACCGATTTCATATCGGGCGAGAGGGGTGCCGTAAAACCCTTCCCCCCTCGTAACATGGTTTCCGAACCCAAAAACGAATCTGTGGTTTTCAATTCAAATAATCATTTTCAAAATTAAATGGTTTCTCGGGTGGCAAACCTCAAATCCAGGTAGCGACTCTTCAATTTTTCGAATCAAAACTTTATTTTTCGAGCCGTCCCGATCCACCCGGGGCTGTGGTAACCCACACCAATTTTTTTTTCTTATTTATTATTAGTTGTTCCAATTTAAAAGCTTTTTTTTTTTTATAAATTATGAAACTAAAATGCCTTGTTTTGTAATTAAAATTATTGTTAATTAATCACATTATATTTATGAGTAACAAGTCAAATTATTTAATATTTTTTTTCCCATGCCTTGGTGTCGTGCCCTTTCGTGCCCGTCAAGAGAGATTTACCGGCCGATCTTAAAAAGTGTGCAAAATTCCCATTAAGGATTAATCATATTTTAATTTACGTTTAAGTCTAGTTACCTCTACAAACGTAATTCACCTTCCATATCCCGCCGCCACCGTTGTACCTCGAGAACGCCTCCGTGTACGATCTCTTGAGGATTCCCTGACCATCGAACGACATCCTGTAGGGCGCGGCTTGGGATTGTGGCAAGCTGTTTGACCTTACGTGACCCACTTGGGCAATTTGGCGACCACATATTCCTTTGCTGTTGAGCGGGAGGAGGTTGTATGATTCTCCTGCTGCAAGTACTTCGTTGTGTGGCAATGGTTTCCAGAAAATATCCTGGCTTCGAAAGATACCGTGACCTGGGAACTCATCGGTAATGAACTCCACGGTTATCGAACCGTTGAACTCCATGATCCCGCCGTCGGATGTCACCACTTTGATTGCTATTGGAGCACAAATCACAACCAATCAAGTGGAGGCTAGTAAGGAAAATCAAACCAATCAGTTGGTGGAAAATCTGGGTAATCAATCTTCACTTATCTATGGAAGGTCAGAATCTCCACCTATGGATGGGACGTGATTCATGGTGTAGGATTAAGGAAATCAATCCCTGTAATTGTGAATTTCTCCTTCCTTTTATTGTAATCCTCATAATCATTCCTTATTTGTAAACACACTTATAAATACAATAGAAGAACTCTGCTCTCTTCACCTTGAGAGAGATTTTTTCCTAATCTTTCAAACTTCTTTATGGTATCAGAGCCTTTCGGTGAGGAGTAAAGAGTTCTTTTTATTTTCTTAAATGGCTTCTTCAATTTCCAGTCCATACCCCTACCCTGCAACATTGAACATTGGGAATTTTGTTTCCCTTCGTCTCACTCCAAACAACTACTTGTTATGGAGGACTCAAATGCTTGCACTAATTGAAAGCCAGGATATGTATGGCTTTGTGAATGGGGAATATGTGATGCCTACTCCTACTATAGTCTCGCCTGTGGACAAGGATACTGGTGTCTCAAAAGAATCGCAAAATCCAGATTTTGTGGCTTGGAGACGGTCTGACCGGCTTCTTCGTGGTTGGATCACAAGCACCTTATCTGAAGAAGTGCTTGGACTTGTGGTGGGTCTTGTCACTGCATCTGAAGTGTGGAAAGCGCTGGAAGATTCTTTTGCCCAAAGCTCTCAAGAAAGGGAGTTTCAACTATTTCAACAGATGTCCATGTTGCGCAAAGGCGATGACGCTCTAAATACGTACATCCGAAAATTCAAAGCAATCTGTGATGATCTTGCAGCTATTGGTAAGATCGTTCCTGATAAAAATAAAGTGTTTTGGTTGTTACAAGGACTTGGCCCTGGTTATGAAAATTTTGTAACAACTATGCTAAAACCCCCCGTCCCTTCTTATGGCGAAATAATTCCTCTTCTCCAGAGCCATGAAGCACGAAATCAACTTCATGGCTCCTTTTCACCACAATTGGCCTATTTTAGTCATAGGACTAATAATAGCCAAAATAAGAGGACGGGACATGGCCAAAATCGTTTCACCTCATCGGGAAAAGGATTTGTTCAAACTACCCATACTAATGCAAATAGCAAAAGTGGTGGTTCTCAGTTCCATGCAGGAAATCAACCAGGGAGAGCAGCTAATGCAACAAAATTCCAGCGCAAAGAGGAGCAAAATGATCCCATTAAGTGTCAGATTTGTGGGAATCGCAGTCACACTGCATTAAAATGCTATAACAGGTTTAACCATTCCTATCAAGCTGAGGATGTTCCCCAAGCACTAGCAGCTATGACCATCACCGAGAATCCAGAATCGGCATGGTATCCCGACACCGGTGCAACAGCTCACATGACTGGAAATGCTGGTAAGTTGGACAACATTAGACCTTATAAAGGGCTAGAAGGTGTGATGGTTGGAAATGGCCAAATCTTGGACATTACACATGTTGGTGACTCTCATGCCAACTGTGGGAGTACTTCGTTTCCTTTAAACAATGTTCTTTTGGTTCCAAATATGAAGAAGGATTTGCTATCAGTCAGTCAACTTACTCATGACTTGCCATTTGTATTCGAATTTGATGCTAATGGATTTTTTATCAGGGAAAGAGGAACCAAAAGATTAATTGCTTCAGGAAAAAGGAAAGGAGGACTATACTCATTGGAAAGTGGACATGCTGCTCTTTTCTCAACTCGCTTTAGGAAGACGAATAAAGAAGGATGGCACCAACGTCTTGGGCATCCTCAATATCGGGTTGTCGATTTTTTATTTCGTAGGAAGCTAATAAATTTTCATCCTACTACTGATGTTGAGAAAATATGTGACAGTTGTCAAATGGGTAAAGCTTGTAGACTTCCTTTTCTCCAGTTGGATAATAAATGTGATGAACCTTTTCAAAAAATTCATTGTGACTTGTGGGGACCTGCACCGACTCGATCAACTGAAAACTTTCGGTATTATGTTATTTTTGTGGATGGTTGCACTCGATTTACATGGTTTTACCCAATGAAGAAGAAGTCTGACTTTCTGCATTGCTTCAGTTGCTTTCAGAAAATGGTTGAGTGTCAATTTGGCAAAAAAATAAAAATACTTCAAACTGATGAAGGAAGTGAGTTTACTGATGGAAAGTTACAAACTATTTTGGCCAACCATGGAATTCTCCATCAATCGGCATGTGTTAAAACTCCTGAACAAAATGGCTTGGCTGAGCGCAAGCATAGGAACATTACCGAGTTAGGATTAACTATGATGTTTCATGCTAAGATTCCAGCAAGAAATTGGGTAGAGTGCTTTTCTACAACTGTATTTTTGATAAATCGTGTGCCCTCTCCAACTTTGCGAATGGAATCTCCTTTTTATCAGCTATATGGAAAATATCCTGATTATAGCTCTTTCCGTATATTGGGCTGCAAGTGTTTTCCATACCTTGGTGATTACAGGAAAAACAAGCTGGAACCAAAGTCTGTCCCTTGCATTTTCATGGGTTACAGTGTGAAACATAAGGGGTATAAGTGTTTTGCTCCGAGTTTGGGTCGGACATATATCTCTCGTCATGTGGTATTTGATGAATCTTGCTTCCCTTTTGCTGACCCGAACTCATTATATGGTTACCAATCCACTGAGGGGGAGATATCTAACTACAATGATTGGATGGACACCAATGTATTTGATGAATCTCCATTGCTTGCAGGAACTGGAACCAACACAAGTCCTTCCTCATCCTACAATGAAGATGCAATGCCAACAACTGGTCATAGCTTGGATGGACTTCATCAATCCTATGCAAATGGCCACACACATGCCACTTCGATGGAGGAGATATGTCGGGACACGATGAACTCTCCTCTCACTCAATCTGCAGCAACTGTACCGGTCACAACCTCTCCTTCAAATCAGTCCGTCGATGCCGAACCTCAACTTATTGACATGAGCGACTTTCAGCCCCATCGTTGCTCTTCACCTACTGATTCTCTACCATCAACATCGTTACTATGCTCTTCAACATGTCCCAATACAGCTGCCCAAATCCAACAACCCCCGCAACAATCAATACCAACTGATGGCGTTAGCAACTCTGCTCTTGGTGCACCAGCTCCATCGCAATTGGCTTCCGAACCCAGCCATGCCATGGTCACTCGAGCCCAAAGAGGTGTATTCAAGCCTAATCCTCGGTATGCTGCTCTTCATATTGCTTTAAGTTCTTTTGACATTCCTAAAGAGCCCAAGACTGTAGCTTCAGCCCTAAAGCATTCGGGTTGGAATGATGCTATGCATGAAGAATTGGCTGCCCTTAAAGAAAATCGCACGTGGGATCTAGTTCCCCGGACTCCTAGCATGAATGTCATTGGCTCTAAATGGGTGTTCAAAACAAAATTAAAGTCAGATGGCAGTTTAGACAGATTAAAGGCTCGCCTAGTTGCTAAAGGTTTCCACCAAATTGATGGAATTGATTTTTCAGAAACCTTCTCTCCTGTGGTCAGGCAAGGTACTATTCGAATTATACTCACTGTTGCTACAGTAAAATGTTGGGGCATTCGCCAACTTGATGTAAAAAATGCATTTTTACATCGATATCTTTCTGAGCCAGTGTTTATGGAGCAACCACCCGGATTCGTTGATCCTCGACATCCCTCTCATGTTTGTCAACTTCATCGTGCCCTCTATGGACTAAAGCAAGCTCCCCGTGCGTGGTTTGACCGGCTAAGCATATTTCTTCTCAATGAAGGTTTTTGTTGTAGTTTGGCTGATCCATCCTTGCTTATTTATCAGTCTAATAAAGGGATACTATTTCTTCTAATATATGTAGACGACATGATACTCACTGGAAGCAACTCGGAGTTGATTGATTGGTGTGTTCAGCAGCTTCGCCGTGAATTTGCCATTAAGGACCTTGGCCAACTCAACTATTTTTTGGGAGTTGAAGTGCATAACACAAATTTTGGGCTCTTCCTTTGTCAATCCAAGTATGCCCGTGACTTACTTACTAAAGCTCAAATGGTGGGATGCAAGCCAATATCCACTCCCATGGCAATCAAAGTCCGGTCTACTCCATCTAATTCAGCCCCTTACCCGGACCCTACTTATTATCGGAGCATTGTTGGAGCTTTACAATATCTTACGTTTACCAGACTAGATATTGCTTATGCTGTTAATTATGTGGCCCAATTTATGCATTCTCCCACAATTGGGCACTATCAAGCTGTTAAACGCATCATTCGTTATGTGGGTGCGACCCTTGACTATGGCTTGCGCATCCTTCGCCACAGTTCTTTGGATCTATATGCCTTTTCTGATGCTGATTGGGCAGGTTGTTCTATTACACGAAGGTCCACAACTGGTTTCTGTACCTTTTTAGGTAGCACATGTATCTCATGGTGTGCAAAGAAGCAAGCTACAGTGGCGAGATCGAGTGCAGAAGCTGAGTACCGTTCCATGGCCTCCACAGCGGCTGAACTTACATGGATCACCTCACTTCTTCGTGATATTGGCATTCATCTTTTTCAGCCACCCATTCTCCATTGCGATAATTTAAGTGCATTATACATGACGGTCAATCCGATATTTCATGGCCGAACAAAACATGTTGAACTGGACTACCATTTTGTTCGGGAAAAAGTGGCACTTGGAAATCTACAAACTCGTTTTGTTCCGTCTCGTTCTCAGCTTGCAGACATTTTCACTAAGCCACTACCTCGTTGTGATTTTCTGTCCTTACGCACCTCCCTAGGGCTTTGTGTCTTGCCCAAACCGAGTTTGAGGGGGAGTATTGGAGCACAAATCACAACCAATCAAGTGGAGGCTAGTAAGGAAAATCAAACCAATCAGTTGGTGGAAAATATGGGTAATCAATCTTCACTTATCTATGGAAGGTCAGAATCTCCACCTATGGATGGGACGTGATTCATGGTGTAGGATTAAGGAAATCAATCCCTGTAATTGTGAATTTCTCCTTCCTTTTATTGTAATCCTCATAATCATTCCTTATTTGTAAACACACTTATAAATACAATAGAAGAACTCTGCTCTCTTCACCTTGAGAGAGATTTTTTCCTAATCTTTCAAACTTCTTTAATTGCTTCGGTAGTTACCTCTCCCATGCCTCCGAATAGGCAATTGCCCATCTCTCTCTCTCGCTCTCTCTCTCTGTGCCAAAACACACACTCAAGTCTCGTTCTTGTTTTTGGAGGGTAATTAAAAGAGAGGGAAAGGCATAGAGAAGGAGCACGTCGGTGGGATTCTTACTTTCTTTCTCAATCCCACTAGTCCAACAAATAGAAAAATGAAGGGAAATTAAAGGAAATATTTGTGGGGTAGGAAATATGATATGCATATATTACCACATTTGATACGATTTCTATATCGTGAAATGGTCCAACTTTCCTGCCAAAAAGAAATACAAAGGCCACCTCCGGCCGGCAAGTTTTTCCGCCGACCACCTCCGGCCGGCAAGTTTTTCAACATTGAGAATGGTATATGACCTTGTTGATTAATACACTTCCAAACTTTATTCTAGCACATCCACAAAGGTGAATTTCGACATTGAGAATGGTATATGTCCTTATTAATTAACAGTGTTAAATGATCATCTTTCTTTTCGAAAGCAAGGGTTAAAAGTGTGTGGAGTGTAAGGAAAAATAACTGAAGAGTGCAATGCAATTAACATTGTTAATTAATGGAGAAAGTGATACCATAATATAGATTAACAGTGTTAAATGACAGGCTTTGTTTTTGAAAGAATGGGTTAAGACTGTTAATCAAACAGAAAATGGTATAAGACCATGTTGATTAACAGTGTTAAATGACCAGCTTTCTTTTTTACAAAAACAGAAGAAATCGTGAGGTGTTTGACCGGGGTTTCAATCGTCGTCCTCTGTGCTTTCCGAACAACAATCAAAAGTTAGGAAAAGGTATATCACAATATTTATTAACAAATTTAATTAAGGTGCTCAAAGGTATATGATAATATTGATTAACAGTGTTAAATGACCAACTTTCTTTTCGAAAGAAGGGCATGACTAGTGTGTAAGGAAGAATAACTGAAGAGTGCAATGCAAAGTTTAATGACCAACCGGCTTTCTTTTCGAAAGAATGGGTTAACACTCTTAATCAAGCAGGGAATGGTATATGACCTTGTTGATCAATAGTGTTAAATGACCAACTTTCTTTTCGAAAGTAAGGGTTAAAAGCGTGTGGTGTGTAAGGTATAATAACTGAAAAGTGCAATGCAATTAACATAGTTAGTTAATGGAGAAAGTTATATCATAATATACATTAACAGTGTTAAATGACCGACAGGCTTTCTGTTCGAAAGAATGGGTTAGCACTGTTAATCACACCGAGAATGGTATATATATGACCTTGTTTATTAACAGTGTTAAATGACTAGCTTTTTTTTCGAAAGAAAGGGTTAAAAGCATTCGATGTGTAAGGAAAAATAACTAAAGAGTGCAATGCAATTAACATTGTTAATTAATGGAAAAAGTTATATCATAATATAGATTAACAGTGTTAAATGATCGACCGGCTTTCTTTTTGCAAGAATGGGTTAACACTGTTAATCAAACAGAGAATGGTATAAGACCATGTTGATAACAGTGTTAAATGACCAGTTCTCTTTTTTACAAAAACAGAAGAAATCGAGAGGTGTTTGACCGGGGTTTCAATCGAAAAGGTATATCACAATATTTATTAACAAATTTGACCGGGGTTTCTATTGAACAAGTACAGTCGTTGGACGATTAACAGAATCTTGAAATTGAGGTATGGTTTGGTATTTCACTTCTTGTCTTTACCCGGTGGTCATATTATTTTTATTTTTTTTGTTAAGGCTAATTTTTTTTTATTGCCAGGTTAACTTTGCTTTTTATACAGAACAAAAAACAACAGGGTCAAACTAGTTACCAGTTATAACCTGCTCTAGCAAAAGACAAAATTTGAAGTGAAATACCAAACCATTCTCTGAAGTACTTTGATGTTAGAAAAAGGAATCAATGGAAATGATAATATTGATTAATAGTGTTAAATGACCAGCTTTCTTTTCGAAAGAAAGGGTTAAAAGCGTGCGGTGTTCGACCGGGGTTCCAATCATCGTTCTCTGCGCTTTGCGAGCAACAATCAAGTGGTAGGAAATAAAATAGCTACAGAAAACCTTAACGAGAAAAAAAAGGCATGACTGGTGTATAAGGAAGAATAACTAAAGAGTGCAATGCAATTAACATTGTTAATTAATAGAGAAAGTTATATCATTTTATAGATTAACAGTGTTAAATGACCGACCGGCTTTCTTTTTGAAAGAATGGGTTAACACTGTTAATCAAATAGAGAATGGTATATGACCTTGTTGATTAACAGTGTTAAATGACCAGCT
Organism: Rhododendron mucronatum var. ripense; assembly: GCA_019656295.1. Taxonomy (NCBI): domain Eukaryota; kingdom Viridiplantae; phylum Streptophyta; class Magnoliopsida; order Ericales; family Ericaceae; genus Rhododendron; species Rhododendron mucronatum. The sequence continues at coordinate 627,222 of BPLT01000086.1, forward strand.
TTCTTTTCGAAAGCAAGAGTTAAAAGCTTGCGGTGTGTAAGGAAGAATAACTGAAGAGTGCAATGCAAAGTTTTTCCGATGACCACCTCCGGCCGGCGATTGAAAATTTGCAGTGTGAAATTCACAATTTTGCAGTGTTTCCGGCGACCACCTCCGGCCGGCAACTGAAAATTCGCAGTGTGAAATTCACAATTTCGCTGTGTTTTTTCATTTTTTCAGGTGACTTTTTCGGGGAGAAAAAATCCTAAGTAAAACACAAATTCGCAGTCAAACACAAGTTTCCTGTTTGTCCAAACGATAATCAGTTCAAAAAAAAAAAAAGAAAAAGAACAAATATTTTATCTTAGTGTGAAATTCTTCGCCAATCTGACCACGAGATTCTCTCGCTCTATCGCCTCCCGGCCGGCGGCCTTGTAATCGTAGCTACAGTCGTGCGGATCAGAGTATCGATGCACCGAACAGCACAAATCCCCACACCTGCAGCTAAATCTGGTCAACCAGACCTTCCGCCAGCAACCGGAGCACCGATTCACCTCCCTCCTCTCCGTCGTCGTCTGCTGCCATCGCCGCGTGTGAGTAGGAGGAGGAGGAGCGATTTTAGCGTCCGGATCTGAATCCGAACCCGATCTGTCCGATCCAGGCACCGATCAAATCGCTTGATACATGACGAACGATCTGGCCAAGGTGGAGGTTGGATCGAGCTTCGGAGGAGTGGGGATGGGCGTACCTTGAGCTCGGTCTCTTCTTTCTCTCTCTTCTGAGCCATGTCCGTTGGTGGTGGCGGTGAGGAGAGAAATGAATTGTGGTGTTTTTATTTTGTTTAGCCAGGGTGTTACTGTCCTTAAAAATATAAAAATCCTTACTGGGGCTTTTTGGGCTGGGCTAAGATCTGCTGGAGTCTTGCTCCGCTTTTTGGGACCGGCTGGTAAATTTTACTCGATGATTCTGCAGGCAGAACCAGCACAAGGCTGGGTTGGGCTGTAGCCCAGGTGGGCTTTCAAAAAAAAAAAAGAATTTGTAAAATTTCTGTCCAAAAGATTTAGCCCAACCCACTAAACAGACTCAAGAGTCAAGTCCGAAAGGCCCCATCGGTTGTTTACGACTGGAATGATTCTTCGAACTCGTCTCCGATCGGCTGTTTGCGACTGATTCCGCACTTGACTAAACCCTTCACAGTCAAGTTCCGCCCTTGTAATTGCGACTGTGAGTCTTTGTGATCTCGTTAAGTATTTGCCAGGTCTATGACTTATATATGCATATTCCCCACTTGATTTGGAAGTATTTGATACTATAGTTTATTCTCCACTTCTTTTACTTGCATAATTGTTTATTGATTTCGAAGTTTTTATTAGGGTTTTCTAATTAGGGATACTATGTTTACTGTTTAGCGATTTTTAATTTGTGTTTAAATTTATTGGAAATTGAAATGCAAGACCTGTGGACCACACGACCAATATATACTACACACTGCATAGTCTTAAAGTACATCTCTCTGTTTGTTTCCAGAAAATAACAATTGGCCAAGGAACAGCGAGTAGTGCAGTTCTAGGCCTGATGCAGGCGTGTCAGGGCAGGATTGCTGCCCAAATTCGTATTAAGGCTTGGATGTCTCAGATCTGACTTCGCACAGACCATTGCATACGACCTAAGGGGTGAGGCCGTATGTGATTCGTGGTTTGCCTTGTCGGGCTAAGGACTTAATATTTCCTAATCGTGTGAAAAATGGAAAGAAAAGAAGAGCAAGGCCTAAAACAGAAATAAAAGGACTTTATTAACAGTTTAATAAAGTCTGGTTACAAGGAAATGAAAGGAAATAAAATCTAGGCCGGGCTAGATTGGACCGAAAGATAAAATACTTTGTGGGAATGTAAAGATAATTGAAAAATAATTTGGTTAAGCCGGGGGCTTGATTGGTCGGGGACCGAAAGATAAAAGATAACTGAAATGGAAATTGAGTAAGCCGGGGGCTTGATTGGTCGGGGACCGAAAAATAAAAATAGTTGAAAGATAATTGAAATACAATTTGAGTAAGCCGGGTGCTTGATTGGTCGATGACCTAAAGATAAAAATAGTTGAAAGACAATTGAAAGGTAAATTGGGTAAGCCAGAGGCTTGATGGTCGTGGACCTGACCAAGGCCTCCAAAACTGGGATTTATAGGAGTCACAGGCCTTGAGCTGCTTCAAAATGCTCCAATGCATGGTCGCCATGTGGCCTTCTAACAAAGGTCTAGGCTTTGAGCAGCTTCGAAATGGTCCAATGAGGGGTGTTCTCTGAGCAAAACGTGTCTTTTACTCCAAGGAAATCGTAAAGGCCTGAAAAGCCCTTCTTTTCTGCATAAAACTTTGTAAAAGAGTAAAAGGAACTTCTGTATCCAGTCCTTTGAGTTGCTTGTGAGCAGATTGCTTAGGTCTGGATGAATCACTAACCAACAGCTCCAAGGGGCTGCATGTACGCCACTTGTCCTTGGCCTTGCTTTATGCTGAAGGATGGGGTCCACTCAGACCTTGAGCTGCTTGTAAGCAGCTTTCCCAGGTCTGCCCAGCAAGAATATTCTAGACCTTTGAGCTACTTGTGCAGGCCCAAGCTGCTTATGAGCTGCTTGGGATGTCTCCATGCATGGCTGCCATGCGTCCTTGGTCTAATTGAGCTGTTTGCATGCATGAATGCTTGTAAAAAATGGATATTTGGGCCCACCAAGGCCAAAAACACAGGCCTGGTTGAGCTGCTTATGAGCAGCTTGGCCTTTGAGCTGCTTGAGCAGCTTGCTAGGGAGAAGCTTCTAGGCCTTTAAGCTGCTTGTGAGCAGCTTGAGGCCTTTTCCTGCCAATTAAAGGCCATATGTGACACTTGTATGGAATTAGGCTCATCTATCAATTGGGCCCGAATTCAAGGTGAATTATGGATCTCGAATTTCTTTGTAAGCCATGCGAGCCCAAGTTTGGAAGGAAAACTTGGGTTTTAACTGATTTAGGCCCACTTAGAAAGTCTTATTATTTCTAAGAACTGGCCTAGGCCTAAATAAAACACTCAAATCTAGTGGGTCAACCCAAGTCTTCAGCCAATCTTGGGCTTGGGCTTGTGATTACAAAATCTTAAGCATAAATTTGGCGCAGGCCATCGAAAACTCAACTCCATCAGTGGCGTTCAAATCGGCCCGATTTCATGGATGACCGATCATAAGACTTTTCAAGGCCTGAGACCAACATTCGAGGCCTTCTTCTAATCAACAAATTCATAAAATGAATTTTGGCCAAAAATGGGTGTAAACACTCTCTCATTCGCTTACGAGGCTTCAGATCCATAAGTATTCATTTATTATGCAAAGCACTGGCTAATATGCTTAGAATTGATTTTAAAATGTTGGTTCTTATAAATTTCAATCTTACTCCGTAAGCGAGAACTTGTTGAGGATATCAACTCAGATTCAATAATAAATTATTTCTACTCTGTGAAACATCATAGGGTACAACATCAATAGTATACGTGTTTTGGACTTTTCTTTTGTTAAAAAATGTACAAGTTCGCTTCTTTTGGGTTGATATATGTATACTTTCGGTCAGCCCAGAGTGTAATTAATTCTTGGTTCTGACCTTGAGCAATACATTCCGAGGGCCATACCGCCGCATTTGAAGAAGTTCGCTTATTCCAGTTGGGTACATTTGATCCATGGATTGATCATGAGGAAGAAAATGTTGTGTCAACCGGACGTCTGGTTTACTGAGAAACTCGGACAAATTATTATCCACTGGTGCTTCAACATAATAGACCCCCTCATCGTTACAATCGACAGAAAGATGGTCTTTTATTTTCCCAGCAAATGGGTAGAAGAGAATTATATATTGTCTATAAAAACTATCTATTAGAATTGTGTATTTTTTATGAGAATTATATATTTTTTATGAGAACTCTTTATTTTAGTGTGTGGTGAGGTTATGTGAACTGTGTATTTTTCAATTTACATAGCCCAGTTTTCATAGCCAATTCACATAGTCAGTTCTTATAGCCAAGTGTATTTTTCTCTGAAATAATATGAGGTAGGAATTGATTCTAAAAATATAGCTCTCATAGCCCCAGTTCTCATAGCCACAGTTCAGAGGTATTTTTGTCTAAAATAATATGTTAACTCGGGCTATATGAACTTGTAGGCATATTTTTTTTGAAATATTATGTTAACTGGTTATAAGAATTGGCAATTCTCATAGCCAGTTCATATAGCTAAGGGTATTTTTGTCCGAAATAATATGGGTAAAAATATAAATTTCACTAAAAATGGATATGTACACAAAAAGTTAAGATTAAGGGGGTAAAATAGTAAAAATGCATAAAAAGTCAAGAAAAATGACTGAAATAAAAAAGAAATATTTTTGTCATGATTAAAGTAGGTCCGAACTTACTTTTTGGGTCCTGCCTCTAAATTCCCTAAAAAGAAACTAGTCAAAGTAAAAAGGAAAAAAAAAAAAACCAAAAAAGGAAGGGGAGAGGGTGTCGGTGTCGGGGTGCGAAAAGAGGCACTAGAAATTGAGAGATGAGATGGTCAATCAAAGGCCAGCACATGCTATGCTAATGTGGAGTGGAGGAGAGTGAAGAGCCAGCAATCATATGCCACCTCTACCTCTATGGGAAATTGAAGGACACAATTTTGATAATCGCATGGAGTTCCACCGTCGTTAACACGTGTCGGCACCTCGTTAACACGTGTCGGCACCTTGTTGGCCTAATTTCCGATTCTACCCTTTTCCATTCTTGAGCTAATTTCCATTAACAACAGCGTTTTTTCAATTCTTAACATTCTTAAAGCGAGGCCTTCTTTATCTCTCCCATCCCTCTCCCCTTCTCTCTCTCTCTCTCTCTCTCTCTCGTTCATTTCTGGCTTCGGATCTGATTATCCCCAGGTTTCAATTATGGCTGAGAAGGTTTGTTTGTAAACACCATTTCCCTCTATCTCTATATACATAAATACCACATGAGATATATAACTAGCTTTTCTGTGGTCGTGGATTAATTACTTTCTTTAGCCATACATACATACATACATACATACATACATATATATATATATATATATATCAAGTCCACACCTCTTCTGGTCCGCACTATTCACATCTCTCATTTTCCAATCGAATTTCGATGATCCGAGCCACTCAATGTGATTAAACGGTTCATTAAAAAACTGCTCAAATCAAACCCTTTCCGGTACTTTTTTTTTGCTAATTTTTCACAAGTACCCGTAAAATCAAGTCTTGAACACATTAAGCGGCTCGAATTACTGAAACTCAATCGGAAAATGGGAGGTGCGAACAATGCGGACCAGAAGAGGTTGGACTTGATCCCGATATATATATATATATATATATATATATATATATATATATATATATATATATATATATATATGCTTTATTTTGTTCATTGTCGTCTACACCAATCCTGATTCTATTTTTTCTCAATTATACATCCCCTATGATAGACTACTGAGTTAATATCCCCTGCTTCCGTAATATCCCCTGCTTCCGATCGAGCAGTGCTGTTCATATGTAACTCTTGTATTTTTCTTTTCAATCATGTAACAGGTTACAACAATGGTGCTGAAGGTGGACCTTCAGTGTCCTAGTTGCTACAAGAAGATCAAGAAAGTTCTTGCCAAATTTCCCCGTGAGACCCACACCTATTATTATTATTTATTCATTATTTCTTTATTTATACCACCGGTATATTTATCGAAGGGAGAATGATTTTTACACTTCTTTTCTTGCTTTCATTCACGCGAAACAACAAATAGTACAAAATTGTTATCTGTACATGAAAATCAAATAAAAGAGGTAAGAAGAATTTGATGCATTTACGTGAATAAAGATGAGAAGAGTACAACAAGATAAAAAGTAAGTACAACAACTACTATTTGCTCTTCGATATTTTCTAAACTTTTCGTATAAGAAACTAATTTTTGTGCAATGTCAAACTTTTGGAGACAAATTATAGAAATTCAAAACCAGGCTTATGACGAGAAGCAGAATACGGTGACGATCATTGTAGTATGCTGCAACCCGGAGAAGATTCGTGACAAGTTGTGTTGCAAAGGTGGAAAAACAATCAAGAGCATTGAGATCAAACCGCCTCCAAAACCCAAAGAACCCGAAAAACCTACAGGATCCAGCAAGCCCAAAGAACCCGACAAGACAAAGGAACCCGAAAAGTCCAAACCTCCTCCGCCGGTGCTGGAGCCAGCGCCCCCTGTTTATGTACCGGTTCCGGTATGTTGTGGGCAATGTTACGGAGGTATCCCTGGGGGCCCATGTTATGAGGGGTATGGGAGGCCAGTACCATCCTATGATGGATATGGGTATGGTGGGAATAGGGCTTCTTATGGAGTAAGTCGTTATGATGAGTACTTTAATGAAGAAAACACTTCTAGTTGCACAATCATGTGATGGTAGTGCTTCCTCATGATCAAGCTTTTTTATTACTTTTGTTGGAAAACAAAAGGCATAATTGTTTGTGGGTATATGGGGGGTTTATGTTTTTCGGACTATGATTTTATATACAAAATATTAAAAAAATGGCTCAATAACGAGTTTGGTAGTTTGGTGGCGGCGGCCAAATAGTCAATTGAGATGGGATTATATGGTGATGTGTAATGGTTTTTGGTTAATAAGATTCTTTGTTAATCATATACTCTTCATGCGCTTTTGTTTCATCTTTCATGATTTGTTGTTCCTTCGAAGTTAGATCAGGAACTCACAAAGAATATGAGTATCTTATCCCACATCAATCATTTTCCCGTAACAATTCAATACTCTTATGAAAAATTGATCACATTCGAGCAATTTCGGGGTCGGAATCCATTTTGAATTTGATAAATGCATTGCTTGTGAAGTATGTGTTTGTGTATGTCCTATATGTAGCACCCGTCCCGGATATTTAGTTATTTCAATTCACATTTTTAATTTTAATATGTGAAGCTGGGGTTGATTCGTAGGAGGTGGAACTTAAGGGTGGTTTTATGTGGTTTAGGAGTTGGAGCATAAGCTGTTTATGGTTTCACTTGCATGTGATTATTTTCCTTGGTGTTATCAAAATATCCTGGGAGAAATATCTCCCCATTCCTATCTTGTTTCTACCGACAGAGAGAGAGAGAGAGAGGAGAGAGAGAAGAGGAGGCCGGAGACGCGACTCTGGTCCGTTCTTCATGAAATTATTCAAGGTACTTAAGAAGCTTGCGAATTTCTGTAATTTTTATTGGATGTTCATTTATGTGCCTAGTGTACGATGGTAAATTTTCAGAATTTTATGAGAAGTGTAGAAAAAGATAAAAATCGTAAATCAAGCTGTGGTCGGATTCCTGTTTTTGAGCAGACAGCTTATAGAGCTGCTTCTTTCATCAATATTTTTATAGTTAAGCAATCCTCCCGATTATGGGTCCTTATGAGTCTAAAAGATTGATAAGTTGGTGATGTTTTGGCGTTGGAATTATCAAAAAGTATTAAGTATTCGATTTTTAATGAATTTTCGAACAAAGACTATTCTGCTAGAAATTGTGTTTTGCTGCACAGACCAATATATACTACACACGACCAATATATACTACACACTGTAGAGTATTAGAGTATGTCTCTCTCATTCGCATGCGAGGCTTCAGATCCATAAGTATTCACTTACTATGCAAAGCACTGGCTGATGTCCTTAGAATTGATTTAAAAATGTTGGTTCTTAATTACAATCTTACTCCGTAAGTGAGAACTTGTTAAGGATATCAACTCAGATTCAATAATAAATGATTTCTACTATGTGAGAACTTGTTATGGTTCTGCCCTTGAGCAGTACATGCCTAGGGCCATACCGCCGCATTTGAAGAAGTTCACTTAAATCATTGCCAAGCTTATTCCAGTTGGGTACATTTGAACCATGGAATGATCATGAGGGAGAAAATGTTGTGTCAACCGGACGTCTGGTTTGCTGAGAAACTCGGACAGATTATTATCCACCGGTGCTTCAACTTTATAGACCCCCTCATCGTTACAATCGACAGAAAGATGGTCTTTTATTTTCCCGGCAAATGGGTAGAAGAGAGTTAAGGTTTTTGCCAGTGATTGCTTCAAAAAGACTGTTTTGGAGATGACGTCGGGAATAGGGCTAGTAGTCTGTGTGTTGAGATAGAAGAACACTAAGGGAACATGGACAGGAGGGAAGAGCTGATCTAAGAGAGAACTTTGCCAAATTTTGGCATCAAGTTTGCCTCCCGGCGGAGATTTGTTTTTTCTATATCTAGCAATATCAAGGAATCTTGGATGCCGGTGGAGTACGTACACCAAAGAATAGATTAAAATCACTAAGATTAAACATCCTTCGACATTGTACGTCATCAGAAGTACTAATCATTCATAACATTTTCTTAATTAGACGATCGACTAGACTTTGCCAAAGTTTGGCATCAAGTTCGCCGGCCGGCCGGTGAAGGTTTGTTTTCCTATATTTCCATGTCTAGTTTATTCCAGCTAGTCCACAAAAACATAGATTTAACTCCTTCTGTTTCATCCCTTATACATCGTTGATAAACTAATCATATTTGAGTACTTTGATTTAATAATCGTATGTGCTTATGATTGAGATGATTTCATTAAATTAATATGCTTAATTATTTAGTCATTTTCTAACTTAATTATAAAAGGTGAAGGCAATTTTAAGTTTGATGCATGACATTTTATAATCGTTGAAAATCTACGCACCTAATATAATTCTCCACATTTTTTCCCTATTAATAGATTTGAATCAGTCCACAATGAACAAATTTAGGGTTTCTAATAGAATTCTCCACACTTTTTCCCTATTAACATATTTGAATCGGTATACAATGATGATCTTAATTCTTAAACGAAACAACAAAGCGCTTGAAAAAAAATATAATAGTCAATCTGTAAGTTCGTTCACGGCAATTTCAGACAATGATGATCTCAGTGCTTGGAGTTGAAATTTTCTTATTTTGAACCATGAATATCCACTAATAAACTAAACCAGTTAAGTTGAAGCTAGAAAAATATTTTTATTTGAAATTTTATTCGATTCACATTTTATTATCCTAATTACAATTTCGCCAAAGGCCCCCAAGATATTACAGCCAAGTTTGATACTAGTAGAAGCTTAAAGTACGAAAGTTGACGAATGGTGCCTTGGTCCAAGTATGCATTGAGAAACAAACTGCTTCCGAAAACTGTTTGCTTTCATTCCGGAGAAATTCCGAAACGTGTTCAGCAAACTGCTTCAAAAAACTGTTTTCGGACAACAAAAAACAAAAAAAAAAAAGGAGTATGATTCACTTTCCGGCCGGCAAACACCAAGAACTCAGAAACTATTTCACACAAGAATGAAAATTTCGACAATTTTGTAACTTTTCATTGTCCTTGCGTCTGAAACCACGCAAAACAAAATCGATCCCAAAACTACAACGATACCAAGCAGAAAATACAACATACTACAATGCAAAAGAAAAAAAGGCGAAACATCTATCAATATTCTATGGAAATGTAGTTGAAGCTTTACAAGCTTCCAAACCCTTATTCCTAATTTCCTAAACTTTTTACTTTTTAAAAATAAAAAATCCCCCACCTTTGTCCTACGCACATGGCAAACGGCTGGGAAAAAAATAAAACTGTCTTCTCCCATGTACGCGGCAGTTAACATCCACACTCACAACCGGCCAACATTATCTTCTTCCGCTATTTCCCTCCACCTGCCATTGTAAAACTCTCCTCATACACCATTCCTGTACACATCAAACAAAAAAGAAGGCATCCAAACAAAAGAGCAATTGATTGCCATCCATTTTTTCCCCCAATATCGGTCCCGCCCCCGTTCTTGACAGAACCGTTCCACCCCCCGCCCTTGACAGAAATGTAGGACTTTTACTCTCTTTTTTTTGTATTTTCCAATCTAAAATCCTCTCTTTCATCTATTGTTTTTCAGAGGCGAGGTTCAGAGGCAAGGTTCAGAAGACGCAAGGAGTCAATTGTTGATTACGACCGTTCTTGACAGAACCGTCCCACCCCCCGCCCTTGACAGAAATGTAGGACTACTCCATTGAAAAGACATGGAATGGGCACAACACTAGATGATAAGAAAAATAGTTTAATATTTTTTTCGGTTTCATGTTCGATGCAAGCTAGCATTAATCTCATTTTATGCACCAAAAAACATGTGCGGTGGAAATTAAATTTGGGGTACCCTGTAATGGTGATCCCGTGCATAGAACGGGCACAAATGCTAGTAACAGTAAACAGAAAGTGAAACATCCTATGCGAAAAGATCGTAACAATCTGAAACTAACTAGATCGACTTTGTGACACTGTGACAGCAGGAGAAAGCAGCGACTTTGAGACCCTGTTATTGCTATTGCCACTATAGCTTGAAGGCTGTACTTGACTGCTGCTCCTGGATCCGCAGAATGACGAATTAACATAAGATCCGAAACAAATTCCAGGAGGACCAAAAGACATCGGCTCGGGCATTTTCTCAGGAACTACAAGCAATGGAGCTTCAAAATTCAGCACCAGAATCGCTTGCCTGATTGAGGGCCTAAGGACCCAATCCGGGTTCGCACACCAAAGCCCAACAACCATCAAACACTCCATAATCTTATCATCATATTCGTCACCTAGGCTCCGGTCAACCGCCTCAAGAATTTTACCATTTCCATGCAGTTCCCACACCCAATCCACCATTTTTACCACATTTTGCCGTGCATTGAGCTCAAAGGCCCTCCTCCCACATGCTATTTCCAATGCCACGACCCCGAAGCTGTAAACATCTTATTCCTTACTAGCTTTTCCCATGATAAGACATTCTGGAGCCATGTAAGCTCTGGTTCTAGCCACAACAGTGGTCTCAACCTCTTACTCGTGGTGGACCAGCCTAGCTAGCCCAAAATCTCCCAATTTGGCATTGAAATTCGAATCCAACATCATGTTGCTCGATTTTATGTCCCTATGCACCACGCACTGCTCCCATTCTTCGTGTAAATAGAACAAAGCTGAGGCTAGGCCTTGCGCAATTTTGTACCTTATATCCCAACTTAACAAACTTTTCGCCTTGAATAAATGAGAGTCCAGGCTTCCATTAGGCATTAACTCGTAAACTAGCAAGAGCTCGCCTTTATCGTGGCACCAACCCGTGAGTTTCACCAAGTTCCTGTGCCTCAACTGGCTGATGATTTTCACTTCGGATGTGTACTCTTTTACGCCTTGTTTGGATCCCCTTGACACCCTCTTAACAGCAACGTCAGAATTCATTTCCTTTAGAAATCCTCTGTAAACCCCGCCAAATCCCCCTACTCCAAGTTTCCTTTCCTCCGAGAAATTTTCTGTCGCAATCTCCAATTCCTCATAAGAGAATTTCCTAGCCCCGGTGCCCCTTTTGAATTCATCATCCATTGATGGTTCTTTTGGTATTGGCTCGTCTTTTTTTCTCCACAACCCCAATCAAAACCGACACACCAAAACCAACGCTCAATCCCACCACCAATCCAGTCTTGTCGCCCCCTTTTGCAGCCTCTTTTCTTCCCTCATTGATTCCAAAAAGGGAAGTCGAAAATTCCCATGACTGGATGCTATTTTTTTCGTAGGCCGACCCTGTTGAGCCAGAGAAACCAAAAGTAACCCACTCTGGCAAATGAGCACTTAGATCAACTAGGTAATAAAGATTCTGAAAAACTACACCAACATTCTTAAAATAAGTGACGCTAAGGTTTTTGGTGCTAGAATCATACTTAATCTGGGCTTCATTTGGTATCCCATCACTAATATCATTCTCCCAATATCGATATACTACAGACCTCGTAGTGTTGATATTGATATCCACGTGATTGACGGGAAGACTGGTTTCCCATGTGTTTCTATAAGTATCGAATTCCACTGCAACAAATGTAGATGTTCCATTCTCATTAACCGGGCCAAGTCCTCCGCCACCTGAGTCCGATGGAATGTTAGAACCATTAGGAGAAATGAAAAAGGTAATCCCTTCGCCATAGTTTTCTCCTACAATCAGGAAGGAGAATTCGTGCTGAAGTCCGTGAGATTTCCCGTGGCACTGTCCCACAAGTGAAGGGGTTGGAAATAGGTGGCACGGCCGATCTTATTTTGGAGCAACGAAGTGTTGGGGAAGTCATTTGGGTCTGGAGTGAGTTGGATGCCATTGACAGAGATGTAAGCATCTGCGGTAGTGTTTATGGAGTTGAATGCCAATGAATTGTCCGGTCTTATGGATGGGAGACTGAATTCCAATGGGGTCGCAAAAGGGATTAACAGAAAGAAGAAGGAGGAGGAGATCATGGAGACAGAAAGAAGTGAAAGCTTAGGTGATTGGAGATGGATTCTTAAGAAGTTATTTGATCATTGTTTCACACTTGGAGTTGGTTCAAGCCTGCAATTCATAATAACACAATGTGAATGGGAGCTGCAATTCATAATATTCTTAATATTTTTAAGACCTGATGATGGCCGATGGCTGCAGTATTCAAAAACTAAGCTTTTATTAAATAGATTATAACTAGTGCAGCGTATGTCACCATTGGTTAAATGTTTCAAGAACCGTGAAGCATACTATGATAGGTATTTCTGGTACTCCCTCCGTTCCAATTTATTTGTTCCCTTTTTGACTTAAATATATCTCAAATTTCTAAATCAATGGATTAGATTGGTTTTCTTAATAAGTTGAAAATCTGATATTGAACAAACAAATCAGACGGAGGGAATATTATCTAATGTCTAGTCTTGTAATTGTACATATATAAATTCTTTTATGGGCAAAGTCCAAGAATTTAGCTTGGTGACGGCACCATTAATTAATATGGTCTTAGAATTTTCTATTTTCCATGGTAAACAACCGTAATATAAAAGAAATGAACTTAGAACTTAAACTGTGTTACAATATACAGATGGATAACAGGTCTTATGAAAAACAAATACGTAGAAGAATGTATTTTTTGGCTTCGTGTGTGCTCTAATGGTTTGGGGCTTTGATTGTGGAGTTGTGAAAATTTGGTGTTGATGATGTTTGGGGTTTGATTGTGGTATTTTTTCTGGCCGTTGGTGTCATTTTTTGAGGTTTAACCGCAGTGAGGAAGCTGGTCTATTTGTTTTAACTTCGAACAGAATCTGGGCTTGGAATCAGATATTCGTTGTTAAGGTTGCAAGATTCATGTGAAGCAAAGACAGATAGCAATTTGGCGATCAATCATTCGTGACAGCCGGATCAAAAAAAAAAAAAATCATTCGTGACAGGATCAAGAAAACAGGGGAGCTTGAAATGTCAGATTATATGGTTAAATAGAAGGCATTTCGGTGATCTATCAATGATGGCGTTCTGGTGTTCTTGTATCTTTGTGTGTTTTGGGTTTAGGTGGATATCAGTTTGAGTGTCGTTGAGGCGTAGGCTGTGGAGTTTTTGGGTTCCATTCAACTTTTTGTTGAATGTGGTTATTCTTGTTTTTGTTCTTGATTCTTTCTCTCTCTTCATGTATCAACAACGTGAAGCAAGTGGTTTGCCCCTCTTTTTGCTTTCTCGATGAACCATTTGTCGAGTTTCTAATAAATTTTTGCCGTTTTACAAAAAAAAAAATTGAAAAAGATAATTTAGGGATGTAAGTGCTACAAGAGGGAAAATGTTTATGACTTTTAGATACAAATTATCATGACCTTTATAATTTTTGGGATAAAACTGTTATTATTGAAAATTGCAATGGGGACCCGTGCCATCACTTTTAATCTCACATTCAAAATCGTGGTCTATCAATTGGTGTAATTAAAAATCCCTATCTTTTAACCACGAGATAAAAATTGTGATTAAAACTCATTAAAATTGCGACTAAAAAAGTAAAAACTATGATCTTTAACTTCTTACCATCTCAGATTTTCCCTAAGACTGTGACTATTTAGAACGACATAGTCTCAGTTTTAATAAAACCGTGATGTTTTAATGTTGAAACATCTCAGTTTTATTAAAAAGTGTGATTGAAAAGTATTTTTGATCTCGGTTCATACAAAAAGACTGTAACCTTTGATGCCTTTAAAGACCTCATTTATGAGAAAAACTGTGACTATTTCATCTCTTTTTTATTTTTTTTTTGGAATTTCATCACAAAGGAAAACAAAAGTAACTCAATTTAATGCCAAAACAATAGTGCGTGAAATTAATCATTGTTGTAGGCAAGAAGTCAATCCAATGGAAACCAAATAAAGAAAACTGTAGCATGGCCCATCAAAAGGGACATTTAACCAAGCAAAAAAACATAAGCCCAAAGCAAAAAAATATAAGCTGGAATATTCTAGCAGTAGTACGTAGCAAATTAAAACTAGACAACCAAATTAAGATGGAATCTGCATCACTCCTTTGTCCTTTGGACTCTTTCCTTTCTCCAACAGCACTAGCAACAGCAATATATAAGCAATAGAGGATTTGCAACACAAAGCATTTGATTTCATGAGATACCATGTCACGTCCTCCATTTTTAACATAATTATAAATGATTTTCATAAATAAGACCTCACGATTATTTCGTACGATATCCAAAAGAGCCCAGTAATTCCATTTCCGAAATTGCATTTTCAAGTCCAATAACTCCCAAAATATTACATCATCGGCTCAACGGCCCCAAATTAACATAAGTACCAAATTTCGAAAGAGAATTAATGGTTACAATATTCCAAGTCAAAGAATTACAACTTTAGTTACAGATACATCTTTCAAAGAAATTTACAAAGATGGATAAGTAACTCTTTTGGTTAGTCTTTCAAAAATAATGACCACACTCCAAGCCCTCCAGACATGCAAGTTATGGTTTCGAATTAGTACCTGAAAATAATATAAAGCTTGAGCCACACTAACTCAGTAGAAAAGTCTACGCAAACTCTATATACAAATGAGCGAAACGGAAGAACGAATGATGGGAAATCAAATGACAATGGAGGAAGCATAACTATCATAATCAAGCATCTCAATGTCTCCAATCTTTCTTTCATTTAAACTCATAAGTCATATTCGTCAATTGTCTCAACATATCGTATCCTTTGTGTGTCCGAGCCGAAACTTCTGCCGGACTATTTATGGGACCTCAATATCCCCTGCCAAGCACCTACCTCGAAGGTTAGGCCTTGAGTGTTCAATATGAGCATTAGCTCCTGCCGAGTTGATTACGGGACCCCGATATCCTATGCCAGGCACCCACCCGTCGATGGGCTCAAGTGTTCGCTCATCGTTCACATGCTCAAATGTACCGTTCGTACAAGTGTCGTGCAAGAAACTCATATTTACCCCTCCAACGTCCTACCAATTTTGGAACAATTCCAATAGATATATATATACATGTCACTTTACATATAAAGACAAACTAGGCCATTTGATTCCTTTTGTACATATATAATAAAGTACATAAGCCCATTTAATAGTTAAAGGCCTTAGGAAAATGAGATTCTCACGGCACAGAAGAATTATGAATTTGACTGTATCCTACTGGTAGGGAACTGGGTGGTACCAGTAGAGATTTGGGATTTTTTTTTGGTTCCTACCGGTAGGGATTAAGTCCTACCGGTACAGATGCAAAACAGAATGGGCACCATTTTTGCACGAGAAAAATTTGAGTCAACCTACCGGTAGAAGAAAAACTCTACCAATAGGAAACTAATTTTCTGGCAACACAACGGCGTTCTACCGGTAGAAAGGACGGGCCTACCGGTAGGAATCCAGGAAAAACAAATGATTCTTACAGCAACAACAAATTTTTATTCAAACTCAACGACAACCAATATAAGCTCAAACAAACATGGAAATACTCAAATAACATATAAAGAGAGGCAGAATTTCTTACCTCGAGTATCCAAGCCCAAAACAAAGAGATTGATTGAACCCTAGCTTCCGGAATCGAAATCAAGTGAAAATGCACCCAATCGAGCTCTATCCAACGCCAATACGCACGTAAAAGATAGAATTGAGGTTGATTGTTGTGGGTTTTGGATTTGGAGATGAGTTTTGGTTGAGAAAGTGAGAGACCGAGAGACAAGAGAGTGTCGAGAGAGAGCTGAGATGAAAAATGGAATAAAGGAAAAAAAAAAGTTTCCCTGGTATATACACACGGCACACACAAGCACAAACCACACCAACACCCCAAACTTTCCAAACCTTTGCACAAATAACCCCCACATTCGTTTTCATGCCATTTTCACCCCTTTTCTTTTCTTTTCTTTTTTTAACTACAAATATTAAAATCAAATAAGAAATTTACGGGTCTCTACATACTATCAACAGTTGTTTTTTTTTTTAAACGGCAAAAAAATGAATATTATTGATAAAGATAATGGAGTACAAAAAGATAGCATCCTAACGTGAGAGTAACATACCAACAATGTTGGCACCCTATCTCACGACAATCATATGCTATTCAATCCCAAGGATTGGCAAGAGATCAATCCAAACTAAGAACTTAAAAAAATCCCGGCAATTATAAATTAGATCAGCCAAGATAGATAAAAAAGCATGAAGTTTCACCATCAGATTTCCCAAATAGTTGCATAGTCCATTCCCAAACAATTAATGTGGAAGCAGAATCCAATTCATTAATGTAACATGGTCATTATAATGAAGTATCCAAATCCACTCAATGCTGTAAGTAGATAGCCATGAGTTCCCATACCATACCATATCAGTAGATTTCACACCAACCGTAGCAAGAGTACCACATGGTGTACAAACTATCTACACTTATGGAAACGCAACCAACTATTTATATGGTCTCATGAGCCACTCCTTATTATCTCAATTCCAACTCATTCCTTCAAAATAACAAGAATACTTCCTCCTCCTTGTACTTCTACTTGTCCTTAGATAAAATATGCGTCTTCATGCTACAGAGTGGATTACTCCACCAAAACCCCTGTTTTCTAGAACCTGAAAGCAACAATGGAAGCGAGCCAACGTTCGAATCTACAGACTCAACAGGTTATTTTTCATGCCTAAAGAGCTCCGGTACTTCATTATCGCAATTATTGCAGTTCGAATGTGGGCTAATTCATCGTCCTAATGCTTGTTTATATTTAGCAGGAGGGAAAGGAAATCTAAAGAGAAGGTTGGGAAGGATATGGAGCTGGAGAACTTGAAGATGTACAAGGAGAACATGAGTATTATGGAAGAAAACAAGAAGTTGAGGAAGAAAGCTACCCTCCTACACTAAGAGAACCTCGCCTTGATGTCTGAGTTGATTCGGAAGAAATTTTCTCACTCTGGACAGCTCTCCAATACTCTCTTCCTCCTTTAGAACCCTAGGATCAAATGAACACAAGTAACTATCTCTCTCTGAGTCGACGTATCCAATCGGGTTGGGGACAGATAGGCTTGTCTAGTACTCTATGTTGGTGAAGACTTTGCATGCCTGTGTAGTATCATTTCGACCATCTAACATCTATGTTTGAGGTTTTTTTCATGTCTTCTTCTCTTCAAATGTTAAAGAGTTGTTTCTTTTTTTTAAAACTACATATAGCTCTGTTGGATTAAGAACTCAACCATGACCGAGGGTGTCCTTAGATACATTGATACTCCTTCCCATTTTGATTTGGAAATGGATCTAGTACTCCGGGACAGTTGCTGGATATGTCTCGCAAGTGAGGATCCCACAAGGATACTCTTACCGGTAAGAGTATGTTGTATCATGAGAAAGAGTATGTTGTATTGTGAGAAAAATATGGACTTTCTGGGATAGTAACACGAGAGTTCCATCCCGGTTACGGGTAATGTTTATATCAGAGTTTACTAAGTGAGTCCCCAAATAGAAGTCAGCAAGGTTGTACCCCTTCTGGAGCAGCCCTGACATTCTTGAGAGTTCCTAATTTCAATGAGATCCCCTCCTAGGCACCATGGCCAAGAGAACAATGTTCTCAAGTTTAATAATCTTTCCCATAACATCACTCTATCTACAGAGCAGCATGGACCGTAAATATTGACCAAAACACATTGATACAGTGTTTAAGTAGCAGAATTAATGCTAATATAGAATTCCATGTGTAATCTATAACAAGAGCTTAACAAGAAATGTTCCATTGTTAAGGAAATCCAAGGAGTTAGAGCTATGTTATCTATGTAATTCATCAAACTTTCAGTTACTACCTCTCGCATAGAACACAGTGACAAACCCAAGCACATACTAAAACCCCGAAAATGGCAGATAGGGCAAACCTTCTGACCTCCATACCAGCAAGTAATAAAGCATATAAAATTCATGGTTGCAAATGAAATCAATTTATTGGCCTAAAATCAGATTGAAAAAAAAAAAAAAGAGCCACTCCATTTCAGGGCAGTACTTCTAATATAATTTGAGAGTGTAAGTACTTGCACTTTCATTTTCCTATGACTGAATTGATTAAACCAGAGAATGAATCAATTGGACTTTACATCACTTACATCATACACCATACTGTTCTTCCTTCTCAAATCAGATGGTATACTTGCTTCTCAATTTTTTAAGTAATACAAACACAAAAAATTGAAAACCAAAACAAAGACAGAAAAAACAAACTTGGGTTTCGTATGAAAGAAAGTTTGCGACTATGGTAGGTTGATGTGGCAAAAAACTTAGCAGAGCAGTGTACTCATAGAATGCTACCAAAGATACTTGTTTGGGTCAAGTTAATTGCTGATCTGGTCCTGCAAAACTTAGAGATGAGCTTGCCACAATTTTCTTTAAGTGAAACTGCTGAGGAGGCTGCAGGGTCTTCGAGTATGTTAATCTCAAAATATTCAGAGTCCTGCTTCAAGTATTGTGGGTTTTGAGTGTGGGAAGAAGGATTCTTTCTTTGATCGATTGGATAAGGTTTCAACTGATGGTGTTCACCATTCTTCTATGGTGGATATGGCAGTTGATGAAAGTGACTCCAGTGGTTATAGTGTTTCTCTGATGCAAGATTATAACAAAGCAAAGATGGGAAATAGAAACCATCTCACAACACCAACCTGGTCTGCCTCAAATTGGCTAAAAAGGGAGGATATGTTACATAATTACAGTAGATAAAGGATGAGTGAAGCATTTTGTCGAACATGAAAAAGGCAGTCAATTGTACCCAAAAAAATCGAAGAGTAACACCATTATTCCATAAACTCCTCTATAAACAAAGCAACACCAGTCTTAATTTTAAATTCATATGTTTATGAACTAATGATATAGAAGCTACCAAGTAGGCTTTCAGGTGTGAGATGTTCTGAATCTGAAAGGCGCATTTGAGAAAGAGAATTTTAGATGAGGGAAGACAAAAAAGAGGGAGATTAACGTACACGCTATTTTTGATGTGGTAAACCTAACAATCCAAACACGTCTATAACAGACCCAGAACATACAGTCAACACAAGTTCTGGGAACAATATCCTAGGTTCTAATTTAAGCACACAAAGAGAGGGTAAGGCCAAAGAGAAATAATTGCTATTTCTTGAACATTCAATTGGTAAGGATGTTTATATAAGCCAAAGTTTCATCAATTGTGCAGTACTAATCAAGAGAATGGTTGTATTATCACAAATAGAAACACGTAAATGAAGTTTAGAAGGAGAAAATGAAAATGATCACGATACCGGAAATGAAGGATCCTATACAACAACTGTCATTTCGGAACCCAGAAGCAGCTGTAAAACAAAAATACAGAAACCATCAACATTACTTCTGTCATACGCCGAACTTCATATCAGTATGTCAAGGTGTTCTAGGACTATAAGAGCAGCTTAAATGTTGAACGGCCAAAGAAAAAAGATTTGATTAAGCAAGTGGCTGAAATTCATTGTGCAAACCAACATATTAAACTCATCCGGACGAGTTCCACCACTTTGGTAATCAGCAATCTACCTTGCAAGATCAAATTCAATTCAAGAAGACATAGTTTCACATTCAATATGAACTCAGAATTATAAACACAATATGGACACCCACATAAAAAAGAAGCAAAAGTAAAAACAAACCAACAAAGCTGACTTGGGACAGCAAATACACAAATCATATATGTTGACATGTAGAATTCTAAACTTTTGGTTTTAGACCCTATACATTTACCCTATGGAGCACGGGTACCGGTACGCGGTACGGGTATGGGTACGGGAAACGGCAAAACCCCAAAAAAGTAGGGTACGGGTACGGCGGGGGTATGGCGAATATATATCTATTTTTTATTGCATAAAATGAAATATATACCCATTTTACCAACAAAAAGCACCAAAGATAAAAGTTCAAAGTTCATACATCAAGTTCAAACGTGCCTAGATCAAAGCAAGATGAGTTCCTTGTTCCTTACATACCAACAGTACTTACATTGTTCATAATTTCATAAAGCATAAACATTGTTCCAAGAATGATGGATAATAGATTTAAGCAATTTAAAGGAAGGGATTCAGAATATCCAGAAAAGAACAATCCACCATTAGTATTTATGAACTAGCATATCCCATTGCTCAAAGCATGAACATAGGTAGATACTAACTAATTACAAGCCAAAACAAAAAATTATCTTGACATTTTGTGCCTTCTTAATGCATAAAAAGCTAATTGAGTCCCTCTTATGGGCATAGACTCAATTAAGAAAGAAATAACTCTAACATTAGAGCCACGCAATCTACAACATGGTTTTAGGTTTTTAGCTTATAACACGGATAATGCAGCTAGAAAACAGCTCAAATAGAATTTCCTTAACTGGATCACACATGAATGGCACTTGTCAAAAAGAACTAACTATATGGGCAAAAAAGAAAGTTGAACTTCTAATTTCCAGCCTATTAGCACTCGGCAATAGGGGCTGAGAATATACATGGGACACGCACAAACACATATCAGGTAAGAAAAAAAATGCAACTCTCGGGAGACCAACTAGTATTACCTAAGGTTAAGAAACATACACATAAAAACCATTTTTTCCCATGAATCATTGATAATGGAAATTGGGGCCTAAAGAACCAGACGGGAAGTGATTGTTTAACATTGTATGGTCTTTGTTTCAAAGTTGAAACACTACACGGAGTTCATTCTACTCATGTAAATTTACTTCTATCTAACGTTTCTTGAATTTACTGGAATGCCTTAAGATCTCAGCATCACACCACAAAGTCCTCATAATATGGGCTTTATCCAACAAACTAGATACTGCCCTGTCCTAAGAATGAAAAATGTACAGCAAATTGCATGTTTTTGTTGATGCAAAGTTCCTTTAAAAAAAGAGGAAAAGACAAGAAAATGTGGAAAATTCCCTGTCAACAAAGAAGCACACTATGGCACTAATGCTTGATACCAAGTGTTTGTTGTAGACATCATCTCAGTCTGGCTGAGCTTTTTGCTTTGAGGTCCTCCTGAATCCAGGGACCTTTCAGTATCCATTACGAAAGAGCCATTTGCCACGCATCAGTTTTTTTTTTCCCACTTAGTAAGCACTAAGAACCTTCCTATTAAAAATTTCATTCCACCACTGGAAAAGGTCAGCAGTTCTTTTCCCCCACTTAGTGGACTGCAGATAGTGAAAGGGATATTCTTCCTGCAAGTACTTGATTTAATTTGGCCTTTGGATACTAGGAAAAGAGAAGCTAAAGTGCGTGGAGCCACTCAAGTGAAAGGGTCATCAGTAATCTTTAAAACTAAAGTACATGGCACTTTTTCAATCTGATATGCACAATTGAAGCAAGCAAGGGTCATTTTCTAATCCAAAAGGCATTAGTTCTTCCTTCTTCACCAATTCACTCAATTGGAGGCTTCAGTAGGATATTGAGGAGTGAAATTATCAGTTTTGGTATGCTCAGTTTGGTCTTGAAAAGACTTGGGGACAACCCAGCTAACATACACATGATATAACCCCTTATATTCAGGAATCAGTGAAGTCACTGCTACAACTTACTAGGCTAGTAACATTAGTCAACTCACAGTGCTCTTGTATAGTTACTGTGGACCAGTCACATGAAACATGCTCCGCCGTTTGAGCACAAAAAAATCCAGATTCACCTAAACCATGTGATTTATAAAAAAAAAAAAATTAAAATTAACTTCCTATCATCTAATTATTCTTTGTGCACCCACCAAATACTATGCTCACAAATCTTTTTTGGACATGATTGTGCTCAGGTCAATATTACCCATCTGTGCTACGGCACTACCCATTGTGTCCCTCTAAACAAGAGCCCCAATTTGAACAAGAGCCCTAATTTGGAGAAAAAGAGAGAAAACTCACCGTGGTTCAATAGAAGCCCTAACTTGCCCAAAATCAAAAGCCCTAACAAGTCTTGAGGTCTTGTAATGTTTCGACCAAAAGGCAAAAGCCTTCATTTGAAGCTTCAATACGGGAATAATGGTGATAAGGATACAATACAATGATTACAGTCTGTAATCTGAGAGAGAGAGAGAGAGAGAGAGAGAGAGAGAGTCACCTGCAGTTGTCAACGGTTTACGGTGGTGCATGGTGGTTCGCGGTGTACAAACTACAAACAAAACGTAATGAAGAAGATGATGAACAAATGGAGTCTTGAAGAAGAGAGACTGAGAGAGAGGGAGGGAGGGAGGGAGAAAAAAAGAGACTCACCCTTGGTCTCAGGAAAGGAAAATATTGGAGTTTTTTTACCGTGCGGGAAACCCGCCAATTTATCGTGAAATTTTGAATTGCGCGGAAATTGCTTTTCCTCGTCTAGTTATAGTTTTAATATTCGGCTAAATAAGTCAATTGACTTATTTTTTTTGTCTTTATTTAAATTTTTTTCGTATTGGTTAGTTTTTCATCAATTTTTTGAAAATTATTGCATCGTCGTGACGAGAGGAATCTAAAAAGTAAAAAATTATTATCGAAATCCAATATTTTTTGAAAAAAGACGAAAAAATTGACTTATTGGCTTATTTTTGTCTTTATTCAAAAAAATTGGATTTCGATCGTAATTTTTTACTTTTTAGATTCATTTTGTCATAACGATACAATAATCTCTAAAAAATTGATGAAAAACTAACAAATACAAAAAAAAAAAATTTGAATAAAGACAAAAAAAATAAGTCAATTGACTTAGCCGAACGAGGAGTTGGCGAAACAAGATCAAAATCACTTATTTTTCTCTGACAAGTCAAAATTATTTTTTAATGTATAGATTTTCAAGATAGTTTCGAACATATTTTTTCAAATGGTCGATCTAAACCGTTAGAATTTAAGGTCTTATTAATTATATTTTTTTTCTTCAAAATTGGTGAAAATCAAATGTCAGCAACCACTTTATTGGAACACATCCGGTACTTCTAGATGCATTAGAGTCTTATAGTACACCACTCGAGGGCCGCCTAAACTATCTTTTTATAAATCGGAACCGTCTATTTTTTACGTAGAAGGAATTAGATCATTCCTGCAATAAATGAAGTAAATCTCTTATCATTACGTACAGGATTAGACATAAAATATCATTCTAATAATGAATCTGTGTCCCGGTCAAGAGGCTTTCGAAATCCGATAGACCCAAAAATTTATGACAATGATTAGAACACGAAGCACAACAAAATGAACGGTATCGATTGTTGTGATTTTGTTGTGGTCATTTGGCTATTGTACATTAGACTATAGCACAAGACCTTAATCCATAAACAAATAAATTGAATGTATAGATTTTAAAGGTAGTTGCTGGCTTATTATTTTTAGTGCTCAATCCGAATCGTTAGGATTTTAAGTTTAACCAATTATAGCATTGTCACAAAAATCGGAGATCATTAGATATCAGCGACCTCATGATCGAAAGACATTTAATGTGTTTAGAGACGTTTAAGTGTTACAATGTACTAACCGAGCCTCACTGGAGGTCTGTTTTTGGCAATCAAAATCATCTATCTTTAACGTAATACGAACGAGATCATTTGTACCAAGAATGAAGTTAACTGTATATGGATAGACACTTGATCGAACAACAGAATTCTTTTTATTTAACACCAAAATTCTTTTTATTTAGGAATTTTCATCCCGATGAAGGAGCTTCCTTAAGCCAATTGAGCCAAAAAATTTACGTGAATCTTATGGTAAAGAAGAGAAAAAAAATTAATGATTTCGATCAGGAAGGTTGCATCGTGATGGATGTAATCGGAACAAATATATTTTCTTAATTGGCAAAAAAAATTGACATTTCCCAACTAGATGTATATTTAGTCGATAAATGTAAATATTTTCCAACCAAATAATTTTGTCGAGAATTGTGAGAATGATTAAAACACCAAGAACAATAAAATGAACAGTATGGATCATCATAAATTTGTCGTGATTGTGTGGCTAGAGTCTATTAGACTATAGCAAAATACATTGGTTTAGAACCAAGTAAATTCAATGTATAGAGTGTAAAGGTAACTGCCAAGCCATTATTTATAATGCTTGATCTGAACCATTAGGATTTCACATTTTACCGATTATAGTACTGTCACCAAAATCGAAAATCATTTGATATCAACGACCTTGTGATCGACAGACATTTTAACCCTTCAGAGACGTTTAAGTGTTATACTGCACTAACAAACCCTACATGAGATCCTTTTTTGGCAATCAAAACCATCTATCTTTGAAGCAATACGAATTAAATTATTCATCCTAAAAATGAATTTAATCGCATATGGATAAACACTTGATCGGACAATTATTTTTTTTTAATTTAAGAATTTATGCGTTGAGCATTGTAAGGAGTAATCAATTTAGTTGGAACAAATATTCCTTTCTTGAAATTTTTTAAATGGGGCAAAATAAAATAAAATAAAATACGTTTACCGACTAAACAATTATTAGTCGGCTAATATGAATAATACCGACTAAATTAATTAATCGGTAAAATGTATTATATTTATTGATTTTTTAAATTCGTAAAAAATAATTTTTACCGACTAAACTTATTATTAGGGTATCCACAATGCTATAATCAAAAATGAATAACCAAAAGTTGCCATATCAGCTTTTGATTATCCATTTAAGAGATTGCTAAAGTTAACAATGTAGAGGTCCACAATGGCATAATCAAAATTAAATAACCAAAACTTGTCACATCACTTTTTTAAATTACAGAAAAACTAAAAACTGTGAAAATAGGAAATAGTTTTTCCTAAAATAATTTTGAGACTAATAAAAACTATTTAAAATAGAAAATAATTTTTGAACTTTTTACAAAACTTCAAAAAAAAACAGTGTTAAGAAAAACAGCTTTTGTGTAACTACGATTTTTGAAAAAACAGTTTTTATATAAGAAAAGATTTTGAGAAAAAACATTTTCTTATACAAAACAATTTTTCAAAAAAAGAACAATTTATTTTGTATAAAATGTTTTTTTTTATAAAAATAGTTAAAAAACAAATTTTGGGGGAAAAAATTTTTAAAAAACAATATTAAAAAAATAGTAAAATATTCTTTTCTGAAAACATTGTTGAAAAAGAAAAAGAGAGGGGGGAAAATGGAAGAGAGAGAACATTTATTTTGTAACGATATGTGTATTTGATTGAGAATGTGATATTTATTAAATTTGGTTATTGGCAAAATGTTGTTAGTTTTGGTTATCCAAAGTCCAAAATTTGATTATTTCTAAGAAGGTTGCTAAATTTGATTATAGAATTGTGAGCTATATTTTGCACCAACATTTCTAACTTTAAAAACCTATAACTTTTGGTTATGCCATTGTGGATACTCTTAGGTGGCTATTATTAATAAATACCGACTAAATTATGGGAGACTTAAAGATTCATCGTCATATCTCATCACATATAAGTATTCATCCGGCGCTTTTTGAACAATTATATTTTCATCCTCCCGGATGGTGAATTACCTGTATTACCCTTTTTAATAAGATATCCATATTTGTGTATATTGTCTTCCTCAATTAGTGAAATATTCAATCATTTCCTAATTTAGTGGGAGTTCAAATCTTTGTTATTCTCTTCCCAAAAGTAACAGAAATTCTTTTCATTCAATCCGTGCATCGTTTTGGAAACCTTCATTGATAATCATGGTATGAATACCCAAACAAGCCATAAACCAAAAAAAATCAACGGACAAGAAGACCAAAAATCCATGAATATTCAATCGCAAATTCATGGTTTATTTCTGCAAATAAACCATGTATACCCAAACCAGCCATAAACAAAAAAAAAATCGACGAACAAAACAACAAAAAGTCATGAATATTCAATCGTCGATTCATAAATACCCAAATAAGTCATAAACCAAACAAAAACATGGTTTATCTCTATGACAAACAAGATGACAAAAAACCATGAATTAATACCCAAACTAGCCATAAAAAAAAATTCAATTTCAAATTCATGGTACAAGACAACAAAAAAACTATGAATATTCAATCGTCGATTCGTGGTTTATTTGTAGAAATAAACCATGAATAGCCAAACAAGTCATAAACCAAACAAAAACATGGTTTATCTCTAAATGAACAAGACGACAAAAAACCATGTATGTTCAATTGCCGATTCACGGTTTATTTCTGAAAATAAACCATGAACACTCAAACAAGCCATAAACAAACAAAAAAAATCAACGAGCAAGACGACAACAAAAAAACATGAATATTCAATTGCCGATTCAATGGTTTATAAACCATGAAGTACATAACTAAACCATGAAATCATAAAAACACAAGACGATTTTCGTAAATAAACCATGAAATCCTAAACCACCACCACCCCTCCCAACCACCGACTCAAAAATTGGGGATATACACATGCATAGGTAATTCAGCGAGAATCATGGAATTATTATCCCTTTCTTCAACTTACATCGAAACACCAAAAAATTTAAAGAACAAATGGAACGGCGAAACCAGTTGGTGTCTCCGATTCTGAAGTAGATTGCTGAGTAGATTCCACGCTGGAGTTGCGGTGATTTGCAACCCTCCTATCCTCTTTGTGGAACACCAGCTGTTCACGATGGAGGAGGTGGTGACGATCGACGGCGTCGAGGAGAGCGGCTGTCAGCACAGGCGGTCGGAGAGGCCGCTGGTCTCTCCCAAAACCTGCAAATGAAAATGAAAAGGGGGGGTGGTTTGGTTGGTTTAAATTGTTTTGCCAAATTTTGGGGATTAGACATGGTTTTGCAGAATTTTTGAAATTAATTAGGGGTGATTATCCTTAAATTAGACAATAGGACCTTCAAGATTATTTTTTAATCCCAAAAATCTTTGCCTATATATACATATATTATTTATAATAATCAATGTATCTATATAATAAAGGGCAATTTTGGGATCATTTAAAAGCAAGGATGAAAACATAACTGTTCAAAATGAACTGGATGGATACTTACATGGGATGAGAGTTGGGGATGGATATTTAAAAACTCCCTAAATTATTTAGTCGGTAAAATGTGTTATATTTATTGATTTTTTAAATTCGTAAAAAATGATTTTTACCGACTAAATTTATTATTAGTCAGCTAAAATAAATAAATACCGACTAAATTATTTAGTCGGTAAAATGTGTTATATTTATTGATTTTTTAAATTCGTAAAAAATACTTTTTACCGACTAAATTTATTATTAGTCGGCTAAAATTAATAAATACCAACTAAAATAATTAGTCGGGCAAATGTATTTTATTTATTGATTTTTTAAATTGGTTAAAAATTAATTTTCCCCGACTAAACTTACTCTTAGTCGGTAAAAACCTAATATTAGCGACTAAAATATGTTTAGTCGGGAATAATTTTCACTTCTACCGCCTAATTTGTATTTAGTCGGTAATTGTTCAATATTTGGCGACCAAAGTTTTTTTAGTCAGCAATTTTAGTCAAGAATTGTGTAATTTGTTGGAGTGGAAACGGATCTAATTTTTGAAGAGGAAAAGGAGTACTCACCGAGGGTAATTGAAGATCTCAATGAAGGCACTGTCACACAATGAATGCAAATAAGGGAAAGATGAGAGCGAGAGGAGAAGGAGCCGTCGAATAAAAAGTTTCAAGAGAGAGAGCTAAACGGTTGAGAGTGAGAGAGCTAAAGGAGATGGGTTTCTCCATAAT
Source organism: Rhododendron mucronatum var. ripense (assembly GCA_019656295.1). Classification (NCBI taxonomy): domain Eukaryota; kingdom Viridiplantae; phylum Streptophyta; class Magnoliopsida; order Ericales; family Ericaceae; genus Rhododendron; species Rhododendron mucronatum. The sequence continues at coordinate 655,226 of BPLT01000086.1, forward strand.
GGTTTTTGTTTGTCGTACTCGAGGAAAAAATTAGGGGGCAAAATTGGGGGGAAACGTGGGGAAAATTTTCTGGAAAAAATTGGGTATAGAAACCACCGCCATGATCGACATTACCAAAGAAGCTGCGTGCAATTGGGTTTACAAACTGTGTGCAATATTATATGTTATATATCTTTGAATAATATTCGATATTAGTATTTTGCAGATCTCAATTGGACATAATTATTTTAACAATCAATATCGCTGATTTTGTTGTGCTAATTGATTAAATCATTATCGTAAAAAAATTGTCTCCATTGGATTTAAAAAGCTCCTTGATTGGGACTCAATTTATTTTTTGGATGATAGTTATCGTCCGGTCAAATGTGTAATGATCCCCGATCAACTTTATTTTTTATGTGGATGATGAACTCCATAATATATAAAAGATTGACAATATGGATTGAAAAATTAAAACTCTGGTGGGAATCGGGTCTTGCAATCTACTCGGAATGCATCAAATGTGATCCTATCAGGGATTTGCTCATATCCGATGATCTCTGATTTTGGTGACAATGTTGAAATCAGTGATCGAGACATGAAATCCTAACGGTTCGGATCAACCACTGTAAAATTTGAGTTGGTGATGACCTTTAAATTCTATATGTACAATGTAGTTGTCAACAAACTAAATTTTGTGTTATACGTGAACATACAGTAGTCATTCGACCGTGACACAATTACGATGATCCAAACCATTGCTTTTGTTTTCTTTGTTAATTATATCATACTCGAAAAAATTGGTCTCAATCAGGTTTAAAAAGCTTCTTTATCAAGACACAATGTCACTAACAAAATGGATTTTTTCCGTCTGATCAAGTGTGTAGCGATACCTGATTAATTTCATTTTCGTAGGAATGATTTACTTCATATTATGTACAAGATGGACGGTTTGGATTGAAGAAAAAGACTGATCAAGCGGGCATCGGGTATTGCAATATAATACTTTAATGCATTGAGATGCATCAAATATAGTTCAATCAGAAGATTGTCGATATCCGATGATTTTTTATTTTGGTGACGATGTTGGAATTAGATAAACATGAAATTCTATTGATTCAGATCGACCATTATTAAAATATAACCGATTGATTACATTTAGAACTTATTCGTACTGTGTGTAATATGAGGACGCTTAATTATTGCGCAAAAAATCACGAACGTGTAAGTGGGTGCTTTGATTCAATAAGCAATAGTCAGAAATAGTATATATATTTAATATCCTGAGATATTCCAAATTCTCTTGTGCATGCTAGCTGTAGCGTGTAAGTTGTTACTCGCGTCAGGGTGTGTTTGAGCCTTGGGCATGACATTAATTTCCTTTTTCAATGGTTATTAGAGTTACAATCACACTTTTTTGAAATGAGATCTTTAGGTAAACAATTATAGTTTTACTAAGCGATATCTAAAATATTTAAGTAACAATCTCAATTTTTCTGGAACGAGATATATTCTTTTATATACAATCTCAGTTTTTCAAAAATGATATATATTCTTTAAGTTACAATCTCACTTTTTAGATTATTGAGATTAAAAAATCTTTTCATCTCAATTTTTTTGTATAACTGAGATTAAAACTATAATCCATAATATTTTATTACGCTTTTATAAAAAGTGAGATCTTCTTAGTTTTTGGATCGTGACCTTTATATCATTTTGTAGTAGTGCATTTTTCTTACTATTGGTCTTCATTATTTAGATTTTCTTGATTCAATTGTTAGGCATTGATAGATTGGCTTCTTGATCGAATCCAATCATGTGTTCGAATACAATCATGTTTGAATCTGTACTTTAAATATGTGTTCTTAGATTCTTTTTAAATATGTGTTCTTAGCTTTAGGTTGCTCTTCAGTTGTTATAAATTTGGTTTTTTTTTTTCTTAACTTTAATACTAGTAGAAAATCTTTGTAGTTTTCATGTGCTACCAGGTCCAGAACTTGAGTTAATATCCACGCAACTCATACTGGATTCAGCCGGCAATCCGTGCGGTAACGTGGTGAGGCACCCAATTGAGACGGATTATATATGTGACTTTGAAAATTAATCGTTACCTAATTGGATTGGAGGCAATGCATTTAGAGCGAAAATTTGATGGACATACATAGTTATTATTTGGTGGCCCCTGACAGTGGATGGTGAGATTGATCCCACAAGCGGATAGGGCGATGAAGGCTTGGCAAAGTTCCTTTAAGTTCATAGTACTTTTATTTTTGGTAACTTAATCATTTCATTGCACGCAAATAAACCCAAACATAAAGCATAGCTTTTACAAGCAGTCAGCCAATCTAGGCCAAAGCGAAGTAAAATGCAAACCATGCTACAAGAAAAGTGGGGAGGGCTAAGAGATGCTGGGTTAGTGGAGCTTTGAGCATGTATTTTTACTTTCCAAAAGCTGAGGCTCTTATGGCTTTTGGACATGGCTGATTGATGAGCTGGACTATTACTGCAATATTGATGTGCTCTGCTGCAAATCAGTTTGCTGGGATTTCTCTCGATCTAATGGGATTGATTTTGATGCTTTTGGTGCTGATGGAAATGTGCTGGTTGAAGAGATGAATTCTACTAAATCCTTATGGAAGATCCATTTATTGAGTTCATGATCTAATGCGGCTGTTCCTGAAATATTTTAGTCTGTGTGTTGGAAACCATTGAATTTCCATTGAATGTTCTTTTCTTTTCTTTTCTTTCTCAGTGGTTTGAATTTGATCTCTCCTCGATATACCCTTTATCAAGTTCTTTATAAAATTTTGTTGCCTATAAAAAAAAAAAGAAGACACAACTCCTAGGCAAGACCAACTTGAAGCCAGAATATTGGGATTCGCATTCCAACTCCGGACGAGCAGCCTATTCTCATTATTGGGCTTGATCTTCCTCCAAGAACACACACAAGTTCTGACTTCATTTGCAATCTTGAACCATACTGCATTAGTAGAAGTGCTAATTCCTTGAAACAGACTAGCATTCTTCCAAATCGATCAAAAAAAAAAAGACTAGCATTCCTCTCCCTCCATATCCAATAGATGGAGGCAACCAAGTATAGTTTATATGTCGTGTTGGTGTAAGAATTAATCCGTCTTCATATGAGTACACACAGCCGATCAATCTCCATAGCCAACCCAAAACAAGGCCTAACAATGTTGTTTTTTGCAAGCATACGAATCCACGTACACAAATTTGGAGTAGTCGCATTCAAAAGATAGGTTAAAAGGTTGTATGGCTATAAATTAAGGGAAAATTTCAAAATGACACCTGAACTTTGTACCAAATGTTACAGAGACACCTGAATTTAAGTTTATTTCAATTAAACACCTATACTAACAAAATTCCTAAATTTAGACCCCTGCATAATACTCCATCCCAAAAATTGCCGACATGCCATCTCCAACTCGTTTATGTTGCGTCATTGCACATGTTTCTAATAAAGGACGATGCACCCAAGCGAAACCCATACGCTGACTTTAGGTCTAAGGTTGAAGTGAGGGAGATGGTGGAACAATAGGCAGACTTCTGGAGGGAGAAATGGAGGGAAATCAATTAGGTTAAGGTCATTTTCCCTCAAAATCATGTTTTTTTGCCCAAACCCAGTTCTTCTTTCTACTCGGCAGACTTCTAATAATGGATTTCGCTTGGGTGCATCGTCCCATGTTGAAAACATGTGCAATGGGGCAACTTAAACGGGTTGGAGATGCAATATCAGCAATTTTTGAGACGGAGTATAAAGGCGGGGGTCTAAATTTGGAGATTTTGTTAGTACAGGTGTTTAATTAAAATAAACTTAAGTTCAGGTGTCTAAATTTGGGGATTTTGTTAGTACAAATGTTTAATTGAAATAAATTTAAGTTCAGGTGTCTCTGCAACATTTAATACAAAATTCAGGTGTCATTTTAAAATATTTCCATAAACTAAAGCTGATGTAATTGTACGGCCGTGTAGTCAATTCCTAACAGGTCATATAGGGCCCTGTTTGGCTAAATAATGTAATGGGTACGTAGGACCTCGTAGTCCATTATGTAATGGTCGTCCCAAGTCTCGTTCGTAACTCTTTCTAGTAAGAATTTAACTACACGGCCCTACCCATTATATCTTTCTTTCTTTCTTTATTTCTTGGATCCGATGAAACTTTTTTTGATAACTAAAAAAGGCATTTTCGGTAGAGAAAAATTTGTAAATTTTTATTTATGGTCAAGAAATTGTTGGATGTTTTCGGAAGTAAATAAATTGTTGAGAAATATTAATTTATTTCTAGTAAAGAATAAGTTGTTGATGGTTTATAAGTAGAGTTACTGTCGCAAAAACAATCCTTGTGTTTGGTCCAACATTTGGAGATTTTGTTTCAGAAAATAATTTCTGAATGCCAAAAAGTTGGTGGGGTCAAAATGTGTTTGCAAAGGCCGGCATTTGACTTGAACATCTGACCATGTGCGGTACAAATAGGCCCCCACCACTCCCACCTCCTCCTTTTCCCAGCTTTTCAGTATACACACAATTTGTGCGAAGATTGTGCACAAATTTTGTTATGGGGCCCATTACGGATCCCACACAAATTATTCGAGCCGTTCATTAAATGTAAAACATTTTTTCAAGAATTTCTGTAAAAAAAAAAGCTCAATCCAATACATATAAATGCTCGATCCAACACTATAACTTTTCATTATCTGAAAATCTGAATGAAAAGTTAGATAGTTGGATGAAACACCTATAGATATTGGATTAAGCTTATTTTTTTACGGAGACCCTTAAAAAATGTTTTACATTTAATGAACGGCTCGGATGATTTATATGAGACTCGTGGTAGACCCCACAACGAAATCTATATACAATTTGTGCACAAATTGTATATGTGTAGCATTTTTCTGGCTCCTACCCCGGTAGATTAGACACCTGTAAAAAGGTTAAAAAAAAGTCTGTTCAGAGACTTGTTCTCTGTATTGAAGAGAGAGAGGGGAATGGGTGACGTCAAGTCCATGCCAACCCGGTCTTTATCCATTAGTTTTTTTTATTTTTTCTCTGGTTTTACTGAGTAAAGGGGTCTCACTTATTTCACAATTAACTCATTCAATCACATATTTTTACATTTTAACACAAAATTTTCCATTCAAAATTGTGAACCAAACGCAGTGAATATTTGTTGACAACTCTTTTGTTAATGGAAATGAGATGGTATATAAAATGCTGAAAGTTTTTTGTTAATAGAAATAAAATGGTAAAATGCATTAAATTTTTAGTAATTTTTATTAGTGAAAACGGGGCCTAATTAACATCAGAAAGCAAAAAATTACACTAGAGGGGTGGATCAGCCCTCCATGAAGAAGGAAGTTTGCCCTCAATAGCCAAAGAATCCACCAAATGTGGTACTCGATTGGCTGAACGCCGCATCCATTGGATCGGCACGTTCAACTGGTTTGTCCAGCGAATTTTGAAAAAGTCACTGTCAATATTCGATTGAGATGATTTTTTAACAAAAATTTACGAAAATATAATCTAAAAATAAACCGATTAAGATCGGTTCGAAACTCAGTTGATTTGTTTATGTTCTCCTATGTGTACACATGTTTTCATAAAAAGCGAACCTATTTTTGGCATGAATTTTATTTTGGATAGGTCTTCCATGGATGACTCAAAATATATATATATATATATATGGGCGGTTGCGGGAATCCTTAAAAAAACCTCTAAAAAAACCCCCCCAAGTTTCTGATCGAATTTTGATGATCTAAGCCGTTCAATGTAATTAGAATGTGAATTTAAGGGTACCCACAAGAAATCAACAAAAAAAAGAGACCAAAAATGGCTTCATCCGAACAGTTTTTTATTAAACTTTATTGAACGATTCAATAAAAAACTGCTCAAATCAAGCCCTTCTTAGTTATTTTTTTTTGCCAATTTCTCGTGAGCATCCTTAAAATCACGTTCTGAACACATTGAGCGGCTCGGATCATCAAATTTTGATCGGGAACTATGAGATTAAGATTTGAAGGGTTTTTTTTAAAGGTTTTGTTAAGGGTCTCCGGAACCGCCCCGCATATATATATATATATATATATATATATATATATATATAGTAGTGAATAGTACTATGAATAGTAATGAACAGTGGTAAGTGAATAGTAATGAATAGTAAATTCAATAAAAATTCAATAATGAATCTGTGAATAAGCAATAAGTAAACCAATTATATAATAGCTCTATAATTTAGATTATAGAATAGCTTTATAATAATTGGGTATTAAAAAACTAGAAATGAACAAAATTAATGAAGCAATTACTTACTACAACAATCTGATTTCAATTGCTGAATCAGAAACAGTACATGAATCGTTTACTGGTTTACTGGTGGTGGTTTACAAGGGGAGCTGGAGTATGTTGATACTCAGCCATTGACTGGGGTTATTACAAAGGAAGTAAACGGAGAATTTTTCTCTCTCTCTAATTCCTCCTTTTTTTTCTCTTATTGCTCTTGGATCCTTTTATAGAAGAAGGACTAGAGAAATTACAAATATTGAACAGTAGAATCATGTGACTAAAGTAAGTACAGTAAATAAAGTAGGTTACTGTTTCTACTTTCGGTGCTGGGGTCAAAAAGTAGAAATGATGACTTCTTTTGACTGCGACTGTTTCTACTTTTGGTGCTGGTGGGGCCAAAAGTATAAATGATTACCATTCCATCATGTTGTCTAAGTTGTGTAATTCTTCATATGTGAGATTATCCCAATAATCTTGTCCATTGTCATCACTGTTGACTTCTAGGGCAAATTCTGGGTCTTGACTGTCTTCAAGTAGGTAGCTTTGCTAACTTTGATATTCTTGGACTAGATTTTGAAACTTGGTGTAAAAAATGAATGGAACTTCTTGAATAGGTTCTGTAGATCTGATTTTTTGAATAGAGTCTTCACAAACTAAATGATGCAGACCATCCATGAATGAATTGATTTGCAAGCCATCAATAAATTGATTATCAATTTCAAGAAGTTGTGTAATTGACTTGGCTCTGTGATGTCTGATTTGTGCTCTAGGTGGTTTGGAACACGGCCAGGAGCATTCATCTTCAATGAGTTCAACTGGTGCATGCACCCTGCTGAATGGCCAATTTGCAGAGAGATACATGACATGCTGGGCCAGTATCACATTCCCTGTGTTTGTCCATTCTGGCATCTTACTAGTGATTAAAACTTGGCATGTTAATGCTCCATACTTAGCAAAGAGATTTTTGACGCAAACTGCTAATTTTCGGGTAACTCGGTCAATTTGGTCTGGAGTAGTAAAAATTAACTGTCGAAGAAATCCATAATCCAATAGGGTCATTGGGATGACTTGGTTTTTATATGGAAGAACAATGTCCTGAAAGTACTGCATATCGATACAGGCTTTAGGGACACTGAAGACTAAATCACAAAGGCAACTGTATCTTTCAAATAGGAATTCTTGAAAATGATGGCCATCTTATCTGGCTTGATGTTGAATATGGTTTACTATTTCAATTGGTAAAGATGTGGGTATGAGGGATAATAATTGTGGTAAAGCTAGGGCTTTAGATGCCATTTTTTGGAATGGTTCCAACACACACATGCTTTCACCATCATCCAGTGGAGATGATTGCTTTTTCTCTGCCTTTACCAGTGGGATAAAGGAGGTCTTCTTGTGTTGTAGTGAGATTACTTCTGATCGGAGTTGAGTAGCTTCAATCATTGACTGGTGGTACCTGTAATTTAAATCCAAGAATTGGCAATTTATTGCTTCACATCGTTCACAATATGAAGGGTTAGTATAATTATTGCTGACTAGAGATGGGTTTATCAAAACTCCACTTGAAGAACTAGGGAAAACAACTCCACTAGTCTGTTGATTTTACTGATTAAAATAAATACTTAAACAATTTAAGCTATCTAAGAATCTACGATGATCCCCACGTGTATTCCAGAGATTATCTAGAAGACATTGTTGGGTCTCATTCATGCTGTCTACATATTTAAGCTTCCTAAATTTTGTGCTGGCTCCTTCAGGAAATACTGGTAGTAGGATTTTCCCAAAAGGAATAGTTTTCTGTTGACTTTGAGCCATCTGTAAAACAATCAAATGAATCATTAGTAAAATAAATAGAGCAATTTTGAAGCTGACATAAGTCATCTTCATCTGGTATTGATGAAAATTCAAAATTGACTTGTTGATCAAGAGAAGTGGTAATAATGTTGTTACTAGTGACTGTGAATGGATAGAGTAGGTAAATAAAAGGTATTCCTAAAATTACTTTGTCAGTTAAATTTTTGACTAAAACAAATGATGTTTTGAAACAAACTTTATTTTGGCAAATATTTACTTCAGATAGTTTATACTTAATTTGCATTTTACTACCATTGGCAGAATTCAACCATTCAGTTGTTTCTTGATAATACCTTTTTGGTATTATTCCTTCTTGAATGCAGTTTAAATCTGCTCCTGTGTTTATAAGAGCAGTAATCTCAATTCTGTAACTTCCTATAATTAATTTGACACGTGTATGCCATTTTTGTAATTTTATTTTATTTAGTAAATTTAATCTGTAACTTACTGGATCATCATTTCGGTGATTGGGATCAAAAAATTGTTCTTGACTAGGATGTTGATCTTGATTAATGGGCTCTCCTTCATCTGAAGAAGATTCAGAAGATGATTGGTCATTCTTAAATTGGACAAATCTTTTTCTTGGATTGGGAAGTTGGTCTTTAATTGTTTTAATTTCTTTTTAATAAGATTTATCTCTTGCTGTAGATCTTGTAGAGTTATTTCTTTATGAATTTTACTGAATCGTTCAATAGTTGTGTTGAGGTTAATAATCGGTTTATTGTATTGAGGTTTTTTGCCTTGTTGGACTAAGAGTTGTTTGAGTTTTTTAACATATTGTTATTTTAACTCAGAATCCTCTATTCTACTTATTAGGTCAATAAGTAATTCTTCTTCGGGTAATTCTTTGGTAAGTACATTTATTGTTTTACAGCAGTTAGCAGTACATCCTATCCCAATTTGGTCATCACTGGGACTATTACTTAGAGAATGGTATTCTGAAGATTTAATACTTTCATTTTCATCACTACTGTTACTTAGATTTTGTGTCCTAAAAATCTCTAAAATCTGCTGTTTGTCAGTGTCGGATATGTTTAGTTGATTAATTTTTGCTTTGACTTTACATTCATTTTTATAATGACCTTTTTTGCCACAATTGTAGCATGTAACATTATTCTTGTCATTTGGTTTTTGTCTTTATGCTTTTGTGCTTTGGGTTTATCGTAATATTTGTCTTTGGAAGGTATGGATGATTTATTACGTTTAAAGTATCTGTGACTTTTACTTTTACTATTGGTAGTTGGTTTAGTATGATGTTTAGATTTCCTTCGTGATGGCGCTACAGGAGGTAGACCATATTGTTCACAAAAGTTACCTAATTTATATTTGGCTTTATTTTTGTCTTTTTGGGCTTGTTTACTAATTTTCATATCAATGCACATTCTTAGACCTTCTTTTTAAATGGTGCTAATAATGTCACCGTATGTTAACTTATCATATTCAATAACTCCTGTTGGTTGACTGAGGACATCTTTAATTTTATGGACAAATAGATTAGAGAGTCCATTAATAAATTTTTCTTTTCAAAATGATTTAGTACAATCATCTCGAAGCATAACTCTAGATGTAAAAACATCTTTGTACCATCTAAAATCGCTTAATGTTGGACAGCGTAGATTAGTCAGTTGATCATGTATTCTAGAAGTAATGTTACTAGGTTGACTAATGAAATGTTTAATTATGGTGTATATTAGAGTATTAACTCCGTCGGGTACTCCCATTCCAACTTCATTATCAAAAATTGGGAGACCATTTTCATCAAGTTGAACAGCATATTTTACTTTTTCTCTTGGCTCACTGGTGAGATATTTATCCCACCAAGATTTTAGCATTCCGGTAAACCCGGAGGTTAACAAATCAACTATTTGTGGTTGACTAAGCTCAATTTTACTCAGGTAACTATTGGCAACCATTGACATGTGGTTTAATTTTTCTAATATTTGGTGCTCACTTAGACCATCTATATTCCATTCATATAATTTATTAAAGGACACAGAAAATTGATTAATTAAATTATTTTCTTCATACAGTAAATCAGGAGGGGTTGGCCTAGAGTACCAATTTTTGGTGAGGCTAGTAGGGTTTGTTGAGGGGTTGAAAAGACGATTTATCTCTTGGCCAGAGAATTGTCATTGCAGGTTTGTGATTTCTTCATCAGAAGAGGTTTGACTAGAAGTATGAGAGTCGTGGTTTTGTGTAATTGTAGTAAGTTGAAGTGACTCTGGTTCTAACTTAATTGCTATTTTTGTGAGCAAATTTTCAATTTTTTGAATATTTTGATTTTGGTTCAAACTAATTTGTTCTCTCTTCTTAGGGAGGTGGATGAGAGGTTTTTCAATATTTTTACTGGATGAGGGGATGCTACAAGATGATCCTTCATCAATTTTAGTTTCTATTTTATCCAATTGTTTACTTATAGTCTTGAGACATTGATTAATGTAATTAATTTGTTCAGCTATTTGCTTACATTCAATTCTGTCAGTTGGTAATTTGAATGGAGATGCTTGTATAGCAGATCCCTTGTAATCAATAATGATTGAATCTAAAGGAGGGTGACTAGAGATTGTAACAGTGTTGTCCGATTTTTTCCATTTCACTTTTGTAATAGTGTTGACTTTTTTTAATAATTTTCCAAGTAGTCGAAAAAATAAATTTCCGTTCTTGAGTTTTCCATGAATGCTTCCCAACGAGCTAAAATTTTATCTTGTTTACTAGACGTATATTTAGCAAAATAATTTTTTCTTTTTTGTTTATTTTCTTTTGACTTGAATTCAGAAAATAATCTATCAAAATTTATTTCAAAATCTTTATTTAAGACTAGTAAAGTTTTATCAATGGGTTCTTCAAAATCTGTTTGAGTTGGAGACCCTTAAGAGGTGTCTTCATCCTCAAATTTTGACTGTGTAGAATAACAAGGTTTACTAATTTGTGAGCTTGATTCAACACCTTTTAACTTAATACTGGGATCAACTAAATTTTTGTCCTTTCTAGACATAGTAGTTGAGCTATTTGTCCTATCAATAGCGACTGAGCTATTGGATCTACTTAATTCTCTGATTCTCAGAGGAGGGTTTACTCTTTGTTGATCAAAACCTATCCTAACTGTACCATCTAGGTATTGTTGAATATAGTCTAGATCAATTATGTCACTTTGGAGTTTCTGTGGGAAACTCTCATTTTCACTAAACCAATTGGCTGGTAACTGGATATCACTCCAGAAAATGGTTTTGGGTACTTGTACATTAGCATTTGTGCTACTTTGTATAAGTACAGTTTTATCCTTGGGACTTTTGACTAATGCATGAATATTTAAATTAGTTTTCATACATTTATAGTAAATACGATGAATTAATGCAATTGACTGACTACCTTCAAGCATTTGAGTAATTGCTCTGACAGTTTGAATATTTAAAGTTAATGTTTTCAAAATATTTTTATCTTTTAAATTAAGGGGTAAATCGGGGTAACAGTTAAAATAAACTGGGCCATTATGTAAACTTGACTCCATTAATCCTAGTAGATTATCACTATAGATTGTGAATCTACTGTCTCTCAAAGATAATAAGACTGAAGAATTTAATCCTCTCCTTGTTAATGGTTTATTTGCAACCTGTATTAATCCTACATGGATATAATTATATCCTCTTTCAAGGTGGCGTTTGACTGATTGTTGACTAAGGAGAGAACATCTCTCTTCTTATTTAGTAATAGCATAAACATGTTCAGCTGTTTTAGCTACTTGGTCAGTACAAAAAGCATCATCCAAGAAACTTGATTTGTAAATTTCTTTTACTGGAATTTTGGGTATATTCCAATTTCCTAATCCTGTATCTAAATCTTGATACTCATGTTCTTTTTGGTTGACTATGTCCACTAACTCAGATAAAGAAGCCATTGAAGAACTGGCTGAAGAACTACACTTAAATAATTTGTTCATTGTGATTATTCCTAAAGATTCTTCTTTTAGTAGTTTATTTCTATAGTTTTCTCTCTTAGTATTTTAATCCTAAATTATCATGATATGGGACATATCCTGTATAAGACATACCCTAGATTTTTTCCCAACCCCTTCACTGCCCTATCCTGGGACTTACTCACGGGGACCTTTTACCGATTTTCTACTGGTGGCCAGAGACGAGGTGCCCAAACTATGAATAGCTTTACTATGAATAGTAATGAACAGTGGTACGTGAGTAGTAATGAATAGTAAATTCAATAATGAATCTGTGAATAAGCAGTAAGTAAACCAATTATATAATATCTCTATAATTTAGATTATAGAATAGCTTTATAATAATTGGGTATTGAATAACTAGTAATGAACAAAATTAATGAAGCAATTACTTACTACAGTAGTGAATAGTACTATGAATAGTAATGAACAGTGGTACGTGAATAGAAATGAATAGTAAATTCAATAAAAATTCAATAATGAATCTGTGAATAAGCAGTAAGTAAACCAATTATATAATAGCTTTATAATTTAGGATGTTTTTCGTACTGACCAAGTAGCTAAAACAGCTGAACATGTTTATGCTATTACTAAACAAGAAGAGAGATGTTCTCTCCTTAGTCAACAATCAGTCAAACGCCACCTCAAAAGAGGATATGATTATATCCATATAGAATTAATACAGGTTGCAATTAAACCATTAACAAGAAGAGGATTAAATTCCTCAGTCTTATTATCTTTGAGAGACAGTAGATTAATTTTGTTCATTACTAGTTATTCAATACCCAATTATTATAAAGCTATTCTATAATCTAAATTATAGAGCTATTATATAATTGGTTTACTTACTGCTTATTCACAGATTCATTATTGAATTTTTATTCAATACCCAATTATTATAAAGCTATTCTATAATCTAAATTATAGAGTTGTTATATAATTGGTTTATTTACTGCTTATTCACAGATTCATTATTGAATTTTTATTGAATTTACTATTCATTAGTATTCACGTACCACTGTTCATTACTACCCTATATATATATATATATATATATATATATATATATATATATATGCTTCTCTACATATGGGAAGGAGAGAATTCACACACAAACTAACAACTCTATTCCTTTAACTCTATTTGTACCTCTCAGCTAGGATTGGCAATAGGGCGAGGTGGGAGTGAATACCACTGTCCTCCCTGAAAACCTATATTCAATCCCAGTTCCTGCCTTAGTCTCAACAGGGAAATTTTTTTAATGACCCTCCATCCCCATCTCAAACGGGGAACAGAAATTCCCGTGGGAAATCGGGGATATGTACCTAAACAAAAAAAACCTTGCATTGTGCCGCACAATTTCCTAACGAAATCAAAAAACACAGAATAGGTACAAACCATTCGCAATAAACATCCTTCGCCTTTGTCGTCCAAAGGACACATCCATAACAACATTTTCTTATGCGACTAGACTTTGCCAATGATTGGCATCAAGTTTGTTTGCCGGCGGAGATTCTAGACACAAATGTTTGCAACACAAAACGTGTTTGAAATTATTCAATTTCACACAAAGTTCACACTTATTCCATGCAGGAGAGAGAGAGAGAGTTAAGGAGAGTGCTTCGTTTTAATTTTAAGTCACAACATTCTTATAGAATATATCACATAGGAGAGAGAGTAAGGAGAGAATTTCGTTTTAAATAATGAGGAAATTATATTCTTATAGAATATATATAGGGAGTATACAGATAGATAGATTGTTATTCGAGGATATGGGTCTTGTCCACAAAGTGATATATTGAAGAATTGGAAGGTGAGATGGTTCTGTCAATCAAAGGGCAGCACATGTTATGCTAATGTGGAGTGGAGGAGAGTGAAGAGTCAGCAATCATAGGCCACCTCTACCTCTATGCATGGGAAATTGATGGAGACAATTTTGATGATCGCATGGAGTTCCATCGTCCTTAACACGTATGATCAGCACCTTCTTGGTTCCAGCCTAATTTTCATTTCTACCCTTTTCCATTCTTAAGCTAATTTCCATTACGTACGACAACAGCGTTTTTTCCATTCTTAACATTCTTAAACCGAGGCCTTCTTTATCACTCCCATCCCTCTCGCCTTCTCTCTCTCTCTCTCTCTCTCTCTCTCTCTCTCTTCTTAACATTCTTAAAGCAAGGACTTCTTGATCTCTCCCATCTCTCTCTCTCTCCAATTCGTTCATTTTTGGTTTCGGATCTGATTATCCCCAGGTCTCAATTATGACTGAGAAGGTTTGTTTGTAAACACCGTTTCCCTCTATCTCTCTATATACATAAATACCACACAAGATATATAGTTCAGCTTTTCTGTGGTCATGGATTAATTGCTTTCTTTAGCCCCACACACACACATATATATACATAATAAGGAAGAATTGTTTTTGAATCTTATCTCTTTATAAATTCTAACAATTATATTGATTTGCTTTATAAATTCTACGGCTCTCCCTCTCTCTCTCTCTCTCTCAAACAATATAAATTGCATAATTGCCACTAATTAGATCTCACGTTGCGCTATGCCTTCAGCCACGGGCAAACCCTAATATATATATATATATATATATATATATATATATATATATATATATATATATATATATATACACGGATCAAGTCCACACCTCTTCCGGTTCACACCTTCCATTTTCCGATCAAATTTCGATAATCTGAGCCGCTCAATGTGATCAGAACATGATTTTAAGAATACTAACGAGAAATTGGCAAAAAAAATGATCTGGAAGTGCTTCATCCGAGCAGTTTTTTATTAAACAGTTCACTAAAAAACTGCTTAAATCAAGCCCTCCCGATTTTTTTTTGGCTGATTTCTCGCGGGTACTCTTAAAATCACATCTTGAACACATTGAGCGGCTCGAATCATCGAAATTCGATTGGAAAAGGGAGGTGCGGACGGTGCGGACTAGAAGAGGTTGGATTTGATCCGGATATATATATATGCTTTATTTTGTTCATTTTCTACTCCACCAATCCTGATTCTATTTCTTCTCAATTATACATCTCCTATGATAGACCACTGAGTTAATAGCCTCTACTTCCGTAATATCCCTTGCTTCCGAGCAGTGCTATTCATATGTAACTCTTGTATTTTTCTTTTCAATCGTGTAACAGGTTACAAAAATGGTGCTGAAGGTGGACCTTCAGTGTCCTAGTTGCTACAGGAAGATCAAGAAAGTTCTTGCCAAATTTCCCGGTTAGACCTGCACCTATTATTATTATTTATTCATTATTTCATTATTCGTACCACCGGTGTATTTATTGAAGGGAGAATGATTTTTACACTTTTTTTCTTGCTTTCATTCACGCAAAACAACAAATAGTACAAAATTGTTATCTGTACATAAAAATCAAATAAAGAGGTAAGAAGAATTTGATGCATTTACGTGAATAAAGATGAGAACAAGAGTACAACAAGATTAAAAGGAAGTACAACAACTACTAATTGCTTTTCGATATTTTCTAAACTTTTCGTATAAGAAACTGACTTTTGTACGATGTCAAACTTTTGGGGACAAATTATAGAAATTCGAAACCAGGCTTATGACGAGAAGCAGAATAGTGTGACGATCACTGTAGTATGCTGCAGCCCGGAGAAGATTCGTGACAAGTTGTGTTGCAAAGGTGGGAAAACAATCAAGAGCATTGAGATCAAACCGCCTCCCGAAAACACTAGATGGCCCCACCCTGGTTATGTACCGTTTTCGGTATGTTGTGGGCAATGTTACATGGGTATACCAGGGGGCCCATGTTATGAGGGGTATGGGAGGCCAGTACCATCCTATGATGAGTACTTTAATGAAGAAAACACTTCTGGTTGCACAATCATGTGATGGTAGTGCATCCTCATGATCAAGCTTTTTGATTACTTTTGTTGGAAAACAAAAGGCATACTTGTTTGTGGGTATATGGGGCGTTTATGTTTTTTGGACTATGATTTTATACAAAGTATGAAAAAAAGGGTCAATTGACATGGGGTTATATGGTGATGTGTAATGATTTTTGGTTAATAAGATTTGTCGTTAATCATATACTCTGCATGTGCTTTTGTTTCATCTTACATGATTTGTTGTTCCTTCGAAGTTAGATCAGGAACTCACAAAGAACATGGGTACCTTATCCCACGTCAATCGTTTCCCTGTAACTATTCAATACCCTTATGAAAAATTAATCACATCCGAGCGATTTCGGGGTCGAATCCACTTTGAATTTGATAAATGCATTGCTTGTGAAGTACGTGTTCGTGTGTGTCCTAAAGATCTACCCATTGTAGATTGGAAATTGGAAACCGATATTCAAAAGAAATGGTTGTTTAATTACAATATTGATTTCAGAATCTGTATATTTTGTGGCAATTGCATTGAGTATTGTCCAACAAATTGTTTATCAATGACCAAAGAATATGCACTTTCTACTTATGATCGTCATGAATTGAATTATAATCAAATTGTTTTAGGTCGTTTACCACTGTCAGTAATTGACAATTACTGGTATTTTCTCTATAACAATTATTGTGAAAAAACATCTATAAAAATGAGCCTCGGATAGTTTATTTGTGAAAATGTATATATTGCCAAAAATGGGCCACACCTAAAATCAGGTTAAGTTCTAATTGTTCGAGTTGACTCTATAATAGTAATAGGATCAGCTAAGCCCTATTTGGCCACTCCAAGAACAACTATTAATGGCCATTATGGGGAAATCCTTTACGAACGAGATACATTACTTACACTTCTATATGAAAAATCGAGATCTAGTGATATAACGCAAAGTCTTCCAAAAGTGGAAAAAATGTTCAAAGTGCGTTCAATTGATTCAATTTCAATGAATCTAGAAAGAGGGTTGAGGCTTGGAACGAATGTATAACAAAAATTCTTGAAATTCCTTGGGAATTTTTGATTGGTGCTGAGCTAACTATAGTGCAAAAACATATCTCTTTGGTTAATAAGATCCAAGAGGTTGATCGATCCCAGGGCGTGCAGATCCATAATAGGCATATCAAACTTATTGGGCGTCAAATAACATCAAAAGTGTTGGTTTCAGAAGATGGAATGTCTAATGTTTTCTTACCCAGAGAACTAATTGGATTGTTGTAAGCGGAATGAATGGGGCATGCTTTGGAAGAAGCGATCCATTTCCGAGCTGTCTTATTGGGAATAACAAGAGCATCTCTGAATACTCAAAATTTCATATTTGAAGCGAGTTTTCAAGAAACTGCTCGAGTTTTAGCAAAAGATGCTCTCTAGGTCGTATCGATTGGTTGAAAGGCTTGAAAGAGAATGTTGTTCTGGGGAATGATACCCATTGGTACCGGATTCAAATGATTAATTCCCCTTTTAAGGCAACAAAACAACATTCCTTTGGAAACCAAAAAGCAAAATCAATTCAAAGGAGAAATGATAGATATTTTGTTTGACCCCATAAAAATTATTTGATTCTTTTCTTTCAAAGAATTTCCATGATACATTCGAATAATCATTTTGACTCTGACTCTCCCACTCTAGTCGTTGCATTTCTTTTTGTTACTTGGAAAGTAGCTGCGTCAGCTTTAGCCACTCGAATTTTCGATATTTCCTTTTATTTCTCATCAAACGAATGATATCTTCTTCTCAAAATCTTAGCTATTCTTAGCATAATATTGGAAAACCTCATTGCTATTACTCAAACAAGCATGAAATGTATGCTTGCATATTCATCCATAGGTCAAATCGGATATGTAATTATTGGCATAATTGTTGGAGATTTAAATGATGGATATGCAAGCATGATAATTTATATGTTGTTCTATATCTCCATGAATTTAGAAACTTTTGCTTGCATTGTATTATTTGGTCTACATACCAGAACTAATAACATTCGAGATTATGCGGGATTATATACGAAAAATCCTTTTTTGAGTCTCTCTCTTTAGCCCTAGGGGGTCTTCCTCCATTAGCAGGGTTTTTCGAAAAATTCTATTTATTGTGGTGTGGGTGGCAGGCAAGTCTATATTTCTTGGTTTTAATAGGACTCATTACAAGCGTTCTTTCTATCTACTATTATCTAAAAATAATAAAGTTATTAATGATTGGACGAAACCAAGAAACAACCCCTTACGTGCGAAATTATCGACGATCTCCTTTAAGATCAATGAATTCCATCGAATTGAGTATGATTGTGTGTGTGATAGCATCTACTATACTATGAATATCAATGAACCCGATTATTTCAATTGCTCAGGATACCCTTTTTAGCTTCTAGGGTCTATTTCTTAGTTCAAAATTTGTCTTACTAACTGGAATCAAAGAATTAGTAGATCTATTCAGTCCAAAATGAGAATGGGCTAGGGTTATGAACTTACAATCTATAATCTGATGATCGAGTTGATTTCATGATTATAAGTTCATTTCCTATCGGACTAGATCGGAATAGAGATATGCATTCTCATTATGAGAAGGGGTTAGTCGAGCGTATCGAAATAGATACTATGTTTCTTTATGGATTCATACATTTCATTTAGGATTAAAAAGAGACATAATCGGATTTGCTTTTTACAAATTTTTCCTTATTATGGACCCTATTCACCTCTTTGGGCTTCTATTGAATCTAGAAATAGATTTGATTGTTCACTTATTTGATATATTAAAGCATCCTCTGGATAATGCAAATCGAAGCAATTGGGTGTTTGGCTTAGGTCTATATGACATGACATGACCAATCAATAGCAATAATCCAACACCGCACATTTGTCACATATTCCATACATCACACTAGATAGATATCATATTCATGGAATATGCTTCACTTCCAACATGCCTTGGTGGTGAAATGGTAGACACGTGAGACTCAAAATCTCGTGCTATAAAGCGTGGAGGTTCAAATCCTCTTCAAGGCATAATATTGAGAATGCTCATTGAATGAACAATTCATCAATAAGAGAGCTCAGATCAAGTCGGTTTATCAATACTGATTCAATCTGAGTTCTTGGTATTGGAATGAGTTCAACAGCGAATCACGAGATCTTGGTGATCTTCCACATCGAATGAATGGGGAGTCTGTTTTAAAACCATCCGCCATGCACCCACACCCCCACCCACCACCCCGCCCCCCCCCCCCCCCCCCCCCCCCCCCCCCCCCCCCTATATGTTTCGAATGTAAATTAGAAAGAAACCTGTGGTAAAATGCACGTTCATAACCCAGCAGCTAAAATACATTCTGTTTTAAGGATTGGTGACTTAACCATTCAGTGACTTAGGCACTAGACGTTCCAAAAATAGGTACTCTAGGGTGGGGTGAATTCAATAATAGACACCTGCTGACATTTCAGCCTTCCTTTGCCTTTCCGGGCCTATCTGAAAGAGAATCCAATACTTCTTGGTCGTGAATATCTGAAGTTCGTTGTTCAAGAATTCTTGTTTAAACAGTTCATACCATCCATACATAGTGTTTGGATCTCAGATTTCACTTCTTCCATGTATCAGCAATAGCATATTGGTCCATGGAGCTAAAAAATAGGGAATAAAGAAGTGGTTCCACGACTCTACAAACAGGTGGATACAGACCTTGAGTTATGCAAGGCCATGTAACTAGAATATATTTCCATGATATGCAAGACATATTCATGATTGTTCAAACCAGTAATAATACGTGTATTATTGCCGATCAAAAAATACTAGGTGTATTATTATTAGTTAATAAAAGGCCATATATTAAACTTTTCCTCAGCTTGCAATACCAATATGCTTTAAGGACAAAAGACGAAAAACTTTATAGCACTGAAATGATAAAGGGTGAGTGAAAGGGATTTGGGAAAGTAGGCACTAGGCACACGCGCGGAATTGCTATATTATAGAAGGGAAACATCTTAGCAGCCTTTGATACCAAGAAAAACATGATCAGTTTACAAGTGATGGTCTACACCACATGGCACTCAAAAAAGAAAAGAAATTGGATAAACTATACATCGTACATTTTTTTGTCTTATCTTTCCTTTGCTTTGCTTTTTTATTATTTATTTGACACTGGTATGTTCAGACATACATCGGAACAAAGATATGTCTTGAGCTGTTCGATAGACGTGAATCCTAGACGATACGCCTTAGACCCACAAGCATCAGAAGGCTATGGACATGTATGTGTCTGAATCTGTGCTTGGAGATAGATGAACTCGTGATTTTAAGAGTATTAGTTTTGCATGTATTTAAAACTTGAAAATAAGACTAAAAAATTATGACACAGATGTTGATCAACCTATTTAATTACTAAGATATAATCATTCGCAATTATAAATGCATATAATCTAGTATTCTCCGTTTATCTGCCTCTAATGCCACGAGCATTTTTCCTAACGCCACGAGAATTAATTGTTCTGTGGGTAAAATGACTCTTTTATCCTGTTGTGGTCAAAAGCCATCGGCCCATAAAATTTAACCCTTCAATTACCCTTTTTCAGTTTCTGATTTTCTGTGCTTTTCAACGGCAACCTTTATCTCCATTTTTCCTTTAGGCTTTGTCTCTTCCCGTTTGTATTGGATCACCATATTCATTGGAGTATATACATTCAAGGTTTGCATTGTTTATCCATTGTGTACTTGTATACTTAGGGATTGCTTTTCTAAAGTATATGTTTACGGTTTTGTTACGTTATTCACGAACTACCATTATTGAGATAGAGCCAATCTCAACGGGTTGGTTTTGTGGTCAAGACTTGAGACTTAGGAGTTTACTCTCTTCTAAGATCTTTGGTTCGAAACCTTTTAGATGATATTAAATTATGGGATCAGTCCATATAGAATTTTGTTCTAACTTTAATTGGGACCCCTGCAAATGGCGGTTAGATTAGTCTCCAAAGATTAGTTGTAATGTATGAAAGCTGTCTCAGACAGCTAAGCTATCCCAAAAAAAAATACTATTGCTGAGCCAATGTTTAGTGTTTCATTAGACAACTAAACTAAAAATGAAAGCTGGAAAAATGGATAGATTTTGTTATGGTCACCAACTCACCAATGTGAATAATTTTGAGAAAGAAAAAATACTCATTTGAAGTGTGCTATGGAGAAAAGCACAATTTTTTATTTAGTTTTTTCAATTAAAAAATTGACTTTTGCTCACAATCAAACAAAATAGGGATTCTACTTTCAAAACAAAATAGCACGAGAAATCAGCAGCCTAAGGGTAATTCAATTAGGGTTGTTCCTTCAAGGAAGGATAGTTTGGGTAACTATTGTTATGGATTGACAAGCTTTGACCACAAGGGGATAAGAGAGTCATTTTACATACCAGAGCAGTAAATGCTCGTGGCATTAGTGAAAAGGCTCGTGGCATTAAAATCATCTTATATTAAATAGCAACTAGTATTCCAAAAACTTAAGCTTTGTTCTCTTTGCAACTTAAAAAGAATTTTTCAAAAAATTCCCCCTAGATTCCTTCTAGATTTCCCCTACTTTCAATATTTTTCTCTCTATCTCTCTCCACTCATTACCCTTACTATTTTTCAAAAAACTTTTCAAATTCTAATCCAAACATAGCATTAAAGTATTGAGAAGGATAACATTTTGTTTCTCAGAACTCTTGGTTGGACAAGTGTTTGATTATTTAATCAATGTGGGATGGACGGACTTATATAATTTTAAAGATTTTGATAATAGCAATTAGTATTCCAAAAACTTAAAGTATTGATAAGGATAACATTTTGTTTCTCAGAACTCTTGGTTGGACAGGTGTTTGATTATTTAATCAATGTGGGATGGATGGACTTATATAATTTTAAAGATTTTGAGGAAAAAAATGTTGTAATCTAGTAAAAAATCGAACAGTAGGTAAGATGGTCGCCGATTCGCCCGGGCTCAACTGCCTTGCCGTCCATTTTTGTGTCTGGACAAGTGGTGTTCAATATATCTCATTTTTCCACCAGCAACTTTCATTACAAATGTAAGATGCAATCACAGCCGGATGGAACAGAGGAGATCGCCATGAAATAACGCCCTGGCATTTCCAACCACATTTTTTTTAACTCAACACACACACACACACACACACTCTCTCTCTCTCTCTCTCTCTCTCTCTCTCTCTCTCTCTCTCTCTCTCTCTCTCTCTCACAACCGTACAAATAGTAACATTCAGTAAGGCTAAGTTTGGACAAACTACTTATTGAACTTTTTAGACTTCGTGAGCAAACAGAATTACTATAAGTCCATAGTTTGAGCTAAATGCAAAGACATTTTCTGGTTGTTTTACCTGTCACCACTTGGGCTTTTGTCAACTACCTCACAATTAAGTAAGTTAGCTCAAAGAAGTTATCTTTTACCCAAAGTCAATTAATCTAAAATAAGCAAAATGCCCATAAAAAGTTAGTCCAAACTCACCGTAAATGTTAAATTTAGGAAACAACGAGGATGGCCTTGCATTGCACTTAGGGGTGTCAAACGGGCCATGCTGTGCCGGCCTGGCCCATTTAGCTTCATGCCAACCGTAGTTTCGTGTTGTGCCGTGCCGGCCTGTTTACTTAAATCGTGTCGTGCCGTGCCATTTTCAATCATGTCGTGTCATGCCATGCTCATTTACATAAATCGTGTTGTGCCGTGCTAGCCCGTTTTTTAATCGTGTCGTGTCGTGCCGTTTTTCAATCGTACTGGGCCCATTCACTTAAATTGTGTCGTGCCGTGCTAGCCCGTTTTTAATCGTGTCTTGCCGTGCCTGCCCGTTTACTTGATCGTGTTGTGTCATGCCATTTTTCAATCGTGTTGTGCTTCGTGTTGTGCCCGTTTTACTTGGTCAAAAGGTATATATCAATGCTATACAATGGGGTGTTTGGAAGCATAATTTTTTACTTTTTCTTTTTATATTTTCATTTTTTTTCTAGCTATTTGGATTTCATAAATGAGATTGCATTTTTCTACAATCCATTCTCAAAACTGAATTAACGACAAGGTTACAAGGAAAACTAGCCATGTTCAGCTTAACATTCCAAAAAAAAAAAGGAGTGTTTAGGGGTACACGTGAGGTATAGCATTGATATATACCTTTTGATCACATTCTTCATTATAAAGTCCGGAAGGAAGAGCATGTAATCCCACAATTCACAATTGTGTATCTATAACAGTTGGCTTTGCAGTGCATTTTCACTATTTCCCTGTTTCAATTGCACCTCGTTGATTTAGCAAATATGCCAATTAGATCACACATATTGCACTCTTCGCTTGCAAATTCGTTTTTTGTTCTCCCCACTTTTATTATTGTATTCCCACTGTTAAGAATAACGTCTTGAACTGTCTAAATGTTCAGGAATTATCCAAATTTTATAAATAAATAAAAAAGAGGCACACCCACCAGCCACCGACATCCAAATCGAAATCAAAACCACCGCCAAACTCTATCGATTTCAATAAACTAAAAATCAGCCAGAAAATCAAAACCCAGATGGAGTAATCATGAAAACCTTTGAATAAAAAATACACAATATATGAAAATCCAGCATCAAAACCCAAATGGAGTAATCTGAAAACATTTCAATTCCGGCCACATTCCTCGCAGTCGCTACCAGAAAACTCAAATAGAACATTAGACAAAGAAGGCAAGAGAGGGAGGGGTAGCCTTTCTTACCTTCGCCGGAGCCAAACGACGGCGCCGCCGCCGTAAAATACACAGATCTGATGCTTGTGAAGACAAGGGGGAAGAGAGAGAGAGGGGAAATCGCTGGGAGCGAGTGCTACAATAGCACGGCAGGACCAACGAGCTACTGTAGCAGCTGCTATGATTGACGAAATAGCGGAAAATTCTCAAAAAGTCCTATAATGTATCACTCGAGGGCCGCCCGAGCTGTTTGTTGAAAATCGGAACCGTCTACCTTTTATGTAATATCATTCGTGCAAAAAACTGAAGTAAATTGGTTATTGTTATATCCTTGATCGCACATAACAAAAAAATTCCTATTAACGAATCTACGTCCCGATGAAAGGCCTTCCAAAATCCGATAGACCCGAAAATTTGCAAGAGTGATTAAAACACTATGAACAACAAAATAAACGGTATCGATTGTCATAGTTGTGTCACAATCATGTGACTACAGCCGTATATTGGACTATAGCGGAATACATTGGTTTAGAACTAGACAAGTTCGATGTATACATTTGAAAGATAGCTGCAAACTCATTTTTTCAAATGTTCGATTTAAACCGTTACGATTTAAGATCTTATCAAATTTATCATTCTCCCCTAAATAAGTGATAATCGGACGTTGGAAACCACATGATCAAAACACATTCGGTACTTCCAAAGGCGTTAAAGTCCTATAATGCACCACTTGACGGTCGCCTGAGCTGTTTTTTGAAAATCGGAATCGTCTACCTTTTATGTGGGAGTGATTACATCATTCATGCAAAAAATAAAGTAAATTCATTATCGTTATATACTTGATCGCACATAACAAAAAATCTCCTACTAATGAATCTATGTCCCGATAAAAGGGCTTCCAAAACCCGATAGACCCAAAAATTTGTGAAAGTGATTAAAGCATCAAGAACAACAAGTGAAGGGTAATCCCTTCGCCATAGTTTTTTCCTGCAATCAGGAAGGAGAAATTCGTGCTGAAGTCCGTGAGATTTCCCGTGGCACTGTCCCACAAGTGAAGGGGTTGGAAATAGGTGGCACGGCCGATCTTATTTTGGAGCGATGAAGTGTTGGGGTAGTCATTTGGGTCTGGAGTGAGTTGGATGCCATTGACAGAGATGTAAGCATCTGCGGTAGTGTTTATGGAGTTGAATGCCAATGAATTGTCCGGTCTTATGGATGGGAGACTGAATTCCAATGGGGTCGCAAAAGGGATTAACAGAAAGAAGAAGGAGGAGGAGATCATGGAGACAGAAAGAAGTGAAAGCTTAGGTGATTGGAGATGGATTCTTAAGAAGTTATTTGATCATTGTTTCACACTTGGAGTTGGTTCAAGCCTGCACTTCATAATAACACAATGTGAATGGGAGCTGCAATTCATAATATTCTTATAATTTTTAAGACCTGATGATGGCCGATGGCTGCAGTATTCAAAAACTAAGCTTTTATTATATAGATTATAACTAGTGCAACGTATGTCACCATTGGTTAAATGTTTCAAGAACCGTGAAGCATACTATGATAGGTATTTCTGGTACTCCCTCCGTTCCAATTTATTTGCTTCCTTGTAGACTTAAATATATCTCAAATTGATTGTTCAATTTCAAAATCAATGGATCAGATTATGTAAATTTCTAAATCAATGGATCAGATTGGTTTTCTTAATAAGTTGAAAATCTGATATTGAACAAACAAATCAGACGGAGGGAATATTATCTAATGTCTAGTCTTGTAATTGTAAATATATAAATTCTTTTATGGGCAAAGTCCAAGAATTTAGCTTGGTGGCGGCACCATTAATTAATATGGTCTTCGAATTTTCTATTTTCCATGGTAAACACCCGAAATATAAAAGAAATGAACTTAGAACTTAAACTTTGTTACAATATACAGATGGATAACGGGTCTTATGAAAAACAAATACGTTAAAGAATGTATTTTTTGGCTTCGTGTGTATTCTGATGGTTTGGGGGCTTTGATTGTGGAGTTGTGAAAATTTGGTGTTGAAGATGTCTGGGGTTTAATTGTGGTATTTTTTCTGGGCGTTGGTGTCATGTTTTGAGGTTTAATCGCAGTGAGGAAGCTGGTCTATTTGTTTTAAATTCGAACAGAATCTGGGTTTGGAATCAGATATTCGTTGTTAAGGTTGCAAGATTCATGTGAAGCAAAGACAGATAGCAATTTGGCGATCAATCATTCGTGGCAGGATCAAGGAATCAGGGGAGCTTGAAATGTCAGATTGCATGGTTAAATACAAGGCATTTCGGTGATCTATCTATGATGGGGTTCTGTTTTTCTTGTATCTTTGTGTGTTTTGGGTTTAGGTGGATATCAGTTTTAGTGTTGTTGAGGTGTAGGTTGTGGAGTTTTTGGGTTCCATTCAACTTTTTTGTTGGATGTGGTTATCCTTGTTTTTGTTCTTGGATCTTTCTCTCTCTTCGTGTATCAACATCATGAAGCGAGTGGTTTGCCCCTCTTTTTGCTTTCTCGATGTACCCTTTGTCGAATTTTTAATAAATTTTTGCCGTTTTTCAAAAAAAAAAATTTGACAAAGATATTAGGGATGTAAGTGCTACAAGAGGGAAAATATTTATGACTTTCAGTTACAAATTATCATGACCTTTATAATTTTTGGGATAAAACTAATATTATTGAAAATTGCAATCGGGACCCATGCCACCACAGGTTCCCATGTGGCTCCGCCACTGGCAAAGTCCACTTTAACCCTATGTGATTTGGGTCATGTGCAGATACACATTTTACATTCGAAAGTGAGCACATGATACCTTGTGATTTGTGAAATGTACACACACCCCTTGCTATAATATTTTCTATCCATATTAACAAAATTTTGAATTTTGGATAAAAAATATAAGAGAAGAAATATCCTTTTGCACTTTTCCTTATCGTTTCCTTCAATTCTTCAAATTGGTGTTACCACCGTTGTCGCTTCCTCCTCCTTCTTCAATACCTTCTCGCACCCACGCCACATCTTCCATCAACCACAACCGCACCAAATTCCCTCCAGCCTCCGATGCATTGCCCTTCTCTTACAACCATGCACCCTTCATTAAATTGCCCTGTATTTAAAATTTTTCAAAAAAAAGGGGTCTACTACAGCTTTTTTGTTGGTGGGGGAGAGGAAGAGAAAAGGGAGGGAGGGAGGGAGGGAGCAGAGAACAGAAAAAGAGGGAGGAGAGAGAGGTAAAAGAAGGGGACCATAAAGGCCTTTTAATGCTATGTATGTTAATATAAACGGAAAACATAACGACAGTGGTGTGGCTGCACATTTCACAAACCACAGTGTGTTATGTGTACACTTTTAAACCAAACCAAGGAAGTGGACTTCGCCTCTTTTATCACAGTAGTAAATTTCACACTAGCAGTAAGCATACTGTTTCTTAGGTGAACCACGTAAATTCGATGCTTCTATTTTTTGTTTTATGCATTTTTATAATCTAGATTCTGTCGAAGTTTTTGTTTGTTCTGTAGTCGTGGAACATAAAACTAGCCAAACTTGTTATGGGGGTGAAGAAGACGAGACAAGGAGTTTGGTAGATTGGGTCTGGGAACTGTACGGGAGGGGAAAGCTGCTTAGAGCTGTGAACTTAAAACTGGGTTAAAATTTCTTTAAGCACAAAATGGGGTAAGATTGTTGGTTCTTGGTCTCTGGCGTGCTCGACATGATAGTGAGCTCCGGCCCTTCGATAAGGGAAGCGATTCAAGTTCTCAATTTTGAAGCGCTCCATTGCCTTGTTTCCATTATTGTCGACGCTCTCTATATCAAGAAGAGCACACCAAAGCCCAACAATCGATCTTTCCACTTCTTCCTCATTGAACACTTTACAGGGTTTTAAGACAGCTGCTAGCAGCCTTCCCCTCTCGTAGAGGCCCCAAACCCGCTCCACCAAACTCCTTGTCTCATCTACTTCTCCCTTGTGACAAATATACAGAGCCAAAGATTTTCTTTGGTTGGGGGGGGGGGTGGCCCGCCACTCTTTACCCCCACCTCCCCCCGACCTCTCTCTTCTTCACCTCCTAATCTTGTCTTGCTCCACTTGCACCTCCCCTTTCCCTCCATCCTTCCACACCCCCACCCGCCTCCTTCTGCCATCTGCTTATCCAGCCTTGTTTGGGGCCGATATGGTGAAGATTTAAAAATAGGATGGCTAGGCTTTGCTCATCCAGCAAATAAGCCGACGGATTCGTTGCGGCGGCTTCCGGCAATAGCATCCTTGGCCGGGTTTTTTTAATTTTCGTGTCTCTTTTTTGTTTCGTTTATTTTGGATTTTGTTAGTTTAGTTCTCTACTTTTAATAGAAGTTTTCCCTCCCATGTATGGGGTTTCTGATGTTCTTTTAGTTGTCTTTGCCGTAGTTGAGGGTTTGTATTGCTCTCTCTGTTTGGAGATCGGTCATGACCGATTAGCTAACAAAACCTGGTTGTGAGGATCTAGTGGGTGATCTTGGATGGCTAGGCTTCTTATTTGGTTATTTACTCTTCTTGGAACGATATCCAACTTCAATGTATTCGGTTGTTTTCTGATATAGTAATACAAACTCCTACCATTTTGGCCCAAAAAACAAAGGAAAATGTTGCACGCAAATGGTAGAAATTGAAATGTGAAAATCACTATTCAATCGCGTGTATGGACTATTATTGTTTATCTTATCCAAGCAATAAACACCATTCCGCGTTCCAATAGACACTAATCAGGTCCAGCCGACCTAGGCAGTGGCTTGTTGACCCTATAAGGCTATAACTAGGCCACCGTTTATGACCACCAATTTTTTGGCCCAAAATAGGACCACCGTTTCAGTGGATCTAGTAAGTATAAGAATTAGGCTTGTTGGTTTCTTTCAGTGGCCTTACAGGGCCCCATCTGGCGCCTTTGATATATGCAGGGCATGAGTTCGAATCTCATTATCTTCGTTTTTTTTTCGTATTATTAGTATTAATAATTTTCTTTTGAACAGTATTAATATTTAAATATGATACTCACACAATATCTCACATATGTGGGCTTCACATATACTACTATATGTGGGCCCCACATGTATATGAGAGGTTGTGTAAGTTGTAACTAATTTCTCTCAATAGCACCCACATTCAAACTCAGCACCCCCAAAACCTTAAGCACTCAGGTATCACCGCATTACTTAGTTGCTTTAATTTTCATCCTTTATATTGCAACTTTATATATTTTTTGTAAAAGATCATAACTTTACAAAAAAAAAATGCGAATTATAAATTCTTATCCCAGCCTGGGACCGAAATGTTTAAATAGGAAAATACTTCGATATGTCATTTTTATTGGCTTACTCAACTAATGCATTTTAGGAATAGTATTTATTACACTAAGGTCCCGTTCCGCTAAAAGAAATAAGTACTTATTTTCAAATACATAAAGTCTAATGGTACAGATATAGAATCAGTACCGGTGGGTACAAATCCATATTTGGGCCCATTTTGGGTCTAAGAAAAATGATCGGAACCGCTCATTTGGTTTAAAATATTTTGCTTCTGGTCCTTGCAAAAAATAAACTCAATCCCGTATCGGTAAAGGCGTTTACGAAACATCCAAACTTTGCTCTAGAATTCAGGTTTGAATTCTAGGACAAAGTTGAACTTTTTGTAGGTGCCTTAACCGATGTCGAATTGAGCTTATTTTTCATAGGAGCTGTAAACAAAGTATTTTAAACAAAATGAGCAGTTCCGATCATTTTTTTTAGACTCAAAACGGGACAAAAAAGAGGTTTAATGTACACATTGGTACAGATTTTATCTCTGTACCAGTAACACCGTTCTTTCAAATACTAGTACATATTTTTTGAGTTAAAAGTGATGTATTATGAGAGAATGGCATGTCTCGTAAAGTGGAAAATACCTTACTTCTTTTCTAAGTGTGCGATTCACAATGTAAATGTGATACGAATTTAAATTATCCTATTTTATTACCACTTTTAGAAAATCAAACTTTCTTACTTTTGTTAGGAAAAATCTCAAAACCCAGACCTCGCACACACCTCAAACAAACAAAAGACAATATATATTTACGTGAGCCTACTCCACGGGCAGCGGAGTTCACTATAATGGAGGAGATTACAAATCACTCACCACACCCCAAGTGCATACCCAAACCCCTCTCAATTGCTACTCTCTCTGATACAAAATCAAGGCTGGGATATAGCTATATATAGGCAGAAATCAGTCCCAATTTCTTGTCCACGCTTCAACCAAGTTGGGTGTGAATGAGGGCTCCAAAAGTCCACAAGCATGACTGTATTAAATTGGAGCCAATCTTGATCAGATTTGCAGCACATTTAGAATGAGGGCTGCTGTGATATGATAGATGCTTATCCGATAATCTTCAACAATTTTGAACTGAATCAGTTGAGTTGAAGCTATAGAAAAACATTTTATCGTGTATTGTGTTTTTTCAACCTCATGATAATTTTATTTGAAAGTTTATTTGACTTACATTTTTGTAACCTAATTACATAAGGGTCCCCATTACAATTTATGTGTTTTTTCAACCTCGTGATAATTTTATTTGAAAGTTTGTTTGACTAACATTTTTGTAACCTAATTACATAAGGGTCCCCATTACAATTTCGCCAAAGGCCCGGAAGATATCAGGGCTGGGTTTGACACCAGATGAAGTTTCAAGTACGAAAATTGACAAATTGTTCCTTGCTCCAAGCATGCCATGAGAAACAAGGGGCCGGTGAAATACACCTGATGAGTTCTTTGACATCGCAAGAATGTCGTTCTTCCAAATTCTTAAAATTTTAGGGCTGTAACATTTGCACCCACGTAAATACCAAATGGGAATCTCAGATCATCGGATGTTGATTTCTTTCATTCCGGACAAATCGCAAAACTTGTTAAGCTAGCAACCTGCTTCAGAAAACTGTTTCTGGACAAAAATTAGGAGAACAATTCACTTTCGGGCAAACACCAAGACGTCGGAAACTATTTTACAAAAGAATGAAAACGTTAAGTGTTTTGAACATTTCATTGTCATTGCATTTGAAACCATGAAAAACGAAAACCCAAAACGACAGCATATAATACAACATATAATGCAAAAGAAAAATAAAGAAAAACAGAAAATACAACATCCTACAGAAAACAAACGGAACAATTTCAAACTAGATCGACTTAGGTTGTAATCCTGTGGGGAGAGGAAAAAGAAACAGCAGCAGGAGCAGGATGGGAAGGCAGCGACTTTGCGACACTGTTATTGCTATTGCCACTATAGCTTGAAGACTGTACTTGACTGCTGCTCCCGGATGCGTAGAACGACGAATTAGCATAAGATCCGAAAGAATTTTCCGGAGGACCAAAAGACGTCGGCATGGGCATTTTCTCCGGAAGTACAGGCAATGGAACTTCAAAATTCAGCACCAGAATTGCTTGCCTGATGGAGGGCCTATGGACCCAATCTGGGTTCGCACACCAAAGCCCGACAACCATCAAACACTCCATGATCTTATGATCATATTCGTCACCTAGTCTTGGGTCAACCCCATCGAGAATTTTCCCATTTCCATATAGTTCCCACACCCAATCCACCATTTTGACCTCATTTTGCTGTGCATTGGGCTCAATGGGCCTCCTCCCACATGCTATTTCCAATGCCACGACCCCGAAGCTGTAGACATCTGATTCCTTACTAGCTTTTCCCGTGATAAAACACTCTGGAGCCATGTAACCTCTAGTCCCCGCCACAACGGTGGTCTCGACCTGTTCCTCATGGTCGACCAGCCTAGCTAGCCCGAAATCTCCCAATTTGGCATGGAAATTCGAATCCAACATCACGTTGCTCGATTTTATATCCCTATGCACCACGCAACGCTCCCATTCTTCGTGTAAATAGAACAAGGCTGAGGCTAGGCCTTGCGCGATTTTGTACCTTATATCCCAAGTTAACAAACTTTTCGCCTTGAATAAATGAGAGTCCAGGCTTCCATTAGGCATGAACTCGTAAACTAGCAAGAGCTCGCCTTTATCGTGGCACCAGCCCATGAGTTGCACCAAGTTTCTGTGCCTCAATTGGCTGATGATTTTCACTTCCGATGCGTACTCTTTTAGGCCTTGTTTGGACTCCCTTGACACCCTCTTAACAGCAACGTCGGAATTCATTTCCTTCAGAAATCCTCTGTAAACCCCACCAAATCCTCCCGCTCCAAGTTTCCTTTCCTCCGAAAAATTTTCTGTTGCGATCTCCAATTCCTCATACGAGAATTTCCTCGCCCCGGTGCCCCTTTTGAATTCGTCGTCCATCGATCGTTCTCGTATTGGTAATGGCTCGTCCTTTCTTCTCCCTCTACTTTTTCTCCACAGCCCCAAAAAAATCAAACCAATCAAAACCAGCACACCAAAACCAACGCTCAATCCCACCACCAATCCCGTCTTGTCCCCCCCTTTCGCGACCTCTTTTCCTCCCTCGTCGATTCCTGGAAGGGAAGTCGAAAATTCCCATGACTGGATGCTATTTTTTTCATAGGACAACCCTGTTGAACCAGAGAAACCAAAAGTAACCCACTCTGGCAAATGAGCACTTAGATCAACTACGTAATAAAGATTCCGAAAAACTACTGCATCACCATTCTCAGCAAAAGTGAATGCAACACTAAGGTTTTTGGTGCTAGAATCATACTTAATCCGGGCTTCATTTGTTCTCCCATTGCTAATACCACTTGCCCAATATTGATTTACCACAGACGTCATATTGTTGATATTGATACCCACATGATTGATGGGAAAATTGGTTTCCCGTGGGTTTCTATAAGTATCGAATTCCACTGCAACAAATGTAGATGTTCCATTCTCATTAACCAGGCCAAGTCCACCGCCATCTGAGTCCGATGGAATGTTAGAACCATTAGGAGAAAGGAAAAAGGTAATCCCTTCACCGTAGGGTTCTCCTACAATCAGGAAGGTGAAATTCGTGCTGAAGTCCGTGAGATTTCCCGTGGCGCTGTCCCACAAGTGAAGGGGTTGGATATAGGTGGCGCGGCCGATCTTATGTTGGAGTGATGAAGTGTTGGTGTTTTCATTTGGGTCTGGAGTGAGTTGGATGCCATTGGCGGAGATGTAAGCATCTCCGGTAGTGTTTATGAATGCCAATGATGAATTGTCTCGTGTTATGGATGGGAAACTGAATTCCAATGGGGTTGCAAAAGGGATTAACAGAAAGAAGAAGAAGGAGGTGATCATGGAGGCAGAAAGAAGAGAAAGCTTAGGTGATAAGAGATGGTTTCTTAAAAGGATATTGGTCATCGTGGTTGGTTTCACACTTGGACTTGGTTCAAGCTTGCACTTTATAACATAACTAGTGAAACGTATGTTGGAAAAGTCACCGGTCGTAGCCCTGTTCCGTTCCGTTTGGATTTTGTGGGTGGTTTTTAAGATTAACTAGTGTTGAGGAATAAAAAAAAAATTTATTAGAGACCGTGCTCAGAAGTTTTGAGACCTTAAAACGAACAAGGCCGATGATCTGAACCATGAAGCCTACTATGATAAGTTCTTCTGGTATTATCTAGTCTTGTAATCGCAAAAATTTGTAGTTCTTTTATCATACTAGTAAATTTCACACTAGCAATAAACGTAGCGTTTCTTAGGTGAACCACGTAAATTGGATGCTTCTATTGTTAAATTGTTTAATGCATTTGTAAATTCGATGCTTCTATATTTAAATTGCTTAATGCATCGCAGCATTCTTTTACAAAACTTTTTGCAACAAGAAACTAGAACAATTAAATTTGAGTTAGAGGTGCTTCCTTTTTGAACAAACGAATTTGAGAATTAATCTCAATTTTTTGTTAATAAAAAACAATCATCTTGCCCTATGACTTACCTCCTTATTTGTCTTGATATCATTCTACCCTAAAAAAAACTAAGAAACAACTGAAATAATGAAAGGTTAAATCTAAGTCTTGAAAAACAAGAAAATAATAGATAAAGAAAATAGAATCAATCTAAATAAATAAATAAAAACCTAATATTCTAGACAATTGCTGTTAAAACGAAAATATTTCTGATAAAAAAATAATTTAAAATTTATAAAATAAAATTCATGCTATTTCTAGAATATTGAGACTTGCCTCAAGTCATTTCTTCATACTTTTCTTTCAAACCAAAATGTTCCAAATTTGCCTTTGTCAGCTACAAAACGTATTAGTGACGGCTCACGCCTCTCTCTCTCTCTCTCTCTCTCTCTCTCTCTCTCTCATCACTTTTTTTTTTTTTTTGGAACAGCTCTCTCACATCACTTTATCTTTCATTTGTCCGTCAAAATAGACTCTTCTCGTTTTCAAAAAAAAAAAAAATAGACTCGTCACGTGTCGTCTCTTTTCAACGGGGCACAGATACGTGGAGTACTACACCAAACCACCGACCCCTTTGGCGTATTCTCTGATTCGGTTTTTTTTTTTTTTTTAATCAGAGTAGTCTCGGATTCGTTGAATGAGTCTTTGCCTACTTTTCGACGGAAATAAAATGGGCTTCTGACTGGCCGGCCCCAAAATGTCAATAGCTACCCATCCAAGCCCATCTTTTGTCAAGCCCATTCCCCAGAAGCCCCGTTTTAAGTAAACTACCAAAAATATCCCCGCTATAGTCGAACAATACATATAATCCCAAAAAACACACTTCGCTCCTGTCCTTTTCAATTTTCAGCAAACCCTAAACCCTCAACGTTCTTCAAAACGATAGCAACGTCCTTCCCCACCTTCAACAAACCCAAAAAAAACTGATCAACGTCGTCAATCCTTCAACCAGATTATCCCCCTTCTTCGGTAATCACTGTTTCTTCTTCTTCTTCTTCTTCTTCTTCTTCTATCCTTTTTCTACACTTTCGTATTTCACATCGTGTGAATTCTTGTATGTTGCTTTTGTTGCCTGTATATCATGATCTACACACCTTAGATCTGAGTTTTTCTGCCTTTTTGTTCGCATATTTGCCTGTGTGAGTTGTGTTTAACTTTTAAGGTGTGATTTATTCTTCGTTTTGAGATTTTGGGGATGTGAATCCATTTGGTAGATTTTGGGGCTGTAAATTCTCTCTCAAAGCAATGAACTCTTCTTTTTTTGTGTAGTAAGCTATGAGGTGTGAATTCTACTTCGTTTTGTGAATTTCCATTTTCCGAGATGTGGATTGTTATGTCTGGGGATGTGAATCCTCTCTCGAAGCTGTGAACTCAACAAGCTGTGGATTCTCATTTTGGGGATGTGAATCCTTTTTTTTATTTGCATGTCGTGAACTCTTCAGTTTTTTGCAGTTAGCAAGATATGCAAATTCACATGCACCATTTGCTTAAGGCACCACTGGCTTAATTCACACACACCATTGGAAGAATTCACATCCAAAATGGCGGAACCCCCACCCCATTTGACAAAGTTCACTCCCAATTTGACACAATTCACACGCCATTTGACAGAGTTCACACGCCATTTGACACAATTCACACCTCATCTGACAGTATTTACCCCCATTTGACAGTATTCACACCCCACATGACAGAATTCACCCCAATTTGAAAGAGTTCAGACGCCCTAAAAACATATTTCACACCATTGGTTAGACATAATTCCTCAGAACATAATTCAACCAATTTCCACTATACATTCCTGAAAACAGAATTCACATGGACCATATGCACCATTGGCTTAATTCACACGCACCATTGCCTAAATTCACACCCAAATTGGAAGAATCCAAACCCCATTTGACAGAATTCACCCCAGAGGGGTTCACGATTAGGCGATTTTTTGTTTCTTCAGTGTTGTGGTTTTTTTAAACTCTAATATCTTTTGAAATTCTAGTCTTCTTCTTCGTCTCTTTCATGAGTAGGCGTTTTTTTTTTAACAGAGAATTCGCATCCCTAAATGCTTTTTTTTTAAAGATGTGAATTCTTCATTTTTGGGTAGTGAGATTTGTTTTTTCTTTTAAAGTTGTGAATTCTTTATGCTTGTGTGAATTCTGCATTTAATAATTGTTAGTGTGAATCATGTCATTTTTCAAAGGTCTGAATACTTCATTTTTGGGTAGCAAGCTCTGTTTTTTTCAAAAGAGTGAATTAATTATTTCAGTGGGAATTCAGCATTTCAGAATTGTTTGATACCCTGATGTTATTGTCCCTTATAAATTTTACCTTGTTTCTTGCCATAGGCACAGAATCTCATAAGGAACAATGACAACAGAATGGGGATGCTATGTCTCTGAAAAAGAGTATCAAGAAATAGAACAAAAATTGAAGGAAGCTGAATTGAAGAGGGTACCACTGACAGCTAGTACTCCTGGATCCAAGAGGCTACCACCATGCAAGGTACCGCCAATTAGGCTACCGTTCCCAACATCTCAACCAATCCAGGAAGTACCAAAAAGAAAAAGGTTGGCAAGAAAGTCAACAGAAAATCAAACCCAACCACCACAAAAAACGCATGGGAGGGAAAAAAGAAAACGAGAAGTCCAAACCCAACCACCAAGTCCATCATTGGAGGAACAACAACCCAAGAGAATAAGGAAAAGTCCACGCCAAATTTCATCAAAAACCTCATCCCACTCCTCTTTGCCATTGGAGGAACAACAACCCAAGAGAATAAGGAAAAGTCCACGCCAAATTCCATCAAAAACCTCATCCCACTCCTCTTTGCCATTAACCTACCCAATTAGAACAAGGTCAACAACGGCACAACCAACTCAAACCTTATTGACGTTGACATACCCACAACAAGGGAGAAGAGCAAGCACAAGGAAAAGGGCAAGAACAACACAAACACAAACACATACACAGACAGACACAAAAAATAGATCCAACCTTCAGTTGACAGTTATGTTTCTGCAAGATCTGAGTCTCAAACCTGACCACCTCAACCTGCTGAAACAAACACCATTCTAGCTGATCATTGATTCAATCATCTCACGAACATTGGATGCTGACAAATGCATCAAGTCAGACACAGTTTTCAAAAAACTTGTTGCTGCATACAATCCAGAAACAGATTGCTTTACAATAGCTGGGAAGAATGTGAAGCTAACGGCAAATCATGTCAAGTTAATTTTTGGAATATCTTGCGGTACAGAGCCGTTTGCAGCAAAATTGAAGACTAGAGAACAGGTTGCATTTGCCAAAAGACGCAACATTCAACAAAGACTGACAACCAAAGCCATATCAGATATGTTGAAAGAACTTGCCCAAGAGAACAAAACCAGCATTGAAGATGTGCAAGATGTTGCACGTTTGGTCTGCATGTTTCTCATTGTCAAACTTTTTTTCCCAACATCCGGTATAACGGTCTCATGGAAGCATGTCGATGCAATGGAAGACCTAACTAAGATGAAGTCATACAACTGGGCAGCTGAAATACACAATGAGCTTGTTGAATCAATAAAGAAATCCCAACATTCACCGAAAGATGTGAAGAGCTGCCAATTGCTACTTCCAGTAAGTGAACTGAATCAAATTTGTTTTTACAATTGCATGACATACAACACTTCCAATATATCTGCTAATCAATTACATATTTCCAGTACTGGCTATGCGAGCATACAAACATTCTTAAACAAGAGTTGTCAGAACATCAAGTGCCCAGATTACTTAAGTGGAATATATCCACACTTGAACATGCATTGCAAGCCATTCCAAACATCGTGAAAGCAAGAAAAATTAAGGTAAACTCAATTATTGCCGTAAGGAAAGTG
Source organism: Rhododendron mucronatum var. ripense (assembly GCA_019656295.1). Classification (NCBI taxonomy): domain Eukaryota; kingdom Viridiplantae; phylum Streptophyta; class Magnoliopsida; order Ericales; family Ericaceae; genus Rhododendron; species Rhododendron mucronatum. The sequence goes on from BPLT01000086.1 coordinate 692,663, forward strand.
AGTAATGTCCTTTTCAAATATATCAGTTCTTCATTTGGCCTGCACAATATATCTAGTTCAAAGGTGTGAATTCTACCAAATGTAGAATTCATATGCCCCATGTGTATTATTCACACCCAATTTGACACAATTCTTTTTTTTATTTGCTTGTCGTGAACGCTTCAGTTTTTTGCAGCTAGCAAGATATGCAAATTCACATGCACCATTTGCTTAAGGCACCACTGGCTTAATTCACACATACCATTGGAAGAATTCACATCTAAAATGGCGGAATCCCCACCCCATTTGACAGAGTTCACTCCCAATTTGACACAATTCACACGCCATTTGACAGAGTTCACATGCCATTTGACACAATTCACACCTCATCTGACAGTATTCACCCCCATTTGACAGTATGCCCCATGTGTATTATTCACACAATTCACACCCCAACTGACAGTATTCCCACCTACATTTTTAATTGATTACGTAGCTAGATGTTTTATATGTACTATTAATACTATCTTCTTCATTTGACCTGCGCAATATATCTAGTTTGAAGGTGTGAATTCTGCATCAGAGAATCTGAATTCTGCATTACAGGATGTGAATTCTGCCTTTCATGGCCTGTAAAATATATATCCTCCTATTGATGTTAGAAATCTATTTGACATATTCAATCATTGTCATAGGTACGAGTTGCTGAACTTATTGAAACGGATCAAGAACACAAACTTTACAAAATGAAATTTTCTTGTGTTCAAAAAGGAGGAGAAGAAGGAGAAGGAGAAGGAGAAGAAGGAGAAGGAGAAAGATGAGAAGGAGAAGGAGAAGGAGAAGGAGAAGAAGAAAGAGTAGAAGGAGAAGGAGAATGAGAGGGAGAGGGAGAGGGAGAAGGAGATGGAGATGGAGATGGAGATGATGAAGATGATGATGATGATGATAGCGATGGCGATGGTGATGTTGCTGCAGATGATGATAGTTCTCATGATGATGGTGCTGATGGAGATGGAGATGGAGATGATGAAGATGATGATGATGATGATAGCGATGGCGATGGTGATGCTACGGCAGATGATGATAGTTCTCATGATGATGGTGCTGGTAATTATTCTCCGGTTAATGCTGGAGAAAATGACGACAATGGTGATGATGACGACGATAGTGATAATGATGTTGCTGCTGATGATGATGATAGTCCTTGTGATGATGGTGTTGGTAATTATTCTCCTGTTAATGCTGAAGACAAAGATGATGACAATGCTCATGCTGGTGGTCATGATTATCTTGGCCTTGAGGACATTTCACAACCCAACCAGCATTTTCAAGCACCACAAGCACAGAACCCTCCTCAGGCGAATGAGTGAGAAGTATCAAAAGCACTGCTCCACATATCCTAAAATCAAAGTCAAATCCAAAGATTTATATCTGATCAGGACTCGGGATCAACACTTGTCCCTAACACGTACCTGCCAACAAATGCAGAGGTGTTTCCACATCTTATGTTATCCCCTCTGCCAGCATATATCCATCCTGATCGAGATGAACCCCAACCCAACCTTGAATTTTTGTGTTCCTCTGCAGTGCAAAGAGTAACTGAACCACTTGTTGAGCAGCTCCAGGAGGTAAACAGGCAACAGGAAGTTATAATTGACACACTCAAGGAACAAAACAAAACTAATGAGGTAAAAATGGCAGAACTCCTTCAAAAAATTGATTTTTTGTACAAGGAAAGAAGGAATCAACAAAGGAAAGACAAAGAAGCCCTTCTCTTGGCCATACAAAATATCAAAGAGTCACACATGGCAATCAGTGAGGAAAAGCTGCAAATGGAGTTTGAATTCATAGAAGCTGCAGCAAAACAGGAGCAGCAGCTCACAGATGCACGAATGGCATTAATCGAGGAGAAAAGGATCTCACTTGGACTGAAAGAAACTGCAGGCAAACTGGCTCAGGAACTGGAAAATGCACGAATGGAAAAGATGCAAATGGAGCTTGAATTCATAGAAGCTGCAGCAAAACAGGAGCAACAGCTTACAGATGCACAAATGGCATTAATTGAGGATAAAAAGATCTCACTTGCAGAGAAGAAGGCTGCAGAAAAAAAGGAACACCAATTGCAAACTGAGAAAACACAACTGGAAGAGGAGAAGATGGTTTTTCTTGAAGAGGTGGAAGCTCTGCAACAACACAAACAGGAGATTGAAAGGAACAACGCAGAGCTTGAAAGGGAAAACAAAGAACTGAAAAAAGAGCTGCTAGAAACCAAACAAAGGAGCAAAGGAAGTCCAAAACTTGAACCCTTCTCTAATGAGACCGAAGAGCAAAACATAGAGCAACAAGTCCACAGTGTAACACAGAGTGCTCAAGTAAAACCATACTCAAACGCAAGACACTTTGGAATTTGTGCACACCATTACACAGGCAACTAAGAAAAAAACCCACTCCACCATCAAAATATCGAAGGATCAAGGAGAAAACAAGCCAGGGGACAAGGAAGCTGAATGTTGATCCCATGTACATCTATCCCCTACTTGACAACAGAGCTGCCGAAGAAATGAAAATGCAAACAGATGGACCAACAGACCGCAAGCAGCTGAAAAAACTCAACAATCAGATGCAAGTTTTAAAGCTTCTGCCACAACCAACATTGCAACTCATCAAAGAAATGTGGGCAAATGCATCTCCAAAGTAAGAATTTACCCCCCCCATCTGACATAAATCACACCCCATCTGAAAGAATTCACATTCCTGAAAATAAAATTCACCCCAATTTGACAGTATTCCAACTTGCTTTCTGAGATAGAATAGTGGTAGTTTAGGGATTCTGAGATACAGGAGCAACAAATGTAGAATTCACATGTACCATGTGTATAATTCACCCCCCCAATTTGACAGTTTTCACACCCCTCATGACAGAATTCACCCCCCATTTGACACAATTCACACTCCATCTGACAGTATTCCTAATTTCATTTTTTAATTGATTGCATAGCTAAATCTTTGTTTGTACTATTAAAATAAAACATTGTCTTCTTTGAACAGCAATGTGGCCTATACTGGAGCAAAAGGCTTTGTAATGGTTGAAGACATCCAAGAGATACTTCGAGATGGCGAGCTTGGCACCGAGGTACATACATTCATAATAAACTTAATACCGCATGCTATATAATAAGTTAATTCATTACGTTGTGTTACAGATAATAAATGCCTATGCTAAACTTCTGGTCGAGGAGTATGACAACTTTCTGAATTTCAGTTTGATTGAATCACAACCGAAGAGGTCATACGTCTTCTCTGGCGACCTGATGGTATGAAACAAATTACTGTATTATTATTTTTTAAATAGCCTAATATATTAACTCTCTAAACAAAAATTAAAATCTTTTCCTTCAAAACAGAACACGTTTGTATTGAACACCACTGAGCAGAATGAACAAATGTTTGGAGAACTACTGCCAGATGCCATAAATTCTGCATCATATCTGATCTTCCCAATATTGTGTAAAAGCCACTGGACACTCCTCATCCTTGATACTACTCGACCAATGTGGTTATACTACAACTCACTGAAAATCCAAGGGAGGGACAACTACTTTGATGCATCAACTCCATTGGTTAATTTCTTACTAATTACTTTGTCTTCTCTCTATATTAGAATCCAATTCATTTGTTTTTTACTAATTGATACTCTAAATTCATCAGAGTCTGGCAATCACTAAATACATCTGTTCAGAAATACGCATATCCAGACTGGAAAACTTCTCATCAACTGCTCGCATGTGTCCGACACCAAAACAGCAGCCCAATTCGTATGTCTTAAAACCACTTCTCTGTCTCTACAAACCTAAACCTAAAGAAAAAATATAAGCATTCAACTAACACATTTAGTTTATCTGTTACTGCAGACTTAATTGTGGCCCAATTGTGTGCTACATCATCCAACATTATATCAATAATGATGTAGATGGGATTGCACAAAGCCTCACAAAGCTTCACGTCAAAAAGATAAGGGCAGATATCATACACAAGATACTAAGCCAGAAATCAAGGTCATGGACGTTGGAGATGCACAAAAGTGAAGAGGAGGCAAGGAGACTCCATAGCAAGCTGAACTGCAGAGACAACAAGGTCAAATTGAATGAGCCGTGAGGAGGTGCTGGGTTAACGGGTTTGCCAATGCAGGAGATACTGCAGCGGAAAAAGTAGGAAACACATTTCTAGAGATTGCAAAAGCGGCAACACATTTCTGGAGAATCTTTGTCATTGTACTAGCTGCACATTGATCATTGTGAATCGTGTAAAATTTCAACTTTTTTCAGATGTGATATTCTCTTGTTTCTGTCCAAAAATCTTGTTGCATTGAAGAGATAGACTGTGTATCTTCAGTTGTTATCGTTCTTCTAGATGTGTTTCATTTTCTGAGATGTGGATTGTTATTTTGGGGATGTGAATTCTCTCTCGAAGCTGTGAATTCTTTCATTTTTTGTGTAGTAAGTTATGAGATGTGAATTCTACTTCGTTTTGTGAATTTTGATTTTTCGATATCTGGATTCTTATTTTGGAGATGTGAATTCTCTCCTTTTCAAAGCTGTGAACACTTCATTTTTTGTGTAGTAAGTTCTGAGGTGTGAATTCTTAATTTATTGTTCTGGAATTTGATTTTTTCGTAAGTGTGGATTCTTATTTCAGATAGAAAACATGTATGGGATCAGAGACGAGTATCCTATTCTAGAATGCTTAAGTGACTCTTGAAAATTCTCCATTGCACCAACTTCACCAGTATTTCTGAAAACATAATTCATCCAATTTCTACTATACATTCCTGAAAACAGAATTCACATGCACCATATGCACCATGGGCTTAATTCACACGCACCATTGCCTGAATTCACACCCAAATTAGCAGAATCCAAACCCCATCTGACATAATTCACCCCCAGGGGAGTTCACCATTCAATCCAAACCCTATTTTGTAACCCCAACTCGTTGCATATAATGGAAACATCCGTTGTTTAGTACTTGTTAGTGAATTTTTTTTTTTGGCTACATTTTCTGTGTTATGTGTTAATTTTTGCATCTGTTGGAGGCCTGTGAAAATGCCATTTTTCTTGCATTTGAAACAGAGAATTCACATCCCTAAACCAGACGATTCACACCCATTCACAAACAATTCACAACCCCATTTGAACACAATAAAGATAAACCATGCAGAATTCACAACTATAAAATACAGAATTCACACCCATATTGAACACAATTCACACATTGAAACCGTAATAGAATTCTCTTCCTCTATTTGATAGAATTCACACACCATAATAACAAAATTAACAAAATTCACCCCCTTGTTAAATTCATTCCCTCTACTTGATAGAATTCACATGCCATATTAACAGAATTCACACTATACAAATATACGAAATAAAAAATTCACAAAAACAGAATTCACCACCTCGTTGAATTCACTCCCTCGTTTAATTCACTCCCTCTATTTGATAGAATTCACAACCCCTGTTCACCACAATTAATACAAACCATTCTGAAAAAAAACAGCCAAATCCACAAACACTTTAACACCAAAAATAACCAAATCAATTAATCCTCAATCAATTCAACTCGATATCAATTCAACTCAATACAATTCAACTAAATCCAAATGAAAACTTATTTCTCAATATCCACTCAAATCAAAGCCTGTTATGAAATCCTGGCAGTATTTAATTGATAGCCTCCTTACTACTCCTCCTGTTATGAGATCCTCTCTTTCCACACCTAGCACATTTAATGGCTCTGACCTTCTCCCCAAAAGATCGTATCTTCTTCTTCTTATTTCTCCCTGGTGGCTTTCTAGAAATAGGAGGCAATATCACAGCATCACCGGCAACTTCAGGTTTCCACAGCGTAGGAACAGGCATAATAGGTCTAGAATATGCCTCCCGATAACATTCCACGTGGAAGTAACGTTCAACACATGCGTTCAATGACTTCCCGCTCTTTTTAATTGCACAAACTGCATGCATACAAGGTACACCATTCAATTGCCATTGCGTACAAGTGCAACTATGCCTCCCTATATCCACCTTGACAGATGGATTGCATAAAACTTCAAGCACATCTGGTGAAGAAAATTTTACTTCCCAGGCCTTGGACTCCTGAAAAGCAATTGCCAAAGCTTCATCCATTGTGGGACAAAGCACCTGACGCCACTTCGCTGCAGTTTGTTTCCTACAACACATCTGTTCCATAAGCTTGATCCGTACTCGATCAACCAGTTGTGTGATCGGTAAGTGCCTCTCCTTCTCTATCCAAGAATTGAAGCACTCAGCCAAATTAGACCACATCTCTCCATAGCGCTGTCCCGGGAAAAAAGCATTAGTCCAATGTTCATAAGGCAAATCAGCTAGGAAATTCGTAATCCTTGCTTCCTCACCTGCTTTCTTTAACCTAGCTATTTCTTCATTAAACTTCATCTCATTTGGTGCATAAGCACATAAACTGAACAGACCAATCACGCGCTCTTTATACTTGTTCCTTCCACCTGTCAATCGACCATGAAGTTTGTTCTTCAAATGGTAAAGACAATACCCATGAAATCCTGAAGGGAAAACCTTAGGAACTGCAGCTTTTATTCCAGCATTCCTGTCAGAAACAAAGACAATGCTTCTCGTATCTCCATCCAAAATACCACGCAACTTCTTCATAAACCACAATCAATTCTCATTGCTCTCCGAATCAGCCACACCAATACACAATGGAAACAGTCTTGAAAAAAAAAAGTGGATTGGTACAACTCTCACACAAAATATTCAAAAATAATTATAATTCATAACTCACACATAATTCACAATCCAAAAATAATTCACCACACAAAAATACTTTACAAAATTGTACCTTTATCACCATCCTTCGCACTCGCAGAAAGCAATGATCCTTTGAAGTTTCCCTTCAAAAATGTTCCGTCGACAAACAAAAGGGGCCTCAAATGTTTAAAACCAGAAATACATGCACTGAATGCGACAAACAATCTCTGAAATCGATTCTTCTCAGTATCTACCTCTATTTCAAACACGCTTTCAGGATCAGAATTCCTAACAGCCTCACGATACCACCGTAATTCATCAAAGGATGCATCATAATCCCCAAAGGCTTCAGACCTCCCCTTCTCAACACCCTTCCAAGCTCGTTTATATGGAACATCCACCCCATACAAACCCTTCAGTGAACTAACTACATCAACCGGACGTTTCTGCGGTGTGGTTCGAATATCAGCACTCATTAATCTTCCAATCATACTAGACGAAGCCCGCGAATGCTTTGTGGTAAGGACAGAAGCACCACACGAGTGGATATCATAAAAACTACGTATATAAAAATAAGTGCTGACCTTGTCCAACCTCGCATGCACTCTCCACTTACAATCTGCATCCTTACAAAATGCAGTCACCCTATCCTTTTCATTCTTTGCAAAACTATAATCAAAACCATAAAATATTGCAAACTTTGCCAATTTATCACGAAACTCAACTGCACCACCCTCAAACTTCTGGTTAACTTCTTTGATATAATGACGCCAACCGTCAGACAGTAATGCATGATCCCGATGCTGACAAAATGTGGGTAGTAAGTCTCTTTCTTTCTCAACATCCAACCTCCATTCCGAACGAATCACACCTAAACCTTTCCTTTTCGAACTGCTGCAACTTCCAACATCAGTACACAAACCATCACTGCTTCCACTAACTCCACTAGCCACAACATCACCCAAACAACTAACACCTGGGGCTTTCCCTTTTAAACTGGTGAAAATACTACCATAACTGCCACTGCCACTACCACCACCACAAAGTCCAACAGACCCAACATCAGTAGTCAAACAACTAACAGCTGACCCTTTCCCTTTTGAACTGGTGAAAATACTACCATAACTGTCACTACTACCACCACAAAGTCCAACAGACCCAACATCAGTAGTCAAACAACTACTCTCACAACGATTAACTCCAATAGCCACAACATCACTCCCAAAACAACCATTACTGCCACCAGAAATTAAAACTGTAACGTCAATTACTTCAACACCATAACAACCAGCTAAAGAAAACATTACCTCCAAATCATCATCATTCTCCAAAACACAGCCATCATAATCCCGCAGATTATAAAAAAGTCTCACTGAATCGAATCTCAACCCACTAAACTTGAAGCACAATTTGTCGACCAAATCCATGTACGACGTGAAAGACCGGCAACACTTTATTGGAACAGTACGCAAACCGCATTTACACATCAAGATGACTGAATTCTCGGAAATCACACCCTATCACAACAAAAAAATGGGGAAAAAAAAATGAAACTCATAAATCACAAAAACTACACAATTCACAAACCAAAAATAACAATTCACACCCCCTCCCGTGCACATACTCCCCACCATAACACACAATTCAAAATTAAAACAACATTCACACCAACTGCATGACACAATTCACACCAAACGGGAAATGTTAAAACATATTGCAAACTAGCCTATAACACAATTCACAATACTATAACGAACAATTCACATCACCTATTATCCACAACTCGCACCAACTGTTTACTCATTCTGGCTTAAATTCACACCAAACGGTAACTGATAATACATAATACACAACCACCATCCCCTATAACACACAATTCACAAGACTATAACGAGAACATCAAATAATCCAGCTTAACGTCAAACCAGAACTCACACCGACTATTAACAAAAACTCATTCTGTTCACATCACCTATTATCCACAACTCGCACCAATTGTTTACTCATTCTGGATTAAATTCACACCAAACGGTAACTGATAATACATAATACACAACTACCATCCCCTATAACACACAATTCACAAGACTATAACAAGAACATCAAATAATCCAGCTTAACGTCAAACCAGAACTCACACCGACTATTAACAAAAACTCATTCTAGCTTAAATTAACGCCGTTAACCAAATCTCATTCTTCTTTCCCTTAAATACTAACGAGAAAGCCAAACAATCAAAAAAACAATCACCATTGCTTACAATTTATTGATTCAGCATCTCAGTTATTATAATTTACTCACCATTGCTTCCGACTGTAAAATATTCTGTTCAATCACCGTTACAATCACCTTCGATCAACTCCTCTCGCTGGAATCCTGCAATCCTCTCTCCTCATTGCCAGCCGTCCTCGTAAGTGATCGACTCATGCGCCGATCGAGTTATAAACGAAGAAAAAGACGCAAACAATTAAAACGATAGGAAAAGGGGTAAAATAGTAAAACAACCCCTAGAAAGGGGTTGCACGGAATACAAATTACAAAAGGGGGTTCGGAAGGAGCCCAATTTAAAAAATAGGGCCGGCCGGTAATTTCCTGAAATAAAATTGTCTTATTTGGATTGGGCTCTGTTCAAATGTTCTGAACAGGACCCACTAGGTATGGACTTGTCCCAATGGGTGCTACTCAAAAGATTGGATCTCAAGTCCTTAGACATAGGATTATTTTTAAATTTAGGAATTTATTGTTCTTACATATAGGGGTTTGATGCCGTCAATTCTTGCCCTTTAATTTTTATAACAATTTTAAAGATCATAAAAAAAGATTTCCGTTCAAAAAAAAAGTACACCAAAGAGGAAAATTCAAAGGACTTCATACTGATCCGATCCTTTCACAGTATTCCCCTATTGATGCAGAGAACCCAAATGTAACCAACTCTGGCAAGTGGTTGGATTGTGATTTTGTGAGAACCCACATTAATCCTACATCGGGAATAACTTGAAAATGAATGTGGTACATAAGGAAACGCGAGCAGTTACTGTATAATCTGAGGTTAAATTTTTGAGTCTCGTGGTTAGGCTAAAGGGTAAGTAGGTCAGTGAGCGTGGATCGTTACAGTTATTGTTTTCATGATTTGTGCAGCAATTAATTAAGCTTCCATTTGGTAAACATTACCAGCTAAATAGATGTTTGGAGGAGTAACTGATTTTTACTATTTGATGGTGATGATGATGATAGTAGCACATTGGAAGAATGTATCCGTGTGCATTACTCCATTACCAAATTCTCCACTACCGCCTCTCGTAGGAGTCTGGGCGTGTCGCGTGTCCAAGCTGCTCTTGGACTAGCAAGCCTTGCCATACTTTTCAAAATTACTATCATCATTGCTAGAGTTTCAATTTTCTTCGATGGCTGCCACTAGGCTGACTCTTAAGCAGTCAACTAACAACTCTCTCTCTCTCTCTCTCTCTCTCTCTCTTAAGCAGTGAACTAACAACTCTCTCTCTCTCTCTCTCTCTCTCTCTCTCTCGCAAGTGTTCAAAGTCTTTGTTAATTGAGAGTCTTTGTTTATTTGAAGTCTTGTGATAAAGCATGCATATCTGGGATCGAATATAGAGAGGCATTTTTGAAACGGAAATTTTTTTTTATTGATCTTGAAATTGTTGCAAGACTAATATGAGCAAAAAAATAGTACTTCCTCCATTTCTAAATGAGAGTTCCTCTTTGGAATTTCAACTTTTTTAGGGGATATGTAATCATTATACCTATTTTCCACCATTACCCCTCTATTTTACATATTTTGCACCATTTGCATTTTGCATTCAAATAAGAGGGACACTTTTGGAATTTTCTCAAACTTTCATTTCTATTTTTGAAAAAGGACAATTATTTTGGAACATCCCAAAATGGAATAAGAGACTCTCAATTTGAAACGGATGGAGTATTATGTTAAAAGAACAATTATCTACCCAAATTGAGGTCCAAATCTACGATTGACAAGAAACCAATTAAGGACACCCATTTGAGCAGAAGCCCAAACACCCTATATGAGTGTGTAATAATACTTGAATCAGTACAAATTTGGCATAGTTAGTGTCAAAAGGATGCCATGTGTTCGCATCTTCCACGCAAAACAACATTATGTGTCTATGTAAATTAACTGGAAGACACAGTGCTTAAACTTATACTCCAACAAGTTAGAAAAACAAGAAGGTAGTAGTAAGTAGACCATGTTTCAAAAGTTGTTTTATACCCGTTTTTGGCACCGCGGATCGGACTAACCATGAAAGGCCATTTAATTAATTCTTTGATTAAATTGGGCCGAGGCTATATAATTGATTGGTTGTCAAGTGTATTGGGCCATGGGTTTTCTGTTACATTTGCGCCCATGAAAGAACGCAGCCCACGGTTTTGGGGAAGGAAGCCCGCGATTTGGCCCATGAAGAAAATGTTGATTTGGCCCAGGAGATGAGGCCCGCAGTTGTAGGGAATTGTTTGTTTCCTGATGGTAGTTATTTTCTTTCAATTCAAAGGCGGTCAATTGGCCACATGTTAAGATATCACAAAAAGAGAAAGCGGGGAGTTACTTGTCATGTCACCATGATCTTCCAAACTGCTGAAAACTACCCATGATCTGGCATGCATGAAAGAAGGAGCATTATGGGACACATGTCGACCTGTGGAGCAAAGCAAAATTTGGATTCAGGCCTGAATCAGCTGACTGCTATGTCTATAAATACAAATTCTCAATATGAAAAAAAAGGTCCAACATCAATTAAAGCCCAGCGCTTTAAAAACTTTCCTATTTTTAGCAAAGTAGACATATCCGAGTACCTCGTACTCAACCCCATTCAACTTACTTCTTCAAGTATTTTGGATTTTATTTTACTTTTATTTGTACTCAAATTTTATTATCATGGTGTAATAAAGTCTACGTTTTACATTCACTTTCCTATACCACCAAGAAATTTTAAGTTCACAACTATATGGCAAACCACGAACCTCCTTGTATTCATTACCCTTTGGGTCACACGCAATCGCCTTACAAGTTAAAAGTCACGATTCACGGCAATAGTCATCCGAAGTTAGGCGCTACAAGTCTTGGCACGCCCGCACTCAACCAACCAACGCCTACAAACGCATCTTCGCCATACTCGACGTACGTGTGTCAAAAACAAGAATTTCCAAGAGTCTATTGTGAGTTTAATTTCCTGGTGAATAACAGAGAACTACTGAGTATGATGTCTGGAGGAAATCAAACTGAGATGTACTTGGCAAAACCAATAGATCGAAAACGTATTCCAACATAAGCTAATTTACATAAGTAGAACAGTTAGCGCCATCTGGGGAATACTCATCCCCTCTAGAGGACTGCTTGTCTGCTTCAATGATTTAGCTGAGTGCAATTTTGTTTACCCTCCTCAAAAGATCGAGGATGAACTATACCTTCTCTCTTATTGGTTGAAATGGTATAGGTCTCCCCCCGCAATACACCTTTTGGTAAGTATAACATCACTTTGTAGTGAGATTCACATCATTTCAATCAATAGGAACGAGGGTAATGTTCACCCTCTTAAGTAGAGGGTGAACAAAACTAAATTCAATTTCGATTTAGCTAAACAAAGACTAAACCCAAGCGTTCCATGTCTTATTGATTTTAGAAATATTATTTATTTTCATTAAGTTTTAGATTCAGAGCCTTAGTACTATTTTCTAATTGTGTGATTCTCAAATTAATATAAATGTGATACGAAATTAAATAATCCTCTTTATATTAGCACTTTTATAAAATCAAAAATTCCTAGTTTGAACCGTCAATTAATACCCACTAATAAACTGAATCATTTAAGTTGAAGCTAGAAAACTATTTTATCGTGCTTTGTTAACCTTATGTTAATTTTATTTTAGAATTTACTCGATTTTACATTTTACTAACCTCATTAAGAGCCCTTTTTAAAATTTTGCCTAGGGCCTTGAAACAGGACTGGGGCCTATATTTGCCAAGTATTCATGTGGATTATTTGGCCAAACTAGGCCTAGATAAATAGAAGGAAAAAATGAATGAAACCATGGTTTGAAATCCAAGGGCTGAAATGTACCTTGATGAGTGTTCTCTGATATCACAAAGCATCATGTTCTTCCAAACTCTCTTACAGTTTTGGCGCGGTAATATTTGCACCCGTCAGAAAAAAAATCAAATCAGAATCTAAGGTCATTAGATATTGCTTGCTTTCATTCTGGAGAAATCGCGAAACGTGTTTAGGAAACTGTTTTCGAAAACTGTTTCAGACAAAAATTAGGAAAACAATTCACTTTCGGGCAAAAACCAACAACTCAGAAACTATTTCACACCAGAATGAGTCCTAAAGATCTCACGGCCGGCCTTGACACTAATAGAAGTTTCAAGTAAGAAAGTTCACCAATTGTGTCCTAGTCAAAGTATGCCATGAGAAACAGGACTAGCTAGATAAATAGAAAAAATTGAATGAAACCATGGTTTGAAAATTGAAATCCATGGGCTGAAATGTACCTGGATGAGTTCTTTGATATCACAAGAATAATTTGCGGTTTGAATCATCTTCGTAGGTTCTGTAATAGGTCCCACAAAAATCAAAAAATGAATAATGTGGTAGCTAGGTGTTATGCAAACGAAACAAGGCCACAAACTGAGGTAGGGGATTGTGTTTAAAGTTTGTCGTTTTGTGGTCAGCAGCCCCCCGAGTTTTCGGAGAAATTGAAAAACGTGTTTGGCGAATTATTTCCGAAAAGTGTTTTCATACAAAAATTAGGAAAACAATTCACTTTCCGGCAGACAATATTTGACACAAGAATGACAACGTCGAGTATTTTTGAACTTTTCAATGTCCTTGCATCTGGAAGGACGAAAAACGAAAACCCAAAACTACAACAATACCAAGCAGAAAATACAACATATACAATGCAAATGGAAAAAAATGAAAAACATAACAGTAAACAGAAAATACAACATCCATTGCAAACAAACAAAACAAAAAATACAGAAAAAATACCACCACCTATTCAGGAAAGAAAAGAAAAAACGTAACAACATCAAACAAGATCGACTTAGATTGTACTTGTCAAGGGTGAGAAATTTCCTCCTTTATCAAAGTCTTCGTTGCTACTGTAAAGAGATTTCAGAAGCCTTTCAAAATTTGAAACTCCTACTGTAATTGCATCAATTCTCATGGTGGAACGGTTTATTAAATCAAGCAGTACAAAGATTTTCTATTAAAGATAAAAGGCAAAAGTTACAACGACGGAAGTGCAAGTTAATCCCCAACCTGGAGATTAAAAAGCTAATCTACACAACCTCTAACAAAAGAATCCTGAAATGTTAAATCATCAAAACCAATAGGAAGAAAAATGGACTACTCGTATTCGTATATACTTTTTGAACCAGCTTAATTACATTTTATTCAAAAGTGATGTAGAGGGAGATGAAGCAGTAGAAGATGAGGTGAACTTGGAAGAATCTGTGTTGTAAGTATTGCTTGAATATTGGTTTTGGCTGGTGTCAAAACTGATGGTGGTAGGGTTCAATGGAGGAGGAAAAAAAGATAGTGTGGGCTGTTTTTGTGGCAGGATGGGCAGAGGAGCTTCAAAATTAAGCACATGAATCGCCTGTCTAATTTTAGGCCGGAAATTGTGATCTGGGTGAGCACACCAAAGACCAACAATTAACAATCGTTCCATTTCTTGCTCATCGAAATCTGGGCCCAATTTCGGGTCTGCTGCTTCAAGTGACCTTCCCATTCCGTAGAGGTCCCAAACCCATTCCACCATTCCCATTTGACATTCTGGCACCTTGATATCAAAGGGTTTTCTCCCGCAAGCTATTTCCAACGCCACGACTCCGAAGCTATAGACGTCTGATTCCTTGCTAGCTTTACCTGTTACCACACATTCCGGTGCCAAGTACCCCATGGTCCCTGCCAAAGCAGTTGTTTGGGACCCTTTCTCATGATCGACAAACCTGGCTAACCCGAAATCTCCCAATTTTGCATTGAAATTGGAGTCCAACATCACATTGCTTGATTTTACGTCCCTATGCACTACACATTGCTCCCATTCTTCGTGTAGATAGAGCAATGCCGAGGCCAAACCTTGGGCAATTTTATACCTTGTACCCCATGTCAACAAGCTTTTCCCTTTGAAGAGATGGAAATCTAAGCTACCATTTTCCATGAACTCATAAACAAGGAGTAGCCCTTTCTTTTCGTGGCACCAACCGATGAGTTGCACCAAATTCTTGTGCCTCAACCGGCTAATGATCTTCACTTCTGCTGCGTACTCCTTTATCCCTTGTTTTGACCCCTTCGATATCCTCTTGACAGCAATATAAAAATTCATCTCCCTCAAAAAACCTCTATAAACTCCACCAAATCCTCCCTCTCCAAGCTTTTGTTCCTCCTCAAAGTTATTTGTTGCGTGAGATAATTGACTGTAGGAAAATTTCTTCGGCCCAGCACCAGCCTCGAATTCATTTTCCAAGGACATCTCAATTTCAAACTCATCCTCTTCTTTTGCTCTACGTCTCCTCCACAAGCCAAACCCTACCAAAACAAACCCACCAACAAAAACACCCGAGCCGACAACCGATCCCACCACAGCTCCGAGGGAGATTTTATTCGACCCTGGTTTCACTGGATCAGTAACATTTTTATATCCCGTATCTATTGGAACAGTTTTATTGGTCTCCTTAATTTCCAAACTTGAACTAAATTCCCATGATTTTACAGTATTTTTCTCAAAACTTACACCTGTTGCAGCTGAGAACCCAAATGTTACCCATTCAGGTAAGTATTTCCTCAGATCAATGATAAAATGAATGGTATCTTTAACTCTGGTTGTATTAGTAGAACCAGTAAAAACTACACTTAAATTGTGTGAACTTGAATCATACCTAATCCAAGCCTCATTCTCTACCCCATGAGTTATGTTACAGTACCAAACAGCAGTAACATTTGATGTAAGAGAATTGACATCGATACCCACATGAGTATTCACATTGACCGGGTCCCAACCGTCCCAGTCGAAAACGTTCGCGAACGTATCAAACTCCACAGCAACAAATGGGCTGGTTTTGTTCTTCGTAACCGGGTCAATTGGGAGGCCTATCGCACCACCGGCTGTGAAATTCGACTCTGCTGGAGCGAGAAAGAAGGCGAGCCCATCGGCGAAATACTGACTTCCGGCCGAATCAATCACGAAAACGAAATGGGTACTGAAATCAGTTAAGTTTCCAGTGGAATTATCCCAAAGGTGAAGCGATTCGACATAAGTTGCTTTACCGACTTGGTCCTGCAGATTGGTGTTGCGCTCGTTGGAGGTGACTTGGAGGCCTTGGGATGAGACATAGGCTTCTCCGTATGTTGTTATGTTGACCTTTTGAGCTTGATCGGCTATGTTTGTGAGGTTGAAGGTGAGTGAATCTGTTTGAGGAAATAGAATGCAGAAGAAGAACATGGAGAGAGAATATAGCAGGATTTGGAAATTGAAGAGAGCCATTGTTGGAGGTGGGAATTGTGAGTTTGGGTTGTGGATTAATATAAAGAGTGTCTTTTTCACATAGCCTCCGTTAACATCCTATTCGAGAAGCTGTTCAATCTCGCGCGTCCATTTCGATTTTGGATAATCCAAATTTTAATAAAAAAATTTCAGATAAAAGTTAATCACAATTTATTATTACCGATCATAATTAGTTTTCAATCTGAATCGTTTAAAAACACTTTGAATGGTTGCGATTGAGCTCCGTAACTTCTTCTTTACAGAACTGTTGTAATGAAGATTTTCTCTAATACTGTATAAAGAAAATGGGCAAAGAAAATAGGCTATGTTAGGGACAAAAAAAATGAGCAAAAAAAAGACCATTAAAGTGTATATGAACAATTTAGATTCACTAGTAAATCTAAGTTGTTCATATACACTTTAAGAATTATTTTTTTTTGCCCATTTATTTTGCACTTAGCATTTCTCCTATATAAATAACTGAAGAATTATCCACGGTTCTTTTGATTGGACTCAGTCCAGTCCAGTACCACATTTGATTTCGGAATTGGCAAAATCAACTGTCCGCCCTTAGGGCTGATTATAAGTGGGCCCGGCAGCTTTAAAATTTTGTGTCCACTGAAAATGTGGCAGGTAAAAGGTACATAGATTGTATGAATAAAAATAACGAAAATAACCCCTCCGCTCCCTTTAATGACAAAACTAGCATGCTCGGACTTCCACCAAATGACAACCACTTTTTTCAAAGCAACTTTTCCTTTTTTTCTTTTGTAAATAAGGTCCCATTTTCACTAATAAAAAATATTAAAAATTTAACACATTTTATCATCTTCTTTTAACTAATACGTAGAAAAAAAATTTCAACGTCTTACCATCTCATTTCCATAAACAAAAAATTTGTCAACAAACATTGTTTTTTGCTACGGTAACTCTTTTTTTTTTAATAGCAAAAAAATTCCATTAATCTTTAAATTGTTACAAGACTAATAGGAGTAAGGAAATAGCATCATGCTCAAGGAACAATCATCTGCCCTATCCGAGACCCAAAATCTAGCTCAATCCGAGATCCAAAACCTAAGATTGGCAAGAAGCCAATCAAGGACACCCTTTGAGCCAAGCCCAAACACCTCTATGAGTCTACAAAACCCATGCTACAGTAACTATTACTCATAATCTATCAACAACTTATTCATTACGGAAAACAACTTGACATTCTCAATAACTTATTCACTACCAGAAACACCTAACAACTTCTCGACCACAAATAAAAATTTACAAATTTTTCACTACCAAAAACACCCCGGTATTCCGCCAAGGAGTTTTTTGGTTTCTTGTGTTTTTTGCGTTTTGATCTTCTTCAAATTTTTTTCCCGTTTTTTGTTAATTTTGCAACAAAATTTTGTAAATTATTAATTTGTCTCGATAAAAAAAATCAGAAAAATGAATTTATTTTATTTTTATTTTTTGTTAAATCCAAGATAAAGCCCAATCCTAGCCGTTCATTAAATATACATTTTTTTAAAGATTCCCGCGAAAAATCATCTTAATCCGATACCTATAGATACAGTCAGAAATCTGAATAAAAAGTTGGATTATTAGATTGAGCACCTATAAGTATCGGATTGATTTGATTTTTCATGGAAACCATTGAAAAAATATTTTTACATTTAATAAACAGATCGGATCATTTGTGTCGGATCCGTGATAGACCCCACGATAAAATCTATACATAAATGTCTGTGTAGTTAGTAGCATTGTTTGGTAAAATAACTTTATTTCGAAAGTCGAAAAAAAATATTCACACCGAAGCTCTGGAAAGAAAATTAATGAACCATTGGTATTGGAGTAGTTAAAAAGGAGGTGCATCTAATGGGGGAAAATGGTAATGGTGTGAATTTGCCTTAACAACTCACATCATTCAATCACATGTGAGGAAAAGGCTGGCAAATGGCAATGCTTTGAAATTGGGCGGAAGTACAGCCCTTTTTGGGCGCGTGCAGGACACCATTATCAGCCCACTAAGCTGGCTGACTATAGAGGAACCGTTCCTAATTAGGATGTGAAATGATTATAGAGGAACCGTTCTAATGATTTTAGAGGAACCGTTCTTAATTAGGATGCGAAATGATTATAGAGGAACCGTTCTTAATTAGGATGTGAAATGATTGATTAGTCATTGTGTGCTTATTCACATGCAAAAACGTTTCTTTGCCTGGTCCTTTCTAGGCAACTGTTCGAAAACTTTGTTGACTAGCAGACAGGGAATGTGGCTCCCATCCTTGACTTTCGCCTCAGCCTCCAGAGAAGACTTTAGCCTCCTTTGAACTCATGCAATCAATCAATCTTGTGCCCGGCCCTCTTGAATTGGGTCTCTTTTTCTTCTGTTCGACTTTGATCTGCTAATTTTTGATGGAGCGATAATTACTATAGCTTTTTGGTCCTTTCTAAAATCCGTCGCGAATATAGAGTTTCTATGATCACCTTTAAGAGAGGGTTGTTATACCCAGTAGCCCCCTCTTCCACCTCTTTTAGCTTACCAAAAAAAACAAGCAATCAATCAATGTGCTTATCGGAATGATCAGTCATTGCATGCTTTTCATTCAAAAGGATTTCCTTAATTCGAGATGTTCCAAGTTTCCTTTTGTGCCAGTGTGACATGTATAGGTGGCCATTTTGCCTTGGTCAGCTAAAAAGTCTTGCTCGTCCGCTCAAAACACACACACATACTCTCTCTCTCTCTCTCTCTCTCTCTCTCTCTCTCTGGAGATGGAGTCGAGAAGTTTATTCATCTTTTTGGTTGGTTTTAAAGAAATCGTCAGAAATTAAGGTTATGATATGCCTTAATTACACAGAGGTAAACAGATGTTGGACATGTTAAGTAGTGTATTTTTCCCAAGCATTAGAAGAACACATAATCAGTCAAAATAGTCGCACGGCGATGTCCCAAAACCACCCAAATAATTTTTCGCAACTTCCCCGATTGGTTGAATAAGTCTTTCCGTACTTTTCGACCGACATAATTGTCTCTTCCAAGTGGATCAAGGAGAGTAGTAATGCACACAACCACCTCACCCACCTTCACAGAATCACAGTACTGCTTGGCTTCGATGGCCAAAGTGTTAGGTTCTCTCTCTCTCCAACGCAAGTGTTCAAAGTCTTTGTTTAACTTGAGAGTCTTTGTTTACTATAGTCTTTTGATAAAGCGTGAATATCTGTGTCAATATATGATATGATATATTTTCACATCTTCCACACAAAACAAATGAAAGATAGATGGAGTGCTTGAACTAACAAAAACCAAGAAGTTAGACAAACAAGGGTATAATTAATTAAGTAAAACATGTATAATAAAGTACTCTATTGTTCCTAACTACGGGTATGATTTCTGGAGGAAATCAAAGTGATATACTAGTACTTTAGCAAAATGACTAGGAAACCTATTATTGCAACATAAGCTAATATACACACAACTTGAACATCACAATCTGGGGAATACTCATCCGCTCTAAAGGACTATCTAGCTAATTAAACAAGACTAAATTAGTTGTCAAGACTAAATGTTGAAAAGAAAAAGAAACTGCCGCGAAGAATTACTATTGGCTGCAAAGAATTACTCAGAATTATCCTTGGCTGCAAGAAAATTGTAATGCCCCGATTTTTCGGGAGCAAATTTTGCTAAATAAATATAATTTTTCAAAATAGAGGTTTAACTATTACAATCCCAAGATAGATTTACTGATTCAAAATACATCAACTTCAGAACCGACTCTAGTCTTGATACATATCCCAAGCATACTCAATCTTCGCCCATGGTATTCCTCTTGTGTCCAACTGCTTTTCCATTAAATCATGCACCCTCTAGCAAATTGATCGCCGAAGCAACCGATTTACCAGGATACAGACGTATCCGTGAGTGATAAATCACCCAGTAAAATAATTCAACCCAACTACCCCTCTTACTTTACAGCTAGCAAGCAAACAATATAACAAAGATTTTTCACATAAGCCGGTTTATTACTAACCATTAACCCTATGTGAAATCTAAGATCTCATCCACGAGATCCTTTCTTCCCATATCCACTAACTATGACCGTGTCATGGGAAAATCCCCTCTTACTTGTCCTGCACACGGGGTCCTAAATGAATACACCTAAATCATGTACTTAGTATGAATTCATTTAAAACCATAACAAAGGGCACGATTACCCTTAGGAACTTTCCATGGCGTACCATACGTTAGGGTCGCCACCATTCCTAAGACACTAACTATGACCGTGTCATGGGACAATCCCGCTTTGCTGGCCCTGCAAGGGCATGATTACCCTTTGAAACTTTCCATGGCGTACCATAAGTTAGAGTCACCACAATAACATCACCGGGCCCCGCAGGTAACCCATTTCAATACAGGGCCCAACTTGTAACCCTTGCCATCGCTGTGGCCCAAATCATAATTCACAATCTCACAACTCCAACACTTTATCCTTTTTCTCATTAACTTAGCATTGTCTGTATGAAATCTATTTGCATACCACCCCATGTCTTTAGGGTCCAATCTAGCACATAGATCAAGAATCAGAGCAATCTATATAATTGATCAAAATGATTATTGAAACAAATAACCATAATAAATTTAATAAATGATTATTTAGGAAATAGAGAGATTAATAACCATAATAAATACAAAAATAGACAGTAATATTAGAATAAGTAGCATGGTCCTAAGAGTAGTCTTATGGTCCTACGCAACATGTTCGAGTATCAAAAAGTGGATCCAGAGGGTCGCGAGATTATTTTAAATAAAGGTATGTCCGTAACAAAATAATTAGGAAATAAAAAATTTTATAAATAAAAAATTCTCATTAACTTAGCATCGTCTGTATGAAATCTAATCGCATACCACCGCATGTCTTTAGGGTCCAATCTAGCACATAGATCAAGAATCAGAGCAATATATATAATTGATCAAAATGATTATTGAAACAAATAACCATAATAAATTTAATAAATGATTATTTAGGAAATAGAGAGATTAATAACCATAATAAATACAAAAATAGAAAGTAATATTAGAATAAGTAGCATGGTCCTAAAAGTAGTCT
This sequence comes from Rhododendron mucronatum var. ripense, assembly GCA_019656295.1. Lineage (NCBI taxonomy): Eukaryota > Viridiplantae > Streptophyta > Magnoliopsida > Ericales > Ericaceae > Rhododendron > Rhododendron mucronatum. Next base: position 714,072 of record BPLT01000086.1, read on the forward strand.
TATGGTCCTACGCAACATGTTCGAGTATCAAAAAGTGGATCCAGAGGGTCGCGAGATTATTTTAAATAAAGGTATGTCCGTAACAAAATAATTAGGAAATAAATAATTTTATAATTAAAAAAATGGGTTGAGGTTAACGAGGTTGTATCTTAGGAACGTAGGGAGTCTAAGAAAAATTATTCGGCATCAATAACATGGTATAAAAGGTCGTAAGGATTTAATTTTCATATGTTAACTTTGAATGAAAACAAGTAAAATTTTAATAAATAGATATAAAAATAAGAATAAAATATGATTTTAACAAGATATGATGTTCAAAGTGTGAGGAGTTTAGGAAAAATAGTTTGGGTGTCAAGAATGGTGTTCGAAGGGTCGCAAAATGGTTTCGATCCATTTTTTTGTCAAAATCAAATTTTATCAAAACCGAACGGGGTTCGCGTCTAGAAGGTCTGGCCGCAAGGTTGGACCAGTCAACCTTGCGGTGGATCAGTTTGCCACGAAGTCAGGCCTGGTTCTTGCGGCTGCAAGGTTGCATGCTGGATTCGAAATTTTTTTGTTTCTCTTCAGTTTTGATGCATGGGACCCTATGGGACTACGGGTTAGGCCTAAAAACACTTAATATACTTGGAAGGGAGTTGGATAGGATTATAATACCTCGAATTGGATTGGATTGATTCAAAAACGAATTTGGAGTTTTGGAGAAGATGAGTTTTGGAGAAGATGACTTCGGAATTTGGCTATGAGGGAACCTTGGGGCCAAATTGAACGTTGTTCGGTGATATTGCTAGGGGTTGTAAGAAGTGTTTGGAATGTGGTCTGTCGTTTTTGCACCAAAAATATAATTTATAAAACCAAGGAATTAAGTAGTATTCCGAAGAATAGCGGTCAAGTCCAGGATCGTCCGCAGGGAGTGAAAAGCTGAGTTGCAATAGTTTCAATTAATTTCTAATTTAATTCGGAAAGTAGGGAGAAGTTGGATTTTGATTTGGATTTGTTTAAACTAAAATTAAACTAGAAAGCAAATTAAATGAGTTGTAAACTGATGAGAGAAAGGACTAGGGTTTCCGATTCAGTCTCCCCTTGTAACGCAATTATTTCGAAACCTAGGGTTCACATTCAACATTCAACCAGACCACCGTAGGGTAGCAATTCCTATCGATAGTTCCCAAAAAATACAATCAAGATTCGTACTCCGTATAGGCTATCTCAACACGGCACGGGTCGTCTCATTGGATTTAACCACGGCACGACCCGTCTCACGTCGTATAGTCTATCTCAAAGTCTATCTCGGAACATTCAAAACCATTGTATGACAGTGCTTGAAACCATGGATACAAACACATTCGAATATTGGAAAAATATAAAACTTCATAAAAAGTTATGAATCGATCAAGTCACACAATCAAGTTGAATATAAAACCCTAGAAATCTAATAACTACGCTACTTGGAGGGACCTCCTCATTACCCTAGCCAAATAGTTTAGCCGCTCATGGAGTGAGAACAAATAATCGTGAAACAAATAAACTCCATTGAACAATAAACTAAAAGCTTCGCAGAGAATAAAAAGATTAAACCCTAAAACTGCCCTGGCCGAAGCTTGATGAACAGCCGCACGATTCAAGTGCTTTCTGTATGCGTGAGAAAAGATAACCAATGGCAGCCCCTCGTTCACTGTTTTTGCGTGGGAGAAAAGTATCCAATGGCAGCCCCCTTTTGTTTCTGCCGAGAGAAGGATATCGCCGCCACCGTTCTCTGTTTTTGCGTTATATAATATGATGGCCGCCTCTTTCTCTCTCGTGGGAATAATATATTATGGCAGCCCCGTTCTCGGTTTATGTCGTCCGAAGCTCTCCCCGAAACCCTTTTTCTCTTTCTTTTATAATATAGCCCGTAGTCGGTTCCCACCGTAGGTTGCTAAATTACAATTCCATGTTGCCGTTCTAGTGGGATTTGATCCAATAAATTTCCTTCGTGCGTGCAACACATGGCTGGAATTTGATGCACCTTTCTCCCGAAATAAAGTCCGACTTTGCGTTTAAACTCCAAATATTATTCTTTGGCTCCGATAGTCCTGAAACATAATTAACAAGTATCAAACCCCAAGTAACGCGCTAAATGGACATAACAAGCCTAAGTTAGGGGGCGTAAATAGGCATATTTACGCACCTATCAGAATGGTTAATTTGGGTTTCGGTTGGTTTTAGAACACAAATCCACTTTTCTCTCTCTTTCTATCTCTCTCAAAACTCCATGAATTGGAGCTTCGAATTCTTGAAATTTTCTCTTCTATTCTGACTCAGTAGTGTGTGGGAAGATGGTGGCGTGCTCGTGGGTCAAATTGGTAGGGTATTTATAGGAGAATTTTGAATAAGGTGATAAGATGGCATTTAATGGACGTTAGGTTCATGGTACTTGGCATGGACGAATTGGAACTGTTTTTGGGGCTAGAGAGGAGCCAAGAAATGGATATGAACGTATTGAATTTCAGATCATGCTTGGTGATCATGAAGAAATTTTTGGTTTGGGGCAAGGCGGATGAATTTTGTTTTTCTTGAAGAGAAAGGAAATGGGGAAGTAATGATATAGAGAGATTGAGCTGTGGGAGGGAGAGAGAGGGACATTGCAGGAGAGTGAGGGAGATGAGAGTGTGTGCATGAATGCACGAAAAAAAAAAAAAAAGAGAAGAATGCATGCATGTTTGTGAAAAAAGAAAAAAGGAAAAAAAACTGAAATGATCCTTGTAGTTTAGTATTTGTGTGTCAACTTGGTCCCTACAGTTTGAATTGGCTCAATTTACACTCTGTAGTTTTAATTTTGTTTCAACTTGGTCCAATTACTAACTGTCGTTAGACTCCGTTAACCCCAGACACGAATGGGGCCTTTTTCTAGGGTTAAAACTGTAACATGACATTCTCCACTTACCCTAATATACCTCTGAACCAAAACACAGAGCCTCATTGTTCCCTTCTTCATTTTTTTTCACGACTTCCATTCTCCATTTTTTTTCACAACTTCAATTTTCCATTTGTCGCGCCCGGGATTTTACCTTCGACCGAAACGCGTCTCGTTTGCCTTCGGGGGGAAGGAGTAAGAGGGATTAGGGCCTGAATAAATGATCTGATTCCTATAGATTGCGACGCAGTTCTTGAAAAGTAAGGAAAAATAAGGAGTTTTGTGTTCTATAAAAGGAGTTCGGATATTTTTCAAAAATGTTTGAATTTTAGGAAATGAAGTGGCTTTTATTTTCAAAAGGGACCGAACTTTCATCAAGTTACCTACATATCTTCGGGTAAAGGAGAATCAGGTCTAACCATAGTTCGGGCCACAAAAGGGGTTTAGAAAAAAAAAAACTTATCTCCGCCGGGCATAGAGTTTAGGTGTGCCTGGTCACCTTTTAAATATTGGAAGAATAATTCAAGTATTTTAGAAAGAAAAAAAAAAACATGGGCCAGAGAACCCGATTTTAGAAAAAAGTGACTCTGTTTTGCTTTTTAGGAAAAGGCTTTAGGTCTGCGAGGTTCGAGAAGAAAGGGTTCGGTAATTCACTAGGAAAGGGACCCATTTGTGTCTAGGGTTAACGGAGGCTAACAGCAATTAGTAATTGGACCAAGTTACCACAAAATGGAAATTGCAGAGTGTAAATCGAGCCAATTCAAACTGCAAGGACCAAGTTGACATAAACACTGAACTACAGGGACCATTTCGGTTTTTTTTTCAAAAAAGAATAAGTAATTGTATTAAGAAAATAATCCTAATAATATTATTTTTTTAAAAAAATTGGGTCAAAAATCCGGATCCTTACAAAAATACTCCTAGCCGCGAAGAATTACTCTTGGCTGCTAATAATTACTCTTGGCCGCTAAGAATGACTTATGGTCTCGCGATTCTTTACAGCCAAGAGTAATTATTGGCGGCCTAAAGTAATTAATTCTTTGCGGCCAAGAGTAATTCAGTGCGGCCAGGAGTAATTCTTTATGAAATTCTAATCTCAGCCATTGACTTCAATGGTTGAGATGGAGTGTCTTTTTTGTATCTCCGAAATGCTCCCCTCTATATATACATATTCTTCAAATTAGCACATAATCTGAAAAGTTTTGGCATTCTTCTCTCTTTTATTTTTTGAAAATTTTCAGATACATTAATGTACAGTTGTTATGAGTAAATAAACTCACACGGCAATTGTATAATATGTGCAAAAAGTGTGAGTACTTTACTGAAAGGAGAAGAATGAGCTTAAATCATTGGATCAAAGTAATCATCCATTGCAATAACTTGTCTTTTGTTAAGTATGGATGGGCCATACACCCTTGTATTATGAACTATAGAAAATTAAGTTGAATAAAAAAATTAACTCTAATGCGGAAGCATTGTGCACATGTATTTTTTCGTTAGCTTTCAACTCTCAACCCGAAGAACGGGAAGATGAAGCTATGACTTTGAATCAAGATGCAAAAAAAATTAATACACTTGTTACTACCAACATATTACAATAAATCAAATATATAATTAATCAATTTTTTTCCTCAATCACTCAACCAACTAAGCAATTAGCAATCTAAATACATTTCAAAAAATTGCGTGTAAGAGAGAAATTAAGCAATTTTAGATTCAAAATTAGAATCCATTTTAGAATTAAGGGAAAAGAGAGATTGCCCTAGATCACGGTAATCGTTTTTTATTGATAACTGTTAGGAAAGTAAGGAAAATTTGAAAATAAGGAATCAGAATAAGATTATAAAACATCAATTTTAGTTTTTCTTTCATCTTTCTTTCAAATATTCATTCTTTTCAAATATATTTCTAGTCTTACTATCCGTAAATCTCAGCCATAGAAAAAAATATGTACAAATCCGAAAGTCCAAAATATGAAGAATTCAAAAACCGTCGTTCCATATTATATAGATTCTTTTTCATACACAAGATCATATTTTTTTCTACTATAACCACATAATTGGATAGATATGAATCAATTTAACCTACACAATCTAAAATGGTTAAGTTCGAATTTCAAGTTTCAAGAGTTTATGCAATAGATGTTTAAATTGAAAGCGAAATTTTTAACTAGTATCATATTTTGATCAATAACTTGGGTAAACTGAATCCTAATAGAGTTTGGATATTTTTTCTTCTTGAGACAGTTGAGACTAGAGGTGGCAAACGGGCGGGTCTGGACGGATTTGGACAGATTGAAACTGGTCGTGGGTCAAATATGGGCAGGTCAAATGTGGGTCAAAAAATGAACGGGTTAAAACGGGTCGGATTGAATATGGGTCAAGCCAAACCCTACCCTACCCGACCCGCCCCCCCCCCCCCCCCCCCCCCCCCCTTTTTTTTTTCTCCTTTTTTCTTTCCCCCCGTCCTCCCCTTCTGATTTGTCTCATCAGGGGGATTTAGAAAAGAAAAAATTTATGATTAAAATCATTTTTTTCATTCAATTTCCAAACAATAACATAACTTCGACGACAAGTCAGAGGCCGCATCAGAGAATTATCTGAAAGGCAATGATTGCACCGATTGTACAGTTTCAATCTTCATTGCGTTCGCCGAAGCCACCGCTTATATTTGGATTAAAAAGTCAAATGACTTTTTTTTTTGTTTCTATTCATATTTTTTTTTGTATTTGTTTGTTTTGTGACAAACATTTTATCCCTATTAGTTCGTCTCTACGAGAGAATCGAAAAAGTAAGATGGATGCGAGAATATATTGTTTTACGCCATTGGGATACTGATATGTTAAGATGGATGTGAGATTACATGTTTGTTGGATGGCACGAGTTTCTACAGAAGAGATCGAAGTTTGCTAAATATAGGTCCAAAGGCCAGGAACATGAACAGAAACGGCAAGAAATTATTTACCCGAACATGTAATACTTCGGCGTTCGGCCAAGTCACTTGGCTTATTTTTTTCTCCTTATTCAAATTTTTTTTCATATCACTTGGCTTATCATCAATTTTTTAGAGATTATTGCATTCTCACGACAAGAGGAATCTAAAAAGTAAAAAATTTCGACTGAAATCAAATTTTTTTCGAATAAAGACGAAAATAAGCTAATAAGCCAACTTTTTCGTCTTTATTCAAAAAAAATTTGATTTTGATCAAAAAAATTTACTTTTTAGATTCCTTTTGTCGTGAAGATGCAATAATCCCTAAAAATTGATGATAAGCCAAGTGGTACGAAAAAATTTTGAATAAGAACAAAAAAATAAGCCAAATGAATTATTTGGCCGAATGCCAACCCGAACATGTACTACTTTGAGCTTCTTTTTAAAAGTCAGAGAGAGAGAGAGAGAGAGAGAGAGAGTTTGTAATGGGATCTGAGTGAGAGAGAGAGAGAGAGAGAGAAAGAAGACTGAATTTGGTCCAGGAGGCGATTATGTTCAGGAATGGGTATTATAGGTCTAACCCATATTGAATCCATTTTTAACTCATCTAAACCCATATAAATATGGGTTTATATGGGTTGAACCCATATTAACCCATTAGATAATATGGGTGGGTTGGGTTGGGTTGGGTTATATGTGAGCCGATTTAGGCGGGTTAAGAAATGTGGATTGAGATTGTCACCTCTAGTTGAGACCAGAGGGTATTTAAATTCAATTTCAGCATGTTATGATCCTTATCTTTTGTTTTCTATGATATTGATATCTTACCTTCCACGTTTAAAATCGCTATTGTCTAATCGGATTATAAGCAATAAAATTACAAATATAATTTTTAGGGAGAAATTTAGTTATTAGTCAGTGGGTTAAAACTCCTATGAAAAAACCTTTTGATTGATATATAGTACGTGTATAGATAGGTAAATCTAAATTAAAAAGTCTACCTCACCGCTCTCATTCACTGCTCTCAATCCTCACCATCCAAAAATGTTTTGAATGATTCGGATTTAAAAAAACTCTCCCAAAAAAAGGAGTTTAACTCTTCCGTGAAATAGTTTTTAAAATTCGGACCATTGATTGCCGAGCCGGATGGTGAAACTGAGCGTTACGACTGGGGGAGCGGTGAATCTAAATGAGATTCGGGAACAAATAGAGTTAAAATTTCTTTCAAAAGATAACCCCACTTATCGTAAGATTTTGCTAGTGGTATCACGTACGTGCAATGCAAGGAGAAGTAACACCGAAATCCTTCGTGATAAATTACAACTTAAAATATATCATCAGAATCCTGACGAGTGGCCTCAAAGGGTCAGCTCTCCGGAGGAAAAAGATCTTTCGATCTCATTAAAACATGCATGGTACAGATATATTAGTAAGTTTTATCTTCTTCATATGTCACTACCTAAGTCACACAAAGCACGTGCGGGGGCAAGTGGATAGGTGCATGCGTGAGCGCATCATGAGTGCGTGTGCTATTTTAATTGGGAAAATTTTCACTCACCTTCCCTGAGGTTTTTGAAATTGCTATGTTCTCTCTTGTCACCCTTGTCGGCTAACGTCTATTAACGGAACAAATTGACGCACATTACTGCCCCTCCATTAACCTCCCTTGAGAGACAACTGAGGTGCCTTCATTCACTTACTGATTGAACCCATCGGATGGGCACCGTGGGCTCAACTGGACTTCAGTCCATGAGTAAACTTTGTTGCTGTCAAGCAAAAGCAATGAGGGTGGCATCAAAATGGAAATATAGTTTTTCAATTTCATTTATTTGTCTGTTTCCGCACCTCAGGTCACCCGTATCCAAAAGTGACAGTATCTTCAACCTTGAGCTCCTTCAGAACTCCTATTGAAAGAATATTTCATGTGATAGCACAAAATATAATAAATCTCAATGAAAAAGAAATAAGGGACAACTTCAACTTTTCTTTCATGACGATCCCAAATATCGCGGGATGACTTCACTAAAAAGATTTTATGGAATAAATTTTGAAAATCAAAATCTTGGCATTGATATTCAAATCATGTTCGCTCGTGTCAAAAGATTTTATGCTGTATTCCCGTGTCCTATTACAACATTTTCTCCTATTACATAAGTTCACTTTTCTCAAATAATTCAAAATCTTTCCGACTTTGACTTTTCAAGGACCTAAAACAAAATACAAATTGAGACTCTTTATGAATTCGTACGAACAAAATATAAAGCAAATAGATAAGCTTTCCAAACACAAATATCACTAATCTTAAAAACATGTGAACGTTTACAAGATTTCAAAAGCACCACTTAAAAAGGAGTACTTTTCATGTCCGTAATTTTAGAAGCAAATGTACTAATTATGCCTGCATAATAATTTTCATCAGAAGCCCCTTGATCACATTCAAAGCATTTTGTAGCTTCTACGTTTTTTGTCACTCAATAGATGTCTAACCTACTCCTAAGGGGATGGGAAAGGGGTACCACTAAGTAGCATACGGGTGAGGGAAGCCCAAACGACATCAATCACCACACCAAGCACTCATGCTTCTAACGAGAATCGAACACTCATCTTCCATGTGAAAAATGTGAGAAAGTGTCATTAGACTACAAGCCTGTTAACACAATGCAAAAATAATGTCTTTAACATTCGTCGCTTATAGAATTTAACTTGTTCACACATCAAACAGAAAGCAAAACAAACATTCATTGCATGTATCTCATTATGCATATAAAAGAAAAGGCCCCTAAATCATGATATTCTTTTTTGTTGTATGAGTATGTGCGCCCCAAATAGAAAAGGCTCCTAAAATATGCATATTTTGGAGGACTAAAGCGGCCGTAGCCCAGGGCCGGCACTATTTCTTGCGATAAAGAATTTGTAACATGTGTGATGTTTGCTTGTGTCAAAATGAACTTTTCAAAAATAAGTAATTAATACTAGCCGGCACCCTGCAAATTTTATAAACTTTTTATTGTACATCATAGATGTTTGAATATTTGTGATATTATTAGTAAATAGGTGTTCCATTCGAATAGTTCTTTTTTCTAATGCTTTCCTAATGCTTTCCATTACACGCAATGAAATGAAGAGAATAATAACATCTCACATATTACATAGAACATCAAAGAATATATAAACTCGACCACTACAACTCTGTTCGGTTACCTCTCTTCCATCGCATGCTTCCCAATAAATTTTCTCTACACGTATCATCCATATGTTTATCGAAACTTTTTTCTCATCCAGCTTTCCGTCTTTCCCGAATGGAGAATCGGCTCTGCCCCTGATATGGCGATCTGTTACTCCCAAATTCTGCTGTGCAATCTGTCCATATTCTGCTTTCTCATTCCAGAAACAAAAGCACTAAATTTCAACCTGACAAGCATAGACCAACAATGTCAAAACGTCTACATAACAACATTCCCAGGTGCCTATATCTCATCCCAGGGCCTCCAAGTCACCACCTACGAACAGAACACCGATTTGAGGCAAGTAACGGGTAAGGCCACTTACATCGAACCCCTTCACCTCTGGGATAAATCCACTGGAAACTTGTCAGATTTCTATACCCATTTCACTTTCGTGGTTGACTCGGACGGGCATCCTTCTTTCGCCGATGGGCTCGCCTTCTTTCTCGCTCCAAATGGGTCGAATTGCACTGCTGGTGGTGCGATGGGCCTCCCAATTGACCCAGTTACGATAGCACACACTAGCCCTTTTGTTGCTGTGGAGTTTGATACGTACTTTGATGATGGTTGGGACCCAGTCAATATCACTCCTGTTCCTGTTACTCATGTAGGCATCAGTGTCAATTCTCTTAAATCAAATGTTACTGCTGTTTGGTACTGTAATATAACTGAAGGGATAGAGAACGAGGCTTGGATTAGGTACGATTCAAGTTCGTACAATCTGAGCGTAGTTTTTACTGGTTCTACTAATACTACTAGAGTGGAAGGTACTATTCATCTAATTATCGATCTGAGGGATTACTTACCTGAATGGGTAACATTTGGGTTCTCAGCTGCAACAGGGGCGCGGTTTGAGAAACATAATGTTAAATCATGGGAATTCAGTTCAAGTTTGCAGAGTAATGAGGCCAACAACAATGTTACGCCTCCAACGAAACCAGGACCAACAAGACTCTCCCCTGGAATGAAACCAGGACAGAAAAAACTTTCCCCTGGAGATTTGGTGGGATTGGTTGTTGGCTCAGGTGTTTTGGTTGGTGGGCTGGTTTTGGTTGGATTCGTCTTGTGGAAGAGAAGTAGAGCACAACAAGAGAGTAAGTTTGAATTTGAGATGTCCATGGAGAAGGAATTCAACTCCGGGATTGGGCCGAAGAAATTTTCCTACAATGAATTATCTCACGCGACAAATAACTTTGTGGAGGAACAAAAGCTTGGAGAGGGAGGATTTGGCGGAGTTTACAGAGGTTTTCTGAGGGAATCTAACTGTAATATTGCAGTCAAGAGGATATCAAAGGGATCAAAACAAGGGAAGAAGGAGTACACATCAGAAGTGAACATCATCAGCCGTTTGAGGCACAAGAATTTGGTTCAACTCATCGGGTGGTGTCACGAAAAGAAAGAACTACTACTTGTATATGAGTTCATGGAAAATGGAAGCTTAGATTCCCATCTCTTCACAGGGAGAAGCTTGTTGGCATGGCAAACAAGGTACAAAATTGCTCAAGATTTGGCCCTTGCGTTGCGCTATCTACACGAAGAATGGGAGCAATGTGTCGTGCATAGGGATGTAAAATCAAGCAATGTGATGTTGGACTCAAATTTCAATGCCAAATTGGGAGATTTTGGGTTTGCTAGGCTTGTTGACCATGAAAAAGAGTCACAAACAACGATGACGGCAGGAACCGTGGGCTACGTCGCACCGGAATGTGTCATCACAGGTAAAGCTAACAAGGAATCAGATGTCTACAGCTTTGGAGTCGTGGCATTGGAAATAGCATGCGGAAGAAGAGCAATTTGTGACGAGGATGAAGAAGATGAGACAGGGAGTTTGGTGGAGTGGGTTTGGGACCTCTACGGGAGGGAAAAGCTGCTTGATGCTGCAGACTTAAAACTGGGTGAAGATTTCAATAAGCATGAAATGGAAAGATTGTTGGTCCTTGGTCTCTGGTGTGCTCATCCTGATAGCAAACACCGGCCTTCCATAAGGGAAGCGATTCAAGTTCTTAATTTTGAGGCTCCATCGCCTTGCCTTCCACCGGCGATGCCCATGGCAATTTATTTCACTCCGACTCTCATGGCTGGCCCTTCACCTTTTCCGTAATCCAACGATGACTCACACTGTTTCCGGAAGCAGCCAGATGCAATCTTTGAGGTCTAGTTACAATAATGTGCATGATTCCTCTTACATTGTTAGGACGTTTCCTCATGAGTACAACTCCTCTTGCATTCGTGACTTTTTTTTTTCTTATAGGAAGTGGAAATATTCTACTATATCCAACCTAGATAGGACTTCTTTCACCACTTGGTTGGGGATTCCAAAGTGTAAATCTCTTTAAACTAGGCCAAGGAAGTGTTGTTTAGTTTAGAGATGTAATAGCAGTGCCTTGCATTAGTCAATAATGCAAATCAGTATCAAAAGCTAATCACTTTAAACTTACCTTACCACCTTGGAGTGGGTAATTGTAATAGAGCCCGGGGCACACATGATGCGTGTGCAAGTCGAGTTTTGTACTGATGCACAAAAGCTTCCTGTTTATTTTGTTTGATACTTATTGCCAGGGAGCCCTTTTCTAGTTGGAAACTTTATATTCTAGGCCAAAATCTAGGGGCCCAAGCGGTTGCTTCCTTGGCCTAGCTACCTTCAGAGCCGGCCCCTGCTCTCTAAGTGGAACTAGATCCTATTGAATGTTACTAATACTTAGACATGTCATGATTTTCGCACTGCAATTTCTTTCTATTTCCCGTCCATTACCAAAGAAGATTCATAGTTTCATACCCTTCACGAAGAGGATTATCGTTACACAACACTTTGGCTAATTGTTGTTCTTTGTTCTTCAGTGCAAAATGTTCATATATACAACTTTCTGGTGCTTAAGTTTTGGGTCTAAACAGTTATGAGTAGCCACAGTTGTTTCCGATCTTCCTCAGGCAATTGTAGAACCTTCAATCCCCATAGAATAAGGGTCCTCTCAAAACAAATAACTGAAGAAAAAGTTTCTGTCAGTGCTTTCTGTGAAGAATTTTGGTCTTGTTAGCACTTATATAAATGTGGAAGAGTTCATCTTCTAAGAATTTTGGTCAATCACTTCTTTTCGAAGCTAACAATCAAATGCTGTTACTACATCTTTTCTTCATATTACTGGTTATTAGATTAGTTGCTTCATTTTTATCACTTGGCAACAACTTGTTCGACCCTCTTTTGCACTATGGATCCTAGGACTCTAGGGAACGAAATAGATAACTTCTTTCATTTACCCAATCTCAAAACAAGAGAGAGAAGATAACTTCTTTCACCTCAATTTTTTTTTTTTTGGTTAACTTATTAATGCAGCTTCATTTAACTTGTTGGCAATTGCAGCGTATTCACGATGTTGTGAATTCGGTAGATTGTATGAAAGCTTCGCGTGTTCCTTCCTGTAAAGATAAGATCTTAACTGCATCACTACTGGTAATTTTTTTATCAGTCTTTCTCTGCAATCCTTCTGAAGCCCAAACTCGTAGTTCCTAGTCTTTTTATGAGTTCTTCATTTAGTGTGACAAATTCTAAGCTAAAAGTAGTCCACCATAAAGTCCGGTGAGAGAGGTGTTACATGGGCTCACAACATGGTTGCATCAATTGTTGCAGAATCAACTAATCTCAATTGCAGTTTCGTGAGAGAAGTTTGTGTATCAATTTTGTATTTGGCCAGTCTTGTTTCCTCAACCAAGCGAAGTGGATATCAAGCTTCTATCACCTTCTTCACTCGTTGCACGAAAAGCAAGCTTTTCAAAGTTCAACAGGAACATGGTTTATTCACATGGAAGCGCGCTCTAAGAGTGTTTTAGGTACGTCGGGTTCATTAGAATGCCAACTGCAGAGATCAGGGATCAAACCTATAACATATAGGAGCGCCGTTACTGATACCCTTCAACCTAAAAACAGTCTAATAAGTCTATCAACTGCTTATTCCAGCTGCAAAGGATATAAAAGAGAGAAAAATTCCATGCATGAAATTTGTGCTCCCATTGGCTCTAGGAACCATCCATCTTGCAAAGAGAGGAGTGGGAGTCAAGTGCAATATTTGAGAACCCTATTGAGGCATTGTTAGAATTATACTCTGTTAATTTCAGCTTCATCAGGAAATATTTGCCTGAAAATGAAGAGGTGACAATAAACTCTGAACTGACATACATCTAAAGCAAACAAACTCAAAGTAAAGAACGATTGCTCAGGCCACGGAGGGAAAAGTTAGTGCAACACTGCAGTTTATCGAACAAGTCTTCGCATACTTTTCGACGTACCATAATTGTCTCGATCAGGAAGTTCCAATTTTCCTCTGTTGATGCAGAGAACCCAAATGTAACCAACTCTGGCAAAGTGATTTGATCGTGTGCTTAGAGCTGGTAGGATTGTGTTAGGTTTCATAACTTGAGCTAGCATTTAAGCTATAGCATTTTCTTCTTATTACTAGCTAAATCTATGTTTGGAGGAACCGCACTTGCACTTTTCTGTCTTGGCGTACTTTCCACAATGCCTAATTTTGTGGAATTCTAATTTTGTCCAAGAAGGTGGATATTAGATTTATTGGAGGGTTCTAACATAAAACCAATTGGCAATAGATAACGTAGACTCTAGATTTTATTAACGAAACTTTGGTGTTTTAGATGAGCGATGTGGGATAAAATTTAACACTCCCTCTCACTTTCAGCCCGGATGCATATGGAGGTACCAATCGAGAAGACCATGAGATGAGATTTAACTCGGGCGTCCAGAGACTCGACCACGTGAGATGAGGCCACCCAAGACCTGGTTCTAATACCATGTTAGATTTTTTGAAGGATTCCAACCTAAAATCAATTGGCAATATGTGGAATAGCCTGTAGATTTTATTAACCAAACTTTGGGAGCTTAGATAAATAATGTGAGATAAAGTCTAATAGTGGAAATGTCGAATAAGCTCTAGAGAAGATATTTGTTATCTATTGATAACAAGCGTTTTTGCATGTATATAATGTGGTGTGATATTCTAATAATGGGACATTACATTACTTTGTGTCAAATAGTCAAAGTCGGTCTTAACCTAAAACTTGTGTTGCGGCCACTTTAGTCCTCAAAAAATTTTGAAGGCTCTTCCTACTTTTTTTTTAACCCCCTATAATAAGTCTTAAAAAAAAAAAAAAATTCACTATGCAGAGCGTTTTGATTTCTGGGCTCATTGTATTACGTGCCCGTTACAAAAAAAAAAAAGTGCTTTAAGGCCCAACCCAGTAACGATGAGGCCCATTGGGCTTCAATTTGTTTAAAAAAGAGGCGTAATTATTCAATACTCTCGGAGTATATGAACAGTATAGTCCCTCCTCTCTTAACACATATGGATCCCACATGTGTCCCCCGTGTAGACTCCTATGTTATATGAGAGGAGAGAGTATACTATTCATATACTCCGGGAGTATTGAATAATTTTTGAAGAAAGAGTGCTTGAGTTTGGCTGGTTACAACAATTATAATTCCTACAAAACATGTACGTTCTGAAAATGCAACTCATTCATGGGTGACTTAAAGATTCATCCTCAAACCTCATCTTATGTAAGTATCCATCTTGGTTATTTTGAATTGTTATGTTTCCATCCCCACTTTGAAATAAACCCAATATTACCCTTCTATATACTATATTACTTATTTTTTTTCCACATATATAGGCAAAGAATTATGAGACTAAAATATAAATTTGAAAGTACTTTCCATCATTTTAGGGATATACATACGATTTTTGAGACTAAAAACTAATCTCGACGTCCTAGCATAGTCGTCCTAGCATATTTTGGGGATAATCATATCTTTTGAATCCCCAAATTATCGCCTTCCATAATCCACGGCTCCATTATCTATTACTCCTACAAATACTACTCGCTCCGTCCAGATTTAATAGTCATTTTTTGAAGTTCGTGTCATTTTTCAATCGATTGTATCTTTCAATTTATAATATTTTACGTGATTTCGAAAATATTATATTATAGAACTAATCGAGATCGATCTATTAAACAAAATTCATATTCGATATGAAATTCATTACGGGTTCAAAGATATAACCCGTAATGAATTTCAAAAGGTACATCAAGTTGGTGGAGGGGGAAGGGAACACACAGCAAAGGCCAAGCCCAATCCAAGAGACTCAAAACCTAAGCCTAGCCCTAAACTTGAAACAACAACCGCCGCCAACAAGCACGTTGACCACCACCTCCCTGCAGGCAAAACCACCACCAACAAACGATGTAGCTGAAAAGAACAACTAATGGCCCGCGCTGCTGCGAACCCCTCAAATGGCCGGACCCCAAACATAACTGCCGAGAAGCTGCCATTTCAGTTCTCACAAATGATCTGAGAATCCGGCAACCGAGATTCCATAATGCTGTTTCAAGCCGCCACTAACGTCCATCAACACCGATCCGAACGTTACCAGACACCACCATCGCCCCCCACTAGTCTTCACCTTCATACCAGTAACTCCGAAGACCACGCCACACCTGCCGAATAAGCTAAAGAGAAGATATTTGTTATCTATTGATCAAAAGAGTTATCACATACGTAAATAACGTGGTGTGATATTCTAATAACGGGTCACAAGCACGACGTACGCTATGTTAAATCGAACCCACACAATAGTTTCCCAAATGATCAAAATGAATCTTTATTCTTTCTCAATGAAAAGGAGTAATCTGATTGCAAAGGTTTCATTTTCTCTTTGTCGGGCATTGTTTACTTTAGTCAAGTAACAAGTTACTTTAGCCCAGGGTTTTTGTTTTCTTTTTATAGGGCCTAATTAACTACAAGCTCAATATTTATGTGATAAAAATAAAAAATAAATAAATATAAGAGCTCACTATGCATAGCGTTTTGATTTCTGGGCTCATTGTGTTAAAGTGCCCGTTATTACAAAAAGAGTGCTTAAGGCCCAACCCAGTAACTATGAGGCCCATTGGGCTTCCATTATTTTTTTCTGTATGCTACACTTCGTAAGGGATAGCCTATACTGAAATGTGCACTGTATTTAACACTCACAATGGGTGTACGTGATTGTAGACACCCCAATCTGGGCTTCCAGATTAATTTACTTTCAGTTCTTGATTCTCCGATGATGAAACAAATCAAAAATACCCCGGGAATAGTTAGTGATTGAGCTTTGAGCGTTTTGAAACCCCAATAAACTTTTCAAAACCCTACTGGCACACGCTAGTTGAAAACCAGTGCGCGCAAGTTAAAGTGCCAGGTATTGTCAAATGATTCTGATTCACCATTAACCAGCGCGTGGTCATTTGGACCTGCACGTGTGAGTCCACGACGCGCGCTTGTTAAAGTTGCAGCCGACCTTATACTTTCCATTTCTAGAAGGTTTCTGGAAGATTTCCGTTTATGAAGAGTTTCCATTAATGAAAGATTTCTAGAAGGTTTCCATTAATGGAATAGTTTTCATTAATGGAATAGTTTCTATTAATGGAATGTTTTCTTTTAATGGAGGGTTTCTATTAATGGAATGTTTTCTTTTAATGGAGGGTTTCCATTAATGGAAGGTGCTTGCCCTATAAATACTTCCCTCACTCTTTCAATTAAAGGGTTAGAAAAAAAGGTTACAAAATTTTACACCTCATTCAACCTCAAACATCAAAGCTCAATACTCTTTCAAATCCAAAAATCAAAGATATAACACCTTTGTTTTGCATACTGTTTTGATCCATGATGGAGGCTGGCAGGGTCAAGACTGGTAATCAATACTAGTCCTGTCCCTGAAGCTAGCAAGGTTTTAAAAACTGCAGTGGTAGGAACCAGCGCGCGCTGATCGCCAGTACGCATGCGCCACTCTGTGGCTGCGCGCGCAGGTCTTGTGTGGGGATTGGTGTTCTGCTCTTTTATGTCTTTACTTACATAGATATCATCTGTGAGCATGCTAACAATCAGTTTACTGCTTTCCTTAGTTTAAATTGCTGTTTTTAGTTCAATTTTCATACATGTTGCTATGAAGTACCTCTGGGATCACTCTGGACATGTCCCAGAACCCAGAACCATGTAGAACCAAACACTGGTTTGCAAGCTCAAACTGCGAGCGCGACTGTGGACTAACCGCGCCCGCAGGCTAACCACTGACCAGTGAGTGGCCTTTGCATGGGTAACTTGGCCTCTGGCCTCTGTTTTATCCCCACACTATTTATGGGGTATTTTGTTAATTTGTAAGGTTTTTTAGCCTTTAAACTGTATAGTGTAATTACTATATATAAACTGCTTGGTTTGGTCCTAGGTGTGCATTGGTCCTTCCAGAGCCCAGAAGGGAATAAAAACAAAGGCTGTGAGAAAAACAAGCCCCCGCGCACGTGTTGTATATTGGTGCGCGCGGGTTAGAACTACGTGCAGTGGCTTTGGTCAGTGCAGGCAAGTTCCTTCTTGCACTTGTCAAATTTGAAACAGTGCGCTGGATTTGCTCTTCTGAACCGAACCTAATTTTAACCTATTACTGCTTTCTCATCTATGCAATCAATCACATCCTGCAAATCTATTACAGTTTTAATCCCCCTTAAACTGTTCCGCACCCCTAAATGGCTAAAAGATTGATTAATCAAATAGAATCGTAAATGCCTAAGTAAAGACCGATCTTCGGATTAAGCGAGAGGGATGCCTTAAAACCATTCCCCTCTCGTAACCTAGCTCCTGAACCCAGATATGATTATGACGGACTAGTGCCTTCACTTTTTCAAATTAAACAGAATGGAAAGCGTTTCAAGTTCGGTTCCTTGAATGTCGGACCTTCAAACCTAAGTGGCGACTGTGAATTGGACGCTCTCGTCTGCTAAAAGCACTCCCTCAATCTGCCTTTTTCCTCAAAAAGGGCATGTTGCCCACAATGATGTGCTTTTGAGGGACCCATTTGATTATGAGTAGGGAGTAGAATTTTCGTTATGCTTTTTTCTGTATTCGTTCATCAGGAAGTCGAAGGCAGATGATCTTTTTCTTCAGTTAACTATTTTGCACTATATGTGGCAGAACACCAAACATTGATGTACTTGGGAATTTTTTGTTTTCATAACTTGGATCTCCGGGCGAGCTTACCCACACCTGGATTAATCTTCGGAACTAATCCTAGTACATGGAGGTGCATGGGAGTCGAACCATGCACACACTCCAAATAGCATGACAGCATTACGTGACCATTGAACCAAGTATCTAGTTTGTGTTTTTATTTAAAAACTTTCTAATAATAATATGTAACTTACGTTACAGTGGACCTTAATTTTAAACCAAAATTTGGGGACCTAGGACATAAACTAGTCCTGAAATTGAAAAGTAGATCTCGTCCAACAAGACAGTTTAACCAGACATCTCGATGATTGCATAAATAAGACACTTTAAGCGACTACTGATCGATCGAAGTTTTTTGATACACGTCTGATTTTTCTATTGACGGTCTGCTCGGTAAGTCGTAGTAGACGAAAGATCCGGGTGATCGAAACAAAACAAGAATGGATCCATATCATGACAACTGTATTCTACAACTGGTCATTTTCACAAGTGAAGGCTCAACTGCGGAGGAAATTTCAAAATGGGTTATGACTGACTTTGGATTGGTGTTATGCAGTGAGATGCACAGTATCGTACTGCACACCTCTGAACCTTCAGATCGTGCATCCGATGGCTAGGATCTTATCTCAATAACCAACCATGATTACTGTGATGAAATCCTAGCCATCGGATGCACTATCCCCCAATTCGGTTATGACCTAGCAAAGGGCCTTTTTATATGCTAGCTAAGATTCTCAGATAAGTTTTTATATTTGAATTTGGGTTTTCTTTTCGGTCAATGTGTGATAATATGAGTTCTTGGATCACTGACACTTGGACAAGCTGGCTGTTGGAAAGGCATGAAATTTTACATTATCTTCAAAACACCCACCCACCCATTTGCCCCTTGTTTACTATTTATTACAGGGCAAGGATTCTGCGATTCTTGGTTGGAGTACTGCTTATTTAAGGTAACATAAAATCTTAAAAGAGAGAGGCTTATTCACAGAAGAGCCGTGAATAAGTTATTTGTGAAGTTGAACAATCCCAATCATCTATTTTGGCAATGGATAATCCGAATTTAAATGAAATTTTTCTGGACAAGTTAGAGTTACTCTTCCTCGAAAAAATTTCATTTAAATCCAGATCGTCCAAAGCCGAAACAGAAGGCCGCTCTTCCCTGAAAAAGTTTCATTGAAATTCAAACTATCCAAACCAAAACAGACTGCCACGATGCACCTTCGTAAACACTATTCACGAAAGCAGCCATAATAAAGTTTTCCTCATCTTAAAACTCACGCATGTTGTGTCCAAACAAAAGTTGTACGGCAAACCCTAATACCCAAATTGTTTAAATAAATGGTTATGGCATAGGGCTTGGCCCCCCTTCCACAACATATACATGAGGGTTCGTTTGAAAGCATACCTTGGCAAAAAGATGTGGTGTTTTCTAAGTTAGAAATAATTATGGTGTCACATGCATTGTTAATAAGAGATGAATAGATACAATGAGCTAGAAGAAGTGTAACGAACACGATTAAGGTACAATTTTGATTGTATACGTGGGAAGAAATTAACAAATTAAAATTCTATCATGATCATGTTTGTTTTCATCAATAACTCGATATACGGCAGGGGACTAATTTTACAATTTACTAACGAAGAAGCTAACTAATGCCTAGATAAAGTCCCGTATGGATTGGCACAATATAAGAAAGGATGATGCTATGGTGTCCCCGGTCATTTTGGGGACACCGTAATTTTTGGCATAATAGAACCCTTACAAGCATAACAAAAATCATTACAAGTATAATAGAACCATAACATGGCATAACCAAGGCATAACCAAAAACCAATTAAGGCATAACCAAAAATCAACCAAGGCATAACCAACCAAGTTATGCCTTGTTATGGTTTTGGTTATGCTTATAATGGTTTTGGTTATGCTTGTAATGAATTTGGTTATGCTTATAATGATTTTGTTATGCCAAAAGTTACGGTGTCCTCAAAATGACCGGGGACACCAAAGTCATTCCCTATAAGAAATGGTGGCATGCAAGTAGAAGTCGAACCTCGTTCTCAATTAGTTATCATTAATGCATTGTTTCAATGGTTTTAGCCTCGATGTTTCTACTAGACGTTGGGTCATCCAATATGTGGTTAAAATAAATTCGGCAATCACAGAACTTATTGTCTCTCAAATATAACAATAGTGTTGGGTGCAAAAGCTGGCCCAAGACATTTTGCATTACTAGGGAAAAAAAAATGTGTTGGGTTAGCACTATGTGCATGGATATTTTTTTTTTTAAAGAAAAAAAAAGTGTTGGATTAGATATTTTTTTGTAAAGAAAAAAAAAAGTGTTGGGTTAGCACTATGTGCATGGATATTTTGCACAATTTTTTCCAATATTATATACCTTCAAATATCCATATAGCTGCGATTAAGATGGATAACTTTTGCTTTGACAGCTGTTAATGCCACGAAATAATTTTTTAACGGCACGATGTACAAATAGACCGTTATAAATATCCTCGTCCCTCGGATCAAAAAAAAATATCCTCGCCCCTTTTCTTTTCTTTTCTTTTCTTTTTTTTTTTTTTGGATAAGCACAAAGAATGTTACTATTATGATATGTAAGGAGTACAATGATTAAAGGAAACGAGAGCAAACGGCATCAAAAAAAAATTCGCTAATCATAATCACAGTCTTTCACTACACCGACAACGTCTTGGATCCATCTCGATCATCTTCATCTTCCACTCCTCCTTTCACCTTCAGCCACAACGACACCCACTTCTCTCAGTCTCTTGTTTCAATTCATATATACTCCTCCGTTCGGATGTAATAGTCTTTTTTTAGAGTTCGTATTACTTTTCAATCGATTATATCTTGTAATTTATAATGTTTTATATAATTTTAAAAACATTATCTTATAGAACTAATTCATTACTAATTTAAAATTTTATCAAACAATATCCATATTAGATATAAAATTCATTACTGATATAACTCATTTTTTATCTTATTAAAATTGAACTAGAGACTATAAAATCCGGACGGAAGGAGTACTAAAAATCAGCCACCATACCCCCTCGGCCCTTGTACCTCTCTCCCTCCTCTGTAATCAAGAAACCCTCAGATGATAGAACAGGCTGTTGGGAGGTTCCTTATCCGATTGTTCTTTTTTTTTTCATTATCTAGTTTTTCAAGAGAAAAAGCACTGGAAGGTAAGGAAGAGAAGAGAAGAACAGAAAATCAGAACACAATTAGGCCTTATTTCTCTCTACGTTTTTGTCCGTTTTCTGCCGATAGATAACAGAGAGGAATTGGGCGATGTACGTATAAGCTCGATTCGAAGATCAATGGCTACAAATCACAATCAGATCTAGTCGTGTCTTGGGGGCATAGGCGATCAAAACTACGTACAGAGTGGATCTGTTGATAGAGAATTTTGAAGAAGGTAGATAGAGACCCCTAACCCTATGCCCAAAGTTGTGTCACACGAGCATAAGTGTTGTGGCCTTAAAAAAAATGGGTCCTTCTATTGACAGTCCACTGAATTGTCAATAAGCCAAGAAGAAGACAAAAAACATACATATTCTAGTTAACATTCACACTTTTCAACATTCACACTTTTCATATACTTTTATATATTTTTCACACACGTTAACACAATATATTTCCTAAACCTCAATGATAGACGACTAGGCTGTCTTTAGCATTCTCCTTAAAGAAATGCGTCGCGTATACTTTTGAAGAAGCTAGATAGAGACCCTCGACCCTAAGACCAAAGTTGAGGGTAAATTTGTCACACTATATAGCATCAGTGTCGTGGCCTTATAAAAAAGGGTCCTATTGAAACCCACTGAATTGTCAATAAATAGAGAAGAAGACAAAAAAAAAAAAAAAAAACATGCACACTCCAGTGTATTTTTTACACTTTTTCATACACTTTTATATATTTTTCACACATTTTAATATAGTATATTTTTTAAACCTTAACGATGGACTACTAGGCTGTCTTTAGTGTTGGATCCAAAGTGCCCCCATTGATTTGGCTACACAATACAACTCCATGCAACTGCTCTAAAAACAGATTTACAAGTGTGATATCGAATGCAATAAAAAACTTAATTGAAACATTCGCCAACACCAATTAGTTTTAAGAGAGATGATAGAAAAACGGTCCAACAAAATTTAGCATTCTCCTTAAAGAAATAAGTTGCGTATATTTTGAGAATAAATTCTTTACACCGCCGGTGTAAACATTTGTTTTCTCCAAATCAATTATATCGCGACACGTTGCAAAACAGTGGTCTCAATCAATCAATAAAATATGGCAACGTAGCGCAATATAATTAATTTGGATGAAATAAATATTTATACCGCCGGTATAAAGAATTTAATCTCGTATATTTTTGGTACTTTTATAGTACTACATATTTATACAACTATATGTGTTTATTACATTGTGGCGCGCACGCATTTGACAAGAGTGGGTGTTCCTTAAAGCCATTTCCAACAGCGAAGTATTGGTAGTGACCTGGGATATGACCTGCATGTACCTGAGGAAGGAAAATGAGAAGGAACCTCGTACGAGCCAAAAATGTATCTCTGCAGGATATTTATGAGCAAAAGGATGTGGAGAAATATATGCTTTTTTAAGTACTATATAGGGTAGGATATAGTAGAATTTAGAACTGACAAGTTGAGTGCGCCTTTAATAACTACTGTTATAAAGTTGAGTGCGCCTAATTATAGTTGCAACAGACACTTACTAGTACTTGTTTACCATTTCAGCTACGATTATCGTTCACAGCTACAACTTCCCACCAACCTTTTGTCAGGAAGTGTCGGGTCAGTTTACACATACCTTGACTAATTCTGCGGATCAATTCCACAGCCCTGCAGGTATCTCTCTCCATCTATTGACTAAAAAATATTTTATTTTTAAGAATCCCAATAATGAAATAGAACTCTGCTATTGGTATTGATCAGATTGATACCGATGGGGGATCCGAAATTTGAATTAAAAAAATAGAAAATTAGATCGAGTACCTACACATATTGAATCGAGCTGTTTTTCGCTGGTCTACTCGGATTTTTTTTAAATTATTGAACGGTTCGGATTATCTATACGAGACCCAGAATGGGCCCCGCATGCCGTCGGTAACCCATCGATATCAATCTTATCGGTCCCCTATAGATATCATTCTCATCGGTCCCCTTAAGATTACGCAATAAAATATGGACAATTGGGAGGCATGCATGGAGGGATTTTTTTCTAAAAACACCTATACTCATACAATGTAAAAAGAGTAACCAAAAAAAAATTATATAATACTCCTACCAATTACGGAGTACAAAAGAGATTAGAAAAAATAGGAGTAGCAAAATTAATTTCCTAAAATAAATAGTACTGTAATACGGAGTAGAATAGAAAGGAAAAGCACGTGGCAGTGATCTACTGTATTTCAGACTGCACCATTCTCGAATCACAATTCAGACTACACCCGCACCAAACAAATCTTTCCCACAAATCAAAGACCCTTCTGAGAGTCCTAGGTAATACTCGCTCGAGTGCCGTAATTCCCTTACTCTCTCACTTCAATGGACGCGTGTCCTTCTCCTCTTCTGCTCCTTCGTTTGACCAATTGACAGCCGTCACCGTCAAATCGCTGGTGTAGGATTTTTCCTCTACTCGCGCGAGTACGAATTTCCAGACTTGCGGGGAAATGTTGACTGTGGTTCTGGTGCAGAGAAACCACTTTTTGGCTAATGGTTTTACCTTCTCTTTTTGGTAAACCACTCTTCTCCCACTTAAAAGCTGTTTTCATTCAACAGAAGAAACCCCCCTCTCTCTCTCTCTCCCCCTCTCTGTCTCTCTCATTATTTCCACCTCAATTGTAAGCTTTTTGGGGGACTCCTTTCTTCTTTTTCCTGTCTTTTCTAAAATTTCATGGCTATAAGTGAATTTCTACTTTATTTTGTCCTATATTTTCTATTTTTATCTGATTAATAATAGTTTGTTGGTTTTTATTAATTAGTAGATTCATTAATTGGTATTTATTTGCAGATTTTGGGAGATGGGGCATTGCCAAGATAGAAAACCCTAGGTTACGTAGTATCAAATTGAATCAGACTTATTGTTGTGTTCTAAACTGAAAGGGAATATCAAAGGAAAAATATGGGGAGAGGAAAGATTGTGATAAAAAGGATCGATAATTCAACAAGCAGGCAAGTAACCTTCTCTAAGCGAAGAAATGGATTGCTCAAGAAGGCTAAGGAGCTTTCAATACTTTGTGAGGCTGAAGTTGGACTGATTATTTTTTCAAGCACTGGCAAGCTCTACGATTATGCAAGCTCTAGGTCAGATTTATTCCCTAAATTTTTCCTCTCTCTTACTTTCATATGAAATTATTTGATTTCTATGCTATACCTGGCCTCTTTTAAGTCATTTTGTGATGTTGTGTCATTTGTATGATGTGGAGTAGTACTCAAGCTAGTGAATTGAAGTGTTTTTATTTCATGTCTTGATTGCACTTTTTTCTTTATTTGTAACTAATTGTAACGTTTATTTGACAAATTTGGAGCATCTTTTGCAGAATTAAGGTTTTTTTTTGTACCTATTTTAGCATTGCCGTAATAACTAGAACATCTATTAAAGTAGATCATGCATTTGATGACCAATCGTCATGACTTCTACGTCAAAATTCTAAAAGAGATTAGCTGAGGTACGCTTACTTGAACCCAAATCACCTGCCTACTGTCCCACCTTCTTCTATGTCTCCAACTTAATTGGGTCTTGTTGGTCCCGAGGGTGGCTGTTGTTTTACATGGAAAACCATGAACCACTTATATTTGAGGATATCGAGTAGAAGGCACGTGAGAGGCAATAGAGGATTCAAATTCAGTTTGGCTGAGATCTCCACACATATTTGTAAAACTAGATTTTTGTCACTTGCATGCATGCCTTAATTGGATTGCACTTTTGTTACACGTATAATGCATTGATGTTGCATATGGTAAGAATTGATAGCAGACTGATTTTTCCCCCATTAGATGAAGGAATTTAAAGTGGATTTTTTTTGCATAAAGTGATCAATAATTAAAGTTTTCATGCAGGAAACTAGAACAATGTACTTTTTAAGTAAGTGTTTTGGTTTGAAATGAAAAAATCACGATTACAAGACCACAGTACTACTCTATATGGGGATTATTACAGAACTGTTGTTTGCGTAGAAGTACAGAACAAGTTACATGATTCAACGAATTTGAGGAATGAATTATAATCTACACTTAATTCCAGTGCAGATGAAATACAAATTAATACCTCTTTGAGGGAATAGTTGTTATTCACAAACATTACTCTAAATTACATGAGATGATATATTCAGACAAATTTCTTGGTCAATGCTTAGTCAATGCTTTACCATGAAGTGCTGTCTTTTGTGGGAATCAGAATCCCCAAACTAGTGGAAAGCAAGTCCTAACTTTGCATGAGAAAATTTTCCACTTTCCAAGAAATAAACCAATAAATGTAGAAGGAATTGTACTCTCTCTCTTTTTTTTTTTAATCTGTAGAAGGAATTGTACTTGGGAGGGAACATCCCAACATTCTAGGACTAAAACATACAAATGATCAATTCACGTGTTGAAGGACTACATAAGGGTACGTACTTGAGTCTACGCGAACTTTTTTTGGGGGGCCCGGGTACAAACATTTATGCATGCAGGGTAAGTGTAAGGCTTTACCAAAGCTTTGATTGCCCTAGTGGTGGCACTCTTGTGGTGTCATTTGACATGTCAAGGGTTCAAGTCATGGTACCCACACTCACAACCAAAAAAAAAAGTGTAAGGCTTTCTGAATTGCCTTTCGGCTTTGATTTAAAGGCATGGCTCTATGGTAATATCTCTTGAATTCCTCGATTTTTGAAAGTGCAGGAGAGTCGCTATCTCGGTAGTAAAAGTTTTTTTAGAACAATCATGTACTTGAGCATATATGATTAAAAGGTTTGGTCTATTTTCAGTCATCTCTGTCCATACCCTTATCTGGCTAGTGGGGATCGGATTACATAGGTTTGTTCTTTATTTCTGTTGTTCAATTTAATTTAAAATTTACTCCATATTTCTAATTGTATTTTTATTCCTTAGTTTTGGCAAGATTCATGCATATTGGGGTATTCAATGTCATGATCAACTGGTTAATGCAAAGAGGGTTGGATAGTGATCATAGTCACCTAGTAATCTATAGGGACTTCGAGAAGCTTTTGATCTAAAATTCAATTCTTGTGTCAGGACCAGTTCATAAGTGCAAAACATCAACTTCATTTGGCCCCCGCTTGTAGACGGTGAGGTTGGTTCCATGGATTAATCTGTTGCGTCAGATACGGAGTTATCAAAAAAAATTGTCCTGCGCACGCAAATTGGTTTAAGTTGCTCATAAGCTTTAGATTCTTTCCTCCCATATACGTAGAGATCTAAATATACAAATCCGTAACCTAATTAAACATCTCCATTACTCTGCAACCCAATTACTATGGATCTAAATATACATAGGTATGGAGTTTATTGTTTGCCACATATTTTGGTTCAATGTTTAACCTAGATATATATTTGGTGTTATAATCTTACAAGTATTTCAAGCGTTGGGCAAGAAACGGATGGTGATCAGTTTCTCTTTACTGCTCAAAAGCGGGATTGGGTCGTTGTATCCTGAAGAAAGAACTCCATCAACCCAGTGTAGAACAAGATGATTCGTTCATAGTGTGTTTCCGCATACCTCAACCAAGCCCACAAGCCACAGGCTTTTCTGAACCCATCTCCATCAATATTTTGTGTTGATTAATTATTTGGTTAGCTATCATTATATTGTGCTTATTATTCTAATGTGAATCCTAAGCAGAAGAATACTTCCAACAATTTCTTCTGCTTGGTTCGTTCTTATTACCTAAAATTTTAAGTGATGAGAAATATAGTTATCAAACTAACTTAATACTCAAGACTTGATGCATTCCAATTTTAAGTGTTGAATTAGCTAGGTTTATGAAATAACCAATCAGATTATGTTTGATTGATCATGAATTTATGGAGATTTGTGGGGTCAAAACAAAAGCGAAGGGATCAGTAAAGCTAGTGTTTTCCTCTCTCTCTCTCTCTCTCTCTCTCTCTCTCGCCCCGTAGCTTTTCGTTTCCATTCGCAAATCTTGTTTTTTGCATGACAAAGCATGCATATTAATGTACCAGTCAGGTTTTTTGGGTTTCGCATTGGTTCATGGCTGGCTTCTTGCCAGCAGATGTGTAGTACATACATAGTTTTTATATGTTTATTTTCTTTAATCAGCAAATTTTTTTATTAATTTTTGAAAAGGTTTACAAAGATTAAAAGAATCATGGACACACTGACATACGTCATCCAAGAACCAAAAGAGACAAGATGTCAACCAAAGCACCATAAACCAAAGAATGAAAGAAAACACCCCAATGACAATCAAACACCAAAACAAACTAAATCCAAAAGAAACAATCCCAAATCCAAAAGAAAACATATCAACCGAAAGATCTAGAGAACAAGCCAAAAAACGCCAAATCACAGAATTGAAATTCCAAGGAAAGAGAGGCGCCATCCTCGAAGTCATCATCATCCTCCACAAAAACATCATCCTTCAAGTCGTCTAGAGCATTGATCATTTCCGCAAATTTTTTACTGTTATTAATATACCTACAAACGGATAAAATAAAGCATGCATAAACTTC
Source organism: Rhododendron mucronatum var. ripense (assembly GCA_019656295.1). NCBI lineage: Eukaryota > Viridiplantae > Streptophyta > Magnoliopsida > Ericales > Ericaceae > Rhododendron > Rhododendron mucronatum. The sequence continues at coordinate 741,902 of BPLT01000086.1, forward strand.
AATAACCGATTGCTTTGCAAATTTGCTATGAATGTACTATAACATTTTAGCATTATATATATATATATATATATATATATATGCAAAATATTCTGACCATATATGCGCATATTGGCCAATCAAAAGAAACTCAAGAAAATGAGTTTGTGACTACCCCCTTCATCTTATGCTAAGCCCTAAGGTTGTAAGACTTGCTAGCCACTTGCTTATGACGAAAGATAGATATTCCTGAATGTATAGCCCGAAGCGGAGAGCTTCTAGTCATTTGTAGAATAATTTGGTAAGACTGAGATCATACCACAGGGAATCGAATACAGCTAGTTCGGATTATAGGCTATATCTGATGTTTATGGCATTTAGACAGCCAACTGTCGGTTTTGCTTTGAACGGTGGAGATTTCCCTCGAAAAGACTAGAAATGAGTTTAACAAACTAAAAGAGGCAAGTCTAGGGATCGTCCATCCCATGACTTAGGCCGTTATTGATTCTCAAATATAACTCAATTGAGTCGTGACCGCGTGCTCACATTCGGAAGATTTAGCTTTAAAGATTACGTTTAATCGAATGATATGATTTATCAGAATCGAACTAACTTGTTTGAACTAATTAATTGAACATGTAGGATGACAGAGTTCCAAGCATACCATGTGCCCAGACTGCTTGTCAACACGGTATCAAAGAAGTTAACAATCCTAGTTTAAACCGAAAATTGCAAGATTAGTTCTAATCCGAAAACCATGCTTTTAAGCCCAAGAGTTACAAGAACAAATAACAATCTAAATCATTGGGATAGATTAGCCCCAAAACTTAGCCAAAAGACTACTCAACCATGCTCAAAGAACTAAAGCTAGTAGAAAAACAAGGCATGTGATTTAACCAATATAAAAACTGAAATAAACTTAAGATTAACGAAGATCCAAGCCATAACTGCAATATTAGTAAGCGAGAAATTAATGGAAAACAAGTAACTAAAGTAGTTATGGAAGAAACAAAGCTTGAAAACCTTAAGACAATAATGGAGAATCCTAGAAAGCAAAAAGAAACTTAGGCCTAAAGTTATGCTATATGGCCATCTAAGGAATAGAAGTCCATTTATACGGCTTGTAAAACAACTTTACAAAAGATCTCTAAAATATCTCAAAATATTCCATAAGTGGAAACTTTTCATAAATGGAAAGTTGAAAAAGTTAACAAAAATCTGCAGATTTTTTCAGGTAGTATGGGGATTGGCATTTTCCTTGTACCGGTGCCAGTGTTTTTGGCCGAATTGGACAGCCTCTGGACTGGCATTACTGGTATTGGCATTTCCTCAGTACCAGTAACGGTCTTTTTTGACAGATTTTTGGGCAACTTCGCGGGCTCGTTTCGGACACTCCCGAACTCGAATTTGGGTGTTCTTTGGACCGTTGGAAAGTTTCTTGAGTCTACTTTCTAACCCAAGTGGTTTGGATCCAAGATAATTTGTACATGAAAAAATATGATGATTCTAACCTCAGCTGGTCGGAAAATGAATAGCTTTCATAAAATCCTCACATCTCCTTCAATTCCCTTGACTCTTGGCGACCCGAGCAACCTCCAAACCATCTTTTTGAGCACTACAAGGGGGTGGCACGTGGCCTTGGGCACTTGGTTGCACCCGGAGCATTCCTTGCCTTTCAAACGAGCCTTATTTATACGATTTAACAGCTGAAACACACAAAAAACTATCTTACGTGCAATATCTCATAAAACACGAACTTTATAAACATAAATACAATAAAACTAAGGACTTAAGCACTAAGAATATGCATTATTAGTTGTTTATCACCCCTTGAATACCTAATACAGTTACAAACGGTTAGAAAAGTGCCTTGAATTTATAACTTTCTTATTTGACTAATTTTTGGGTTTTCTTATAAATTGGGGGTACTAGGGTTGGTTCCTTTTGGGTCATTATGGATAGGCTGCTTTGGATCCATGGACAGTAACATTTGAATATCAATGTGGAGTTGTCGGTTCCTTTTGTGTTGGGGGCTTGATATTAGGGTTTTGGGTTATCATTTTGGGTTTAAATAGGATAAGTTCTTCCTTTTGAGTTTCACTAGATATTTGTGTCCCTAAATATCGGTTTTTTTTTTTTTGTCAAGCGGAAAATCATGCATTACCTTAGACGATCAAAGTCAACAGCTAGATAAACGGCATACATAAATGTTCAAAAAGACTACAAGAGTCGTAGACTAAATCCTAAGATAAACAGCATACATATCGTTTGGTTCTTCGTTGAAAGTTACGAATATAGCCGTCTTTTTGCATTCTCTCATCGTTCATAGTGAATTCTTTCTTGCTCTTCGCCTATAGAGTACATTTAAACTTTGTGCTTGAGCGGAACCACGTAAATCTTTGTGTCATTATTTTGATTGCTTGCTAGTTTGTTTGTTCTCTATTTCGTGATTGTCATAACAGCATCTGAAAGGTCAAGTCAACTAATCATGAGAAACAGCTAAAATAGTTTTTAGTCTTCAATTTGGATGAATTACTTGGAGGTATTGGAATCTGAGGTGAAATTTGTTGGATTCATAAGAAGGTCAATATCATAAAGAGTGGAGATTGAGTCGAGAGTTTACAGAGTACTCCAGGTTCGGGAAAGGTAACAGGTAGATGAAGATATGAGGTATTCACAAGGCATTACGGGTGAGTTTTTCATTAAAAACGGTCTTTAATTAGACAAGTTGTTTTTGCTATTTGGACTTTTCCTTTCTTTTTTTTTTAACAGCTTTTTGGACTTTTAGTTGATATATGTGAGGAGAATAATAAACAGTTTAATTAGTCCGCTTAGCCAATTAGAAAAACTTGGCCTAATTAAGTGCATGTCTAATGTCAGGTGATTCCTTTGACCTAACCTCGTGTCACAATGATAGAGCTATATATTGACCCATTTTCATCCTGCATGTCACGTTACATTTTCTATATCATATTTCCTATTTTTATATCGTACTTCCTTTCTTCTTCGAAACCTCAGGGGTTCTTTCTGATGTACCTAAAAAAGCTTTTTGAGTCGCGCATTAAGAACTTGGACGGTATAGGGGTGCTTCTTGTTGGCCTCTTGTGAGCCTTGTCTTTCGAGATCTGGGCAGCATATAGATATAGGCATGGAGTGTGTATGTCTTGTGTCGGGATGCCATCTTGTCTCGAATCCTTTTAATCTCTGTAGTATTTTTTTGAAATTAATAAAATTTCTTTTTCAATGTTCAAAAGAAATAAGTACGAGAAGCGAACCTATACCTTCTTCTTGGCTAGCCCTTTCAAATGAGTTAGATTTGTTCTTACTTTGAGAAATCCTGAGTTCAGACTTCAGCATCGGTCTCTGCTAAACAGGCTGCAATTCATTTTCCAAAGACTACCAAAATTTCTCTTTCCTTTCTCTGACCTATTATGTCTGAATCTATGTTAAAATTCAAGACGACTTTTAATTAGCTTTGTAATAGTCTACACAGTGCCCTGCATGTGATGCACGACAAAGTGCTTGCATATACTCTTTATATTAGCATCGTGCCTATTCGATGCACAAAACAGTGAAAAAAAAAAGAGATTTTTTTGGTTCCTCATGCATTAAATGAGCACAATGCTAGTCTATAAATACATTTATGTAGGTTTCTATTATACGTAAGTATGTCCGTGACAAGTGGCGAATGTAGGAGCTTCAAACAAAAAGACCCCCATGCAATACTACATAGCATAGATATATATTGGGTAAACTTCTGCATGATTGATTCGGAACGGGGGGCGTGTTGTGCACTAGGTGTACAGCACGGTGCTGTGCAATTTCAATCGTCTAAAAGTGTTATGAATGGTCCAGATTTTAAATGAAGAGTTAAACTATTCCTCGAAAAAGTTTCATTTTAATCCGGACCATTGATTACCACAACGGATTGTCCAGATGATGCACAACACAGTCCCCACTTCGTAGTAAAATATTAAACATACAAAACCAAAGCATTCTACCTATTAAATATATCATTATTTGGAAAGGAAAATAGATTTGTTGTGAAATTAATCTTGTTATACCATATATTTATCTTTTGATCAACGTATATGTTTAGTTATTTAGGTCAAAGAGATAGAGACTAGTACTCCGATTCATCAAGACACTCTTCATAGTTATCACACACACAGAGAGAGAGAGAGAGAGAGAGAGAGGGAGGAATTTATTTAATCTTTTTTTTGGATATTTGATAGAGATTTTTAGAAGCTTTTGAGATTGATAGAAATCCAAACCAGTTTCTCAACTTGAAACATAAAAAATAAAAAATCTAATATAACCATTTACGGCCGTTATATTGGTGTAAAAGACAACGGTAGTGATTTGAAACTTTTCTCATAATTGATGACCCAAAATTATATTCTTTGAATATTTTTTTGCTCGGCTATATTCTCTGAATATTGACAAGTGGTAATCGGAAAAGTTTTTTTTTCCTTCCTTTTTTGTTCTTTTGTAAAGATAAAAATGAGTCTAAAACATAAAATAAATAGATTTTAAAAAAAAAAAAGGCAACGAAGGAGAGAGGGATAAGTAGAACCAAAGACTTCTTTTCATTTTAAACGACTACTATTTGCTTAAATAATGTGTGTATACATATTTCTATAATGAGGGTGGTGATAATGTCACGATAATTACTTACTCAAAATGCATGGTTTGAATCTTTGCTCAAGCAAATCTAGACACTTTGAATCGTTTCTACCCATAGGAGGTTATTGTCTTTAACTATGATTAGCTCGATTGCCGAACTCGTTTTCGGTCCACTTTGAAGTATGTGCTAGAGAGCTTGAGGCTCCTGTCTAGATGAAATACATGAGCTTTCTATTCTGATATAATTTGTCTATCTTTTGTGAACCAGGTTTGTATTAGGTTTTTATCGTTGTATTTCGGATGAAATTCCTTGTAAGTTCCTTAGGGCTTGAAGGATGGCAATCATTGACATCGATAAATGAAAATATATATATATATATATATGCGAGAACTTTTTTTTTACCAGAAATAAAGTCGATTTATATGTAAAATCAAAATACAAAAGACCAGAACTTCATTGGTCCAAAAATACAAAAAAAAAAACAACAAACAAAAACAAAATATAACAAACAAACGGACAAAACAAATTAAAGAGAAAAGCTGCCTGAAGCCAAATCGCCGGAGTCGGACCCATCAATCACACTTGTGAAAGGGGGTTGGAGTGGCCAGGTATGAATACAGAGAATATTCTCCTTGATGACCCGCCACATCAACTTGAACTCATTTCTGCCGCGAACTGAAGACTGAAGCCGCTGAACTGGTTTCAAGAAACCAGATCTAGAACCCAAGATCTGACTCCTGAGTTCAAAAATGATGGGGAGAGTGAGAGGTCTCAACTCCTTAAGCAAAGAGTCAACCACCTCACAACCATAAACTTAGAGAGAAAACAAGAAGAGAGAAGAGATGGGGGATTGTGGGAGGAGAAGATGAAGGAAGATGGGGGGGGGGGGGGGGGGGGGGGGCCGGGGGAGAAAGTGAAGGAGGGGGCGGCGGGGAAGGGGGAATGGGGAGGAACCCACCCCAGAGCTTCTCTCTCTCTGCTGCTTTCTTTCTCTCTATGCTAGCGGAGCCTTTTATATACGAGAACTTAGACTTTCTATAAAATGAGGCGTTCTGCATTTCATATACACCATGAGGGCCATTATGGAATTTCTCTCATCTGCCTGTTGCTCTTAACCCAATGGTTACTCTAGCTTTAGGCAATTTGTAATGCCATAACAGATTTTATTGGCACTCTCTGAATTGAATGAAATCATATCGGCTAGAAACTAAAGATGAACTACAAACAAAGCAAGCTTTTTAACAAATTCATTGTAAACCAGGTACTGCATTAATGTTTGAATCTAATGAATCACGTATATATACCAGAATCGACAGATGAACAAAGAGCTGTAAGGTGTACAAAAAGGTCTCCAATATTTCCCTTCGGGGACATCTGATAAAATTTGGACAATTCAGTCATTGATTGTAATACAAAGACGAAAACAAATGTGTTACGATTGCTTTTTGTCCATAACTCCACATACATAATCCTACTGTATGATTATTGTCATTCTACTTTTTTTGGGCATGGATCAAGCTTCTTTGTTCATTGCTATTTGCTGCTGTATATCTAGGGTCATAATCTTACTGTATGATTATTGTCATAAATGACACAAGAAAAAAATACATTTGAAGAACAATATTAACAGTGCTTCAGCTCTTCTTTTCATCAGCACAAAAGCTATAATCGAGCGATACGACAGACTGAAAGAGGAACGTATTCAACTTCTCAATCCCATCTCTGAAGTCCAGGTAATCTTCCATGATTTACTCAACTTTTCCACCATTAGTAATGGCATACATATTGAATTTCTGCTTTCTTTTGACATGAACGTTAATTCGTTAACAACCACCAAACTTAAAAATTTTCATAAGGCAATGCGTAGATGTTTCGATCCTTTGGTTTCTGATATGTAGCATATTATTAATGGTCACCTATCACCAGAAGGCAATGGTCTCCCCTGGACCTTCACTTAAGGGTTGACAGATGAATAAAACTACTGAACAGAACAACATAGGTTTATAGTTTGATAATATGATTTTCTGAAAGTAAGAGACATATGACACGAACAACGATACATCATACATCACACATTATAATTATAATTATAACAGGCCATCACCAAAGAAATCCGATTTGTAAGAGCTCCTTGGAAATTTAGCCCTCAAGTTTTCAGCACCTTACGTAATACTACGGCAAGAAAGTACAACAGAAGGTTACCGTATTAATATGAAACAGTAAACAACATACTGTACAAAACTTTATGTAGACAGGATCACAGTGCAACATAAAGAATACATCAGCCAACCAGTGTAACACTGGAAAAACTACATCCTGACTTCACATATGAAATATTTGCAACTATTTAAAACCAATCCACCGGAAACAGAAACCAAACAACTTTTAATAACTAGTTTTCATATTTACTCTGTTCTCTTAGTCATGGCCTATGGCTTATGACTTCAATCTGCTTCATTGTTCAATTCTTCGTTTCATCACAAGACGAAGCAAGTAAAGATCCTCCACTAGTTACTAGCGTAGAGTCCACCACTCCACCTTACTTCAATATTCTCTGCTAGTCGTTCTATGAAAATTAGATGATAGCAGTGGTACTCTTATTCAAAATGATGGAGATTTATGAGTTGGACTTGGGCAAGCTAAATCCTGACCTTTGTACACTGGAGTAGAAATGAGGGAGAAATGGGTACTGCACATGGGAATTCAAAGCTTCAGAAGGTCCAATGAGTAATCACTTTCAAACGAATTTAGGAAATCTGGAACGCTGTTGGAACATTTAAGGCAGTTCCAGTGCCATCACATAGCTCGCAAACTAAAGTTGCACTAGAAAACACCAAGAATGCAAAAACAAAAAAACAATGCAGGAAGCTAAAACATAAAACCATAGACCATTGGCAGATCAACTGCTATGAGGCCCTTCGTGCAGCATAGATATTAGATTTATGTTTCTGAACAAGTTCTAGTACTAGATTTTGGCATTAGAATGTGAAGTGTGGGACGGTAACTGCAACTTTATTACAGATGGACAGTGCAGATCATGGGAGTTGACAACGTTTGATAGATCACATGCTTAGACTGGAAGGCTTCCGATGATACAAGTGTCTTCCTAGACCTATTTCTGGATTTTCTTCCCGGAAAAATGGATAGCTGGATTCAAAACCCAGCTCTATCTACAACTTGTTATATAAGCCCGTCAGCGTGGCCCCAACAGAGAGAGACTATTCTCTCAACCCTGGGAAATCAGTGATACCTGAAATATTCAAGTGTAAAATTAAATTAAATACAGAAGGCATGGACTCCGTGAACGTCCTGCGCTGCACGTATCATGAAGATGCAGCCCTTGAAATTGTCAAAGATACTAGATTCAGGGAAAGTGAGCAATACAAGGTCACCGAACATTGTTTTCGAGTAATTATTCAGTGCCCCAAATTCTTCTCTACCACACATTTGTGTGGACTCCACACACTTAGTGGTGGGGACCACACAAACGTGTGGTGAAAAAAGAGTTTGGGCCACCACGTGGCGGTGCCCTAGTGGCATTGAATAACTTTCCATTGTTTCCTAGATAAAATCAAACCCCCACCCCCCAACCCAGCCAGATGGTTCTTTTGTTTTACTTTCTGTTCTTTTTGTCGTCTTAGATTGTCAAATGTGAATCCATGTTTCCCACTTTTGCCAGTTGCCATGCAGTTCTGGAAATTAGGATAGGAAAGGCAAGGCATAAAAGGGGAGTTTGACCTGAAATACAACTAAAATGTGAATGCAGGGTCATGTAGCTTATTTGGCATCATTGCTTTGCTTTCGTTGTGTACTTTAGATTAGGTGGTCATCATCTAATCTTGGATGGCTCACATCTTAGTCTCGAGATGGACCCCATCCTCGTCGTATTGGCCTGGGTTATACCCCTTGAATTACTATTTTACTACTACTTTTTTTTTTAACAGCGCTATTTTTCTACTTTATCCTTGTGTACTCCCGCTAACCCCAAAAAATTCTGTATGAGACTGGAGTGACAGTCACATTGATAGTCCTCTTAACAGCCTAATTGAGAAAAGTATTAGTCCGAAGTTTTCACTTCTCTAAGCTTGTGCTGTGGCCACACTTAGGCTGAATAAGTGGGCAAAGAGCAACAAGATTTGCGGTGTTCAAGCTCTGCGTTTGGTCAAGACAAACCATCTTCAGACAGAGTAAGTGGATACAATGCACTGTTAGGCCATGTTTACTCTTCCAGGATTAGACGAGGCATTGGACAAAAGAACACATTGATCCCAGATATTTTCCTTGTTCTCTAATCACTCAAATCCCACATTTGGTCATCCACAGGGGGCAAGTAGATAGTCAAGTTGGACTGTTAATTCATTCAACTTGGTTAACTAAAACCACCCCTCGCCCGGGATAAGTACTACCAATGTCCAGATCATCTTCCTCCATCGGCCATCCTAACCAAAATTAACATCATATTACCGTAATCCAATGGTATGGGGAAACCCATCAAAAGACCCTACTGCTGAAGGATCAGCAATATAATTTGATGCAAGTCATATCGCCATGCGCCAAAGACATATCAATAGCCAAACAACAGAAATGACCTCACAGGTTATTCTTCTGGTTAGAGAATCCATCCCACATTGCTTCTCTCAATCATTCGACCTTGTCCATAACTTCCAAAGGCTTGGGTTGATTGCCTCCAAACTTCTGACATGCTACCGACTGAAGTCAGCTTTCTTTTTTCTACTGGATACCATTTTCAAACGAAAAAAATGTGGACTACTATGCAGTCTTGCTGACAAAGTTGATGCACGGATCTGAACCATATTGTTGGTCGAAAAACGAAGAAAGTACACCCAGCAGCATTGAGTTAATGCTTCATCTTCTAATGCATTTGGAGGTCTCAGCTGCTAAGATACAATTTCAATAGCAATTATTCTTCTACATAGACTTGTCGGCGAGGAAAGTAATGGTCTGATGTTTCTAATTGCAGAAGCATGAACAGAAGTCCCAGACCATATATAGGAAGAAGCTCCTGCAGGATCCACAACTGTCAAGGTTCAGCATAAATCCATTGAAAGATAGTTCGTTCATCTTTAACAATCAGGAGAACTAGAAAATTGCAACCTAAGGCAATTAAATGAAGGAACTTATAAGAAGTTGGAGGATTGTTTTGTGCGACACCAGCTAACATATTTTCCATCAGCATTCAATCCCCAGAGGTAAGACTTGCCATTGCAAAATAAAGGAACCATAACGAATAACTACTCGCTTACTATGCGTGTTCACCAATACTAAAGAGGACTGGGATTGCATAATATGCACCTTAAACTCAGACCAGACTGCTACACAAATAGAAGATGGAAGCTAAGTTTGCTATACATGAGCGAACTAGGGACATGATTTGATAGCAGCCATCTCCTTGAAGGGCAAAACAATAGGGCACCAAGATACAAGGCAGTACCTGCATACCATACGCAGGTACTCCTCAAGGGAAGCATTCCCAAGAGCAAAAACCTTCTGACTTTTTAAACCGGATATTCCAAAAATTCCAATGAAAGATGCCACATGTCACATACCTAGGAAGATTCTAGCCTAGTGCTTCTAAATTTTGGGAATCCAAACGAACCGAGAAGCAAAAGAGGAAATCCGCAAAATTAAGTTAATTGGGATTTTGGGATTTAGTCTCAAAGATCAAATTTCACCCTCCACAGGGCCATTTACCAATTTACTCTGTTTAATTTAGTTACCTCACCATATTTTTTCCTCCCTCCCTCGCATGCATAACTAAAACTAAAATCGTACTTAAGTTCAATGTTTTTTCTTATCAGCCTTGAGTTCTTCTAGGTTTTCTCTTATAATCTTTAAGTTCTTCTAGGTTTCATTAATAATAAAATTACAACACAAAAAATCCCAGAGAGGATCCACAGATTGTGATTTATCACTTCATCAACTCCACGCCATCTCCAGCTTGATATGCTTCCAAGAATATGCGCTGTATATTTCGAGAACTCAATGATTTTGGAGCCAACTAATGGTATATCCCCAAATAGTAAATCTACTATAACCTCAGTGCATCGGTTCTTCATAAAGCAAATTTTATTCCACAAAAGCAACAATTGTGTAAAACGTGGACACCAAAATTGAGACCCTAAAAATTAAGGGTTTATTTCTCATTACGTTATACTTATACAAAATGTAAACATTAATTACACATTAGACCTTTATCTCCTAATCTACTTACATAAGAGATTAAATGTAAATTACAACTAATTACATATAAACCCATAACTTAACACTCCCCCTCAAGTTAGTGCGAAGATATCGATCAAGCCCAACTTGAACACGATGGGGTGAAAACTCTTGCTACCAAGCCCTATTGTGAATATGTCAGCCAGTTGATCTTCAGATCTCACAAAAGGCATACATATCAAACCCACGCTCAACTTCTCCTTGATAAAGTGTCTGTCAATCTCTATATGCTTTGTTCTATCATGTTGAACAGGAATATGAGCAATTTTGATGGCAGTTTTATTGTCACAATAGAGTTTCATAGGACCATTATCAGAAATTTTCAAATCACGTAACACAGTTTGGAGCCACAAGAGCTCACAAACGCCATGAGTCATAGCTTTGTACTTAGCTTCTGCACTAGACCTGGCGACCACTGATTCCTTCTTACTTCGCCAAGTAAACAAATTTCCCCCAATGAAAGTACAATAGCCGGAAGTAGAGCGTCTATCATTCACGGAACCAGCTCAGTCAGCATCAGTAAATGTCTCCAATCGCAGGTGACCATGATTAGAGAACAGAATTTTCTTTCCTGGAGCTGATTTGAGGTACCTCAAGATACGATAAACTGCATCCAGATGCGAAGGACGAGGATCATGCATAAACTGACTAACAACGCTCACTGCATAACTAACATCTGGTCGAGTGTGAGCTAAGTATATCAGTCGACCCACAAGTCGCTGATATCTCTCCTTGTCAGTGCACTCCCCCACATTGCCACTAAGATGATGATTTGCCTCAATAGGAGAATTTGCAGGTCTACAGCCCAACATACCCGGTTCTTCCTAAAGATCAAGCATATACTTCACTTGGGAGATAAAAAATACCTCTATCAGACCTTGCCACTTCCATGCCAAGAAAGCATCTTAATGATTCCAAATCCTTAATCTCGAATTCTTGAGCCAGACTAGATTTGAGATTAAGAATTTCATTCACATCATTGCCTGTCATTATTATATCATCAACATACACAATAAGAACAGCAACCTTACCAGCGCCTCCCTTGATGAACATAGTATGATCTGCATGGCTTTGTTTGTATCCAAACCCCAACATAGCCTTGAAAAATCTGTCAAACCACGCTCTAGGTGATTGCTTCAACCCATATAAGACCTTCTTCAATCTACACACTTTCCCTTCAACTTCAAAGGAAGAGAAACCTGGTGATATGTCCATATACACCTCCTCTTCTAACTCACAATGGAGGAATGCATTTTTCACATCAAACTGGTGAAGGGGCCAATTCAAATTGGCAGCACAAGAAAGCAGAGCTCGCATAATGTTCTTCTTCGCTACTGGTGCAAACGTCTCCTCATAGTCAATACCATAGATTTGAGTAAAACCCTTGGCAACAAGTCTCACCTTGTATCTCTCAACTATACCATCAGCATTCTGCTTAACAGTGAAAACCCACTAGCATCCTACTGATTTATTTCCTCTAGTTCCCAAGTGCTATTCTTTTTCAAAGTTGTCATCTCTTCTACCATAACTCCTTTCCGCTTAGGTATTATGAATGCATCCTGCCAATTCTGTGGAATACATGTAGAAGAAAGAGACGAAACAAAGGCATGGTACGAAGGAGATAAACAATCATAAGAGACAAATTGAGAGATGGGATGTTGAGTACATGACCTAACACCTTTCCGAAGAGCAATAGAAAGATTATCAGACTCAATAAAGGGAGGTTCAATAGGAGAAGATTCATTACCATTAAGTCAGCTGAGGATTCCGGAACTAGATCAGCGGATTGCAATTGACAAGGTGGTATTACACATGAGGACTTTCATTTCTCCTGTCTAATGTAGGTCTTTAAGTTAGACCCTTGAGACCCAAAAAATTAAGGGTTTATTTCTCATTACGTTATACAAAATGTAAACATTAATTACACATTAGACTTTTATCTCCTAATCTACTTACATAAGAAATTAAATGTAAATTACAACTAATTACATATAAACCCATAACTTAACAAATAGGAAATGTTGCCCTCGAACAAACTCACAGCTTACATCTGCCATCGAAACTTCATCACTTCTCATGATTCTTGGTGGAATGCACAGCCATCATTCTCGCACAACTTGTTGCTTGACCGCAACCTGCCTCCATCTTCATGATTTCACTCCTGAATAACACATTATTGCTGCTCATCAATGTTTTAAATGGCGTTCGGCGCTAGTCAGGCGGTGACCCGCCGCCGAGAGATTTGGCATTTTTTTCAAAAATATATTTTTTAAATATTTTCAAGGCAATCAAGCCTCGCCAAGACCACCGCCTAGCTCCGCCAAATCTCCCCTAGCCGCCAAGCTCCGCCAAATCTCCCTATTCGCCGAACGAGCCACCGAGGGTGAAATCATGCCGCCGAGCACATAGGCGGCCGCCGAGGCCTCCATTTAGAACATTGCTGCTCATAAATCTAAATCAGTTGTGGTCCACGAGCTGCCACCAAGAGCGGAAGACAATGATAGGAGTTGGCCACGCCTCGAAGGCCCCTTTGAGACCTACCGATCAAAAAAGGAAAAAGGCCCCTTTGAGACCTGCCTCGTATTACTCCAATCTTACCAAATCGTTCATCTCTTTCCTCTATGAACAAGTCTCGGAGTCTAGCTTCGACATCAACTCGCCCAATATAATGAACTTGTGATGAATGAGCCTACTGACGAGTTATTCCACTACAACTCGGTTCATCGACAAGATGGCAACCGTACTCAATGCACAATTCTAGTTACTAATATAAATGTCTGATATCTTGTAGAGTTGAAACCCAAAATTCTCACGATATCTAACCACTATAAGATATAAAAAAAACATTAGGAGTTCTCTCAATCATACAGAGCAAAAACTAAAATGCTTCAACTAGACACAAGTCCCACAACATAAAGCACCAAATTTGGGTGTTGTGTCCTAATAACTGAATAGCACGTTAGATTTCACTATGGATACACATTTAAGTCTACGTTACCTGGGACGTGGGGTCATACCTGTAGGACGAACAGGAACGGTAATGCCGTACACTATTGTCCTATATTATGGTACGATAAAGGTAGGCTTATATATAAATTACAAAGCAGAATGTACTTTTTTTGAGAAAATCTTATGACAAAAATATTTTCTCCCTATGTTATTCATGCAAGAAAAATGACAATTTTTTAAACATTATCTCTTGCAAAAACTCTACTCCCTCTAGCTTTTTAGTTTATCATATTTGATTTTTTTTTTTTTAATTGGGATCACTAGGGATTGTTAAATCCCCATTTTTTAATAGTGTGCCACGTTTCGGAAGGCGTGCTTCACAAAGATCACGCACAATAGGGGTGAGCAAAAAATCCATCAAACCGCGAATTCAATCCAAACCAATTCAAACCAGAGGGTTTGGTTTGGATTTTTAGTAGTATAGTTTGGTCATGGTTTAAAAAAATTAGAAACCGCGTTATATGGTTTGGTTTATGGATTCACATTTACGGTTATGGTTCCAAACCGAACCGAACCGTATAATACATACATACACATATATATATATAAATTAATTATGATTCACCCAATAAATATGGGAGCTTTTAGTCAACTACTTTATTAATTTATTGATTCCATTAAATTCACTGCAATATTTAATTTTCCTTCACTGCCAAGATAATGATATGAACCTTGATGTACAGTGATATCACAAGTTGGTTTCTACCATACTGCTACTGTTGCCCTTTTGCTACCTCATTTCAATTCAATAGTTTTAAAAATTATTTTTGGCCTTTTATTTGGTTAAACTATCTTAAGATGTTTAGTAGTTGGTATTCTTAATTGGTTCATTTAAGTGACTTACTAGCATTTTATTTTCTTAGTTTAAGACTTGAACCAATTTTTGGTTTCCTACTCTTAATTAGTTGGTTAATATTAGTGTGTTTTAATAATTTGAATGGAATTGGTTTAAATATATGTATTTTTTTTAATTTATCTTCATAATTTTAAGTACTTTAAATATTTTTTGAAGACAATAACTTAGGTCAAAGCAAACTGTGGGGGGCTGATTTCTTCTCCTCTATCTTGACCCTTCTGAACCGAGTGACATGGCACCGGACGTCGTGCACCTGCAGAACCGGAGGGGGTTGTTCCTCCGGGAAAAAGCTCCGACGTTCTAGTCAGAAAAGAGGAGCCGGGAAGAAGTTTGGTAAGAAAATATATGCTAGGAGGAAGGAGAGTGTTTAGAGAACTGAACCATTTTCTTGGAGGAGGCGTCTCTCTATTTATAGGCGAAGAGGGAAAGAGTGTAGAATGGGTTGTTTTTGTCACCCACGTGCTCGGTGACGCTCGGATGATATCACGAGTCAGGAGTATTAAATGAACACCGCCTGTTGGGAAAAGGGGAGCCGCCCAGTCAGAACAAGGGGGGGTCACATCAATCAGAGACGTCTCATCCTTTATCAGAGAGGTTTTCCCACGTTTCTTTGGAAGCTTCTAGAAGGTTCTGGAATTGTGGTCTCCGAGTGAAGTCATCGTGTCCGAGGGAACGAGAAGTAACAGATGATGTGTCTCACCGAACGAACGAAAAATAATTACTATCAAATCCGAACGAAACGGGTATATCATCCTTCGGAATGGGATTGAAGCTCGGCTAGGCCCCTCAAGACGTTTTATCCTTCGGATAACATGTACGACCGACGTATCAAGGTTCCTTGTGGAACAGATGAACTGAGACAACTAATTGGCCAGGAACACCATATCAAATCCCTTGAGTCTTCTGAACCTTTTGGACCTTCGGATATTTCGCTCCACTACACAAACCATGGTTTAAAACCGAACCGTATTTAAAAGGTTTGGATTGGTTTGGTTTTATGCCTTTTGTGGGTTGGTTTGGTTCTTCAAATTCATAATCCGCAAGTATTGGTTTGGTTCTTGGTTTAGTATGAAACCGAACCAATCCGGACCATGCTCATCCCTAACGCACAACATCACTCTCAGGGATTCCTCTTCTATAGAAACATATCAACTAATGGGGCAATCACCTAGACAAGTGGCCTCCCCGCTTTCATCCAACATCCTAAAGGGATTTGTTCTAGCCTCCGATCCAAAAATCAAGGAAAGTCGAAAAGAAAGTGTAAGCAACACTCCTGAGGTCTACGCGTGTCCCATTCGTCTAGTCACAGTGGCACAAACAAACGTTTGAACCGATTGTTTTGGTTGTGTGATATGCTCAAATTAATTTTTCAATGCTCAAAGGTTTCTATATACATATAGATATATCCCTGTACAAGTAACAACAGCCTAAGCTCTCAAGCTTTTCTCTTAGAGCAAGATAATTATACAACCATTGAAGAAACAAGTGTCGTCCTTTCTTTCTCGAAGGCCTTCGAACTTAAGGGCAAAGTTGTTTGCATTTATCTCCTTGTTGTGCATTTATCTCCTTGTTGTGCTAGTCTATGATGTAGTTGTTTAATCAATTTAGAAGAGGATCTGAAATTTTTTTATATCAAATTCATAAAATTGGTCCTGCATTCTCAGATTATATTCGACATGATAAACTTATTGCGTATTTTCCAGTTTTGGGAAAGGGAAGCAACAAGTTTGAGGCAACAGCTACAGTACTTGCAGGAAAGGCACAGGTAAGATCCTTTTGTCCTATTACTTTTAATCAGACATCCGATATGGGCCAATAGACTGTAGAAATGCATTGTGCATTATAAAATATAATTGATCAGTGGTCTTACATAGAGGGCACACCATCTATGGAATGGCCATCAATGTGGGACATCTCAGCTACTTCCATGGATACAGTAATACAACATGCTTGAACAGGACTATCACAAACAAAAACAATGTATAACTTAAAGATAGATCACTTAATTTACACATTCCCTAGTAACATAGCAAACATAGGTTGAAAGCATGGACAAACCAAGCACACTTTCAACACTATTGTACGTCGTTTAAAGCACTTGCTCTCTGTGTTTCCTGGCTTGGGTTAGAGTAAAATGTGTGGATGTGCTTCCAAGTATTTGACCTCCCCAAACCCTAAATCTTAGGATGGAATATATGTCCACACATTGGGGGTGGTAAGTGGGCGCTACTTCAATCTTGAAACAAAATTGGACTATGCAGGAAAGGGTTTCAATCTTCCATCCATGTAAAATAATTTATTTCCTACCCAATATGAGCTTCTCCTTACAAAAAGGGTCAAAAGATAGAGAACTCCAACTGTCTAATTCAATGTCCCACCTAAAGAAACCAGCCCTTCCAAAGTCAGAAGGAAGACACCAACCCTTGCCAAGTCGGAAGGAAGAAGACGGACAAGATCTTACACAAATCATCTTTATCATACATAACCCGGTATTACTAGTGGCTTTTCAAGTCTTGCAGAATATAATGAGTAACTATCAAGGGAATGAATGACAATCAAAAGTGGTATTATTGGGCCAATAATTGGGATAAAGTTAAAATGGAATGAAATGCAGACTTGGTGCATGTAAATACATAAAAGATGTGGTACGCTATTAGCGGATAACACGGACGAAGGAGCTTATAGATTGTAACTTCGCAAAAACACCTCCTAAAAATCAAAATCTACGCCAGTGCTTAAAAATCCTGAAAAGAACCACAGCAATACCAGCTCTTGGACCTCAATCCTGTCAAAGCATATTACCATCACCTTAACTTCATCCACCAAAGACTCAGAGCTAATAAGCTGCTTTTGTCCCTTGGCAGAGACATCATGAATGAATCAAAATGTAGAGATCAGCACTCCACAAAGCTCTCACATTCACCAGCAGTTCATACCTAGCAAAAAATACGGGGCGACGCATCTTCTCCCTTCCAAAAACACCCTGCCTAAAGTAAACTTGGGCAACCACGTCACTTAGGCAACCACGTCCTTTAAATCCATTTGGCCGTTAGTTTTTCATCCTAAGCAAAATGACAGCATACTTTCAGAATTTAAAGGCTCTGCAAGATCATGAGTGGCTTGAAAGGAGATCAGCACCATGCGATCAATTTCATAACTAGCTCTCAAAAAAGAAAAAGAAAAAATTAATGGGCCAGTTGCTGCCTTGCAATATTGGACCATTTGACCATGATATTAAGGGGTTGGACTATACTGCCCATATAACATACCACAGACATAGTCCCTCCTAGAACCAGAAGTCATATATTATTCACTTATATGCCAATGCTTAAAACTTTCGAAGTTGCCCACAAAACTTTCATGAAGATGGGATGGTGTTCCAAAGATGAAGCTATACGGGTACATTTTTAAAAAAATCGGTATTAGGTCAATTATGTGAATTTCATAAGCCCACAAGTCCACCTATTAGTTTTGTAAGGTGTCAAGTCCAATTTAAAAAGTTCATAGTAGGGTACCCTAGGGTTTAAGCACTTTCATAGGATTTTAGGGTGCACTTTCCTATTATAGGGTTTTAGTGGTTTAGGCACTTTTATAGGGTTTAGGATTTTTGGCACTTTTATAGGGTTTAGGATTTTAGGCATTTTCATAGGGTACCCTAAGGTTTAGGCATTTTCATAGAATACCCTAGGGTTTAGGCACTTTCATAGGGTACCCTAGCGTGTGGAATGTGGATTGTGGGCTTACATAACTAATAGGTGGACTTGTGGGCTTATGAAATCTCTAGTGGACCTATCACCAAATCTCCCTACATTTTGTAGGAGTAATGGGCAGGACACCAGCGAGACTTACTAGACAATACCCTTCAGATCTTATGAGTCCTTAAGTGATGGATAAACCAAACCCATGATTACCGCTTTTAACTCCGCTTTCAGGCATTGTCAGCAGCAAAATAAACCAAAGATTATTAAAAGGTCCTTCAGAAGAAACAGGAAAAAAAATTTGGTCATATAGGAAATAAACTGTTTCCATGACAGGCAAAAATAAGATCATACTAGCCTATATACAGTTTTCATGATATGCACCATTAGTGGCCATCAAAATAATTGCAGGCAACTTTTGGGAGAAGGACTTTCTGGCTTGACTTTCAAAGATCTACAAAATCTGGAAAATCAACTGGAAATGAGTCTGAAAGGTATCCGCATGAAAAAGGTATACTTGACCTCAAAGCATTCAGCTTCTCAAAAAGTACATGATTCCTCATCTAAAGTGTATGCCCCGCCCTAATTGCAGTTACTTTTTTCTGCAGGACCAAATTTTAAGTGATGAAATAAAAGAATTAAACCAGAAGGTCTTCTTGAAAATTGCCAAACTTTCAGTTTTCTCTCTAAATTTAGACACATGAAGGAACTGAGTTTAATTGACATGTTACAGGAGAGTACCATTCACCAGGAAAACATAGAGCTACACAAGAAGGTAAGCCAAATGTGCCAAGAGAATAAAGAACTGCGTAAAAAGGTAAGCCAGATATGAACTCCAAATAGGCAAATACCATATGCAAGATTACATACCACTGTCTTCTTTGAATGGAAAACTGGAAGTTGATCTCTAGCCCATTCTGAGCAGAAACTTAACATCTCAGGTTTATGGAGCAGAGGGTATTGATCAAGCAAACAGAAGCTCCCAAGTTTCACATGGCCTCCTTGGATATGAGTTCCAGGCACCAACCAATCTCCAGCTAAGCCAGCCGCAGTTTCAGGAGAAAGCAACACCAGAAGAAGCAGTGACGTTAGGGTAATCTATGTCTTAAATTAGTCAATTTCCGAAGATGAGAATGAAAACCAATTGTTTAGAGTTTTCATACCTTGAAATTCATACCAGGCTACAGCTGCACTAGCCAAGCAGGTTGACAACTGTAGAAGGATGTCCACCACAATATTGCCCCACAGTAACTGACATCAGGCTTCTCACCATTCAGACAGCTGAGCTACAACACAAATATCAAGCACAATAGCCATCAGATTTGCTAGCATGATCTATTGAACCAGTTTTAAAAGGACCATATTGGAATCATAAATCTTTTGTGTAAAGCTAAGCAATAATGAAAAAATATGTCTAATATGTTCCATTAACTTTCTACAGGTTATATAGGTGTGCAAATGGATGTTGTTCTGTTCTTGTGCTTGTGCTTGTCTGATGATAAAGGTGCAAAAACAATGAACAGACACTCGTGAATTTGTAACATTGGGATTAAAGGCAGCAAGTACAGAAAACTTTGCATACAACTCGCTACATCTCAAGCAAAATCCATGGGAAAACCGCCTCAGGAGTAAAAGGATGCATGATCTGATGATCATGAGAAAGCTTGAAGTCAACTCAAAAATTCCTGGCCAAGACCATCCTCAATTTATGGAATTGTATACCAAACAAGGAAACAAGAAAAAAGCAGATAAATGCAAGATTAAAAAGTGTGTACATTAATTTAGTGCATCCCAACCTGATTCAAGTAACTGCTTCTCAAGAAGATAAAAAACAGCGGACATATGCACATAAAGAATGACATCGTCTGTCACAAGGGAAAAGGGGCACACATCATGACAAAGCAGTTAAGGAAAAAGAGTTATTGCATCAAAAATCTCAGTTTTCCATATGCTCCCAAAGACAATCTTGAAACAAGTAGCATGAGCAAGTTGTCCCACATATCCTTACTATGATTACAATATGTGCAACAACTAAGAGTCAAAGAGAATAGCAGCATGAGCAAGTTGTCAAACTAAGTTACTGCTATCTGTCACATCTTGAGATGGATTTCCCTGAATTCATTCATCTCATTGAACTTTCACACCATTGGTGTGATTATACAATCAATCAAAGCCTCAAAATAGCAACCAGACTAGAAACATCAAATGAGTCAACCATTTCCTTCTGCACCTCTTAAAACCAGTAGGCGAGCACAGAGCACAGATACAACTTCTAGCTTTCTGTCTCTTAATAAGATGCCAACACCCTATTACTGATGGGATCAACTGGGTAAGTCATTCAAACAAAGACACTGCTCTAAATGACAACAATAACTAATGATGGTTAAACACGAAGACACCCTGCGGTTTATGAGTGAGGTAGCAAGCCTGGCTGACTAAGTGTACATCCATGACTGAATCGAAAGAGGTAAATAAAACGGGAAACAAAGCAAAAAGATCTCTAAGCCTATATTGCCTGAAATAAGTTCCCTTATAAAGTACATTTTCCACAATCCTGATCAGCAGATAACTTAGGCACATCCAAGAATGAAACAGACAGGCTGAAGCACAAAATGAACGAACTGGGTTTGGCCAAACATGATAATTAGACGAAAACCAAGAAAAGGAGCGGGCAGTGTTCAGATGTCATCATGATCTTCCATGAGATTTTATAACTTAATGGATTCAAATATTCAATAGACACAGCAACAAGTAAAAGATGCCAAACAGAGATAGGATAACCAAAAAAAAACTATTAAGAGATTCAAGCAACTTATCTATTAGAAGAAATGTTTACAGGAGAACTTGCTTGTTATTTGTGCAGGTTTCGGGATTGGATCTTGTGTATGGAGAAGGGAGCATTGGCCTAATGGGTTTGGTTTCTAAAGCTGTGCACCTTGGCGGAGGCCTATGTTCTTAGGTATTATTCCACTACTGACTACACTACCTTAGTTTTGTTGGTAGGGGCCATGTTCTTTCCTCACTTTCCCATTTCTCTCCTCCCCAGTCACGACTATTGCCAATTACCACTATCAGCAATCCATACACGACACCAACCATAATAACACTGTGTCAGGTACCAAAATAATTACTCGAGAATCCTGATGTTCAGTCCTAAACCTTTCTCTTTGTACTTTCATCAATTATGCCTTCTCTCTACGATTTTACTGGATTTGTCCAAGCTTTTTACAATGCATTTAACCAATCAAAACACTCAATTGTTGAACCTTGCTAAATAATTATCTAAGTACGTAAATATTTGTGACTGCATGCGAAATGAAGATATACTTCGATTCACTTGAAGAAATACGACCTATCTGAATCTAAGTTTTATGCTGTTTAATCTTGGAGATGAAGTGATCCAATTAACAAATGGTAGTTTGTGTTTGTTGGTCAATTAGTACATTTGCGGGGCATGTTAAGAAACTCACTGCCAAAGTATGGCCATCCTCAACAGATAGACAAGTATACAGTTTTTCTCTTACTGCAAACAAGACGCCTACACTGTACGGTTGACTTTGGTAGCCTGTAACCAACAAACAAGATGAGCAATCAATTGTCCAAACAGCATTCAAGCATGGCTTTTATTTTTTGAGCTAATTTCAGACCTTCTATAGACTAAAGCTCGAGTATTTAGGTATTTTTAACACAGCACAGCTTATCAAACTCAGACCAAGCTGAGCTTAGAAATTAATGTTGTGTTTGGATGAGTTTTTGAGAAAATTTTGAGAAATTTTGTAGGGTTATGAGCAGAGAGAGAAATGAGAATAATGATTGGAAATAGAAGTAATGATTGGAGAGAGATAGAGAGAGAAATGAGAATAATGATTGGAGATGGGGGTGAGTAATGATTGAAAGTAGGGGTAATGAGTGTTTTTTCAGTTTGAGGATTTTTTTTCAAAAAGCAATCCAAACAAAGCATAACTTGCTTCAGAGTGTGTACAAGTTTGACTTGTTTGCAGAACAAGAAAACTTTAACTAGCTTTCAACGAGTCGCACCATGACTGAAGATCAAGTAGCTAGCTCCCTATTTAGAGCCCGACAAAAAAAGGTGGATGTATAATACAAATAAAACGCCCCATGTAGACCATTGGCCTAGTAACTTGTTAAGGCAAAAAGGCCTAACCACGAGGCCCAAAATGCTCAAGCCCAAGTCAGTAATAGTAATTTACATGGTTCCATATATACCCAGGATCACCCATGTAGACTTCGATGTGGGGCACGGTATCACACAAATTCACTATACATTTTAACCACCAATCAAAAGAACCAACAAATAACTCAAATGCTCTGGAGGAAAGATTATGCTTGGATTGCATGGTTATCACTAGTGTCATGTGTGACAGTGATTTTGTTTTGAAGTAGTTTACTTATGTAATAACCGAAACATTTATGCTAGAATAGATAGTAAGAACTGGGAGAAGGACATCTATAA
Source organism: Rhododendron mucronatum var. ripense (assembly GCA_019656295.1). NCBI lineage: Eukaryota > Viridiplantae > Streptophyta > Magnoliopsida > Ericales > Ericaceae > Rhododendron > Rhododendron mucronatum. Next base: position 764,785 of record BPLT01000086.1, read on the forward strand.
GCTTACCAAATGGAAAGAGAAGAAAACAATAAAGTTTTGTCAAGTGCATAAAAGATGCCGATTGTAGGGAGTGAAGGATGATGAGAATAAAGGAAGATGGAAGAACTACTTTGAGAAACTATTGATTGAGAAGCATGAGGAGAACCTAAATGAAGAGGGTTGTATGCTTCTGTAGACACCCTAATTTGGCTTCGTAAATTTTAAAGCCCTGCCTTGAGCGAATCCCGACAATGAAATGATTTCCCTTGAGATTTGATTACGATTTCAAGCTTTGGAAGGTTTGAGGCATCCCCTTAGAAGTGTTTAGGCAGCCTGAGTGTGCCTCCAAAGGGTCTTTCCCTATGGGAAGTGGGAAGTGTGGGCGCCAGATGGTTCTTCATAAGGCCTCATGGTTTCCATGTTCATTGTATATTTCCCATCCCCAGATGAGTTAAGGGCTAACTAAAACATATTTGTGAGGTAGAAAGAGTTAGTTGAAATGTTCTCTGTCAGACCAATAGAGGTCAACCGTTTGGTTGAGCGAAGAGGGATGCCTAACACATTTTCTTCATCGTACCCTTGACTCCCGAAAATAGAATCTCAATATGGTTTCTTAGTTCTTAAAACCAAGTTGCAACTCCCTACAGATAAAGTGCGTTGCAACGAGCACTTCCACTATAGGCACACCGCAATGGATATAAAGAGTTTCACTTATTGGCCATTATGTGCGCGAATCTGTGCCACAATGGGCAGATATCCACAGCTTCTAGTAGAAGTGGTAGCTAAGAACATATGTTTTATCGCAAAGTACAAATGTCTGAACTCTGAAGCGTCGAATGCTGAAAAGGATGAAGTCATGCAAGGCTTGGCTCTAGGAACAGATGGTTTTCCTAAGGAGGTATGGAAGAGTTGTTAAAGCATCCAACTCCAAACCAATTGGCAAGGAGTGGAGAGGTTGTCAAGGCTCATGTACTAGTTTTAGAGAAGATAATTAACCGTTGTGGGACAAACTCCAACACTCCCCCTCATGTGCAACCCTAACCCGCACGTGGAGAGGTAAACAAACGATCCATAACACTTGGATCCAAACAAACAACGGTGCACTTATGCACAAACAAGGGGAAAGAAATTCTCCGAAAGCCTAACTCTAATATTATGTTAAAGCATCCAACTCCGAACCAATTGGCAAGGAGTGGAGAGGCTACCCAGGCTCATATACTAGTTTTGGAGTAGATAATTAACCGATGTAGGACAAACTCCAACAAGAGTCTTGGTGACAAAGGAGTGTCGTGATCGACAAAATTGTTCTACAAGATTATTTTACAAACTCCAACAAGAGTCTTGGTGACAAAGGAGTGTCATGATCGACAAAATTGTTCAACATGATTATTTTGACTAGAAAGATGTCTCATGAGTGGAGAAAGAGTACCTTAGTAACCAATATGTAACAACAACGGCGATATTCAAAGTTGCAATAATTATAGAGGACCAGAGGTACTTAATTGATGAGTCATATAATGGCCTTACGGGAAATAGTTATAATGATCTTATGGGAAATAGTTATTGAACATCGCCTAAGAATGATGATAATGGTATCGGAGAATCAGTTTGGGTTCATGACTGGTAGATCAATTACGGAAGTAACTACTTGTTAAAAAGATTGGTCGATAGGACCTTTCATGATGATGCCACTACTATTATATCTCTAGTAGGGAAACGAACGAACTCCCAACCACAGTAAGATCACACCATGGGTCCTCTTTGAGACCTTACCTCTTTGCCTTCGATATGAAGAATTGACTAGACATATTCAGAATGATATCCCTTGGCATATGTTGTTTGCAGATGATATCCTCTTACTAGATGAAACTGCAAGAGGTGTTAACGCATAAATAATTGAGGAGAAGCATTAGAGTCAGAAGAATTTAGGATCAGTAGGAGAAAAACATAGTACGTGAAATGTAGGTTTAACAGTAGTCAAGTGCTAGTATTGATGAAGTGACCATCCAAGATCAAGAATTACCAATAAGTAAGCATTTTAAGTATCTTGACTCAATTGTTGTAAGGATGGATAGAAAAGGGATGATGTAACATATAGAGTACAAGTTGGATGAATCAAGCAGCGAAGTGCTTCGGGAGTGTTGTGGGACTACAATGTACCTACAAAGTGGAAGGGAAAATTTTTATTATATTGCTATAAGGCCTGCCATGTTATATAGCACAGAGTATTGGACTACTAAGAAACAACATGCGAGTAAGGCACGGCCTTCTAGCAAGTTTGAAAGTTGCTAATAATCGTTCAACCGTCAGCAGCGGCAAGCAACGGAGGAGTACCAGCGGTGATGATGCGGAGGAGAAGCAGGGGTGTTGAAGCGGAGGAGTAGCAGCGGAGTTTTCATGCGATGATGCAGAGGCGAAAGAGCTGGGGTTAGGCGTTAGGGTTTCTGTTTATTGGTTGGGTGGGTGGACCGGCTAACTGCACATGGGCCTGGCCCATTTTGGTTGCAATTGGGTTGCTTTTTAGGTTTGGGGTGTTTTGGTGTCTGGGTTCAAACATAAGGAGTAGATTGGGCTTGGCCCTTGGGAGTCTTGTTGACGTCTTGCTAACAGGTGTACTTTAAAACTAGAGGCAAAGAATTAGGTTTAGATCTCGCGAGAAGAAGTTGTAAGGACCCGTATTTTTCGGATATTATTTAAATGTTTTATAAATACCAGAAATTGAGGAAAATATGAAATTTATCGAATTTATGTGATTAGGGGCTAAAGTGAAAGAATTGAAGGTTTTAGGTGTTAGGGTGAAGTGTGTGAGGTGCATGTGTGAGTGTGTGGTGTGAGGGCATGGGATTATTTCCCCCACCTCTATTATTCCCAGGAAACATTTTCCATTCTCATTCTCTCTCGGCTATCTCTCTCTCTCTAATTCTCTCATCTCTCTCCGGCTCTCATCTCTCTCTCCCGACCTCTCCACCAAAAGCCCACCAAATTGGTACAAAACCCATACAAACCCACCTCTATTTTGGCTTCTATACGGGATTCCAACCTTGAATCTCGTGGGTCTTGCTCAGAGGAGGAGTATTCGGTTGATTTCGAAGTTTGGAGGGCTAGGGTTTACTCAACTTGCGTGAGTTTCGCTTCTCGACTCGAGATAGGGAATTCTATCTCTCTCTATATGTTTTATGGGTGATTTTGTGGTTGAGATCGTGCTTGTAATGTCGTATTTGAGCTTGAATCGAAATCCTACTGTTGTTGTAAGAATCGGCTATTTTCCAATATTCCGATCGGTAGGCTTGTCCTCCCTACCGGTAGAACATTGTTGCTTTGACCAGAAAACCTTATCCCTACCGGTAGGAACTTTTTACCTACCAGTAGAACGATTGTAAAATTTCGTCAAGCTGCTCAAACGTATAGCAGCAGCTCAAAAGCTGCTCAATAAGCTGCTCAACGTATTCAAATCTCTACCGGTAGGAATCTTTCATCTACCGGTAGGAATCTTTCACCTACCGGTAGGACTAGTACAAAAAGTGTCTCGTCCAGATGTTGGTCTCAAAATTGGCCTCTCTGTGTCCGGTTTCTACCGGTAGAAGTTTTCTACCTACCGGAAGGTCAAGTTCTACCGGTAGGAATCTTTCACCTACCAGTAGGACTCGTACAAAAAGTGTCTCGTCCAGATGTTGGTCTCAAAATTGGCCTCTCTGTGTCTGGTTTCTACCGGTAGGTCAAGTTCTACTGGTAGGACTTGCCTGCCTACCGGTAGGAGTTTAGGAGTTCCAGCTGCTTCCAGCTGCTTCTTTGAGCTGCTGCAGTATCTTTCAACTGCTTCCCTATAATTTTCAACTCACATGTCGAAGCCTTTCATTGACTCTAATGAGTTTGTTTACGCATCATTCCAAGTATTTTGGAGACTATTACCCGTTTCTTGCTTAGAGTGGTATCCAATGGATTAGAGTGAACATGTCTATGTCTAGGGATTCGACGAATAGTATTGCAATCCGTTCTCTCTCTCGACTCGTAAGATTCTTAGATTCCTTTAGTACATGCTTTTACGGACTCCGAGTACAGAAACTAGATAACCGGGCATCATAGAGTCTAGTCGTAGGTTAATATGTGGCTTGTGAAGGTACGGGAAATGCACTTAGAGGTACGGTGAAGACGTGTGGGATTATGGTATGCTTGAAGGTATAGGCGTGTACTAATTAATTAGTTGGAATCTTGATATGGGTTACAATTTGGAACGTTTAGAAATGTAATGAACATGGTGGATTGGTAGATTGTTTAGAATGCTTGTTGTGAAAGAACCGTTTAAGATGATAAAATGATTGGTGTCCTCTCGACCCGTCAAGTCTTTTAATCCTTTTGACACTCTCCCTATGGGGTTCAAGTGTAGAAACTAACAGATAAAGTATGGTAGAATTATATGTACAGGCTTAGTATGCTATGTAAGATTCGAATGGATAAACTAATGAAAAGGCATGAACATGTACATTTGTAAAGTCACGTAATGAATAATTAAAATTCAGTGGTATAACAGTCGAAGGGATGATGAAATTGGTTATGAAATGATGTCGATTGTGAAAAGTGTGAAAGGTGACCCAAGTGGTCGTTATTGAGGGAAAAGACTCGGGGTGACCCTGCGCTCGAGGGAACTTGACCCGAGGTGACCCAACTGATTCATATTATTGGAGGAAAAGACTCGGGGTGACCCTGCGCTCGAGGGAACTAGACCCGAGGTGACCCTAGTGATCTTTGATGGGAAATACTAGATTAAAGGAAAAGGAAGGTTTTGCAATAAAGGGATTTGATCAAGATCAATGTGGACACGAGAACAATTGTTGTATTATACGATGATTAATAAGATGTTTTTGAATTGATAATAGATAAACGTGGAACGACGTGAGTTTATTAATGTAGTTAGTTAAAGAAGTAAATGGCTAATGACATTTATGTGGAGTCTAGGACCCTTAGACAAATATTTGCAGCTTGTAGGTAGTCACTTGTACTATAGGCGTATCTGTCCATACTTATTCATTCTCGATGTATGATTCATTCAAATTACATATGGCTTGAGCTTAGAATTTTCTACTGGGCTAGTGTAGCTCAACCAAATCTTTCTTTTCAGGTTCTGATGCCGGGCAATAGATTGCATGCATTGTGTGCTTGACAGTAAAAGACTTTTGGAAGCTGACATCACCGGTTATTTCATCATCTTTGTGAAGATCTCATTTTTGTTAAAGATGGTTTTGTAAATAATTACTACTGAATTTTCTTTTGACTAAAGTTGTAATAATCTAAACTTAAGTACTTGTTTGTAAATTAAACAGGAGGGAAACTCCTTTGGGTAACATATATGATATGCGAGGTTTCTCTTTTATTGAAATGTATTATTTAATTACGTTGAAAATTGAGGACGTGACAGAAGTTGTCAATGCATTTCTACTCCTACTGTATTGTACTAATTTCATTTTATATCCTCTTTATGAATGAAATTATTTTTGCTGATAAAAAAAAATGAGTGCAACTGAAATAATAATGTTGCAATGAATGTGCGGTAAGACTTTGCAAGATAAATAGAAACAAGAACTCTCAAAATGCAAGGGGTAGCACCAATAAAAGACGAGAAGAGAAGAAGAAAATAGATTATGGTGGTTTGGACATATTTAACTCAGATTGACTGCTGCAATAGTTTTAAAGAGTGATATGGTTAAGTGTAAAATTAGGGGGGCGGGGCGGGGCGGGTAGTTTGAAAGTTGGTAACAATCATTCAACATAGGGTCTATAAATTAAATTCACTCAATGTAGTACTTTTATCACTAAAAATGTAGGAAGACTGATGACTATTGAAAAATGTAAGAAGACCGTTGATTGCCAAGGACGTGTTTTGATAATTAATACCCGCAAAGGACATTTTCCATATTAACAAATATTCTTAGCTTGTCCTTGACAGGTATTAATTATCAAAACACGTCCTGGGCCGTCATTTTCCCGTGATTGTTTCGATAAGGATGTAAAATTTTGAAATTTTACCTTGTCGATTACTAATAAGTTTGTTTTTGGAAGGAGGCTTATCTTTTCAATTTTGCTTGTAAATTGCATAAATGGCCCCATCTTTTCAGATTTGCCTAGGGCCCGGCCCGCCCCAAAATGTCAGGGCCAGCCCTGATTCCCTACCGCTATAAGCATCGTGTAACAACCTCAACCTAGGGTTTCTACCATTGTTTTCTCCCCAGTCCAATTCAAAAACACCATGCAGAAGCCTGCAGTCAGTCCTATCTTGTTACCATCATTAATAACTCCTTCAAATGCTAATCTGATAGGATTGTGATTTTGGCACTCCAAAAATTGATGGACAACTCCTAAACTGAACTGTGTTGATATACAACAACGTCGTTTTGGAGCCTCTCTATCAATTTTCGGAGTGCTAAAATCAATTTCCAATCCGATAACACCATACTCAAACAAGAGCAAAAAAGAATTCAATAACTACATAACGCTGCATCTACAATCAAGCCTACTGCTACACGAAATCAATAACAATAACAAGTAGTCCCAAATGTGCATTACTATAAATAAATCAATCAATCAGCTATCAGGCTCAAAAACAATAAAGATCGAAAGAAACCGAAGGACAAAGTACTATAGAGAGGGGGGGAAAGCATCTGTGACCAACTTACTAGTACTTACTAGTTAAATATCAAATACCGTACTCACCAGAGGCGAAAGAATCGATTTTTTCCTGCAAAACATATCATCGCATCAGAATGTACAACTTTAAACACATGGCATGTATACAGACAAACATATAGCGTGAGCGTCACGAAGTGAAGGCGGTTGCGTAACTGTAAGTGATCGTATAAGACGGTGAGAATCACCGTGAAAGGAGTCAAGGACAGACTACAAAGCACCAGGAAACCAAGAGAGGACGAGAGAGAGAGATGACGAGAAGTGAGCATGCAAGTACGGAAGAGAACACAAATGTGGATCTATGGTGTCTGCAGATGCGTATCGATTGGAGCTCTAGAGAGAGAGATAGGAAGGCGGGGAGGAGAGAGAGAGAGAGAGAGAGAGAGAGAGAGAGAATATCAGAACTCTGGAGAACGTTCGAGTGTCCAATACTATATAAGTACTCCTAAAAAAGGAAACGAAGCGGAGATCAGCTGCAGTTGGAACTTCTTTTATTCTTGTAAAATGGACACCTGGCGTTAAATGCGTCTACTAGTTGCAATGCAAAGAGTTTCTTTCTTTTTTTTTATAACCGGAGGTCCGAGCCAGCTTGAGCACATTTTGACTAATTCTAAAGCCTTGAAGATAACGAATAGGTATAAACCCTAGTGGCCCCAATATTTGGAATGTTTGGCTTTCGTCGAAATGGAACCTATAACATCATAGAGAAGCATTTATTGTTTTTTCACAACAATTTGACCAAATCCCTAGAGGTTAGTTTTTTTTTTTTTTTTTTGGGTAAGAGCAAATGCGGTTGTGCACAATCTAACCCATCTGTTGGTCCAGATTTTATCTCACCACCGAGTTTTTCATTGGTAAGATGAAATCTGGACTCAACCTTTATGAGACTAAGGTTATTCAACCTAATAAGCTAAATGGCTTATCTTTTTAATCTTTATTCAAAAAAATCGTTTTTGTTAATTTTTTGTTAATTTTCTGTGGATTATTGCTTCGTCATTACGAGAGAAATCTAAAAAGTAAAAAATTATGATCGAAACTTAAATTTAATTAATAAAGACAAAAATAAGCCAATAAATTATTTTTTTTGTCTTTATTAAAAAGAATCAATTTCGATCATAATATTTTAGTTTTTAAATTCCTCTCGTAATAACGAAGCAATAATTCACCAAAAAAAATTGACAAAAAATAAACAAATGCAAAAAAAATTTAAATAAGAACAAAAAAATAAGTCATTTGACTCATTAGGCCAAATGATGCCTAACTCAAGTCGCTTCCAAGAAGTTGCTGGGTCGGAACTATTTCCCATTTGGTCACGTAATACGCACTAAGTCACAAATGCTGGTGCGTCAGCTATAGCTAAAGTGAGCAATTGGGAGTAACGTGGGATCTTATCGAAAGATTACATCGTTAGGTGACCTAATGACAAGATTTGTGAGGAATAATCGACGAGTAGAAAATAATTCCTTGCCCCCGTGATATCAAGGATTGGAACCAAGGGCAATCTCAATCTCAACCTCATTGGAAGCTCCGGGCGCGCGAAATCTTAGCGTGAGGTCTTACGATTACGAGTATCAATGCGAAAATAGGATGTTATTTTAGTCAATCAAAAATAAGAATATTAAATTTGAAAGTCATATTTTATTGCTTTTTGTGATGATAATTACCGTTAAGAGGTTTTATTTTCACCAATGAACATAGTTTTGAAAGTCAAATTTGAAACGTATACACAAACGTGCATGAAATTGAGGCAAAATAAGTCAATTGACTTTTTTTTTTTTGTTCTTATTCAAATTTTTTTTGTATTTGTTGGTTTTTCGTCAATTATTTGGGGATTATTGCATTGTCATGATAAGAGGAATCTAAAAAGTAAAAATTACGATCGAAACCTAATTTTTTTGAATAAAGACAAAAATAAGCCAATAAACCAATTTTTTCATCTTTATTCAAAAAAATTAGATTTCGATCATAATTTTTTATTTTTTAAATTTCTCTCGTCATGACAATGCAATAATCCCCAAAAATTTGTCGAAAAATTATTAAATACGAAAAAAAATTGAATAAAAAAATAATAATAAGCCAGTTGGCTTATTTAACCGAATGGGAAGATTGGAGACTCTAGAGACGGGACTTAATTGCTTCGTGCTTGGGGGCTGCTCCTGGATTTAACGGAAAGAAAATGAGAAAGTGATTAGAGATGCATTAATAAATTTCAAATCATATGTTGAACCACTAAAAGTCATTTTTCTTCTCTCTTTTTTTCCCTAACCAAGAAAATGAGTGAAACTGCCATTTTTCTTTCCTTCCCAAGTTTCAAATTCACCACACAAAAAATACGAGAAATATTGTACTTTATGAGCTAATCCTAACCAATGAAATAAACCCAAAACTATTTCAAATGTGAATCTATATAATATGGAACAACAATTTTTGCACTTTTGGCGGCAAAAAATTACTCTTGACCGCGCAAAATTACTCTTAGCCGCATCGAATTGCACTTGGCAGCATCGAATTGCACTTGGCCGTATCAAATTGCTCTTGGCCACATCGAATTACATTTGGCCGCTACGAATTACTCTTGGCCGCATAGAATTGCTTTTGGCCGCATAGAATTGTGAGACCATAAAGTAATTCGATGCGGCCAAATGCAATTAAATGCGGCCAAGAGTAATTCTTCGCATCAGATTCTTTTTATTTTTAATTAATAGGTAAGAGAACAAAATTGTTGTATAATACAACTTGAGTTGTTGGTTTAAATAATTTGGAGTTTCATGATCTGTCTGGGATTGAAGATTGTAGATTTTTTGTTAGAGACATTTGGGTAGACAGAGTTTCAAACTCTACTCCTTGCTTTGTTATATTATATATGTAATCTTGGAACTATTTTGCTTTTCTATTTTTCTATATCAGTTAAAGAAACAAGTGCGATAGAGTTGTCACTTTTAAGTGAGTTGGACGTTCAAAAAATTGAATTCGAGTTGGAATCCTATATGATTATACATTCTTAATACCTCTGATGCTATCCCTGAATGTAACTAACGGAATTAAACAAATTTGATAATATTTGTTGTGTTAGACTATTTTATGAACTTAGTTAGATGGACCATGTTTAAAGCTTATTCTTAAAATGAAAATTTTCGAGAAGCAGATTTTGTCGGGAGAAGGAAATTTTTTCTAGTTCACGGTTATTTGTAATGCTCCTCTCGTATGAGGTGAGACCATACATATATCCGGGACTCACCTCATGTAAGATTTTAAAAAGAAGTGTTGTATCCACAAAAAAACCTTCGGAAAAGTGGGTTTTGATACTTCATTTAGATTATGTTTAAAAAGCATTGCGCGGGAAATTACTAGTGTATGTATATATATACCACTTTTGTAGTGCCTTGTTGTTTAAATAGCAGTATCAGGCTTCTCTTCAGTTAAACTGCGAAGAAGTATAAACAGTTTTTGTATCCCAATAATTCGTGGTTCAAATATAAAAATGTCTCTTTCCAGTAAGAGTTTTTAACAAATTCGAACCATTAAAAATATTCGTGTGTGATTGAAATATCGCGGAATGCTTTATGCAGTCCAAATCTAAACGAAGGAGAAGCCATTTCCAACATGTTAAACCGTAGGTCGTAAGATTAGAGGAATTGAAGTCTCCATCTATAGTGGTACCATTCATCCTAGTTTAACTATTTGGAGTCTCCCATGTCCAGTTGAAAGTAAATTGGATACTTATGTGTGTTGGTGTGAAAGTAACGTGAAAACCCGATTTGTTGGGTTGTTCAGAGATTGCGGAGAGTGGATTTTTAACTATTGCGATACGACAAGCTAAACCGTGGATCAAAAATCGAATTATGGGATATATATATACGGAGGTCTCATCACATAATGTCGGAAAAGAGCATGAACAATGTCATAGTCGGATTAGATTCTCTCACGGATGTCCCTTTCAAGAATTCTAACGACCTGTACCTGTGCCTCGCTCAGTCACGCATACCATCAAGCGAACGAAAGAGCAGACCATGTAGCTAGCAAGGAGGAGTGCAAGTGCGACAGTTTGTGCTAGAGGATGGGGTGGGTTTCTACCGCACGGAGTAGTTTTCGTCTTATGTCTACTGTCATGTATGTTGTGAACTTTTGAAACTAGCGATTGCTCGGTGGCTCCGCACAAATGTGTGGCAACGAGAGAGTTTAGGACACCCGCTTCTCATGCTTAGGACATTGAATAATTTTTCACTTTTGAACATCCGACATTACGAAGTACCCAAATATAAAAAAGAAACAAAGAACAAGAGTCTTATCAGCAAAAAGTCATAGTTGATGGGTCAAAATTTCACGGCCCATTTACATCTTCGGTCATTGTTGGGCTGGCTGTCCAGACAGCCCAATCAAGTTCTTATTGATTAAAAAATGAAAGCCTACAAATCCTTACAAAAGGAAGGCCCAACATTAGTCTTCTTCTCTCTTTTTTTGGATTTTGATTTGGCGCTCCAAAAATTACTACTACCAGCACTCCAACAAGTGGAGGCACTCCACTTTTGGAGCACAGATAATTGTAATTTTTGGAGCACTCATATCAATCTCCATTCTTTTTTCGAAAATCTTTGTCAACTTTTGTTTACGCCACACCAGCTTATGGAACAAATGCAACTTAATAAGTAGAAAAAAATAGACTTTTTCCAACTTGTACCGCATGCAATTAAGCTCTGAGGCTCATGTGTTTTTTTTTTTTTTTTAACAAAAATGTTAAATATAAATGTCAATATATAATACATGTGTTATTAAAATACTTTAAACATCAATTTCATAAGAAGTAGTTGGAACCACTTATTTGACTAATCCTTCAGTCCAATATTCAATGGTTTGATCAGTTCCTGAACAATTGCACCTTATTCTCTTTATCATCATTTATATTTCACTAAAATAAATAAGTACTAATGAGAAACTTGGCGAGTAGTTTTTACATGTTCAAATTGACTGTAACACTTCTCTTGAATTTTTAACACTCTTTATGAATTCTTGTTTATTTAGGAGTATGATTTGGTTGTCCGGCCGGCTTAACTCCACATCGAGATATTATAGGCAATGTATGAGAATGACGTCATTACGAAAAAAATCAACATGGAATGTCTACTTTTCAAATGGCGTTAGATCAAATTTTGTCGTCCGTTGAGATTCGACAAGATTCAAGATGAAATATTCTATTTTCTTTTCTTTCTTTTTTTATCGGAAGAAAATTTTGTTAATGAAACGCCAATAAGGCTACATCAAGCGGGGAGGGAATCTATCTCTTAAATCAGCTTTGTTGTGTCAAACAAATTAGTGGTTCAACTATAAAGTCAAGAACAACTTGACGAAGAAATGTGAAATTACGTTCAACATTTGGGTCAAGGGTACGTATTTGATATAGCAATTTCATAATGTGTTATTATTAAATTATAAATGAACTATATTGACTTTTGTCTTCTCACATAATAAGTACTTCCAATTATCTCAATTTTAGATCGCGAATGTATTTTGGTACCCGGGGTATAAACAAAGAAGGGCATTGATAGATAAAACAACGCCCTCAAATACTAAAAGGAGGGCTACTCCTCTATGAAAGCTAGTATGAATGATAACATGTGAATTGAAACTAATGCGATAGGTGTCAATTACCAAAAACGACTCGACCGCTATCTCCATACCGCTGGAAAAAATTGTCCTAGAAGGGATGCGAAGAAATATTTGAAACCACTCTCGAACCATTCCACGGATTTCAAATCCCATGTTCGAAAGCGAGTCTCGATACGGCTTCTATATGTAGCCCCATATCGAATCCTCTCACTAGCTACCGCTTTTTTCCCTAATCAACCGGAGGCAGTCAAGAATGTTATGCCAAAAGGACCAACCACGATGAAAGAAGAGTAGGAGTAGGACGGTCACAAATATTTATTTTAAAAGAGGTAATAAATACAATACTTACCTATATATATAATATAAGTATTCATACATGGTAAACACCACATTATTATTTTAATGTGATCATGTTGGTTCATGCGCCATACTTAGCCGGTCTCATCTCATTTTTCCTTTTAATTTTTTAATTCGGTTAGATTCTTTAGTTATATTATATATAATTCAACTGGACGAAATTTTTTATAGCCTTGTTACTACTGTATTTTTTTTTTCCCTTTCTTGGGCATTAAGTCAAAACAAACAATAGCTGACAGTTTTTTTCAATTATTTTATTTACAGCTATCAATTGCATAAGAAAGATTGGGAGTCAAATGGGAGCACAACAAGAAGTAGGAGACTTGCTGCTTTGAACTCGCAAGTTTTATTCCCACTATTTTTTTTTTTTAAAAAGAAACACGAATATGTGAAAGTTTGCTCGATCGCTAAGTTAATGTTTAAAATTAATTTGAGATGTCTGTAAAGTAGTGCAGACAACCGGTTATATATGAAAAAGATAGATCAAAGTGCAAAAAAAAATATAAGTGGAGTGCGCACTACACGAAAACCTTGTCAAGGGGTCTCCGTATTGCGCTAATGAAACTACGAATGTAGGGCGCTTCGGTATGCTCAATCGAATTTTTTTCATTGTCATGTGAACCGTCCAATTTGTAAAGTATGCTGAGTAGATCGTTCAAGAAAGAAATTGAATTGATCGAATGCATTAGTCCATTGGGTAAAACGACATTGATCGTAAGAAAATAGATGGTTTTTTTTTTTTGGCAAAAGGTGAGAAAATTATTTTTCATCTGATAGGCAAAGCCTAAACGTCATAGAGATGAGAATCCCATGGGGATAAAGTGGACGTCCACAGACCGGGCATGCCATTGGAAAGGACTTTTTGAGTACAACAGTGCGCAGCCCTATTACATTCACATTTAACAATGGTTAAATTTTAAAATGACACCTGAACTTTAATTCAAATGTCGTATAAACATCTAAACTTCATTTTATTTCAATTAAACATCTGTACTATAAAAATTCCCAAATTTAAACACCTGCCGTCATATTCCGTCCAATGTGTCGTGACGTGTCCTTTTTCTCCGTTAACTGCCCAATTAGCACACAACAACAGCCTAAAAAATTGTAGACAATCAAAACCCTTTTCTCCCTCAAGCACAAGAACTGTATCTCCGCCTTTCCGCAGCCACCACCATCACCGACCCCTTCTCTCTCCCCAAATCCCAATCATAAACCCCAATTGCCAAACCTCCATCGGGAACCCACTCCATGCCCACTTCTCTTCGCACACAAACCTCAAATTCTTCTCCCACATCTTCAAATCTTTCCTACAGCTGGTAATAATCAAACCATTACGTCTTGCATTACTCCAAGCCAAGAACAGTGACTCCACCTTGGTTGCAACAAGAGAGAGAGAGAGAGAGAGAGAGAGAGAGAAAAGAAACGAGTTACCCCGCCAAAAACGGATCAGGTTCTCAAAGCCCGACAAATGCTTTGGAGATGTAAATATCATAAAATCATTTAGTTCTTCCTTGGAATGTATACGATCCTCTACATTCATGGAACATAGTTTAGGGTTTGATTTCTGCTACTCTGGATTTATGGAGTGATGAGGGCAAAATGCAATTTCCCATAATTATAAACGGATACAATGAAAGAACAAGAAGAAGATCGATCTACTTCAACAAATCACCACCACAAACACGCACAAAATATATACGTATATGCAGAGAGATTGAGAGGGCTTTTGATTTGCTACAATTGTTTGGGCTCACTCCTATGTTCCAATAGGTACTTAACGGCAAAATATGGCCACATCACCACATTTAACCACAAGTTGGACGGAATATGATAACAAGTGTTTAAATTTGGGGATTTTGATAATACAGGTGTTTAATTGAAATAAAATGAAGTTTAGGTGTTTATGCGACATTTGGGTTAAAGTTCAGGTGCCATTTTGAAATTTTCCCCTTAACAAAACCAAAAACACAGGAGATGAAAGATTTCTTTAAGACTAAACAATCATGAATAACTACTGCTATATCGAAGGGAGAGTCTTGATCATCACTGCAACTCCTCACAATCGCCTCCGCGTCCGATTCAATATACACCTTAAGATACTTTAGAACAGTCCCCAGTTTTAACCCATTGCAAATGGACAAAGCTTCAGCAATTCTGGACAATATCTGGTTACATTAATTTTTAATACACGTCAACAACTCCTACACATTTATGCTGTGTTTGGATTTGGATTTAAATTTTTTTTGAAAAATAGTAGGAGTAATAAATGGAGAAAGATAGAGAAAGAAATGTTGAAAATAAGAAAAATCTAGGAGAAATCTTTTAAAAAATACAGTTTGAGAAATAAAGAAAACAAAACATTAACTATTCAAATCACTGAGGGAAAAAACATCAGCTAATCACACCGGGAGACACCCTACGCTCACGTAATGCGTAGACGCACTCCAAGAACCAGGTCCCCAGAGTGTAGAAGGCAAAATAAAAAAATTTTAAAAAAAAAGGGACTAAAATACCATCCATGGTAACTAGGTGTCAGGTGACATGCTTCTGTAAATCCATTAAAAAGAGGAAAAAACCTCCACCACCAAACGGTAAAATATGTTGGAAGCAATCCGAGATGACTAGATTCGCTGGCGATCCATCATCATCCATAACTCATCAACTAACACATGCACTGCCCTTTTAGTAACTCTAAAACCTCAGAAAATTTATCAGATGAATACCCATTTCTAATCCATGATTGGCAGTTTCATTGGACATACCATACCGTACATCTCAGATTAAAATAATCCAAGTCCTCGTCTTGAAGTTTCCACGAAACTGCACTACATGTTCTTTAGTATAGTTTTTTTTATTGGGTCTTCCCTCTTGTTCCATCTGGAAGTAGTATTTCTCAGGCGTTTTCTAATTGGGCTTTAATACGAATCTATCTAAATCTGGGTGTTAAAAACTTGGAACGACCGTCTTTGGACCAGAAACATCCATTTCTGAGTTCTTTCTGGGGTTTCATTTCTTGTTCTGATTTGGGTCTTCTTTTTTAGCTTGCTGTTCCTCAAGGGTCATGGTTGAGGTAAGCGCTGACCCTTTCTTCTTTGTTGGTTAATTTATCTTTTGGTTGATTATGGGTTCTGTTTGATTTTTAAGAGTAATACCCAGTTGTTGTTTTTGGGGGGGTAAAACCTCTGGTGGCTTTTGGTTTGGGATTTGATTTGATGCTAAAAACGTGGAATTAAAGTTAGTGTGGTGGATTGGAAAATCTTGGTGATTTTTTGGTGGGGTTTAAGGGGGTTGTTGCTGTTTGGTGGATTGATAAGAAGGGGTTTTATTGAGATCTGCAGAGTTGGTTCATTCCTGTTTTGATTTGTCAATTTGTTCATTATCGCCGTCTGTGATACGGAAATTGATTCGAGAGGGTTGGCAAGAGACTATTTTTGATGCTGAATTGGTGTGTTTCTGTTTTGATAATTGAAGGATTTGGTTACATATTGAGATCTGCAGAGTTGGGTCAATCTTCTTGTGAATTGGTCCGGTTGGATTTGGTATCACCATTGCCATCTCTGGTACCGAAATTGATTTCAGAGGGTTGAAAACAGACTGTTTTGATGCTTGAAATTGAAACTTATTGAAAATTGAATGTGAGTGTTAAAGTTGGGCTCAGTTCTGTTGTATTGAATCTTCTTATCCTCGTTGTGGTTATTCGGATCAGTGACTAAAAAATAGACTCAGGGGAATTATGGCATTGCCTCTGGAAGAACTAAACCTTGATGGAGAAGTAGAGGGAGAGGAAATGTTGACAGATCGCGCTCCTCTAAAGGAGAGTCGGCTTTATAGGACTAGTTTCCCGGGTGCTGTGAGAAAAAGAGCCTATATTTTCGATGGGGAAGGGAATTACTATAATAAGGATTGGGATCTTGTAGAGGGTAGAGGGAATGAATTTTGTTGGTACCATGTGGAACTTCCCAAAGGCAATCAAAAACTTTCTCAATCCGCTCAATACCTCATTGATGTTCTTTGCCCTCCTCTAAAACTCCAAGACATCCTCTCTCTGGTCAGCAACGGACCCTTTTGTGGGCATGTAGATGGTGCCCTTGTGTTTAGGGTTAACTCACCGGGTACTGCCTCGGGCAAATTTACGTTCAGAATCGCTGCAAGAGTTACTGAGAATTCAGTGATTACAGTCTCTTTGGGCCGTGTCCCAAGATTGGGCTTCTCGCCTGTTGGTGAGTCTCTTCTTTCAGAGATTCCAAGTGTGGAGAGTCCAAATCATGTGAGAGGAGAGAAGGAGAAGGAAAAGGGTGGGATTGTGATTAGGGAGCATGTTCTTGAATTTTTGTTGACTATGAATCATTCTGAGGAAGCGGATAATCCTGTGCCGAAATCTGTTGCGAAACTCGTCGTTCATATTATTGACACACATGTAGATCATATCCAAGATATCGTGACCAAACTTGAGATTGACCTGGATGGGGTGGAGTTTGAATTGGATAGAGGTAAGCTCAATTAATGCAAACTTTAGGTTTCTGTATGCGCAAGTACTTATTTTCCATTTCATATATGTTCTTTTTTAGTACTGATAAATTTTATGAAGCATGCTGTGAGTTTCTATTCGATAGTCATTATTAAAGACGTGAGACACTAGCTTTCATGGTGCATGATGTCCTTTCGATCAAGAACTACTTAATAAGATGCCCTCGATATTGTATTATGGCATGCCTAGGGTTGGACTCGGTTTTGTCATTACTACCTCAATTTTGGTAGCTATAATACCCCCATTCCAGATTTCCATCTTGATATTGTAGATTGTATTTAACAAGTTTCTCATGATAGTTAATCAGAAGGCCACTCCTTATGGTACTTCAACATTTGTGACTGAACGAAACCTTGATAGACTGCTTCTCATGTCACGTGTCAGTTCTTGTGGGAATTAGTCAAACAACTCAGTTTAACTGTTTATTTTGACTTAACAAGTGTTCAAGTTTCTGATAAGCTCTTTTGGATTGGAAAACTTCACTCACGGAATTCATCTGTTACAATAATTTCCTGAGGAGTCAGATACAACTGTCCGGCTTGGATGAATGGTATCAGATCTTGGCACTTAAGAAAAGTCATGTTTCATTAAAGCAGTGTAGCGGAACTAAGGGTGAAATGAATGAATCGTTTTACTAGAAAAGATGAAATTAAAGAGCAGCCATTATTAACAAGTGAGAAGTGGCACAAATTGTAGGGCAAAACTAGAAGAGAAAAGCCATTTGAGTGGTGTGGACTAAGAGAAATTTGATCCGCGGGGAGGGTGTTAAAGAACTAAAGGAAGGTGAAAATGTGGGAAGAGGAGAAAAGAAGTGACACAACTTAGGATACGACTTTGGATAGATACAGTTCAAGATATGGTGAATGCGGCAGGCATTAAGTAATTAGGGCAAAGGCTTGTTGAGTCGAGTTGGATAACTTTGTCTTTGCTCAATCGTGATGATGCTGCCACCATCAATACTGGTGCTATAGACTCTTGTTCGATCGGCATCGCTATAAGATGTTATGTAAATATCAAGATAGAGATCAAGCTTTGGAGAATTTGAAATTTTTGAGACTGTTGTTGAAATGCCTTCTTGACAAGATTCATACATTAACGAGGTCACACTGATCATACATTTTTATATTGACTTGAGTAGATAACGTAGATCTTTCCGTAATTAGTAACTTTAACGACCAGGAGTGTGTGCATTCTAGCTCCTCCCATTTAATACAATCTATTGAGAGATCTAGTCCTTCACCCAAAAGCCCGAATGATTTCATAGTTCGTTTTTTCTGTCACTTCATCGTATAAGTCTATTTCTTATTCTTACGCCTTCTAAAAGATTCGTTCCTTTAAAGGAGGATCTAATAAAGTACTGTTAGATTTCAGTTTTTCTTTCTTTTTAATCAATGATGATCTCATCCGCCTCTGATGTGGGAGGTGCAGCGCAGTGACAATAGTTAATGACAATAATTGACATCCTAAGATCATATGCATTAGCTTCAGATTTAGCTTTAACTGGTAAAATAGTTAAAAAGGAAACGGTGTGGTTAGATTGAAAAGAAGTTGCTTTCACATTCTGTTATTTATTTCTCAACTTGAACTCCTATTCCTCTTTTTTGGATGTGCATTATTTTTTATGCGTTGTTTGATTGCACCATTTTGTTGGGATCATTGCAGGTGGTTTTGCTTTGAAAAAGCAAATGCTAGATGACAGAAGATTTCCTAAAATGCATCTTGACTTACAGCGCCTCTTGCAGGTAATTTCCATCCTCTATGTCATGGCATGAGTGGAGAAACATAAAGACATAACTTCAGTACATACTCATGAAACATATGGCTGTGGTAGTTTATTCATGGCTTGCATGATTCATGTGTCGGGTCATGTTTCCTATTCCTTTTCATCCAAAGAGTTGTGATCGATGAGCTTCTCATAATTCACTGATGTGACCTCTTGTCATGTGATTATCCCTTATATATGTCAAAGAATTTTGAAATAAAAGCACACAGCTACACGTTCTTGTGGATTTACCCATTGTACTCCGACGTGGATGCAGGTTATTGCGCATGGGGAGCAAGTATTTCCACGAGTCAAGGAGAAGTGCGCTTCAAAACACTGGTTTGCCCATGAAGACATCAGTTCACTTGAGGAGTTAATCAGTCGCCTCAGGAGGCTAAAGGAGAATGTTGGATTCATAGCCAATCGAGTCACAGCAATCCAAGCCGGTCTAGACAGCTGGCAGGCCGAGCAAATAAATAGAAAGCTATACTATCTCTCGTTCCTTTCAATCATATTCCTCCCTCTATCTATAGTGACTGGAGGTTTAAGATCTTTCTTCAACCCTATGCTCTCTATTTTAATACTATTCTGTGTAAAATTTTACTTGTTTATCTAGGATTGAAAAAGTAGGTTGCCAACACATTTGGTAGATGTTAAGTTTACATATCAAATAGACATCTCTTAAAAAGATTAAAAATATCTTTTTATCCCAAGGATAAGCAATTACGTAATGTTAGTATCATGAAGAGAAGGGCAGCGCGGGTGAAAGATAAGGTTGTGCGCCCTTGTGACTTGTTAATCACGGGTTTGAGTTTAAGAAACAGCCTCTCCGCTCATGGGGGGTTTGTGAGGTTGCGTACATCCGACCCTTCTCCAGACCGTGCAATGGCAAGGATCCTCGTGCGGTGGCTAGCCCTTTGGTGTTATGTAGATATAACAACTACTTTTGCTAAATAAATATTATTGAACTAAGCTTTTTTCAAAAGATTTGGGCGTTGGCTGAATGGTTTAAAAATTCCCATTTTGACATCCTAATGTGTCCCAAACGTGCTCCTAGAATGTTGTCGGCATGTCTAAGTAAAATAACTGTACTTAAGGGTTAGACACACTTTTTTGCATGCCCAACGTGTGTCTGTGTCCAACACTCGTCAGACACCGATGCGCAAGGCTAATAGACATGTCCGTGCTTCTTATCTTTCTAGAGAGGGAGAACCATTCAAAGTGAATCACTTTTATTTTATTTTTTCCTTTCTTTAAACAGTGTTTGGGATGAATGTGGGAGGAGTTCCTTGGACAGAGCAAAGAGACCCAAAGCTGAAGGATGGTTTCCGCAATGTCATCTTTCTATGTTTTGCAATGCTGCTTTTTGTTCTTTTGTGCTTCATTGTCCCAGCTATTTATACTCGTGTAGCTGCTTGGCGGAGAAAAAGAGAGATGAGGAAAAGCTGGTCTCTCAACAGGAAGACATTCCTCAGGAAAAGCCTAGGAGGCGAAGAAAGAGGAGGTTACCTCCGGCTATGAGGGTACAAGCTTTGCTCTTAAATTTTTCTATTATGTGGAATACTTGCTTTGGTTCCTACTTAATCACGTTATGTTTTCTTACTTCAGGACTGCTGTTCATCGTCCTTACTTCATTTGGTTTGATTCAAGATGCACTTTTCCCAGACTCAGATCATCAATGTTGCTTAACCTTTTACTAGAGATGTGAATCAATAGTGAGCACTTTCTCTCATTAGGTCTGATGAAAATATGGAACTGCGTAGTGGAAGCTCGGCATCTTGCATAGTTAGATTTTTTTTTGTCCTTTTCCCCTTAAATGAATTCATTGTTTTTTTTGTACATGTTTTTGTATTTTCATCTTACAAAATGCGAACATGAAGATTTGTACAATGATTCATTTTTACACAAATTTCTTACAACGGGCATTCTTTGACTCTGAGACTTTTTTCCTTGTAATTCAGTTGCGCTATGATTTCGAATATTCTTAAATGGTTGCAACTGCAAATGGCCCTCCAGTTTTAACTGCTAAAAACTCTCTCCAGCCTCGGGGAAAAAAAGAAATCAATGCAGCCAAACTGGTGTCATGTACAATTTCCACTATGTATTTGTATATCTCTTGCAAGTACGGAAGTATTTTCCCCCGAACATGTAGAATCCTTGCAGAAATTTCGAAGAAACTAACACACAGTGAAAAATGATAAGCTTTCGTTATTCAAATAGGATTTCGGAAAATGGAATGCAAATTCAGCTGAGTCAGTGAGAAATCAGTTTTGGAAAGGTCCACCTTATTGAATGAAAACTTTTCTTCATTAGCACCATGCCTACAATAGCATATCGATGAAGTTCCGGTAGCTTTCAACATGCTCATGGATCCAGGCTTTGGCTGTGGACACGTCCAATGGTAGATGTGGATAGGATATTGGCAGATCTAGCATATCTCAGTCAGAATTCACAAAGCTTGAGTTTGTGCTACCTATGGTGGTGATTCATAAATTGAGTTGCTATCACAGAAATGAATAAGACATGGAGTTATTAGGCAACGTTGGACTATCGTTGCGCAATTCGTAACTCAAATGTGATTGATTAGTGCAGGGAGATTTATCACTTCAGCGGGAGATCTTTTATCAAGGTGATCTTTTGTCAAAGAAATACAACAATGATTAATGTTCTGTTGATCTATTAGTAAGTACTACTAGCAATTAACACTTATGGAAGTTTGCGTAGCACAAGAAAAAATAATAATAATAAGGGTGATGAAAACTCGACTTAAAATCGATGCAATGAAAAATTACAACTTCCCTTATCTTGATGCAAGAAAAACTTTTAATTCCATGTACACTTCTTTACGTGAAAGAATTGTCTAAACAAATAAGGCATTGATTCACATGGTTGAACAATGGCATTGCGAAGAATTGAAATCAATATTGATACGACACAGATTTCTGGCCATATCGGGCCTAAACAATTTTTGTTTTAAACCAAACAGCGAAAATTTATTGAATTAAGACATTTGCAAAAGATGAAATTTGTTGAGGAGTGTGAAGTGATGGGTTAAGCCACACGTGGATCAATAAGAAGTGAATTCGAGACAATACCTCATAGGTGCACTCTATTAAGCGCTCATATGTATTGGGAGGCAAATACATCTGATATAGCCAAACTCAAAACAGATCTGATACTTGCATAAAACACCCAGAAAAGCAGAATATGCAACAGAAGGGAGAATCAACCTTAAAACCAGAGACGTAAGCACATCGAAATTGTACCTACACATTGATATTTAGAACTTCGTTCATACTAACCAAAAAATGTCATTTGTAATAACCACCCCAAGAAAAAGCAAAGCCTCACCATAAGAGCCATATGATAGTATCCTACATCTCCGAATGATCTAAAGCTGTCTCGCTCAGTACCAGAATTTCGAATGATCTAAAGATGTCTTGCTCGGTATTGGAATTTCAACATACGTCCCAATTATGGAGGAGCCCATACATACCAACACCATCAAGACGTAGACAACTCCAGGAGCTTTCCAAAAATGCTGATAACCGGTCCTGCCCCCATAGAATGCAAACAGTAAGAAATTGCTCACCATCTCTGTAATCTGAAAGGCATTCTCCAGTATCATGGACATCACCGTATTGAACCTCAAGAAATGGGAAAGTTTCTTTGTCCTCACCGCACCAAAATATGCAGCGATAAAATATAGCATAACAAACCATTTTGGCAATTTGTCAAAAACCCGGTAAAATCCAGATGTCAAGAACTTGAATTGCTCCAAGAATGGGTAGAGACTACACGCTGCTTCCCAATACTTCGATGTATCCCGGAGGGATATGAGATACGGGATGCATGCCAGAATTCTCCACCACCACAT
Source organism: Rhododendron mucronatum var. ripense (assembly GCA_019656295.1). Taxonomy (NCBI): domain Eukaryota; kingdom Viridiplantae; phylum Streptophyta; class Magnoliopsida; order Ericales; family Ericaceae; genus Rhododendron; species Rhododendron mucronatum. Next base: position 787,573 of record BPLT01000086.1, read on the forward strand.
AACCTTCTCTCCTTTTGAAGCAGGGTCAGGAATAAGCCAAGGCATCTTCTCCATGGAAGGTCTTGGAGGGGCCAGAAAAGGTTGCTTCTTATGCCTACATATTGTGGTCATGGTACTACGTGAAAAGCTACCATCCTGACCACTTACGAGCGGTGGTAATGCACCCGCAAGATGCAGAAGAGGAGTTTTTCCTGCGATATGAATTCATGATATTCTGCAAAAACTTTTCATGGAAAAGGGCTAATTCACTCACACACACGCACATGCTCACGCATATGTACATACCCATATCCATGTCTTTTCTCATTAAGTATTTCCATATCCAAGGGAAAATGCATATCCATATAAAAAGGGAAGGGGGGGTTTTCAAAGATCCCTAAAGAATATTCCTTTTCTTCCAATCGTAAACCTCCAATTCTACACATCCAATGGTCCAAAAAATATCCCTCTCACAAACTAACTTTTGAATGGCAATTTGGTAAATAAGTGGGATTTGTAATGGCAAATATCGACTCTCTCTCTCTCTCTCTCTCTCTCAACCAACACACACACAATACACGACTGCCTTTCTCACCGCTACAGTGACAAGTACTCTCTCTCTCTCACACACACACAGTCTCCCTCTCGCTTCTGATCTTTGTTATTGCAGTGCGATTTTCTATAAGAGCTTTTGTTTGATTTCAGTTTTCTATGTTTTTTTGTGTGATTTGATGCGATTTTGTATGCTTGATTCGGTCCTATTTTTTTTTATCTCCATTGATTATAGGGTGGGGATTTGCTAGGAAGTGAAAAAAATTGAGCATGAATGCACTTAATGTAGTGATTTCAGGCATGATTAAGTGGCAGCATTGACGCCCAAGTCAACGTACTCCATGACCCGCCAACCCTAATAGTAGCTCGCCCTAAGTCAACGTACTCCATGTAATAGAGGTATTTCTATAACGTAGGATTGCAATTCATGCAGTTAATGTAGTATTGTAGTGATACAGGGTTTTATTGTCATGATTTTTCATCCAAAAAAATTCAGGTAACAATAGTTGATTGGTTGTGTTGGAGGCAGGAAGAGAAGCTGAGGTGGTGACTATTCTGTTTGGGAAAAAATGATTGTCTGTGAGTATTCCCCCGCCTCTATTACTCAATCAAACTTTGGAGGACTCTATATTTGTGTTGCCCACCAAGTGTTTGTTTACATTACTCAATCAAACTTTGTTTCTCTACTTTTTTTCAAGAAAACTTGGAAAATGTGGCAAATGGAGTGGCATGATAGTTTTTCCCTTGTGCCCTGTAATTGTTTCCCTTAAGCCATGTAATTGTGATGGCATGGAGTGATAGAAACTTTATTTTTTGGTTTTCTAAACAAGGCTTGTGGCTCCGTCTAGGCTTTCGACAGAATCGCCCTCTGTTACCTTTGTTGGACCTCTACTAATTGTTTCAACCTCAATGCTAAGTAAGTGTGTTCGTCTTCTATCTACGTTCCATAATTATATCCCCCTGTTTTGAATGATTGTCCATACATACTTGAATGCTATAAGGTCTGCATAATTGACTGATTAGTATGGCTCAGTTAGTTTATTGGGTTTGTTTGATTACGTATTGGTGTTGGTATGTTAATTGACTTCACTTTTGTCCAGAGCTATCGTGTGTGAGTGGTTAGCCAAAGCCACCTTGCTATCCAAATTATGGGTCCCTCCTGATCAAATATCAAATACCCTTTCTAGGTTAACAGATATCGTGATTGGCACAATAGCATGACAAATTATTCTGGGTTAGGGTTGAATTTCCCTATTCATTTGCTTTCTTTTGCCATGGCTCACATCTAAGGATGGAACCAGGATTTCGTAAACGTAGGGGCCGAATTTGTTTCGTCTCTGCTCACATCCCTTCATTAGTCTTATAGAGTTGCTTTAGCCAAATAAAGCACCAAATGTAAGTTGAGTAGATGATTAACTAAAATTTTAATATGCAAAACGAATATAAGGAATGCTATTTTGACAACATTCAGATATCAGAAATTGGGCATTTGGAGCTATTAGACAATGCACACCAATTCTATGTCATCCCAAATGGAAGGTATGATGTTGCACCTGGATAGCTGTATATCTGTTTGCATCTAATCCTGTCTTTGCTTGCAAATTGGGTGGACTCACTTCAAGGTTAGTGAAAAAAGAAGATTGCTTGCATGAAGGTCTAAAGACCATAGAATCAGAGGTTTGATATTGGGGTTTATAAACCTTAGATGATTACTCTGGATTTTGCTCTCTCTCTCTCTCTCTCTCTCTCTCTCTCTCTCTCTCTCTCTCTCTCTCTCATATTCACACACACATAGGTATTACTAAGTATATATTACTCTATGACCTTTGTGGATTTATACGAGATCCATGAGTTGATTGTTAATTGTGTAGGAATTCCAATCCAATGGAACCTGATATGAATTCTGCTGAAGGACTAGGAAATGGCTCCTCTCTCCAATCTATCCATTACAAACGCAGTTCACTTCAGTTACTCGATCAGGTCTCTCTCCTGATATTATAGATACGCTCATGTATATATATAAATAAATAAAAAGCACGAGCAAATTAAGTCTGCCTACACCAAAAAAATAATAATGAAACAAAAATGAACACGTACACTAAGGCAGGTTTGGGCAAAGTCACTAATTGCAAATGAACTTGTTTGCTTGGTTCCCTCTTGCTAATTTCATTCGAAGGAATTGCAAATTCTCCCTATTAGATATGCAAATCATTTTTCATCCCCAAACATTAGTTGTGCTCGATATGGAGGTCCAATTATTGACTTCCTTTTGGTTCCTTTTTCTGATTATGATGGGAATTAGCTTGATCTTTTTCATTCCCAAACATTAGTTGTCCCAAGCCACTTTCACCGCTGCAATGACATTTATTGCCTCTACCCCCACCTCTTCCTCTCCTTGCCGGAGCACCCATAGATTGGTTCTTTCATTGCTCTGGTTTTGTTTTGGATGTTCTTGGTTAAAGTTTGATTTCAAGTTTACATAGTTAAATTAATGTGCCTATGTGTCTATTTCTTTCAGGTGTGAACTAAATTCTCTCTTGATGGTGACAACTACCCAAACTCGCTGATTCTATTTACACACGATGGAAGTTCCATCGATCCCCAAAAAAAAGGCACTAGTCAGCCCTTCTTACCATTCCTCCTATTGTGCGTCCGCAACTTTGCTTGCCATAGGTTTGGGGTGCATATTTATTTTGGATTTGTCACAATTCCAGAATGAGATTTGTGATTTCTATTTGGTCGCACATTAGTTGAATTCAATTTGAGATATATTGTATGATTGCGTTAGTTAAGTTATACCATGCATGTGTACTGTATTGTTCTCTTTAGAGATTAAAGCTGGTGGTACAATTTGTTAGAGGTGATTGACAAAATCAAGTTTTCCCGTAATTTTGATTAAGCATTAATTAAATTGGAGTTCTACTTCCCTATTAGGATGATGGAGCCATATATTTGGATGTTAATTGCTTTGGTGGAGCATGTGTTACATTGGATATGCTTTAGCATTCAAGTGTTTTGACTCATAATTATTTGTTGTGGAACTTTAGTGGTTCGAATAGTACCTTTTTTTCTTTTTGCATTTTTACCTTTAAGCATTAATATTGTTTTTTTTTTTACCAAGTTGACTGATTTCCCTAGATTACGAATGAAATCAGAGCATAAAGATGCTACAGTTGTAACATAAACACATGCAGTCACATGACTCTTTCTAGCTTCTTTTCACAATCAATAATTATCAAAAAGTGGTAACTGAAAACCATTTTTTAGAAATAAAAATAGTGGCAAACTGTGTTTTATCATGTTTTTTTTCTCCCTTTAGGTTTGAGTGACTTTGGTTGGTGTCTTGGGTTGGAGCTTTGTCTCTAATGTTGGAATAAGCTTTATTTATGTTTTTGGGACGCAAGATTGCTAAACGTACTCTACTGCGAGATTTATGTTTTTGTCAGCATTTAGCATGAGTCATGACCCAATAACAAAGTATGGCCAACTAATTTCGGGTTTTTCCCTTTTGCAGGTATGATTTGGCAATTGTATGGAGATCTATATATCCCTTTTGACGCAAGATTCTGTTTCTCATGCTCTCTGTGATTGTTTTTGTTTCTTTTTTCCCCTTTTTTACGAAACATGAGGTGTTAGGAGTTTTTAGTTTGCTATTGAAACCTATTTAGTTTGCTATATCACATGTTTTTTACAGTACTTTTCGCAGTCCCTTTTTTTTGGTACGATATATGTGAGCAAATGATTGTTCCGTAAGAAAGTGATTGTACCTGATCAATTATTGTGTGCATTGTTACCCATCAAAACAGATGATTGTACCTATTAGATATTGGCAGATTTGTTGCCTACCAAAATAGTGCTTCGTTGATCATTAAACATTTTATCTGGGTTTCTACGAGGAATTTTTTTTATTACCAAGAACCTAAAATGATTTGCTGATTAACTTTGGCTTATGTCATTTTGTCTCGAGTCTTTACCCCAGAAATTGGGCATGGGTTTCTAAAGGGTCAGGAGTTCTAGACCGATTCTAGCGATCAAAAGATGAAAGACTGGGTACAACTGTTGCAAGTTTGGATACCCTTTCTGACATACTAGCTTTGTTAGAATTTTTAGCACCTCTGTACCAATTCTAGCGATCAAAAGATGAAAGACTGGACACAACTGTTGCAAGATTAGATACCCTTTTTGACATACTAGCTTTGTTAGAATTTTTATGGTTTCCCTAACACTCGAACCAATACTAGAAGGTGAGAATTTTTCTTTCATGTAAAATTCTCTATGTAGAATTCTCCCGTGAGTTATCTTACGGTGAACCATCATATTATTTCAATTGCAAAGTTAAGAAATATCTGGATTTTCCGCAGGATGCCGGCTGTTTTATCATCCGTGTCGATATGATAACAATTTGTTCGACGATGCTAGAAGAAAACTCGATCAGCTTGATTTTTATCTAGGAGTTTTGGTGAAGATCCTCAATATTGAAAGATGCCATTTTGAAAGTGTAGAGTTAAAGGTTAAAGTTTGACGATGTAACCATTCATTTGTTACCATTGTTTTGCTGTATCACATGCTTAATGCTGAACGACTCCATGACAAGTTACTCTTACTATGGCATTATTAGTAGTTCTGTGAATCTCATACGATGTGTTTGCGTTGTTGAAAAGGGTTGCTAGGATAGTAATATTGGGTAAACGTAGGAAAGCCACAACAATATCAGCTTGGTATTGCCGGTTCAAGGATATCTACTTTGATCTTTTTTTCTCAGGCGGCGGGACCATTTTTTTTTTTTTCTCGATGTCCATATCTAAGGCGGAATGTCTGTTTTTTACTCCATTGTTGTTTGTCTTTGTTTCCAGCCCATTTGTAATTCTGGATAGTTACAAACTCGCTATTATGTCGGGCAATTCCTACACTCTTCAACCAAGAAAAAAATATTACACACTTCTCGATAATCCATCTTAGTCGTGTTCAAAAACGCGTTGCGCCATGCCTCCCTAGTCCACATACATGTTAACATTTCTTTCCGCTTTAGCTTCTGGGACAGAATCATCCTCGTTAGTTGTTACCATTACTGTTAACCTATCATGGTTCTATTTTCCTTATGAAAAAAGGGTCAAGATGAGGCCCATCCTAACAATTCCAGTGTACCATACCATACGTCTACTAGATATATGCAGTATTGCAACATAATTTGCCTTTAGATATATGCATTATGTTAGCTGAAAGCTTGTACCAAATTAATTTCAAGCTAGACTTGACTAAGATGCATAATGCCGACCATAACGGAAAAAAACATCACTTATTGGGGACCAAAGCCGTAGAGTCCTTGTTTTTACTTTGGAAGAGCGTATAGTCCTTTGTTTAATCATATAATTTGCACTAAGCTTTTTTCTGTAAAAAATTAAAATAACTATCAAACATCCAAACATTAAAAATCACTCCAACAAATAAATACCGAATTTTATTTCAAAAATGCAACCTAAATGAAACAAACGAGAGATCATCAACTTGACAACCGCGTTGACATACCGATGGAAGACTACAATGTTAGCTCTTGACAGGGTCTCCATGAACTCCTAAAGCTTCGATATGAAACACCGGAAGGCAGAGGAGGGATGCCACAATATGGACCCGAGAAACAGGACTTTGAGTTGAATGCCTTGGGGTAAACACCCGGAGTGACCAAAGAGCATCCATTTAGAATCATGTTCTGGCAATCAAAACACAATATATGAATATGTGTATATATACCAGATCAAGATACAGAATATTTGTCAACAGGAGATAGAAAAAAATACTGAAAGAAGCAAATCTCCAGCTCTGTATCCAAGACTTGTGAGTCTGACAGCCCAAAAAGTATTTATTGGAGAATAACTACCACCCTTTTGAAATCACTAATTAGTGTCCAATCCCTAAATGGAAAAGAAACTTGAGCTCGTATGACATGTTTGGATCTTGAATTTGTTCAGGGAATTGAATGTGAAAGCCAACTAAATTAGCCTTGCATAGCAATTTTTTCCCCCTCCAATAATTAAGGAGAAAATGGAATTTTTAACTAATAACTATTCATTCTCATATCTCACCAAACGCGACAAATGATTTAGCTTCTTTGAAATCATGTTATTCTCTGATCTCCTTAAAATCATCTGAGTCCTACCAAGCAATTCAATAATTCCTGGAAACAGTCACAACCACAATTTTTCTACAGCTTTGACACCAATTTTTTAAATCTCTCACCGAGACATTGATGAAAGCAACATATTTCAAAGTTTTTTACGCTAAATCGTAGACTTCTACGTACACGGGGCACTCTAATTCCATAATCACCGAGTTTAAGTGAGTTCTTTCTATCGTAACATCCAAACCCCCATCTGTACTCTTAGGCTTTTATCGGAAAAGAAATTAAACACAAACCCCCATTTCTCTCTATCCCTCTCTCTGTGATCACCGGAAGACCTCATTTTGCAATGACACCCTTCACCCTCCCCGCACTAAAAATCATCCAACGTCCAACGAGCCCTAAACAATGCCGGTCTCACCTCCAAAATCAAAGCCACCATTCCTTGCAATGCCGATATCTAATTCTCCCCAGATACCCAACCATCTCCCCTTGCGATTCGAGATCACTGCCATCGAAAATCATCCAAGTCCACCACTCCAATGACTTCCCCTTCACCATCAACATCTACCCCTTCCTCTCCCTCTCCCTCTACAGAAATACGAATTTTCCTTTTGATTTGCATTTTTCGACGACAAAGGGGAGAATTATACACCGATTCGTGATGGAGAGAATGGGTACATGAACATGTTTGATGCGACCTTTTTTTGTTCCAAACAAACCAACACAGGAAACATCAGGGCATTCCCTGCTAATAGAACCTACCAAATGGATCATCCCAGTGATCCACACAGAAAAGCAGGCACGACCCACTATCTATCTGCCCTAACATTTAGCACTTCAGAAGGAATGCTCCATGCTTGACAAAAAGACCAATTCCTATAGCTATTTCTATATTCTTCCATGTACAAATCAACTTATCAGAGTTGGGTTTACTATAATAATATTGCTAATTGGCTTGGACACTCAATAATTAGGGAAGAAAAAGAAGAAGAAGATAAAAAAAATCTCTGACATTGGAGCATTAAATTCGAATAAAACGTTTTTCGTACCTTTAGGTTTCAAGTTGCCTCCAACTGGTCGACTAGCGATCGACGCATTGAGAAATGATTTCCCTCATCTTCGTCCTCATCTTCGTCTTCGAGGGGGAAATGGTGGTTGGGGAGGGATTAGGTGTTAGGGGCATGTGAGGAATACTAGCGAGGGGTTCAGATATGGTGGAGATATTTATACCAGTAGTTTGTGGGTTTTATCTAGTGTGGTCAAGCCTAGTTTGGCAGTGTAAGTCAAATACTTTATTTTTTTTGTCTTTATTGAAATTTTTTTTGAGAATTATTATTTCGTCACGACAAGAAGAATTTAAAAATTAAAAAATTACGATTGAAATCTAATTTTTTTGGGATGAAAACGGAAAAATTGGCTTATTAGCTTCTTTTCGTCTTATTAAAAAAATTGAATTTCAATTGTAATTTTTTACTTTTTAAATTATTTCCGTCATGATAAAGCAATAATTCTTTAAAAAAATTGATGAAAAACTAACAAATGCAAAAAAAAAAATTAAATAAAAACAAAAAAAATAAGTCATTTGACTTATAATACCAAACTAGACAGTTTATATGTAACGCCCCGATTTTCAGAAATAAAATCGGAGATATTAAATATTGATTTCTAAAAATTTATTAATTAAAAATCAAAATCCAAAACGGATAATTCTCCCTAACGATTCGTCTATTACAAAACTTATTGAAATACTGGAAAATAGTCTTAGTGATAGAAACTAAATAAAATAACAGAGCCGCCTTCTAGGATTGATATGGATCCCAAGCGTATTCTGGCTCAGCTCCCACCTCTGGGTTCTGTTCCGCATAGAATTGTTCACCATCAGGATTCTGTATCTCTTCCTGATTTTCTGCAAAATCTGGCACAGAAGCCAGGCAATCCGTACCTGAGTGAAAGAGTTCACCCCGAAGCATAATCCGACCCAACTACCCCTCTTACTTTACAACTAGCAGGCAGCAGGATAATATGAATAAATGATACGAGAAAGTAAAACAGAGATTATCACATAATTCAATTCATTACTATCCTTTAACCTATCGTGTAGTCTAAGATCTCCTCCGCGGAGTCTTTCCTCCCCAACCACTAGCTATGCTCGGTCCCATGAGGTCACTTCCCTTTGCTGTCGCAGATGCACCTAAGTTATGTACCGAGTGTGCATCCCAATAACTATAACAAGGGGAAAGCTTATCATGCCTGAATCACAACTAGGGCTCGCCTATCTTATATACCACTTTCACAATCATCACAATCATCACTGGACTCTCGCCAGTTTCAATTCATCATTGGACTCTCGCCAATTTCAATCTCATCACAAATCTCATCACATTCAAAATCTCGCCTGCAGGCATTCTAGAAATAAAAACTTCCAATTTCATCCATTACCTAACATCGTCTAGTATGAACTCTATTCGCAAACCACCCCATGTCTCTAGGGTCCAATCTAACATATAAATCAAGATTTGGAGCAATATAAAATTAAATCAAATAATAAATAAAACAATTAACGAGTAATGCAATCACATAACTTTTTATGAATGGGCCGTTGCCCTTATTTTCGTGTGGCCACAATGTCAGTAATGAAGTAAAACTTCTATAAAATTTTAATAAAATATTTTCCAGGCTCTTATTAATTATTTCTAATTAATAAGATTAATTAAAAGCTAATAAAAATGCATTAATTAGATAAAAATATTAGAATAATTACTCATGACCTAATAAGAGTCCTAAAGGTCCCATATAATCAATTGAGTGTCAAAAGTTGGGTTCGGAGGGTCGATGAATTAATTTACATGCAAACGTTAATTAAAAAGACCGAAAGTGAAGTAAATAGACAATAAATAACTAATTATAGAAATAAATTTTGAGACTGACATAATTTCATATTTGGACAGTGAGGAGTCTAAATAAAATTATTCGGGCATTAATAATAATGTTTAACAAGTCGTAAAGTAATTTTGATTGGAATTACTTTAAAAATAATAATAAATAGTGAATTAAATAAAAAAAAATATTTAATTTGACAAGTTACTGTAATTGAGATGCAAAGAGTCTGTAAAAATTTAGTTGAGTGTTAAAACGCTAGTTTAAAGGTCGTAACTAATTTTTGTTTATAAACGTTGAACGATAACTAACAAATAATTTAATAAATAGATAATTAAATAAAAAAAAATATGACCTTGACAAGTTATGATCTTTGGGGTGTGAAAAGTCTAAGAAAAATAGTTTGGGGGTCGAAAACGATGTTCGGGAGGTCGCAAAACACATTCGAAACGAAACAGAACCTGCCGCAAGGTTTGACCGGGTCAACCTTGCGGCTGAGAGGCTAGCCGCAAACTCCAGGCCTGGTTCTTGCGGCCCGAAGGTCGCGTCCAGATTCGGTTTTTTTGATTTTTTGTGACGGTTTTGATGCATGGGGCCATGTGGGACGATGGGTTATGCTTAAAAACAATAAATATACTTAGAGGGAGGGTTGGAATGGATTATACTACCTCAAATCGGATCGAATTGGTTTTTGATCGAAACTTGGAAATTTGGGAAGAAGGTTTCGGGTTCTTCGATCGGGAGACTTCGGGACCGAATTGAATGACGTTCGGTGATGCTAAGGATTGTAGGAGGCGTCTGGAATGATCAATTCGGGTTTCGATCGAGTCTAGATCACAAACCCACTTTTCTCTCTCTTTCTTTCTCTCTCTAGAACTCCGAGGATTGGAGCTCGATCCTCTCCTGTTTTTCTCTCTATTCTGGACTGTTGGAACGTGATAATTAGTGTTATGAACCCTAGGGTCGGATTGGTGATGTATATATAGGAGGATGGGGAGAGTTTCGGTTGAAACGGAATTTTAAGAGATTGTATCCTATAGGGTTTCGGTATGGACGAAATTAGGACGGAAATATACTGAGGAAGGAAGTAGAATTTGAGTAGGAGAGTGAGAGATGATAGGATTTTTTTATGCATGCAATTTAAATAAATAAAAGTAGGATAATTAAGAGTAATCTAATTTTATTTGTATATATATCTACTAGGAAATTATTAACAAGTAATTTTATTATTACAAATCATACTTTTTAACGATATTATTAATTATAAAAATTACGGGTCGTTACATTGTAGATGTTGTTGGCAAGGAGATTCGAAGTATTTAATTATACTTTGGGGGGGAATTTATTGTTGAAAAAAATATTTTCTAGAGGATTTAAATTGGGACAGAAGATATAATTGTAAAGTTTTATTTGGAATTATTTTAGAAAAAAACTTATTGTCCTTTCATTTTTAACAAATTAACTACTACAGACTTAAAGTGTGTTTCCGCTATATTTGTTTTGCTTCAGGGTAATAACAATAGACAATAGTAAGTTATTTTTGCTAAATGATATTTTAGCCGATGTATGCGAAGAGAATAACTTGCATAGAAATCCATGAAACGTGAATCTCTAGTTCATTTTTTATTAGTGAAAACCTTTTTTTTTTTTTTTTTTAAGGAAGTGTATGGAAGTGTATTAGAACCTACCACAATGTTGGGGTTGGATAATCTATCCTGTTGGGCCTCTCCCCAACCAAAAAAAGGGCTGAAAATGATAATATCAAACTTGAAATAGTATTAAGCCGAAGGATTTATCGTGAGAAAATGTTAGGGTGGTCCCAATTTTCAATTTCATAGTTCTTGGAATCCTCTTAAAGGAAGTCAGGCTCCGTTCCAGAACAAGATATAAGTACTTATTTTTTAAGAAGGCAATTTCAAGCTCAAAAATCATGTGCTTACGTAAATAATTTTCCTATCAATGTGGATCTTATTTGATAGATCTCATTGAGATCTTTAATACGGTGCAAAAAAATTTGAAAAATTATTTTTCGTTTACATTATTTTTGAGTTTGAAAATATAAAATAAGTACTTATTTTGTAAGAAGGTGTTCTGGAACGGAGCCTCAATAGTTCAATGGGTCCCTCACGAAAAACATCCCACGCGGCACGCGCGCCTAGACTATCTCCAATGCACCCTTTATTTCTCTATTTGAGAGGACCATTTTTGGAAGAAATACAATTCCAACCCCTCCTCCATTTGAGAGGATCAACTTTAGAACTCCAAATATAGAGGATGGGAAAAAAATTGAAGGATCTCATACACTTCAATATTCATCCTCTCCAAAACCCAATGTATTTTATCAAATTAGTGTTGATACATTTATTTTTTATAAAATTGATACCAATTAAAAGTATGCTTTTTTATAAAATTAGAAAAATGATAATGTGAAATGTTTTGGAGGGAAAAGTGGTGAAGTTTGACATTTGGAGTGAATTTTTAAACAAATAGAGGTAGAAATATTGGGTTGGAGTTAGATTTTTCCAAAATTACTTTTGTAACACATTACATTATTTTGATGCTCTCAAATGGAGGAATGGTGGCAAAAATGAAGTATTGGATTGAAGATGCTCTAAAAAGGACTTAACTCATCTTATTTACTCATTCTATTTTACCACTCCACTTACAAGAGTTATCCTAGTATGTAAAATCTTGAAAAATAATTTATTTTTGTTAACCGCTGCCCACTAAACAGACAAAAATATACATATTACTTCAAATAAATTTTAATTTCTATTTTACATATATCAATACACTTTTCTGGCATCAATAGACTTTTCTCTGATCTCGACATACCCTTCCAATATATTTTCTTTCCCACCATAACATTTTCCAATATAATTTTTATTTTTATTTTTGTAAATGGAGCCTTGGTTTGTTTTCTTTTTCTTTTTTCTTTTTTTAAAAATGGTGCTTTGTTTTACCTTTTCTTTTATTTGAAATGGAAATGGGGTTCTTGGTTGACAAGCCAGACTAAACGTCTAGAACCTTCTTTCCACGTTAGACTAAACCACACCACAAATCTCCAAAATCTATCGCTCTCACTCTCTCTTCCTCTCGTTTGGCCATTTGCGCCTCCTTAAAAACCCTAAACCCTAATAGGGCTATAAAAACCTAAACCCCGATAAAACCCTCTCCCCATTTTTCCGTTCCATTCTCCGGTCAATTAACATTGATTTTCCACTGTCAAATGGCGGCAGCTGTGTTGCTCAGATCTCTCCGTCGCCGTGACCTCTCCGTCGCTTCTCTCTCTGCCTGCAAATCTGTACGTGCTCATTTACCACTGCACATCACAGTACCATACTGCTCTTCTATACGCATATATATATGTATCTCTAACCCTATAATTTGATATAACCCTTTCAATCTCGGTCATTTGTACGATCTGGGTTATCGTTTATGAGGACACGGATCGTTTGATTTTTGTTTCGGGGTAGGGTTGATTGCTGAATTATTGTGTAGGAATCAAACCACGGGTAGTCTGGGGTTTTTAATCCTTTGCGTAGTAATTTTTTTATCTCATGTTTCGATGCTTCATTATTGTGCTTTTAGTTTAGTTCGTTTCCTTTTTGTAGCGGGGTTTGTCAGGCTTGCAGTGGTGTTGGTAGAGAGTCCTGTTTCTGACTATTTTCATCTTTTTGTTTATCTGAAATTTCAATGGGTTTATTCGTGTTTAACTCTAAGCCCTTGGGAATTCATTTTTGGCTCTTGAATGCTACATTTGGTAGAGCCAGTTCTAAACCATAAGCTGATTGTCGTCTTTGAAAGGGCTTGTATTTAACCTTTATTACATGATTGTGCGCGTGTGATTTCTCTCTCTCTCTCTCTCTCTCTCTCTCTCTCTCTCTCTCTCTCTCTCTCTCACGCGCGCGCTTAATTTGTGTTTTTCTTCTCTATTCCTCTTCTGCAGTTAGAGGGGAATTCTTTAGTTTGGATTTGTGAAATGTTGCTGACATAGAATGTAGGTGTTGTACTAGGCAATATTGCTGCATGTTATACGGATTGTTCCTTTCAAATCTCTTGTGTTTTAACTATTTTATGGAATGGATTCAAGTTGTGTTCTCGCAATGAGGTACAATTTTTTAGGGTGTTAAGTTGTGTGATGTTAAGGCTTTTACGATTTGATTCTCCTGCATAGAAAGCAATATGCAAGACATTCTTTCACTTGGGTTGGTTCTTTGGATATTCATATGTATTAGATCGGGGTGGTGTGGGTGGGTGGGTATGTATTAGGGTTCTATACTGCATCTTCTTGATGCCCATACCTTGCATTATTGGTAAACGATTTAGATGAAGATTGGTGTTAGCATGCTCATTTTGATCAATTTGATGGTAGTGTGATGCATATTGAATGTTTTGCTATTCTGTAACATTGTGCAGTTAACTGGAAATGCCAAGTCATCATGGGCTACCTCGCATTTGGGTAACAAATGGGCTAGTTTGGTCAGGCCATTCAGGTATGTCAGCTTAAGCTGTATATGGTTGTGTGTTATATCATTTTTGTCTTCTTGACTTATTTTCCTTCTGAAACAGTACGTATCCGGCTGGGAACGATGTCATCGGAATTGACTTGGGTACCACAAACTCATGTGTTTCAGTTATGGAGGGCAAGGTGAGTTTAATTTTAGTTTGAGATATTCAGCACCACTTTTTGGTAAAATTTGATGGCATTGTAAGAACCTGATTAACTTTTTCCATTTCCTGTAGAGTCCTAAAGTGATTGAAAATTCTGAGGGATCTCGGACCACACCATCAGTGGTTGCCAATAACCCAAAGGGAGAGCTTCTTGTGGGAACTCCAGCTAAACGTCAAGCTGTGACCAACCCATTTAACACAGTGTTTGGGACCAAGCGTCTCATTGGGAGACGTTTTGATGATCCCCAGACACAGAAAGAAATGAAAATGGTTCCATATAAGATAGTCCGGGCTCCCAATGGAGATGCTTGGGTTGAAGTCAGTGGGAAGCAATATTCTCCGAGCCAAATTGGTGCATTCATCCTGACTAAGATGAAAGAAACTGCTGAGGCATACCTTGGAAAGAGTGTTACAAAGGCTGTGGTCACTGTACCTGCTTATTTCAACGATGCTCAAAGACAAGCTACGAAGGATGCTGGGCGAATTGCAGGTCTTGATGTGCAAAGAATCATCAATGAGCCAACTGCTGCTGCACTTTCCTACGGTTTGAACAATAAGGAAGGTCTTGTAGCAGTTTTTGACCTTGGTGGTGGGACTTTTGATGTTTCCATTCTAGAGATTTCCAATGGTGTTTTTGAGGTATGCATGTCAAGTTTGCTTGTAAAACTTTGTTTGTAAACTAGGGGAAAGAAAGAGAGGAGAAATGTTTGGGGAAAGCTAATTATTTTATGTTGTGTGGTTTTTAAAAGGAAATGAAAGTAAAGTAAAATGGATAGTGGGAGCTTTCTTTGAAGCTGTTTGGCATTTTCCCCTTGTTTTCCGTCCCATTTCTTCCTTCTCCCTTTCCACTGGCAACCAAACAGGAGAAGAGCAAAATTTGTTATTTCCTCTCCTTTCCATTTCTTTTTATAACTTCCAAACACAGAGCAGTACTTGAGTTTTTATTCAGGTGCATACACGATAACTCTCTTACATACAGGTGAAAGCAACGAATGGTGACACATTCTTGGGGGGAGAGGACTTTGACAATACTCTGCTGGAGTTCTTGGTGGGTGAATTCAAAAGAACTGAGGGAATCGATCTATCAAAGGATAAGCTTGCTCTCCAGAGACTTAGAGAATCTGCGGAGAAGGCTAAGATTGAACTATCGTCAACATCCCAGACTGAGATCAACCTTCCATTCATCACAGCTGATGCCTCTGGTGCAAAACACTTGAACATTACCTTGACCAGATCGAAATTTGAGGCTTTGGTAAACAACTTGATTGAAAGGACTAGGAACCCATGCTTAAACTGTGTGAAGGATGCTGGCATAAGTATCAAGGATATCGACGAGGTTCTTCTTGTGGGAGGAATGACCCGTGTGCCAAAAGTGCAGGAAATTGTGTCCCAAATATTTGGTAAGAGCCCAAGCAAAGGTGTAAACCCTGACGAGGCTGTTGCTATGGGAGCTGCCATCCAGGGTGGTATTCTCCGGGGAGACGTTAAGGAGTTGCTTCTCCTTGATGTCACTCCTCTTTCGCTTGGTATTGAGACTCTGGGCGGTATTTTCACCAGATTGATCAGTAGGAACACAACCATTCCAACAAAGAAAAGCCAGGTGACCCTTCGATCTGTAAACTCAAACCCAGTGTTCTTTTATTATATTTTTTTTTGCTTCTTGTTGCTAGGAACTCAGTGCTTGAATATCTATCTATCTCACGGTCATTGAATGAGGCATCTGAAACTTTGAAATTTGCACTAGAATGGTATAAGGGTATTGTAGAAAAAATATTCTTCTTAAGGATCACGGAGGCGGACTCGACACAGACATTCAGAATTTCATTTTTAAAAAATTAGGCACCGACACGATATAAGAAGTATTCACGAGCTATACAGGGCAATTGTGACCGTTTCCCAACTTCTTGAACCTAACTTGTCCTAGTGTGTTGCCAATGTGTATAATCCAAAAAGAACCATGTTTGGTGCCCGACATGTGCCTGGAGTGTACCTTCTCCGTCTCCAACACTGATACGAGAGGCGTATCTGTGCAGTTCTTAGCAGTTCTATAAGTAACTTTATCAACCAGACCTGTTAAAGCTTGTGGAAGATTCTTTGTTGCTATTTATGGGCTTCTATTTTTCTCAGGTGTTCTCAACAGCAGCTGACAACCAAACTCAGGTGGGTATAAAAGTAGTTCAAGGGGAGCGCGAGATGGCGGCTGATAACAAGCTCCTTGGCGAGTTTGATCTTGTGGGGATTCCACCTGCTCCTAGAGGCATGCCTCAGATCGAAGTCACGTTCGATATTGATGCCAATGGAATCGTCACTGTATTTGCGAAGGACAAGGCCACTGGAAAAGAGCAACAGATTACAATTAAGGGTACGGGAGGTCTTTCCGAAGATCAGATTAACAAGATGGTCAAGGAAGCTGAGATTCACGCCCAGAAGGATCAAGAGAGGAAAACTCTGATTGATCTCAGAAACAGTGCGGACACCACTATTTACAGTATTGAGAAGAGCTTGAGTGAGTACCGGGACAAGGTGCCGAGTGAGGTGGCCTCTGAGATCGAGTCTGCTGTTGCCGATTTGAGGAGTGCAGTGGGGAAGGATGACGTTGATGAGATTAAGGCGAAACTTGATGCTGCGAATAAGGCGGTTTCAAAGATTGGACAGCACATGTCTGGAGGTTCCACTGGTGGCGCTGCCTCTGGAGGCGGCTCTGAGGGTGGTGACCAAGCTCCTGAGGCGGAGTACGAGGAGGCTAAGAAGTAGGTAGCGAGGCAGTTAAAAATGCATAACAATGAGAATTTTTTTTAGTGTTATATTTTCCCATGGTATAATATTATATTTTGAACAGTTTAGGATCTAAAACTTGGGGACTGGATGTATTGCAAGTCCCTAATTTTTGGGGCGTATTGAACCTATATTGATGGGTAGAGATTGCAGAAGAATTTTTCCTGCTGAAAGTCTAGATATGTTTGGTGGTCAATGATTGTTGCCTATGGTATTCTCTGAAGATCACCCTTCTGAATACGTATTATTTTCTGCTATGGAGTATCTTTTTTAACTTGACCTTTCATTGAATATTACTTCATTAACGACGTTTTTTTTATGGGGGCCTCCCAGTTGACCTATTCGAATGGGTTATTGTTAATAATATCGCCTTAGAGCTGTTTTGTACGAAATTGGTCATATCTTTTAGAAGAGGGAATCTTTTTTAGAGCTCCGCCTTGAATAATTGTTTACGGTACTATTTGCGGGCGTCCAAAAGTGTTTTTGGGTGGTCGGGATGTTAATAAAAAAAATTTGGAGAAAAGTCGGAAAAGTTTCATTAAAATACAGACCGTCCGGAATATTTTTGGACGGTCGCGATTTTTTGCTTTTATAAAAAACCTATTTCAAAAAGTTCATCTTCTTTTAGAAACGAAACGAACGCACTACAAAAACACACACACATACCTAACGGTCCTAACATGATTCCAAATTAGAAAAACTTCCCATCATTTTATAAATAAGAGAAAATGTATCACTTGCACTAATTACTATTGGTAAGGAACAACACTTTTGTGGTTGAATGTTGTGTACAACACGTTATAGTTGGATGTTGTGTACCTAGCATTATTTAATGACATTGTACCACCACAAGTAAATACAAAAACAAATACGCATGTCAAATTTGATAGGTCGATTAAAAAAGTTAAAGCAAGTTCGTACATGTCTTATGCTGAAGCCAAAATTTGGCATCAATAATGACAAAACCCTCTACGCCCATGTGACAAACTCAATGCCGTTCTTAGTGCCAAATTTTGTATCAAAATATGAATGAGTTTTGATTCAATGGAATGGTTTGGATTGCATATAGGAAAAAAAAAAAAAAATTTCTCCTATCAATAGTGTATGGATTCGAGATTGTACCAAATGGTGCAACCACGTTGTTGTGTTTTGATTATTTACAACTATAGTATTAAAATCTGAATTTGACAATACCATTTTAAGAATAGTGAGGGTTTACAAAAAAAAAAAAAAAAACTTTCTACAACTGTCTCAATTTGTTTGGATAATTTCGACTCACATACAACTCTATATCTTAAAATGTTTGATGTGCTATATTTTCTCTATCCTAAAATGTTTGTTTGGTTTGCAAAACGGGGTCTTAAAAATAATACATTTTTTACATGAAAAATTCAAGTTTTTTAGTCCATCCGTTCGCGTTTGTTAGTTCACAAACATACTTTTTTAAGTCCCACTAAGATTGTCCATCTAGTCACGTCAATGTGCAAAAGAGAGTGATTTTCCTTTCTTGCCTTTTTTTTTTTGTGTAGTCCCATCGAAATTTAAAAATTCACTTTCGAGCCAAATTTTTTATTGATGGGCAAAAAAAAAAAAAATTATCTTACAAAAAGCAATATTATTTTGTCTCCTTAAAAGTTGGAATCGTCAAAATGGACCACCAACAAAGGTGGACGGATGGAGTAACTATTTAGTGTTAGATTCATTGTAAATTTGAGACGGAGGAAGTTCTATTTTGAAATTTACGTCTAATTTAACAATATTCACAGTACCTTAAAAAAGAATTAAAAATTGAGAAAAATAAAATTTGGGACAGAGGGCTACCCAAAACAGAAGTGATGTCACTTTGAATTGAAAAAAGGTGCAATTAACGGGAGTAATTTGTCTAGGGTTTGGTTTTCTGCAATCGTCGCCGCATATAACCCAATTTCTTCGCGACCAGAACCAGCCCAACATCGAACAGGTACCCTTCTCTCTCTCTCTCTCTCTCTCTCTCTCTCTCTCTCGTCTTCTACACCTATGTGTGCTGCTTTCTATGCTCAATTTAGATGCTTAAACGTGTGACACGTTTGGGGCCTAGTAAACAATCACTCCTTGAAACAGTATTGGGACGTCACAAACTCAGGAGTGAATCAATTCAACGGAGGTGCAGTAGTACCATTCTTTTAGGGCCGGCCCTGTGCACTCTTTAGGTGCATTTTTATCAAATTATTTCGATTATTGGTACCGGTTCTTTATGTATTCTCTGCAGTACAAGTGCCACATGGTTATCTTATGATCTTATCTATGAGATATTGTTATTCCTCTATGAAAAGTTTGCATCTTGTGATGGTTGTTAAATAAGGGTAAGCATTTTTGATCAGTAGTTTTTTGTGTACTTAATGTCAGTTTCAGGGCAAGTTTGAACTAGACTGTATATTGGCAAATGGGTAGTAAGAAAAGAGGGTCCGGTGCTGCTGCAGAAGTAGAGAATGCAATAGATACGGGTACTGATAAAGTTGTTTCAGAGGTACCGAAAAAGAAAATGAAGAAGGAAAAGAAGAAATTAGTTGAAGATGTAGAAGATCAATCTGTTGCGCCGGATGAGAAGAAGAAAGGGGTTGAAGATGGGTCAGTTGTTTTGGAGGTATTGAAAAAGAAAATGAAAAAGGAAAATAAGAAAGAAGTCACGGATGGGTCTTCTGCCCCATCTTCAACTACGCAGTCTATTGCATCAGAGGAGAAGAAGAAATATATTTCACCAAAGGAAAAGAAGAAAGGAGTTGCAGATGGGTCTGCAGCCTCTTCTTCCAATGCACTGCCTGATAAGCCAATGGAGAGAAAGAAGAAAAGAAAAGCATTGGACAAAGAGAGACACCATGCTACTTCTGATGACGGGGGACCAAAGGACAAACCTTTGGATTCGAATGTAGATAAGACTCCGGTGCCTAACCCGACCTCACCGAGTAGTGGTTTGCCTGAGTTTCATATTAGTGTATTTAAGAACCTTGCGTCAGCTGATACTGCTGAAAGAGAAGCAGCGGTTGAATCGTTAGTGGTAGAGTTGCAGGAAGTCCAAACGGCATATGAAAAGCTTGATAACAAGGAACTGGTTGAAGGTGGGTTGCAATTGGAAGCTGAGAAGGATGATGGCTTGAATAACTGTGCACCTTCTTTGAGATACGCTGTGCGGAGACTTATACGTGGTGTTTCTTCATCAAGAGAGGTATGTTCATTTCCTTTATTCGTAACCTTTTAGAACCTCATTTGGGAAATGCTCTTTTGCGGTGCCTTTCTTGTTTAAACTGTTGTCAATAGCATACCCCAATTTATGTCCTTATGAAACGAGCACTTGTCTTTGCAGTTGGAATATACTATGAAAGAAAATATTGCGTGGAATATATCGTATCATTTTCCCAAGTTGGGTCCTTCACTCTTTGTTGCATAAACTTTATTTTTAAGCTGATGAAGTGACGATTGAAAACATGGTCTAATTATGATTATTTTGCTGACTGTGATTTCTATTTGGGGAGTGGAAGTTGCTGGGTATGACTTGATTTTAACTCGCTTGCGGATTGATGTTTTTATAGAGAATACTATACCTCCACAAGGATCAATAATTTTTTTGCCATTGTCTCTCATCGTCTTTTCATTTAATGCTATGGTAAATTTTGTCCAAGGAGTGCAGTTGCATATGTGGATTTGCCGATGGTTTCACTATGTTTAACATATTCATATAAGGGATCTGTTTGGCATAAATACAGTTTCTTTTTTTTTTTCTTTATGCCTGTTTCCCCCTACTCATAGATAACTTGACTTCACAAATTCAATTATAGTTTTTTTGTTTCTTAGGGATTCCTTTGTAAACATCATACCTGCTGCTTGGCTAATAACTGTAAAATGCTTTGGTTAGTTATCAAAAGAAGACGACGAAGAAAGGAATTGTATGGTGAATTATGAAATGCTTTTGTTCAGCTTGTGATACTCACAGATCATTGAACACAGTTGATCTTTCAATGTTGATGGGCTTCATTTTTTGTGTAATATTTCCTCCGTTTGAATACACCAACTCATTTCGTGTGTTCTCTACGTCTACAGTGTGCAAGACAAGGATTTGCCCTGGGTTTGACCATTTTAGTTGGTGCAATTACGAGCATCAGAGTTGATGCATTGCTGAAACTGATTGTTGATCTATTGGAGGTTTCTTCTTCAATGAAGGGCCAGGTGGGGAAGAGTTTTTTAAAGTTTCGATGTAGGCTTTGGTGAGGTAGCCCTTCTATATTTTTGTTAATTCTTCAATTGCTCTTTAATGTGTTGCAGGAAGTGAAAGATTGTCTTTTGGGGCGGCTATTCGCTTATGGAGCTATTGCACGATCAGGAAGGTTAATTGATGAAAATTCTAATTCCATCAAAGAGTTTACCAGTTCTCTTATTTCCCTTGCATCCAAGAAGCGTTATTTGCAAGAGCCTGCTGTCTCAGTCATTTTGGGTTTGGTTGAAAAGGTATTTTGCATAATTATGTCTTAGTTGTTCCTTAGGGTGGTTTCATGGGAAGATGAATAACACAAACTATTACTGTACTTGTGCTTAGTGAAATAATTTGATTCTAGGCATGGGCGAATGCAATCTGGAAAATTTCAGTATGAGCGGCTTACATAGCATTGCTTTTAGAGCTTTTGGTTACTTTGTTCAGAAAAACAATTTAGACACAACTGTGGTTGTGATGAGTGAAATTCCACGCAATGATACATATCGCCAATGTACTTGGAACATGAACTTTGTGTTAAGTGGTTATTTCCACCCAATGATACATATTGACGGAAGGATCATTTTTTTGAAGTGGTCGGACATGTGTATAAACATGCAATTATGCAAACATCCACGCACGAGGTTCCTGCATCAGGATGCCTGCTGTGTCAAATTCATTTCAACATTTCTTGTTGAAGTAGTTAATATTATGCAGGGTCATGATCAATTATTACCTTCCCTTGTGCGTAGGTTTTGCAAATATCAAATTCATTGCTGCTCCACTCTCCCTTCCATCATGGCACTATTGAGTCTTGGTTATACACTTCTCATAATTTTGACAATGAAATGGCCGGATGGATTAAATAGGGTGGTATATGATCCAATAGTCTTGATGTTTGTAAGTGATGAAGTGCAATAATTCGTACCTCCCCCTCTCTCGCTTTCAAAGGTGTGAGTATTTGCTATTGCTGTCTATATTATTCAAATGCACCTGTGGTCTCTTTGTGCTCCAGTATCATACTCTTATATATTTTGCAGTTTGGATCTTTTCTGCCTGTACTCGTGTTCTCTATTATTTTCCTTTCCTATCATTCTCGTAGCTTGTATGGTCTGGTGTGGCTGCTGGAATGGCTCTGTGAATCCATTTTTTTGTTGGTCCATGAGTCTCTATAAAACCTTGATGTTGCCTATTTTATTGCAGTTGCCGGTGGAGACCTTGGTGAATCAAGTGCTTGAAGCTCCAGGGCTTCAAGAGTGGTTTAAAGGAGCCATTGAAGTTGGAAACCCTGATGCTTTGCTTCTAGCTCTTAAATTGCGAGAAAAAATTTCCACGGATGGCTATTTTTTTGGAAAACTTCTGCCTGATCCATATAGTCCTAGTGCGTTTTTTTCGGCTGACCATTTGTCATCCCTTTCTAATTGCTTAAAGGTGATTTTCAGATTCGAATTAGCGCACCACACATTGCCTTCCAGGAATAACTATTTCTGATTATTAATATTTGTTTCTGGTAACTTTTTAGGAATCTACCTTCTGTCAGCCACGAGTTCACAGTGTCTGGCATGTATTGGTAAATATTCTTTTACCCGATATGGCTTTACCAGATGTTGATTCTACATCAGGCTTAAATTCCATTAAAAAGCACAAGAAGAACAAAAAGTTTAGCTCCTCCGAAGAAGAGATCCAGAAAAACCTTCGATGTTTTTGTGAAATTGTTGAAGGATGCCTTCTTTTGTCCTCTCATGACCGTAAACACTTGGCCTTTGATGTTCTACTTCTTCTTCTACCAAGGCTTCCTGCATCTTGTGTCCCCCTTGTACTGTCTTCTAAACTCGTTCAGTGCCTAGTGGATATACTGTCCACCAAAGACTCTTGGTTGTATAAAGTTGCTCAATTTTTTCTGAAAGAACTGTCCGAATGGGTGAAAAATGATGATGTCAGAAGAGTAGCTGTTATTGTGGCCCTTCAGAAGAACAGCAATGGGAAATTTGATTGCGTAACTCGGACGAAAACAGTAAAAGATTTGATGGCTGAATTTAAAACTGAATCTGGGTGCATGCTGTTTATTCAGAATTTAATTAGCATGTTTTTGGATGAAGGCCATGCTTCAGAGGAACCTTCAGATCAGAGTCAAACAACAGATGACAACTCAGAAATAGGTTCGATCGAGGATAAGGATTCTGTTGGGACCATGGGAACTTCTGACTTTTTGAAAAGTTGGGTCATAGATTCCCTCCCCAGTGTTTTGAAGCATGTGCAGCTAGATCCTGAAGCCAAGTTTCGGGTGCAAAAGGAAATTTTGAAGTTTTTAGCTGTTCAGGGAATATTTTCTTCATCTCTTGGCACAGAAGTTACATCTTTTGAACTACAAGAGAAGTTTAGATGGCCAAAAGCTGCCATCTCAAGTGCTCTTTCTAGGATGTGTGTTGAGCAGATTCAGTTGTTGCTGGCAAATGCTCAGAAAGGAGAGGGGTCCCATTTGACAGTGACTGGTCTCGAGACAAATGATCTTGGGTCTTATTTCATGCGATTCCTTAGTACATTATGCAACATCCCATCGGTGTCACTGTTCAGGGCCTTGAGCAATGAGGATGAAAATGCGTTCAAAAAACTGCAAGCAATGGAAACAAGGCTATCGAGAGAGGTAATTATTTCATGGATTTGTATCTCTGACAAGTAATGCTGCTTATAGGCTGTTCTGTAAAAGAAACTTCAACAAAGAGATAAAAAAGGAGAGGGTGTATTTTTTGGTTGAAAAATGGGGGTTTTCCCCCCCACTAATCCCCAGTATGATATCCAATGAATGTATGATGTCCAATCATGCTGCAGTCTTCCCATAAGATATGCTGTAGGAAGTTTTTCAAATTGCTTCATCTGAGGTTGTTGCTCTGTCAAACTTGTTTAACCTAAAGCTCTCTTAAGCAGGCCATCTTATGTCTTGACATGTTGCCGGGATTTAAGTTATGGTCAAGGATCAAATTTTTGGTTCAGTATGTTGGGTTTTGGTTGGCTAGGTAAAGGAATTAATTTGAACAAGTTTCGGAAACATTTTGAAAAGTAGCCAGAAAATAATGGAAATTTCAAAATTATTTGGGAGTATACGAAAATGTCACTGTTGGGTATTTCTTATATCCCATGGGTGTCTAAGCAACTCAATGTTCATTATGATTACGAATTTTGGATTTCCACATGGTTCAATGCATTTGGGTGTGTTGCGAGTCAAAAAGTGGTTTTGTGGTATTCCACTGATGTTTCATTTCAGTCTCCTAGGAAATAGAAATTTGTTCCTTGATTATGGTGCAGGGAAAACCTTTTTAAATCCTGCATCAAGTTCTTATCATGAGTTCTTACCCTTCTTAGTTCATGTGCTGTTAAAGTGGAAAAGTATGTATTGTACAATGGTTAAACATCATTTGCAGGAGAGAAACTGTGGAATGAGTACAGATGCGAATAAGTTGCGAGCCCTGAGGTACTTGCTCATCCAGTTGGTACTGCAAGTTCTCCTTCGACCTGGAGATTTCTCCGAAGCTTCCTCTGAACTTATTATTTGCTGTAAAAAAGCTTTTGCCACTCCTGATCTTCTTGACTCATCCGGAGATGACGAAACGGATGGTGATGGAGTTCCTGCATTAATGGATGTTCTTTTGGATACGCTGCTGTCTTTGCTTCCAGAATCATCTGCTCCTATGCGTTCTGCTATTGAGCAGGTGATTGTCAGATCATCAATTTATTTATCCTCAGCACTATTTCATATGTGCATGTTCTGTCTTTTATTTGTCTAAGGCCTGTAAATTAGTTTGTGGTGTTTTCAGAATTTATCAGGCATGTAGGCCTATAAACTCTCGGCATGATGAGGGATTTGAAGGTAGAAAACTAGCAGAAAGAACAAACAACGGCATTCTTTTCTGGCGTTACGATGTAGCGAGTCAGCTATGGAAAAGCTTAGTCCATTAATAATCCAATATTTCGGTGTAGAAACATAATCTGAATTCGATTTCACAGGACATCGGTGGCACTCATATGCTATAAAACTACATAAAAAAATAAATGGGAGATAAGCTTTTATGTCAGTTATACGAGGCAAATCGGCAATGTAGGTCAGGGTTGTCTAATCTTGGGGCTCGTTTTTTTTTTGGCAAGTCATAGATTGGAATTACAGAGACATCAGATTTTTCTTAGAGTGTCGATGGGTCACGGATTTGGTGAAGATTCTTCCTCTGAAAGTACACATGAGTTTGCCCAAATGCGTTATTTGGCTCTGTTAGAGCATCTCATGCAGATACTTCAATATTTAACATCAAAAGTGGGCTTTTTTACCTTACTTCGCATTCTGAAGAATGAGATTTTCTGGTGCATTCCATCAGTCAGCAGATTTGTTGATAAGTTACTTGTTTTTTATTTTGTTTCCTTGTACTCCAAACTCCAGTTGTCTCTTCAAATACCAGATCATTTTAAACTATGATTTGGCATTATAAATATTTTGAAAGGATGCTTTGGTTTGAAGAGTCTGTTTTTTACTTGTTAAGCATTTGCTAGAGATGATCTTGTGTTGCTTAATGCTTATTTTGTTCACAGGACCCTATATTTCAGTATATAATTAAAATTTTCATATTTAATGGCTTTGCAGGTCTTCAAATATTTCTGTGAAGAAGTTACTGATGATGGTCTGCTTCGGATGTTGCGAGTCATAAAGAAAGATTTGAAACCAGCTAGACATCAAGAAGCAAACAGTGAAGATGACGGCGATGATGATGACGACCTTCTTGGTATCGAAGAAGCTGAGGAATCTGATGAGGCTGAGACAGGTGAAACTGGGGAGAGTGACGGTCAGATGGATGACTCTGAGGCAGTTGTAGGAACTGAGGCGGTTGACAAAGAATTTGCTGAAGGTTCTGATGAGGAATCTGATGAGGCGGTTGACAAAGAACTTGCTGAAGGTTCTGATGAGGAATCTGATGGGGGAATGGATGACGATGCAATGTTCCGCATGGATACTTATGTTGCAAGAATCCTCAAAGAGCGCAAGAACCAGGCTGGGGGTGAAACTGCTCAGTCCCAGCTTGTCCTCTTCAAACTTCGTGTTCTCTCCTTGTTGGAAATTTACTTGCACGAGAATCCAGGCATGTGTCCACCACCCCATTTCTCTCTCTCCCTTTTCTCCTCAATACTAAAACTCCATTAGTTTTGATATAACTATTTATCATCGTAAATCATTTTCCTTCTAAAATGGCTCCGTTCTTTTAAAAGCCGTCATATTGGTTGTAAAACAAACAGTCTCCTGTTTTTTGTTAAAATACTGAATTGTTTTTATGTAATCTTTTTTCAGTGATTTATTTTCTATAATACTTAGCCCATTGCAACATGGGTTGATTCTGATTGGCGCGCTGATTGAGCTTTCTTTTGTTTTTTTTTAAAGGAAAAAACAACTGCCAAAACATTTTTACCTTGAGCTCTCTATTTTCCTGCTTTTAAAGGGTTTGGGTGTGGAACAATCTATGTTATATATATAATATAATGAATAATTATTCAATTTCTGTTTTGTTATACAGGAAAGCCCCAGGTATTGAAGGTGTACTCTAACTTGACCCAGGCATTTGTTAACCCCCATACAACTGAAGGCAGCGAGCAGCTAGGTCAGCGCATATGGGGAATTCTGCAAAAGAAAATTTTCAAAGCAAAGGACTTTCCAAAAGGAGAGGCTGTGCAACTGTCTATTCTTGAATCTCTCTTGGAGAAGAACCTGAAATTGGCATCAAAACCATTCAAGAAAAAGAAATCCGTTGTCAACCCGTCAAAGAAGAAGCAGTCAGCCTCCTGGAGTCGACACAAGATGATCAATTCCCTAGCTCAAAATTCAACATTTTGGATTCTAAAAATCATCGACGGAAGAAAGTTTTCTGAATCTGAACTCAACCGGGTTTTTGGTATTTTCCAAGATGCTTTGACGACATATTTTGACAGTAAAAAGTCTCAAACCAAGCCCGAGTTTTTGAAAGAAATATTCAGAAGAAGACCATGGATCGGTCATCATCTGTTTGGATTCCTTTTGGAGAGATGTTCTTGTTCAAAATCAGAGTTTCGCCGGGTCGAAGCGCTTGAATTGGTGATTGAAATACTGAAGTCGCTGGTTTCTGTCACCAATGAAGAAAGGGCGAAATCAAGGAAAACGTTAGGCAGACATATTCCAAAGCTAAGTCAACTGATAAAGGAGTTGGTAATAAATATGCCAGAAAAGCAATCTAGAAGGGCTGAAGCGCGGAAGTTCTGCAGCAGGGTATTTCAGATTATTACTGGCCTTAACCTTTCTGAATCATTTCTTAAAGCTTTGGGATCAGATGCTCATGCTGCTTGTCAATCTCAACTTGGTGATGTGTTTCTTTCTTTGAAGAAGCTTGAACGGTAGGGAGCAAGATTTTGTATTTGTTGGGAATCCAAGCCGAGGTATTCAGTTTTTCATTTATTGGGAAATATATGCGGTTCCGGATGACAGTGCTGTTAGGGAAGATCTCGTCGAGATACCAATGGCAATTCTGGGATTTCATTTCAAGAAAGAATTCGCGTTGGTTGCTTGGATCCTTCCTCCGTGAAAGGTTTCAGTTTTCTCTGTAGAATTTTCTCTTGGTGAGTTTTGTTCTCTTTTCACCTTTATCTTCAATATCTCTGTTCTGCTATGGTAGCTCACAGTGTAGGCATTTTTAAGTGCTCTGGATTTTGCTTGGGCTTTCCGATCTTGAGTTGTATCGATTGACATTTTTCTTTTAACTTATCTTGATTAACCTCCAATCCAAATCTTGTTTTGAATGACGTAGCTTGACTTCATGTGGCTTAGATTATGAATTATTAGAATTTCGTATATTTTCGTTGGCCTCGCAATCTATTTACCTAAACAAAAATGCTACAAACACATACCAAAGTGCACGGATCCATAAACAAATATATCCAGAATCATCCGATGTGTATGGGCCCCACATTGGTTGTGTGCGACTTGTGTGCTTCAGATGATCTCAGGTACATCTTTTTGTGGATTTATGCGCTTTCATCTATGTCTGTGTTAGTAAATTGAACTTGGAATGTGTGTTGGTTATAGTTAGCTGATGGTTTCTCAGCCAATGTTCATTTCGTAAGTGCAAATGGCACATGAAAGGGAATTTTCCTCGTTTTAAAATAAGAGGATGGTTTAAGGGTGAAATAGTATTTTAACATCACACATTGACGTTGACTCTGACTTTGACTAAATCATTCCTTCATTCTCAACATAGGTGCTTGCTTCTGTCACCACCACTTCGGTAAATTTCATTTTTGATCTGACCACTTTTAAACAAATTCATTCACTTATCATTGTTTGTTATATATGCTAGTATGGAATTTCCGTTTGACCGAAAAAAAATAAAAATATGCTAGTATGACAATTAGGAGGTAGTTCGCAAATGACCCAAACCTTATGCAGTTACAAACAAATAAATCCTCTAATCAAAACTTCTTAAAAACACAGGTTGTGTTGGTGGGTTTGGCGGTTTATAATATCAATATCCAGCACTAACACGACCTGTTGGCTTTCACTATCGTTTCCCCATCGATTCAAATAACTTCAACGAATAGTCATTCCATCTTACCCTTTTAAAAATCTTAAAAATGCCATGTTAACGCAATCCTTTTATTGTCGTCCCCATCGTTGGACAAAGGCGTTCTCCACAGCTTTATGTAGATCTTAATTGTTATCTATTTTTAAGGGGTCCATAATAAGAGAAATGGTCTACTGGTCAATTGTCACCACTCTGTCTCATCCTTTTGCAAATTCTGAAGTTTCACCTTAATTTTAATCTTTTGCCATTTTTGCCATGGTTGGACACAATGGATCCCTCTAGATCATCCTATAAATCAATCTTACTATTTTTAAGTACTCTCTAATCTTGGAAATGGTCTACTGGCAAATTGTCATCCCTTGGTCTCATCCTCCCGATAATTCTAAAACTTTCACTTTTTATTCAATCTTCGCCATGGCCGGACACATTAAAATTGCCAACTTAAATTCAATCGTTCAAAAATTGTCGCCATGGTCGGCCTATTTTTTAGCTTTTAAGAGATAAAAAATGTTGTAACAACCAACTCTCACTCCTCCGCCTCACCCTTTTAAAAATTGCCTACTTCCATCTTAATTAAATTCTTCACCATTGTCAACATGGCCGGACACATGAGTCTCTTGTAAGTCTTTCGATGAATCTTACACACGTTTCAATTTTTGTGGGAGGAAATGGGAATATTGCAACTCCATCAAGAAACATTTTGCAACCTCGTACTCTAAATCAGCTATAGTCTAGTTATGTCATCTATTTTAAGGATGCATGACATTTAACTAATTTAGAGGATTAGTTTCACTCCATTTTATTTAGCAAAATGACTGCTTTGGTCACTAGTTATCAGCTGGTGGATGAAAAGGGGTAGGTAAAGAGAGAAGGGGTGAGGTTAGAGACGAGGGTAGATTTGGAATTTGGTTTGAGTAGATGGAGAGAGAGTGTGGATGTAGGAAAAATAATGGGGTGCATGTCCTGTTCCAGAACACATTCTTAAAAAATAAGTTCTTATTTTATATTTTTAAACTCAAAAATAATGTAAATAAAAATTTATTTATTTATTTATTTTACACCATTTAAAAGATCCCGAAAAAATTTATTAAACTAGATCTATATTGCTAGAAAAATAATTTGCGTAAACACATTATTTTTGAACTTGATATTACCTTATTAAAAAATGAATACTTAAAATGAGTCCCGGAATGGAGCCTAAAATAGAATTTCCATTGTAAAATCTCCATCTAAGATTACAATAACACCCTCCACGCGCCTCTGGTTCTGTCCGCCTTTCCCCGTACACGCTTCTCTGGACCCCACACAACACAAACCCTAAATTCACCCCACATGACACCCAAATTCACTCCAAAACTCCCCTTCCCCAATCCCACGTCCCACATGACGCCACGTGTACCTCCCTCAGTTCTCCACCGTCGATCCCTCGGTCAGCTCCCGAGCCAGCACACGAACCCACGCCAGCCGTCCGATCCCCAGTCGAACTCGGATCGACGGCCCGAAACCTACCCGGGGTCTCCCGCGGGCAGATCTCGTCGCCTTTAAGAAGCGATGCTCGTCCTCTCTCCTTCCTCGCTCAATTCCTCCCAAACCCTACTCCTAGGGCAATACGTACAACATATACACGGCGTATATCTGTACATATGTGTATGTACAGGCGTTAGGACTTGAATGGCGCCGTTGATCGGATTCCGGCGAGCTGCGGCGTAGAATATATCATTGCCCGTCGGTTCATGATTCCTCACACGTCAGCATTCGTGGTCTTCCGACGTCGATGGCGTCAGCCGTCCTAGCCAGCCGCAATGAATCCAACTGGGGACAATCCGGCGCCGTGTTCATGGGCAAGCAACTCCCGTCGTCGTACTCCAATCACCACCATCTAAACCCTAACCCTAACCCTAACCCTAACAACCCTAATTCCGTTCCGAAGAAGAAAAAGAAGAAGCAATTCCACCACCACTCGTTGATCGCCAACGGCCACCACCACAGCAATAACGGCGTCGTCTCGCCGCCGGCCGTAACGCAGGCCGCCTCTGACGATGCCTACTCGTTCAACCAGAGACCGATCGACACGAAGAGCGGAGCGGCTATCGATCGCGGCGACGACGCGTACGTCAGCTTCGACATCGGCTCGTGCACGAGGCACGAGCTGGTCGAGCTCAAGAAACGGTTGGTGGCGGAGCTGGTACAGATCCAGAGATTGAACGAGCGTATCGAGTCTGGAGATTTTAAACGACATCCGCGCGATCCTCCTCAATTGTTACAACATGGCAAGAGCAACAGGAAGCTCTCGGGGAACAAGCGGCCGGGTCCACCCCGAGAGCAGCTTCCTGTTGTTTCCCCGAGGGAACGGGTACCGGATGGGATTGAGCTGGCGGAGATAATGAAGATGTGCAGGCAGGTGTTGACGAAGCTGATGATGCACAAATCCAGCTGGATCTTCAAGACCCCGGTCGATGCTGTCGCGCTAGGGCTTCACGATTACCACCAGATTGTCAAGCGCCCGATGGATCTAGGGACGGTAAAATCGAATTTCTCCAAGAATTTGTATTCATTTCCTGGCGATTTTGCGACGGACGTGAGATTGATCTTTGAGAATGCGATCTTGTATAATCCCAAGGGGGATGAGGTGCATAAGATCGCCGAGCAGCTTCTCGATCGGTTTGAGGAGCTGTACAGGCCAATACAAGATAGGTTAAAAGGCAACGATGACGGAGATGACGGAGATGAGAGAGAGGAGGTAGTACAGGGGAGCTCGTGGAATCATAATCATCCAGCTCCTGAGAATCCAAAGAAGAAGAAACCCAAGTCAATGCCAACTCCTAAGGAGAAAATAGAGGTTGTTCCGGCAATGCCTTCGAGTCCGTCAAATCCTTCTTCCCCGAACCCTCCATTGGTGCAATCTCCTGTGGCGGCTGCAAAGGCAGGAGGGGTGAGAGGGAGTTACGTTGGGAAGCAGCCGAAGCCGAAGGCCAGAGATCCGAATAAGAGGCCAATGAGCATGGAGGAGAAGCACAAGCTGGGTAGTGGGTTGCAGATTTTGCCTGAGGAAAAGATGCCTCAGTTGGTTCAGATAATAAGGAAGAGGAACAAGCATATGGCGCCGGAAGGGGACGAGATCGAGCTCGATATAGAGGCCATTGATACGGAGACCCTTTGGGAGCTCGATCGGTTCGTGACTAATTGGAAGAAGATGGTGAGCAAGAACAAGAGGCAAGCGCTCATGACAAACAATGCGGTTGCGACTACTGCTTCTGGAGATGACAATGTGGTAAGAAGGAAAAAAACATGTGTTTTGCTTTGAGTTATGATTAGATTGGTACTGAAGGTTTTGCTAATATTTTTGTGTTGTTGATAGGAGGTTCATGTGAGTGAAAAAACTGATGCTGTGAAGAAGCCGAAGAAAGGGGAAGCTGGTGAGGAAGATGTTGACATTGGCGATGAGATGCCAATGACCCATTTCCCACCAGTGGAGATTGAGAAGGATGATGGCACCGCGGCCGGTGGCAGTGGTCACGACAACAAGGGTCATGCAACCAGCAGCTCTAGCAGCTCCAGCGGCTCGAGCAGCGATTCGTCCTCATCGAGTGGTAACATCCCCTAAAATTCCTAAATTTGCTTCCTCTGGGAGAATTGTTGTTGAAATTATTTGTGGTGTGGTTATGTGATCACGAGGGATTATGTGCAGATTCTGAATCTGGGAGCTCTTCGGGAAGTGATTCTGATGCGGATGATGCAGAGTCAAGGGGCCGAGAGTCCAAAGAATTTTCAAAGACTTGAATGAGGACTGAGTGAAGATGGTTGAACAAAACAAGCGTCTGAATTCTTTCCCTTGGAAAAAAGAAGAGCTCCCATTGGTGGGTGGTGAATTTGAGGTATAAACTGATACAATGAATGTGCATCCATTTGTAATGGGAGAGTGTTGTGAAGTAACTTGTGGGTTTGTGGTTAATTGCAGCCATTGGGAAGGAATGTTGTAATGGAAGTGTTTGATTGGCAGCTGGTTGTGGCCTGGAGGGTGGAAAAGAAGCCCATTTGGGTAGAAGTTGTTGTCAAAAGGTTTGAGAAATGTAGTTAAAAGTGATTGGATTTGATGTTTTAGTTATGGTTCCTAAATTAGAACTAGAGGAAGATTTATGTAGAGGGAGTTTGAGATACTTTTGTACAGTTTTTTACAACACTAATACAACCATGATTTTTCTTCCCAACAGAAGGTTCCTTATTAGCACTTGAGTCCTCTTTTGGTAGTATTTTGATTAACTCGTGTTTAGCTTTGATGGAAGACCAGAGTTCCAGTTTTATTCATTTAACAGATTATGCTACCTGCCTCAGGTATTGGTGGACCCAATATTGAAATATGCTACACTGGAATTTAGATTTTTAAGCATTGATTCCAGTACTACCCTTTGGAAATTTAAACACTGAGGTAACTTTTCAAGGAGATACAGTCATACAAATATTCGGGACATTTGAAATTGAATGTTTGAGGACCTGCAGCAAGGGATGGAGTAACTTTTAAGCAGATTGAAGTGGAGATAAAAGGTGCTCCAATTGGCAGAAAGTTGTCCTAATGATGAATTTTGTAAAATGATCTCTAATTAATAAGTGTATTCATTGGCACATCAAACCTTATCATCCTTACTGTGTTTGGTAGCTCAAGTGGATGTTATGAGGATATTCATGAAGCTACTTTAATTCGTGTTTTAACTGTAGGAAGGAAAGAGACCAATGAAATACCTAATGATATTGTTTGGTTGACTTCACTTAAATCACTCTTACTTGAACTAGAGAGAAACATATTCACGACTCAGCGTGAACTCGGCTAAGCGTGAACATGTTTAAAATAGCAACCATTCACGACCGTTCAAAAGTGTTATAGACGGTTTGGATTTTAATAAAACTTTTTTGGAGAAAAAAGTTTTAACTTTTCTCCGGAAAAGTTTCGTTTTCATTAATATTCGAAACGTTCAAAACACTTTTGGACCATCATGATTGACTTAGAAAATAATTATTCACGACCGCGGTTAAATCGATTTTTTCCTTGGATTATATAGTATAGGAAAAGCATTAATGACCTTTTTATAAGGCTGTTTGTTACTACTGGTAGGTTTTTCTAGTTATAGACATGGTAGGCTGGTTATTGTCTTGACTAGACTTTATTGAGTATTTGACACTTCTCTCCTTCACTTCTTCTCTCAGGTGTTACATGGATAAAAATGTTTTGGGCCCCGTCCAGTAAAAAAATTTGACGGGTAAAACAAGAATCATACAGTATTTACTTGGAAATTAGCCTCGGCGAAGAACCAGACACCCTTGATGAGATTTTTCATACACAAACTAAAAAGGTAAACCCAGTGTATGAGACTACCGGTATTGCGGTGTCTGGGAAAGAGTTAATGTATGCAGTCTTATTCCTACAAGCAAAGAGGTTGTTTTCGTGACTCAAACCCGTGACCTCCATGTTCCGTAATTATGTCTAGAATGAAGCCTATAAACGTACTACTGGTTTGGAACCGAAAGATTCTCAGAAACTCTAAGTTAAAACTACCGAAGAATATCCAAGGTTAGCCATGGAAACACCAAACGGAGGTTAGCAGTGGATTATGTAACCACAGGGGCAGAATCTCTAGATATGTTTGTACGACATGAGTCCAATTAGAGTTCTCCCTCGTTCCAAAAAATTTTTCATGAAGTACTTTTCGTTTATATTTTCCCATCTTTTTGCAATCATTTCGTAACAGACTAGAATTTTGAAATGGAGTATTGTATTGGGATTTATTGCCCGGCCATTAACCTCATATTTTCTCACTGGATAACTAACATTCGGGGCAAAATTAGAATCCAGACGGAACATAGAATGGAGAAGCTAATGTTGATTGACTAGAACAAACATGAACCTCTGTCTCTCCTTATGGCCGCCCCAAGCGGGCTTCTCAGGCAACTTCCCGCTGCCGCCACCACCGCCACCACCCAACCAGTCAACAACCATCACTGACCAACTCCACTCCCGTACTCTGGTCACCACTTTAACACATATCTGTGCACTAAACACTTCATTTTTTTGCAGAATTCGCAACAAAAAATTGGTTTCTTGTTCTGTGTAAACAGAAATTCAAAAAAAAAGCAAATAAATCTGCTACAGAGACCTTTAAAATTAGATGAGATGTAAGCCTTAAGTACGTGGTTCAACGTGTTCTTAATTTTTCCTTAGCGTATATGTAATAAAAATTAACACACATTTGCAAATCTTGTACAGCTAAGATTGATTATCCCCAGCCAGTTGAATAATCACTTCCCTTCACATGGTGCCACCAAGGCATTTGAGTTTTATATGGTTGGAAAATGGTTTTGAAACTCCTTTGTCTTCTGAGAAAGAAATAGTTTTAAAAACAAAAAGTGAGATTATAAAGACATAAACAACGGCTAGATACTTTCCAGTTTGAACAATTCAGTTATATACAGGATTATCTGTGATCCGGGGATCTTAAAGGACACCCTGTAGGGCACATTCACAGTCATCCAAAAGTGTTTCTAACGGCACCGTTAAAAACACTCGTGGACGACAAAGGAGTGGCCCGCAGGATTTCTGATTCCGATTATCTCGATACTTGTGCTGAGCTTTTGGAGAGGCTGACTAAGATTATTAGCTCTTAATTAATAAAGGGCACAAATTAAAGTACTATAATGTACTCAAAATGGTAGTATTTGGGTTCGTTGCGGATAACTACGCAAAATTATGTATAACTTAATAAGCAATTGCTAAGATCTGGGAGGAGACTGGCTACCCCACACGCCATATCGTACTCCTTTTGAAGAACTTATTTATTAGAGTAATCATGATTTATTTTTGTAAAGGAGATATGGTACGAATATCACTACGAATAAACAAGCACAAGAAGTAAGCCGGTACGATGTCTTCTTTGTACTACATCAGTTTAGGAGGAGTTTTTCAGTGAGCGGGTATTGCCGACGTGGCACCCGCTCGGCGCATTTGAGCCGTCCGATTCACTTTTGACAGCTCGGATTGAAACCCTCTCTCTCCTCTCACCCAACACTTTCTCTCTAATTTTTTTTTCTCTAAATCTGAACCGTTCAAACAAACAATGAATGGCTCGGATGCGCGAGCGGACACCACGTGATACCTACTCGGCACTGAAAATTTTTCCTCAGTTTAGAATTAAACAATGGATTACAATCTCTAAATTTACTTTCCTAAATTTCTAATCGTTCCAACATGCCACACGTTCTTCGTTCTCGTAATCTTGGGTTATAAAACTTTGCCAAATGTTCTTCATTTTCATACTATGTAATTTCGTGTGAAAAGACTCTTAAGAAAGTTTGAAGTAGCATGAAAAATAAACAGAAAGTCCAATGGTACAGATTTTAAATCTGTACAAGAGGATACAAATTCTTTTTTGGGGTATTGGTAAAGGTATTTACGAAACATTCAAGCTTTGCTCTAGAATTTAGGCTTGAATTCTAGGACAAAGTTGGAAGTTTTGCAGCTGTTAGATTGAGCTTATTTTTTGCATGAGCCATAAATAAAGTATTTTAAACAAAATAAGCGATTCTGATCATTTTTTTAGACTCAAAAAGATACAAAAAAGATTTTGTACACACTAGTACAGATATAAAATCTGTACCAGTAGCACCGTTCAAAAATAAAATCGAAGATAACAAGCCCCTATAAGCCAATCCACATGTGGTTGCCTTAATTGACATGCCACATTGAGAGCAACATGAGACCATTGCCTTTCTGATCTGCCTTCTAGACCATTGCCATCATGCAATAAAAATAGTAGACAATTCAAATATAGACTGCCACTTGAAGAGTTGAAGCAGTCCTTTTTTTTTTTTTCTCCAGAAAATGGAGGGATTCAAATTTTCTTCAACTTATTTCACTGTCCAATTTAATGGACATAAAGGACAGATTGTGAATTGTATACGTTCTATTGAACATAGATAGATGATAGGTATACATTTCATACGTACGTGCATCCGTGTGCTCTTGTTTATAAATACAACGGCTCCAAACAGATAGGCCACGATTGTATTGTAAGCTATGTTTCTAGACATTTTTTTGAATTAAAAAAGATACAACTAATAAATCGACTAAATTATTTCCCTCATCACAACCACCAATATAGTACTTAATACATAATGGAAAAATAACACAAGTGTTTTGGCATTGCAATTTTGTTGAGAAGTCTAGAACACACAAAATACAGAGGGGTCGCAGCAACACTCGTCAAGCAGGCAACAGCAACACAAAGCTGCAAGGCTGCAAATCCAAAGGAAAAAAAAAAAAAAACCAAGATTAGAATTCTTATTCTGAAAGATATATGCATATATATGAGCTCAAATCTTCTTTATTATTTGTGCTTGTATCGATGTCCGTTACACTTCCGACTATTGGATTGTACATAAATATTTTCTATCTCTCCATATTCGTAACGACAAAAAAATACACCGAAACACCGGTACAGATAAAGATAGGCACAAAGAACTTGAAATTTAGCTGTAGGAAGAGTACAGGATGGAACAGAGCATACCATCCCTCAAGAAAACCAGTGTCTCTCCTTGGTGGTTGTGGAGGTGGAGGAGCATATTGAGGTGGGGCCATCACTGGGGGGCCTTGATAATAACCTGCACCTTAAAATTCATTTCAATTCAAATTGAATTAATAAGTATTTTCGTGGAGGCAAATAACTCAAACAAGAAGCATATATGTGACTATAATCCAATGAAATACTTCATCCGTCCCAATTTACTTTTCCTAGTTCTATTCAGACTTATAAGTTTACAAAAACACAGCCTAAATCAACCCACCCGATATTTGTCAATCTCTCCTCCATCCAAAGAGATACTCCCCTTTTTCCCACATCCAATAATCATCATTAATCACACATAACACAAACAAAAAAATCTAGAGAGAGAGAGAGAGAGAGAGAGGTGGGTACCTTGAGCAGGGTAAGGATATGCATATTTGGGATCGCTCATCTCTGCAATACAAACCCAAATCAAGAAGAAGAAGAAGAAGAGCCCTTCAGAAAGTGAGAGAGAGAGAGAGAGAGAGAGAGAGGAAATATTTGAAATGAAAGAATGGGAATTGATGACAAGGAATAGGGGGATCATGTGAATGAACCCCATTCCCCCCTTTTATGCCACAAAAGAAGTACTGGGGAGGGGAATACTTAGGTAGAAAGGAAAGTATAAAAGAGAGATTTCGAAAGGAAGTTCTAGTGAGATACGTATTCTTTTCAACGTTTTCTTCTGGGACATCTATAACCGGAAGTCCGGATCAATTTTCGCCCATCTCAATTAAGGCACTGAAATTAACAATCGGACAAATCCTCCACTACTAGTCATAAAGTTTAAAATATTCGACTTCCGTAAAATTCGAACATCTACCATCACGAAGGACAATTGCTTATTAGCTTCCTATGTCTACTTTGCTAAACTCTGAATTCTTCTGGGACAACTATTATCCTCCTCTCTCTCACTCCCTCTCTCTGAAGGTTCTAGAGAGAGACTCCACCAGATTGAACTCCAGGTTATATATAAACTGACTATGAGGAGTATAATTTGAAATTTTCTTCTTCTATAACCTTCGGAATTTTTACACTTTTAAGGCTGCCGACTAAATAATTGCTAGTATCAACACTTTCCGATCGAGTAACGCGTTGCAAAATTTCTTTTTTTACGATCTTTTCATAAATTGCGTATCAAAAACTTCTTTTCAAGTGAAAAATTTATGCGCTGTTTTTGATGAATTGTTATTAGGAGAGATAAAAGAGTGACTCATAGCGTCAACAGGCTAACTTATTAGCATAAGATGCCGCAAGCGCCCATTAATTATTATTAGTGTATAAATGAATCGTACAACCTTGACTGAAAAAAGGGATTAAGACTAATCCTGATTCCCACAGGGTGCCTGAAATCTGACATTTGCATTAACTGTGGCGGTTTATGTAAAATCTATATCTGAATTAAAACTATTATGCGAAAAACAGATATAACAGAATTTTGAATTCAACACATCTCAAGAATAATAAATAACATACCTTTGGTGGCCATCGAGATTAGAAGAAACAAATCTCTTAATTATAAACACTTTAATTCTTGGCTCACCTTAATTATAAACACTTTAATTCTTGGCTCACCTTCCCCTCTCTGTCTCTACTTTTTTTTTTTTCTAGAAACCGTAAGAACAAGAGGTGAGTATTCTACCTCCTTTTATAGAGGAGAGAAAAAGGCCTTCATAATTATTAAAAGACACCTAGTTCATCAAAGTCTCTTTTATTATCAAGAGTTTTCCTTAATTTATAATTCTAATTAGTTATCGTAATGAACCATATCACTGCATTGGCTTATCGGATAGTGAAGTCTCACATAACACAAAACGTGGAGCCTAGTGGACCACACTAATAGGAAGAAACTAACAGTTTAGTCAAGAGAGAGTTCTTCATTGTCACCTTTGGCTTTAAATTATCGTCTTTAAAACTTAAAGCCCTGTTTGTTTATGGCATATAATTAAGAGGGAATACAAGCTCAAGGTTGGTCGGGTGAGAGTACGTAATCAAGTAAGGAGCTTATTGCAAGAGGAAAAAAAAAACTTCTTTAAAGTCACAGGAAACTTGTCAGACGTTAACTTTAAGACTTTGAAATCACTGTAAAGGCGTGCATAAGTTAGTGTAGACATCCAATTGTAAAACACCGTGGGAGAACAGACAAAAAACATTGGAATTTGCATGCTCCTCGGCCTTTTTCTCATCCTATATCCTTTTAGAAATTTACAATTTATCCGTACTTATATTTTGAGCCGTTTGTCCGTATTGTTATATTAGTTACAGTAGCACATTGAAAAGGAGTCAGAGAAGAATACTTGTGTCCACTCCTTATCCCGTTTGTCAACTCCAGCAATGAATTAAAAGGTGTAAGTTTTTAAGAAGAATACTTGTGTCAAATACTCCAATATGCAAATGAACAAAAGGACCCCACACTGCCTCAAAAACCCAGTGGGAAACCAAAGACCAGAAACATTGGTCATCCAAATCTCTTAGTCTTCCTATTGGGATCGACCAGTCTCCTACTGAAATCATACAGGCGGCCGCGGGCCCGCGTTAGGCCGTCTCCGACCATTAGATGGCCGATCTAAACGGTTCAAAAATTCTATAAAAAAAGAGGGGTCTTTACGGGAATCAACGGCATCCAATTTATATAGGATGTTTGATCTAAACATCATATATTTTTTATGTATGTATGTATGTGTGTGTATATATATATATATATATATATATATATATATATATATATATATATATATTCTGCAAATCTCTTGCGTGCTTACCTGGAGAAAGTTGTTTCTTCCCGTCACAGGTGTAAAGGCTTTTACTTTTTGGAGTTGCATATCTGTAAAGGTCTTGTTTGTATCGGCCTTTTACAGAGTGTTGAGATTTTTCATGAGAGTTCTTCGAATAATGTGTATTTACGTTTTTCTAGATACTGGAGTACTATTTTTTTTTTATCAAAAAAAAATGGTGGGAGGGAACGACCAACGTAACGACGACCATAAGGGCCCCCTACCTGCTGTGAAATATCCGGTGTGAGCCATAACTACTGTCCGCTGGAGTACTATAATATGCAATTCAATTACTACTACTTGTCTCTTGTAATAGGATTCTCTCCGGGACTCGTGTCAATTTCGGGCCCTCATCGGATCCGTCTTGACGATCGAGACTGTTGATACCTTAGACCTCGTTGAATAAGGATGACAATGGGGAGGGTCGGGGGTGGATACCACTATCCCCGTCTCCGATTCCCGAACCCAAATCCCTCCCCATTCCCGCCCCGATCCCCACCAGAGATTTATTTTTACCCTCCATCCCCACCCCAAACGGAGAACGGGGATCCCCACGGGGAATCGAGATCCAAAGATTCCAAAACTTTTAAAAAAAGTCACTTGCCATCACAAATACAAATCATGAAACCAAATTCAAAAAAAAAAAAAAAAAAACAATCTAGGTTGCCATTACAAACCAAATATAAATTAAAACAGTCACATAGATGCTGCTATAGTGCATTACAAACCAAATTGAAATTAAGTTAGTCGATTTCTTCTTCATAACAACAAACTGTTTGGATTCATAGAGAACAACTTTAGTTTGAAGACTAGTGAAACCTGAAACAAGAACACGACCAAGAATGAGATATAGAGTCATAGAGATTGTGGGGAATGGGGATCTTGTGTGCATCAGTGTGTGTGGCGTAAATAAATTAAACCCTAACTACTTAATTCTTATGTATATATGTAACAGGGATTTGGGGTGGGGTGGGGTGGGGTGGGGCGGGGATTTGAGCCGGGCGGGGGACTGACTCATATCCACCCCTACCCGTGCCCACTTTTTTTTAAAAATTATCCTCATACCCTATCCGATCCCCAAAGAATCTCCGAATCTCCTACCTATTTGGGGCGGGGAACGGATTGGATTGGGTCGGATCGGTCGGCCGAAATTGCCATCCCTGTCGTTGAAAAAACTAGCCACGTCAAAATTCATGATAATCAAATATCGAAATAGATTTATTTCGCGGAAAATACATATATCTTTCCGAAGCAGAATAACATCCAACAATTGACCCATCTGCCTAGCCCATCATTTACATGGATCCACTACATTCCCAGATATGGGCCTCATCAAATAGCCCCATCTATCCATTTTGATCCATTTGGTTCCCCAAGAAGTACAAGCTGTAGACGAGAATAATTCGGACACTGTGGTGGATAGATTTTGAGTGACCACATTGTTCTATGGGTTAGTACTTGAATTTTCTTGTTCAATGCTTGGATTAAGTCTCTCTAGTTATTTGATGGGACTATAAAGTCTATTCTTTTGTGCTCGTAGTACACGGTGGAACCTAAGTTTTCGCCTCGACATAGGTAATGGGATACCGTAAAGATAGCTGAGTGGAGCTGATTGCGAAGAATCTCTATAGGGTATGGAGCAAAGGCAAGTAGCCTACTTGCATGCCCATTTTGTGTACCAAAAGGAATATGTTTTTCTTAGCACGGTACTTAAATTGACCAAAATAGAGTTCTCTCTGGTGTGCGTACTTCTGACACTTGAAGTCTTGAATCCAAGCTCTTGAAGACTATCGTGTTTCAAGCACGAAAATACGTTGCTCGTATAAATTTATTCCAACCAATTCATTTTGATCTCTCACATCAAAATACCTTTGGATGTTGAATTTGTCAATGGAAAGAAACAACATAAATGGATTTGCATTGCTCATAGATTTTTTTTTATTGGTTCTGTAATCAACCAAAATATTCTAAATTCCTTTTGACCAAGTGTGTAAACAGCATTTAGATAAAGATTCCATCAAGATAGTGTATAAAAAGTACAATTAATATTTGCTTTTAGTGATTAGCCAATGGCTAAGATTGGCTCAAGCATAAAGCAAGTCAGTCCTTGGGAGAATAGCTTAATCCCATATTA
Source organism: Rhododendron mucronatum var. ripense (assembly GCA_019656295.1). NCBI lineage: Eukaryota > Viridiplantae > Streptophyta > Magnoliopsida > Ericales > Ericaceae > Rhododendron > Rhododendron mucronatum. Next base: position 829,849 of record BPLT01000086.1, read on the forward strand.
GAATTGTTGCATTCATTATGCTAAAAGGGACCCTCTAATGACACGCGCGAGCTAGTGGGCCAACTCTTAGCCTAATCACGTAGCTCAAAAAAATTATCCTCAAGTTATAAAAATAGCTGTTCGGAAATCCTTATAAACCATATTTACTTTACTTGTTTCCTCTTGTGGGACTCTACACACCCCTAATTTTTAAAGGTAAAATTGAGTCCTTAAAATGAAAAATGTAACCAAACGGGAGTATGAATTAATCAACTACAATGATTTGTCAGTGAAATTAGTGCTAAAGATCTACTAATAATTGCTGAACCTAAAAAAATTGACAATTAGTAAAGAATATTGTAATTTCAGATACTATTTACTGGAAAAGACTGGACTCCAGTGAAGTAACTGTCCTGAACAGTTCAATACTTTCTCACAATGCATTGGGATATCTTTTCGGAAAAATACTTTTGCAAGATCCACACTTGCAAAACAATTCCAGCAATTGTCCGGAAGAATTACCGGGGAGGATTCAATTCCCCTAAGTCCGTCTTAAAGTGTTGCTTTAGGTCTCAAATCACCTTCAAGTACCAGCCATGTCAATTGCTATGCATTGTTAACATAATATTCGAAAATATTATGTTACTACCATGTTTTTGAAGGTTCTCTATTATTCATGCTTCCTAGTTAGTCTCGGTTTCTTTGTTATACATGTTTCCTAGTTGATTTAGGGTCAAGTCTTAACATGTATAAAAGAATGCCAAGATTTAGTATCTATGAATAACAAATCAATAAAAACAAGTTTCTTGTCAATTCTTTTTTCTAACATGCATGAAGTTACTAGTAATTTCGTGAACAAAGTAAAGCAACTGCATCACAAAACGGAGCGCGAATATCAATTTCCTTTCGAATTTTGATTCTCTCTATCTATAAGATATGGGCACATGGACTAGTGAAGATCTTTTTTTCCAATTAACAGTAACAAACTACATCATATTATGTGTTTTGAATCCTGCTTAAAGGTTTTCAAATCAAAAACAAGAATTTATCACTAATTTATTAACCCCAAAGGCTTGGCTAGTAGTCAAGGTTTGAGACTTATGGGTTTACTCCCTCCTAAAAGCTTAGGTTTGAAATCTTGCTATCAACTCTTTTGGAGGAAGTTCATACGGAATTTTGCTCTGACTTTAATTGAAATCCTTGCAAGGGGACAGTGGAATTAGTTCTCCAAAATTAGTCGAGCTGCGATAAAGCTGATCCGAACACCTAAGTTATCAAAAAAGAAAAGAGAAATTATTACTAATATTTTATGTAACAAACATAGACAAGGAAAAAGAAAGAATATATGAATTCGGAATAATAATATTCGTAATATGTAAGTCAAACAACAAATAAACTTTAACTTTAGTGCCACGCCATCTTAGATTCCGTCATAACTTACTAGATGTTGCAATTAGATGGGAGGGGATGATTGGATGATCCAACGCAATACATACGAATCGTAACGTGTTCAATAAATCAAATTAGGTCTAAAATATTTAATTTCAGCGTGAAATTTTTAATAAATGAATCGGACTAAACAAAACATGAGTCGTAAGACCGAAAATACTAGTAAAAGGATAGAGACCGTGTCTGAAACAAACATATCATTCGACCTCTTATGTCATGTGTGACGATAAATTTTTCGGTGTCTGGTGGGTATATCTCACATGGTATCCGTTCGGCGCATTTGGGTCATTTAATATATTTTTGAACGGCTCGGATTGAAACCTTCTGTCTTCTCTCATTCCAGCACTTTCTTTTTCCAAATCCGACCCGTTCAAAAACGTAATGAATTGCTCGAATGCACCGAGCGGACACTACGTGATATCCAGCCGCTGAAAATTTTTCTCATGTGTGACCGGCCCCTCGTGGAATTGATGAGGCTGCTAACCATGGAAGAAAAATGCAGGGTGGTGGGGTCAGTGATGGGGTTTTGTTCCCCAAGAAATCGCACACCTGTACACGAGATAATATTATTGCCATCATCGACCCAACCCATGGATTGGACGAAGGATTTCTGTGTCAAAAATTCTAGTTCTTCTCTGTGGAGAAATTTTTCGGCCGTTGAATTCAGAGAATTAAAAAAAAATCATACAATTCAACGGTCGAGAGTCTCTCGGTATGGAGGCACAAGAATTTTTGGGACAGAAGAGATTGGACCCAATTGAATAACTCTTTTCTGTGCTCATCTTTTGCAGTAGTTTGTTATTTCTGCATTGATATACTAGTACGCTAGAAATGAAAATTTGCACATAAAAATAGTAGGAGTACAAGAAAACACCATAGATGAAAATTTTACACATAATTTAATAACATGAAAAGATGATACAAAATGGATGCTGAAGATTCGTGGGGCTGTCGTTTTTGCATTTGTTTGCAAGTCTTTTTGGTCAATATGGTATTCTCTCTCTATCTCTCTCTCTCTCTCTGTGTCCGTCTTCTTCGATGATTGCAACGTCTAACAAAACATCCACGATCGTCAAACGCAGGACAGGATGGGAGCAAGGATGCGATCAGGAGGTCTAGTGGCGGCGACCACCACGACAAAAATTTTAGAAAATACAATTTATATGTAAAAAAAATTATGCTCAATTTATATAGTCTCGCCTCCACTAATTTTTTTTAATATATATTTCGCCACTGCTAGGATAAAATTTTAGTTCCGTACTTGGATGGGAAAATGCCAAATATCTAAAAACTGATATGACTAATTAACCCAAAGCCAAATAAGGCTCCGTTCCAGAAACCTTCTTAAAAAATAAGTACTTATTTTGCCACTTCTCAAAGAAAAATAAGAAGGTATGTTCCACAAAATCCAAATAAGCAGCTTATTTCACATTTTCAAACTAAAAAATAACGTAAATGAGAAATAATTTTTCAATTTTTTTTTGCACCGTATTAAAGATCTCAATGAGATCTATCAAACAAGATCCATATTGATAGGAAAATTATTTGCGTAAGCACATAATTTTTGAGCTTGAAATTGTCTTCTTACAAAATAAGTAATTGTTCAATCTTTTCAGGAACAAACCTTCTTATTACACAAAAAATAAGTTCTTATTTCGTTTCTGGAACGGAGCCTAATTATACTCTGATAGCTAGCTAGCTACCACTATAGTAGTATACATTGCTATCACACTTTGTGGTTTCTTCTTGATCGTAGCAACTCTAATCAAATGTTAATAATTCTCCGTCAGATAGGCTAATCAAATGTTAATACTCCGTCAGATAGGGGGACGTGTCGACTTCGTACCGTGAAAGACCCTAAAGTAAGTAAAGTGGGGATGTGATAGCCTTCAATTTGTTAAACCTTATTTCAGCAAAATTATTAATACACTCTTTTACACAAGCAACTGATTTCCCAAAGCTATTCTATCATATCGTCCTGGTTGTTTTGGGATCTCAAAATTTTTGAGCATAATTTTTAAAATTTTTTTTTAATTTCTCTTCACTCATTATTCTTATAAATCTCTTTGAAAATTCAAACCGAGCAAAAATATTTAACTTTGAATGTGTGGTACAAACCTCGAAGCTTGAATAAAAATTTTCTCCCCACGCGAATGACCTATTTGTTTGATTAGTCTCCAATTTTATCTGCCACCCTCTACTTGCGAGTGACTTGATGAATTATTTTAGCGCCTGTAATTATTATGTGTGGTAATTGACTTGTAACACATCAAAATGGAAACTTTACGAGATTTGAGCAATTATTTTAGTTGTTTGCTGTAAAAGCATAAGGCCAACACACTCGAATCTCGTAAGAATTATACGACACGCTTTGAACAGAACGGATTAATAAATTTAAAAAAAAATGACGGTCAATGACGTATTTTGATAATTAATACTCGCTAAGGACATGCTGAGAACATTTGTCAATGCTGAAAATGTCTTTAACGAATATTAATTATCAAAACACATTCTGGACCGTCATTTTCCCATAATTATTCAACTGAGATACTGATCAGACCAACGATAATAAACTCATCATTTTTTACAACCACATAATTTTACAAAACTAGCTTATGCATAGCAATAATCGTTAAAGACCAAAGCATGTGCAAAAGCTTTATTCCACAAATCCACAAATATTAGTAATTAATAAAACTAATATATCTCTTTAATTAGGAGTATTAAACAAAACGATGTTTAATTTCACACGGCAGCTTGTTGTGAAGTCTTGACGATGACCTTACCCTCCTGATTCAAACCTCCAGCTGCTCTCATATCGCCGTTAACCGCCGCCATTGCCTGATACGCCTGCGGCGGCATCCCGCCTCCCTGCGCAGCATAGTACACTTGCCTCCCCGTCGCGCCATCGTACGCCACCTGCCTCCCCGTCGTGCCATCGTACGCCACCTGCCTCCCCGTCGCACCATCGTACGCCACCTGCGTATTATACCCCGCATCCACCACCCCAACCCCACCCGCCGCCGTAAACCCGGCCACCTTCGACGGCGCTTGCGGCGGCAGAGTAGGCTGCGCCACCGCTTGAGAGGGTGGCACGACGTTGTACACCGGTGACTGGTGCTCCCGGTAAACCTCCGTCGGCATCCTCTGAACCGCATAGTAGCCCTGACCGGCTGGGCCGGTCAACGGTCTCCCCATCGGCGCGTGATACATGCCAGTCGGAGTTGGAATCATGTACACCTGTTGTTGTTGTGGTGGTTGTTGCTGTTCAGGAAACGGCGCCGTCGCCTGGTAAAATCCTCCCGCCTGTTGCTTCTCCGGCCAATATGACGTCGGAGCACTTACCGGTATATTACCCGCTACAGCCGGTTGTGGAACCTTTGGCGCGTAGTAGTCACCGGCAAAAGCTTCGACTAAACTCTCTTCGCTTCTCCTCCTATACACAGCTTGCTCTTGAGCACTAGTAACTTGCAACCTCTGCAAATCCTGGATCTGGGTTTGCAGGATCGGGTTATCCGGCCCGATAACCCGATCCTCCGGAGCCAGAATCTCCGGATCCTGTACCTTCGTCGCTACAACTGCTGGTTGCTGGAGCGGTGGAGACACAGGAATTCGTTTTTTCCAAACCGAACAAGAAGTCCACATTATTCGACGGAGGCGGCGGTGGAGCAGCCTGCACCGGCGCCGTCGGAACATGCGGATTCGACTGGATGGGACTGGAATTCAAAGCGTCCATAAACCTATCCCGATCACTCTTCCCTTCACTAGAACCGATACTCCCCTCCTCGGCCGCCGCCAACGGAAACAGAAACAACCTCAACCTCGCCGGTTTCGAGCTCGCCTTGCACAACCGGTCGTACTCGTGCATCATGTGCTCTAAATCCTCGTCGTTCGTGACCGAAATCAACGCGTCGAGATCTTCCCCGGGTAACTGGTACTTGAAACTGACATCAACGGCGTCGCACAGTGCCAACAGCTTGGCGATTAGGACAGAGAATTTGATGTTGCGATCCACGGCTAGGATCTTGGTCTCGCCGCCGTTGTAGGAGAGCTGGTTGTCGTGTGGCCTGGGGTGGATTTTGCCGCCGTAACTGCACATGAACTTGACTTTGTAGTTGTTCGGCGGTGTCGTCTGGTCCTCCCACGGCGTGGTGTGGTCGAAGTCGATTTCGCGCGATCGGGGCGAAGAGTCGCCGGATTCCGGGTAGGAGACAGGATAAGAGTAGTTATCCATCTGGCGCAAACTAGCAGTGGACGGACGAAGAGAGATTCTCTGCTTTTATTGGAAGATGACTGTTACTCCATGGAGAGAGAGAGAGAACGAGGAGAACGTTTTATCTGAATGCGGTTGAGGGGTTTTGTTACGGTATTTAAGGAGTGTGCTGTTGGGCCAATTATCGATACCCTTTCGGAGTGTCAAGTGCCGTTGTTATGTGGAATTCTGCGCGAATAAAACTTCGGAGTGGCCCGCCCTATTGTCTTGTGGTATTTTTCGTTAATAAAATATTATTATCGGATTTCACGGGTTGCTCTTGTCTTTCTATCCCCCAATAAAAATGAACGATAATGGTTGTGTTTGGTTGGGAGTTTAGTTTAGTTTAGTTTTGGTAGTGGGTGGAGAGAGAAATAGAGTAATTATTGAAAATAGAGGTAATGATTGGAGAGAGATAGAGAGAGATGAGAAAGTAATAATTGCAAAAAATAGGGTAATGATTGAAAAAAGAAGTAAGGTAATGATTGGAAACAAAACTAAAACTAAAACTAAAAAGGGAACCAAACAAAGCGATTATTTCTATCGAGTAATTTGTTGCTTACTCGTGGGATTGGGGGAGATGGCTGGAATTGAGGTGGTTGAGTGGACCCACATGGAGGAGCTTGATTGAGAAGGTTTGAACAGGAGAGATAAGAAAGTGAAGTTTTTGTTGACTGGGATTGCTGGGTTATTGGACAGTAGGGAGAAAATACTGCCAAGTGGAATTTATCTTGGATTATTGGAGAGAGATATTTCTAAAAATTTGCAATCAATCCCATTCACCCAGCTGCAAGTGAATTTTTTTCGCGATGGTCAATGGTTTTCGAGCTAACTTACGTGAACTTAGACTAATTTTCTAGTCGGTTCAGTTAAAGGCATCTGCGCGGAACTAGAAAATTCGCAATGAATTACTTACTTTCTCATGGCTTGATAACAAGAATCAAATTCTGATCAATTTTATGAGAAGGACAATCACACCAAGAAACCAGACTAATCTTGGGACTAAGGGAACTGTGAAATGGACACCCATTTTTTAGTCAATGTCAAGGACGTAACTACACATTGTTATCATGGTCGCTAAGTTGGTCATCCACGGCTTAAGGGACATTTACCAGATTTGAGGCAACATAGTCCTCCAACAATGATGTGGAGATCGGGAGATCCGGATTTTTGGCACCTGAATTTTATCATTTGCAGTGACAGATTTTTCGTTTTCGTCCATTTTCGTAATCTATCATTTCAATTTTGATTATCATGTAACGGAATTTGTTCTCTGAATTCGCGGATTACATTTTTGTTTTTCCCAACATGGCACCACCATGCAGCGGCGAGTATGGATGGATAGACTCTAGGTTGATGTATATGATGATTTGTCCACTCATCTCCACAAGCGAATGGATGGATTCCAACATCAGAGCTACTAATTTTTGGTATTTTTATTTGTGTATTTTTGTCTTTATTTCTTGAATTTTTCCCTCTGAATTTTAATATTTCGTAAAAAATGGTGGGGTCCGGAAACATGAAGCTAAGGTTTTGGAAAATTGGACCGCTCATGTCCACTCAAAATTCACCACCGGTAAGCCCACTCTCTCTCTCATCAAGGGGGAAAAGTTTCATTCCCTCTTGTCTTCTAATCATTGTTTTCAAGTGAGTGTCACACATTAAAATGATGAATGATAACCACTCACAAAGGAAAAAAACTTGATGAGCCTATGGAATATGGACAAAAGTCAAATGACACATTTGCACATTTGATTATCCAAACGTTATTTCCATTCCTTATGGGTCCAATCTCCTCCATTCCGAAAACTCCTGTGCTTCTGTGCTGAGAGATTTTCTGACCGTTGAGTATTTGTGCTACTTTTCAATTGATTGTAATCTTGTAATCTATGAGGTTTTAGGTGATTTTAAAAACTTTGTTTAATAGTACTGATCAAGAGCTATCAAACGAGATTCATATTGCTTAAAAAAGTGTTACCAATTAAAAAATGTAATTAATTTACTATCCAATTAGAACAGAACGAGAGACTAAAAAAATAGGGATAAAGAGAGTAAAAATTCTTTTGAACCCAAGTGGGAATGAAGAATTATTTGGCAATCGGAGAATTTGACAGCTCTGTTACAGCCACACCTTCCAAGTTCCAACGAGTGTCGTCAAGCACTGGCATGCTGTAATCTGATTAATTAATTATTATTATTATTTTTTTTATAGTGAGGACTAAAAGTTAAATTTGGGGTTGAAAGGCATAAAAACAACCTTAGATTTCATAGGGAAGTGTAAAGAAAGTGCAAAAAAACAGCCAAGAAAGTGGCATTTTTCTAAACTGAGCTATTACCTGGAATTGGAAGAAGACAACTAGATCTCTCTCTTCCTTGCAAAACACACTGCGATACCATTCTTCAAGGTCAGTCAGTCAGTACCAGTACAGCCCACAGATATAATCCCAGTCGTTTAGCACGGGAGGTTCTTGGACCCGTTTCGGTTTCTAAAATACAGTAAGTACTTATTTTTTAAAAATTTATTTTTAAATTTAAGAATAATGAGATTATTGTTTTTAAAATATATACAATATGAATATTGTTTGATAGATCTCGACGAGATCTTTTCAACGATGTAAAAAAAATTTAAAAATTATTTTCATAAATACATTTATTTTTAAGTTTGAGATTTAAAAATAAGTATTTAATTTTTTTAAAACGGAAAGTGGAACAACACCTCAGACCCCATGTCACCCACGCAACAATAAACTGTCTTGATCGGTCAAATCATGTGATCCAATTACAAAATTCGAAAAGTTTGAATTCCATAAATTCAATCAACATGTTGTAACATTAATGCCAAACTTATGGTAGTCCATAGCTCCACTCAATTTAGTTTGGTTCCATTAATTCAAATAGTCCCCCAATAAGCCGCAATCATACCTTGGGGTCATTGGAGGGTTCCTCCGTTGTTATTTTGTAGTTAAAGTCCTGAAATTAATTAAAATGCGAATAATTTGTTCCGAACATCCGGTCATTAAAGAAGAAAAAAAAAAAAAACCCCAACCATACTCCAATAGCATGGCCTTTAGAAGTACAAAAATAAAAAGGCTAAAAGTGAAAGCGCGTAAAATGTTCTAGGATCAATTATTAAATCTAACTACCCTGCCTCGTTGCAGGGGAAAAAAACAGTACTCCCATTTGTTTTTAATGCATGGTGTCCTGGATTAGTTTGCAAGCATCTCGAACTAATTTTTATAGCTCATTCTACAGTTATTTCATATGCTTACACGTAGGAAGTGAGGTGATCCCAAAAGATACTGACAAAAAAAATCGAACATGAAATCTCAAGATGAGTCAAACATTTAAATCTCAGGCGAAGATGACTAAGGCTCCGTTCCGGAAAGGAAAATAAGTACTTATTTTTTGAGAAGGCAATTTCAAGCTCAAAAATCATGTGCTTGTGCAAATAATTTTTCTATCAATATGGATTTTGTTTGATAGATCTCATTGAGATCTTTAATATGTTGCAAAAAAATTTGAAAAATTATTTTTCAATTACATTATTTTTTAGTTTGAAAATATGAAATAAGTACTTATTTTTTAAGAAGGTGTTCTGGAACGGAGCCTAACCCTCGGGGTTAAGATGCCCCTATTGTTTTAAACAATTATTTCAATGGGCTATCCCACATGCTCAAACAGTAACCCCCACCCCCTCCGCACCAAACCACACGGCAAGCATATCTGCATTATAATCTACACCCCAATCATGTTCATTGTTCACATCTATATATATATATATATATATATAAATAAAATCAAAAGGATAAGAGGAGGCGATCAGCGTAATTACTCCTCCTTGGGCGTGACTATAAGGGCTCCCTACCCGCCAATAGAATCTCCGGTTCGAGTCATAGCTATAGTCCGTGAGAATGGACCGTTACCACGGCACCACTTGGTGCACACTGAGTGTTGTTCCACTTTCTTTTTAAACCTTCATTTTTAAAGAGAATGTAATTTCAAATTCAAATATAATGAAAATGAAAAATAAATTTTCAAATTTTTTTTTGTACCGTTTAAAAGATTTCAATGAAAATCTATCAAACAAGATCCATATTGGTAAGATAATTATTTGCGTAAATACATAATTTTTGAGCTTGAAATTGCTTTCATTTTCTAAAAGTTCATTTTCTAAGAAATTGGAACAGAACTAGATGCAAGAGAGTGTTTTTAAGGACACCGCTTGTCTGTCATTTCACACATAATGCACCTGCACAGTTTGGCGAGTTTCGTCCTCATTTCGGGTCAGTGAATTCGTTCGCATCGCAGGCCGGGCTCAACGAGTACGACAGTCACGTAAATAAAAACAATCGGGGCACGTTGATATGGAAACAAAATAGTATTAGTTTGGGTAACTGGATCACGACTTGAAGAGCATATATATAGGAGTATTTTTTTCAACAATCTAAACGTTCTCCCGTTAGATATTATTTGCTATTCGATTGGCTTGATTTATTTACGTGACTATTATGCTTAACAAGCTTTACAACGTGAGCGAATCCGATCATCGAAATTAACCTAGAATGAGGACGCGACTGGGTAGACTGTGCCGGTGCAGTCCAGCCCCGAAACGGCAGACAAGCCGTGTTCTTTTTGTATAGTTGGGTGGGGGGAGTGGACATTAAAAGGGGAACAGAATCATTGACTCACCTGAAAAAAATGCAACGGCCGAGTCTGTCACACGGTTAAGTTAGTTCGAATCCTGCATCCATTCGCGGCACCATCATCTCGCACACTAGATTCCATTTCTCATAACTATAAGTACTATAAAAACTGTCTGACCACGCATATTCTCACATCCCTCTTTATATTTATTTTATTTTTTTATAACCGAATTTCTAGGCGCGCACAGCTCGGTTAATTCTGAGGTTATGAATTATGAAGTAACGACGGGACAAACCCTCCACTGGCCTCACGGTTCGAAATGTTTAGTCTCTGTAAAATTCAAACATATTTTCTCATGTTTGTTTGGCCAAAACCAGTTGAGGTTTGCATACCTCTTTATTGACTATTGATTAATATCCTCCCAGTGGTTCTTTTTGTGTTTGAACTTTGAATCTTGAGGTCAGCTCCTAAAGTTCTAATTACTCGTGTGAACAATAAGGCATTTATTAAGTGCAACTCTGCAATTATACATGGCATGGCAGAAACGGTTGGGAAAAAAAAAAATCATCTGTCAAGTAGTAATATTTTAGCTTAACTTTGATCATAACTAGCACGTACGACATAACACGAAGTAAAAGTGTTTGTTTCCAGAGTACGTTTCTATTCTAATGATGCATGGGGCATAGGAATATTGCAAGGGAAGGAGAAGCTAGCTTTTGCAGAAATAATTAATGAAGTAGTAAAACTCAAGCTGCCTGTCTGGGTTGATAGTTAAACGAACGAATCTAGTTATTTGAATTGGAGCTTTGTGTTGGGTTATGTTTGGCCCAAATAGTAATGGGTTGGACTTTGTTCCTGAGAATCTAGTTTCAGATGGAGTCTTCAAGTGAGCTCATTTAGTCTTCTTTTTCATTTTTTTTTTGGTGAACCCCCAAGCAAGGGCGGAACCAGAAATTAAATTAACCTTGGGCTAACCCAAATTACATATATATAAATCAAAAAGAGGCAAATTTATATATAAATACGTAAATGTTCAAAAATAAATAAAGAGAAGTACAAAAAAACGTACACTATCGAAGTTGTATCCTACGATGTTTCACAGAATAGACTAGTCCAGGGGTCCTACATTTAAACCAATTTTGGCACACCAGCCAGTGCTCTGCATCAACTAAATCAGTAAAAATCTAAGCACACCAGCCAGTGTTCTGCATTTAACAAATATAAGAGCAAATCTAAGCACACCCGCCAGTGCTCTGCATAATAAGTGAATACTTACAAATATTAAACCTCGCAAGCGAATGAGAGACCATAGTGTAGTATATACTAGTCCAGGGGTCCTACATTTAAATTTTCAATAAGATTAAACACAAATTAAAAAGCCCTAAATTTAGTATCAAAAAACCCTAATTACAAACCACTAATAAATATTACCGGTTGAAATCGTCGCTTCAAGTTTAGGGAGTTTGTGCGAGGGGGGAAAAGAACGTGGTCTGCAGTTGACGAGAACGGAGGAAAACAATGTATCAGGAGGGAAACGATCGTGGTCCGTGGATGACGACAACGGAGGAAAACAATGTATGCCTTCATGGGTTTGAGGCGTTTTTGTTTTTTTTGCTTGGCAATTGGGCTGGGCTAAAAACAAATGGGATGAACTAAACATAAATGGACTGAAATTTTACATAATCTTTTTTTTTTTTTCAAAACCCACCTAGGCTTCAGCCTATGGCAGCCTATTCACACTTCCGCCATTGCCCCCAAGCTCAATTACGGTGGGTTTGGACTAACTTTTTGGGGGCCTTTTTGACACTGTTTTTTTTTGTCACGGTTACTATAAGATTCGGATCAAAACTTTGGCAGTCTTTTTCGTTGTCTTATATAAACTTTTTCAACATGGTCCACGTTTTTCTAGGTTTTTGATTATATTCATTCATATAAAATTAGCGCAAAAAAAACCTAAAAATTTAGTCCAAACTCACCACCCGGAGATGGAGCACACAGCGGAGTAGTGTAAACTGCCCAGAGCTAGCAATTACTCTAGTGGAAAACGACGAGAAGAGGGTGAGGGCCGTTGGCCCACTAGCTGATGCAAGCGAATGTTTATGGGAATGGAAAACGCTGTAGTGCGGCATTATAGCCGTCCAAAATTGTTTTTTCAATGGTTCACATTAAAAACAAACTCTTTCCTAGAGAAATTTGTTTTTAATATGAACCATTAGTTAATGAGATCAACGGCTGTGGATTGTCCTACAGCCGCACTACACAGGGGTGCACTATAACACCTTGGATCCTTATGAGTTCCCGCTAAAAGTTTTTTTGGCCCCACATTCACTATTTATTTAGGATCGAACGGAAAAGGATGAAGGGAATTCAATTTTCGGTGGAAGGTCGTTTGGTGGACGGAGGAGGATTGGTAAGTTTTGGATTGAAATATTGAATGAATGGTTCTAATTTGGTGAGAGAATTGAAAGGGGAAGGACTCCCAAGTCCCAATTTAGTAAGAAAATTGAAAAGAATTCTCTACTGGGTTAGCGTAACTCAACCTCACATTTTCAGGTGCATTCCCAAGGATCTTGACGTGGAGTGCATAGTGTGTGTGCTTGACTTCATCTCTTTTGAAAGCTGTCATTGAAAAATGGTTCTATCATCCTTTGTGTGATCTTTTGAAGAGATGTAATCGTAAATTCATTTGAACTTTTTTAACCTTGGATATCAAGTAACCTCTAAACTTAACGTCTTTAACTAACTAAGGAATTCGGGCCGTAGTGCCAATGTTGTAAATCTTTAAACTTGGGAACTTGCTTTGTAAGTAATCTTTTGGGAATTCTTTTTGGGTATAACATATATTATATGAAGATCGTTTATTGAAATGGATTATTTATTTATGTTAAAAATTGAGGGCGTGACACGACACAGCCTCCATCCCAAGCCACCAAGCCACAAGAATCTCCCTCATTCCCGTTGGAGTAAAGTCGTGACCGGCGGCGATCGTTCTATTGCCGTGGAGCCCTTCTTGACCCTGCCTTATGGCCTAAACAAGACTTTAGACATCTTTTAACTTAAGTCTTCTTTATAACTCTGAAAACATAGTGACTCACGGCACTTTATCCTCAGTCTTCTACAATGCAGACCGCCTCGCTAATGGAGCTTGTCCTCCTTCCGCAAGCCTTGGTGGGTTCCCGCGGACCCAAGAATTTGTCACACAGAAATTGTTCTCCGCGGAAGCTTCTTTAGGTTTTTGCAGGCGTGTCCTTCTGTAATTTGGTGGTCAACCGTCTTCTCCAAGTCAAGATTTGACCAACGCCTTCTTGTTGCGGGCTTCGTTGCCGCGTGCCCTTACTCGATTAGTGAGTCAAAAGTCTCAGTAGGTCAATGGTTGATAATTTTGATCGCACCTATATGTACTTTATGAGAAAATATTAAAGAGACTCATCGTCATTTTTAGAGATTTGAGACTAAAAAACATTTTGGGTCATCAACCATAGAGATTCAAAAGTAAATTTGGAGACCAAATTTTTAAAAAGGACAAATGAATTTCTGCATGAATCTTTCATGGGGCAAATTTCACTGACCTCTCCTGAGGTTTCTAACACCGACAGATACCTCCCTTGAGGTATCTGAAATATCATTGCCCTCCCTACTTTTGGCTGACAGTACCAAAGGACCTCCGTCCAAAAGATGATGTCCACCACCCCCCCCCCCCCCCCCCACAAACTTTTATTATACCTTTATTACCCTCACCCATACTCTCTCCTTTGCTGTAAATATGACCCACACCAACTCCATTTCACAAATTTAACACCCAGGAAACAGAAAGGAAAACAAAACAGAGCATAGACTATGAGAAATTAGAGATAGGAACTTATTTTCCATCATATTTCACATTTGCTACAAATACTAATAGCAACTCACTTCAAATTTTTGCGTTCTCTTCCCCTTTTTTCCCCTAAAACATGTGTTGCTCAATCTCATAGACTTCTTTGCCATGTGCAAGTGTCCAAATATGTAATCCAACTGTCCATGGCTATGTGCAAGTTTCCAAGTATGTAATACAAACTCAGAGTTAATGAAATGCAGACTTCTTCCCCATCATATGCAAAATTCATTCATCCAAATATCAGTTAAAGCAAAAGTTCCAAGTTTACTGTCAACCAAATTACATAATAGACTATCTATCTATCTAATAACACAGAAAGGGTATCTAACAGAATATTCCTTTTTAATGGTTCAGATTTTATCCCAAACACAAATTTATCTACCTATACAAACAAATCCAACGGTCTAAATTTCTCCACTCTTTACATACAAACCAATGGCATCTTCGTAAATAGCTTACATTGTTTGGGCAAAAATTGAAGCTGTAATTTGCCAGGTGTAATTTATCCCAAACACAAAAAATTTTAATTGCCGCCTCTTCCTCTCCCCCCCCCCCCCCCTCTCTCTCTCTCTCTCTCTGCTTCTGCCGACTCTCACCTTCTGCCGACTCTCTCTCTGCTTCCTTCGCAATTCTACGGTTTTTGGCTGATAAACAAAATTTATTTTTTTGGTTTTTGGCTGGTGTACGAAGGACATTTACGGTGCTGAGTTTTTGGAAGCAATTCTACCTTCTACGGTGCTGCGTTTTTGGAAGGACACTTCAACTCCCCCTCTTTCAAGTTTTTGGGTATGTCCTCAAATCAACACGGTGAAGATCAATAGATGCCGCCGTACGTGGAACAGGCTATTGCGAGAGGTGAGAATGGTGAAGTTCTGGGAAAAACAAAAAAAACCGTGGAAAAACAGAACACGGTTATTGCGCTGAATATTAATAAGTAAACACTACTGAGGAAACTCTGATTAAAGAATAATATCATAGAGAGGCTTACCCGTGTTCTGTTTTTCCACGGTTTTTTTTGTTTGAACAGAAGTTATGCAACCGTGGAAAAACTTCTCTTTGAACAGAAGTTATGTCTGATTATTGCGCTAAATAGTTTGGTCCAACTTTACTGATATTTCTTACAAAGTGAACCGTGGAAAAACAAAAAAACCAAAACTTATCATGGTCAAAGGCAGCAAAGAGGAACGGTATTGTTGCCCAAAGAAAATCTAAATGCTTCTGTTTTTTTCGTAAGTGAAAAACAGAACACATAGCAAAATTATTGAGATGCATATTCAATAATGCAAGGGCTGAATAAATTCTTCTGATTGAGATTGAATTGGTTTCTGCGTATGTTGTCACTCTTATTTATTTATTTTTGTGCCCAACACGCTTTTGGTTGGAGTTGCATTATCGTGAAGAGAGTACTTTTAGGCATCTCCGATTTTACATGCATACGTTTTCTTGGCAAGGTGAATAGACTAAAGGAGTTGTTTATTGGTGGAATAATTTGGTCATCAATCTCATGAGTCATAACTGCAAGGATGTATGGTATAAACTACTTAGTTTCTGAAGCGTTTTTATATTTTCATGATAAATCTAAATTTTATGAGGTTTTGTGTGCGTTTGATTTTCTACATGCAAAAGTTAGGGATTAGTAAAAAAAAATTTATGTATTTGCTTCATCAAGTTAACTAGATGAATGAGTGTGCATGCTTGCTATTTTTTCATAGTTGTAACTTGAAATCGTTGGACAGGGGGTTGAGATATTGCATGTGATCCCACTATATATTGATTTGCGTGTGTTGAATGTTTGAGCCGTGCCTTTGGGCACGAGCAGATGCTAGAGAAGAAATCTCTATACTGAATAACTGCATATTTACTCTTTTAATCTCTATACTAAATAACTTCATATTTACTCTTTTTTGTCAGAAAGTATAAAAGAAAGGCTGAAGCAATGACTAAGGAAAAACAAAGGGAAACCGTCGTGGATAAGGGAAAGAAAAAGATAACCAATACAGGGAAGGAACAAGAAAATTCATGTCCAACGGTATGACCTCTCATAGTTTTTCTTTTTTATTTATCATCTACAACCTTTTACCTAAACAAATTTTCCCTTTCTATTGGGTTTGCACGTATAGGTTCAAGTTCTTCGAGAAAGAAATATTGGTGTAGTGATCCGCGATGAGCAGGACATTAATCTCATGCGCTTGCGTGCGGTAATTACAAGCCAAAGATGGTTTCTTTGTTTATACGTTAAAAAGTTTTGTATTGATTTACTCTTTATTGTCGGAAAGGCTGCAGCAATGGCTACAGACAAAATTTTAGGAACAGTCGCGGATAAGGGAAAGAAAAAGATAACCACTGCAAAGAAGGGAAAAGAAAATTTATGTCCAGTGGTATGACTTTTGATAGTTATTCTTTTTTTTCCTATGAAGTATAGTTTTTTTTTGTTACTTCAGAGATTTTTTTTTATGTGGTACTTTGGACGTTTTTTTAGAGCAAACAATGAAAATAGGTTTGCATGTTTTCTATACTTTTTAGGTACTCAACAATAATGTGCCATCAAAAGCTGTGTTGGCCCAACGTGCACGACGGGATCGGGAAAGAAATGAAAGACTATGTTCTGCATCGCCACGTGAAAGAGGACAACAATTGCGACGAGAAAGAGAGCGGATTATTCAACCGTTAGAACATATAAATTTCCCTCCTCTAACACCATGCCGCCGCCCCTACTCTTGCTTTGAACAACAAACAAATCAAACCAATGTCAATCCGTTGGCAACAAAACGGCAATTGGTTACACACCCTTCTCTTTGTCCAATCTTTGTACGAAGCACATCTCTTTATTCCAAGGATATCCTTGACACCCTCTTCTTCTGAAATGCCTTTTGAGATGACAAGGCGTCAATTTCCAATCAGATTGGCATATGCGATGACTATCAATAAATCTCAAGGACAATCTGTCAATTTTGTTGGAATTGATTTGCGTACTCCAGTCTTTAGTTATGGACAACTATATGTAGCGTTATCTAGATGCACATCTGCTGATCGTACAAGTGTCCTTATCTCCAATGATGCATTCCGTTCCACAACAAACATTGTGTATCCCGAAGTTTTGTTACAGTAAAAGGTATATATTTTATTTATCCATGCACAAGTTTAAATATCTTGATTGAATAATCTTTTTCATTCGTTTACCTGAAGAGCAACGTTTCCTCATACAACTATTTAAGATGGAATTGCTTGGTATTCTTGATACTCATTTTTCATACTATTAACTTGGAAAACTTTGCAGGAATTGAATTTGGGTCCTCCACGCACTCTTTACTCAAGGATTGTATAAGGAACTCTAATGGAAGACTTGGTTTCTACTGCACCTTCATTTTGTACCTTAGTAGATTTATGAGAACAAAAGTTGAGAAGGTGGGGCATTTATTTAGTCGATATACAGGTAGTAGATTTATGATGAGTTGATTGCATGTTTTAATTCTGTGTGGAGAGATCTTGACAGATTAAGAATGTCTGGGGGAAAAAATATAGAATAGAGTATACTTACATTTTTTTTTAATGGTCTTGCTATTGTGGTATGATTTTATCATCCTTAATGGATATTCTACAGATATCAGAAGGGCGGTATTATGGCAAATTTTGGTCAATGAGTTGTAAGGATTGGATGAACAATTAAGGCATGTGCATGTTTTTTTACCTTTGAAGTATTGCGGCATCATTAACAATGTTTTTTTACCTTTGAAGTATTGCGCATCATTATTAACAATTAAGGCCTGTGTTGGTAAGGAAGATCGGTGAATTCTATTTATTTTGGTGGGGTTTTTTTTCTTATAATTTTTTGGTCTTTTGTTTTCAGGTTTTGAGCTCCATGGTAATGCGTGTTTGGAAACCGTAGCTGTACAATGATTCCCTCCTTAAGGTGATTTCTATCTGCGTTTGCCGAAGCCCAAGGATATGAACCTTCCATTTCTCCAGTTTCACAGCTAAATTTACCATTAGTTGCGTCCCATGTTATGAATTTAGGTTGGCTTCTTTGTGTAACTGATGTGTAAAAATATGCAATTATGCGTCTTTAATGTGAAATTAACATTTGTTCTTTCTTTTTACAATAAGGCATACGATTTCAATTTATCCGTAGGTAGTTGAATTGTATTAGTCAGGATCTAAATTGGTAGCGGGGTTGGTTTAGTTATATCTCTCAAGTAGTTCTTTTTCGCGCCACTAAGCAGGGGAACAAATACAATACACTAATTTCAATCGCGATGCGTAGTGCCGTGGGCACGGGTAAGCGCTAGTATTGCTATACAAAAAAGTGGTATCCAAGACAAGGCCAAAAAAAATTGTTGGTAATCTGCATTTTACATTTAGTGGTATCCAAGTATACTACTCCCTCCGTTCCAAAATGATTGTCCCGTTCGGTCTCCAATGCAAATTTTAAATTGTTAATATCTTTCAATCTATAATGAATTTTGTGTGGAATATAGATCTTATATGATAGATCTCAATTAGTTCTATTATACAAAGTTTTTAAAATCTTTAAAAACGTTATAGATTGAAAGATATTAACAATTTAAAATTTGCATTAGAGACTGAACGGGACAGTCATTTTGGAACGGAGGGAGTACCACATTAGCCGTATACTACAATAAGGGTCATCATTTAGCTCGAAGGCCGCCCGGCCCATCGGGCTTTTACCCTATCCGAGCCTATGAAACGGGCGGGCCGGCCCGTAGTTTGTAATGGGCGGGCTTGGGCCTATGAATTTTTACTCGGCCTGCCCGTGAGTCCGCCCGTGGTATCCGCCTAATAGCCCGCCCACAGGCCCACCCATTAGCCCAAAATCTCGCAAAATCCTTTCCTTTTTCCCTTGCCCAAGGAAATTTAAACCCGCCCATTAGC
Organism: Rhododendron mucronatum var. ripense; assembly: GCA_019656295.1. Lineage (NCBI taxonomy): Eukaryota > Viridiplantae > Streptophyta > Magnoliopsida > Ericales > Ericaceae > Rhododendron > Rhododendron mucronatum. Next base: position 848,937 of record BPLT01000086.1, read on the forward strand.
AGGCCCGCCCTACTTTTGGCTTGCCCGACTTTTGACCCGCTAGCTCGTCAATTGGGCTAGCCCATGGGTCGGGCTTGAGCTTCAATTTATAATAGGTAGCCCGGCCCGCAAAAAAGTAAAAGCCCATTTGGCCTGACCCGTGGGCGGGCTTGGGTAATAACTTGGCGGGCTAGGCCAGCCCGACCCGGCCCAATGATGACCCTTATAGTACAATATAAAAAAAAGTTGGTCTTCATATGTTCAATCAGCTCACAAAAAAATGCCCAAACTTCGTGATCATCTGCAAAGCAAAAAGAGACTGGACTATTATAAGATACATTGCAAGTAAATGTATGTAATAGGTAAGAAGCACGGAAACAAACACAAAATATGGACATGAACACCGTTATGGACACGGGAATCGGGACACAACAATTCTACAAAAATGGAAATATAAACACGAAGGGGGACACAGCAAAAAGAAAATGGCAAATTTTTGTAGTCGTCTCTGTAGTTTTATGGTTGTCTCACTTTCGTCCCTCTAGTTTCAATTATCTCCATTTTGTCCCTGTAGTTTGTTTTATGTTCCAAATTGGTAAAATCGTTAACACCGTTAACGAAACTAATGGAAAAATATGATTAAAAAAAATAAGTGTTCCAATTTTTAATCCGGTTGAACCAGTGCGAAGATCTTATTTTATTGATCATTTTATCCTAAACGGTCGTAATGCATTTTTGGCTCTAAGGCCTTTCAACAAGCACCTGAATACTCCTTATTTAGTTTCAAGGCTCTCTTAGGGTGTTCATTAAAAGGCCTTAAAGCTAAAAATCCATTATGACCATTTAAGATAAAATGATCAAAAAACTAAGATATTCGCACCAGTTCAAACGGATTGAAAATTGGAATACTTATTTTTTTAATTCTATTTTTTCCGTTAGTTTTGTTAACGGTGTTAACGATTTTACCAATTTGAAACGTAAAACAAACTGTAGGGACGAAATGGAGACAATTGAAACTAGAGGGACGAAAGTGAGACAACCATAAAACTACAGGGACGGCCACGAAAATTTACCCAAAAGAAAATATATGTACTGTAATATTTTTAGTTGTTACTCATGAGTATTGCACCCACAGACTAGAAAAACTAATGAAATTTAACATTTATGCTATATGGAATATACGATCCACCACAAAGACAAATGACACAAGTGACGTATATTATGATCCTTATCTTTTTGATTTCATATATACTATGATTAACCCCCAAAAAGAGTTTGTTACTTTATTAATCCACCTCATGTCATATCCCCAAACGTGTCTCAAATGAGAGATGTGTGTCTCCGGCGTGTCCCAATGTGTCCATTGCTTAAAACTTAATAAAATTAATCAAGACACACAACTTGGCATGTCCCATACGTACCCCGTTGTGTCCTTCGAGTATCCTTGTCCTCCTAGTATCCAACATGGATACAGAAACCAATAAAAATACTACTCACTTAGAAAAGAGACCACTCTAATAGTCTTTGAGTGACACACTGTCACGCCCTCGATTTTTCAACATAAATAAATAATCAATTCAAGGAAAATTCTCGCATGATATGGATAATACCAAAAATAGGATTTCCCACCAGTTTAATTACAACAAGGTCCACAAGTTTTAGAGATTACAACTTTGGCACCATGGCCCAAATTTAAGTTATGTACATGTACAAAGTCTCATGTATATTACAAAGGTTTGTCAAAAGATCAAACAACAAAAAATCAGTTACAACACCATCTCTGTCTAAAAGTAAACCAATACAAAGATGGATGAGTAACTAAATCATGTTAGCTCCCAAAAAGTCGTTGTTTCCGAAAATGTCATGTCATACAACCTACTGCCCTGCGCTTGAACCTGAAAAGAAAGATTTTGTTGAGCTATACAAGCCCAGTAGGAAGTTCTCTACAAAATCTATATGTAATGAGATGAAGAGCATGAATGCAGCAAACCAAATTTAACATCAAATCCAAATGAATATAAGCTAACACCATTTACGTGATATCATAACATACTCATACACATATGCACACACACACACACACACCTCCCAAACAATCCTTCACCCTTTTCGAAATTGTGTTTCCACACCTAGCGACACAATAAACTCCACTCCTCGCGGCATTGTGTTTCCCACACCTTGCGACACAATGTACTCCACCCCTTGCGCTATTGTGTTTCCCACACCTTGCGACATAATATTCTCCACCCCTCGCGAAATTGTGTTTCCCACACCTTGTGACACAATAAACTCCACACCCGCTTCACATCAACAACAAAACACGTCACATATAACTCATGAATCATAATACCCAAGTTCATAATACTACTTTCAAAGAATACGCAATCCTCGAGTCACAAAAACATTTCATTCAACCATTTACGGCAAATAAACACTTAAAATCAAGCATAATCATCACAAACATGTAGAAGATGAGAGAAATTCCTACCAAAGTGGGTTTTGAGCAAAATCCTAGGTCCACTAAGAGGAAAGGGCTCAAATCTTCCAAGAACAAGCTACTTCCAAGTTTAGGTGCAAGATCTAGAGAGAAAGAAACCCAAAAACATGATGAATAAGCAAAGATCAACAAGTAATTGAGAGGAGAGAGAGAAAAACGTGGGTGAGAGCCAAAAAGTTGAAAAAGGAATACCAAACTTACCTCTTGTTCACCAAATGTGAGATTCAAGTGATTTTGAGGTTGGAAACCCTTGGATCTTGAAGAGTTGAGGTTGAAATCAAGAGCTTTGGGTGAGATTGGAGTTGGGTAGGTGAGAGGGGGTGTTTCTAGGGTTATTTCGTGGGTTTTGAATGTGAGAAATGACAAAAGGGGGTATTTATAGGCGTCTGAAATGCGTGCTGAAAATCGCAGAAAAACACACTATGTACCGGTACAGAAAAATCCCGTACCGGTTCAAGAGCCTTCAAAATGCCAAAATTTACAAGTTCTGGGCATTATGTACCGGTACAGGAAAAACCCGTACCGGTTCATGCTGGACAGAAAATAATTTTTTTGTAACTTTTACCAAAATCAACCCTATTTGTTACCAACACCTCCAAACATCATCACAACATCAAAACTCACCTTTTATCATTCCCCAAGTGTCTGATACACCACAATTAACACATATCCGTACATCCCATAAACAAATACACAACTTTATTAATAATTTCGATTCTTTCAAGTATTAAACGATTTTCGAAATTTTAATAATTTACGGGCCTCTACACACACGGTGAAGGCTGTGTCTGTGATGTATACCCCCTTGATTTCCCTAATTTTTTGCCAATACATAAATAAGTCCATGAGACAAGGCCTAGGACTATGTAGGCAGTTGAACTTGACCATATTTATATTTAGGAGTGGGGTGAACTGCTCTGACTTTTTTGAGTCTTGCTGTCTGTTTGATTGGTACTAACATTAGTGCATGCAAACCCAGCCCCATAAGGTTCCTTCCCATTATAACTTATATCAAGTCACTAAGTCCCTCATTATCAACCCCACTAATCTCATTTATAAGTCTATTCCCATCATCTGACTCTACCTCCCCTTCCCTATCCAAATTCCGATCATCCTCCTTGTCGTTATAACCATATTCAGATTCAACAAAGAATCCAAAATTTTTTACAGGAAAACCAAAAAATACAAGAAAAATTAATTACAGTATGTGAATGGTAAAAACTTTCATATGAACGACAAAGATTTTCAGTAAATGGATGGTTACATTCACTATTTGATTTCACAAAAAAGCCCCAAAACCCCCAAATACCCGAACTTAACTAATCTGATTTCACACAAATTTTTCTTGTTTTTGCACAACATGTAACACCACTTACCCAACAGTATAACCTATTAAACCAGAGCTGTGCTATGTGCACAGCATGCTGTGCACAGCAGCCCTTTTCTCCCACCTCGGGTCGCACAAAGATGATCGGAGCCGCTTATTTTGTTCAAAATATGTCGTTTAAGGTCCCCGTAAAAAATGAGCTTCGTTCGATTTCGTTAGAGGCGTTAACAAAACACCCAAAATCACTTTAGAATTTCGGCCTAAATTCTAAAGTGATTTTGGGTGTTTTATTAACGCCTCTAACGATATCGAATGAAGCTCATTTTTTACAGGGACCTTAAACGACATATTTTGAACAAATTGAGCGGCTCCGATCATCTTTGTACGACCCGAGGCGGGAAAAAAGAGCTGCTGTGCACAGCAAGCTGTGCACATAGCTTTTCTGATTAAACCAAAGCCCCGAATGACATTAACACTTACTATTCTGATGACACTAGAAATCCAACAAAAATAAAAAATAAAAAAATAAAAAACAGAAAAATCTACATGGATCATGTTGCATGTACCAAAACTACTAAAATGGTTACATGCACTGTTTATAGTAGTCATATTTGGATTAAAGGGGAACACAAAATCCCCTAATTTCGAAAGCCTAAATTTTCGGATTGAACAAAAAAACCATAATTTTTTGCAGGAAAACCAAAAAACACATCAGAAAAATTATTACAGGAGCCATGGTTACCTCTATTAGCGTTAAGAGGCAATGATCTTCAAGGGTTGAACGGTTGAGAAGTTTCTACCACGCGATCTTCTTTAGCAAAAAAAAACCAAGGTCTTGGGGTCAAGATCGCGATCGTGGTCGCGATTACGTGATCTCACCACCATTCTACATCATTGTCATTGTATATCTCTCTCACTCTCTTTCTCTTTTTTTCTTTCTCTCTGTCTGTCTCTCCTGAGTGTCGACGAGTATGCCAGATGTGAAATGGGAAGGAAAATTCCCAAGTGTTGCTTTATATACCAAAGGCACTTTGGTCTCTTCCACGTAATTATGTAAACTAACGGAGGATTTAACACCGTGGGAGGGATTTTGGCGGGATGGACTTGATTTGGTATTGTCAGCCAAAGGAGGACAGAGCAGTGATATTTCATATACCTCCTCCTCAGGGGAGGTATTTGTTGGTGTCAGAAACCTCAGGGGAAGTCAGTGAAATTTTCCCTTTCTTTCGTAAGTAGGAGGAAAAAATTTGAAGAAAAGAGGGATAAGCGGAGAAAAATAGCAATCCATTTTGGATTTCTCTCCATTTCCCTCCTCGTATGGTCGTATGCATATCCAACTTTGGCTCCGTTCAGTTATCGAGAAAGTTGTGTAGGAAATTGGTTCCCAGAAAAAGTGAAGTGATGTGAAATAAAAGAAAAAAAAATTATTTTCTTATGAGTGTTCATTTGTCAAAAGAATTTTGCAAGAAAAATTAAGGTTTAGTTGTTCATCTGTCAGGAAAAAGAAACTTTCGGGAAAATTTTGTGAGTGTTCACTCATTTTCCTTTTCCCGCGACGCAAAATCATGTGTTTTTTGCAGGATCACTTTTGCAGGAAAGTAATTCCTGCAGAAAAACTTAAATTGGTAATCCTAAAATTTTTCTGCCAACTGAACACTAGGAAAGTTATGGAAAAATTAATTTTTTCATCATTTCCTGTACTTTTCTGGCAATTGAACGGGGCCAAAGGGACAAGGAAAATTTTCCCTCTCTTTCTTGAATTTCCGAACGAACCAGCTACCATTTTCAGGCGGCGACAATCATATATATATATAGTATATAGAAAAACATGGCTTACCTCGCCAACTTCGTCAATCTCTTGGAAAACTTCTCCTCTCCTTCTGCACAAGTACTAGTACGTCTCTCTCTCTCTCTCTAACACGCACCCACTCACAGAAACGTCACTTCAGGAGGTTCATGTCTTTGCGCAGCCAATTCTGATAATCTACTCGGTTATCTTCCGTATGTATTTATTCCCAGTGATGTGCGAAGAAATGCAAACTTAGTGTTTTGATCAATTGTGTCCCTGAATCACAACTTTTTTTTCCCCCTTTTTTGAACGTCTCTGAATTACAACTAACTCACCACAATCTCTGTTGATGAGTCTCTAGCTTTCCACGGTTTCGAATTCCGGTGAAGGATGGGAAATAAGCGCGTTATGGTGCCAGCGGACGAGGTGGACTTGACGATGGTGAAGTACGAGCCTGAAGTAATCCAAGGTGTTTGTTCTTCTATTTTGCATTTTCCAATTCTTCAATCGACATTTGAGTCGTGTGGTATTTGATCATCAAGACTTTGCGCCATCTTGGTTTACTATCGCCTCCAAAACTAGTATACGAGCATCCTGTCCACGTGCGATTTTGTGGAGTTGGGCGTTGTACTTGCGGGGAAGTATTAGGAGTTTGTTCCCCGCCAATTGGTGATCAGCCGAAAAAGCAATATACGAGTCTGGACAGCCTCTTCGGTTGTTACCAAATGGTCAAAAGTAGTATAACAGCATTAGACAGTCTCTTCTGTCATTTTTCGCTATCGCAATGGAAATTTTATGACCATATAAATTAAGAGTGAAATCATTACAGTGCGTTGAGATAGCATCAAAGATTATATAGCTTTCTTAGCGCCGCTGTTTGCAAAAGCTTACATCCCAGCCTCTCGATTTTTATAAGAAAAAGATGCAAAGAAAAATAAAAAGGCAACCAACTAAAACACTAACAACCAAAAGAAACACCCAACTATTAGCAAGAAGCCAACAATTGGGTGAGTAGCATGTGAGCCTAGATAATCTCTTCGGTTGTTACCATTTGGTTTATGATTTGGATGACTAATGACTTATTTGTTGATTACCTATAAACATGTAAGGTGAAGTGCAATGTTCTAAATGGCGCTTGGCGGTAGTAGGGCGGAGACCCACCTCCAAGCGCCAAGCCGCCTAGGCGGCACCAAGCAATTCGGCGGATTTTTTTTTTAACAAACCATTATCTAATCAAACTATATTCCATGTATCTATAATGCAAGTTCAAACTTTAAAGTACAAACCCAAATGAAATTAAGTAGTAGGGCTTCACTCACCTCCCTTGTATTATTTTATATATATATATTTTTAGGCCGGCCTCCAAAGACGGCAACACAGCCACCAAGGCAGCCAAGACCTCCAAGCCCACCAAGACCACCAAGCCCGCCTAGGCGGCCACCAAACACCGCCAAACCTTCCTGGGCGCCAAATCAAATGCCAAGGGCTTTGGCGTGGCGGCAGGGCACCTCCAAGCGCCTAGGCGGCCGCCATTTAGAACAGAGGTGAAGTGTGAGCATGTGTGGAATGGTTAAGAGTTTGTCTGCATCGATTGATTATTATCTGAAAGGCTATATATAAGCGAGCGTCATATGCATTCACTGGCAATTGGAGTAGCTTTGAATAGTATGCTCTAAGAGTGATTTGTGAATTTGTCGTTTGTTGAATTGTTCTGTGGGCTGCAGCTCCTCATCTGGCTGGATTATCACTGAAGCTATGCGTTAAACTAGTTGAAGCACCATTGATCGGCCCTTCAATCATCTCTTACTTGAAGAAGCAGAATAAAATGTTCGGGGTATGATCTGTATACTGAAGTTCAATTTGCACCCATACTAATAGATATCAATCTATACGTATGTGTATTCTTTATTATCTTTTTTTTTTGTTCGATTGGGCCGTGATGCGAGAGGATAGAGACTGACCAAACAGACCTTTGTCATCAACAGATGTTGCGCAATAGTGTGATACCAGAGGCACCCATGTACAAACCTGAATTTCCTACACAAGGTTAGTTATTTTATTGCTATACATCTTTTTATTCCTTTGTGGGTAAAAGCACCTGTGCAGTGGTTTTTTCATATTACATCACTAAAAGAAGCTTAGTCTTACACCTAGTATTTTTTGAATGATTCTGTTCTGATGTGCAAACATTGTGGATTGTAAACCCCATGATGGATTCACTATGGATTAGAAATTTCTGACATCTTAGAATCCTTGTCATTTTCTCCTTAGGTTTTGTTTCGATCTGAGGATTTTAATTTTATTTGTGGATGGAAGAACAGGGTAGGGAATTTTTCTTCAGGAACTGAAAGTATGTTTCCGTCAACAAGTCCCTCCGCAAATCCTTGATCCTCCCACAGTCTTAAGTTCTTTGTTTTCTGCTTTGAGTTTTGTATGGATAGGAAACACACAGATACTTAGTAGGTAAGTTGTCCTCCTTTATGGTTATGACAGAAGCACTGGTTAGTAGCTGTAGAAACCACAAAAACAACCTTCAGTAGGGTTGGATGCAATTCTGACATTTGATGGAACTCTTCCAAAGTGCACTATATAGCTTGAAAAACTGGTCATCAGCGCCACATAAGATGAATGCTAATCAGAAACACTCAAATCAAACGTGATGCCTTTAGTTCTTGGGATGTAGGTTGCTTAGTTTTTTTTTTTGAACCGCATGTGGGTTGCTTAGTTAATCTCATATTTTCTGTAGGAAGAGGTGAGGTTTCACAGGATACCGTTGATGACCTTATCTTTATCTTTTAGCCCTTTGAAAGTACACATCCACTTCGCTGCCACAGCCTGTAGTTTCTGGTCGGTATAACATTATTAATTTCTAATAATATAACTGGAGAAACTTGGGGCCTTCAATCACTGGACTAATTTTAGATATAAAGATGGCCTGCTTAAGCTGCCTTTCATCAGACAATTGCACTTGACCACCTGTCCAATTTTTTGTCATTTGCGATATATATTTCTTTACATTAGGACCATTTTTTCTTCCAGAGAGGGAATACATATTTATCAGTATTTCAAACTTTGGAAATCCTAAATCATGATTCAAAGATACTGTTCTTGGCCTTTTGTATAATAGAAAGGTAGTTTATGCTTTTATCAGTGGAAGATTGGTGCGAGCTTTGTTGCTTGGCCATGGAGATACTTGGAGACATCAAATATATTGCTTAAACATTGTTCTTAAAAAGATGTTGTTCCCTTTCCCTAAACCTATTTGTATGTTGTGAATACAGAACCAGAGCCTGGTGTTGTTGGTTTGGAGGAAGACGGAAAACCTGAAGACAGAGTGGAATTTGCTTTGAAGTGTCTCCCACACTATGATGCTGGTATCTGTTGGACTGGTGATTCAATCCCATCCTTTCGCTATTGGAAGATACGTGATTATGCATTCGCTTATCGATCTGGGCTTGCAAACCCATCAGTGCCGGCCCCGATATTTGGGTTGCCCAAGCCCAGCCTTATACTTTGTTGCCCACCTTCTATTAAGTCATACAAAATTAAAATAAAAAAAAAAACAACATCAAAGTTACATGTTGTTCCTTTAGCTTGAACAATATCGTAAAAATCAATATCAAATGTAACCCCAGTTATTGTGCTTTATAATTAGCATGATCTGATTAAAAAAAATAACTTCCCTTTGCATTTTTTAAAGCAAATTTCTCACTTAAGTCATCATATTTTACTTATCCATGAACTCGGGTCCATTCCACTAAGTTTTGGTTATTCGGCTTTTTATGCTTTTTAGTTGATATATGTGACAATAATGGTCTGTCTTAAAAAGTGTAAAAAGTTACAAAAAAAATAAAAGAAAGAAGAAGTCCCTAAATGCTCTTAATGGAATGATTCATCATTTTCAATTGAGATCATAGCCAATCTATTTAATCTTTCTTGCAAAATGATAGTTTGAAGGTAAAAACAAAAAGGAAACTGATATTGGCATTTCAAAAATTGATGGAGGCACTCCAATATATCAGTGTAATTTCAAAACCACTTTCCTTTATTTTTTAGAGTGCCTTCATCAATTTTTAGAGTGTTAATATCAATTTCCAAACAAAAACTATGTTAGCTCGCTTAATTTTATTTTAACTATGACTTTTTTTAATCAAATGTAAGAATATATCTACATTACTCCACTATTGTGTTTGTTAAATCGAAAATTTCCAACAAAATAATTTAGGATTTTTTTTTTTTTTGTAATATTGTGGGTTGGGAGGAAAAAAAGAGATAGAACAAAAATGAAAAAATAAATTATGGATTGGAAGGAAAACAAAAGGAGGTAGAATAAAAATGAAAAAAAAAAAGAGAGGTGAAAACAGGGGATAAAGCGCCAGGAATCGAACCTGGATCACCGGGAACTTTTACTGTAAGCGTTGGCCACAATGCCCAACGGATGCCTTTTGGCAAATATGGGAAGCTTGTTTATATTTCTATCTAACCTATTTTTTTTTTTTGGATGCCCCAGCCCGGGGGGTTGCCCAAGCCCGAGGACTTGCGGGGCTTACCCCGGGGCCGGCCCTGAAACCCATCCATGGTATCTCAATACATGCGATTATTTTGTTTAATGATTTATTTTGATGAACTAGGCAGAAGAATCTAACTGTACTCATATAGGTAGCGGAGCGCTTCATCACAGCCATGGAGGAATTCGGCAGAACGAAGCTCCCAACACCTTTGTTGATTTCTTTTGATGCTGAGGAACTAAGAAAGCAAGCTGCAGCATCTACACAAAGGTTTAAGGAAGGTATCACTGGTTTTAATTGTCAATCCCTACTGATGTTGTCAGTACTAAAGTTTTTGTTACCTATACTATCAAAGTAGATACTTTTTATTTATTTATTTATTTATTGCCAAAAAAAAAAAAGTGGATACTTTTTATTCCTTATGCTTCACTTTGACTAGCTATGATTTTGCTGAGTTAAAATACAATAATCGCCTAATCCTCAATCGTTGTGGTTTGGGCAGGAAATCCACTGTCAATCTTGGATGGGATTTTTATGGCAATTAAGGACGATATAGACTGCTATCCCCATCCGTCGAAAAGTAAACCACATTTGACATTTCATTTCCACAAGTTGCCTAATCAATTAACAACTTTGTCACAGTATCATATGTCTAATAGGTGCAACGACATGGATTCATGAGGTCCGCCCTGTTAGAAAGGACGCAGTTTGTGTATCAAGGTTACGTAGCTGTGGCGTAATTTTTGTTGGGAAGGCAAATATGCATGAATTGGGCCTGGGAACAACTGGAAATAATCCAAACTACGGGTACGTTCCCATGTAGAAGCTTCATAAAGAGATAACTACTGTAGCTGTGCTTAACATGCACCGCTCATGACCTATAGATTGAACTTGAATAATTAAGTGACTCTGGTAGTCACAAGTGTGCAATGGTGGATTTTATGGCTGCATCAGATTGCAGTATCACTTTGCTTAGCTGTCCTTGTAGCTGAAGTTCAAAAAATGTGTTTCTTTTTGTTCTCCATCTTTCATTGAATTCCATTTTTTTCCTCTATGGTTCTTTGAGCATCAAATTTACCTCTTTCCGCCCTTTAACCTCTCTCATTGTTGTTTATCTATCCAAACAAAACGGGTAAAAAGAAGAAAGGATATTTAGTCTTTCAATGCTCTTAGAGTTGATAATTGGATCTTAACTAGCAATGGAATGTTGCTTCATGGACTAAACATTGTAAATAATTAGACTGGGAAAGGTTATCTGTTTATCACCTTCTGTTGGCATAGTGGTCTTGCTAAGGGAACTTTAGATACCGAAATCTCCTACTTTGTACTGGTAGTTGCATGATTATCTGCTTGTGGAGATATGTGGTAACCTCAAGCCTTTTAATTTACTGATAAGGACTTATTTTGGGGCCATATAAATACTGGCGAGAAATCGCAAGCATAGATTACAATTTTAGCCATAAATGGGCTTAGTTCCTCGTTTCAGTTTTTCAAGTTTTTTCCCAGTAAAATGTTGTTATCCAGCATGACTGAAACCAAATTATCCGTCACTATAGATTTTCTAAATTATGTTTTCTACAGCTATTATGTACCGATTTGCCTTTTTCACATGATAACTGCATTCTTCTATCCCTTGTACTATTTCACATGAGCCGAATGTCTTTCATAATTCTTTTCATGATAACAGAACACCAAGAAACCCACATGCTTCAGATAGGTATACAGGAGGATCTTCGTCAGGCCCAGCAGCAATTGTGGCTTCTGGACTTTGTTCAGCTGCATTAGGAACAGATGGTGGAGGTTGAACAAATCTAACTTGCTGCAAATGGTTATCATTATTGGCGTTGCAATATATTAATGTGGTGCTTCATTAATTCAAAATAAACAGGTTCAGTTCGTATTCCGTCTTCTTTATGCGGGGTAGTGGGCTTGAAAACAACATATGGACGGACTGACAGGAAAGGGTAAATTCTTGAAATTGTTTGACATCAAATAGGATATCTTACCATTATGCACTTTTCTCTGCATACTGAAGTCATCTAACTGGCGAGGACAACATGGTGTGAGATGATCTCAGTTGCGGGAGGGCCAGGGTTGCTGTTTGCAATCCTTAATCAGCCTAACCCTTTGCTGATGTCGCAGATTTTTCCCAGGCCACAGTGGCGGGAGGCTTCTGCACTGAGATGCCCTTTCTAGATTCTTCATAGCTAGCGTTCTTTTTCAAGACATTTTACTTGCTGGATGGCATACTGATAGTGGATCATTTCCTATCTTAATCTTCTAGATGTTTGCTCTTGTAGTCATTGTGTGATGCAGGGACTGTGGAAAATATAGTGGATCATTTCCTATCTTAATCTTCTAGATGTTTGCTCTTGTAGGACACTGTGTGATGCAGGGACTGTGGAAGTTATCGGGCCAATTGCAGCAAACGTGGAGGATTTGATGCTTGTGTAAGCAATTCATGTGCATGAATAGTCATTCCACTATATTGGATAGTTGTTCTTTTTGCTTCTGCCTTTTTCACCTGGTTAAATCCCTTTAAACTAGTTAAATAGATTGTGTTTTACAAGTTTATCTTACCGTTTTACCCAACATATGTTCTTTTCCCCATGGGGTTGTGAGGCAGCTTATGGCTTATGGCCACTGGGTTAGGAGTTTGGTTTGATAATATTAAATGGAAACTGTCTTTTTGGTCTTTATATGCTCGTCATATGGACTCCCGGATTCCTACATGTCAACTGCATAATTGTGCACTGATGGCAGACAATTTGGACTTTCTTAAATGTACTGGAATTTGTCGTTGTTGCGTAAATTGCTTACATGACTGCTTTAAAGCATTTGTTTCATGTCGGATTTGCTTAAATTTTCTTTTTCCCTTTTTTCTTGGTATTCTTCAAACTCTTGTTTTTCTCGATCAGCACGTCCAAACTCTTGTTTTTCTCAATCAGCACGTCCAAACTCTTGTTTCTCGGACGGTTGTCTTGATGAAAATGAAGTATTCAATATTTAAGTGGATAACAACCATCACCAAAGAGGAAGCTTTGGACTGTCATGATATGTTATATTTTATTTCTACAGATATGCTGCAATTTTGGGCTCCTCTCCTTCTGATAGAATCAGTTTAAGATCGGTAACCGCTAAGACTCTAGCACAGGAACATATTTGGCTGGATGAAAATTTTGTTGCTTTCTTTCTTAAGGCTCAGATGTATCGTCTTGCAAATCAAATGATGAGCTGAACATCCTGACTTCTATGGAGAGATTAACTCTTTCATTTTCTCTGACACAGATCTTGTTTAGGTCTTTCAGGAATGTTTTGAGCATATGTTGTCGAAGTAATACCCTTCTTGTTTTACACATGCATACAAGAGGTGACAAAATTCTCATATCGATGCTTCAAGCAAATTTTGTAAAAAGTCTTACTTGAAAACCTGTTAATAGGGATTCGAAGAACATGAAAGCACTAGTGTAGTAAACTCTCCTTTTCCTGTTGTCCCATCTGATAACAAAGAAAAACTGTTTTAAGACAAAAATAATATGCTTAACTCCTATCTGCCATACCCTATGTCATGATTAGATTCCTGATCTATATAATAAATTGATGAAAATGTAGAAATTAATATGGACACTGGACAGTAAAGCCTCTGAATTACTTGGAACTTTGAAGTTTGGAATTTATTTTTCACGACTACTTCGTATAAATTATGTTCCTTGTGTTACAAAACATGATGTCTGTCACTGTTCGCTCCTTTTTGTTTGCAGTCCCTTCCTTGTTTGCCAACTTTATCCTCATCCGAGAGCTCCAATGCTTTGGGATCCCTGCGGCTTGGGAAGTATACAGAGGTGATCTCTTTTTCTGATGAATAGGCTCAATCTTGTTATTTATGAATATGATCATATGTGTATGTGGCTTTCCCTGTGCAGTGGTTTAATGATGTATTCTCAACTGATATATCCCAAAAGTGTGACAACATTCTGAATTTGCTATTGGAAAAGCATGGGTGCAAAGTAAGCTCATCACTTCTATTAGTGCTCCCTGTTGTCTTCTCCAATCATGGTCATTGTTCATAACGTGGATGAAACATTGGCTGTAATATCGGGATTAATGCATATTTGTATTTACTCTAATCTAAATTCAACTGTTTCTTACTCTCCTTTCTTAAGACAATAGAGATTGCAATACCTGAGCTGCATGAGATGCGCATGGCTCATCTTGTTTCAATTGGTTCTGAATCGCTAGGCAAGTTAAAACCTGATTATGAGGATGGGTATGTGGTTTTTCGTTTTGAGGTTGAATTATATTCAAATCAGATTGGTTTTCTTGTAACCTTTTTTGCTGCAAGTACAGCCTCATGAAGAGGAAATTTTCCTTCCTCTATAGTACATTGGAAGCAGCTGAAAAGGATGTGAAAATAGTGTGCCAACTTTCTATTGTTCAGAGGATCATATTGGTCCCTTTTCTTTGTTTGTATAGGAAAGACGTGAAACTTACTTATGACACTCGCATTAATCTGGTCCTTTTCCAGTCATTCACAGCTTCAGACTATGTTGCTGCTCAGTGTCTCCGGTGAGTCAAAATTTACCAGTACATTATCTACCCAGCACGGTTTTGTGTATTCAAAATGTCTATGCTCTTCAGAGAAGATGTCGATCAATTTTTGTTGTTCGATATTTACAAGTCTTGAAGAAAACACTGTGGCTTAAAGCTGATAAATTAATGAAGCCGTGGCTTTGAATGCATACGTTTAGTGAAAACTAGTGGCAGATGGGCTATTCTTGTTCGCTTAATTTAACTGTGTTACCTCCAAGGCATAGACCTGGATTATGGTCTCCAATCTATAAGTAGTCAAAATGAGGTCTATAGTGTTGGTATCACTTGGGTACCTGTTAAAAATCACGTGATGAATAATACCAACATGGTGGACTCTCATGCTTGACGCACGAAGGAAGGGTAGATAGTCGCCGATAGGGCTGTGAGTTTCAGTCCCACAGATATACTGGCCTGCTGTGTGGGACGGGGACCTGAGTTATACTATTATCTGGATGTACTGATTTGGTAATAATTTCTTGGCATTTAACTGGAAGAGTTATTTCTTGTCATGTTTGTTTGGTCACTAATTGTTGGTAGATCACCATAGTTGCTTAACTCTATGATAACATCCTGTGTTGAGATTGCGTTGGGCAAAAAACCTGGCAATTTTGTTTAAAATTTTGACTAACAGAAATAAACCAGATTACTTGTGTCATGGTATATTTAAGACCACCTGTTGAAACTTTTTTTACTAATTCCAGACGAAGGCTGATGTACCACCACATGGAGATCTTAAAGAAGGTTGATGTTATAGTGACCCCAACAACTGGGTACGATGAGCTCACCTGTTTAACTCTAGACATTGATTTTTAGCTAAGTTCATGTCGCCCTTTCCTATTCCAGTTTTGGCAGTTCCTTTACGGTTTAGAGCTTTTTTTTGCTTCTATGATTTATCAGCATGACAGCACCTGTAATACCTCGTAATGCTCTCGAAGTTGGGGAAACAGATTTGCAGGTTACAGGTGGGTTCATTATCATTCTTAACTTTCTAATAATTTGCTTCTACATTAACGTTATGTGTATGTATTATGTGATGCAAAAAGGACATTTTCTTATCCCACTGGTTACTACTTCCCAAGATAAGGCTTCAACGTCCCCGATTTCGGCCTCACATCTCTCACTTCACTAGTAGACAAGTAGATCTTGCAGCCCAACTGCTACATGTAATAGTTGGGTAGCTAAAAGCAAAAGAAGGATGTTTCAGTCAATTGCAAGTGACCCCCGTCTATTGCATTTGCACTAAGCCTCATGGCTTTGACACCCTGATATCTCTCTCTGCTTCTTTAGTTTATGGAATTTGTTCTCCGTTGTCCTTAATGTCAGTTATTGATGAGACTTGAGAGCACCACATGCATTAGGACAAGTGTTCATTTATTTTCCGTTGCACCAAAAAAAAGAGAAGAGGATTTCATATATAGGAACGACAATCCGACCAAAGTTTTATATGGGAAATTTTAACCTTACAAATGTCACTACGCTAATAACTGATAACAAAGTTGTTAGTTAACATGTCAGTACCACAACTGAGTTTCAACAAGGAAACCATCATATGACAAATTATTGTTTCGCGATAAATGGAATGTGTTGCGTCATTGGTCATCGTTATGTTCATTTATCGTTGATTATCCTTTGTCAGAACAAGAGTGATCTCTTTTATGCCACTCTTGAATTGTATCTTATCTGAACTGTGATGAAGTCTTGCCACTGCATGTTACGAATAACAACTCTGTCCTGTTACGGTTAAATCCTTCTCAATGTATCTTTAGTTGAACATTTCCTGCTGGACTTCTGAGTTAGCTGGGTCTCCTGTTGCTATCATCGAGGGTATTTGGGTTGCACCGTTTTTGTCCTCCTCTGAGATTTTAATTCCTGTGGCCTTACTGCAGGTAATCTCATGCGATTCATCATTGCGCCAAATCTTCTTGGACTCCCAGCCATTTCTGTCCCTGTAAGTTACTTGCATCTTTTTTCCTTTGGCACTGACTTAAAATTTATTCACTTCTGGTGTTTCAGCCCCTGTCAATTCTAGAGTCACTGAGTCAGCAAAATTTCTGTATCCTCAGTAAAACTGTTGCTTTACTTCCGCGAACATTTTGCTATTCCTTTCATCCCATTTATTGTTTTCCCTTGTACTTGAAGACTTGAGAGCAACATGAAAATTCAGTAGTATCTTTTCCGATTCCAAGAGTGTTTTGCTTATCACTTGATCTAGAATAGAGTTTATTGTATGTTATGTCAAACCAATTAGGTATAGCATTTTATGTGCGCGCTTTGCAGGATTTGAGTTCAGAGGGGAATCAAAACTATTTGGATTGTCATTTTTTACCTGATCTCGTATGAACTTCTTGTCTGGTCTGTTTCTCATTCTTCTGGGCGACATTCAATGTTCAGGTCGGGTACGATAACCAAGGACTGCCAATAGGTTTACAACTGATAGGCCGTCCATGGGCTGAAGCTTCCATTTTGCGTCTGGCAGCTGCAGTAGAGGTATGCATTACTACCTTTCCATGCATATGAAATAAAATAAAATAAAAACATGAAGGTCTATGCGCTTTCAGTCTGAACTCCTGGCACATCTGCTGTAATCATACCACAGTAGACTGAGGAAAGTCATCTACTACTATTTCTGTCGAGAAAGGAAAATACGGAGGACGGCATGATTTCTATAGATAACCGATGTCATAAGAATAACTTTATCACTGTGCTAAATTTGGAGGGCGTGATTTCTAGATAACCGGTGCCATCATGATAATATTGTAACACTGCTGCTTTAACTTGTAGGTAGGGTACTAATGTAACATTTGTCTTGACATTTCCAGGATCTGTGTCCCGAGCCGAAGAAAAAGCCTTTGTCATTTTATGACATGCTAAAGGGCAACTGAGAAACCAGGGTTCCGTTTCACTCTCCTCGAGCTTTATTCGCTCAGGAAGCTCTGAAGAACGTCGAAAGCATCTGTGAGCCTATTCACAATGGAGTCACCTTTAATTCATATTGTATTATTATTATGTTTTCCATTTTCCGACCAATAATGGTAAAAACTTTGTAAGATGAACAACAAAGTACCAAACAGAGATACAAAAGTAGACATAAGCAGGCCTTAACAGGCTTATTTCGTCTAAGGATTTGAGTTTGGAATTCAAATCAGTCTAGCTTTCTTGTGGGTTATTGGCGGAGAGGTCAAATCTTTGTACGGAGAAAAAGGTGATTGTATCTCTATTCCTGTGCAGTTTCAGCGGTAAGATTGCACAAATTCGAGTTCTGAAATTGCACGGAAACAGATGTTTTGGTACAGGTGACCAGGTCCACTTAGTGGAAGATTGTTCGTGTTTTAAGTTTTTTTTTTTTTTTTGTTTTGCCCCCGTAAAGTTTAGAGACTACAGTTGATATTAGAAGGCACCTCAATTTACATTTTGTTTTTTTAAACCTGAAAATTGGGGTTTTAAACTCGTTTTAATCTAACTTTTTGAGGTTAAGTCGAATGGTAATTTTGGATCATGTTCAATTGAATCCTAATCTAGATATCTGTTAACGTTTACTGGTGAATATAATGATTTTGACAAATTATTTCACTTAATAAGTTTTTCTTGTCAATTAATAAGACAATATTTACAAGTAGAATGAAATAACAACAATAAATCAAACTACATCTCCCTAACTTTGTTGTATGCGGTAGTGAATTATTTGGTAAGATCAACAAAAGTCAAAGGGGAAGTTTACTCACTCCCACTTTTATAACCAAATCTACAACTGGATTTGTCACATTAACATATACCTATGAGAGCAATCATTTTGATAATTGAAAACGTTCATAACAAGTAAAAAATAATAATAACGTCAAATTTCATGTTATATTGAATGTTGATAATGCATTAAGATAAATATGCTCTGATCATGCATCTAGCGATATTATATTAACATGAATTTGGGCGTGCTCAATATTTTTGACTTGCTCTATAAGATGTTTTGATTATCAAAATGATGGAGTCATACGTTAATGTATCAAATTGATTGTAAGTTTAGTTTATAACAACAGAGTGAGGGAAACTCGACTTTTCCAAATTCAAATGTGCAACACTTTGTTTAGTTTTGAGAAATTGTTTTGATGTAAAGAGTGGTAATAAGTAAGAGCATCCACAGTGAAATAACCAAAATCATATGTTTGTTAAAGTTAGCAATATTCTTTAAAAAAAAGTGCTCACAATGGCATAACCAAGCTTAACAACCTCTTAGCAATTCATCAAATTTTGGACATTGAATAATCAGAACTAGTAGTAACTTTTTGCCAGTAACCAAAACCCTGTCTCTCAACAATGTTTTTAAGAAAAACATTTTAAAAAGAAGTTTTTTTTTTTTTTTTTTACAAAAACAGTTAAACTGGTTTTAAAAAAACAATTTTTGAAAAAAAGACAGTCTTTTTTTCAAAAAAAAAAATTTAAAACTTTTTTGGAAATTTTTTTTTCCAAAATAAAT
The DNA here is from genome assembly GCA_019656295.1 of Rhododendron mucronatum var. ripense. Lineage (NCBI taxonomy): Eukaryota > Viridiplantae > Streptophyta > Magnoliopsida > Ericales > Ericaceae > Rhododendron > Rhododendron mucronatum. The sequence goes on from BPLT01000086.1 coordinate 868,098, forward strand.
GTTTTCAAAAAATTATTTTCTATTTCTAATAACCTATTTTTATTAGTTTGAAACTATTTTAAAAATTTATTTTATATGGTTTTTACGAGTTGAAAAAATGATGTGACAAGTTTTAATTATTCAATGTTGATTATTCTACTGTGTACATTGCTAACTTTAGTAACTTCTTAAATGGATAGTAATGTGACAACTTTTAATTATCTAATTTTGATTAGTTCACAAGTAACTTTTTTTTCTCAAAAAACGGGTAAAATAAAAAAATACACTCACAAAGGAGTGATGTTCAAAAAAAAAAAAAGAGTGACAAATTCATTTCCTTTTACGTTTGGCATCAATTTTTTGTTTGCCCGAAACGGGGAAAAAATATCTTTCCTTTTCTTCTGTGCGAAATAATACTCCTGAGAAAGATTAGTTCACATGCCCAAAACAGGAGAACCATTCCACCATCAAACCCTAGAGCAAGAGTGCAAGACTCCTCTCTCTCTCTCTCCGAAAATTCCAAGTGGATCGAAGACCTCATCAATTTCTCCGAAAACACAACCAACCCATCAATCCAAACCTCAATCTCCCCCAAAACCACAGCCAACCCACCAACCAAAACCTCAAATGGCATTGACAATTCATCTCCTTCACCCTCCAATCCCCCCATACCCATTTAACTTCCAAACCCATCCCTTGACCCATCTCAGAAGCAGAGCCAAACCCCCAAAAATCTCATGTACTAAAACCTCTAAAAGTTCTGATATTTCTTCAGAGCTGTTAGCCAAAGAGGTGGAGAAGATAAACACCCAGCTGGCCCAGAGAGAGGAGGCCATGAAGAAGAGCAGAAACCTCTTGTTCAGTGAGCTCTCCAAGTACCTTGGGTTGAGAACAGAGGAATTGAAGATGAGGTTGAGGGAAATGGAGGAAGAGGACAAGTGGGTTTTGGTTAGGGGGTTTGTTTCAGAGTGGGGTGTGGATTTTCATCCCTTGTCTGCAAGGTCTGTTAAGGAAATGGTTGAAGAACACCTTACTGAAGACAACCCCCCATCGCCTCCGGTTGCTTCTACGTCGGATTTTTTCCCTGGGTTGAAGAAAATGATTGGGTTTTGACCAAAGGAATGGAGAATGAGAGGAATTCGTGTTGATTTTTGTAAGACTAGAGATTTCTTGAGATTTATAATTGGTACATTTTTTTTGCTTCATGTATGTTTGCATATAATATAGGTATGCATTCAATATGAAATGGCCTATTCCATACATAACTTCCGTAGGTTTGTGTAGAGCTAGCGCTGGGGCTAGGGGTGATTTTAATCTTGTATGCTCCTTATGTTGTTAAAGAGATTAAAAACTGATGCAATACAGTAAAGAATAGCTTCGTGAAGATGGTTTGATTGCAATCCTTGTACAGATCGTTTTCATTTCCGTCTATGCCTGCAATGTGGGATGCACATGGTTGCCTAGTCGTTGAAATGTTGCAATAGTCCTGGAACAAAATGTACGCTGGATTTAGTATGTTTAGAGTTTCTCAACTAGATGATTATGTTTTCAATATTGCATGTTTTCATGGTTAGATGATTTGCCTTCTAATGCTCGCATTTTCTGTTACTTATGCCTATTAATCAATTGACTGGTTTGTTGCCTAATATCTATTTTTTTGGTTACCATTAACATCGAGATAAAACAGACATTGGCATCATTTGTCAATCAACTTAATTTCCTTTCATTGCTTGTAGCTCTTCTTTCATGTTATTTGCAGGGCATTCTATGGTCTTAATTGCGTTGGTTTGTGTTCCTCATATCCCATGCCTATGTGACCTCATACATAAAACATAGCTCAAGGCTCGTTAAATAGCATTCCGCCTCATACTTCAACTGTTGTTTGACGACCCAAATAATTTAGCTCTTGGCAACTCTTGGATATCTTTCCCTTTGACTGCAAGTAAACGTCGAAGTTTGTGAGATAGATTCACGAGGAGAGAATGTATTTATGAGTAATGTCACTGTAGAGGATTGTCTGATTGGAAAATAGATAAGTACATGGAATGAACTTATTGTTGAACTATTCAAAAATGTTTATGAGTTACGCCGGTATTCCTAGACTAATATTAAGAAGATTGGGATCCTGATACTCCACCCATGCCACTTTCTAGGATTCAGATAATAACTTTAGACTACACGAGACACTTGAACTTGGCATATTTAAACAAATCCACGAGACAAAATGCCAGGTCTGGAAGTTCAAGCTTCACCATACAAATTTAAAGGGTAATAGAGGTGTGCTATTGATGTTGAAGGTGTAGGATTGTATAGCTAAAATACCCTGGCGTGTTGTTTTTTGGATGATAAAGTTGTCAGTTGAGCGGCAACAACATAAACCAGCTTCCTCTTGTAAAAGTAAGAGATGATACAGATGGAAAAATCATAGGGAATGCTTAAAGAGAAACGCAAAGTCAAGCCGAGTTGAGATTTGAGGCCCGAGATAGTGCAAAGGAGAAGGGGTGGAAGGGGTGTTAAATCCAGGTTTTTGAGGTTTTTATCACATAATTCCATGTCTGAATTAAAGTTGCACTCTGAAGTGTTTGTATTTTGGTTTGAGGGAAACAAAAGAAAGAAGGCAAAACCATTTGCTCTGGGTTTTGGCTTTTCCCCCCAAGTTATATGGGTTGGAAACTTGGAAGAACAAACCACCGTAACTGTTGTGCCCAAAATGTATGCTAAGTTTCAACACAGATCTTTCCAGCTACGTGGATCCTTTTTTCAGTTGGGTGGATCCTTTTTTCAGTTGGGTGAATATTTCATCATCATGTTCATTAGTCATTTCCGCAAAAGGTTTTTCATTAAGTTGTTCCTGATGAAGTGCTGCTGGTTGCTACTGTATGATTTACTAAATGAACTCTTGGAATCTTCTGAAGATTATGATTGATCGACCTGAGAATTTTTCATTGCCATTGCTTTGTAAGTCAAAGATTGGATGTGGGCAAGCCCATGGTAGTTTGGGTTCTTTCTTTCATGTAATTCTTAAATCTTACCATATTTGGGTCCCGCAGGTATCCAGGCACTGGGGAGTGGGGTACATACCAACTTATTTGTGGCTATGGGGTTTGTACGAGGTTCCTCCCAGAGTAATCAACTACAATGAGAGCTCATTTTCCTTCTTGTATGGCACTCGATATCCATAATGTTTATCATGTGATATCTTCATCTCTATTGATATTGCATAAGTAACAACGTTGTCATGTTTCCTCAGCCGAACCCGGATGGTTTGAGGTCTGAAATTCCACGTGCAGCTTGGGGTCGTGTATTTGAAGGCAAAGGGTTCTGTGCAGAAATGGATGAAAGCCGTATATGTCGCCCAAGTTCATTCCTGGAGATTATTTTCCTTCCAAGTGAAGTCTTTTTCTGTACGTCTCTTGTTCAAGAGTTAGGTTTTTCTGTAACATCTGGTTGTTGCTCTGGAGCAATAAAGACCGATACTTGTATATGCCACTTTGTTTTTGGCTTATAATCCATATGCCTAAATTTTGGGTCAAGTGTATTTTGTACCTCCTCTTCTTCTTCCTCCTCCTCTTCTTCTTCCCTTCTTCTGGATTAGGGATATAGGATGAAGTTCTTGAAAGCAATTGTCCTGAGTTCATCAAGAAACAATTTCAAATTAATGGTAGATATCCTTGTTTATTTGATGGGGTTTAATAAAATTGCGCATAGTTGTTAGCTAAGCCACATAATGTGTGGGTGGGATATCCTTGAATTCGTCTTTTAAAAATCTTCCAAACAACTAAAATTTGAGAATGCGAGGATTGAGAACGGAAGCGCAGGTCATTTAAACATCCCTTATCCTATTACTACTAGTGATAACTATATTCCGAAAAAGAAAGCAACAATTTCAGCATAAACTGGGAATTTCTCAAAATGTCCCATAAATAGTCAATTACGAAAAGTTATGCCATTTTTCCAAATGAAAATAAAGTACATATTCGTAGAGTGAAATTTGATTCTTCGTATGGTAGTAATAAAGTATAAACGTAGATTTTTTTTGATTCTTAATATGTTAGTTTGAGTTTTGAGTGAGGTTTTCGAGTAATGAATGAAGAAAGAGAGAATGAGAAATTTCAAGCTGTCCCCGCTTTTAGAGTTTTGTCTCATGGAAGCCCTTTATTGTATTTCCCTTTCGTATAGGCCCTGACACGCGTGAATAACATATTGAGTATGTGCTTGATGTTGACTTGTGCTGATGTGGACATTATTTTTTTAATTTTTTTGCATTATAAACTTTAAAATGCAATATCTTACGTGATAAAGAAACAAGAGTAATAATCGAAAATAAGAAAGTTGAAGTATATACTTTATTTGATACAAACTCATTTTTTTTTAAGAGAGATCCAAAGCGAAAACAGTCAAACGGACCGGGTACCGGTCCTACCGGATCAAAACAGACCCGAAATGAGTTGGATTTGAGGTTGGCGCGTTATCCGCCACGTGAGCAGTCCATTCGATTCGACGACGCCTGAAGTGAATTTGAGTGCCGTTTCCTTCACACAGACAAATGGCCACAAATCTCTCTCTCTTCTCACTCTCTCAAACAAGTACCCTTTCTGGTACTATTTTCATTATCATTATTTGTCTTTTTTGTCTTTTATCTATATGTTTTAGTATAGAGTTTGAAAAATATGCAATATAAATATAATTTAATAGATTTTGATTAGTTTTATGGTATAAATTTTTTGAAATTATAAAAAATATTATAAATTAAGAGACATAAATAATTAAAAAATAATATGCAATTCAAAAATAGACAATAAAAATGAAATGAAACGGAGGAGTTCAAAATCACCACAAGTTCCTCTCTCTCTCTCTCTCTCTCTCTCTCTCTCTCAAAAGCTCAAAACTCATCACAGGACTTAAACGTGTGGTCACTTACCCACCTCTCTTTAACCCTTGCCATATTCAACACTCACATTTTTATCATCTTAAGCTGGATTACATTCTACAATCGAAAGCTGAATCTCTACTTTTGTAGTTTTTAGGGTTTTTAGAGGAACCCACTAATGCCTTGCACCTCCTCAACTCAGTAGTTCTACCTCCATGACCAACATGATCACCATGTTAGACTCAGTTGGTTGTTTCTTTGGTCCCAAGGTAAATTCTTTCACTTCAATCCAATTCCTTGGCGTTTGACTGATGAGAAAAGTCGAATAAACTGAGAGGAAATCAATGGAAAATGGGTGGAAACTTTGGTAATTTATTCATGAAACAGAAAGCTCTTACATGGTGAATTAGAGCCAGTGAAGTTAAGGTTTTTATGTTCTATGAATAATCTCGGTTCAGAATGTTGTTTTTGTTTATTTGATTTTGTTCCTCCATTACCCAGCAGAGCATTATATCATACAGTTGACCGTCTGGAAAATCATCCTGCCTTAATCTTTTATTTTTCTAATGAGAATTTGCTTCTGTTTTTTTCTATTTTCGCATAATTTTGTTTTTCTGAGCTAGAGATGTCTTGTTTCCAGGTCAGTGGATAATTAGTCCAAACTGTTCTACTTTTATGGTATGAGTCTATGATTCACTATGGAGAGGAGCGTGCTATATGGAAACCTTTGATTGAACGTTCCTTGCTTTGATAATTCTTATTTCTTGGAACCAAATGACGTTCAGGATGTTAATTAATTAAATTTACTGCATTTATTTTCAGGGATATGACATTGTTACTCAGACAAGAACCAATAGGGCCGACTCTCATGCACTTTCATATCTGTCTGGACATATTTTCTCTGCGCCTTATCCCCATCACCGTCGATTGTGTCCACCATTGTTTTCTGCCCATCACAAGATTAGTCGCTGCTTTTCATATACTGCACATGTATCCAAAGGCAGGCTCTCGTTATCTTCTTTTGTTTTGGGCGAAAGGGGATTCCAGTTTTCCAGCCGTGGACATGCTATGAAGGATAGATTCCGTATATATGCTGCAGTTGATGTTGCCAATGGCGTTGATGTAATAAATGATTTGGGAATGGATACTTTGACATTATTAGCTGTGACTGTTATAATTGTACCGGCCTTCAAGATCATCAAGGCTAGCCCTGTAAGCACACTTTCAATATTTTTTACTTTTGTTTCAGGTATCAAAGAGATGCACTGACTGCAAATTTTCCACAGAACGAGGTTGTGCACTCACATGAGGACATAATCAGCATGTTGTGCTTTGTGTTTTTGGTGTCAATGCATATACATAGTTTCTCTTTGGGTGCTAGCTTTCATAACTTACGTGGTTACATAAGAGATAAGACAGATTCTGCACATGTGAACATGCTCCGGTGATCTTCTTCATTCTTATTGGTAACTAATGCTCACTATTTGAGTTATGATTGTGAAAGTCTTGTTAAAACGGAAAACCATTTTCTTGAAACTTATAACAGACTCTTTCTACATGCTTGAATTAGTCTTTTAAACTTCAAATAAAAAGCCTTTCACTTCAGAATGTTAAAAGAACTGGCAAACAAAAAGGAAGGCTTATATAGTATATAGTTAGCACGTTGGGATATTAATTAATTTTTTGTGTTTCGCCTATCTACTTGATTGATCTCAAAACTTTTATAGAGCATGGTAACATGGAATTTTGGTAGGTTGTTTCTTTTCCGCAAGTAATAAGATCCTTTGGTTGATGTTCAGATACTTGGTTTCTTCTTTGCCGGAGTTGTGCTCAATCAGTTTGGCCTGATAAGGAATCTTACCGATGTTAAAGTTCTATCTGAATGGGGGATCCTCTTCTTGGTAAGCAAATGACCCCTCCTCTCTCTCCTTTTTCTAGTACGACAATAACTGCCATGCTATGGTGGTTGCCCCTTTACATGCTTGAACGTGATCCTCCCTGGGTCCAAGCCAAACCTCAGATAAATAGCTGGAAGGCCAGCATCATTTCTTTTTCTTGTTCTTGTTCTCTTTTGTATATGTATGTTGTGGATCTGGATTCTGGAATCTGTACCTATTGGTCATCATTATCAGTTTCTCATTTCAAAGTTCAAGAAAGATCGACTTTGAACCTTGTGTAATTGATTCGTAGGTGTGTAACAGGTAGATGTCAAATGTATATCGAGCAAGGCAGCCACTTCGTCATCTTCTGATTGAAGATTTACATTGCAATACAACCTTATGTCTTTGAGTCTTAAGGAAATCCTTCATGCAGCTTATTATACAAATGGAGTTATTTATATATGGGGTTGTGCAGTAACATCTGCTGGGGGATTGCTTAATTTAAAAAATTTCCTGCTTATTGGATAAAGACGGCTTCTTGGTAATGTTGGATAAAAGAAGATCCACTGCAGGGCACCCAAAGAAGTGTTATTTGAGTCTTAATTAAATCAAGTTCAATCCTCTGCTACCTAGGCTGTGTAGTTCATTGACCTGCCATTATTTCCTCTTACAAGATTTAAAACAGGAAGTGCCCCGAGTGAGTGCTTGCCAAGTGATATTGAGTTCTAGAAAATCATTGTCAAAGTCGTTCTTGACATATCATGAAGTTCCTCAATTTAAACTGGCTTTGCAAGATCAATGAGTTGCTTGCATCTGACCATCCCTCTTTGAAAATGTTAAGGCATCGCACATAAGGTTAGATGTCTGATTCTGCAGAAATGAAAGTTCCTTATGTTCTATGTCTTGTTGCAATTCATTAGACATACTGTTTATTTGAAGAAGCTTATGATTCTCATGTTTCACTTAGTTGACGCTTTGTCTGCTTTTTATGAACTTATGGGTAAGAGATTGTGCTTGTTAACATTCCTTTGCAGCTGTTTGAGATGGGTTTGGAGCTTTCGCTTGCACGCTTGAAAGCTCTTGCAAAATTTGCCTTTGGCATGGGATTGACTCAGGTAAATAGATGATGGGCAATGCTCCTATTCTCGATTATGTTGCGTAGGCAAACGAATCACTATTTAAGCATGTGTACTTCTATGTTTTGGGTAGCTCTTCTTCAGATGGGTGAAACTTGAGGTCTTCTATCAAAATCAACTCCACCAGTAGCTCGTCTACAGAATAGTGATGATCCCATAAAGCATGAATGTGTTGATTTTTCTGCCTTTGTCATGTTGCAGGTTGTACTTTGCACTCTTGCTTTCACAGCATTTGAGCTTCCCCCCAATGGCGCTATTGGAACAAAAATATTGCAGTTCCTTTTTAACTCAAGGCCTGATTTGGTGAGAAATTTTTATCCCTTCCAATTATTGAAGTGGTCTGCTTCATTTTTGTGTCCTGCCATGATTTTTCCGTTGTTGCAAATTTGGCATCTCTATTGAAATGAAACAAGTGTTGTCAACATTTAAGAATTGGTGAAGTCTGCCGAGAGACGACTTTTGATTACCTGGCAACTGGATTTGCTGAGTTGGCAACTGGATTTTCACTTCTTTCACTTTTAGAGTACCCGGCTTATCTGTGACACCATCTTGCTTCTGTTTTTTTGAAACTCCCTTATTGTGAAACCCCTTATTAGTGTCTGGTTGCAAGTGATGTAGGTGAACATCAGAAGCATTGATGAGGCAGTAGTGATTGGTGCTGCTCTGTCATTGTCTTCTTCAGCCTTTGTTCTGCAGGTAATTTATTCTTGATATATTTAGGTCACTTGATACACTGGTAAGTTGATTTGAATTTGCCAGGCTGCCAGCATAACTTCTTAGGGACAAGACAGTGTTCTCACCAATTAACCCCCACGGTCAACACTGTCATCATTTTCAACATTTCAACATCATTATTCCTGTTGTCTTCTTTTTTTCCTGATGTATTTCAGAGCCGCCCCGGCCCCTTCCCTCCTCTCTCTCCCTCTCTCTCTCTCTCTCTCTCTCTCATTTTTTTTGGTTCTTATGCTTAAAAACTCCTATTATATCTCCAAGTGGTAAGGGAGGAGAAATCCTGCTCGATTAAGTTGAATTTACGTGTTGTACTTATTTGCTTCCCAGTCACATCCAAGTACTAACTAACCTGTTTCTATAAAAGTTGTATGTAGCCATTTCATGCTTACCTTGTGTAGTATATAGCTTCTTGCAGAAAAGGGTGAGCTTCCAACTAGGTTTGGCTCAGCAACATTGGGGATTCTTCTACTGCAGGTTCCACTTGATTTTGGTGTACTTGGAAATATCTTTATGATTTCTTTCAATGTCATTGGTGATGCTGTTCTTCTTCCGTTTTCTGTTTCTGTATTGACTAGGGCTGGAATGCAAAGTTCGTCATAAGTATCAGGTCAATAACATTTTTTGGATACCTGATGATTGATTTTTGCAGGACATAGCAGTTGTCCCTCTTTTAGTCATACTTCCAGTGCTAGAGAGCCAGGTATGTTATAGTGATGTTCATGTTGCATATTTTCGTAAAAGCTAGAGTGAGTTTGTTAATTCAGGAGGAAAAAAAAATGTGCTTACCTTGCTTTATGTGGTTAGTGGCGGACCGGCTCTTCTACTCGTTTTTTAGTAGTACATGTTGATACTTAATTGTCCTTATAACTCCCATTGAAAAGGACTTTCCACCTATTACTTGTGTAAAACAAATGAACTTGCACATTTCTATACTACGATTTTAGCCCTTACAATATATTGGTATTTGTCTGACTATGAAGACTTATTAGGACATAGGGATGACAAGACATGTGTTTCACCTTTGACTATGATCATGTCATGGTCTGGAACAATAGAGTCTTCCTTGTATCTTTTGCTGACATTATTTCAGCATGTTGTCTCCATCCTCTTCCCTGTCTGGGTTTGTTAATCCTCCAGATGACTCTTCATTGTTTCAATGCAAAACTTCTTTTTGATCGGCAAAAGAAAGTTTCATTACGATAATTTCAATGCAAAACTTGCCGATGCCTTTTCTGATATCTGATTTTGGGGACAGGTTATCCCAGGGTAATTTGCGATATTGTGTATTATAGGTCTCTTAGTGTGTATGCCTATAGCTTGTTAGGCTCCCAATGATCAAATTCCTACTAAGTTTCTTAGTCACTTGGACAATTAGATGCATGTATGGTTTAAAAAAAGCCACATGGGTTCCCCATTCTTTCAAATCTGGTGCTAATATTGGAACCAGTTGATGAAATAATGAGAAAGTTTTATCTGCTTTGGCTAATGGGGTTGAAGGCCTAGCCCGCTTTGGTAATTATCCATGCCATAAGTAGCAATATACACCTTATGTTGCACCCTAATAAAAGGTCCCCTGGTGTTCTGTCAAATTGAACTCCATTTTATAGTCAATGCGGCAATAGTTTGGTTTATTGTGCTTCTTGATTACAGTCTAGTATTTATTTTCTTTTTTTCACACCTTGTTTCTATATTTGGCCTGTCATTTTCTGCAGAACTTGGTGGGGGAGAGTATGTTGCCAATGCTTGCTAAAGAAAGTCTGAAGGCATTAGGTGGACTAGGCCTGCTTTCACTTGGAGGAAAATACCTTCTTCGGAGAGTTTTCGAGGTCTGCATTGAATCACTTACACAAGAAAATCTCCTAGGCCTTATTGTCTTGCGATGAACACACTAAACTAAACACTTGAATCCCAGGTGGTTGCAGAAGCAAGGAGCTCAGAAGCTTTTGTTGCTCTCTGCCTACTGACAGTCGCTGGGACTTCGCTTCTAACCCAGAAGTTGGGTTTCAGTGATACGGTTTGATATCTCACTCTCTCGAAGACAGAAAACAGCTTATAGTGATTTTGTGCTAGTTTATTAACTCGCGTAATTGTTACCTTTGGGTTCACCGTGCAGCTTGGAGCATTTTTGGCTGGGGCATTATTAGCAGAAACAAATTTTCGAACCCAGATTGAAGCTGATATAAGGCCTTTTAGAGGCTTGCTTCTTGGATTATTTTTTGTCACTACTGGTACTTCTATTGACACGCAGGTACTTCCTCAGATAATCTCTAACGTTGCATTTTAATTAGGTGCACTATATGGTTTTTATCTCTTGGCTACAGCCGACAGTATTAGTGGTGGTAATCAGGCCTTTGTAATTTTCAATTTCTGGGTTTCTTTCACATGCTTTGAGTATAATTTTTGGGTGAAAGTTTCACATGTCAAAAGAAGGATCTATATAATGTAGGGAAACGTTTTTAACGTATTCATCCTTGTTTGCAGCTCCTTTTCCGGGAGTGGCCAAATGTGCTTTCTCTTTTGGCAGGTTTGATTGTTATCAAGACATTAATTATAACAGCAATTGGTCCCCGTGTTGGACTAACTTTACAAGAGAGCGTAAGAATAGGATTGCTTCTGTCCCAAGGGGGGGAGTTTGGATTTGTAGTTTTCTCTCTAGCAAACAGGTAAGTTTTACTAAATCGTTGTGCATGAGTGCATGTGATTTTTGCCTACTGATTCCAGTTTGGATTTATGCCTTGTAGGCTCGGAGTGCTACCACTTGAGTTGAACAAACTGCTCATAATTGTTGTTGTGCTGTCAATGGCATTGACACCCTTTCTTAATGATTTTGGAAGAACGGCTGCTGATTTTATTGGTGAAAAGTTTGATGTGGAGGAGGTAAGTCACTAAATTTTACTGTTGATTGTCGGTCTCAAGTCTTCATTGCAAATGAGAGAACTGGTTAACGCTGGTCAGCCACTAATGTGTTTGGACTTTGGAGTCGATTGAGAAAGCTAATATTTTACTACATCTAAGGCTTCCGACAACTAATGTGGTTGGTAGTTGGATTTATTTTCTAGATGGCAGGAACTTTATTAAATTAGTTATCGAGAGAACGTTGTACTATTATCTAGTCTAATAGTAAAGCAACGCTTGACTTTTTGATATAGATAGAGAGAATATCAATTCAAGTAGCTTGAAGGTAGTTGAGCTTGCTTTACTCTATCATATGGTTTTATGCTGACTGTAGAGATTTCGCTGTTACATTTATTTCTTTAACAACTTTATCTTTGCTTAACTTGACAGAAAACTGCTGACACGGTAAACTTTGATGCTAGCGAACCAGTTGTTATCCTGGGGTTTGGGCAAATGGGTCAGGTAGAGCGATGTTAATTAACAATTTCCAAATCCAGCAGATGTGGTTTACTTTCCCAGTTTTAAAATCTTTGTGCAGTACAGGTCCTCGCCAATTTCCTGGCAGCACCGCTGGCTTCTGGAGTAGATGATGTTGCAGGATGGCCTTATGTGGCTTTTGACAATGATCTCTCCGTAGTGAAGGTTGGTTGTTTCATTCATTTTGCTATTCTAAGAATTCTTGATATGGATAAAAATCAGTAGCGTGAGTTGAACTTGTCCTCCTAGCTCTAAGGGCCAAAATCCATGCCATCTTAAGTAGTGAATTTTCGCAGAGGTTAGATGTATTCTAATTTGTTAGTTTTTCTTCTTACATAAAGATTTAATCCGTCAGATGCCACTGCAAATTTCTCGTGGTACACTGCAATTTTGGTCATTGGGGGACAAAGCATTTGTCCTATGGGAAATTCGCACCTTGGACGTTCTGACCATGTTGAGCATTGATCGAATATGTTGACTGCTCCAAGTATCTTTCTACCTTCGATGTGTCCTGACGGAATATATTTTCCCAGTAGTCTGATATGTGCACATATATATGTTACATGGAAATTGCAGTTCCTCATGTTAAATGAATGATGGAAGCAATCCCTAAGTGCTTTAAGATGCTGCTATGTGATGTTTTTTTTTCCGTTCATCACATTACTGTTTGGTAGTGTGATATACATTGTTAGGCCCAATTTCTAATATTTTTTGCTTTCAAGGGAATTGTTGATCTAACATGTTATTATAAATTTGGTTTCCCATTTTCGTTTTTCTTTTCTCCTTTTATAGATGTGTGCATCTCCATGTGAAAGACAACGTTGCAAGTGAGAGAGGGTGTTGGGTTTCTTGATTTATGTAGTTGGGCCCATTTTCGATCATATTAAGTTTTTGGGACAATTGTTTGCTGAATGATTGGCTTCCTTAAAACGTTTCGTTTTTCCTTGGGACAGTTTTTCATGGAATCAAATCTTCTAATTGCATGATATTCCTTCTGTTTGGTATGCATTGAAAATATTATCCAAGTGATGGTGCTCTTTTATTGTATCAGGAATCTAGGAAACTTGGGTTTCCAGTCCTCTATGGTGATGCATCACGTCCCGCAGTTCTGCAGTCTGCTGGTATTTCTTCCCCTAAAGCTATCATGGTCATGTACACGGGGAAGAAGAAGATAATGGAGGCTGTTCAAAGGCTGCGGCTTGCCTTCCCCGCGGTATCCTTCCCTACCACCACCACCAAATAATCGAATGAAACTACATTACTAACCAAATAAAAGAGGAACAAGAATTGAAAAGTAGTATTCCTTCAATTTTGTGTTGCTCCACATCAAGCAGGATAGACCTTGGAAAATGGAATGGATAAAACTTGGAACATAATGACCATTTGGGATAGATTTCTTTTGGATAATTTAATTTTCTTTTTCTCTACCTTGGTCTGCCAGCTCTTCCAAAGAAGAGCTTATGAAGCTCTGACCCCCATTTTCCGAATGAAAAGCTATTGGCCGTGCTAGTCATTTATTATTTGTGAAGGAAAACCTTTTGATGTCATATCATTTATTCATTTATTCATTGATGCGTTTTGGAATCATGTTATGTGTTTTTTCTGAATGTTATTCAAGCTACTTCTAATATGTTAATCTCTTGATGGAACTCTATGTAGCAGATTCCAATATATGCCAGAGCTCAAGACCTTGCGCATCTCTTGGCTTTGAAGAAAGCTGGTGCAACGGATGCTATTCTTGAGAATGCAGAGGTACCATAGAATTGTTTCTCCTTTTTAGGTCTACAATGAGGAAATCTTTGCTCAAACTAGCATCTCTGATTGTATCCAATTTATTCTTGCAGACAAGTTTACAGCTTGGCTCTAAGCTTTTGAAAGGCCTTGGTGTCATGTCCGACGATGTGACATTTCTTAGGAATCTTGTACGAAACTCCATGGAGATACAAGCTCAAGAAGAACTTGACAAAACTGGTGATCAAGAAATTGAGGTTATGGAGCCATTCCAGGTATTTAGACATCTGACATACGTGCATAGACAGGGACTGACATGTGCTTTGGGATATTTACTACATATACTTACCGTAGTAGCAAGATTCTAGTATTCTGGCATCAACTCTATATCCCCCAAACCTAGTTTAGTTTAGAAAAACACTAATATCCCTCTGAGTATTAACCGAACAAACTTTGGAGTGATTTGCCTTTTATTACAGTTAATTTATATACAATAGTTGCAAGATTCTAGCATTCTGGCACTCCCTCTATACTCCCCAAACCTAGTTTAATATAGAAAAACATTCATGCGCCTTTAGGTCTCAACTAACGAATTTTAAAATAATTTGGCTTTTAATATAAACCAATCCAATAAGTGGGCACCCACCAAACAGAAGTACAAAAAAAGTACATTGTTATCCTGAAAGAACATCAAGTTCAATTTTGATAGGAGGTTGGGTTTGTAGGTATGGAATATAATTACTTTGCCATTTATATGTGTACATACATAAGTATCTTTGTGAAGCCTCTGGCAATACTGTTTATGTTTATGCTGTGGAATCTTGTTCTTTCATTCTAACATAATTCTCATGCTTGAACTGAGATTTGGCACCCTCTAAGATTAAGATCCTGGTTCTGCTGCTGTGAATATGTAACACCTGACATTGAGCAATAAAAATAAGAGATGCACACAATGTAACAATTTCTTAACGTGCCATATAACTGTTCGATGATAAGACTTTTTACTGTGGAAGAATGATTTTTCTTGGATTAAGGTAAGAGTTGCAGACATGGTTGGGACCAGATTACCGCCACCAACATCTGATGAGAAGAGCTCTTCAATGGTGAACCAGATAGATAAAGATCTTGTTCAAAGGTTCCAGGGCGAAGTAGATCAATCATTGCAAAATGGTGAGCTCGATCAATCTGAGGATTTAAATGGCAAAGGTGTTTTATACTGTGATTTGGAGACACAGAACGGTTCTCCAATCAGCCGTGAAGATGACACAGAAGGGAAAATGGAGTTAGATCCATCAGGGCCTTTAGTTATTAACAACGACCGACCTTGAAGTCCATCATTTCTTTTTTTTTTCCTATACCTTTTTCCTCATTGGGGGATGAGATAGCTTTTACTTTTGGTGGTTGATCAAGGCTTAGTGCTTTAAGATTGTCCCATAGTTTATTTTTGATCATTGGAGGATCAGATTTTGCTATTAATTTGAAAATTGTGGCAGCGAAATAGGTTCAACTTGTGAGAAGATCAGCGGGATTTCATACAAGGTTCAAAGTGTTTCATAACCACAGTTGTATATATAATCGAATTCGATGACAATATTTATCCAATCGAAGGTGTTACTTTTCTGCTTGATTCTGCGCGTCTGTTATGCTGTCAAAGAAACTTATTCAACTATGCTGCTCATGGTGGAAGCTTCTGATTTTTATTCGAGTCGCGATAAAACTGTGGTTCATTTGTTTTACTTTAGGAAGGGAGGTTTGAGCATTGGGCAGGGCTGGCAAGTGGCAGGGTCCTTGCAGCCTAAAATATTCCATACTTGATTTATCGACCTAATAAACCAACCATGTTTTGATTTCATGATTAGATTAGAGTTTGCCCGGAGCAGTTCATACCAAATGAACTTTTTTTTACTTAAACTTGGGATAGTGGGACGGGTAGGGGCAACTTTAGTCCCACAAGTATGAGTTTGAAAGCATCTTTCGAAAACATCCCGAACAATTAAAATCCTCGATAGTGAAAGATAATATTGAAAAATTATGCGATGGGGTAACGGCCACCCCAAAACGCTGGAAAAAAAAAAAAAATCCTCCTGACCAAAAGTAGCATTAGGTGGGCAAAACTAATAGTACCCACGTAGTATTTCTTAGTAAGAATGCTTTATGCTTGTATGCATATTCACCAACCTCAACTTCAAACTCAAAGAATTATCCACTTGGGGAGGGGAGGTGTGGGGAAGCAACCTCCGAGCAAAATTCATAGTTTTGAAACTGGTTTACAGTACAGGCTACTAAACATCAGAGATCTGTAGTTTTTCCGAACATAGAGAAAGTGACGGACACAAGATTTATATCTAGCAAGGACTCAAATTACGTGTATTTTCATATTGATAATAGAAAATATATTTTAAAAATATATATTACTACTTGCGAGATCCGAAGAAGAGACGATACTTTGTATATCTGCGCAACTACCGTTTAAGTTTACACATGCATCCTACAAAAAAATTGATAACTTGAAATTTTGGAAGTTTTTACCCCACACTTATGAAAATTTTGGAAAAATGAAGAGTTTTGTGTTCTATAAAAGGGGTTCGGATATTTTTGAAAAATGTTTGAATTTTGGAAAATAAAGTGGGTTTTATTTTAAAAAGGGTCCGAGCTTTCATTAAGCTGCCTACATATCTCCGGGTAAAGGAGAATCAGGTCCAGCCATAGTTCGGGCCACAAAATGGGTATAGAAAAAACTTAGAGTCTCTACCGAGTACAGAGTTTAGGTGTGCCTGGTCACCTCTTGATTATTGGAAGAATAATTCAAGAATTTTAGAAAAAAGAACACGGGCTAGAAAACCCGGTTTTTAGAAAAAAAGTGACTCCATTTTGTTTTTTAGGAAAAAGCTTTAGGTTTGAGAGGTTAGAGAAGAAAGGATTCGGTAATTCACTAAAAAATGGACCTATTTGTGTTTAGGATTCGCGGAGACTAACGAGAATTAGTAATTGGACCAAGTTGGAACAAAATGGAAACTATAGAGTGTAAATCAAGCCAATTCAAACTGCTGAGACCAAGTTGACACAAACACTAAACTACATAAACCATTTCTATTCTTTTCGCTATTTTTTTATTCAAACGACTTGAAGTGGCTTGTTTCATAAAATTTTTCCTAACTAACTTAAAAAATAGATATTACTTGCGAGTATATTTGGAGTTGTGCATAGGCCGGGATCCCATTGGATCACCCACCGAGAGAGAGAAAAATTCAATCTCAATCTCGGATCGTGCCTTCATTTGGGAAGTAAAGGGCAAGGAAGAAGGCGTTGGCCACAAAAATCGCGTCTCCAACATACGAGTTCAAGAACTTAGATAAACGTCGTCGCATATAGCTGGATAATTCGGGAAATCTCGCAGAAGCTTAACAAAACGGCGTCGGTCGGTATTCATAAAGACTTCTCAGGTTGAACGTGAGAAGTCTATTAAAACGAAGTGATGCCATTCAATTCATAAATTGTGAACTCATGCCCGGTTTATTTCTTGATCGAAGATGTTCAATGCATAGATAGTTTCAATAATATAAATGACCTTAAATATCATGTTAATCGGATATCGATTGATACATAATCGAAAATGATTGGGGTGAATTTATTTTTATGGAAATAGACTTTCCCACACTTGATCAAACCCTCTCTGTTACCGAATCAATTCACCTCCGTTGCAACCATGTAATTCGTAAATTGTGAACTCGTTCCGGGCTTATTTGTTGATCGAAGATGTTCAATGTAAAGATATTCTCAAGAAGATAGACGAAGTCAAAGATCACGTTAATCGAATAGCTTTCGATTCATAATCGGGAATGATTGGAGTGAATTTATTGTTATGAAAAAAGACTTGGCCACACTTGATCAAATCCACTATGTCACCGGAAAAATTAACTCCGAGAGAGAGAGAGAGAGAGAGAGAGAATGGGGTGGTTCGTTCGGCAGAGGAAGCTACGGAAGGAATTGATGGGATTGCTCTCACCGGCACTCCTAACAAGTCTCTTCTAATCTTCCAGGTTCAGCCCCAACTCAAATCCAGTCTGCTTCAGCAAAGGCTGATTTTGTATACAGCTTTCATTGTTCTTTGGCAATATTATTGACATGAAAAAGCACTGCTCACTACTCCATTACCAGGTTGACAACAATTATTTTTGTTTATATAGGATTCATGGTCACTGGAATTTTTCTTAATCCGTTGATGCTGTTTTTGCACCTATTAATCTGCCAATTCTGCAATAACCACCATTTTGAAGAGGGGAGGTTTTCTACTCCATTGCCTGTTTAAATTGAGTTAATTAAGCTTTGTCAAGTACTTGTTTACCACTGTACGAGCTGTTGCGGGCTTAGTGACATAGGACCTTTTAGTACTCTCTCTCAATCTTGCGAATTTTTATAGTTTGGAATGTTTTCTAAACACTCTTTTGCACTCGTGCTTCTGCTCATCACATGCGCACGCACATTATGTGACTTAGGTTGCGACCACCGGTAAACTAACAATCAGAAAGGGAGGCAGTATCGCATTCGTTAAACTACTTTGCTCTCTCCCCTCGTTTGGTTGTTTAGGAAGTTTGAATCTTTGTGTTTGCATATGAGCTTTCTTTCGAATTGGGCTTTCTTTCAGGCTGGATGTGGTTTAAAGAGTTAAGAGGATAGTAAAAAATATTCTTGTTTCCTTGTTTAGTGATTAGATTACCATTGTGGTGGGTCTTTGATTTCTAAGAACAAAATGTAAGGAAATATATGCTGGGTATTATTGATAAAACCCAGACAGAGCAAAAAAAAAAAAAAAAACTGTAAATTTTCAACCATTTTAATAGTGAGAATTGAAGTTTTGAATCTTATTTGCAGTCTAGTGGGGATGTGATAATCAATCTGGGCGACAAAACAAATTTACTGTATGAAAACTACAGTACTAGACTTCCATTTTGTGCTTTTGCTTTGGCAGCCAACACTTCTATGAATGGATTAAATTCCAGTTGATAGCCCATCCAATGAGTTAAATTAGTTCGTACATGAAGATACCTCAGTTGTCTTTCTTCACTTGACTGATGCCCCAATAGTGATTACTTCTTTTTTTTTTTTGGATCATTGGAAAAGCCGTAAATGACTTAAGGAAGAGCTTGCATCAGACTTTAACAATTGAAACAAAACAGAAAGAAAATTTGAGCGCCATGAGAGGGGAAGGAGCCCCTTTAGTGCTAATGATGCAACATTGTCTGCCACTTTGTTCCCAGTCCTTCTAATCCACTGAAGAGATAAGCTCCTATCTTCTGCCAACTCTTTAATGTCTTCCACCAGAGCTATACAGTTCCATGGAGGAACCAACTCATTAACGCACAACTCAATTGCATGTTTACAGTCTGATTCCACCACGACACTTTGCCAACGTTGATCCTTTGCCATCTCACACGCCAGACGGATAGCCTGCAATTCCCCTTGAAGGACCGAATCAACCTTGAAAGCTTTAACTGCTCCATCCACAACTTCAACCCTGCTGTTCCTAGGATTACTGCTGCCATGGCATCCCACCCCTCGTTAGACATGGCCCCATTGCAATTGGCTTTAATATGTCCAACAGGAGGAGGCAACCAACCCTGAACTGCATGGTTTAGTACTTGGTCATCATGATTTTGAATAAGGGATTCAAAAGCTTCTGAAAACTCCATTCTTGAGGTAGCTATTCTTGCTAATGTACTTGTGGGATTGACACTGGATCTGTTAAAGACCGCTTTGTTCCGAGCCTTCCAAATAAACCACCCAAAAGTTGCCACCTTGCTAATCAGATCCAAGGCTTCATCCTTGGACTTGAGATTCTCAAACATGTTAGAGCTCCATTTCAGAACACTAGGTGGTGGTTTTTCATGCAAACTCTGAAGACCACCCCCAAAACAAATTCCCCTTGTCCATTCACATTCAAATAGGAGATGCTCCACTGATTCTTCTTTCAATCCACAGAGCAGGCAAAGGGGGGATGGTGAACATTTCCTGGAGAATAAGTTTGCCTTCGTAGCTAAGCTGTTTCAACAAGCTTTCCACCAAAAGCTTCTCACCTTTGCCATCGTTTTGAGCTTCCAAATACTCTTCCAAACATTCGTGTCAGCTTTAAAGGAAGTCTCAGGTTTCTCCTTCTTCAAAGATCTCTGGCTTTCAAAGGCTATTTGGTACCCTGATTTGACTGAATACAAACCTAAAGAATTAAAGTGCCAAACCATCAAGTCTGGCGGATCAATGGCATTGGAATGGCCTCAATAGCTTTCAGTTCTGTCTCAGAAACCAGATTCTTGAGAAGATCCTTCTTCCACTCTCCTCGATTTCTGTCAATGACATCACATACTCTGGAAACCTCGCGACCCTCTACTCTGCCCAAGCTAAGTTTGAGACCAGGAAGTGTGGGTATCCACTTGTCATCCAAGAAATTGTTGGTCTCTCCTGTCATTATTTGCTTCCTCAGTCCTTGTTTTAAAATGCCACGTCCCTGCAAAATGCCAAGCCCATGACGCATTTCTGCCCTTGCATACTTCCAAAAAAGATGAGTTAGGAAAGTAGATGCCCTCGAGAAACTTAGCCCAATGCGCCATAATTCTAGTGATGGAAGTCACCTTGTCACACAAATTTTCGGGGAGCATGAAACAGGCCATGGCATACGAGGGAATGGCCTGGATGACTGCTTGGATTAACACATCCTTATCTGCTTGGGACAAATAGTTTAGCTTCCAGCCGTGGAATTTTTTGAGAGCTCTCTCGATCAAAAAGTGATATGCTTCAGATCTTGACTTCCCCAAAAGGAGGGAAGGCCCAGATATTTGGAAATCGGAATCATGTTTAAGCACTGGGATATAGAAAAAATCACAAAATAATTGTTTATCCAAAGGCTGGAGATTAAAAGAGAAACAGATTCCCGATTTGGCAAAATTGATTAGTTGCCCAGAAGCTTTGCCAAATGTTTCCAGAATATCTTTAATCCTTTTACATTCCAACAGTTCAGCTTTTAAGAATAATAATGCATCATCCGCAGAAAACATATGAGATAACACAGGACATTGAGGATTGATTTTCGTACCAGATAATTCGCCTTTATCAACCCATCATCAATGGATGAAATAGAGCAACGAATTGAGTCTCACCTAACCGAATGCTTCACTACACATTTGAACAGCTACAATCTCAGATGTTTGATTACATGGAGTCCAGGGGCTCAAAGGCTAGACAGGTTAACTAGATTATGTAGAGTACACTTTGTAATTGCTACATTTATCGGAATCAGGATGCATGCATATGCTTACAAATTTCTCATTGGCTTTGTAGTTTCTGGATGCTGCAAGTGGACATCGAACTGTAAAAGAGTCTATCGGAGATTATACCACACCATTGGAGCGAGGTCATAGAACACAAGCACGTTCTCCAGGACCTGTTGATCAGGTCTCTTATATATTTTGTTTCATGAATCCTCCTTCAATTCATGCTCCCAACCCAGTCTAAGGTATTAGAATGACAAAGAACAATGATGCTACACTCAAAGGGATTGTTTTTGTGTGTCTGTAAAAAATTTAAAATTAGGTTGTAAATGTTGGGATGTTGCTTTGGAGGCTTGGTTAGGGGCCAAATTTCCAGTTTTGTGATGTGTCATGAATGCATTTGTTTAGGCCACTCCCGCCTCTCCAAACCTTTGCCCACGGACACCTCTGCCCCTATTTTTATCCAGACATGGAACTTGAAAGTGTCAAAAATACTCAATACCCGCCAAGTGTGCATAGGAATTATAACAGAGGGTGGTACAGAAAAAAAAACTCTTGTACTTCTTGTGCATGTCATGCCTCACTTTAGGATTTATTTTGTTGAAATGTGTTTGGGCTATATGTTTGATATATAGATGGTTCAAAAGTATTACAACTTTCATGCTTTATAATTCTTCTAACTATTAATTTTGGTGGTTGGAGCCTGATTGAAATTTAAATTCTTTCTAGTTTGGATGAGAACTATACTTGCAAATGTCTTGTATTCCAAAATGCGATGTGGGTGAAGGGCTATTTATTACTTCGGATCCCGGCGTACAAATAGACAGAGAACGACTGGGTGAAGGCTATTGTAAAGTATATGTTGGTAATCAATAATGCCCCATGTTCTTTTGGAGAGACCTCGTCGAGGTGTAGAAATGGTTGGAGATGCTCTTAGCCGTTATGTTCCATGGAATCTCTGTGATGTATGTTGTGACTCTGATTTTATTGTTTCATATAATTATTGCTTCTATAAGTTGATTTTAATTTTTTTAACTGTTTATTTTTCAGGTGATCGAGAAAGAGGGGGATGATTGAGTGTGTTCCTCGCAATTTGTAGTCCCTCTCTTAGAGACTTAGTTTTGTTTTTCATTTACTCCACGTGTTTTTGTATTTTTGTCTATGAGGTTGAAAGCGATGGATGATGGATTGTGTAGCTATTATTTCATATAATTATTGCTTCTATAAGTTGATTTTAATTTTTTTAACCGTTTATTTTTCAGGTGATCGAGAAAGAGGGGGATGATTGAGTGTGTTCCTTGCAATTTGTAGTCCCTCTCTTAGAGACTTTGTTTTGTTTTTCATTTACTCCATGTGTTTTTGTATTTTTGTCTATGAGGTTGAAAGCGATGGATGATGGATTGTGTAGCTATTATGAATTGGATAATTATGGTTTTGTTCAACTTGGTTTTGAATATGGATGAATGGATGATTTCCATACAGGAAGATGATGGATTGTATACTATAAAGTACAAGTTCCACCTTGAGGTAACATTCCCTCAAATTCTCTTCTCTGATTTCTACCTACTAAGTTGGTTGTATTTTGTCAAATGGGGTCTACAGACCTTCTTGCTTGACTCTTTTTTGGCTATCTGGGGTCACGGCAAGTTTAAGTAAGAACACGATCAACTGTGGTTGTGCATTGGGTTACTTTGAAGTGTCTTTTGCAGTCAATCATGCTATGACTACTGGTTGCTTGCCTCTTTCTGTGTACCCTTTCTATGGGACCTTAAAGCGAAACATGGAAGAATGCCCGTGGCCAAACACAACGCGTTGATGGTGGACTGGCAGTAAACTTGTTTCTTATTATCATCAGCAATTTTGTTATAGATTTAACTCGCTATAGAATTTTGTAGAATTCAAGAAAAAATGCAATGTAGTAGTGGTTTTCCCAGCTTCTGCTTCCAAGGAAATACAGCTTTCATCAGACTTGAATGTATGTATATTCCTCATAATGTAGGGAAAGTTTGAAATAGTTGAGCAAGCTCCTCGGGCGAAACAATGGATGGAATTTGAATCTCTCTCTCTCTCTCTCTCTCTCTCTCTCTCTCTGTGTTGATAGTTGCAGTTATGGGAAGTAGTCCCTGCATTTACAGGGAAAAAGGATTCTACAAAATTTTATGCCAACTGTCTGGAACAAGAAAGCTTGGAGTGGTGCCTATTGCCCACTACTGGTGGAGAGAAGATATGCCTAAAATAATGGAGTTTTCACTTATTAAGAAAGAAAAACATGGTTTGAATGAAGGTCTCATTTGGTTGAACAACCTCTCTGGACTCTGATTGGTTCTTTTTATGGGGACTTCGTCCCCCAAAATGAATTGGTACAAAGAGCAAATAAAATTCAAAGACTGAAGAAGACTGAAACGACAAAATCTGCTGCCGAACCATAACTCCTAACCACATCAAGATGTCGCAGTTTTAGCTAGGCCTTAGGCATATACATTGCCCTTTTCTATTCCTAAATATGTGTTAGAGTGGCTCGGCCTTTTGTTCTTCAGGACAGAGTGGAAAAAAGAAACGATGATGATTCCCTGAATGAGGAGAATGATCTGTTTGCAATAATCGATACTTCTAGATTGGTTTAAAGTGTGTGAATGACTTTGTTTTATGAAACTAAAATACGCATATAGTAAATGAAAATGTCTAAAAGGATTATATGTCACGTTGTTTTATTGGCGTACTAGTAGAATGTGAGTGGTTAATTGTTCCAAGAAAGACATGCTTTAAGCATATGCGACGTCCATTTCTTCATGTGGCGTCTGCTATTTTCTCCAATTATATGGTCTTTTTAGTGTTCAATATTTGTACGTGAATCCCATAGTTAGGTTTTTTTTTTCAATCGTCATACATCAGCGGGGGTTAGTAGGGGGTGTTAGAGTTAGCACAGGGAGTCCAGAAGCTATCCATAGCTTGGGACCCCAGGGTATTGCTCCTGCAGGAGTCGAACCGAAGACCTCCCCCTTGGGGGAGAGATGACAAACCAACTGCACTAGGCAGTGGTTGTCCCATAGTAAGTTTACAAACCATGACTTTGAAATTTTCTAGCATCAGAAGATATAAAGTTAATTGTCTTGTGGGATTGCTAGACATGGAGACTTTCAATGCGGCGATCATGTGATAGTTGTGGGGTTGGGGTTTGGTGGCAAAGGTGGTGGTAGAGTGAAAGTGTGGTGGTAATGGTGGTCAAGTGATAGTAGCGTAGGTGGTGAAATGGTTGCAATGGTGGTGGAGGGATGGTAGTGCTTCACAATTTTTGTAATGGACGGCTTTCTTCCTACTTTTCATAAACAAAATTATGCTCTTTGTATGGTTGGATTTTACTTTCGCTAAATACCTAAAAACACCTTTTTATTGATATATAATAGATCTCAGTCTGATTTAAAATGAGCGTGTTGCAAGCCCTTTACCAAAATGATTTATTTTTCAACCCACTGAGGGTAAAATAGTCATATATTTTAATGTACAAATAATTTGTCATCCAAACTAATTGGATTAAAAAGTAGATTCAACAAGCTTTCTAACAATTCAAATCACACGCAAATCCGAGTTTGTTAGTGACCGGGGCAAGCCTGCGAAGTTTGGCCTGTGGTGAAATTTGACAAATTTTTTATCTTCAATGCGCCTGAGGCGCATCTTATTGCGCCCGGGGCGCACGGAATGGCGCCTAGGCTCGGTGCCCTCAAACTTTATAATGAGTCAAACTTTCCAGTCTTGCTCCGGACACTCTCGAACTCCGATTTTCGCAAGGTTTGAACCATTAGAAAGCTTATTAAGTCTATTTTCTAACCCAAATAGTTTTGATCCAAAGTTATTTGTACCTAAAAAGATGTGACTATTTTACCTTTAGTGAGTAAAAAAATAAATCATTCTGTAAAACATTTGTTTCTCCTTTATTTTGAACCAGACCGAAACCTATTTTATATCGATAAAGAGGGTATTTGACGTATTAAAAGATGGTTGTGTCGAACCATAAAAATAACAAAAAAATTAGAAGTATCATGTGTGTCTAGCTTGTGGGGTTGTTTCTTGGGATGAAAAGAACAAGAAGTAAGATACGTTTCTTAATTATTGAGATATTTTAGGATGTTTTGAAATCATTATAGTCGGCCACCATTATCGCATAGGGGAAGTTTGGTGGCAGAGGTGGTGATTTTATGGTGGTGTAGGAGGTCAAGTGATCATGGTGGTGGAAGGATTGTGCTACGGCAACATTGTTGGTGGCAAAGGGGTGGTAGTGCTCCCATGATCTTTTAAGTGGTCTGTTTTCTACCATTTTTTTATAAACTAAAACTTCATTATTTTTATGGCTGATTTCTACGTCACTATCTTTTATGACTTTAAAAACCCTCTTTATCGATATGTAACAGGTCTTTATCAATTTTAAAATGAAGGTGATGCCAGCCTTAATTACATGAATGATTTAGTTTCCGACTCACTAAGGATAAAACAGTCATATCATTTGGTATAAAAACAATATTGGATCCGAACTACTTGGGCTTAAAACTCAACTCAACAAGCTATCTAACGGTTCAAACTTTGCGAAAATCAGAGTTCGGAAGTGTTCGGGAGAAGCCCGATAAATTTGACAAATTTTTTTTCTTCAATGCGCCTGAGGCGCATAGTATTGCGCCCGGGGCGCACGTACTGGCGCCTAGGCGCGGAGCCAGCAAAATCGATAATTTGTCAAACTTTGCAGTCTTGCTCCAGACACTCTTGAACTCCGATTTTCGCAAGGTTTGAACCGTTAGAAAGCTTATTAGGTCTATTTTCTAACCCAAATAGTTTTGATCCAAATATATTTGTACCTATAAAGATGTGACTATTTTACCATCAATGAGTAAAAAATGAATCATTCTGTAAAACGTTTGTATCTCCTTTATTTTGAACCAGACCGAAATCTATTTTATGTCGATAAAGAGGGTATTCGACGTAGTAAAAGAAGGTTGTATCGAACCATAAAAAAAAAAAAATTAGAAGCATTATGTGTGTCAAGCTTGTTGGGTTGTTTCTTGGGATGAAAAGAACAAGAAGTATGATACGTTTCTTAACTATTGAGATATTTTAGGATGTTTTGAAACCATTACAGTCGTTCACCATTATCGCATTGTGGAAGTGTGGTTGTAGAGGTGGTGATGTGATGGTGGTGTAGGTGGTCAAGTGATGATGGTGGTGGAAGGATTGTGTTAAGGCAACATTGTTGGTGGCAGAGGGGTGGTAGTGCTCCCATGATCTTTTAAGTGGTTTGTTTTCTACCATTTTTTCATAAACTAAAACTTCATTAATTTTACCGCTGTATTCTACATCACTATCTTTTAGTATTTTAAGAACCCTCTTTATCTATATATAACAGATCTTTATCATTATTAAAATGAAGGTGATGCCAGCCTTAATTACATGAATGATTTAGTTTCCGACTCACCAAGGGTAAAATAGTCTTATAATTTGGTATACAAATAATATTGGATCGGAACTACTTGGGCTTAAAACTAGACTCAACAAGCTATATAACTGTTCAAACTTTGCGAAAATCGGAGTTCGGAAGTGTTCGGGAGAAGCCCGATAAATTTGACAAATTTTTTATCTTCAATGCGCCTAAGGCGCATCTTGTTGCGCCCGGGGCGCATGTACTGGCGCCTAGGCGCGGAGCCTGCAAACTCGATAATTTGTCCAACTTTCCAGTCTTGCTCTGGACATTCTCGATCTCCTATTTTCGCAAGGTTTGAACCGTTAGAGAGTTTCTTAAGTCTACTTTCTAACCCAAATAGTTTTGATCCAAAGTTATTTGTAGCTAAAAAGAGGTAACTATTTTCCCATCACTGAGTACAAAAGTAAATCATTCTGTAAAACGTTTGTATCTCCTTTATTTTATACTAGACCGAAACAAATTTTATATCGATAAAGATGGTATTTGACGTATTAAAAGATGGTCGTATCGAACCATAAAAATAACCAAAAATTTGAAGTATTACGTGTCTCTAACTTCTAGGGTTGTTTCTTGGGATGAAAAGAACAAGAAGTAAGATACATTTCTTAACTATTGAGATATTTTAGGATGTTTTGAAACAATTACGGTCGGCCACCATTATCGCATAGTGGAAGTGTGGTGGTAGAGGTGGTGTAGGTGGTCAAGTGATCATGGTGATGGAAGGACTGTGCTACGGCAGAGGGGTGGTAGTTCTCCCATGATCTTTTGAGTGGTTTGTTTTCTACCATTTTCTCATAAACTAAAACTTCATTATTTTTATGGCTGATTTCTACGTCACTATCTTTTATGACTTTAAAAACCCTCTTTATCGATATGTGACAGGTCTTTATCAATTTTAAATGAAGGTGATGCCAGCCTTAATTACATGAATGATTTAGTTTCCGACTCACTAAGGGTAAAAAAGTCATATCATTTGGTATAAAAACAATATTGGATCCGAACTACTTGGGCTTAAAACTCAACTCAACAAGCTATCTAACGGTTCAAACTTTGCTAAAATCGGAGTTCGGAAGTGTTCGGGAGAAGCCTGATAATTTGACAAAATTTTCTATCTTCAATGCGCCTGAGGCGCTTCCTATTGCGCCCGGGGCGCATGTAATGGCGCCAAGGCGCGGCGCCCGCAAAATGGATAAGTTGTCAAACTTTCCAGTCTTGCTCCGGATACTCTCGAACTCCGATTTTCACAAGGTTTGAACCTATTTGGTCTATTTTCTGACCCAAATAGTTTTCATCCAATGTTATTTGTATGTAAAAAGATGTGACTATTTTCCCATCAGTGAGTAAAAAAATAAATCATTCTGTAAAAACGTTTGTATCTCCTTTATTTTGAACCAGACCGAAACCTATTTTATATCGATAAAGAGGGTATTCGACGTATTAAAAGATGGTTGTATCGAACCATAAAAATAACAAATAAATTAGAAGTATTATGTGTGTCTAGCTTGTGGGGTTGTTTCTTGGGATGAAAAGAACAAGAAGTAAGATACGTTTCTTAACTATTGAGATATTTTTGGATGATGTGAAACCATTACAGTCGGCCACCGTTATCGCATAGTGGAAGTGTGGTGGTAAAGGTGGTGATGTGATGGTGGTGTAGGTGGTCAAGTGATCATGGTGGTGGAAGGGTTGTTCTATGGCAACATAGTTGGTGGCGGAGGGGTGGTAGTGCCCCCATGATCTTTTAGGTGATCTGTTTTTTACCATTTTTTCATAAACTAAAACTTCATTATTTTTATGTTTGAATTCTACATCACTATCTTTTAGTACTTTAAATTCCCTCTTTATCTATATATAACAGGTCTTTATCAATTTTAAAATGAAGGTGATGGCAGCGTTAATGAAAGATTTAGTTTCCGACTCACTAAGGGTAAAATAGTCATATCATTTGGTATACAAATAATATTGGATCCAAACTACTTGGTTTTAAAACTAGACTCAACAAGCTATCTAACGGTTGAAACTTTGCGAAAATCGGAGTTTGGAAGTGTTCGGGAGAAGCCTGATAAATTTAAAATTTTTTTTATCATCAATGCGCCTGAGGTTGTTGCGCCCGGGGCGGACGTAATGGCGGCTAGGCGCGGCGCCCGCAAAATCTATAATTTCACAAACTTTGCAGTCTTGCTCCGAGACACTCTCGAATTCCAATTTTCGCAAGGTTTGAACCGTTAGAAAGCTTATTAGGTCTATTTTCTAACCCAAATAGTTTTGATTCAAAGTTATTTGTACCTAAAAAGATGTGACTAGTTTACCATCAGTGAGTAAAAAAATAAATCATTCTGTAAAACGTTTGTATCTCCTTTATTTTAAACCAGACCAAAACCTATTTTATATCGATAAAGAGGTATTCGACGTATTAAAAGATAGTTGTATCGAACCATAGAAATAACAGAAAAATTTGAAGTATTATGTGTGTCTAGCTTGTGCGGTTGTTTCTGGGGATGAAAAGAACAAGAAATAAGATACGTGTCTTAACTATTGAGATATTTTAGGCTGTTTTCAAATCATTACAGTTGGCCACCATTATCGCATAGTGGAAGTGTGGTGGTAGACATGGTGGTGTAGGTGGTCAGGTGATCATGGTGGTGGAAGGATTGTGCTACGACAACATTGTTGGTGGCGGAGGGGTGGTAGCGCTCCCATGATCTTTTTAGTGGTCTGTTTTCTACCATTTTTTCATGAACTAAAACTTCATTATTTTTGTTGCTGAATTCTACTATCTTTTAGTACCTTAAAAACCCTCTTTATCGATATACAATAGGAATTTATCCTTTTTAAAATGAAGGTGATGCCCGTGTTAATTACATGAATGATTTACTTTCCAACTCACTAAGGGTTAAATAGTCATATCATTTGATGTACAAACCGTATTGGATTCGCACTACTTGGGCTTAAAAATAGACTCAACCAGCTATCGAACGGTTCAAACTTTGCGAAAATCGGAGTTCGAAAGTGTTCGGGAAAAGCCCTATAAATTTGGCAAATTTTTTATCATCGATGCACCTGAATCGCATCTTGTTGCGCCCGCGCCCTCACACTCGATAATTTGTGAAACTTTCCAGTCTTGCTCCGGACACTCTCGAACTCTGATTTTCGCAAGGTTTGAACCGTTAGAAAGCTTATTAAGTCTATTTTATAACCCAAATAATTTTGATCCAAAATTATTTGTACCTAAAAAGATGTGACTATTTTACCATCAGTGAGTAAAAAAATAAATCATTCTGTAAAACGTTTGTTTATCCTTTATTTTAAACCAGACCGAAACCTATTTTATATCGATAAAGAGGTATTCGACGTATTAAAAGATAGTTCTATCGAACCATAAAAATAACAGAAAAATTTGAAGTATTATGTGTGTCTAGCTTGTGCGGTTGTTTCTGGGGATGAAAAGAACAAGAAATAAGATACGTGTCTTAACTATTGAGATATTTTAGGCTGTTTTCAAATCATTACAGTTGGCCACCAATATCGCATAGTGGAAGTGTGGTGGTAGAGGTGGTGATGTGATGGTGGTGTAAGTGGTCAAGTGATCATGGTGGTGGAAGTATTGTGCTTCGGCAACATTGTTGGTGGCGGAGGGGTGGTAGTGCTCCCATGATCTTTTTAGTGGTCTATTTTCTACCATTTTTCATAAACTAACACATCATTATTTTTATTGCTGAATTCTACTTTCTTTTAGTACCTTAAAAACCCTCTTTATCGATTTATAACAGGTATTTATCCTTTTTAAAATAAAGGTGATGCCAGCGTTAATTACATGATTGATTTACTTTCTGACTCACTAATGGTAAAATAGTCATATCATTTGGTATACAAACAATATTGGATCCGAACTACTTGGGCTTAAAAGTAGACTCAACAAGCTATCTAACAGTTCAAACTTTGCGAAAATCGGAGTTCGGAAGTGTTCGTGAGAAGCCCAAAAAATTTGACAAATTTCTGATCTCCAATGCGCCTGAGGCGCACGAAATGGCGTCTTGGCGCAGCGCCCTCAAACTCCATAATTTGTCAAACTTTCCAGTCTTGCTCCGAGACACTCTCGAACTCCTATTTTCGCAAGGTTTGAACCCTTAGAAAGCTTATTAAGTCTATTTTCTAACCCAAATAGTTTTGATTCCAAGTTATTTGTACCAAAAAAAGAGAAACTATTTTACGATCAGTGAGTAAAAAAATAAATCATTCTGTAAAACATTTGTATCTCCTTTATTTTAAACCAGACCGAAACCTAATATCGATAAAGAGGGTATTCGACGTATTAAAAGATGGTTATATCAAATCATAAAAATAATAGATTTTAGTTTATAAAAAGTTTGTCAAAAGTAGACTAATTCAAAGATTGTCGGAGCCACTGAGGCTGAAACATATTTTCACGTCATAAACTCATTCTAAGTTGCATTCAATACTTCCATTCTAGTTCTAGTGTACTCTTTTTTTTCTTAAGAGTTCTAGAGAATTCATAAGGCTTTCCACAATTCATTGAAGCACATAAAAACTGCTTAATCATCGGGATAATCCTATGAAGTATGCTTGACAGGGCTTATAAATTTAAAACTCCAAATTTTGGTGTCCATACCACCACTATTTTGCGTGTGTGACTCTTGGGAAAATATTTTTGGAGTTCTATAAATAATAGAGGACCATCCACATTCGTTTTAATGCATTTTAAGTTCTCTCTTCTCTATCTCCTTTATTTTATACGGGTAATTCAATTCATACTTGGCATCCATGTTTTCCACGGATTGTGTAACGTAGAGACAAACTATAAGATTTGTGAGTTGTATCTTGCAATTGTATTCAACCGTTAGAACTTATACGAAAGGAAGCAAATATGGCTGTAGGACAGATGTTGTGCCTAGCTCTCATCCATCTCACACACTATTTCTCCCTACTCTAGTTGTCTAAGTAGTATCTTTGATTATTTGAGTTCATGATTTTAGTGTTTCTTGCCATTAATTTCTGATTGTTAGTGTTTTATGATTATGATGGAATAAATCCCCAACAATCTAAAGCCATTCGATTCCTTATTAAGAACAGTCTTTGATACATATAACAAAAATTGAGAAATGGTTCTAAACATACTCTATTGCCTTGATGAAGTTCCAGTATATCTTGATATTTTGCGACATTAGGTTTAACGAATGGCAAAAAAAAAAAAAAGAAGAAAAAACATCTTCATTCAATTGAAATTCTCGAAAAGGAGGACATGAATAAAAAAAAAAACTAATAAGCCTAGACTAGCATTAAAGTTTGCTTTTGAGAGAGAGCGTACCCATTAGTTTCCCTTTTTTTTTTAAATCTGCCAATCGTGCCTTCAAGGCTACAAAAAAGAGCTATCAAAGCATAAAAAAGACAAAGCTGAACAAGGAGGATTAGCCTAGCCCGCCAGTCAAGAGGAATCTTGCGCGTCTTCGCCAAGGAGGCCACCTCATGTGCCACCCGATTCACCGATCTTCTAACCAAGTCGAAAGAAATTCCCTGCTCTTGAGCCAAATCTCCGATATCCAAAATTATAGCTGCTACTTCCCATGGTGGAACTGATTCACAAACGATAAGCATAATCGCCTGCTTGTTATCGGATTCTATCACCGCTTGGTTGATCCCCATTGCTCTATTAAGTAAACAAGCTGACTGATTGCCAAAGCCTCCCCCTTGAAAAACTTGAGGTAAACTTCACATGCTTGGTTAATCCATTCACCAGCTTCCCCTCATGGTTCCTCACCACTACCGCCACCATCCCCGCAAATCCATCTTTCTCCACAGCAACAACAGTTGATTTTGAGAGAATTATATAGTTTGGATCCTTCCACGAAGAGTTTTCAATCCCTTCGCTAAGGTTAACCATAGGGACAGAAGGATTCACCGAGAAATTAAGAAACTCCATATTGGCTGCCCAAGCTCTGCCCATGGTGTCCAAAGGGTTTATAGTAACCCCCGTAAAAATAAAATCATTCCGAGAGTTCCAAATATGCCAAGCATTTGCCAATCGAAGCAACCTGACCAATCAACTCTTTACTATCAGGATGGAGAATGGAATTGGCCAAGACCAAGATCTTCCTTGATTCAACAGATTCAGAATTCAATTCCTAGTTCAATTCGACCTTGAAGGGCCAGGGAAGATGAAGTTATATGGGTTATTTCCCCTATTGGCCAATACAATACTAAGCAAGCACACTTGGGATCGAGGCTCTTAGGCACGGGGGGGGGGGGGGGGGGGGGGGGGGGGGGGGGGGGGGGGGTGGGATAGTTCAGTGGGCTTCAATAGTGTGGATTTCAAGAAGTGTTTCAAGGTGGTCGTTCATTTTATGGTTAGCTTGCTTGAAGAGGTTAGCTACAAAGGAGAGAGACTTTGTAGATGGGGGATGACGATTGATCCTGGTTGTGTGTTGTGCTCTCAAAGTGATGAAACGTTGCAACACCTATTCTTTGAATGTTGCTATTCCAGGAGCATTTGGAAGGTTATCCTTAACAGATTATAGATTCAGAGAAATCCGGAGTTGTGGGATAGTGTGAAATTAAGTGGGCTATTGATCATTGTAAGGGTACGAGCTTCAGTTCTTTTTTGTTCAAGCTAGTTTTGGCAGTTGGGGTCTACCATCTATGGATGGAAAGGAACTCTCGAGTTTTTTGCTGGTAGAAGAAGAAGGGCTGATGCAGTGCTGGCTTGTATTTAGCAAAATGTCAGACTTCGTGTGTGTACTTGGGGAGCATTTCCCCCATTCCCTTGAGAACCAATGACTATGCAGTCTCTGGAATATTTCAAGCAAAGTTCTTGGTACTTAATTTTGTAGTTTTTTTGGCAGATTGTAGTGAGGAGTTTCCTCTGTAAAGATTTTGTATAGTGTGTTGATATCCCCTTATTTTTGTGTGTGTTGGTATAAAATACGCAACTTTCCAAAATAAAAGAAAACTCTTTACTATCCTTTATAGATTTCCCCTAATATTCGGTCATATGTTGCAGATGGATCCGGTTTGGTCTTTGGAAACTTCTGGACAATTTCTGCTGCAGGTGTGTGTGTGCGCGCGAGTCTCGGTGCTGCTGTTGGGTGGTGGTTACTGCAGATGGGGTTCAAGTTGCTGGTGATGGATTTATAGGGTACTTAATCAGTTTGTGTTTGCAGCGATAATGTAGCACCTGAATTTTTTTACGGTTTCTTAATATATGGAAGAAACCTTTTGCTACTCCTCTAGAACGATAAACTTGGTGCCCATTGCTAAAACAATGACGAAAAGAGTACACCAACAATGGAGCTTTCACCTGTTAAAAAAGAAAAACATGGCGTTGAACTAGCTTAAGTAAACCATATTAGGTAACCGAGGAAAGTTCACTTTTACCCCCTGTGGTTATCAGCATGTGCGGATACCCCCTTGTGGTTCAAAACTGACCACATAATCTACTTGTGGTTTTAAAAATATGCGGATAGACCCCCTGCCGTCATGTTTTCCATCCATATTAACGGATACAACATTAAAAGACCGTTATACCCCCATCACGTCCCTTGATTCTTCTTCTTTTTTAAATCTAACCACACCATCCTGTATACCAAAAATTGAATCCAAACCGTTGATATTGTAAATTTTGACGAGTACTACGTTTATGCCAAAATTCAAGTCAATCAAAAAATGAAAAGCTCATGGTCAAATCGATTTTGTTATGAAATTAAAATTTCAAATTTGAATTGACTAAAAATTAGATCACTGGGTTATTGATGCTGGATCGAGATGATTTTTACAGTGATACTCTATTCTTTATTTAATACATTATGAACGACTCAGATTACATTCTAAAGATGTGTGAGATACACCTCCGTTAATATGGATGGAAAACATGACGGCAGGGGGTCTATCCGCACATTTTTAAAACCACATGTAGGTTATGTGGTCAGTTTTGAACCACAAGGAGGGTATCCGCACATGGCGATAACCACAGGGGGTGAAAGTGGACTTTCCTCTAGGTAACCTGTTGAGATTCACTATCTAGTAACCCATATTCTAATTTCAACTTCAAAGAGGGTATTCTGATTCCTAGAGAACGAAAGGCAACGGGATTGATCGAGAAAGACCTCTTCTTGTTATAACAAGATCGTGATTGGATCCAGGCATGTTTAGTGAAGTGAATACTATTCTTTTTTACAAATAATCAAAACATATGGAACGTGCATGTTCGATTGAAACATGAAAATGGATGTGAATAGACCAATGCGGCTTGGTCCGGAAGGGACTGAAATTTGAACGTTAACCCTCAAAGTTCACAGTCAGTTAGGCAATGGGAAAATTATGATTTTCTGAGTAGAGCAGCCACCATCGGCTGGTTCATTTGGAAGGAAACAAAAGATACAGTCTTTCAACCGTGAGCCTGGGGATCCCATCTGGGTCATCCAGAGAGCTTCTTAAACTAGATTGGACTTCTTATCGACTCCAGATGCTAGCCACCAATCCAATTCTTCTTCTTTGAAATAGCTTGGAAATTCATCTAGTTGGACCACTCCTTGGATGGGTGGTTTTGAAAAAGTAAATGGGTTAAAAAGTAGATTCAACTAGCTTTCTAACGGTTTAAACCACGCGCAAATCCAAGTTCGGGAGTGACCGGAGCAAGCTCGCAAAGTTTTGCTTATGCTGAAATTTCAAGGATGTGCCCGAGGTGCATGGAATTGCACCCAAGGAGCAAGAAATTGGGCGCACTAAAAAGCTGCACAATAAGTAAAATTTCGCGGGCTCGCCACAAGCACTCCCGAATTCCGATTTGTAGATGATTTGAACCGTTGAAAAGCTTGTTGAGTCTAATTTATAACCCAAGTGGTTTGCATCAAAAATTGTTTATAAATTAGAAGATATGACAATTTTACACTCAATAGGTAGAAAAACAAATCATTTTTGGAAACTCCTCGCATCACCCTAATTTTAAATCAGATCAAAATAGGTAAGGTTGAGGTTTGGTATTGGCAAAGATGGTGGTAGATAGAAAGTGTGGTGGTTATGGTGTTCAAGTGATAGCAGTCTAGGAGGTGAAGTGAAGGTGGTGCAGGGGTGTGGTGGTTGCAATGGTGGTGGAGGGGTGGTAGTGCTTCCACAATCTTTGTAATGGACGGGTTTTCTACCTACTTTTCATAAACGAAATTATGCTCTTTGTATAGTTGGATTCCAATTTCTCTAAATACTTGGAGAAACCCTTTTATTGATATATAATAGATCTCCGTTTGATTTAAAATGAGCACTTTGCGAGTGTTTTATCGAAATAATTTATTTTTTGACCCATTGAGGATAAAATAGTCATATCATTTGACGTACAAATAATTTTTCATCCAAACTAATTGAGTTAAAAAGTAAATTCTACAAGCTTTCTAACAGTTCAAACCATACTCAAATCCGAGTTCGGGAGTGATTGGGGCAAGCCCGCAAAATTTGGCTTGTGGTGAAATTTCAAGGATGCGCCAGGGGCGCATTGAATTGCGCTTGAGGCGCACTAAAAAGCTTCACAATAAGTCAAACTTCGCATGCTCGCCAAAAACACTCCCGAACTCCAATTTGTGCATATTTCGAACTAGTGAAAAGTTTGTTGAGCCTACTTTATAACCCAAGTGGTTTGCATAAAAAATTGTTTAGGACAGGACAATTCTACCCTCAACAGGTAGAAAAACAAAAATTGTTTGCGAAGAAACCCATGTCTCTTCAATTTTGCAGGTGCTAAGGCAATGAACTTATCAAGCATTGAGGTTCAAGGAGACAACAAACAAGTTGTTAAGTTACTCTGCATCACAGAAGCTGAACCTAGCTCCTTGGGAATGTGCTTCCATTGTTTTCAGATATTCGTGCTACGGGTATGGAGATATCTCTTTCATTTTCCTGGTGTTCTTGGAAGGCAAACGAGGCGGCCAACTGGTTTGCAAAGTCCTCTGACCAGAATAAATCACCTCAGTCATGAGTTTCTAGCCCCCTTTTGGATCTTTTTAGTTATCTTTATGTTGATATCCCTTCTTGGCATTTCATGGCTAAAATAACTAGTATGACATAGTTAGTGAGACCAAAAGCTTGGCCTGATGAATGAATAGTCGTTTGTTTATTGGTATCCTCCGTGATAATGTCATAGATTGGAGTCACTATTGAGAATTTTCCAGAATTGAAGAACAAATGCAATGTGATATATATTGGTTTTCCGAATCGCTCCTTCCAATGAAATACTACTCATAAGACTTGAATATGTGTTGATGTGTCTTGTGCATGCACTGATGGAAGTAAGACCTGATTTATAGGTACTAAATCTACAGAAGAAACCTTTTTCCTACTTGTCTAGAATGAGAAAACTTAGTGTGGAAGTGAAGGAGGAGACGCTATGCTGATTCTGATTCCGGTTATGTTATGAAGAATATGGAAGTGCCGGAATGAGGTGGTGTTCAACGGGGGAACTCCAGATCCTCAACATGAGATGTATATGGCAGTTAGGGAGGCGGAGGAATTTGTTAAGGCAAGTGAAGGTACAGATCGAGGAGACTCAGGGGCAGGTGGGGATGATTGTGGTAAATAGGTGGATACCCCCGGCCATTGGATGGGTCAAGGTCATTTTTGATGGGGCATGGGTTAATCGAGATGGGGGACAGGAAGGGGGTGTTGGCTTTGTGATTCGGGATGGCAGTGGCAGGTTCATCGTGGCTCAGTCAGTGAATTTGGGGGTTGTGTCATCTGCTTTTTGCGCTGAAGCTTTGGCATGCCGAGGCACTTTGTTCTTCAGAACTGGGAATGAAGTCCATTCTTGTGGAGGGGGAATCTTTACAGATTGTGCAAATGGATGGAAAAAAGAGACATTGCAACACAGAGGTTGAGGTCCTTATTGAAGACATATGGCGCGACATGGAGAAGTTCGGAGTTTGTGAGTTTTTGTTTCTTCGGAGGTCGGCCAATGCTGTAACTCACACATTAGCCGCCTCTGGTTTGGCAACAAAAAAAAAAAAAGCCAAAAAAACCACCCTACACGCCTCTAGTTGCTCTACACTGTCGAAATCGGATCATGTGAAAATCCAATCAAATCAATGTAATTATGCTTCTTGGAACTCTATGAATTTGCCAGCTTTTTCTAAATCAGTGGTTTGTTTATAGAGAAATTTCTCACCCACCACTGACTTGGTGAATATCATTGCTTGGAAACGGCAGGGAAGAAAACGCATTCAGGCAGGAGTCGCATAGAAGAACATCGCATGCATTTTCTCATGAAAAAAGTCTACTGAAAGGTTTCTCCTTCTTCTTCTTCGACTTCTGCATTTTCAGTATTCAACATCAGAGAAAGTCTATAATCTTAGTTACAAGCGCCGGGGGAAGGGGGGGGGTGGTGTGGGGTGGTGTTTGGGGGTCGCGGTGGGAAATCCCAAATGACATGATCCTTGGTCATTCTCCCTTATCTCAATTTTCTTCAAAACATGGATTCAACTAATAGAAATTTGACATACTAATATTCAAGTCTTATCTGTTTTTCCAGTGGAATTGCATGCATGCATACATGAATCAAGAATCAAACTCAACTGGAAGCAACCGGATCAGCTTGCCATTATGACTATCACACCCAAGTTTGTGTGTCCAATAGACCAGTAAGGATCGATACACTTACAATGAAGGTCTATGTACCATTCGATCAAGGTATGCCTGAAGATGATCGCATAATCATTCCATACACGAAGAAGGAAGATAAGTGGATCACGGGAACGACCATTTCGTCAGTACAGATGCTTCGGGGAAACATCGCCACCCCTCCTCCACCTTGCGAGTACACTCATAATGTCCCCGCCATAGTTTTCTCATCCAGTGGATCCACAGGAAACACATTCCATGAATTCACCGAATTAATCATTCCTTTGTTCCTCACTAGTCGCCACTTCTAATCTCGCCTCTTGATGGTCACCGATTTCAGACTTCAGTCCATGGGTAAATATAAGACAATTTTCTCCCATTTGTCAAGCAATGAAGTCATTAATCCAGCAGCGCGCAAATGTGTGCATTGCTTTCCGTGAGCAGTTGTCGGGCTTCACTACCACGACCATCTTTTCATTAAGACAGCGGAAATCCCCACAGGTTACTCTATGCTCAATTTCAAGAAGTTTCTCAGAGATTCTTACAATCTAAAGATACAAGATTCATCACAGATGTCACAGACGGAAAAACCCACGTTGATACTTATGTCTCGCAAAAAGTCAAGAGTCTTTATGAACGAAGATGAGATGGAGACCATGATGAAGGCATTGAGCATCAGAGTTGTCGTCGCACAGCCTGATATGATGGCCATTATGGACAAATTTGCGGAGATAGTAAACTCGTGCATCATACTGGTTGGTGCCCACGGTGCCGGGCTTACAAATGCTGTCTTCTTGCCGGAAGGGGCTGTCCTGGTGCAAGTGGTGGGACTGGGCATAGATTGGATATCAACACTTACTTTGGCATTCCAGCTCTAGGAATGCGTTGGAATTACATAGATTACAAAATTGAACCAGAGGAAAGCTGTCTCACCTCTCTTTATGGCAAAGATCACCCTGTCATTGTTGATCCGGAATCCATAACCTCGAAAGGGTATGAGGTTGCTGTGTACCTTATCAAGCACGATTTTAATATTGATGTTGTGAGGTTTAGAAAGACTCTTGTCAAAGCACTTGGACTTCTTGGGCGCTCAGCTCCTTTGGGCTGAAGAAACAATGTTTTTAGATGAATCTTTCTAGTAACTTCTGAGGATACAATTAAGAAAGAAAGAGGAATCTGTGTGTTATTGGAAGTGAAAGAAATGATAAAACACATCAATTTGTCAGTTGTACTCTCTTTATTTTTACCAACAGGATAACCGATTCATAGATAAACGGTAAGAAGAAAAACATCAAAGAGATATCCATCCGTATACAAAGGTGTAGATATAGCCAATCTGGTGGATAGGACTCCCATGTGGAGACACCTAACACAACCATAACCCCCACTAGCTAGATAGTGAGTCACACCATTTCCGCCGTGTTTAACAAAACTAAACTCACACACCCGAAAGTCACATGCCAATCTCTTAATATCCTCCACAATAATTTCAATATCGCTATGAATAGCCAATTCCCCCTTGATCATCCGAATAAGGTTCAAAGAGTCGCCTTCAAATTGAGCTCTCGTAATCCCAAGCATAGATGCCATAATAAGTCCTTCCTAGCTGCAAATGTTTCAACAACTAATGGGCATTCAGCGCCATAAATCGAGCAGCTACAAAGCGCCCATCCGAATCTCTCCCTACCAACCCAACTCCTCCTTGACTGCTGTGAGCATCAACCCCCGCATCAAAATTAATTTTATCATTCCCCACCGGCAGGGACCGTTGCTGAAATGGGTTCTGTGGGTCCGGACCCCTCGCCACCCCCAACTGTTTGTTGGAATTCGTTTGGGCCCGTTAAAATTTTAACAGAAGAAAAACTTTGTTTTATATGGAGTTTTGCGTTGTAAATATTTTCTATACTATTTTGCCACCGTTGAATTGAAATTCTAGAGCCGCCCCTGCATGTAAGCATTTGTGTCTATCTCGAGGCCCTCTGGACTGGTGGGGGTCTATAAATTACTCAGTATATTCTTATCATCCTTCCCATGGTTCCTACTGAAGTTAATGATCTTAGAGGATCTGATTCTTTGAAAACTATTTTTTAAGGGTGTGTTGTAGACAATAAGTAAAACCAGATTCAAAATTGCGTGTTAGATGTTTATTAAGTAGGGAATGAAAAAAGTGATACATTTAACATTTAAGGTGGCTTTTTTAGTACTAAAAACTAAAGGCTTTTATGTTCAGTAGTCCCCTCCTCTAGTTCAAGAGCTTTAGGTCGGATACTAGCTCTACTCTAGTTGCTTTTCTATGTTGAGCTACTCTAGTTGCCTTTCTATGTTCAGTGAATCGCTATGGAAATGAAATAAAAGAAGGGCAAATGCCTAACCACCGATGAGGGGCTAAGGAATGGTGACTTCTGTGAAAACTGAAACATTTAATGGTGACCTTTGTGAGCTACCTACGGACCCTGGGAAGAGTCCAAGACCATGGAAGCGATCAAAGGAAGATGGTAATCAACCACTGTGACACTGTCCTTTTGTCATGTTCTCATGCAGGTACTCCACACGCACACACAAAAAAAAAAAAGTTAGCAAAAGATGTATACTTTTTGTGTTACAGTGATACTAAAATAATGAAATCATAATCAGCAAAATCGAAGAAAAACAGAACCTAAAAACCACATAAAAATGATCAAGACTAGCGTTGACACTATGTCCTTAAAATGGAACCAATGCAGATGCATTAGTTCTTATCAGACGACGACAAATGCAGATGTCTATGTTTTCTTCATTCAGCTCAAGGCCAGTTTCCTCATCTGCTATTGGTTCCAAAGCAACTATTTCAGGGATTTTTTTCCCATTAAACGACGCTCGAATCTCGATACCCATCTTCATAGTCGTCACAGAACTTGGACAAGAGCTGCATGCTCCAGGTAGGTTTGACCTCACAACATTGCCCCTCAATTTCGTGTAGGGTCACTTCACCATCTTCTGCAATGAGATAGGGTTGAATGTCATCCAGCACACCCTCCACATTTTCTGCAGTTCAGGGCAACTTCACAGCAGAAATAACAAACAGAGTTAATTACGAAATTTGAATAAAAATGCCATAAAGTACCATCAACTACCGCATAATGAAGAACAAAAATCACATTTCAAATCTTTCCAGGACTCAAACGTTTCTATTAGTCTCAAGACGGAACATGATATCTATCTTAAGAGAGAGATTTGCCAATTCACTCGTATATCAAGAATTCCATAAAACGAATGCAATCCAAGCACAAAAAGACGTAACCTAGGACGGACACAGGATTTGGCGTTAAAGGCAGTAAATGTACATACAACCAATACAAATTGTAAAGAAAATGTAGTTAACGGAGCATTTTAAAATTAACAGAAAGAATTCTTACACGAGGATAAAAAATTCTTGCATCAATTCTCGTGTCTCAAAAATTTGGAAACTGGTAGAACACTAATGTTGGACATATTGAATAAAGGACTTGGGGTGATTAGTCTTAAATTTGAAGGAAACCCATCTGAATTCACAAGGCTCAAATTGGCTGGTGGTTTTTCTCCTGGCAAGAAAAAACCAAAGCTTTCTGCCTCATCCAGCTCCGTTATGAGAGATTCGGCCACAGCCAATGATCCACCAGATAATCAACAAGGGGCTTTTACACATCGAAATTCACATACAAGTACGTCTTCAAGAAATGAAAAATGATAGTTTTGGTGATAAAGACCGGCGATAATAACAAGAAACGCCATAAAAAAATCCAAGCACCGACAAAGAAGATTGACCTCAATTAAATTAGGTAACATGGAATGATGAAATCGATGGCCTTAATGTACAAGTCGATACCTGAAATGCGGGGCCAGATTCACTTCGAAGAGAATTGACAGCCGTCCGTGACAGAAGATGTAGTGAGATAAAATATGCATACATATATATCTTGTCAATAACATAAACCATTCCAAAGTTCATGTTAATCTATCGACAATTAGTACATGATCGGAGAAGATTTATACGAATTTTTTTCCTCAAAATGGGACTGGCCACACTTAATAAAATAAAGAGTTCATAAGCTCCCATTATAAGAACTGCCATGGGTAATTAGTCAAATTGTGATCTCATTCCGGACTCATTTCTTGATCCAAACTGATCAAGTTGTAGAGATTGTCAAGAAGATGAACCTTGAAGAAGATCATGTTAATCGAATGCCGATTGGTACCTGATCGGAGGTGATCGGTGTAAATTTATTTTTCGGAAAATAGAACTGGCTACACTGGATCGATCTACGGAAGGAATTCACTCCGTTTTCATCACGCTCCGGTACCGGTATATATATGCTCACAGAGAATTCGTCGAACACTTTTCGGCCCCTTCGTTCAGCCTCCTTTGAAATTTTCCCTCCAATATCAAACCCAAAAACGTTCAATCCAGATTGAATCACAGGCTTCTATTCCACAACCTCAACTTGTAGATTGAAAAGGGGCCGTTTTTATTGCTGTCATTTGGAGATGAAGAGAGGGTACGAGGAGTCTTCATCGTCGGCCTCTCTCGGACCGCATCAATCCAAATTCAGTCACAATCCAGATGGTATATTATTTCTCGGTTTGTCGTGTATTATTTGATAATTTTGGTTACTCTGTTGAGAAATTGGCCATACCAACAAACAAGAACAGAAACTAAGAATGCAAGGCAGAATTTTTTTTTATTCTGTTGCCCGACTATATAGTTGAGTATATACACGGCTTACACCAGTCTGCTATGAAACAAGTGAAGAAGTGTAAGATTCAATGGGTGTTGTGTATAACAAGTATTTATAACCTAGACTTCACATCACGCCTCTGACTCCTGTGAGCTGACCGGGTTGAACCCCTAGTAGTCAAAGTCAACGAAGCGCGGCCCAAATTGAATCAGGCTTTAGGAAGCCCAAGATAGTGTTATCTGAAATTGATTGCCGTCTGTTTGGATGTTAAGAATAAAGCAGAATAAACTGAAAGAAAGTTTGAATCTCAACTATGTTCAGGGTTTCCACTTTGAGGAAGCTTTTACGAAAGAGAGAATTGACGTTCTATTATCTTGCTACTACATTTTCTTAGCAGGCAAACAGAGTTGTTGAATTTTCGTAATGAAATGTTTTTTGTGTGATGGTGAGGCGATTAACAGTTTTTGGAGGATGAGAGTACAAAGATATTTGCCAGGAAAGAGGCTGACCATTATAGTGCACGGACGAATCAAACTCTAGAAGGGCGAGAAGCTAGTCCTATTATTCATTTGAAGAAACTTAACAACTGGGTACTGCATACTGTCTTGTGGTACACATTTTTCTCTTTGAAACTAATGGTAGATTGATTTATTATCTATTAAGGCTGTTCTATTTTCTGTTTCGGTAAACAGATTAAAAGTGTCCTAATTCAACTGTATGCACACCGCGGAGACACAGTTCTTGATCTTGCTTGTGGCTTGGTACCACAAGTCCCTTGCATTGTAGAAATCCTTGTTGATATTTAGCTACCTAGGGGTTTTGTGCACGTATTGGAAATCATGTCCCTTGGACTTCTTAAACATTTGCTAGGATGGAGATCTAATCAAATGGGACAAAGCAAATATTGGATATTATGTTGGCATTGATATAGCTGAAGGCTCGGTAAGCTATTAACTTTCAATGTCTGTACATGTTTTTCCATTTGTTACTCTACTTAAGTGGACAGTGGATAGTGAAGCTTGTTATGGTATTAAATTTAACCAAGTTGGACCTGTGCGCGTTTCTTTGGGGTCCAGCGTGAAGTGGAAAATGCGAAAGCTTTCCTTGGCCATGAATTACTTGCTACTTTTTCATGTCTTCTCTCAGTGAGTTTTTAGCTGCACGCACACACACCTGCAGCAGAAATTATCCAGAAGTTTCCAAAGACCAAACCGGATCCATCTGC
This sequence comes from Rhododendron mucronatum var. ripense, assembly GCA_019656295.1. Taxonomy (NCBI): domain Eukaryota; kingdom Viridiplantae; phylum Streptophyta; class Magnoliopsida; order Ericales; family Ericaceae; genus Rhododendron; species Rhododendron mucronatum. The sequence continues at coordinate 912,050 of BPLT01000086.1, forward strand.
AACATATGACCGAATATTGGGGGAAATCTATAAAGGATAGTAAAGAGTTTTTTTTTTTTGGAAAGTTGCGTATTTTATACCAACTAACACAAAAATAAGGGGACATCAACACACTATACAAAATCTTTACAAAGGAAACTCCTCACTACAATCTGACAAAAAAACTACAAAATTAAGTACCAAGAACTTTGCTAGAAATTTCCAGAGACTGCATAGTCATTGCTTCTCAAGAGAATGGGGGAAATGCTCCCAAGTACACACACGAAGTCTGACATTATCTTAAATACAAGCAAGCACTACATTAGCCCTTCTTCTTCTACTAGCAAAAAACTCGAGAGTTCGTTTCCATCCATAGATGGTAGACCCCAACCGCCAAGACTAGCTTGAACAAAAAAGAACTGAAGCTCGTACCCTTACAATGATCAATAGCCCACTTAATTTCACACTATCCCACAACTCCGGATTTCTCTGAATCTATAATCTGTTAAGGATAACCTTCCAAATGCTCCTGGAATAGCAACATTCAAAGAATAGGTGTTGCAACGTTTCATCACTTTGAGAGCACAACACACAACCAGGATCAATCGTCATCCCCCATCTACAAAGTCTCTCCTTTGTAGCTAACCTCTTTAAGCAAGCTAACCATAACATGAACGACCACCTTGAAACTCTTCTTGAAATCCACACTATTGAAGTCCACTGAACTGTCCCCCCCTCCGTGCCTAAGAGCCTCCCAAGTGTGCTTGCATAGTATTGTATTGGCCAATAGGGGAAATAACCCATATAACTTCATCTTCCCTGACCCTTCGAGGTCGAATTGAACTAGGAATTGAATTCTGAATCTGTTGAATCAAGGAAGATCTTGGTCTTGGCCAATTCCATTCTCCATCCTGATAGTAAAGAGTTGGTTGGTCAGGTTGCTTCGATTGGCAATTGCTTGGCATAGTTGGAACTCTCAGAATGATTTCATTTTTACGGGGGTTAGTATAAACCCTTTGGACACCATGGGCAGAGCTTGGGCAGCCCATATGGAGTTTCTTAATTTCTCGGTGAATCCTTCTGTCCCTATGGCTAACCTTAGCGAAGGTATTGAAAACTCTTCGTGGAAGGATCCAAACTTTATAATTCTCTCAAAATCAACTGTTGTTGCTGTGGAGAAAGATGGATTTGCGAGGATGGTGGCAGTAGTGGTGAGGAACCATGAGGGAAAGCTGGTGGATGGATTAACCAAGCATGTGAAGTTTACCTCAAATTTTTCAAGGGGGAGGCTTTGGCAATCAGTCAAGCTTGTTTACTTATTAAAGCAATGGGGATCAACCAAGTGCTGATAGAATCCGATAACAAGCAGGCGATTATGCTTATCGTTTCAGAATCAGTTCCACCATGGGAAGTAGCAGCTATAATTATGGATATCGGAGATTTGGCTCAAGAGCAGGGAATTTCATTCGACTTGGTTAGAAGATCGGTGAATCGGGTGGCGCACGAGGTGGCCTCCTTGGTGAAGACGCGCAAGATTCCTCTTGACTGGCGGGCTAGACTAATCCTCCTTGTTCAGCTTTGTCTTTTTTATGCTTTGATAGCTCTTTTTTGTAGCCTTGAAGGCACGATTGGCAGATTTTAAAAAAAAAGGGAAACTAATGGGTATGCTCTCTCTCAAAAGCAAACTTTAATGCTAGTCTAGGCTTATTAGTTTTTTTTTTTTAATTCATGTCCTCCTTTTCGAGAATTTCAATTCAATGAGGATGTTTTTTTTTTTTTTTTTTTGCCATTCGTTAAACCTAATGTCGCAAAATATCAAGATACATAACAAATTAATACTACTGGAACTTCATCAAGGCCATAGAGTATGTTTAGAACCATTTCTCAATTTTGTTATATGTATCAGAGACTGTTCTTAATAAAGGAATCGAATGGCTTTAGATTGTTGGGGATTTATTCCATCATAATCATAAAACACTAACAATCAGAAATGACAAGAAACACTAAAATCATGAACTCAAATAATCAAAGATACTACTTAGACAAGTAGAGTAGGGAGAAATAGTCTGTGAGATGGATGAGAGCTAGGCACGACATCTATCCTGCATCCATATTTGCTTCCTTTCGTATAAGTTCTAACGGCTGAATACAATTGCAAGATACAGCTCACAAATCTTGCAGTTTGTCTCTACGTTACACAATCCGCGGAAAACATGGATGTCAAGTGTGAATTGAATTGCCCGTATAAAATAAAGGAGATAGAGAAGAGAGAACTTAAAATGCATTAAAACCAATGTGGATGGTCCTCTATTATTTATAGAACTCTAAAAACATTTTCTCAAGAGTCACACACGCAAAATAGTGGTGGTATGGACACCAAAGTTTGGGGTTTTAAATGTATAAGCCCTGTCAAGCATACTTCATAGGATTATCCTGATGATTAAGCAGTTTTTACGTGCTTTGATGAATTGTGGAAAGCCTTATGAATTCTCTAGAACTCTTAAGAAATAAATGAGTACCCTAGAACTAGAATGGAAGTATAGAATGCAACTTAGAATGAGTTTATGGGTGTGAAAATATGTTTTAGCCTCAGTGGCTCCGACAATCTTTGAATTAATCTACTTTCGACCAATTTTTATAAACTAGAATCTATTATTTTTACGATTCGATATAACCATCATTTAATAGGTCGAATACCCTCTTTATCGATATTAGGTTTCGGTCTGGTTAAAAACAAAGGAGATACAAACATTTTACAGAATGATTTATTTTTTTACTCACTGAAGGTAAAATAGTCAAATCTTTTTTGGTACAAATAACTTGGGATCCAAAAAATTTGGTTTAGAAAATAGACTTAATAAGCTTTCCAACGGTTCAAACCTTGCGAAAATTGGAGTTCAAGAGTGTCTGAAGCAAGATTGGAAAGTTTGACAAATCACGGAGTTTGAGGGCGCCGCGCCAAGACGCCATTTCGTGCGCCTCAGGCGCATTGGAGATCAGAAATTTGTCCAATTTTGTAGGCATCTCACGAACACTTCCGAATTCTGATTTTCGCAAAGTTTGAACCATTAGATAGCTTGTTGAGTCTACTTTTTAACCAAAGTAATTTGGATCCAATATTGTTTGTATACCAAATAATATGACTATTTTACCTATAGTGGATAGAAAAGTAAATCATTCATGTAATTAACGCTGGCATCACCTTCATTTTAAAAAGGAGAAATACATGTTATATATCGATGAAGAGGGTTTTTAAAGTGCTAAAAGTAAGTAGAATTCAGCCATAAAAATAATGAAGTTTTAGTTTATGAAAAAATGGTAGAAAACAGACCACTTAAAAGATCATGGGAGTACTACCACCCCTCCGCCACCAACAATGTTGCCGTGGCACAATCCTTCCACCACCATGATCACTTGACCACCAACACCACCATCACATCACCACCTCTACCACCACACTTCCACTATGCAATAATGGTGGCCGACTGTAATGGTTTCAAAACATCCTAAAATATCTCAATAGTTAAGAAACTTATCTTACTTCTTGTTCATTTCATCCCAAGAAACAACCCCACAAGCTCGACGCACAAAATACTGCTAATTTTTTTTATTTTTATGGTTCAGTACAACCATATTTTAATACGTCGAATACCCTCTTTATCGATATAAAATAGGTTTCGGTCTGGTTTAAAATAAAGGAGATACAAACGTTTTAAAGAATGATTTATTTTTTTACTCACTGAAAGTACAATCGTCAAATCTTTTTACGTACAAATAACTTTGGATCAAAACTATTTGGGTTAGAAAATAGACTTAACAAGCTTTCTAACGGTTCAAACCTTGCGAAAATCGGAGTTCGAGAGTGTCCGGAGCAAGACTGGAAAATTTGACAAATTATCGAGTGTGAGGGAGCCGCGCCTAGGCGCTAGTTCGTGCGCCCCTGGCGCAATTAGATGGGCCTCTGGCGCATTGAAGATAAAATTTTTTTTGTCAAATTTATCGGGCTTCTCCCGAACACTTTCGAACTTCGATTTTTGCAAACTTTGAACCATTAGATAGCTTGTTGAGTCTATTTTTAAGCCAAAGTAGTTCGGATCCAATATTGTTTGTATACCAAATGATATGACTATTTTATACTTAGTGAGTCGAAAAGTAAATCATTCATGTAATTAAAGCTGGCATCACCTCCATTGTAAAATTGACAGAGACCTGTTATATATGGATAAAGAGGGTTTTTAAAGTACTAAAAGTTAGTAGAATTCAGCCATAAAAGTAATGAAGTTTTAGTTTATGAAAAAATGGTAGAAAACAGACCACTTAACAGATCATGGGAGCACTACCACCCCTCTGCCACCAACAATGTTGCCGTAGCACAATCCTTCCACCAACATGATCACTTGACCACCTACACCACCATCACATCACCACCTCTACCACCACACTTCCACTATGCGATAATGGTGGCCGACTGTAATGGTTTCAAAACATCCTAAAATATCTAAATAGGTAAGAAACTTATCTTACTTCTTGTTCATTTCATCCCACGAAACAACCCCACAAGCTAGACGGACATAATACTGCTAAATTTTTTATTTTTATGGTTCAGTACAACCATATTTTAATACGTCGAATACCCTCTTTATCAATATAAAATAGGTTTCGATCTGGTTTAAAATAAAGGAGATACAAACGTTTTAAAGAATGATTTATTTTTTTACTCACTGAAAGTACAATTGTCAAATCTTTTTAGGTATAAATAACTTTGGATCAAAACTATTTGGGTTAGAAAATAGACTTAATAAGCTTTCTAACCGTTCAAAACCTCGCGAAAATCGGAGTTCGAGAGTGTCCGAAGCAAGACTGGAAAATTTGACAAATTATTGAGTGTGAGGGAGCCGTGCCTAGGCGCCAGTTCGTGTGCCCTTGGCGCAATTACATGGGCCTCAGGTGCATTGAAGATAAAAAATTTTTTGTCAAATTTATCGGGCTTCTCCCGAACACTTTCGAACTTCGATTTTCGCAAACTTTGAACCATTAGATAGCTTGTTGACTCTATTTTTAAGCCAAAGTAGTTCGGACCAAATATTGTTTGTATACCAAATGATGTGACTATTTTACGCTTGGTGACTCGGAAAGTAAATCATTCATGTAAATAAAGCTGGCATCACTTGCATTTTAAAATTGATAGAGACCTGTTATGTATGGATAAAGAGGGTTTTTAAAGTACTAAAAGATAGTAGAATTCCGCCATAAAAATTATGAAGTTTTAATTTATGAAAAAATGGTAGAAAACAGACCACTTAAAAGATCATGGGAGCACTACCACCCTTCTGCCACCAACAATGTTGCCGTGGCACAATCCTTCCACCACCATGATCACTTGACCACCTACACCACCATCACATCACCACCTCTACCACCACACTTCCACTATGCGATATTATATGGTGGCCGACTGTAATGGTTTCAAAACATTATAAAATATCTCAATAGTTAAGAAACTTGTCTTACTTCTTGTTCATTTCATCCCAAGAAACAACCCCACAAGCTAGATGCACGTAATACTGCTATTTTTTTTATTTTAATGGTAAAGTACAACCATATTTTAATACGTCAAATACCCTCTTTGTCGATATAAATTAGGTTTCGGTCTGGTTTAAAATAATGGAGATACAAACGTTTTCCCGAATGATTTTTTTTTTACTCACTGATGGTAAAATCGTCACTTCTTTTTAGGTACAAATAACTTTGGACTAAAACTATTTGGTTTAGAAAATAGACTTAACAAGCTTTCCAAAGGTTCAAACGTCGCGAAAATCAGAGTTCAAGAGTGTCCGGAGCAAGATTGGAAAGTTTGACAAATTATCGAGGTTGAGGGGACCGCGCCCAGACGCCAGTTACCGCGCCCCGGGCGCAATAAGTTGCGCCTCAGGCGCACTGAAGAGGAAAAAAATTTGTCAAATTTATCGGGCTTCTCCCGAACCCTTTCGCACTCCGATTTTCGCAAGGTTTGAACCATTACATAGCTTCTTGAGTATCGCTTTAAGCCCAAGTAGTTCGGATCCAATTTTTTTCCCATACCAAATGATATGACTATTTTACCCATAGTGAGTCGGAAAGTAAATCATTTAATCCAAGTAATTAACGTTGGCATCACCTTCATTTTAAAATTGATAGAGACCGGTTACGTATGGATAAAGAGGCTTTTTTAAGTACTAAAAGATAGTAGAATTCCGCCATAAAAATTATGAAGTTCTTGTTTATTAAAAAATGGTAGAAAACAGACCACTTAAAAGATCATGGGAGCAATACCACCCCTCCGCCACCAACACTGTTGCCGTAGCACAATCCTTCCACCACCATGATCACTTGACCACCTACACCACCATCGCTTCACCACCTCTACCACCACACATCCGCTATGCAATAATGGTGGCCGATTGTAATGGTTTCAAAACATCCTTAAATATCTCAATAGTTAAGAAACTTATCTTACTTCTTGTTCATTTCATCCTAAGAAACAACCCCTCAAGCTACACGGACGTAATACTGCTCATTTTTTTTTTAATGGTTCAGTACAACCATATTTTAATACGTCAAGTACCATATTTATCGATATAAAATAGGTTTCGGTTTGGTTTAAAAAGAAGGAGATGGAAACATTTTACAGAATGATTTTTTTTTACTCACTGTAGGTAAAATAGTCACATCTTTTTGGGTGCAATTAACTTTGGATCAATACGATTTGGGTTAGAAAATAGACTTAATAAGCTTTTTAAACGATTCAAACCTTGCGAAAATCGGAGTTCGAGAGTGTCCGGAGCAAGATTGGAAAGTTTGACAAATTATCGAGGTTGAGGGCACCCCGCCTAGGAGCCAGTTCGTGCGCCCCAGGCGCAATAAGATGCGCCTCAGGCGCACTGAAGAAAACAAAATTTGTCAAATTTGTCTCCGAACTCCGATTTTTTAAAATTTTGAACCGTTAGATAGCTTGTTGAGTCTACTTTTTAGCCCAAGTAGTTCGGATCCAATATTGTTTGTATCCCAAATGATATGACTATTTTACGCTTGGTGACTCGGAAAGTAAATCATTCATGTAAATAAAGCTGGCATCACTTGCATTTTAAGAATTGTTGGAAGGTCCATTATAGGATTTTGTAACATGTCCAATCCACCTCATATTTCCAAAACATCTCTAGTCCAGCCCATTACTTTTTTTAAAGTCTCAAGTCCACTTCATTTTTTGACAAGACAAAATTGTCCTTTCATTAAACTTTACACTACCACCACCACTACCGCCGCCGCCACCGCCGCCGCCGCCACCACCACCACGCCACCACAACCACCACACCACCACCACCACCACAGCCACCAACACGTCCCCAAGACCACCTCAACCATCATGCCGCCACCACCACAATGCTGCAACATCCACCACAATTACCACCACCACGCTGCCACCACAACCATAACCACCACCACCATGATGCAACCACCACCGCTCCACTACCACCACCAAAATGCTACCCCTACCACCACCTCAACCACTACGTCGCCACCCGCCGCCACCACCACGACGTACCACCACCACAACAATGCCGCAACCTCCACCGCAATTACCACCACCTCCACCACGATGCCACCACCACCGCTCCACCACCTCCACCACAACCAACACACCACCGCCACCACAATGCCGCCCTAACCACCATTTACACCACCACCACCACCACTCCACCACCACCACAACGCCGCAACCACCACCACTCCACCACCGCTACCGCCACCCGCCACCACTACTCCACCACCACTATACCGCCAACCCCACCACCACGATGCCACCACCACGCCCTCACCACCCCCTCAACCACCATGTTGCCACTACCACCACATTGCCGCAACCTCCACTATAATTACCACCACCACTCCATCACCACCACCTCCACCACAACCCCACCCCCACCACCATCTCCACCACCTCCACCACCACGACGATGCCACCACCACCCCTACCACCACGCCCCCTCTCTCCCCCCACCACCACCACGACGCCGCTACCACCACCACAACGGCGTCACCACCTCCACCGCCTCTACCACCACCACTCCACCACCACCGACACGCCCCCACCACCATCTCTACCACCACCACGGCTCCACCACTCCCACCACCTCTATCACCATCACGCCCCCACCACCACCTCAACCATCACGTCGCCGCCGCCACGACCACAATGGCGAAACCTTCACCACAATTACCACACCCCCCCCCCCCCCCCCCCCCCCCCCCCCCACCACCACCACCACCACCTCCACCACCACAATGACCAAATGCACTATACATACTTTTCGTTATATATTTAGACTGCAAATTTAAACTTTTATACTGCAAATTATTAAATGAACATTAATGCCCATGACAATTTAGACTGCAAATTTGCACTTTTAGACTGCAAATTTGCACTTTTAGACTGCAAATTTGTTAATTAAACACCAATGCCAGAGAAAATTTAGACTGCAAATAAAGGTACTTTCGTAAACTTTGCGGTCTAAAAGTGTAAATTTACAGTTTACACAAAAATTTAGACCGCAAATTATTAAATGAAAACAAAAGCCAATGAGAATTTAGATTGCAAATTTTCACTTTTAGACTGCAAATTTGTTAAATGAACACCAACCCCAGAAAAAATTTAGATTGCAAATAAAGGCACTTTCGTAAACTTTGCAGTCTAAAAGTGCAAATTTACAGTCTACACAAAAATTTAAACTGCAAATTATTAAACGAACGCTAACGCTAATGACACAAAAATTTAGACTGGAAATTATTAAACGAGCACTAATGCTAATGAGAATTTAGACTGCAAATTTGCTCTTTTTAGATTGCAAATTTGTTGATTGAATACCAATGCCAAAAAAAATTTAGAGTGCAAATTTATACTTTTAGACTGCAAATAAAGGCACTTTCATAAACTTTGCAGTCTAAAAGTGCAAATTTGCACTCTACACATAAATTTAGACTGCAGATTATTAAATGAGTATTAGCGCCAATGAGAGTTTAGACTGCAAATAGAAAATTTAGATTGCAAGTTTGTACTTTTAAAATACAAATAAAGGCACTTTTGTAAATTTTGTAGTCTAAAAGTGTAAATTTTCAGTCTACATAAAAATTTAGACTGCAAATTATTAGATGAACGTAACGCCAATGAGAATTTAGACTACAAATTTTCACTTTTAGACTGTTAATTTGTTAAATGAATACCAATGCCAGAAAAAATTTAAACTGCAAATAAAGGCACTTTCATAAAGTTTGCAATATAAAAGTGTAAATTTGCAGTCTAGACAAAAATTTAGACTGTAAATTATTAAATGAACACTAACGCAAATGAAAATTTAAACTGCAAATTTGCACTTTTAGACCGCAAATTTGTTAATTGAACACCAATGCCTGAGAAAATTTAGACTGCAAATTTATAATACTTTTACACTGCAAATAAATACACTTTCGTAAACTTTGCAGTCTGCAAGTGTAAATTTGTAGTCTACACACAAATTTAGACTGTAAATTATTGAATAAACACTAACACCAATGAAAATTTAAACTGAAAATTTGCACTTTTAGACTGTAAATTATTTTCTTAAAACACTAACGCCAATGAGACATCAGAAAAGCAAGTGTGACCCAGAAGAAAGGTGAATTACCAAAGAAGAAGTGGTGGTGGTGGAGTGATGGCGGCGGCATGGTGGTGGTGGTGTTGGTGATGGTGGAGTAGTGGTGGTGGTTATGGTGGCGGTAGTGGTGGTGGTGGCGGCGGCGGCATGGTGGTGGTCATTGTGCTGGCGGCGGCGGCGCGGTAGTGGTGGAGTGGTGGCAGTTGTGGTGGCGGCGTGGTGGTTGTCATTTCGGTGGTGGTGGTGGAGTGATGGCGGCGGCGGTGGTCATGATGGGGTGGTGGTGGTGGTGATCGCTTGGAGGTGGTAATTGTGGTGGAGGTGGCGGCGTTGTGGTAGTGGTGATGGTTGTGACGGCGTGGTGGTGGAGTGATAGCGGTGGCGATGGTGGTGGTGGTGGTTGTTGTGGCGGCGTGGTGGTGGAGTTATAGCGTTGATGATGGTGGTAGTGGTGGTGGTGGAGTGGTTGTGGTGGTGGCGGCGGCTTGGTGGTGGTGGTAGCGGCTTGGTGGTGGTGGTAATTGCGGTGGAGGTGGGGGCATTGTGGTGGTGGTCGTGGTGGTGGTGGTAGCGGCAGCGGCGGCGGATTGGTGGTGGAGATGGTGGCGGGGGCGGAGTGGTGGTGGAGGTGCCGGTGGTGGTGTTGGTGGCGGTGATGGTGGTGGAGTGGTGGTGGTGGTGGGGGGGGGGGGGGGGGGGGGTGGGGCGTGGTGGTGGTGGTGGCGGCGACGTGGTGGTGGTCATTATGGTGGTGGTGGTGGTAGTTATGTAGTTGTAATAAGATCGAAAACAATGAAAAAATGTATTTTTTGTATTAGCCAAACAAGGCCCTTGTTTCTTTTATATAGGTTATTTTTGTCATTAAAATTTTTAGTGGACTAGAGGTGTTAGGAACTTTAGAAGTGGATTGGATGGGTTAGAAACATGCTATAATGGACTTATCAAAAATTCTCCCTGCAGGCCGACTGTAATGGTTTCAAAACATTATAAAATATCTCAATAGTTAAGAAACTTGAATTAGGTTTCGGTCTGGTTTAAAATAATGGAGATACAAACATTTTCCCGAATGATTTTTTTTTACTCACTGATGGTAAAATCGTCACATCTTTTTAGGTACAAATAACTTTGGACTAAAACTATTTGGTTTAGAAAATAGACTTAACAAGATTTCCAAAGGTTCAAACGTCGCGAAAATCAGAGTTCAAGAGTGTCCGGAGCAAGACTGGAAAGTTTGACAAATTATCGAGGTTGAGGGGGCCGCGCCTAGGTGCCAGTTACCGCGCCCCGGGCGCAATAAGTTGCGCCTCAGGCGCACTGAAGAGAAAACAAATTTGTCAAATTTATCGGGCTTCTCCCGAACACTTTCGCACTCCAATTTTCGCAAAGTTTGAACCATTACATAGCTTCTTGAGTATAGTTTTAAGCCCAAGTAGTTCGGATCGAATTTTTTTTCCATACCAAATGATATGACTATTTTACCCATGGTGAGTCGGAAAGTAAATCATTCAATTCATGTAATTAACGCTGGCATCACCTCCATTTTAAAATTGATAGAGACCGGTTACGTATGGATAAAGAGGGTTTTTTAAGTACTAAAAGGTAGCACAATTCCACCATAAAAATTATGAAGTTTTAGTTTATTAAAAAATGGTAGAAAACAGACCACTTAAAAGATCATGGGAACACTATCACCCCTCCGCCACCGACAATGTTGCCTTAGCACAATCCTTCCACCACCATGATCACTTGACCACCTACACCACCATCGCATCACCACCTCTACCACCACACATCCACTATGCGATAATGGTGGCCGATTGTTATGGTTTCAAAACATCCTTAAATATCTCAATAGTTAAGAAAATTATCATACTTCTTGTTCATTTCATCCCAAGAAACAACCCCTCAAGCTACACGCACGTAATACTACTCTTTTTTTTTATGGTTCAGTACAACCATATTTTAATACGTCGAATACCCTCTTTATCGATATAAAATAGGTTTCGGTCTGGTCTAAAATGAAGGAGATACAAAAGTTTTACAGAATGATTTTTTTTATACTCAATATAGGTAAAATAGTCACATCTTTTTAGGTGCAATTAACTTTTGACCAATGCTATTTGGGTTAGAAAATAGACTTAATAAGCTTTTTAACGGTTGAAACCTTACGAAAATCAGAGTTTGAAAGTTTTCGGAGCAAGACTAGAAAGTTTGACAAATTATAGAGGCTGAGCGGGCCGCGCCTAGGCGCCAGTTTCTGCGCCCCAGTCTCAATAAGATGCGCCTCAGGCGCACTGAAGCTAAAAAAATTTGTCAAATTTGTCTCCGAACTCCGATTTTCGAAAATTTTGAACCGTTAAATAGCTTGTTGAGTCTAGTTTTAAGACCAAGTAGTTCGGATCCAATATTGTTTGTATCCCAACTTATATGACTATTTTACGCTTGGTGAGTCGGAAAGCAAATTCTTCATGTAATTAAAGCTGGCAACACCTGCATTTTAAAATTGATAGAGACCTGTTACGTATGGATAAAGAGTGTTTTTAAAGTACTAACAGATGGTAGAATTCAGCCATAAAAATATTGAAGATTGAGTTTACGAAAAAATGGTAGAAAACAGACCATTTAAAAGATCATGGGAGCAGGACCACCCCTCAGCCACCAACAATGTTGCCGTAGCACAATCCTTCCACCACCATGATCTCTTGACCACTTACACCACCATCACATCACCACATCTACCACAACACTTCCACTATGCGATAATGGTGGCCGACTGTAATGATTTCAAAACATCCTAAAATATCTCACTAGTCAAGAAACTTATCTTACTTCTTGTTCATTTCATCCCGAGAAACAACCCCACAAGCTAGACGCAGGTAATACTGCTATTTTTTATTTTTATTTTTATGGTTCCGTACAACCATACTTTAATGCGTCGAATACCCTCTTTATCTTTACAAAATTGGTTTCGGACTGGTTTGAAATAATGGAGATACAAACGTTTTACAGAATGATTTATTTTTTTACTCACTGATGGTAAAATCGTCTCATCTTTTTAGGTACAAATAACTTTGGATGAAAACTATTTGGGTTAGAAAGTAGACTTAATAAACTTTCCAACGGTTCAAACGTCGTGAAAATCAGAGTTCGAGAGTGTCCGGAGCAAGACTAAAAAGTTTGACAAATTATCGAGGTTGAGGGGGCCGCGCCAGGGCGCTAGTTCGTGCGCCCCGGGCGCGATTAGATGCGCCTCAGGCGCACTGAAGATAAAATTTTTTTATCAAATTTATCGGGCTTCTCCCAAACACTTCCGAACTCCGATTTTTGAAAAGTTTGAACCGTTAGATAGCTTATTGAGTCTAGTTTTAAGCCCAAGTAGCTCGGATCCAATATTGCTTTCATACCAAATGGTTTGACTATTTTACCCTTAGTGAGTCAGAAAGTAAATCATTCATGTAAAGTAAATCATTCATGTAATTAACGTTGGCATCACCTTCATTTTAAAATTGATAGAGATCTGTTACGTATGGATAAAGAGGGCTTTTAAAGTACTAGAAGATAGTAGAATTCTGCCATAAAAATAATGAAGTTTTAGTTTATGAAAAAACGGTTGAAAACGGACCACTTAAAAGATCATGGGACCACTAGCACCCATCTGCCACTAACAATGTTGCCGTAGCACAAAAATTCTCCACCACCATGATCACTTGACCACCTACACAGCATCACATCACCACCTCTACCACCAAACGTCCACTCTACGATAATGGTGGCCGACTGTAATGGTTTCAAAACATCCTGAAATATCTCAATAGTTAAGAAACTTATCTTACTTCTTGCATGTTCATTTCATCCTAAGAAAAAACCCCACAAGCTAGACGCACAAAATACTGCTATTTTTTTTTAATTTTTATGGTTAAATACAACCATATTTTAATACGTCGAATACCCTCTTTATCGATATAAAATAGGTTTCGCTCTGGTTTAAAAAGAAAGAGATGCAAACGTTTTACAGAATGATTTTTTTTTTACTCACTGTAGGTAAAATAGTCACATCTTTTTAGGTGCAATTAACTTTGGATCAATACGATATGGGTTACAAAATAGACTTAATAAGCTTTTTAACGCTTGAAACCTTGCGAAAATCGGAGTTCGAGAGTGTCCGGAGCAAGCCTGGAAAGTTTTGATAAATTATCGAGGTTGAGGGCACCGCGCCTAGGAGCCAGTTCGTGCGCCCCGGTCGCAATAAGATGCGGCTTAAGCGCACCGAAGAAAAAAAAATTTGGCAAATTTATCGGGCTTCATGTAATTAACGCTGGCATCACCTTCATTTTGAAATTCATAGAGACCGGTTACGTATGGATAAAGAGGGTTTTTAAAGTACTAAAAGATAGTAGAATTCCGCCATAAAAATTATGAAGTTTTAGTTTATGAAAAAATGGTAGAAAACAGACCACTTAAATGATCATGAGAGCACAACCACCCCTCCGCCACCAACAATGTTGCCGTAGCACAATCATTCCACCACCATGATCACTTGACCACCTACACCGCCCTCGCATCGCCACCTCTACCACCACACTTCCACTATGCGATAATGGTGGCCGACTGTAATGGTTTCAAAACATCCTAAAATGTCAAAATAGTTAAGAAACTTATCTTAATTCTTGTTCGTTTCATCCCACGAAACAACCCCTCAAGCTAGACGCACGTAGTACTGCTCTTTTTTTTTTTAATGGTTCAGTACAACCATATTTTAATACGTCAAGTACCATATTTATCGATATAAAATAGGTTTCGGTTTGGTTTAAAAAGAAGGAGATGGAAACATTTTACAGAATGATTTTTTTTTTACTCACTGTAGGTAAAATAGTCACATCTTTTTGGGTGCAATTAACTTTGGATCAATACGATTTGGGTTAGAAAATAGACTTAATAAGCTTTTTAACGATTCAAACCTTGCGAAAATCGGAGTTCGAGAGTGTCCGGAGCAAGATTGGAAAGTTTGACAAATTATCGAGGTTGAGGGCACCCCGCCTAGGAGCCAGTTCGTGCGCCCCAGGCGCAATAAGATGCACCTCAGGCGCACTGAAGAAAAAAAAATTTGTCAAACTTATTGGGCTTCTCCCGAACACTTCCAAACTCCGATTTTTGCAAAGTTTGAACCGTTAGATAGCTTGTTGAGTCTAGTTTTAAGCCCAAGTAGTTCGGATCCAATATTGTTTCCATACCAAATGATATCACTATTTTACCCTTAGTGAGTCAGAAAGTAAATCATTCTCAGGTAATTAACACTGGCATCACCTTCATTTTAAAATTGATAGAGACCTGTTACCTATGGATAAAGAGGGTTTTTAAAGCACTAAAAGATAGTAGAATTCCGCCATAAATATTTTGACGTTTTAGTTTATGAAAAAATGGTAGAAAACAGACCACTTAAAGGATCATGGGAGCACTACCACCCCTCTGCCACCAACAATTAATGGTGCCGTAGCACAATCCTTCCTCCACCATGATCACTTGACCACCTACACAATAGTTAAGAAACTTATCTTACTTCTTGTACATTTCATCCAAAGAAACAACCCCACAAGCTAGACGCACATAATACTGCTTTCTTTTTTCTTTTTTTTTATGGTTCTATACAACCTTATTTTAATACGTCAAATATCCTCTTTATCGATATAAATTAGGTTTCGGTCCGGTTTAAAATAAAGGAGGTACAAACGTTTTGCAGAATGATTTATTTTTTTACTCACTGATGGTAAAATCGTCACATCATTTTAGGTACAAATAACTTTGGATCAAAACAATTTGGGTTAGAAAATAGACCTAATAATCTTTCAAACGGTTTAAACCTCGCAAAAATAGGAGTTCGAGAGTGTCCGGAGAAAAACTTGAAAGTTTGACAAATTATCGAGGGTGAGGGCGCCGCGCCTAGGCGCCAGTTCATGCGCCCCAGGCGTAATAGGATGCGCATCAGGCGCACTGAAGATAAAAAAAAATTTGTCAAATTTATCGGGCTTCTCCCGAACACTTCCGAACTCCAATTTTCGAAAAGCTTGAACTGTTAGATAGCTTGTCGATACTAGTTTTAAGCCCAAATAGTTCGGATCCAATATTGTTTCCATACCAAATGATATGACTATTTTACCCTTAGTGAGTCGGAAAGTTAATCATTCATGTAATTAACGTTAGCATCACCTTCATCGTAAAATTGATAGAGACCTGTTACGTATGGATAAAGAGGGTTTTTAAAGTACTAAGAGACAGTAGAATTCCGCCATAAAAATTATGAAGTTTTACAATCTGAAAAAATGGAAGAAAACAGACCACTTAAAAGATCATGGGAGCACTACCACCCCTCCGCCACCAAAACTATTTGGGTCAGAAAATAGACTTAATAAGCTTTCTAACGGTTCAAATGTTGGGAAAATCAGAGTTCGAGAGTGTCCGGAGCAAGACTAGAAAGTTTGACAAATTATCGAGGTTGAGGGGGCCGCGCCTAGGTGCTAGTTCGTGCGCCCCCGGGCGCAATAAGATGAGCCTCAGACGCATTGAAGATAAAAAAAATTTGTCAAATTTATCGGGCTTCTCCCGAACACGTCCGGACTCCGATTTTCGAAAAGATTGAATCGTTAGATAGCTTGTTGAGTCTAGTTTTAAGCCCAAGTAGTTTGGATCCAATATTGTTTCCATACCAAATGATATCACTATTTTACCCTTAGTGAGTCGGAAAGTAAATCATTCATATGTAATTAACGTTGGCATCACCTTCATTTTAAAATTGATAGAGACCTGTTACGTATGAATAAAGAGGGTTTTTAAAGTACTAAAAGATAGTAGAATTCCACCATAAAAATTATGAAGTTTTAGTTTATGAAAAAATGGTAGAAAACAGACCACTTAAAAGATCATGGGACCACTACCACCCCTCTGCCACTAACAATGTTGCCGTAGCACAATCCTTCCACCACCATGATCACTTGACCACCTACAAACCATCACATCAGCACCTCTACTACCACACTTCCGCTATGCAATAATGGTGGCCGGCTGTAATGGTTTCGAAACATCCTAAACTATCTCAATAGTTAAGAAACTTATCTTACTTCATGTTCATTTCATCCCAAGAAACAACCCCACAAGCTAGACGCACATAATACTGCTAATTTTTATTTATTTTTATGGTTCAATACAACCACATTTTAATACGTCGAATACCATCTTTATCGATATAACAAAGGTTTCAGTCTTGTTTAAAATAAAGGAGATACAAACGTTTTACAGAATGATTTATTTTTTTACTCACTGATGGTTAAATCGTCACATCTTTTTAGGTACAAATAACTTTGGATTACAACTATTTGGGTTATAAAATAGACTTAATAAGCATTCTAACGGTTCAAATGTTGCGAAAATCAGAGTTTGAGAGTGTCCGGAGCAAGACTGAAAAGTTTGACAAATTATCGAGGCTAAGGGCGCCGCGCCTAGGCGCCAGTTCGTGCGCCCCGGGCGCAATAAGATGCGCCTCAGGCGCACGGAAGATAAAAAAAATAAATTCCAAATTTATCGGGCTTCTCCCGAACACTTTCGAACTCCTATTTTTGAAAAGTTTTAACCGTTACATAGCTTGTTGAGTCTAGTTTTAAGCTCAAGTAGTTCGGATCCAATATTTTTTCAATACCAAATGATATAACTATTTTACCCTTAGTGAGCCGGAAAGCAAATCATTCATGTAATTAGCGCTGGCATCACCTTCATTTTAAAATTGATAGAGACTTGTTATGTATGGATAAAGAAGGTTTTTAAAGTACTAAAAGATAGTAGAATTCCGCCATAAAAATAATGAAGTTTTAGTTTATGAAAAATTGGTAGAAAACAGACCACTAAAAAGATCATGGGAGCACTACCACCCCTCCTCCACCAACAATGTTGCCGTAGCCCAATCCTTCCACCACCATGATCACTTGACCACCTTCACCACCATCACTTCACCACCTTTACAACCACACTTCCACTTTGCGATAATGGTGGCCAACTATAATGATTTCCAAACATCCTAAAATATCTCAATAGTTAAGAAACGTATCTTACTTTTTGTTCTTTTCATCCCAAGAAACAACCCCACAAGCTAGATACGCATAATACTTCTAATTTTTTTGTTATTTTTCTGGTTTGATACAACCATCTTTTAATACGTCGAATACCCTCTTTATCGATATAAAATAGGCTTCGGTCTTGTTTAAAATAAAGGAGATACAAACGTTTTCCAGAATGATTATTTTTTTACTCACTGATGGTAGAATCGTCACATCTTTTTAGGTACAAATAACTTTGGATCAAAACAATTTGGGTTAGAAAATAGACTTAATAAGCTTTCTAATTGTTCAAACGTCGCGAAAATCGGAGTTCGAGAGTGTCCGGGGCAAGACTGGAAAGTTTGAGAAATTATCGAGGTTGAGGGCGCCGCGCCTAGGCGCTCGTTCTGCGCCCTGGGCGCAATAAGATGCGCCTCCGGCGCACTCAAGATAAAAAAAATTTGTCAAATTTATCGGGCTTCTCCCGAGCACTTCCGAACTCCGATTTTTGCAATGTTTGAACCGTTCGATAGCTTGTTGAGTCTAGTTTTAAGCCCAAGTAGTTCGGATCCAATATTGTTTCCATACCAAATGATATGACTATTTTACCCTTAGTGAGTCGGGAATTAAATCATTCATGTAATTAACGCTGGCATCACCTTCATTTTAAAATTTTTACATACCTGTTACGTATGGATAAAGAGGGTTTTTAAAGTACTAAAAGATCGTAGATTTTGCCATAAAAATAATGAAGTTTTAGTTTATGAAAAAATGGTAGAAAACAGACCACTTGAAAGATCATGGGAGCACTATACCACTCCTCCGCCACCAACAATGTTGCCGTTGCACAATCCTTCCACCACCATGATCACTTGACCACCTACACACCATCACATCACCACTTCTACCACCACACTTCCACTATGCGATAATTGTGGCCGACTGTAATGGTTTCATAACATCCTAAAATTTCTCAGTAGTTAAGAAACTTATCTTACTTCTTGTTCATTTCATCCCAAGAAACAACCCCACATGCTAGACGCACATAATACTGCTATTTTTTTTAATTTTTATGGTTCAATACAACCATATTTTAATACATCGAATACCCTCTTTATCGATATAAAATAGGCTTCGGTCTGGTTTAAAATAAAGGAGATACAAACGTTTTACAGAATGATTTATTTTTTTACTCACTGATGGTAAAATCGTCACATCTTTTTAGGTGCAATTAACTTTGGATCAAAACTATTTGGGTTAGAAAATAGACTTAATAAGCTTTCTAACGGTTCAAACCTTACGAAAATCGGAGTTCGAGAGTGTCCGGAGCAAGACTTGAAAATTTGACAAATTATATATCGAGGTTGAGGGCGCCGCGCCTAGGCGCCAGTTCGTGCGCTCCGGGCGCCATAATATGCGCCTCAGGTGCACTGAAGATAAAAAAAATTTGTCAAATTTATCGGGCTTGTCCCGAACACTTCCGAACTCCGATTTTCGCAAAGTTTGAACCGTTACATAGCTTGTTGAGTCTAGTTTTAAGCCCAAGTAGTTCGGATCCAATATTGTTTGTGTACCAAGTGATATGACTATTTTACCCTTAGTTAGTCGCAAAGTAAATCATTTATGTAATTAACGCTGGCATCACCTTCATTTTAAAATTGATAGAGAGTTGTTACATATGGATAAAGAGGGTTTTTAAAGTACTAAAAGATAGTAGAATTCCGCCATAAAAATAATGAAGTTTTAGTTTATGAAAAATTGGTAGAAAACAGGCCACTAAAAAGATCATCGAAGCTCTACCACCACTCCACCACCAACAATGTTGCCGTAACACAATCCTTCCACCACCACGATCACTTGACCACCTACACCGCCATCACTTCACCACCTCTACAACCACAATTCCACTCTGCGATAATGGTGGCCAATTGTAATGATCTGAAAACATCCTGAAATATCTCAATCGTTAAAAAACGTATCTAACTTCTTGTTCTTTTCATCCCAAGAAACAACCCCACAAGCTAGACACACATAATATTTCTAATTTTTTTGTTGTTAAGTCTAGATTATCCACTACCTAGTGAGTTGAGGTTAGCAAAAATGATAAACATAAATTAAAAGCTATAATGCATAACCAGAAAAAGCATTTGAACAACTCTTTGTTGCCTCTTTTGTTGATCATGTCTTCTTCACTCGATTCCTATTCTTTTTTTAGCATATATGAGATAGTGGAATTCACAACCCAAATGTGGAAATTTATGGACTACATGCATGCAATTGATGTGCTATAGGATTCAGGAAATATTCACCATCCATTATTTCATTTGCTTTTTTATTGCGTGTCACTACTTGAGAAGTTATGATCGAAGGCATGTAAGAAAATCCTGGCAACAAAAGAAAATCTTTTTAGAAGAGGTTGTAAGCGGTCTGCTTTGTGCCTAGTTTGTAATGGAGCTTCAGAATCGATTGAACATTTGCTTTTTGATTGTTTGTGGGCGAGAGCGGTGTGATTTGATTCCCATGTGAATCTTGATCGTGGAAGGGGGCTACATGCTCTAAAATGGACATCCCAAGTGATTGACATGGGGAAATCTGAAGGATAGCAAAGAGTTTTTTTCTTTTTGGGAAGTTGCGCATTTTATACCAACCAACACAAAAACAAGGGGAGATCAACCCACTGTACAAAATCGTTACAAAGGAAACTCCTCACTACAATCTGCCAAAAAAACTACTCCTTCCGTCTCTAAATAAGTGTCCGATGCGTAAACCTAGGCCTTTAAAAATATGCAATTGTTTTGTTAAAAAAATTAAATTTTTTTCACAAATCAATAGACGGCAATGGGTTCTATTAGATTGTGGAAAAAAATTAGATTTTTTAAGGAAAAACATGCATCTTTTGTAAGGCTTAGGTTTGCACGCCAGACGCTTATTTAGGGACGGAGAGAGTGCAAAATTAAGTTCCAAGAACTTTGCATGAAATATTCCAGAGACTGCATAGTCTTTGGTTCTCAAGGGAGTGGAGGAAATGCTCCCAAATACACACACGAAGTCTGACAGTATCCTGAATACAAGCCTGCACCGCATCAACCCTTCTACTTCTACATGCAAAAACTCAAGAGTTCCTTTCCATCCATAGATGGTAGACCCAAGCCGGCAAGACTAGCTTGAACAATAAAGAACTGAAGCTCCTGCCCTTACAATGATCAATAGCCCACTTAATTTTACACTTTCTCACACCTCCGAATTTCTCTAAATTTGTAATCTATTAAGGATAACCTTCCAAATGCTGCTGGAATAGCTACATTCAAAGAACAGGTGTTGCAACGTTTCATCACTTTGAGAGCACAACACACAACCAGGATCAATCGTCATCCCCCATCTACAAAGTCTCTTCTTTGTAGATAACCTCTTCAAGCAAGCTAACGATAAAATAAATGACCACCTTGAAACACTTCTGGAAAACAACACTATTGAAACCCACTGAAATGTCCCTCCTCTGTGCCTAAAAGCCTCCCAAGTGTGCTTGCTTAGTATGTAGGGGAAATAACCCATATAACTTCATTTTCCCTGGCCCTTCGAGGTTGAATTGAACTAGGAATTGAATTCTGAATCTGTTGAATCAAGGAGGATCTTGGTCTTGGCCAATTCCATTCTCCATCCTGATAGTAAAGAGTTGATTGGTCAGGTTGCTTCAATTGGCAATTGCTTGGCATATTTGGAACTCTAGGAATGATTTTTTTTTTTTAGGGGGGTTACTATAAACCCTTTGGACACCATGGGCAGAGCTTGGACAGCCCATATGGAGTTTCTTATAATTTCTCAATGAATCCTTCTGTCCCTATGGCTAACCTTAGCGAAGGGCCCAAAAACTCTTCGTAGAAGGATCCAGATTTTATAATTCTCTCAAAATCAACTATGATGTTGCTATGGAGAAAGATGGATTTGCGGGGATGGTGGCGGTAGTGGTGAGGAACCATGAGGGAAGCTGGTGGATGGTTTAACCAAGCAGGTGAAGTTTGCCTCAAGTTTTTCAAGGGGGAGGCTTTGGCAATCAGGCAAGCGTTTTCACTTCTTAAAGCAATAGGGGTCAACTAAGCGGTGATAGAATCGGATAACAAGCAGACGATTATGCTTAACGTTTCTGAATCAGTCCCACCATGGGAAGTAGCAGCTATAATTATGGATATCGGAGATATGGCTTAAGAGCAAGGGATTTTGTTCGACTTGGTTAGAAGATTGGTGAATCAAGTGGCGCATGAGGTGGCCTCCTTGGCAAAGACAAGCAAGATTCCTCTTGACTGGCGGGCTAGGCTAATCCTCCTTGTTTAGCTTTGTCGTTTTTAAGCTTTGATAGCTCTTTTTTGTAGCCTTGAAGGCATGATTGGCGGATTTTTTTTTAAAAAAAAAAGGGAAACTAATGGATACACTCTCTCTCAAAAGCAAACTTTAATGCTAGTCTAGGCTTAGTTTTTTTTTTTTTTTTTTTTGCCATTCGTTAAACCTAATGTCGCAAAATATCAAGATACATAACAAAGTAATACTACTGGAACTTCATCAAGGCGCAGAATATGTTTAGAACCATTTCTCCATTTTTGTTATATGTATCAAACACTTTTCTTAATAAAGGAATCGAATGGCTTTAGATTGTTGGGGATTTATTCCATCATAATCATAAAACACTAACAATCAGAAATGGCAAGAAACACTAAAATCACAAACTCAAATAATCAAAGATACTACTTAGACAAGTAGAGTAGGGAGAAATAGTCTGTGATATGGATGAAAGCTAGGCACGACGTCTGTCCTATAGCCATATTTGCTTCCTTTCGTACAAGTTCTAACAACTGAATACAATTGCAAGATACAACTCACAAATCTTACAGTTTGTCTCTACATTACATAATCCGTGGAAAACATGGATGCCAAGTATGAATTGAATTGTCCATATAAAATAAAGGAGGTAGAGAAGATCGAGAGAACTTAAAATGCATTAAAACTAATGTGGATGGTCCTCTATTATTTATAGAACTCCAAAAACATTTTCCCAAGAGTCACACCCGCAAAACAATGGTGGTATGGACACCAAAATTTGGGGTTTTAAATGTATAAGCCCTATCAAGCACTTTGGATCAAAATTATTTGGGTTAGAAAATACACTTAACAAGCTTTCTAATGGTTCAAACCTTGCGAAAATCGGAGTTCGAGAGT
Organism: Rhododendron mucronatum var. ripense; assembly: GCA_019656295.1. NCBI lineage: Eukaryota > Viridiplantae > Streptophyta > Magnoliopsida > Ericales > Ericaceae > Rhododendron > Rhododendron mucronatum. Next base: position 934,986 of record BPLT01000086.1, read on the forward strand.
GTCCGGAGCAAGACTCGAAAGTTTGACAAATTATGGAGTTTGAGGGCGCGGCGCCAAGGCTCCATTTCGTGCGCCCCGGGCGCAATAAGATGCGCCTCAGGTGCATTGAAGATCAGAAATTTTTCAAATTTTGCGGGCTTTTCCCGAACACTTCCGAACTCCGATTTTCACAAAGTTTGAACCGTTAGAATACTTGTTGAGTCTACTTTTTAACCCAAGTAGTTCGGATCCAATATTGTTTGTATACCAACTGATATGACTATTTTACCTTTAGTGAGTCGAAAAGCAAATCGTTCCTGTAATTAACACTGACATCACCTTCATTTTAAAATGGATAAAAACCTGTTATATATCGATAAAGAGAGTTTTTAAAGTACTACTGTAAAAGATAGTAGAATTCAGCCATAAAAATAATGAAGTTTTAGTTTATGAAAAAATGGTAAAAAACAAACCACTTAAAAGATACCACCCCTCCGCCACCAACAATGTTGCCGTAGCACAATCCTTCCACCACCATGATCACTTGACCACCTACACCACTATCACTTCACCACCTTTACCACCACACTTCCACTCTGCGATAATGGTGGCCAACTATAATGATTTCAAAACATCCTAAAATATCTCAATAGTTAAGAAATGTATCTTACTTCTTGATCTTTTCATCCCAAGAAACAACCCCACAAGCTAGATACACATAATACTTCTAATTTTTTTGTTATTTTTCTGGTTCGATACAACCATCTTTTAATACATCGAATACCCTCTTTATCGATATAAAATAGGTTTCGGTCTGGTTCAAAATAAAGGAGAAACAAATGTTTTACAAAATGATTTATTTTTTTACTCACTGAAGGTAAAATAGTCACATCTTTTTAGGTACAAATAACTTTGGATCAAAACTATTTGGGTTAGAAAATAGACTTAATAAGCTTTCTAATGGTTCAAACCTTGCGAAAATCGGAGTTCGAGAGTGTCTGGAGCAAGACTAGAAAGTTTGACAAATTATAAAGTTTGTGGGGGCTGCGCCTAGGCGCCATTCCGTGCGCCCCGGGAGCAATAAGATGCACCTCTGGGGCATTGAAGATAAAAATTTGTCAAATTTCACCACAAGCCAAACTTCGCGGGCTTGCTCCGGTCACTCACAATCTCGGATTTGCATGTGATTTGAATTGTTAGAAAGCTTGTTGAATCTACTTTTTAACCCAATTAGTTTGTATGACAAATTATTTGTACATCAAAATATATGACTATTTTACCCTCAGTGGGTTAAAAAATAAATCATTTTGGTAAAAGGCTTGCAACACGCTCATTGTAAAGCAGATTGAGATCTTTCATATATCAATAAAAAGGTTTTTTTAGGTATTTAGAGAAAATAGAATCCAACCATACAAAGAGCATAATTTTGTTTATGAAAAGTATGTAGAAAGCCGTCCATTGCAAAAACTGTGGAAGCACTACCATCCCTCCACCACAATTGCAACCATTTCACCACATGCGCTACTATCACTTGACCACCATTACCACCACACTTTCACTCTACCACCACCTTTGCCACCAAACTTCAACCCCACAACTATCACATGATCACCACATTGAAAGTCTCCATGTCTAGCAATCCCACAAGACAATTAACTTTATATCTTCTGATGCTAGAAAATTTCAAAGTCATGGTTTGTAAACTTACTAGGGGATAGACGTACAAATACTGGACACTAAAAAGACCATGCAATTGGAGAAAATAGTAGACGCCACATGAAGAAACGGACATCGCATATGCTTAGAGCATGTCTTTCTTGGAACAATTAACCACTCACATTCTACTAGTACGCCAATAAAACAACGTGACATATAATCCTTTTAGACATTTTCATTTACTATATGCGTATTTTAGTTTCATAAAATAAAGTCATTCACACACTTTAAACCAATCGTAGAAGTATCGATTATTGCAAACAGATCATTCTCCTCATTCAGGGAATCATCATCTTTTCTTTTTTCCACTCTGTCCTGAAGAACAAAGGGCCGAGCCATTCTAACACATATTTAGGAATAGAAAAGGGCATCGTATATGCCTAAGGCCCAGCTAAAACTACGACTTCTTGATGTGGTTAGGAGTTATGGTTCGGCAGAAGATTTTATCGTTTCAGTCGTCATCTCATCGATCAACAATGTTACACTGGATTTTCTGACCCATTGTTACAGTCTTCTTCAGTCTTTGAATTTTATTTGCTCTTTGTACCAATTCATTTTGGGGGAAGAAGTCCCCATAAAAAGAACCAATCAGAGTCCAGAGAGGTTGTTCAACCAAATGAAACCTTCATTCAAACCATGTTTTTCTTTCTTGATAAGTGAAAACTCCATTATTTTAGGCATATCTTCTCTCCACCATTAGTGGGCAATAGGCACCACTCCAAGCTTTCTTGTTCCGGACAGTTGGCATAAATACAGGGACTACTTCCCATAACTGCAACTATCAACACACACACACACACAGATAGATTCAAATTCCATCCATTGTTTCGCCCGAGGAGCTTGCTCAACTGTTTCAAACTTTCAATACATTACGAGGAATATACATACATTCAAGTCCGATGAAAGCTGTATTTCCTTGGAAGCAGAAGCTGGGAAAACCACTACTACATTGCATTTTTTCTTGAATTATACAAAATTCTATAGCAAGTTAAATCTATAACAAAATTGCTGATGATAATAAGAAACATGTTTACTGCCAGTCCACCATCAACACGTCGTGTTTGGCCTAGGGCATTCTTCCATGTTTCGCTTTCAGGTCCCATAGAAAGGGTACAGAAAGAGGTAAGCAACCAGTAGTCATAGCATGATTGACTGCAAAGGACACTTCAAAGTACCCCAATGCACGATCACAGTTGATCATGTTCTTAATTAAACTTGCCGTGACCCCAGATAGCTAAAAAAGAGTCGAGCAAGATGGTCCGTAGACCCTATTTGAGGAAATAATGAAATATAACCATTGCCATGACCCCAAATAGCCAAAAAAGAGTCAAGCAAGAAGGTCTGTAGACCTCATTTGACAAAATACAACCAACTTAGTAGGTAGAAATCAGAGAAGAGAATTTGAGGGAATGTTACCTCAAGGTGGAACTTGAACTTTATACCAAAGGGACTTGAAGACTTAAATTTCTGAACCAGGAAACAAAAATAAATTCTATCCCATACAGTACCCAACAGCAGAAAATGAAAATGGTAATTTACTAGCGCCCAAATACCATATCACTACATCTATGAGAATATCACCTTGTCAGAAAATTCTTCATCAAAACGTATCCAGTAGACACTATTACCAAAAACCAGTCCTTCAGCTGCATATTCACAAGTGAAAGCAACACCCATCACAAATTGAAAAACCAGGAATTTCAATGCTTATGTCATAAGGCCTTTTGTCTCACACATGCATATTATTCTGTTCCAAGAACAAAAAGTTCATAAGCATTACACGTTTTCAAAATTAACTCCGATTGTTAAGGCAATCACCATGACTAATGGGGTTTCTTTTCCAGGTCAGAAGTCTCTCAGGTAGAGCAACTGCCAACAATTCACATCATGCTAAAAACCGGAAGGAAAAAGAGAATGGGGTTTCTCGCATAAAGCAACTGACCAATGGGGTTTCTTTTCCAGGTTCAGATCATGCTACATAGTCCAATGAAACAAAGAGGAGTGACTACATTAAGACTAGCTGCAGAGAGCAACTGCGAACAATTCACCATATATACCACTCAAAGATTTAGACTCTTTTTCATTGCAGTAAATACTGGAAGGAAAAAGAGAAAACCGGAACAAAAAAACTGCTTCTCTTAGTTTTTTGATGATAACATTGGCATCAGCCATCAGCCACGGTTCCTATAAAAATGCCTCCTGGACGAAGCAATGCTGATACATTGGCCAAGGCCCGACGTGCACGTGCCTCAGTAGACCAGGAGTAATGCATGGCAAACTACAAAATTCCAAGTTTCCATAAAATCTACTGGAGGCCATTAATTAACCATCGATAATCCATTAAACTCAAAACTAAGAAAACAAAATGCAGAACTTGCATAATTGACTAGAGATATGGCATTAATTTCCAATCACAAGCAAACAAGGAATCTGATTTGTCAAATTGTTTGCAGAGAGATCATTTCCTGAAATTATTCCTAAAGTAAAAGCAAAGGTATAACCCAAAAAGAAACAAACAATAGAAAATTTAAAATTTTAAAAAAAAAATCAATTTATCGTACATAACAACAAATGAATCGCTCACCTGGCAACTACATATATCAAAGGGGGGATCTTCTTCCAAAACATTGTCCAGACAGATCTGATAACCAGAGAAAAATATCATAAATGATATTGTATTATTTTCTCTTCCTCTTTCGCCAAGAGGAATCCGGCCTTCATATTACTAAGGTGCTGGTGCAGCACCACAAAGCAAAGCAGCTCATAAGGCCACTAATTTTGGAGGTAAAGTTCACCAGCCAAGTAACTTCCAGAGTTCAACGTAAAAATTTTGTTAATCAATATCCCAAACACTCAGTTGAGCCATTCATCCCACGAAGTAGCACAAAGTTACCTCAAAACAATCTCCACACATAAGACACGCAGGGAATGTAAACTTTTTACAGCGTTGATGATGTTCTGCATCACCATTGTAGCATGTACGGCAATCTTCTATCGGTCCCCAATTGTTGAACATGATTTTTCATTTGTGAGCAAAATTGATCTAAACGATTGGTTCAAAACCTCATTCAATACTTTCGCCCCCCCACCCCAAAATAAAAAATAAAAAAACAGAAAATGTATTCCCGCAAACAAGTTATCAAAACTAATTCTATTTGTGGGATTTACCTGAACACAAATGTGAACTCTTTTGAAGATGATGATGTTATTGCAAGTCCATCTCTATGCTTTTTTTCCTTTTACCAGCGTGTGTGTGCGCGAGTGTGTACACGCGCAGTGCCGAGTGAGCGCCTATGTGTGGATGCTATGCAAAAATTACTGATGGTATTGATGTTGCCGGTGCCACTAAGGAGGAAACAAGTGATCAAGTGCTATGGAGCACTAGTTCAGGGGTTCTCAGGTTGTGCTGAGTGATGCTGCTACAGATAAGATCTCTGCTTTTTTGGTACATCAGTGGCCATTTCTCGGTGCTGCTGTTGGGTGGTGGTTACTGCAGACGAGGTTCAAGTTGCTGGTGATGGATTTATAGGGTACTTAATCAGTCTGTGTTTGCAATAAAACTTAATGTATGGAAGAAACCTTTTGCTACTCCTCTAGAACGATAAAACTTGGTGCGGTGCCCATTGCTAAAACAATGACGAAAAGAGTACACCAACAATGGAGCTTTCACCTGTTAAAAAAGAAAAACATGGCGTTGAACTAGCTTAGGTAGCCCATATTAAGTAACCTGATGAGATTCACTATCTTAAGTAACCCATATTCTAATTTCAACTTCAAAGAGGGTATTCTGATTCCTAGAGAACGAGAGGCAACGGGATTGATCGAGAAAGACCTCTTCTTGTTATAACAAGATCGTGATTGGATCCAGGCATGTTTAGTGAAGTGAATACTATTCTTTTTTACAAATAATGAAAATATATGAAACGTGCATGTTCGATTGAAACATGAAAATGGATATGAATAGACCAATGCGGCTTGGTCCGGAAGGGACTGAAATTTGAAAGTTAACCCTCAAAGTTCAAAGTCAGTTAGGCAATGGGAAAATTATGATTTTCTGAGTAGAGTAGCCACCATTGGCTGGTTCATTTGGAAGGAAACAAAAGATACAGTCTTTCAACCATGAGCCTGGGGATCCCATCTGGGTCATCCAGAGAGCTTCTTCAACTAGATTAGACTTCTTATCGACTCCAGATGCTAGCCACCAATCCAAATCTTCTTTTTTGAAATAGCTTGGAATTTCATCTAGTTGGACCACTCCTTGGATGGGTGGTTTCTGAAAAAGTAAATGGGTTAAAAAGTAGATTCAACTAGCTTTCTAACGGTTCAAACCACGCGCAAATCCAAGTTCGGGAATGCCGGAGCAAGCCCACAAAGTTTCGCTTGTGGTGAAATTCCAAGGATGCGCCCGAGGAGCAAGAAATTGCGCCCGAGGAGCAAGAAATTGCGCACACTAAAAAGCTGCACAATAAGTAAAATTTCGTGGGCTCGCCACAAACACTCCCGAATTCTGATTGTAGATGATTTGAACCATTGAAAATTAGCTTGTTGAGTCTAATTTATAACCCAAGTGGTTTGCATCAAAAATTGTTTATAGATTAGAAGATATGACAATTTTACCCTCAACAGGTCGAAAAACAAATCATTTTTGGAAACTCGTCGCTTCACCCTCATTTTAAATCAGATCAAAATAAGTAAGGTTGAGGTTTGGTACTGGCAAAGATGGTGGTAGATAGAAAGTGTGGTGGTTATGGTGGTCAAGTGATAGCAGTCTAGGAGGTGAAGTGATGGTGGTGTAGGGGTGTGGTGGTTGCAATGGTGGTGGAGGGGTGGTAGTGCTTCCACAATCTTTGTAATGGATGGGTTTTCTACCTACTTTTCATAAACGAAATTATGCTCTTTGTATGGTTGGATACCAATTTCTCTAAATACTTGGAAAAACCTTTTTATTGATATATAATAGATCTCTGTTTGATTTAAAATGAGCGTGTTGCGAGTGTTTTATCCAAATAATTTAATTTTTGACCCACTGAGGATAAAATAGTCATATCATTTGACGTACAAATAACTTTTCATCCAAACTAATTGGGTTAAAAAGTAAATTCTACAAGCTTTCTAACGGTTCAAACCATACTCAAATCCGAGTTCGGGAGTGATCAGGGCAAGCCTGCAAAATTTGGCTCATGGTGAAATTTCAAGGATGCGCCTGGGGCGCATTGAATTGCGCCTGAGGCGCCCTAAAAAGCTTCACAATAAGTCAAACTTCGCAGGCTTGCCAAAGACACTCCAGAACTCCAATTTGTGCATATTTCGAACCAGTGAAAAGTTTGTTGAGCCTACTTTATAACCCAAGTGGTTTGCATAAAAAATTGTTTATGGATTAAAGGACAGGACAATTCTACCCTCAACAGGTAGAAAAACAAAAACGAATCATTTTTGGAGCAATCCAACTAGATTGGACTTCTTATCGGACTCCAGATGCTAGCCATCAATCCATTTCTTCTTCTTTGAAACAGCTTGGAAGTTCATCTAGTTGGACCACTCCTAAGAAAGGGTGGTTTTAAGATCAACCGTGATGCATCTTTAAGAGCAATTTTTTGCATGTTAGAGCTTTTGCGAAGAAACCCATGTCTCTTCAATTTTGCAGGTGCCAAGGCAATGAACTTATCAAGCATTGAGGTTCAAGGAGACAACAAACAAAGTTGTTAAGTTACTCTGCATCATAGAAGCTGAACCTAGCTCCTTGGGAATGTGCTTCCATTGTTTTCAGATATTCGTGCTACGGGTATGGAGATATCTCTTTCATTTGCCTGGTGTTCTAGGAAGGCAAACAAGGCGGCCAACTGGTTTGCATAATCCTCTGACCAGAATAAATCACCTCAGTCATGGGTTTCTAGCCCTCTTTTGGATCTTTTTAGTTGTCTTTATGTTGATATCCCTTCTTGGCATTTCATGGCTAAATTAAATAACTACTATGAGATAGTTTGTGAGACAAAAAGCTTGGCCTGATGAATGAATAGTCGTTCGTTATGTTATGAGAATATGGCAGTGCCAGAATGAGGTGGTGCTCAACGGGGGAAGTCCAGATCCTCAACATGCGATGTATATGGTGGTTAGGGAGGCGGAGGAATTTGTTAAGGCAAGTGAAGGTACAGAGGAGACTCGGGGGCAGGTGGGGATGATTGCGGTAAATAGGTGGATACCCCCGGTCAGTGAATGGGTCAAGGTCATTTTTTATGGGGCATGGGTTAATCGAGACGGGGGACTGGAAGGGGGTGTTGGCTTTGTGATTTGGTAACCAAACAATATTGGATTCAAACTACTTGGGTTAAAAATTATATTCAACAAGCTTTCTAAAAGTTTAAACTTTGTGAAAATCGGAGTTCGGAAGTGTTCTAGAGAAGCCCGAAAAATTTGACAAATTTTTTTTATCTTCATTGCGCCAGGAGCGCACGAATGGGCGCCTAGGCGCAGCGCCCTCAAACTCCATAATTTGTCAAAGTTTCCAGTCTTGCTCCGGACACTCTCGAACTCTGATTTTTGCAAGGTTTGACCCGTTAGAAAGCTTATTAAGTCTATTTTCTAACCCAAATAGTTTTGATCCAAAGTTATTTGTACCTAAAAAGATGTGAATATTTTACCTTCAGTGAGTAAAAAAATAAATCATTCTGTAAAACATTTGTATCTCCTTTATTTTGAACCAGACCGAAACCTATTTTATATCGATAAAGAGTGTATTCGACGTATTAAAAGATGGTTGTATCAAACCATAAAAATAACAAAAAAAATTAGAAGTATTATGTGTGTCTAGCTTGTGGGGTTGTTTCTTGGGATGAAAAGAACAAGAAGTAAGATACGTTTCTTAACTATTGAGATATTTTAGGACGTTTTGAAATCATTACAGTTGGCCACCATTATCACAGAGTGGAAGTGTGGTGGTAGAGGTGGTGAAGTGATGGTGGTGTAGGTGGTCAAGTGATTATGGTGGTGGAAGGATTGTGCTATAGCAATATTAATTGTTGGTGGCAGAGGAGTGGTAGTGCTCCCACGATCTTTTTAGTGGTCTGTTTTCTACCAATTTTTCATAAACTATGGTTCATTATTTTTATGGCTGAATTCCACTATCTTTTAGTACTTTAAAAACCCTCTCTATCGATATATGATAGGTCTTTATCCATTTTAAAATGAAGGTGATGCCTGTGTTAATTACTGGAACGATTACTTTTCGACTCACTAAGGGTAAAATAGTCATATATTTTGGTATACAAACAATACTGGATCCGAACTACTTGGGTTAAAAAGTAGACTCAACAAGCTTTCTAACGGTTCAAACTTTGCAAAAATCTTGCCAGTGAGTTCGGCTTCTCATTCATTTCGAAGGAGTTTGGAAGGGTTCGGGGGAAGCCCGCAAAATTTGACAAATTTCTGATCTTATTGCGCCCGGGGCGCAAAAAATGGCGCCTAGGCGCGGAGCCATCATGCTCCATAATTTGTCACACTTTCCAGTCTTGCTCCAGACACTCTTGAAGTCCAATTTTCGCAAGGTTTGAACCGTTAGAAAGCTTGTTAAGTCTATTTTCTAACCCAAGTAGTTTTGATCCAAAGTTATTTGTACTTAAAAAGATGTGACTATTTTACATTCAGTGAGTAAACAAATAAATCCTTCTACAAAACGTTTGTATCTTCTTTATTTTAAACCAGACTGCGCTAAACCTATTTTATATCGATAATGAGGTATTCGACGTATTAAAAGATTGTTGTATTGAACCATAAAAATAATAGATTTTAGTTTATAAAAAGTTGGTCGAAATTAGACTAATTCAAAGATTGTCGGAGCCACTGAGGCTAAAACACATTTTCACGCCTCTAAACTCATTCTAAGTTGCATTCGATACTTCCAATCCAACTCTACGGTACTCTTTTATTTCTTAAGAGTTCTAGAGAATGCATAAGGCTTTCCACAATTCATCAAAGCACATAAAAACTGCTTAATCATCGGGATAATCCTAAGAAGTACGCTTTACAGGGCTTATACATTTAAAACCCCAAATTTAATTTGGTGTCCTTACCACCACTATTTTGCGGGCGTGACTCTTGGGAAAATGTTTTTGGAGTTCTATAAATAATAGAGGACCATCTACATTGGTTTTAAGGCATTTTAAGTTCTCTCTTCTCTATCTCCTTTATTTTATACGGGCAATTCAATTCATAATTGGCATCCATATTTTCCATAGATTGTGTAACGTAGAGACAAACTATTAGATTTGTGAGTTGTATTTTGCAATTTTTGTATTCAGCCGTTAGAACTTATACGAAAGGAAGCAAATATGGATGCAGGATAGATGTCGTGCCTAGCTCTCATCCATCTCACAGACTATTTCTCCGTACTCTACTTGTCTAAGTAGTATCTTTGATTATTTGAGTTCATGATTTTAGTGTTTCTTGTCATTTCTGATTGTTAGTGTTTTATGATTATGATGGAATAAATCCCCAACAATCTAAAGCCATTCGATTCCTTTATTAAGAACAGTCTCTGATACATATAACAAAAATTGAGAAATGGTTCTAAACATACTCTATGGCCTTGATGAAGTTCCAGTAGTATTAATTTGTTATGTATCTTGATATTTTGCGACATTAGGTTTAATGAATGCCAAAAAAAAAAAAAAGAAGAAAAATCATCCTCATTGAATTGAAATTCCCGAAAAGGAGGACATGAATAAAAAACAACTAAGCCTAGACTAGCATTAAAGTTTGCTTTTGAGAGAGAGCGTATTCATTAGTTTCCTTCTTTTTTTTTTAATCCGCCAATCATGCCTTCGAGGCTAACAAAAAGAGCTATCAAAGCTTGAAAAGACAAAGCTGAACATGTAAACATGCTTGACTGATTGCCAAAGCCTCCTCCTTGAAAAACTTGAGGCAAACTTCACCTGCTTGGTTAATACATCCACCAGCTTCCCCTCATGTTTCCTCACCACTACCACCACCATCCCCGCAAATCCATCTTTCTCCACAGCAACATCACAGTTGATTTTGAGAGAATTATAAAGTCTGGATCCTTCCACGAAGAGTTTTCAAGACCTTCGCTTGTAAGGTTAGCCATAGGGACAGAAGGATTCACCGAGAAATTAAGAAACTCCATATGGGCTGCCCAAGCTCTGCCCATGGTGTCCAAAGGGTTTATAGTAACCCCCCTAAAAATAAAATCATTCCGAGAGATCCAAATATGCCAAGCAATTGCCAATCAAAGCAACCCGACCAATCAACTCTTTACTATCGGGATGGAGAATGGAATTGGCCAGACCAAGATCCTCCTTGATTCAACAGATTCAGAATTCAATTCCTAGTTCAATTTGACCTTGAAGGGCAAGGGAAAATGAAGTTATATGGGTTATTTCCCCTACATTCTAAGCAAGCGCACTTGGGAGGCTCTTAGGCACAAAGGAGGGATAGTTCAATGGGCTTCAATAGTGTGGATTTCAAGAAGTGTTTCAAGGTTTTCGTTCATTTTATGGTTAGATTGCCTAAAGAGGTTAGCTACAAAGGAGAGACTTTGTAGATGGGAGATGACGATTGATCCTGGTTGTGTGTTGTGCTCTCAAAGTTATGAAACGTTGCAACACCTGTTCTTTGAATGTAGCTATTCCAGTAGCATTTGGAAGGTCATAAAACCACCCCTCTTAGGAATGGTCCAACTAGATGAACTTCCAAGCAGCTTAAAAGAAGAAAAATTGGGTTGATGGCCAGCATCTGGAGTCGATAAGAAGTCCAATCTAATTGGATTGTTCCAAGAATGATCTGTTTTTCAACCGGTTGAGGATAAAATTGTCATGTCTTCTAATCGATAAACAATTTTTTATGTAAACCACTTGGGTTATATGGTAGGCTCAACAAGCTTTTTTAACAGTTCGAACTATGCACAAATCAGAGTCCGCAAGTGTTTGTGGTGAGCCCACAAAGTTTGACTTATTGTGCAGCTTTTTAGTGCGCCTCGGGCGCAATTCAATGCTCCCCGGGCACATCCTTGAAATTTCCTCATAAGCCAAACTTTGCGGGCTTGCTCTGGTTACTCCCGAACTTGTATTTGCGCATAGTTAGAACCGTTAGAAAGCTCGTTGAATCTAATTTTTTACCCAATTAGTTTGGATGAAAAAAAATTTGTACGTCAAAAGATATGACTACTTTACCCTCAGTGGGTTGAAAAATAAATCATTTCGATAAAACACTCGCAACATGTTCATTTTAAATCAGACCAAGATCTGTTATATATCAATAAAAAGGTTTTTCCAAGTACTTAGAGAAATTAGAATCCAATCATTCAAAGAGGATAATTTCTTTTATGAAAAGTAGGTAGAAAACCGTATGTCCATTACACTACCACCCCTCCACCACCTTTGCAACCACCACACCCCTGCACCAGCATCACTTCATCCCCTAGACTGCTATCACTAAGCCGCCATTACCACCACACTTTCTCTCAACCACCACCTTTGCCACCAAACCTCAACCTTACCTCTTTTGATCTGATTTAAAATGAGGGTGATACGAGGAGCTTCCAAAAATGATTTGGTTTTCGACCTGTTGAGGGTAAAATTGTCATGAATTCTAATCTATAAAAAAAAATGGATGCAAACCACTTGGGTTATAAACTAGGTTCAACAAGCTTTCCAACGGTTCAAACCATGCACAAATCGAACTTCCGGAGTGTTTGTGGCGAGTCCGCGAAGTTTGACTTAATGTGTGCGCCTCGGGCGAAATTCCATGCGCCCCGGGCGCATCCTTGAAATTTCAAACTTTGCGAGCTTGCTCCGGTCACTCCCGAACTCGGATTTGCGCGAGGTTTGAACTGTTAGAAAACTTGTTGAATCTACTTTTTAACCCAATTACTTTTTCAAAACCACCCATCCAAGGAGTAGTCCAACTAGATGAAATTCCAAGCTGCTACAAAGAAGAAGAATTGGAATGATGGCCGGCATCTGCAGTCGATAAGAAGTCCAATCTCGTTGAAGAAGCTCTGTGGATGACCCGGATGGGATCCCCAGGCTCATGGTTGAAGACTCTATCTTTCGTTTCCATCCAAATGAACTAACCAATGGTGGCTGCTTTACTCAGAAAATCATAATTTTCCCATTGCCAAACTGACTGTGAACTTTGAGGGTTAACGTTCAAATTTAAGTCCCTTCCGAACCAGGTGCTTCTTTATCACTGCGAACACAGACTGATTAACTACCCTATAAATTTATCACCAGCAACTTGAACCTCGTCTGCGCAATAACCAGCACCCAACAGCAGCACCGAGAAATGGCCAGTGATGTACCGAAGAAGCAGAGATATTATTTCTAGCAGCAGCACTCAGCACAACGTGAGAACCCCTGAACTAGTACTCCATAGCACTTGTTTCCTCCCTTGGTGGCACCGGCAACATCAATACCATCAGTAATTTTTGCATAGCATCCACACAGGCGCTCACTCAACACTCCACACACGCTCACAAACCCATACCATGAAAACACACTCACATGCACACACACATACACCGGCAGCAGAAATTGTCCAGAAGTTTCCAAAGACCAAACCGAATCCATCTGCAACATATGACCGAATATTAATTAGAGTGCATCAATGCCATAATGCAGCATCCAGTCACAGAAGCAGAAAGTTTGAGTGACACTTCTTGTATACGAGCATCAAACAGCGTTACCATCAAGCAACCAACGGTACAAACATTAACAGCAGCTCCCCAAACTAAACTTGCACCCCAATCTCAAACATCCACAGCATACTCATGTGTTAAATCTGAATCGCTGGCCATTTCCTGTTAGTAGCTGGACCTTACCCAAACCGGCATACCCATACCAACTCAAGCCTGCATCCTATTAGTTTACTACTTTCAATAGCCTCTTTATTGAAGTATAAAATAGGCTTTGATCCTATTTAACATGAGGGTGATGCGAGGATTTTCCAAAAATGATTTGGTTTTGGACCTATAGAAGGTGAAATGTCATTTCTTCTAACCTATAAACATTTTTTGATGAAAACACGTGGGTTATAAAGTAGGCTCAACAAGCTTTTCAACAGTTCAAACTATGCACAAATCGGAGTTCGGGAGTGCTTGTGTCGAGCCCGCGAAGTTTGACTTATCGTGTAGCTTTTTAGTGCGGCGCCTCAGGCGCAATTACCTGCGCCACCGGCGCAACTCAATGCGCCCTGGTGCATTCTTGAAATTTCACCACAAGCCAAACTTTGCGGGCTTGCTCTGGTCACTCCCAAACTCGGATTTGCTAGTGGTTTAAACCGTTAGAAAGTTTGTTGAATATGCTTCTTAACCCAATTAGTTTGGATGATAAAGTATTTGTACATCAAAATAAATGTCTATTTTACCCCGAGTGGGTCGAAAAATAAATCATTTCGATAAAACGCTTGCAACACACTCATTTTAAATCAAACCGAGATCTGTTATATGTTAATAAAAAGGATTTTCCAAGTATTTAGAGAAATTAAAATCCAACCATGAGCATAATTTCGTTTATAAAAAGTAGGTAGAAATTCGTCCCTACCACTCCTCCGCCACCATTGCAACCTTTCACCACCTAGACTGCTATCACTTGAGCACCATTTTCCACCACACTTTACTCTACCACCACCTTTGCCATCAAACCTCAACCCCACAACTATCACATGATCGCCGTGTTGAAAGTCGCCATGTTTCGCAATCTGACAAGACAATCAACTTTATATTTTTTGATCCAAGCAAATTTGAAAGTCATAGTTTGTAAACTTCCTATGGGATAGAAGTACAAATTAATATCGGACACTAGAAAGACCATATAATTCCATCTATCCGTCCAGCATGATCCATATTTTTTAAAACCTTGTAAAGTATTAAGAACCTACTGAAAATATGAAAACAATTTAATCCAATCTAACACATATTTAGGAATAGAAAAGGGCATCGAATAAGCCTAGCTAAAACTGCGCCTTCTTGATGTCATTTCGGTCATCTTCTCATCGATCAACGATGTTACATTTGATTTCCTGACCGTTGTTACAGTCTTCTCACATTACTTTGAATTTTATTTGCTCTTTGTACCAACTCATTTTGGGAGACGAATGTGAGCAAATCCCCATAAAAGAGCCCAGAGAGGTTGTTCAACCAAATAAAACCTTCATTCAAACCATGTTTTTCTTTCTTAACAGGTGAAAACTCCATTATTTTAGGCACATCTTCTCTCCACCATTAGCAGGCAATGGGCAATGGGCACCACTCCAAGCGTCCTTGTTCCAGAATCCGGACAATTAGCACTAGGTTTCTTTTGTAGAATCCTTTCCCTGTAAATGCAGGGACTACTTCCCATAACTGCAACTATCAACACACACCGGGGGGGGGGGGGGGGGGGGGGGGGGGGGGGGGGGGGGGGGGGGGTGGGGTGGTGAGAGAGAGAGAGATTCAAATTCCATCCATTGTTTCACCCGAGGAGCTAGCTCAACTGTTTCAATACATTACGAGGAATATACATACATTCAATGTATTCTCTTGGAAGCAGAAGCTGGGAAAACCACTACTACATTGCATTTTTTCTTGAATTCTACAAAATTCTATGGTGAGTTAAATCTATAACAAAATCGCAGACGATAAATAAGAAACACGTTTACTGCCAGTCCACCATCAACACATCGTGCTTGGCCTAGGGCATTCTTCCGTGTTTCGTTTTAAGGTCCCATACCGTGATAGATTTTGGGACTAATTTCCGACTCACGATGATTGGTCAATAAACATTATGTCTTCTTTTGATATAAGCATCTTGCCTTTGTCTCGTCTACCATTTACACGCGGCTGCTCAGGTTGGCCTCGCTGCAAGAAACGTACAATTTCCACCCGTAAGCTCACAAGAATTAAATACATACACTTGTTTCAAACACCAATACGACATCTGGAATTCCACAATAACAGGGATGCAGTGTTTACCTTCCTCAATACAAATGATAGGTACAGATAAGCTACTTCCCACTCATCCGGTGATAATGTACCTGGATATTGCAAGGCAAAACCAATAATATATGCTTCAAGTCTCAAGCACAAGACGCAGAAACCAAAGATAGTATGGCATGAAAGTGCAAACAAAAAATCAGTACGAAGCTGGTACACGTAGAGCATGATAATAAAACCCAGAAGGAAGAAGGGAACTCAGTATTAAAAGTTGAATTACAGAGATCGAAATCTCAAGACACTGAAAAAGGGAATAGGAAAAAAGAAAAAGACCTAGAAACAAAGAGCATGTCAGACTTACTCGGGTCTTTGTTTCCATCTCCCAAGGCCCCAAGTCTCCGCATGAGCTCAACAAATTCTGGTCTCTTCAAGTATTCATCCACAAATTCATGCGAGTTTTTCACTAAAACTAGCTCCAAATCGTACTGCATAACTCAAAACAAGCAAAGCTGCATCAACATTCTTACTACGCATCTTAATGCTAACATTCACAGACAATATCTCCAGTTATTCTTTCAAAGCAGGAACACATCTAAATAGTTCGAGAGAGTATGGAATGATAAAAATGGTGCATATAATTACATTTTCAGTTTCCTTATTCAAGTAATGTTCAAGATTGCACTTCTGGCCTCACTGTGTGACTGACTGTAGTCCCTTCTCGTCCTTTCTAAAAGCATTGGGTAAGGCAGCCATCCAAATGCAAAAGAACAAAACTAGTGTATGTATTTAATTCTTGTGAGCTTACATACAGTAATTCAACTTTTATGTTTCTCGTGAACCTTTTTGTTTAGAAAAACATACAGTAATTTCTTTGTTTAGAAACAAGAGATGGGTGTTTAAGAAGACAAAAGGAATAGACTAACAAGAATGAACAAGTGGTGAATTATGTTCAGCAGCCAGGATAGGGCAAAATGTAGCAAACATATTCATACCTCTTCTGCCAATGATTTGAAGATGTGAAATGGAACAATCCACTCCGGACAATCAACTGCATCCTACAAAAAAGGTTCACTGTTTCAATATATTTGTAGAACAACCAAACATAGATGGATACTTAGTGTAGCAATAAAATGAATGGTCGAATGACAATAATATCGTGTAACAACATGGAGAGAACCCACAGATCTTGCAATAGAGTTGAGGGACAAAAACCTTTCTACTTTTCTTTCTATCTTGGAAAAGCAACAAAATCATTAACATATTAAGGAGGGGTGCAGATAATTTATAATTAAAAAAAAAAGAGAGTAAGGAAGCGTGCACAGAAAGAGGCAAGACAACCAGTCGTCATAGCATGATTGACTGCAAAAGACACTTTAAAGTACCCCAATGCACAACCGCAGTTGATCATGTTCTTACTTAAACTTGCCGTGACCCCAGATAGCTAAAAAAAAGTTGAGCAAGAAGGTCCGTAGACCCTTTTTGAGAAAATATAACCATTGCCATGACCCCAGATAGCCAAAAAAGAGTCAAGCTAGAAGGTCTGTAGACCTCATTTGACAAAATACAACCAACTTAGTCGGTAGAAATCAGAGAAGAGAATTTGAGGGAATGTTACCTCAAGATGGAACTTGTACTTTATACCAAAGGGACTTGAAGACTTAAATTTCTGAACCAGGAAACAAAAATAAATTCTATCACGTACAGTACCCAATAGCAGAAAATGAAAATGGTAATTTACTAGCGCCCAAATACCGTATCACTACATCTATGCGAATATCACCTTGTCAGAAAATTCTTCATCAAAACGTATCCAGTAGACACTATTACCAAAAACAAGTCCTTCAGCTGCATATTCACAAGTGAACACCCATCACAAATTGAAAAACCAGGCATTTCAATGCTTATGTCAAAAGGCCTTTTGTCTCACACATGCATATTATTCTGTTCCAAGAACAAAAAGTTCATAAGCATTACACATTTTCAAAATTAACTCCAATTGTTAAGGCAATCACCATGACTAATGGGGTTTCTTTTCCAGGTCAGAAGTCTCTCGGGTAGAGCAACTGCCAACAATTCAAATCATGCTAAAAACCGGAAGGAAAAAGAGAATGGGGTTTCTCGCATAAAGCAACTGACCAATGGGGTTTCTTTTCCAGGTTCAGATCATGCTACATAGTCCAAGGAAACAAAGAGGAGTGACTACATTAAGACTAGCTGCAGAGAGCAACTGCCAACAATTCACCATATATACCACTCAAAGATTTAGACTCTTTTTCATTGCAGTAAATAATGGAAGGAAAAAGAGAGAACCAGAAAAAAAAAAACACCTTCTCTTAGTTTTTTGATGATAACATTGGCATCAGGCATAGTTCCTATAAAAATGCCTCCTGGACGAAGCAATGCTGATACATTGGCCAAGGCCCGACGTGCACGTGCCTCAGTAGACCACGAGTAATGCATGGCAAACTGCAAAATTTCAAGTTTCCATAAAATCTACTGGAGGCCAATTAACCATTGATAATCCATTAAACTCAAAAACTAAGAAAACAAAATGCAGAACTTGCATAATTGACTAGAGATACGGCATTAATTTCCAAGCACAAGCAAACAAGGAATCTGATTTGTCAAATTGTTTGCAGAGAGATCATTTTCTGAAATTATTCCAAAAGTAAAAGCAAATGTATAACCCAAAAAGAAACAAATAATAGAAAATTAAAAAAAAAAAAAGAATTTATCTTACAAAACAACAAACGAATCGCTCACCTGGCAACTACATATATCAAATGGTGCATCTTCTTCCAAAACATTGTCCAGACGGATCTGATAACCAGAGAAAAATATCATAAATGAGACTGTATCATTCTCTCTTCCTCTTTCGCCAAGAGGAATCCGGCCTTCATATCACTAAGGTGCTAGGTCAGCACCATAAAGTAAAGCAGCTCATAAGGCCACTAATTTTGGAGGTAAAGTTCACCAGCCAAGTAACTTCCAGAGTTCAACCTTAATTTTTTTAATCAATATCCCATACACTCAGCTGGGCCATTCGTCCCACGAAGTAGCACAAAGTTACCTCAAAACAATCTCCACACATAAGACGCGCAGGGAATGTGAACTTTTTACGACGTTGATGATGTTCTGCATCACCATTGTAGCGTGTACGGCAATCTTCTATCTGTCCACAATTGTTGAACATGATTTTTCATTTGTGAGCAAAATTGATCTAAATGATTGGTTCAAATCCTCATTCAATACTTCCACACAAAAAAAAAAAAAAAAAAAGACGACAGAAAATGTATTCCCACAAACAAGTTATCAAAACTAATTCTATTTGTGGGATCTACCAGAACACAAATGTGAACTTTTTCGAAGATGATGGTGTTATTACAAGTCCATCTATATGCTTTTTTCCTTTTACCAGTAATAAAACTCATTGAGAGAAGACACGAAAAAGTAGCAAGTAATTCATGGCCAAGGAAAGCTTTCGCATTTTCCACTCCACGCTGGACCCCAAAGAAATGCGCATGGGTCCAACTTGGTTAAATTTAATACCATAACAAGCTTCACTATCCACTGTCCAGTTAAGTAGAGTAACAATTGGAAAAACAGACATTGAAAGTAAATAGCTTACCGAGCCTTCAGCTATATCAATGCCAACGTAATATCCAATATTTGCTTTGTCCCATTTGATTAGATCTCCACCCTAGCAAATGTTTAAGAAGTCCAAGGGACATGATTTCAAATACGGGCACAAAACACCTAGGTAGCTAAATATCAACAAGGATTTCTACAATGCAAGGGACTTGTGGTACCTTGCCACAAGCAAGATCAAGAACTGCGTCTCCGCGGTGTGCATACAGTTGAATTAGGACACTTTTAATCTGTTTACCGAAACAGAAAATAGAACAGCCTTAATAGATAATAAATCAATCTACCATTGGTTTCAAAGAGGAAAATGTGTTCCACAAGATAGTATGCAGTACCCAGTTGTTAAGTTTCTTCAAATGAATAATAGGACTAGCTTCTCGCTCTTCTAGAGTTTGATTCGTCCGTGCACTATAATGGTCAGCCACTTTCCTGGCAAATATCTTTGTACTCTCATCCTCCAAAAACTGTGAATCGCCTGACCATCACACAAAAAACATTTCATTACGAAAATTCAACAACTCTGTTTGCCTGCAAATCTATATCAAAAAGTCTAACTGTTGGAATAATGTTATTTATTGCTATTTGATACATTACGGTCAGTAACATTGGTCCATTAGCTAAAGGTACAGAAAGAGAGGGATTCGAACCCTTGGTAAACAAAAGCCTACATAGCAGTTCCAACGCTACGCCATGAACCACTCAGCCATCTCTCCTACATAATGATTACGACCCAAAAACGGAGTGAATAGTGAGTCATTCCAATTATATTATTATTGGATAGGTATAACCAAGCAATTCAAACTAGAAAGAAAGTTTTCATTAAAGTAAGAAAATGTAGCAAGATAATAGAACGTCAATTCTCCACCTTAGCTTAAATTTTTAATCGCTTCCTAAAGCCTGATGATTCAATTTGGGCTGCAAATCGTTGACTACTCGGGGTTCGACCCGGTCAGCTCACGGGAGTCAGAGGCGTGATGTGAAGTCTAGGTTATAAATACTCGCTACACACAACACCCGATGTATCTTACACTTCACTTGTTTCATAGCAGACTGGTGTAAGCCGTGTATATACTCAACTTTTTAGTCGGGAATTGCATAAGAAAAAATCTGCCTTGCATTCTTAGTTTCTGTTATTGTTTGTTGGTATGGCCGATTTCTCAACAGAATAACCAAAATTATCAAATAATACGTCTCCTAAAACCCTCAAATAAAAAATCATAGATGAAAAAATGGACCGTAGATGACAAATCGAGAAATATACCATCTGGGTTGGGTCTGAATTTGGATTGAGGCGGTCCGAGAGAGGCCGATGATGAAGACTCTTCGTATCCTCTCTTCATCTCCGAATGACAGTAATAAAAAACGGCCCCTTTTCAATCTACAGTAATAGAAGTCTGTGATTCAATCTGGATTGAATGTTTTTGGGTTTGATATTGGAGGGAAAATTATGAGGGAGGCTGAACCGAAGGGGCGAACAAGTGCTCGACGAATTCTCTGTGAGCATATATATATATACCGGAGCGTGATGAAAACGGAGTGAATTCCTGCCGTACTGAAAATGGGTTTTTGATCCAGTGTAGCCAATTCTATTTTCAGGAAAATAAATTCACACCGATCACTTCCGATCAGGTATTGATCCCAATTCGATTAACGTGATATTCGACAAGGTTTGTCTTCCTGACAATCTCTACAACTTGATCAGTTTGGATCAAGAAATAAATTCGGAATGAGATCACGATTCGACTAATTAGGCATCGCATGAGAGCTTATGAGCTTGTCGTTTTATCAAGTGTGGCCAGTTTTATTTTTAGGAAAAAAAAATCGCATAAATCATCTCCGATTATGTATCGATCACTAATAGAATAACATGATCTTTGAAACGGTTTATGTTATTGACAAGATCTACAACTTGGAAAATTTGGATTGAAGAATAAACCCTAAATGAGTTCACAATTTACCAATCACAGGCTGCTAATTTGTTTTAATGGACTTCTCAGGTTGAAGATGAGAAGTCTCTGTGAATACAAACCGACGCCGTTTTGATAAACCTTAGCGAAATATCCAGCCATGTTTGTTGCTGCACTCTTGAACTCGTATGTTATATGCGCGATTTCTATGTCCGACGCTTTCTTCCTTGCCCAAAGGTAACAGTCGCCGTCGTCTTCTCTCTCTCTCTCTCTCTCTCTCTCTCTCTCTCTCTCTATATATATATATATATATATATATGTGTGTGTGTGTGTGTGTATACGTATTTTATCTCACTACATCCCTCGCATTTCAGGTATCGATTTGTACATTAGGCCGTGGATTTCATCATTTTTCTTGTTATTATCACCGGTCTCATCGCGAAAACTATCATTTTCCATTTATTTAAAATGTACTTGCATGTGAATTTCGAAGTGTAAAAGCCCCTTGTTAATTATATCAGGTGGAACATTGGCTGTGGCCGATTCTCTCGCAACGGAGCTGGATGAAAATGTAGTTAACGGAGCTGGATGAGGTAGCCGCGCGAATTCAGATGGGTTTCCTTCAAATTTAAGACTAATCACCGCAAATCCTTTTATTCCTTTATTCAGTATGTCCAACATTAGTGTTCTACCAGTTTCCAAATTTTTGAGACACGAGAATTGATGCAAGAATTTTTTTATCCTCGTGTCAGAATTTTGTCTGTTAATTTTAAAACTCTCTGTTAACTACATTTTCTTTGCAATTTGTATTGGTTGTATGTACATTTACCGTCTTTTAACGCCATATCCTGTGTCCGTCCTTGGTTGTGTCTTTTTGTGCTTGGGTTGCATTCATTTTATGGAATTCTAGGTATATGAGTGACTTGGCAAATCTCTCTCTCTAAAGATAGATATCGTGTTTCGTCTTGAGACAAATAGAAGCATTTGAGTCCTGGAAAGATTTGGGAATGTGATTTTTATTCTTCATTATGCGGTAGTTGGTGGTACTTTATGGCATTTTTATTCAAATTTTGTAATTAACGCTGTTTGTTATTCAGTTGCAAAAGAAGCAGCAATACCAGATTCTGCTTTGAAGTTGCCATTGACTGCAGAAAATGGGGAGGGTGTGCTGGATGAAATCGACCCTATCTCATTGCAGACGGTGGTAAAGTGGCACTGCATGAAATTGAAGGAAATGTTGTGAGGTTGAACCTACGAGGAGCATGCGGCTCCTGTCCAAGTTCTGTGACGACTATGAAGATGGGTATTGAGATTCAAGCATCGTTTAATGGGAAAAAATCCCTGAAATAGTTGCTTTGGAATCAATAGCATGAGGAAACTACATAGAGAAGGTAATAGTACATCTGCATTTGTCGTTGTTCGATAAGTACTAATGCATCTGCATTGGTTTCATATAAAATGATATGGCTCATGCTGACTGCTAAGTCTGCCCCTTTAGTTAAAGACGTGAACGAACATAGTATAACTGGGAGAAATGGTGAGTGTAGACATGACACTGGGAATAGATATTCATTCCTAGCTATTCCTTAATCCTAGCTAGCAGCAAAAGCTTAGTCTGATTCGAAGTTTATTCCGGTCAAACGAATGGAGCCTCATTGATTATCCGGTGGAATTACTCTTCTAGTCCATATAATCCTCCACCTGATACTGCATCTCCCACTAAGCATATGCAGTTCCACAAATTTGACGAGCTTATGAACTTCATTTTTGGAAGGATTAATTATTTGCATGGAGTTGTGTCTATCCTTTGACACTTGTTCAGATTAATAGTACAAGTGTCTCTTTGTTCGTGACTATTTGGAAGAGTCACACAATAGGGAGTAGTTTTTTGACTGATTTTACTTACTGATATGAGTCTTGACTTCTTCATGCGCGGGAGTAAAAACTCGAGTCGTTGGTCCGCGGCATCTGTCAGACCCACTGATTGGATTTCAATCATTGTATCTTGGAGATAGACGTCTAAAGATTCTGTTAGCACCGTAGCAGTGATGAATCTATTTTAGACATAGCGTCAACCTAGTCTTGATCATTTTTATGTGGTTTTCAAGTTCTGTTTTTCTTCGATTTTGCCAATTATGATTTCATTATTTTAGTATTATGGTAACATAAAAACTATACATCTTTTGCTAACAATTTTGTGTGTGTGTGTGTGTTGTACCTGCATAAGAACATGACAAAAGGACAGTGTCACAGTGGTTGATTACCATCTTCCTTTGATCGCTTCCATGGTCTTGGACTCTTCCCAGGGTCCGTAGGTAGCTCGCAAAGGTCACCATTAAATGTTTTAGTTGTCACAGAAGTCACCGTTCCTTGGCCCTTCATTGGTTGTTAGGCATTTGCACTTCTTCTATTTCATTTCCATAGCGATTCACTGAACATAGAAAAGCAACTAGAACAGAGCTAGTATCCGACCTAAAGCTCTTGAACTAGAGGAGGGGGCTAGAATCTGAAAATAAATGTAGCTATAAGCCTCATTTTAGTTTTTAGTACTACAAAAGCCAGCTTAAATGTCAAATGTATCACTTTTTTCATTCCCTACATAATAAACATCTAACATGCAAATTCAATTTGTCTCAAGTCTTTGCAAATTCAATTGGCCCTTTTGCATTCAAACTGGCCCAATTCTGCAGGTGACCGATTTATAAGGCTTCTCAAGGCCTAAAACTACCTCCAAGGCCATTCTTCTATTCTTTTTCTAATTTTGGTCAAAAGTGGGTGTAAACAACGGGTTGTGTCTTTTCGGTTTAGGATGGGAAGGTTGCCTTCATTAGTCGTAGAATTGCCTTCAATAGTCGTGTTATCGTGTATGCTCCAAACTTGCGTGAATAAACTTGGGCCAGGTGTGTTAATATTTAGGCTTGGTAGGGACATTTTCAGAACTTTTAAAAGTAGAAAACAGGTGATTACTTTCCAAGGAAATCCCGTGGGAACCAGTAAAAGTGCAAAAATGGAACCAATTCCACAGTAAGTTGTTAATGTTTTTGGTACGTAATGAATCAGTTAGAACTAAAAAAAAGATCAGGTATTTTGTCTAATTGCTTTGGCGCATACTGTATAACAATGGCATTCAACAGGTTTGATAACTTAAAGGAACATCTTAAGAGTACCCTAGAGTCTCAACTTCTATGGTGGAAGTATGAACAAAATACGACGTCGATGCTTCTATTGCCCTTTTCCTTTATAAAATAGCCCCGAGTTCACCCCAATTTGATTCCTCTGAAAGATTGGAAGAACTTGATGGTTAGGAACACACACGCACAGAGGAGAGAGAGAGAGAGAGAGAGAGTTGCAATGCTCTCTTACAAGTTACAGGAGTCAGAAATCGATGTCCTCTCCTCTTGATGCGAAGGAAGAGAGGGCTTTTCTTTTGCATTTAGAAGCCGCTGCTTCCAGTGCAGCATTTCATTAGAAAGAAATGCTCCGTGGGCTGCCGCTTTCCAATAGCAGGGAACTCTTATGGCTCGTTTGGATGGAGGATTTGTTTTGGGTGGATATGTAATAAGGGTGGTGTAGACACCCCAATTTGGAAATCCCGGACACCTTTTAAATCCCCAATGATGATAAACAAAGAATGATTAAAACCTTTGGATTGATATAAACCTTTTGGAGCACTACCTTTCGAAAATAATAGACAAGTGGCCGATAAGCTTTCCAATAATAAAAATGTGCCTTAAAAGCTTCAAGCAATGCTCTTTGTACTCAAAAGAGTGAGGAAACACCTTAGAACTAGGTATGAGAGTGCCAAGTAACACTTAGAATGAGTGAGTACGTGTTTTGGCCATCGTAACACCAACGGTCTTCGGTTTAGTCTGCTTTCAGCCCAGTTTTCATAAATCAAACTTCCTTATTTTTATGGTTAGCATCCACTATCTTTTAGTACATTCAAAACCCTCTTTATCGATATGTAATAAGCCTTAATCCGATTTGAAATGAGGGAGATACAAGGATTTTGCCAAAAATGACTTCTTTTTCGACCACCTGAGGGTAAAATCATCATATCTTTTGATGTACAAAATTGTTTTTATCCAAACTACTTGGGTTAGAAAGTAGACTTAACGAGTTTTCCAACAGTCCAAAGAACACCCAAAACCGAGTTTGGGAGTGTCCGGGGCGGCCTTTCGAAGTTTGGCCTGTTGAGCAGTCAACTGTACCTACGGCGGTCAACGCGCTGTGCTGTATGGTGGACATATTTCTACCGTACGGTAGAGTTTTTAACCGCCTAAACTTAAGTCGGTTAAGATGTACCGTACGGTGGACCCTAGTGCCGTACGGTGGATATTTAGTACCGTACGGTGGACTAACTTTTGGTCAAAAATGTCAGGGATGCGGCAAATCAATTAAAGGCCAAAATTCTTTGTGTGCACGCCAATTATGCTTGATATCCAAGCCATTTTGCTCTATAAATACCTCCCCTGTTGTTAGACAAGCATACATTTTATTTTGAAGAAAAAGAGAGAGAGAGAGAGAAGACAATTTTTGAATAAAAGAAAAAGACATACAATTTTTTTGAAGAAAAAGAAAGAGGGGGGCCATTTTTTTGGAAAAAAGAGAGAGAAAAACAGTTTTAGAAACCAAAAACAGCTCCGAAAATGTTTTGAAAATCAATACTTGATTTTATTCTTCTTTCAAATACCAAAAACTCTATTTTCTCTCAAAAATCAAGTTCAAAACCATTTCAAAAGCAATCCAAATCCAACTCCAAGCCTCCTACCTCAACAGTACATCATACTAGAGCTCACCCACTCATCTAAATTCACAAGAAGGGCAACTGTACCAATCCCAACTTTCCAAAGAAAGGTTTTTTTCATTTCAAAATGTATAAACTTTTTGTTCTTATATTCTGAGGGGAGCTACTAAGTTTAGACTGGTTTCTCGTACCAGTTCTAGGTTTTGATGGTTTAAACAATGCAAAAAAATAAAGTTGGTACCCCGAGAATTTCCACCGTACAGCACACATGACTACCGTACGGTGGAGACCTTTCAAGGGGACAGTTTTACTTAAGCTTCAGTCCTTCTTTTCATTACAATCAACCTGCAGTGAAATACTGTTTTCTGTTTTAGAGTCACGTGTGCCATCATAGACTTTTTTTTTTTTTTCAAATTCATAAAGCATGTTAGTCTTATGTGACCTTGTGAAATAAACACAAGTTGTTTCATGCATAAGCATGCACACATGTTTTTAGATGATCACATGCTAGATAACCCTGTTTTAAACTGCTGACCACAATACCCAGTACCGTACGACACACCCTTCTGCCGTCCAGTGGTGTTTTCGTGGAATAGAAATAATAGTTAGTCATTTGTTATCTTCTGCAATTAAATACCTATATTCAAGCATTCTTGTTTATACCTATTTTTGATGTGCTATAAACTATTTATGTGGCCTAAAAAAAAAGTTGAGCAATAAAATGATTTTCAAAATCCCATAAATATTAGTAGAGACCGATTTTATCGGGCAAGGGGGGTGCTTTTCCAAACAAAACCTTCCCCTCTCGTAACCTGGCTCCCGAACCCAAAACTCTCTGTTTTTCAATAGGCCAAAACCTTTTTAAAAGGGCAAAAGAGTCACATTTTTCAAATAAACGGCTTCTCAAGGTTAATCCTTTTCAAAACCCTTGTGGCGACTCTTAAACAAACCAACCATTTCCCCTTTTTGTAACACTAAAATACAAAAAGAGAGACGGAGAATTTTTCTCAACATATAGCCCACAGTGGTGACTCTGCTGGGTATTATATTAATTTATATTTTTAAGAATTAGTACACTTGTGAAAATAACCCATCTTGAAAGTCTGTCAAAAAGATAAGCTTCCCACTATCTAAGAAAGGTGTGGTGATTCTAACGGGGCTCAGCCCGACCACCCGGCCTTGGACTTTTTGGTTATTTCATTTGTGTAATTTTTCTTAAAAATATGATTTAATACGAGAGCCAAACTTGAAAATATTTGTGGGATTTTTCATTTTATTGCTTAACTTTTGCATTGCACGTGCATCGATGTTGGATAGCCTCGCCGCTTCATTTTGGTTACCCTACCCGGCTTGCTGGAGCTAGGACATCCCAAAATGCTTGGCAACTTTGGACGATGATGAGTCAGCCTGTCGTTCGACCGTTGCCATGCAGTACACTTGGCAATAGGGAGGCAAATTATTGGCTCTAGTCTAAGGGACCCCTAGCTCTAAACCAGAACCGGCCTTCTGCATATAGCAAAAACGTAGAACTTTTGCCAAAACGAGGACAGGGCCCTCAGGCTAGGATTATATGATATATCCTGCTTACATGATTACTTATATCCTACCTATGTGTTTACTTGCTTCCTTTACATGCTGTTATGCTGCATGGACATGTTGGCTTGACCTTAGGTTATCCCCCTCCCGCACAAGTTTAAAAGAATTGCCATAGAGGTATATGTGAGACAATTCACAATTATGGCTAAAAAAACAATTCACATATAACCCATCATATGAATATGTGAGACATACACAGCCCATGGTCTCTATCGTCGTTTCTATCGTTTCCTCAAAAAAACCAAAAAACCCCATCCCAGAGGTACGACTCCTTCTTGGACACTAACATGAACGACGATAGGGGTACACATTCTTCTCTGACCCCGACGAGCTCAGTGAGGTACCACTTCTCCTCCTTCTCTCTCTCTCTCTCTCTCTCTCTCTCTCTCTCTCTCTCTCTCATCTCTTGATGCCGTGAACAGATCTCAAGATTGTCGTAGCTAAAGATCAAGGTTGCTGGGTTCGACCTCCACACCCCCCCCACCCCCCCTCTCTCTCTTCTTCTTCTTTGTAAAATACTGTGTAGGGGTGAGGTGGATTTGGAGGGGTAAAAGAGTCTCAAATCCCACGGATTTGCTAACGATAGGGGCAAAGCTCCGCTTGGCAAATCCACCCAAAACACTGTTGGAGGTGGATTTATAGTCCCAACAGTGTTTTAATCCACCCTCCCAAAATTGTAACCAAAGACCGGATATGAGTGGGGCCAGGAGATGAAATCCAGGCGGCTCCATATCCGGCATCCAAACAGGGCATTATGGGTTCTGCGGGAAATAAAAGTGTGGGAAACACTTTATACCCTGGGTTGTATTATGTCGGGTGGGAAGAGGTGTAGGACAGGGCTGATATTAGTTGCAAATGTTGGGGGCATTTGTGGAAAGCAAAAAGGAAAAAACAACTTCGTACATTTAAAAGAAGTAGTATAGATATACAACAAAAATTGATTATGGCAAACGTATCAATTTTCTCATTTAAAGAATCTTCTCACGTCTTCCATTCTATTTCGGAGAGAATAAATGGCCTATTCACTCACCATTTCTATTTCAGTTGAACGCGTCCCACTTTCGGGAGATGCTTCGGTGTTTACCTTCTTTTCGGGGACACTGTAATTTTTGGGCATGACAGAATCATTAGAAGCATAACAAAAACCAATTAAATGTATAACCAAGGCATAACAAAAAAGTGGGATACCTATAGAGCCAGTCACTGGTCCGGTAAAAAATAAAAAGACAGGTGGGGTTTTGTTATGGTTCTAGAAGTTATTGTTATGCCTTTTGGGGGTTATTGGTTATGGTCTTATGTGGTATTATTATGCTTCTTCTACTTTTGGTTTCAGTTATGCCTTTTATGGTTTTTGTTATGCTTTTCAGCGGTTTCCATTATGCCCATGTTGTTATGACTCACATATTATGCCATTTAATGATTTAGTTATACCCGTTTGGCCCATGTTACGCCATTAAATTCATGTGTTATGCCTTTTTGGGTTTCTTGTTATGCCATTTAGAGGTTTTGTTATGCCAATTCGTTGACCTGTTGGGGATACCGGTTTGACCGGTCAGTTTTGGTCAACTTGCATGTCTGGCTAAATCCCATCCGTCGGACTGGGGAGTTCTGGTTATGCTTTGTAATGGTTCTATTTATGCCTTGTTATGGTTCGGTTATATTTGTAATGGGTTTTGGTTATGCTCCTAATATTTTGTTATGCCAAAAGTTATGGTGTCTCCAAAAGGAGGGTAGACACGGAAGTATTCCCCTTTTCTTTTTGATTACTGTGAAGGATGATGCTATGATGTCCCCGGTCATTTTGGGGACACCGTAATTTTTGGTATAACTTCACCATTATGAGTATAACTAAAACTCATTATAAGCATAACAAAACCTAAACAAAGTATAACCAATGAATATTGAAAAACCAAACCAATGCATGACCAAACCCAACCAAGGCATAACAAACAAGCTATGCCTTGTTATGATTTTGTTATGCTTGTAATGGGTTTTGGTTATGCTCATAATGGTTTAATTATGCCAAAAATTATGGTGTCCCCAAAATGACTGAGGACACCGAAGTCATTCCCTACTTTGAAATGAGAAGATTATTCTCAATTCCAAACACGTACGGATTCAATCACATTAGCAAAACAAAAAAGAAAATTAAGGTCCTCTTCAAAAAACATCTTTTTCCAAGTTGGAATTTGCTCATTAAGAATCTTAGTTAAAGGTAGCGAATCCGAGAGGTGGATGAACAAAATGGGACTCTTTGTTCGACCTTTTTTTTTCCTGGTAACTAGTTCATGCCATGTTTAGGTTTTTTAACAAGTGAAACCGTTGAAGCTCCTCATTTTAAAGTACTCTTCTCTTCACTGTTAGTGGGCAACTGGGCACCACACCAAGTTTTCTCGTTCTAGAAAAGTAGGAAAAAGGTTTCTTATGTAGATTTAGTACCTATAAATCAGGTGTTACTTCCATCACTGCATGCACAAGACACATAAACACATATTCAAGTCTTATGAGTTGTATTTCATTGGAAGGAGCGGTTTGGAAAACCAATATATATCACATTACATTTGTTCTTCAATTCTGGAAAATTCTCAATAGCGAGTCCAATCTATGACATTATCACGGAGGATACCAATAAACGAAAGCCTATTCATTCATCAGGCCAAGCCTTTGGTCTCACTAACTATGTCATAGTAGTTATTTTAGCCATGAAATGCCAAGAAGGGACATCAACATAAAGAGGGCTAGAAACCCATGAATGAGGTGGTTTATTCTGGTCAGAGGATTTTGCAAACAAGTTGGCCACCTCGTTTGCCTTCCTAGAACACCAGGAAAATGAAAGAGATATCTCCACACCCGTAGCACGAATATCTGAAAACAATGGAAGCACATTCCCAAGGAGCAAGGTTCAGCTTCTGTGACGCAAAGTAACTTAACAACTTGTTTGTTGTCTCCTTGAACCTCAATGCTTGATAAGTTCATTGCCTTGGCACCTGCAAAATTGAAGAGACATGGGTTTCTTCGAAAAGCTCTAGTCATGCAAAAAATCTCTCTTAAAGATGCATCACGGTTGGTCTTAAAACCACCCCTTCTTAGGAGTCGTCCAACTAGATGAACTTCCAAGCTGTTTCAAAGAAAAAGAATTGGATTGATGGCCAGCATCTGGAGTCGATAAGAAGTCCAATCTAGTTGGATTGCTCCAAAAATGATTCGTTTTTGTTTTTCGACCTGTTGAAGGTAAAACAGTTATGTCTTTTAATCCATAAACGATTTTTTATCCAAACCACTTGGGTTATGAAGTAGGCTCAACAAACTTTTCAAGGGTTTGAAATATGCACAAATTGGAGTTCGGGAGTGTTTTTGGCGAGCCTGCGAAGTTTGACTTATTGTACAACTTTTTAGTGTGCCTAGGCGCAATTCAATGCACCTCGGGCACATCCTTGAAATTTCACCACAAGCCAAACTTTATGGGCTTGCCCCAATCACTCCCGAACTCAGTTTTGAGTATGGTTTGAACTGTTAGAAAGCTTGTTGAATTTACTTTTTATCCAATTAGTTTGGATCAAAAGTTATTTGTACGTCAAATGATATGACTATTTTATCCTCAATGGGTCAAAAAATAAATGATTTCGGTAAAACACATGCAGCACGCTCATTTTAAATCAAACGGAGATCTATTATATATCAATAAAAAGGTTTTTCCAAGTATTTAGAGAAATTGGAATCCAACCATACAAAGAGCATAATTTCGTTTATGAAAAGTAGGTAGAAAACACGTCCATTACAAAGATTGTGGAAGCACCGCCACCCCTCCACCACAATTGCAACCACCACACCCCTCAACCACCATCACTTCACATCCTAGACTGCTATCACTTGACCACCATTACCACCACACTTTCTATCTGCCACCATCTTTGCTATCATTTTTACTCATTGAACGTAAAATAGTCACATCTTTTTAGGTACAAATAACTTTGGATCATAACCATGGGTTAGAAAATAGACTTAACAATCTTTCTAATGGTTCAAACCTTGCGAAAATCGGAGTTTGAGAGTGTCCGGAGCAAGACTGGAAAATTTGACAAATTACAGAGTTTGAGGGTGCCTCGCCTAGGCGCCATTTCGTGCGCCCCGGGCGCAATGAGATGCGCCTCAGGCACATTGGAGATAAAAAATTTATCAATTTTGCGGGCTTCTTCCGTACACTTTTGAACTCGGATTTCCGCAAAGTTAGAACCGTTTGAAAGATTTTTTAGTCTACTTTTTAACCCAAGTAGTTCGGATCCAATATTGTTTGTATACCAAATGATTTGACTACTTTACACTTAGTGAGTCGAAAAGTAAATCGTTCTTGTAATTAACGCCGGCATCACGTTCATTTTAAAATGGATAAAGATTGTAATACATCGATAAAGAGGGTTTTTAAAAAATATAGTAGAATACAGCCGTAAAAATAATGAAGTTGTAAAAAACAGACCACTAAAAAGATCATGGGAGCACTACCACCCCTCCGCCACCAACAATGTTGTTGTAGCTCAATCCTTCCACCGCCATAATCACTTGACCACCTGCACCACCATTTTTTCACCACCTCTACCAGCATACTTCCACTCTACGCTAATGGGGGCCGACTGTAATGATTTCAAAGCATCTTAAAATATCTCAAAAGTTTAGAAACGTATCTTACTTCTTGTTCTTTACATCCAAAGAAACAGCCCCACAAGCTAGACACACATAATACTTTTAATTTTTTTTTTGATATTTATGGTTCGATACAACCAGCTTTTAATACGTCAAATACCCTCTTTATCGATATAAAATAGGCTTCGGTCTTGTTCAAAATAAAGGAGAGACAAATGTTTTACTAAATGATTTATTTTTTTACTCACTGAACGTAAAATAGTCACATCTTTTTAGGTACAAATAACTTTGGATCATAGCCACTTGGGTTAAAAAATAGACTTAACAAGCTTCCTAACGGTTCAAACCTTTCGAAAATCAGAGTTTAAGAGTGTCCGGAGCAAGACAAGAAAGTTTGACAAATGAGGGAGTTTGAGGGTGCCGCGCCTAGGCGCCATTTTGTGCGCCCCAGGCGCAATGCGACGGGCCTCAGGCGCATTGGAGATAAAACATTTGTCAAATTTTGCGGGCATCTTCCGTACACTTGCGAACTCCGATTTCCGCAAAGTTAGAACCGTTCGAAAGCTTTTTGAGTCTACCTTTTAACCCAAGTAGTTCAGATCCAATATTGTTTGAATACCAAATGAATTGACTATTTTACACCTAGTGAGTCGAAAAGTAAATCGTTCTTGTAATTAACGCTGGCATCAAGTTCATTTTAAAAAGGATAAAGACTGTAATATATTGATAAAGAGGTTTTACAAGTACTAAAATATAGAACAATACAGCCGTAAAAATAATGAAGTTGTACAAAACAGACCACTAAAAAGATCATGGGAGCACTACCACCCCTCCACCACCAACAATGTTGTCGTAGCTCAATCCTTCCACCACCATGATAACTTGACCACCTGCACCACCATTTTTTCACCACATTTCCACTCTGTGCAAATGGGGGCCGACTGTAATGATTTCAAAACATCTTAAAATATCTCAATAGTTAAGAAACGTATCTTACTTCTTGTTCTTTTCATCCAAAGAAACAACCCCACAAGCTAGACACACATAATACTTTTAATTTTTTTTGTTATTTTATGGTTCGATACAACCATCTTATAATACGTCGAATACCCTCTTTATCTATATAAAATAGGTTTCGGTCTTGTTCAAAATAAAGGAGAGACAAATGTTTTACTGAATGATTTATTTTTTTACTCACTGAATGTGAAATAGTAAAATCTTTTTAGGTGCAAATAATTTTGGATCATAGCCACTTGGGTTAGAAAACAGACTTAACAAGCTTTCTAACGGTTCAAACTTTTCGAAAATTGGAGTTTGAGAGTGACCGGAGCAAGACTGGAAAGTTTTACAAATTTTGGAGTTTGAGGGTGCCGCGCCTAGGCGCCATTTCGTGCGCCCCGGGCGCAATGAGATGCGCGTCAGGCGCATTGGAGATAAAAACATTTGTCCAAATCTGCGGGCTTGTTCCGTACACTTGCAACCCCCGATTTCCGAAAAGTTAGGACCGTTCGAAAGCTTTTTGAGTCTACTTTTTAACCCAAGTAGTTCGGATCCAATATTGTTTTTATACCAAATGAATTGACTATTTTACACCTAGTGAGTCGAAAAGTAAATCGTTCTTGTAACTAACGCTAGCATCACGTTCATTTTAAAATGGATATAGATTGTAATATATCAATAAAGAGGGTTTTTAAAGTACTAAAAGATAGTTGAATACAGTCGTAAAAATAATGAAGTTTAAGTTAATGAAAAATTGGTACAAAACAGACCACTAAAAAGATCATGGGAGCACTACCGCCCCTCCACCACCGACAATGCTGTCGTAGCTCAATCCTTCCACCACCATGATCACTTGACCACCTGCACCACCATTTTTTCACCACCACACTACCACTCTGCGAGCTAATGGGGGCCAACTGTAATGAAACAACCCTGCAAGCTAGACACACATATCTTACTTCTTGTTCTTTTCATCCAAAGAAACAACCCCACAAACTAGACACACATAATATTTTTAATTTTTTTTTGTTATTTTATGGTTCGATACAACCATCTTTTGATACGTCGAATACCCTCTTTATCGATATAAAATAGGTTTCGGTCTTGTTCAAAATAAAGGATATACAAATGTTTTACTGAATGATTTATTTTTTTACTCACTGAACGAAAAATAGTCACATCTTTTTAGGTACAAATAACTTTGGATCATAGCCACTTGGGTTAGAAAATAGACTTAACAAGCATTCTAACGGTTCAAACCTTGCGAAAATCGGAGTTCAAGAATGTCCGGAGCATGACTGGAAAATTTGACAAATTAGGGAGTTTGAGGGTGCCGCGCCTAGGCGCCATTTCGTGCGCCTCGGGCGCAATGAGATGCGCCTCCAGCGCATTGGAGATAAAAAATTTGTCAAATTTTGCGGGCTTCTCCTGTACACTTCGGAACTCCGATTTCTGGAAAGTTTGAACCTTTCAAAAGCTTGTTGAGTCTACTATTTAACCCAAGTAGTTCGGATCCAATATTGTTTGTATACCAAATGAATTGACTATTTTACACCTTCTGAGTCGAAAAGTGAATCGTTCCTCTAATTAACGCTAGCTTCACATTCATTTTAAAATGAATAAAGACTGTAATATATGATAAAGAGGGTTCTTAAAGTACTAAAAGATAGTAGAATCCAGCAGTAAAAATAATGAAGTTTAAGTTTATGAAAAATTGGTACAAAACAGATCACTAAAAAGATCGTGGGAGCACTACCACCATTCCGCCACCAACGATCAATGTTGCCGTAGCTCAATCCTTCCACCACTGTAATCACTTGACCACCTGCACCACCATTTTTTCACCACCTCTACCACCACACTTCAACTCTGCGATAATAGGGGCCAACTGTAATGATTTCAAAACATCTTAAAATATCTGAATAGTTAATAAACGTATCTTACTTCTTGATCTTTTCCTCCAAAGAAACAACCCCACAAGCTGGAAACACATAATACTTTTAATTTTTTTTGTTATTTTTATGGTTCAATAAAACCATCTATTAATATGCTGAATACCCTCTTTATAGATATAAAATAGGTTTAAATCTGGTTTAAAATAAAGGAGATACAAATTTTACTGAATGATTTATTTTTTTACTCACTAAACGTAAAATAGTCACATCTTTTTAGGTACAAATAACTTTGGATCATAGCCACTTGGATTAGAAAATAGACTTAACAAGCTTTCTAACGGTTCAAACCTTTCGAAAATCGGAGTTCGAGAGTGTCCGGAGCAAGACTGAAAAGTTTGACGAATTATGGAGTTTGAGGGTACTGCGCCTAGCTAGGCGCCATTTCGTGCGGCCCGGGCACAATTGAGGCGCATTTCAGATAAAAAAATTTGTCAAATTTTGCGGGCTTTTTCCGTACACATCCGAACTCCGATTTCCTCAAAGTTAGAACCGTTCGAAAGCTTGTTGAGTCTACTTTTTAACCCAAGTAGTTCAGATCCAATATTGTTTGTATACCAAATGAATTGACTATTTTACACCTTGTCAGTCGAAAAGTAAATCGTTCTTGTAATTAACGCTGGCATCACGATCATTTTAAAATGGATAAAGACTGTAATATATCGATAAAGAGGGTTTTTAAAGTACTAAAAGAGAGTAGAATCCAGCCGTAAAAATAATGAAGTTTAAGTTAATGAAAAATTGGTACAAAACAGACCAATAAAAAGGTCATGGGTGCACTACCACCCCTCTGCCAGCAACAATGTTGCCGTAGCTCAATCCTTCCACCACCTTGATCACTTGACCACCTGCACCACCATTTTTTCACCACCTCTACCACCACACTTCCACGCTGTGATAATGGGAGGGAACTGTAATGATTTCAAAACATCTTAAAATATCTCGACAGTTAAGAAACGTATCTTACTTGTTGTTCTTTTCATGCAAAGAAACAACCGCACAAGCTGGACGCACAAAATACTTCTATTTTTTTTTTTATAGTTCGATAAACCATCTGAATACCTCTTTATAGCGATAAAATAGGTTTAAATCTGGTTTAAAATAAAGGAGATACAAATTTTACTGAATGATTTAATTTTTTACTCACTGAACGTAAAATAGTCACATCTTTTTAGGTACAAATAACTTTGGATCATAGCCACTTGGGTTAGAAAATAGACTTAACAAGCTTTCTAACGATTCAAACCTTTCGAAAATTGGAGTTCGAGAGTGTCCGGAGCAAGACTGGAAAATTTGACGAATTATGGAGTTTGAGGGTGCCGCGCCTAGGCGCCATTTCGTGCGCCCCGGGCGCAATTAAGGCGCATTTCAGATAAAAAAAAATTTGTCAAATTTTGCGGGCTTTTTCCGTACACTTCCGAACTCCGATTTCCGCAAAGTTAGAACCGTTCGAAAGCTTGTTGAGTCTACTTTTTAACCCAAGTAGTTCGGATTCAATATTGTTTGTATACCAAATGAATTGACTATTTTACACCTAGTGATTCGAAAAGTAAATCGTTCCTGTAATTAACGCTGGCATCGCGATCATTTTAAAATGGATAAAGACTGTATTATATTGATAAAGATGGTTTTTAAAGTACTAAAAGATAGTAGAATCCAGCCGCAAAAATAATGAAGTTTAAGTTAATGAAAAATTGGTACAATACAGACCAATAAAAAGGTCATGGGAGCACTACCACCCCAACGCCAGCAACAATGTTGCCGTAGCTCAATCCTTCCACCACCTTGATCACTTGACCACCTGCACCACCATTTTTTCACCACCTCTACCACCACACTTCCACGCTGCGATAATGGGAGGCAACTGTAATGATTTCAAAACATCTTAAAATATCTCGACAGTTAAGAAACGTATCTTACTTGTTGTTCTTTTCATGCAAAGAAACAACCGCACAAGCTGGACACACAAAATACTTCTATTTTTTTTTTATGGTTCGATAAACCATCTGAATACCTCTTTATAGCGATAAAATAGGTTTAAATCTGGTTTATAATAAAGGGGATACAAATTTTACTGAATGATTTAATTTTTTACTCACTGAACGTAAAATAGTCACATCTTTTTAGGTACAAACAACTTTGGATCATAGCCACTTGGGTTAGAAAATAGACTTAACAAGCTTTCTAACGGTTCAAACCTTTCGAAAACCGGAGTTCGAGAGTGTCCGGAGCAAGACTGGAAAGTTTGACGAATTATGGAGTTTGAGGGTGCCGCGCCTTGGCGCCATTTCGTGCGCCCCGGGCGCAATTGAGGCGCATTTCAAATAAAAAAAATTTGTCAAATTTTGCGGGCTTTTTCCGTACACTTCCGAACTCCGATTTCCTCAAAGTTAGAACCGTTCGAAAGCTTGTTGAGTCTACTTTTTAACCCAAGTAGTTCGGGTCCAATATTGTTTGTATATCAA
The DNA here is from genome assembly GCA_019656295.1 of Rhododendron mucronatum var. ripense. NCBI lineage: Eukaryota > Viridiplantae > Streptophyta > Magnoliopsida > Ericales > Ericaceae > Rhododendron > Rhododendron mucronatum. Next base: position 972,554 of record BPLT01000086.1, read on the forward strand.
ATGAATTGACTATTTTACACCTAGTGATTTGAAAAGTAAATCGTTCCTGTAATTAACGTTGGCATCGCGATCATTTTAAAATGGATAAAGACTGTATTATATTGATAAAGATGGTTTTTAAAGTACTAAAAGATAGTAGAATCCAGCCGTAAAAATAATGAAGTTTAAGTTAATGAAAAATTGGTACAATACAGACCAATAAAAAGATCATGGGAGCACTACCACCCCTCTGCCACCAACAATGTTGTTGTAGCTCAATCCTTCGACCACCTTGATCACTTGACCACCTGCACCACCATTTGTTCACCACCTCTACCACCACACTTCCACTCTGCGATAATGGGGGCCAATGATAGGTGCGTAAATATGCCTATTTACGCCCCTTAACTCAAGCTTGTTATGTCCATTTAGCGCGTTACTTGGGGTTTGATACTTGTTAATTATGTTTCAGGACTCTCGGAGCCAAAGGATTACATTTGGAGTTTAAACTCAAAGTTGGACTTTATTTCGGGAGAAAGGTGCATCAAATTCCAGCCATGTGTTGCACGTACGAAGGAAATTTATTGGATCAAATCCCACTAGAACGGCAACAGGGAATTGTAATTTGGCAACCTGTGGACTGACCCATAATTGTAGCAACTAGCAAGATTTGTCTTCAGCGTTTACATTAAAAGTGGGCCCACGGGACAATTGATAGGAGGAGATTGGGGAACCGACTACGGGGATATATTATAAAAGAAAGAGAAAAAGGGTTTCGGGAGAGCTTCGGACGACATAAACCGAGAACGGGGCTGCCATAATATATTATTCCCACGCATAAAACAGAGAAAAAAAGGGTGGCTGCCTGGAGAGATCTGATTTCCCACGAGAGACAAAGCGGGGCCTGCCGTCATCATCTTCCTTTCTCCCACGCAGAAACGGAAGAACGGTGGCTGCCGTCAATTTTATTTTCCACGCACAACGGAGATCACGGCAGTTCGACGACGCCACAGTGCTCACGGGTGAAATAGTAAAGGACGAAAGTCTTTGGGGTTTAATCTTTTACTGTTATTTTAATGGAGTCTTATACTTGCATGATTATTTGTTCTAACTCCATGAGTGGCTAAACTATTCGGCTAGGGTGATGAGGAGGTCTCTCCAAGTAGCGTAGTTGTTTGACTCTTAGGGTTTTATATTCGATTTGATTGTATGACTTGGTCGATTCATAACTTTTTATGAGAGTTTATGTTTTTTCTGATATTCGAATGTGTTTGTATTCATGATTTCAAACACTATCACACAATGATTTTGAATGTTTCGAGATAGGCTTTGAGATAGACTATACGACGTGAGACGGGTCGTGCCGTGGTTAAATCCAATGAGACGATCCGTGCCGTGTTGAGATAGCCTATACGGAGTACGAATCTTGATTATATTTTTGGGGATTATCGATAGGAATTGCTACCCTACGGTGATCTGGTTGCAGGTTGAATGTAAACCCTAGGTTTCGAAACAATTGCGTTATAAGGGGAGACTGAATCGGAAACCCTAGTCCTTTCCCTCATTTGTTCCAAAATCCTTTAATCGCTTTCTAGTTTAATTTTAGTTTTAGTTTAATCCAAATCAAAATCCAACTTCTCTTTACTTTCTGAATTAAATTAGAAATTAATTGAAACTACTGCAACTCAGCTTTCTACTCCCTGCGGACGATCCTGGACTTAACCGCTATTCTTCGGAATATTAGTTAATTCCTTGGTTTTATAAATTATATTTTTGGTACGAAAACGACAGACCAAATTTTGGCGCCGTTGCCGGGGAGTTAAAATACGGTTGCGTATTTTCAATTTATTTTTAGTTTGATTCTTAGTTTATTTTTTTTACGGGTACTATTTTTTGTTTCCGTATTATTTTTCTTTTTGCAGGCTCCTTAACTTTGTGCAGGACAAATTTAAAGCTAGCAGCTGCTTGGTGTTAGAGTAAGTCTGGTGCGGTAATTGATTTTATGACAAGCAATATGAGTTTTGTTTTCTTGTCTCAATAGAGTAGCTTGCACTAAGAGGTTTTTTTTTTTCCTTTTTTTCACATTTGAAAAAATGGCTCAAAATATTGACATGAGACCCGAGATGATGAAATTGCTTCCCAAGTTTTATGGGTTTTCAGCTGAAAACCCATACTTGCATATTCAACAATTTGAAGAGTTTTGTGCCACTTTGTCTCCCCTAGAAATTGAAGCAGTCAAGATTAAATTTTTTGAGCATTCTTTACAATACAAGGCTGCGGGTTGGTTTTTCAATTTGAATTCAGCATCTAAAACAACATGGCAAGTGGTGAAAAAGTTATTTTTGGAGAAGTTTTCCCCTGAGACAATGCATAAGATTTTTCTTCAGAAGCAAGAAATCGTATATTTTACTCAGGCTGAAGAAGAGTCTTATTTGCCCTATTGGGAACGATATAACAATCTGCTATCCTCTTTTCCATTTCATGGCTTTGAATTCTGGCGTATTATAGAATATTTTTATGTTGGCATGAATTGTAAAACGCGTCAGTTTGTGGACATGATATGCCATGGTGAATTTTTGGATAGAGCTGATGAAAAGGGTTGGGCTTATTATAATCAACTTGCTAAAATTAATGCAGAGTTTTGGGATTGCAATAAGAACATTGGTGATGTCAATTCTCATACGAAAGAAGAGCCAATCGTCGCTAGTGAAGGAGATGACTTGGGTTTGGAGGAAGTCTTAGAGAGTGAATTGAACAATGAGCTTAAAACCCAAAGTTTTCCTCAAGAGGATTTTACTTGCCCATCTGATACACTGTTTCATTCAAAAACTCTTGAGGAGTCAATCCCGATAGTTGTTGAAAGTCCAATTGAACTTGAAAATCAAGCCCACATGGTGCTAGATGATGCCACCCCTCCTATTAAGCCTCCATCATTGCCAAATATTCATAAAGTAGAACTAATTGATTTTCTTGGGGTTGATGATTATTATTCGGTTTTTCCTCCATGTTTAGTGGACATTGTCAATAATCTGAAAATCAATTTGGTTCAAATTGCGTGCTTGGTGGAACTAAAATTTCTTAAACAACTTAAGCAATTGCGATACTCAAAGTATTTGATCATATGGCATGGTCGAATTCAATTTTTAAAAGAGTGCTTAAAGAGGGGTGAGGTGTTTATATTCATAACTCTTCAAGGTTTGTTGCAGTTCAAAATCCACGTGAGCGTGGTACACTTTCCATAAACAATTTATTCGTTTTTTTTCATATATTTGTTTTTGCTTTTGTTTCTTTTTCCCTTTTTAGGTATTTTTTTTCTTATCTTAATTCTTTTTTTTTGTTCTGTTCTATTAGCTTTTAGTATCGTGGGGCTAACATTTTGCAGGTACTTCAATTCAAGTTGGGGGATGAATCCCTCCATATTTTATGACTTGCCTTTGTTTCTCCCATGCGAGGTGATATATTTCCTTTCTTTCTCCAGCTTGTCTTTTTCTTTTCTATGGTTGAGCCGTCACTGAGGACAGTGCCGTTTTATGTTGGGGGATGGATCACTTTGCTTTTTGTTAGAGTTTTAAATCCAAAACAAAAAAAAATTGAAAATTGAAAAGTTTTTAAAAAAAAAATACTTGTTGGATCCTTTTTACTTGAGACTTGGAGAATGTGATGTTTACTTGTTGGTGGCTTGTGCTGAGAATCTGTGGGCATTACTTGGATATTTATGTTGCATGATAGTTCTTTTTGCTAGCTTGGCGATAGGAATTTATCTTGGCATACGCTCTTAGCATCTTTGCACTGCACGTTTCTTGGACCTTGCCTACTTGTGAGTTATGACTTGAGTGCTTTCAATGGCTAGATTAGTGGAGACTTATGCCCATGTGAGCTTTAGTGCCTTACTTTTCTTTGGAGCGGTGTCACATAAACTCTTTGTTTGTCATAAAAAAAAAAAGGAAAATTTAATCGTTGTCGATCTCATTATCTTTGTCGTCAAGTATTGAGACTTAATGCTTGCCTATTATTTCATCTTTTGGGAATGGAAAGTTACATGGTTGTATTGCCCCTAGGAGATGATAGTAGGCCATTTTTGAGCTTTGAGCCGGTTCGTTTCTTTTTCTTAAACACTTGTCCCTTGCAAGCCACATTGAGCCTCTTGCATGAGCCTTTTTCTTGTTAAGCTTCACCAACCATATTGTGTCTTGAGAATGGCAAGTTAATTATTCATGTGAAGGTTAATTTTTGAAGAGAAGGGAGTGAGCAAATTTTTGAGAAAGAAGTGCTTTAATTGTGGTATGTTCTTCCCCATGGCTAAAAAGAAAAAAAATTGAAAAAAAAGAAAAGAAGAAAAAAATACATAACTTGAGTGAAAAAAGGGGAAGACACCTATGCATTTGTTTGAAGAAAGAAACATGTGAACTTCATTGTGGAATTGTGTGAATCGTGAAAAATTAGAGAGATGTGGCGGAGTTGAAAAGCATGATGAGAGGGGACACATTATTACTTGCCGTATGTTGTTTTGGCCTATTCTCGGACATTTGCTTATGATTTATCCTAATCTTTGAAGCACTTTTCCTTACCCAACGATATAACCGAATAAAAGTCCTACTTGATCTTAGGGGCAATGGGTTATGGATCGATGGATAGATATAGTCTTTAATACTTGGCATTCCATTCATGAGATCTTGTGTCCACTTTAAAAAGCTTTCTTTTCGCGTCTAAGTGTGCGGGATACTTTATTTTTTTTACTGCATAACTTCCATCCACACACATTGAGAGTTTGTTACATGCAACTTGTTTCGAGTGTTTTCTTTTGTTGAGTGCATGACATGGTGAGAATTGAAGTCGAGACTCGGTCCAGAGAGAGTACTTGGTTGTGGTTCACTTGTAGTCAAGGTTTTTGCTCACACACGCTAAGTTTGGGTGCCATGATTTATTTCTATGTTTTGATAGCCTCTAGAACTATTTTTGCATATGCTATATTCTTGGCATATATTGGCGTATCAATGAGTTGCATTGCAGGTTTTTGGGTTCCAAGTAAAGGAATCCGCAGTGTTTTGTGGGTGATCACTGCTGAAAACCCTCACGAGACTTCACTCGTCCTACCGGGGCCACCCGGGGGTTTAAAAGATCTATCCCTTAGTTGCTTTATTCTATTTGTTTTACTTTTCTTTGCTAGGGACTAGCAAAGTGTAAGTTGGGGGATGTGATAGGTGCGTAAATATGCCTATTTACGCCCCTTAACTCAAGCTTGTTATGTCCATTTAGCGCGTTACTTGGGGTTTGATACTTGTTAATTATGTTTCAGGACTCTCGGAGCCAAAGGATTACATTTGGAGTTTAAACTCAAAGTTGGACTTTATTTCGGGAGAAAGGTGCATCAAATTCCAGCCATGTGTTGCACGTACGAAGGAAATTTATTGGATCAAATCCCACTAGAACGGCAACAGGGAATTGTAATTTGGCAACCTGTGGACTGACCCATAATTGTAGCAACTAGCAAGATTTGTCTTCAGCGTTTACATTAAAAGTGGGCCCACGGGACAATTGATAGGAGGAGATTGGGGAACCGACTACGGGGATATATTATAAAAGAAAGAGAAAAAGGGTTTCGGGAGAGCTTCGGACGACATAAACCGAGAACGGGGCTGCCATAATATATTATTCCCACGCATAAAACAGAGAAAAAAAGGGTGGCTGCCTGGAGAGATCTGATTTCCCACGAGAGACAAAGCGGGGCCTGCCGTCATCATCTTCCTTTCTCCCACGCAGAAACGGAAGAACGGTGGCTGCCGTCAATTTTATTTTCCACGCACAACGGAGATCACGGCAGTTCGACGACGCCACAGTGCTCACGGGTGAAATAGTAAAGGACGAAAGTCTTTGGGGTTTAATCTTTTACTGTTATTTTAATGGAGTCTTATACTTGCATGATTATTTGTTCTAACTCCATGAGTGGCTAAACTATTCGGCTAGGGTGATGAGGAGGTCTCTCCAAGTAGCGTAGTTGTTTGACTCTTAGGGTTTTATATTCGATTTGATTGTATGACTTGGTCGATTCATAACTTTTTATGAGAGTTTATGTTTTTTCTGATATTCGAATGTGTTTGTATTCATGATTTCAAACACTATCACACAATGATTTTGAATGTTTCGAGATAGGCTTTGAGATAGACTATACGACGTGAGACGGGTCGTGCCGTGGTTAAATCCAATGAGACGATCCGTGCCGTGTTGAGATAGCCTATACGGAGTACGAATCTTGATTATATTTTTGGGGATTATCGATAGGAATTGCTACCCTACGGTGATCTGGTTGCAGGTTGAATGTAAACCCTAGGTTTCGAAACAATTGCGTTATAAGGGGAGACTGAATCGGAAACCCTAGTCCTTTCCCTCATTTGTTCCAAAATCCTTTAATCGCTTTCTAGTTTAATTTTAGTTTTAGTTTAATCCAAATCAAAATCCAACTTCTCTTTACTTTCTGAATTAAATTAGAAATTAATTGAAACTACTGCAACTCAGCTTTTTACTCCCTGCGGACGATCCTGGACTTAACCGCTATTCTTCGGAATATTAGTTAATTCCTTGGTTTTATAAATTATATTTTTGGTACGAAAACGACAGACCAGCCAACTGTAATGATTTCAAAACATCTTAAAATATCTCAATAGTTAAGAAACGTATCTTACTTCTTGTTCTTTTCCTCCAAAGAAACAACCCCACAAGCTGGATGCACATAATACTTCTAATTTTTTTTGTTATTTTTATGGTTCGATAAAACCATCTTTTAATATGCCGAATACCCTCTTTATAGATATAAAATAGGTTTCGATCTGGTTTAAAATAAAGGAGATACAAATTTTACTGAATGATTTATTTTTTTATTCACTGAACGTAAAATCGTCACATCTTTTTAGGTACAAATAACTTTGGATCATAGCCACTTGGGTTAGAAAATAGACTTAACAAGCTTTCTAACGGTTCAAACCTTTTGAAAATCGGAGTTCGAGAGTGTCCGTAGCAAAACTGGAAAATTTGACAAATTATGGAGTTTGAGGGTGCCGTGCTTAGGCACCATTTCCCATTGAGTTGCGCCGGCGGCGCAGGCAATTGCGCCTGAGGAGTTGCACTAAAAAGCTACACGATAAGTCAATCTTTGCAGGCTCGCCACAAGCACTCCCGAACTCCGATTTGTGCATAGTTTGAACTGTTGAAAAGCTTGTTGAGCCTACGTTATAACCCGAGTGGTTTTCGACAAAAAATGTTTATAGGTTAGAAGAATTGATAATTTCACCCTCAATCGGTCCATAAACAAATCATTTTTGGAAAATCCTCGCATCACCCTCATGTTAAATAGGAAATAAAGCCTATTTTATACATCAATAAATAGGCTATTGAAAGTAGTAAACTAATAGGATGCAGGCTTGAGTTGGTATGGGTATGCCGGTTAGGGTAAGGTCCAGCTACTAACAGGAAATGCCCGGGGATTCAGATTTAAAATATGAGTATGCTGTGGATGTTTGAGATTGGGGTGCAAGTTTAGTTTGGGGAGCTGCTGTTAATTAATGTTTGTACCGTTGGATGCTTGATGGTAACGCTGTTTGATGCTGGTATAGAAGAAGTGTCACTCATACTTTCTACTTCTGTGACTGGATGCTGCATTATGACGTTGATGCACTCTAATTAATATTCAGTCATATGCTGCATTAAAGCCGCTCATATGGAGAGCTACCAGAGAGAAGAGGGGTGGGCATCCGATTCAGGAGATAGGCTGCAGTGAGAACAGCTTCTCCCCAGTAACAGGACGGGACGGAGGAAGACAGGAGTAGAGACCGAGCAGTATTAAGAAGGTGACGATGTTGTTTTCTTTTAGCTCTACCATTTTGGGCAGGAGTGTCAGTGCAAGACGATTGGTGGATAGTCCCAAGCGAATCTAGGAATTTATGAAACTCTGAAAGTGAATATTCCCCACCCAAGTCAGACCGAAGAATTTTAACCGATGTAGAAAACTGATTTTGAACCATGGCATGAAAATTCTTTTAAATCGTAAAGAACTCAGATTTGTGTGTCATTAAGTAAACCCAAGTATACCGACTAAAGTCATCCACAAAAGAGATATAATAAACAAAACCACCTTTAGTAGCAACCGGAGAAGGGCCCCATAAATCAGTGTGAACAAGCTGAAAAGGCGAAGTAGAAACAGAAGTACTTTTATTAAAAGGTAAAGCTGACATTTTTGCAAACTTACAACCACTGCATTCTGAAATATCACTGACTGAAATATGACCCAAATGACCTGACTGAACTAAAAGTTTTAGACGTTCACTAGACAGATGCCCTAATCTAAAATGCCAAAGATAAAACGGAGATGACTTATGATCTAAACAAAAAGATGACGCAGCAGTGGAAGAAGGTTTTATTGGGAGATGCAAGTGCTCCAAAAGATAGAGATCACCAACTCTACGGCCTGCCCCAATCTGCTTCTTGGAATCCCAATCCTGCACAACACAACCAGAGGAAGAGAAAACAACATCAAAACCAGAGTCGGATAATTGGCTGATTGAAAATAGGCTCAAAGACAACTGAGGAACATAAAAGACATTAGGAATAGATAGTGACGGTGCAGTAGAAGATAGAATGGAACCAATAGAAGCAACATGCATGGGAGAACCATTGGCTGTGGCAATACTAATAGGAAAAACAGGTGACACACAATTACTAAGAAGAGACAGATCAAGGGTCATATGGTGAGAAGAACCAGAATCAAAGATCCAAGTGGTGGGTTGGATACTTGAGGTGAAAGAACCACGCAAACCTGAGTGAGTGGTAGTCATGGCAGAAGCTTGGGGGGAACCTCCTCGAATGGCTGCCATGTAAGCCTGGTACTGCTGAAATTGCTCATAATCAAACTCTGGAGGTGCACTACTGGAGGCCGGTGTTGCCAAGGCTGCAGGAGGGCGAGAATACTGTTGTGGTGCCCGAGACTGATGTGGGGCATGAGAACCAGTCGACTGAGTAACATTTCGCCCCTTTGGCTTGGGACGGTTAGGGCACTGATGCTTCCAATGACCCTTCTGATGGCAATAGTTACATTCATCTTCAGGAATTCGAGGCCTTGGCTTGGCCGCAAATTGGACAGGATGAGATGCTGGAGTGGGCGAGCGATGTGCCGGATACTGACCAGACGGAGCAAATGGAGCAGCAAAGACAGACTGTGAGGGAGGTGCAAGATTAGCCACTTTGAACCGCGTTTCCTCAGCGATAAGCTCATGAACAGCACCATCTACTCAGGGCAATGGAGACCGATGCAAGATAGCCCCACGAAGAGGCTCAAACTGAGGCCGAAGGGCCATGAGAAACTGAACAAGTCATAGCTCCTCACGAAATCTGACATAACTATCAAGTAGCTACAAATCTGAAGGTTCCATGAGAGCTAATTGATCCCAATATGTAGTCATTTCGTATTAAAATTCTTGAATCGATTTATTGTTTTGGGTGGTATTTCGGATGAACATTTCAAGCTCATATCGTTTAGCAAAATTTGATTCAAGATACAGTGCTTGTAGATAATCCCAAACTTTCTTTGCTGTGTTATACTTCGAAAAATTCATGCTAATACTTGGTTCTACGGAGTTGTGAAACCAAGTCAAAATCTGTGCATTCCCTGTTTTCCATTTTCCCAAGGCAGTGGCATACCCTGGGTCTTTTGGATCAGAAGGAGGTAGTGTAGAACCGTCTACGTATCCCCAAATTTCTTTACCAACAACAAAATTTTTCATCACATGAGCCCAGTAGGAGTAGTTGTTACCGGTCAAACGAATACTAATAGCCTGATTTTTATCGTCAGACATGATGCTAATAGAGAAACGCAGTTAAAAACAAAAAAACAAAACAGAATACCGGAGTACCAATCTGCCTTAGACAGGTTAGTCGGAGCTGTAACAGAGGTCGCCGGATCTGCTACAGTGTCGGCAAGTGCTGCTGGAGGTTGTCGGAGTGTGGGTAAGTCACCGGCGGTTGGAGAAGAATGAGTGTTGACTACTGTGGGTGTTTCTTGTGATTTGGGTTGCTAAAAAACAGAGAGGGATCGATAGTAGCTGACAGAGAGAGAGATCTGAGGATAGAAGGCTGATCGAAAACAGGGTTAGGGTTTCGGAACCTGCTCTGATACCATGATAGAAAATAGAGACACAGAGACGGAAATACTGATATTATTTATGAATGAATTACAATGAGGTGAGTACACCTTTAAATAGAGTAAAGCTACACCTAAGAAAGGAAGATTACAAGATTTGATTACGATATGATTACCCTATGATTATGCTATGATTTAATTACGATATGATTACCCTATGATTATGCTAGGATTTGATTACGATACATGTCCTAAAATAGCATATTACAAGAAGATACAAAATATATATTCAAGATACAGAATATATATTCACAGTTACTGCGGACGAGGTTCAAGTTGTTGGTCATGGATTTATAGGGTACTTAATCAGTCTGAGTTTTCCATGATAAAGTACCACCTGATTTTTTTTTATATAGGTACTTAATCTACGGAAGAAACCTTTCGCTACTCCTATAGAATGATAAAACTTGGTGAGGTGCCCATTGCTCAAACAATGACGAAAAGAGTGCATCAACAATGGAGCTTTCACTATTAAAAAAGCAAAACATGGCATGAACTAGCTACCAAAGAGAAGAAGAGGTTTTGTTCATCCACCCCCCGAGTTCATTTTAAATTGAGATTCACTATCTTAAGTAACCCATATTCTAATTTCAACTTCAAAGAGGGTATTCTGATTCCTAGAGAATAAGAGGCAACGGGATTGATAGAGAAAGACCTCTTCTTGTTATAACAAGATGGATCCAGGCATGTTTGATAAAGTGAGTACTTTTTTTTTTGCGAATAATCAAAATATATGGAGTGTGCATGTTCAATTGAAACGTGAAAATGGATGTGAATAGACCAATGCGGCTTGGTCCGGTTGAATGTTAACCCTCAAAGTTCACAGACAGTTATGCAATGGGAAAATTATGATTTTCTGAGTAGAGCAGCCACCATTAGCTGGTTCATTTGGAAGGAAACAAAAGATACAACATGAGCCTGGGGATCCCATCCGGGTCATCCAGCGAGCTCCTTCAACTAGATTGGACTTCTTATCGACTCCAAATGCTGGCAAGCTCGCAAAGTTTAGCTTGTGGTGAAATTTCACGGATGCGCCCAGGGAGCAGTGAATTGCGTCCGAGGCGCATAAACAAGCTGCACAATAAGTCAAATTCCGCGATCTCGCCACAAACACTCCCGAACTCCGATTTGTGCATAGTCCAAACCGTTGAAAAGCTTGTCGAGCCTATTTTATAATGCAAGTGGTTGGCATCAAAAATTGTTTATAGATTGGAAAACATGACAATTTTATCCTCAACAGATCAAAAAACAATTCATTTTTGAAAACTCCTCGCATCACCCTCATTTTAAATCAGATCAAAAGAGTTAAGGTTGAGGTTAGGTGGCAAAGGTGGTGGTAGAGAGAAAGTGTGGTGGTAATGGTGGTCAAGTGAGCAATCTAGGTAAAATGATGGTGGTGGAGTGGTGTGGTGGTTGCAATGGTGGTGGTGCTTCCACAATCTTAATGGATTGCTTTCTACTACTTTTCAGAAACAAAATTATGCTCTTTGTATGGTTGGATTGTACTTTCTCTAAATACTTGGGAAAACCTTTTTATTGATATATATATATATATATATATATATAACAAATCTCGGTCTGATTTAAAATGAGCGTGTTGCAAGCGTTTTACGGAAATTTCTTTATTTTTCGACCCACTGAGGGTAAAATAGTCATATGTCATATCTTTTGACGTACAAATAATTTTTCATCCAAACTGATTGGGTTAAAAAGTAGATTCAACAAGATTTCTAACGGTTCAAGCCACGCAAAAATTCGAGTTCAGGAGTGACTGAGGCAAACCCGCAAATTTTGGCATATGGTGAAACTTCAATGATGCGCCAGGGCGCATTGAATTGCGCCCGGGGTGCAAGAAATTACGCCTGAGGCGCATAAACAAGCTGCACAATGACTCAAATTTCGTGAGCTCGCCACAAACACTCCCGAACTCCGATTTGTGCAGAGTTCGAACTGTTGAAAAGCTTGTTGACCCTATCTTATAACCCTAGTGGTTTGCATCAAAAATTGTTTATATGGATTCGATGACTGTAGACACCCTATTCTGGGCTATCCGGATCAGCACGTTTGCGGTCTTTTTACTACCCCAATGATGATAAACAGTTGAAGACTCTCCGAGGTCGATGGAAGGTCGCGAGCTTTGAGTGTTGGACCCTCCTCTTTCAAACCATTTCAAACCCCTTCAAGCCCTTTAAATCCAGAGCCAAATGAGCTTCAGCAAAACCGAACCTTGCTTATGCCATCTCCTTCTTGGCGTGCGCCAGGAAATTGCCACGTGTCGGACATCGACCGTTGACTGAGTTTGACCTAGCGCACGGTGGGATTTAGATGGCGTACGTATGGCCAAGGCCGGTCGAATCACCGCTTTTTGTCACACGCCCGAGACTTTTGTGACTCCCAAGTACAGGGAACAGTGCCCCTGATGATTATATTCCTCTGGCCCGTCCCCCTCTCTTTCCTACACACCCCATCAACAAGTCTCATGCATTTAATGCATGGGAGCTCCCCTTCCTAACCTAACCAGCCCTCTAACCCAACTGATCACTCCCTCCTCAGTCCACCATTGCTCTATAAATACCCCCCTTGCATTTACTTGCAAGGGGTTAACCACATTAAAGAAGCCAAGTCCATCCCTCTCTTCTCTCTTGTTCTTTGCTCTCCCATTGAAGGATTGAGAGATAGGGAAGCTCCATACACCCCTCACCACTGATCAGTCACCACACACTCTCCATCTTCAACCTCCAAAGCTCACCTCCTTCTTTCCATCCTTTGCACCAAAGGTATACCACATTTGTGTTGTTTTCTGTCTTCAATTCCTGAGGGGAACCAGAAAGGTTCTGGCTAGTAACTGATACTAGTCCAGGCCCTTCTCTGGTAAAATAAATCAGTTGTAAGAGACACACTATGGCGCACGCCAGCTCCACCAAACCGTACGCCACCTTTGGCTGTATGTGCACAACTGGCGTGGGGATCATGAAGCGTCCGTTTATTGCTTATTTCCTTTTCTGTCATCACCTTCTAGCATGCTAATAACCAGTTTATTACTTTCTGTATTTTAGAACTGTTCAAATGTAGCTTTCAATACCTGTATCTTTTGCTTTATAAGGCCTCTGGGATACATCTGGTCATGTTCCAGAGCCCAGATGATGTAAAGCCAAACACTGGATGGCATGCAAGCCTGGCGTACGGTCCCCGTGGGGCGCCTGGCCCTTACATCGCAGTTCAGTCCTGGCCTCTTTTTCCTCCCTGCTCTGTTTATGGGGTTTGCTTTGCTGTTTTCCTGGCTCTTAGCCATCTCTCATGTCTGTACATGTACCTAATCTATATTGCCAACTGCGTGGTTTGTCCTAGGTGTGCACTGGTCCATTCCAGAGCCCAGAGGGTTGAGACCAAAGGCTGTAGGAATTGTCAGGGTAGTGTACGCCAGCTTATAGATGGCGTGCGCAGGGTGTGGTGGCGCGCAGTGGCTTGGCCATTGCGTGCCAACATGTTGCCAGCTCACGTGCCCGAAAAGCAGCGTACACCATCCTGGTGAAACTATTTGCAGTGCTTGTTCTCAATCTATGTTCTTACGTTAATTCAATTCAAGCAAACCATCATCCATAAACATTTTGTCATATAAACTGCAACTTGTTACAGCTTTTAACCCCTATTAACTGTTCCCCCGCCCTAACTGGCTAAAAATGATCAAATGAGAGAAAAGTGCAAAAGTTTTACAAAAATGCCTGAGTAGAGACCGATCTCCGGATTGGGCGAGAGGGGTGCCATAAAACCCTTCCCCTCTCGTAACCTGGCTCCCGAACCTCAGATATCGAAGGTGACGACGGACCAGTCTACGCCTTTTCAAATCAAATCAAACCCTTTTTCAAATCAAAGCAAAACGCAGCAAACGTTCTCGAGTTCGGTTCCTTGGGTGCCTCACCGTTAAAACTCGAGTGGCGACTCTGAATCAAGCGTCTCGCTGCGCTATTTTCTAAGAGGGCCGCCCCCCCAAATAAATTAATCTTTGCAAACCAAAATCGGGCAATTTTTGGGGCGCGTGCCCACAGTAGCGACTCTGCTGGGGACCATTGCATTAATTAATATTCGGGAATTAAAACGTGAATGAACAATTTTTCAAAAGTCTGGCAAAATAGTACGCTCCGCGCTGCTGAAGAACGGAATGGTAATGTAACAGGATCTCAGTATCCGACCAATCCGAACTGGGGCTTTTACTATTGTTCACTTGTGTAGTTTTGTCCAAGTATTGATTAATAAAAGTGAGCCAAGCTTCAAAAGGCATTTCCAAAATCTTGCATTTCTCTCTCATTCGATCAGTCTTTGGCATTCTCCATTTGCATCGATGTTGGATAAGCTCCGTTGAGGTGTTTTGGGTAACCGGCACAGTTTACTGGAGCCCGGGGTCCTCGAATGCCCAACAACCTTGGACGATGATGAGTTGTAATACCGTTCGACCATTGCTTTGCTGCACGCATTGCAGTGGGAGGTATACCGCGGCTCTAGTCAGAGGGACACCTTTCAGCCAAAACCAGCCTCTACATGCGTACAAAGCACTAGAACCTTTCAACCTAAGACAGGAACCTACAGGGTAGGATTACTTGCATCTAACCCCCATAAACTGTCTATGTGTTACTGCTTTCCTTATCGCATGCCTGTACATACATACATCCCGCTTTGCATAGGAGCATGCTAGGGCGGCTGTTAGGTTTGGTTTCGAGTTCGTCTCGTGACTGTTAGGGCCCTGCCATGGACCGATGAAGAGTCGTGCATCGTGATGTTGCGCGTTATCAATTTCCAAAATCCTTGGGTCAGCGAGACTTTGGGATATCAAGGCTGTTTAAGTCTCTTGTCTAAACCTAGTCGAAATTTCAAACAGAAAATTAGGAACAACGAAGAGAATGTCGTGATACCCACACCATCCAGGTTAAAGTGCTAAACACTTACACCATCAAGGCTCCGGCACAGTGCTGCTTACGCCACTTCGGTTATGGTATCACGCCATCTGCACCAAGTTGTTCTGACCTCCAAAGTTGAAACTTCGAGAAAGGAGCAGTCAAAAGGTTTAGATCGTCTTGACATCCTTTAGTGTCCATCGACTCAAACAAGGATACACCGTCGAAAAGAAATTCGAGGATTCTATGGCAGCATCCTAACAGCATGAGTTGGACTCCCTCTAGTGTTAGAGTCTAGGAGGACACCGACAACGTTGGCATGCTTATTTCTTTCAATTCTTTTTTAAATAAACTGTTGCAGGCTATCATTAAGCCCATCTATTTTGCTGTTAAGCTGAGCCATGGGGAGCTTCGAAATCAAGAGCCAAACCTGCTTGGGAACGTCCGTCGGGTCTGTTTGAGGGTCTGTTTGGGGAGTCGTTTTTCTGCTCATCACAACGGAAGCACAGCTCTGCACTCTGTCAAGGGAGGATTCGCCGCCGACCACTCTGCACGAATCTCCTCCGTCCTCTCCATCTCCACCCATAACTCCAAAACCGATCAAGACAGAAACCCTAGACATGGCAGATGTTCCTCCACCAAATCTTACTACAATGCTGGCTGACCTCCATCACAACCTCGCCATCATGTAGCAAAGGGCTGACCAGGCCGATACTGCCATGGCCAATCTGCAGGCCCTTATCAACGAGAGGCTCCCAGTCGCAAGGATAGAAGGCGAGAGGCAAGAACGCGAAAACCCAGCTGGGGAGGACATTCCAGCCGAACAGCCTGCTGCGAATTCCGAAATGACTGCCTTGATAGCCAAGATGGCCAAACTAGAAGAGTCGGTTGCCAAGTCCGAAAGAATCAGCGCCGGAGGTTTGGACATGGACCGTCTCTGCCCCTTTCCAAATGCACGGCTCCCGGAAAGGTTCAAGATGCCCGACTTTGCAAAATTCGGCGGGACGGGCGACCCGAAAACACCTGCTAGCTTATCACGGCGCAATGAAACTGCATGGGGTCGAAGAGGAGGCAATGGCCCAATTGTTCCCTCAGACTTTGTTCGGCCCAGCTTTTCAGTGGTTCTTGTCTCTCGACGTTTTCAAGCGCAAAACATGGGAAGACATTGGCGCGGCCTTCTTCACCCAGTACAGCTACAACTCCCAACTCAAAATGACCACCCGAGAGTTGGAGTCTACCAAGATGAATGCAAAAGAGTCTTTTGCAGACTTTATCAAGCGTTGGAGGACTAAGGCTGCAGTCATGACCGATCGGCCGAGTGAGAAGGACCAAATCCGTATCATCTCCCGTAACCTGCTGCCCGACTTTGCTAAGAATCTGGTGCTAGTCCAAGGGGCCGATTGGGACACCTTTTTTGAATCCGGCCTTGCCATTGAAGAAGATCTCCAAACTGGGGTTCTGCCGCGTAGCGACTCTCCTTCTTCCTCCTCGGGGTCCAAAGCCAAACCTCGTGCTTACACGGGGAGCAGCGCTGCTTTGTTTGGCAATAACAGTTACGCCAACGCCACATCTGCCAGCAATAGCCCTACTCAGGTTTCCAACCACATCGCCGATGTCAACCAGATTCAAGCCCCTCCAAAACCCCGAAACCGCAACCAACCCCGGAACTTCACCAAGTTTGAAGCTCCGCTCTCTCAAATGCTAGAAAGGTTGACCAAATCCGGTCATCTCAAACCGCTGGATCCAACTCCACTGCACAGAATCCATCCCCTAGCCATAACCCGAACGCTTTCTGTGCCTATCACCAGATGCCTGGTCATTACACCGACTCTTGCTATCGTCTCCGTCATGCGATACAAGACTTGGTAGATAGCGGGACCATTCTTACCCCTCCTAAGCCCAACGTGATTACCAACTCCATGCCGCAGCACAACGGCCACCCTCAAATCAACCAAATCAACCTTACCTCCATTATAATCCAACCTAGCACCATATTCAACCCCACTGACCATATAGCCCCAGCCTTCCATCCCAAACCTGTTGTGGCTTTCCCGGAGGACGTCAGTGTCAATATGCTAGCCGTCGGGTGGAACCTGGAAGACAAGGCAAGAGAGTGGGAGGAGCTTGCTCACGATTGGGATGAGCAGTATCACTTGGGTTTCCCTGAGAATCCCGTGGTCGATCAAGAGCAATTAGACCAGTGGGAGGAAGAATGGATCGCAGCGCGAGCTAACCCGTTAGATGGCTTGTCGCTATTCATGCTT
Organism: Rhododendron mucronatum var. ripense; assembly: GCA_019656295.1. NCBI lineage: Eukaryota > Viridiplantae > Streptophyta > Magnoliopsida > Ericales > Ericaceae > Rhododendron > Rhododendron mucronatum. The sequence continues at coordinate 989,872 of BPLT01000086.1, forward strand.
TTCTACCAGCCAGAGCCGGTCTTGCCTAAAGCGGAAGATGAAGAGTACGTGTGGGGTGTGGAGCCCGATGTTGTGCAGCCCGTCGAACTCCCGGATCTCAGCATGGGAGAAGTCGACACTAGCAATGACATAGATGAGCAGAACTTAAACTTTTACGTCGAAAAGGGAGGTGCTTCCGATGAGCCCAGCTGGCTGGGAGCCTTTCTGCCTCTGGTTGATACACTTTCGGATGCTATGCACGAGTATGACCTTGTGGTGGGGCCAACCTTCAACATCGTCCCTTTGGATCAGCCACGTCCCTTGATAGCTCCAAGTGAGGACTGCTCAATCATGGTCCTCAATGCGCCACCCGATGATCTGTGGGATGTGGAGGAGATCGTCGACCTAAATACGAACCCCCTCCCGGCTGACTTGTGGAAGGATGACAGAGTGGTCGACATGCAAGTGGGTGACGAAATCTGGACTGTCAACACTGCTTTAGTGGATGGAGGCTTTTGGGATGTACCATTTGTCACTAATCCGGGGACACCTTTCGAGGAAGCTGCTGCGCAGGATCCGGCTTTTTGGGAAGGACTAGTCATGAGTGATTTGGAATGGGTTACGGTTTCGGACCAGGTTGCATCGATCGACAAGGGGAAGAGCAAGCTAGGGGAAGTGCCTGCTGATTTCTGGGACTTTGTGGACACGTCGCCTTGGTGGGAGGTTGCTAATGTCACCAGGAGCGGTCGAGTCTTCCAACCGCCCAATCTTTCGGGTGGGAGCTCATCCAATCCCGGCAGTGATCAAAGGTCCACCGTTCCCTCTGCTCAAAAGAACGCTCCGGCCATTCCTAGCGGGGTACCTGAAGAGGACGCTATTCTGAAACAGCTGGAAAGGATCCCTGCCGCCGTTTCTGTCTGGGGTCTGATATCGTCATCAAAGGAGCATCGAGAAAGGCTGTCTGCAGCGCTAGCCCGTCTTACTGTGCCAACTAACATCACCCCCGAGGCCATGGTTGCTCTAGTCTTGCCATTGCTTTCTAAGCATTCCGTCACTTTCACTGAAAAGGACCTGCCTGTCGACGGAACTGCTCATAACCGCCCGTTGCATATCACCATCAAGTGCAAGGGACATTGGGTGCCGACTTTGCTAATCGATAATGGGTCTGCGATCAACGTCTGTCCGATGAGGGTTGCTTACCGTTTGGGGCTCACCAAGGCTGACCTCACACCTTCCAATCTAGCGGTCAAGGCCTACGACAACACGCGCCGCGCAGTCGAAGGGACTCTCGTGCTGAAGCTTGATGCCGAGGGCTTTGAAATGGACGTGGAATTCCATGTGGTTGACATCCCCGCCACCTTCAACCTGCTATTGGGAAGGCCGTGGCTGCATAGAGCGGACATCATGGCTGTACCGTCGACTCTCCACCAGAAGGTCATGCTGGGGCTTCCTACCGGGACTCTAACCATCTGCAGAGACTCTGGGATCCGCCCGCTCAAGGACGATGGGACGCCTGTTCTGGGAATCATGCACGGAGAGGAGGACTCAAACTTTGGGGGATTTGCTTTTGACACCTCCGGCTCAGTCCTAGCTATTGTCATGGATGATGACTTCATAATCAGCTCTACTGCCCTCGAAATCATGAGGAATATGTCATTCATGCCTGGCTCAGGGCTCGGGATCAACCAGCAAGGGATCGCTGAGTTCCCTGTCTTTCCCTTTACCGAAGGCCTCTTTGGCCTGGGATACACTCCCCCTACCAAAAAGGCCAAACTAGGGAAAGACACGGGAAAACCTCGAACCCTTTATGGTAACCCCGACAGCTATTTCGTCCATGAAGGAGGAGGCATTGCTTATCTGGGGCAGGCTGAACCTTTTTGGGATCAAGTGACTAGGACCTGGCTACCGGGTTTTGAGATCTTTGCTGCCGACACTTGGTCTGATGACGAAGAGGAAATTGCAAAGGAGGAGCTGGCTGCAAAGGAATTCAAGAGGCAGTTAGTCGCAATCAAGGAAAGGGCTGACTGGTTGGTCGCTTTTGATCAAGGGGGTCTAGAGGAGCTATTCTCCCAAGTGGGTTTGGTTGGCAAGGAAGACGAGGCTGAAGTGCTGATGCTTGGGCCCGACTCCCCAGATCTTCTCAACAATCCCACCTCCCTCATCGTCGAAGCAAAGGGTAGTCTTAATAATTGCATTTTTACTCCCCGTCTAACATGCATTGACGATGTATCTGAATCTGACACGGAGTCTGCCGAGTCTAAGTCTAGCTCAGAGTCGGAGTTTGTGCCTCTTGGCCCTCCACGTCGTAGCTTTTACTTTGAGTTTGAGTCGACTGTACTTGGCAACCCTTCTGGGTTTTATGAAATGCATGATCCTGCTTCTAACTACTTTGCTGACTTCTATATAAACTGTGTCGACCCCGACGATGAAGGAATCGACTTTGACGGGAACATCCCGGCCGAGTTGCGTTCCCTCATCGAAAGGGAAGACGAAAGGCATGCTCAGCCTCTAAAAGACGAAGTAATTTCAATAAATTTGAAAGATGAGGGTGACCCCCGTATGATACAAATCGGTTCCACTTTGTCCCCGGAAAATCACGTTGGTACAATCGAGGCGCTCAAGGAATATTTCGAGGTTTTTGCCTGGTCTCACGCCGACATGCCTGGTATCGATCCCGAAATAGTCCAGCACAGAATTCCTTTGCTACCAGGGGCTATTCCTGTCAAACAGAAGCTTCGCAGAATGAGGCCAGATTGGGTTCAGAAGATCAAGGAAGAGGTCACCAAGCAGATCGACGCAGGATTCTTAAGGGTTGCTGAATACCCCAAGTGGGTTGCCAACATCGTACCTGTACCCAAGAAGGATGGAAGGATCCGAGTTTGTGTCGATTTTAGGGATTTGAACAAGGCAAGCCCCAAAGATAGTTTTCCCTTGCCTCACATTGATGTGCTTGTGGACAACACCGCGGGGCATGCCCTGGTCTCCTTTGTCGACGGATTCGCAGGTTACAATCAGATCTTCATGGCCCTAGAGGATCAGGAGAAGACAACATTCGTCACAGAATGGGGGACTTACTGTTACGTGAAGATGCCGTTTGGGCTAAAGAATGCCGGATGCACCTTCCAAAGAGCCCAAACAACCCTGTTCCATGACTTCATCCACAAGACGGTCGAAGTGTATGTCGACGACATGATCGTAAAGGCAAGAGAGGAAAAGGACTATCTCCCTTCACTCAGACAGTTCCTCGAAAGGCTCCGCAAGTACAATGTACGTCTCAACCCGCAGAAGTGCACATTCGGGGTTACGGCAGGCAAGATGTTGGGATTTCTGATCACCAAGAGAGGAATCGAGGTCGACCCGTCTAAAATTAAAGCGATTCTCGAAATGGAGCCCCCGCAATCTGAGAAGGGAGTGCGAAGTTTTATGGGAAAGGTTCTATTTATCAGCCGATTCATCGCCAGATTGACTCCGACTTGCGAGCCGCTATTCCGATTACTCAAGAAGGATGTCCCGTTCGAGTGGACAGAAAAGTGCCAAGCTGCTTTCGAGTCAATCAAAACATACCTGCAGAATCCGCCTGTACTAATGCCACCAACTCCGGGTCGGCCGCTAATTCTGTATTTGTCTGTGACTCCGACAGCAATGGGTTGCTTGTTGGCGCAGGAAGGGGAAAACGGAGCCGAAAGAGCCATCTACTATCTGAGCAAAAAGATGTCTGAAAGCGAGGAGCGGTACACCTCTCTGGAAAAAACATGTTGGGCGCTAGTTTGGGTCACCAAAAGGCTTAGACACTACATGCTAGCCTATTCGGTGAATTTGATTTCTCGGATGGATCCTATCAAGTATCTGTTCGAGAAGCCAGCGCTCACCCATAAGCTAGCACGTTGGTTGCTTCTGCTAGCTGAATTCGATCTCCAACATGTTACAAGGAAGTCAGTGAAAGGCCGTGCTGTGGCAGAATTCTTGGCCGATCGCCCGGTGGAAGGGCCCGAAGATGTGGATTTCACATTCCCGGACGAGGATGTGCTAACTGTGGTCGAGAAGGTGTGGACGCTTTATTTTGATGGGGCTGCCAACCAGAAGGGGTTCGGAATCGGGGTATTGTTGATTACGCCCGCTGGCACTCATATTCCGCTCGCTTTCAAACTAAATTTCGATGTTACTAACAATCAAGCCGAGTATGAGGCCTGCATCGTCGGGATGGAAGCAGCAATGGCATTAGGAGTTGAGAAGCTCGAAGTTATCGGAGACTCAAACTTGGTGGTTTCCCAAGCCAACGGAGATTAGAGGGTTCGTGAGGAAAAGCTGAAGCCTTATCACGAAGACTTGGAGGAACTGATTCCTCGCTTCAATAAGGTGACTTTCACCCATGTTCCCCGCTTGAGGAATCAGTTCGCCGATGCCTTGGCGACCTTGGCTTCAATGATCGAACTCCCGACAGGGGTCAAAATGTAGCCAATTGTGATCGAACAGAGGGACCTGCCCGCTTATGAGTACATCAACGCCATCGATGATGTCGATGATGGCCTACCTTGGTACCATGACATCTGGAACTTTGTGGAGCGCGGAGAGTTTCCCGCTAGGGCTACTAGGAAGGATCGGGTCGCTTTGCAACGTTTGGCCGCTTAGTACATCATCTGTGGGGGAAAGTTGTATCGAAGGTCTCACTGCGGGATGCACAAGCTGTGTGTGAATGGTGCCGAAGCAACACGGATAATGGAGGAGATTCACGAAGGAGTCTGCGGTCCTCACATGAGCGGCGTCATGCTCGCAAGGAAAATCCTCAGGCTGGGTTATTATTGGTCCACAATGGAATCGCAGTGCATTGACTACGTGCGGCGCTGCTACAAGTGCCAGATTCACGCAAACTTGCAGCATGTCCCTCCATCTGAACTATACGGCATGACCTCGCCTTGGCCCTTCTCGGTATGGGGAATCGACGTCATCGAGATGATCACACCTTCCGCTTCAAACGGCCACAAGTTCATATTGGTAGCCATCGACTACTGCACCAAGTGGGTCGAGGCTGAATCTTACAAGACTCTAACAACTGTGCAAGTGGCGCAGTTTATTCGAAAGAACATCATCTACCGGTACGGCGTGCCTCAGGCTTTCGTTTCAGACAATGGGAGCCACTTCAAGGGCAAGGTTCTGGAGCTATTTAAGGAATTCGGGATCAAGATCCATCATTCGACAACCTATCGGCCACAGACAAACGGGGCAGTCGAAGCGGCGAATAAGAACGTCGAGATGATCATCAAGAAGACCGCTGAGTCTGCAAGGGATTGGCACGAGTTGTTACCGTTGGCCCTTTGGGGGTACCGAATGTCTATCCGTACTTCCACAGGCGCAACTCCATTCTCCTTAGTCTATGGAATGGAAGCTGTACTCCCCATCGAGCTCGAAATCCCATCTCTAAGAATCATGGCTGAAAGTGGTCTCGAGGAAGCTGAATGGCTGAGTGGCAGATTTGTTGAACTCATGTTGTTTGACGAAAGAAGGCTCCGTGCCCTGTATCACGTTCAAGGGTATCAGCGTCGAATTGCCCGTGCGTTCAACAAGAAAGTCAAGTCGAGAGGGTTAGTCGAAGGAGATATGGTTACAAAGGAGATCTAGGCTCCGGTATTCGATCCCCGAGGAAAATTTCGACCGAAGCGCTCTGGCCGTACATCATCAAGACCATCCTATCCGGGGGTGCTGCCAGGCTCATCGACCTCGACGGCAATGAATTCAGTACCTTGGTCAACCTGGATCAGCTCAAGCGTTACTATCCCTGAGAGATGCTCGTTGGATCGAAAACCACAAGGGTGGGCGATTCCAAGCAAAAATTAGAGCGGCCTGCTAGACCGAAAACCTAAGGAGGCGGTCTAGGCAAAAATAAATAGGCAAAAATCAAAGAGCTCGCTAAACCGAAAACCTGTTAAGGCGGTTCTAAGCAAAAGTTAGAGCGTAAAAGGAGAGGTAAAATACACGAGCGAACCTTTGCCTGAACTACGTTCTGACTTGATTCCCTGCAAAGGGATACGTAGGCAGTCTCTCAATGAGACCCGGTCATATCCTATCAAGCTGACCCATGGTTTGCCATTTTGGGTTTGCACCAAGGCCGAGATAGTTCAAAGATTCAAAAGGCGGGCTGGAGTTGCATTGGAGAGTTCAAAAGGGGGAAACCCTTCATCTTTCAACTTTATTTTGCAAAATTACTACGTCTAATAAACAAGCTGAGCATAAAAGCCTTAAAAAGAAATGAAGCATGAAAAACAGAACAAAATGCTTGAGAAGCCTAACGGCTCACAGCTTATTCTAAATACAGCAAAGCGGTTTGGAGTCAGCCAATATTTGTTCTTGCATGCACATCTGCTCTCAACCACTGTCGGTAGCGATTCTTTAGCCGAGGGTTGAAATCTGGCATCTCTGCATGGAGAATCCTCAGGCCCCAGCGCCTCTGATAACCGCCCAGCGTCTGAGCATTGAAATTGGGAAGATGGAAACCCCCGGTACTGATTTGGGTATTCTCCTGCGAAGCGCCCAGTTGGCGAAGGATCCGCCCGGGGATATAAAACGTGAAGCTGGTCAGCCCCGCAATGACCACCCTGTCGAAGCCGTCAGAATGGATGACCATGTTTGGAAGGTCTAGCTAGGGACACCTCCAAGCAATTTCATCGGGCTGCATCTCCTGCATGAATTCGTACCAGCCCTCTACATCGAAATCAGGATACCGCATCTCCCTCTGATGAACCCGTTTTGGAAACAAGTTCCAACCCACTGCCGGTGGATGCAATAGACTCAGCTTGTCTGACAACCATAGCTGCATGAGTGACAAAACAAGTAAGGAGTCAGATAAAGCCTGAGCGAAAAGACAAGTAAGAAGCTAGGAAGCAGCCTAAGCCGAGTGTCGAGGTAAAACGAGAATGTGCGAAAAACCAGAAAAAGGTGAGCTGAGTGAGTTTACCTGAAGCAAGAGCGAGCTCCCGCTGAACACGGCCGATTGGCCTGTACTCACTAAATCCAAACCCAGGAGTGTCTCAGCCAGGACCAAGGGAATCAAATTCTTTCGGTCCCCCATTTGAGCGGCCACGCTCACCAAGGAAGGGCTGACCCGCCTGTCGGCAGGAACGAGCAGGTAAGCCGCAAGCAGGCAAATGACAAGGGCGAAGCACCGACGCGCTTGAACTTCGTTGCTGCCCGGGCTATCCAAGTCGACATCCGGGCTATACATTTCAACTAGCCGGATAATGTTCACCTGGCTACCTTCCAGGATTGTGTTCGCCAGACCCCGAGAAATACCAAGCGAGCTAGCCAGCAGTTTCGGCATACTCACTTGATAGGGAGGAACGACGATCGTCGGGGACGCGTAGGTGCGGAGGTACGCCTGGAATTCCTCCACGGTCGGGCACATCTCATCATCACCGAAGCGGAAGACATGGACGTCCGGATCCCAGAATCTCAGAGCGGCCCACAACAGCGCCAGGCAGATTGGCACATGTCGAAGAAAACGGAATGAAGAAAGCCCGTGATATTGGAAGTTAAGCCAATCAACGCTTAAAAAGGACACTAGCCAAGGCCTGAGCAGTGTTGGAAGAGGGTTATCCATGGACAAGGTGGGTATATACTGAAGAAGAAAGGGGGCAATTGATGCTATGAATGCCATGAAGAGGGCACCCCAGCTTTATAGGTTTTCAAATTGCCGTTGCAATTCCACATGGGGAATGAAACCAATTAACTAGCCTCCAAGGGAACATTATACCAAGTACTCTGCCTCCCCTGAACCCTCAGAAACCGTGGGGAAGCCGTGTGAGCGTAAAAACAAACCCCCCTGAAAAAGGACAGTTGGTTAGTCAAGTGGACCTGACTCTCAGGAACTTGGCGTACGCCAACCTAAAGCTGGCGTACACACGGTTTCTTCAATCATGGCGTACGAAGCCAAACCCTTGGCGTACGGTAGGTTGATGCAGCAGAAAAGCAGTTCCTAGCAGTTACTGCCGTCGCATGGTCGTTTTCAGTTCCGGGGCTTGCTTTGGCCATTTCTTGATTCCCACAAGTCTCAAACCTCATTTGGGACTGCAGCGAAGCATCAGATCTTAAAAGCCGCACCCGGCGAAGATTTTGGACCTCCGAAGGCTCGTTTCAAGCTTAAATCAAGGATACGGAGGGACGAATCTCGTTTTGTAAAGTTTTTCCAAGTTTTGTTATACCGTACACGTCACATAGGACTTATGTGACTGCACAGGGGTGTCGGTTTCAGTCCGGGACCATATCGAGTCATCTTTTGCGTCTTATGTCCGTTTTTGCGACATTTTTTTAGCTTTTTATCAGTATTCGCCGTATACCGGGGTGCTTTTGTCGATATTGGCGGTTCGTACAAATCATTGTACATCCATAGAGTCTTTCAAAAGTGTCAGTTTCTTCCGTTTTAGAGAAGTGCGGACTTTGGTCTATTAATGCAAATTTTCCCGTATCCTCCGCGTGTCTGGGGTATATCTTGTATCCTAGGGCCTTTCTGCCCTTTTTTTTATTCGAGCTATGTGCGCATGTGCAAGTGTCCGTGTCGATTCAGAACCATCGTCAATGCATGTTGGATATTAGGGGATGGTTTGTTCATTCCTTTAAGCGCAAAATCCAATAACTAAAAAGAAATCAACAAACAGACGATGCAGATATTATTTACTACTATATCAAGGCCCTAAAAAGCAAAAAGGTAGGAATGTATCAAGTGGCACACCGGCCCGAGCAAACTCAAATGTATCAAGGCACATTCGCCCAAAAGTCTACGGAAACGCAGGCCTCGAAAGCATCTACCGTACCAAAGTCAAAAGGCAAAACAGCAAAATAGACCAAGGCTTAGTGATAGCCCTGAGTCGTCGAACAAGTCCTCGTCGTCGTCGTCCTCGCTCTCCTCCATCTCTCGCGGATCCATCCGGAACCTGGGGTCGTCAGCGGAATCAGAGCCACTGATGAGGGACGTGCTCTCCTCCTCTTCTTCTGCTTCCTCCTCTTCTCTCCTTTTCTTTTGCAAAGGTCCCTCAGCAGGCCTCTTCTCCGCGGACCTCTTCCTCAGTTCTCGATGGAACGGAAGGTCCTCGCTTGCAGGCGCAATCTGTACTCCTCTCTGAGTGCTCGTTGCTGGTCGGGACGAGCTCGTTGCCGCCTTCTTTTGCGGAGGAGGTCGCACGCTCTTCCTCCTAGGAGCCGCCCTAGCCTGCCCCTGCATTGCATTTAGCTTATTAACATTTGTGTACATATTGCATATATATATTGAAATGTTGAAAGCAGGACATTGTTCTATCAAAGTTTCAAGGACATACCTGAGGCCGCATAGTGGGAACTGGAGCTGGAGGTGGATAGTGCAGCCGCAACTGGGCGCCGCTAGCAATTCTGTGAAACTCCTTCTCCATGGCCTTCATCAGGCGCACTGCCTCTCGTACCCACTCCATCGGGGCCTGTGTTACGATAAATGGTCAAATCAGTTTGCAAAGCAAGTATACATGTGAAAGTCGAAGCAAGGAAAGTACAAGGGATGCTAAGTATCGTATCGGTGTTGTGATCTCCTCGGGCTCTCTCCTAGTAGGCTCGAACTGAACAGTGGCCTCCTCTCCCTGAGCATCCCGCACAGCCAGCGTCCAAGAAAGCTGAGGAAGGCCCGTCGCCCTAGCAGGCTCACTCCTCTCCCTCGAGCGGGCAGTCCTGCCTTGTCCGCGCCTCTCCTCTCTAGCCGCTCTAGCCTCAGCCTCTACAGCTCCGTGCTCGACTACTCCAAGCGGCCTTGCCAAGTACTGCCTCTGATAGACAGCATAGTCACGCTCAGGCCTCAAGAAAGCAGTAAGGCTTGCCGGGACGGTAAAGCGCTGCAACTCAGCCAGCGTGTACTGGTCCGTGTGTGAAGCACGAGGCGGAAGTGGGCCCGGCACAACAAACTCTGAGGCCTCAAGTGACTGCCGTGTCACTCGGTCCCCCAAGTACCACTGCCACCCGAAGATCGACTCTAGCAGCACGCGGCTCGCAGCTACCACCCTACTCTGGGAAAGGTACTCTGGCTCAGCCTCCGCGGTCCTCCAAGGATCCCACTCCACCTGCAAACATTAGACAATCAAGCAACAAACAGTCGATCAGCGACAGCATTGAAGCAATTCAAAGGCAATAATAGGCAATAGAAGGCTGTGTTCTACCTAGGTGCCCGACAGCTCGTCGAGGTACGCCCGAAAGGCCTGGAGGCTGCCCCTTGCCGCCTTCTTGCCTCTATACTGTGGCCCCCATATCAGAGCACGGGGGAGCATCTTCAAGTCCGGGCACGAATTCTCCGGAGGGTACATCTTCAGCACCTCATATGCCCATAGCTACAAGTTTAAACAATCAAAGCAGTACAGCAGTTACAATTCAAAAGAAAGGGAAGTACTCGGAAAAGTAAAGGCTACGAGTTTGTTTTCTTACCTCCCACACCCTCCAAAGGCCGGCAATCGCTTTCTTCCGTCGAGAGAACTCCCCCATGAAGCTGTAGCACGCCCCCAGAGCAGCGCTTCCCCAGTCGTATCTAGCGGCTGCGCGCAAGTCAAATAGGGCTGGCAAATAGGCCAAGTGTACCGTGGATCGCTTGTTAGGGTACAGCGAAGCCCCGAACAAGTACAACAAGTAGGTCCTCGCCATCTGCTCCTCCTCCTGCTCCGAGCGCGGGACCCTGTCTTTCAAATGACAGTGGAACTGGTCATGGGAGAACGTCTCTGAAATACCCACAGGCACGAAGCCCAAGAACCACTGTAGCGCATCCGGATCTCTGTGGATCCCCGTGTCGAATGGGATAGGCTTTCCTCCTACCCTCAAACCCGTCAGAGCAGCAAAGTCCGCCGGAGTCACGGTCATCTCCCCGATCGAAAGGTGGAAGGTGTTGGAGGCATCCCACCACCTCTCAGCCAGCACCGTGAGCAAGGCATAGTCGTTGAGCGTAGCCGTCTGCGTAAGAATGAACGGCCTGAACCCCGTAGCGTCAACCAAGGACCTGACCCGCTCGGGCAGCCCTCTGTACAACTCAAGGGAACTAGCAGGACCGCCGTGCCCTCGTGTACTACCTCTCATCCTCTGCACATCACAAAAAGCAAAATGGGCAGGAGTTTGTCAGCGTACATACCATAACAAGCAGCCGAATCAAGAAAAAGTCACAAGTAAGGGCAATCAAGCCAGGGTCGAGGGCGCATTCAGCATTCTATGGTCGATTCAAGATTTGCAACTACTATGGAGTCGAAACAAGTTATTCGGTCGAATCAAAAGCATGGTATTCTATCAGTCGAATTCAAGTCCTACTATGATTAACAAGTTGAGGCAACCTACAGTCGATTCAAGTTTGTTACCACGTGATTCTTATCGGGGTGCTAGCAAGTCTACAGTCGAAGTTCAAAATACTTTCTACCCAAGGTTCCATCTACCAAGTCAAGCTATCAGGCATACATATGTCACTATGCTATCAAGGGTCATGCACAAATAAGCTATGTACAAGTACAGAAATAGAGGACTACGCAGAAATCAAAAGCAAGTTCAAAAGGAATACCTGCGCCCAGTCCATCGACAAGTGCCACTTTGGATCTCTCAGCACGAGCTCTGCGTCGTAGTCATCGCGGCGTGGGATGTAGCTCTCAAACCCGGACGGTATGAACAAGTGTGGCTCTGGAGGAACATAGGCCCCTGCCTCAAACGCCGCGCGGCCTGCAGCCCGCATCACCTCTGCCCGCGCCACCGCCCGCTCACGAGCTAGGCCACCCTCCTCCTGGGCCTGCTCGGCTACCTCTGTCTCCTGTACAAAAGCCTCCTCTGCAACCTTGGCCCTCTCGGCCTCAGCTCTCAAGCGCTCCTCCTCCTGAGCCTGCGCAATCTGCCGTTGTCTCTCCTCCCGGGCTGATATCACTGCTTCAACCACCACTGGGTTCTCACGCAGCAGCCGATCAAGCACCTCCTCCGATACGAACTCTGCAAAGTCTCCGCGCGTAATGGAAACGTGCGCCGAGGACCCCACTGAAGGCCTAAACTCTACTGACCTTGTGGGTACCCCAGTGGGAGCCTCCTCCTTAGTCACAACACCCTTACCCCTCGCCAGATCTCTCCTCGGCGTCTCCGGCCGATCACCACCGCTGCCGCCGGCCCCGACTAGGCCCGTCACCACCAAACCCTCTACTCCGCTGCGGAAGTCCATCCTTTGCACCTGTGGACCGCCTGTTTCAGCCAGAGTTGGCGTACGGCCGGTCGGCCCTACCGTACACCACCTGTCGCCGTCACCCGCCTCCCCTGCATGGCTGCCGTCGCCGCCATCGCCGCCTGGGATCGCTACACCAGCACTCGGTGAGGGTTCGTCCGTCATCTGATCATCTATTCGAGGCCCCTCGGCCTCATCTCCACTCACTCTCGGTCATTCCTCACCATTACCGCCCCCATTGCCGCCGCCACTACCTGTTTCAGCCATAGGAGAACGCAGGAAAGAGGGTTTTGGGAAGAAGATGAGAGGGTTTGTGAGAGATTGAGGAATTTGGGAGAGTTTTGAAGTTTTTTGGAGTTCAAAACCGTCTGTTATGGCAAGTGCAGAGGTTCTGCAGCAGTTTTACGACATGAGACCGACTGGGTCGGGTCTGGGCTTGGATCTGGACCGGGCCAAGAAAGCTTCTTGGCGTACGCCAGGTCGGGGATACCGTATGCCATATCTTATTGGGCCGTGAGCCCATATACCACATGGATCAAATTTTCCTTCTCAAAAGGGTCTCGAATGGTCCAATGCTTATTTATACCCCTGGTGGGCTTACCCCCGAGCAGAGTTCCGCCCAATTTCAAATCAACGGCGATCCATCCGCCTAATTCAATTCAACGGCGATCCGTCCGCCCAATATCAAATCAACGGCGATCCGTCCGCCCAATTCAAATCAACGGCGATCCATCCGCCCAATTCAAATCAACGGCAATCCGTTCGCCCGATATCAATTTCAACGGCGATCCATCCGCCCGATATCAATTTCAACGACGATCCATCCGCCCGATATCAATTTCAACGGCGATCTATCAGCCCAATTCAATTCAACGGCGATCCGTCTGCCCAATATCAAATCAACGGCGATCCGTCCGCCCAATTCCAAATCCACGGCGATCCATCCGCCCGTTACAAAGTCAACGGCGATCCATCCGCCTATTCTTGCCCTCCGCGAGCAGCAGTCTTTCTCAAATAATCTGTCTGGCTGAATTCACCAATCAGGTTCTTTATGATTCATGTCTTTGTCAACCAAGTGCGTTCTGCTTTGAATATCCTCGAGAGGGTGTCTAGAAAGCCTTTGACGTTACTTGTACCCGATCGAACAGTGCTCCAAGTGCCGTCAAAAGGGGGCTCCTGTAGACACCCTATTCTGGGCTATCCGGATCAGCACGTTTGCGGTCTTTTTGTTACCCCAATGATGATAAACAGTTGAAGACTCTCCGAGGTCGATGGAAGGTCGCAAGCTTTGAGTGTTGGACCCTGCTCTTTCAAACCATTTCAAACCCCTTCAAGCCCTTTAAATCCAGAGCCAAATGAGCTTCAGCAAAACCGAACCTTGCTTACGCCATCTCCTTCTTGGCGTGCGCCAGGAAATTGCCACGTGTCGGACATCGACCGTTGACGGAGTTTGACCTGGCGCACGGTGGGATTTAGATGGCGTACGCATGGTCAAGGCCGGTCGAATCACCGCTTTTTGTCACACGCCCGAGACTTTTGTGACTCCCAAGTACAGGGAACAGTGCCCCTGATGATTATATTCCTCTGGCCCGTCCCTCTCTCTCTTCTACACACCCCATCAACAAGTCCCATGCATTTAATGCATGGGAGCTCCCCTTCCTAACCTAACCAGCCCTCTAACCCAACTGATCACTCCCTCCTCAGTCCACCATTGCTCTATAAATACCCCCCTTGCATTTACTTGCAAGGGGTTAACCACATTAAAGAAGCCAAGTCCATCCCTCTCTTCTCTCTTGTTCTTTGCTCTCCCATTGAAGGATTGAGAGATAGGGAAGCTCCATACACCCCTTACCACTGATCAGTCACCACACACTCTCCATATTCAACCTCCAAAGCTCACCTCCTTCTTTCCATCCTTTGCACCAAAGGTATACCACCTTTGTGTTGTTTTCTATCTTCAATTCCTGAGGGGAACCAGAAAGGTTCTGGCTAGTAACTGATACTAGTCCAGGCCCTTCTCTGGTAAAATAAATCAGTCGTAAGAGACACACTATGGCGCATGCCAGCTCCACCAAACCGTACGCCACCTTTGGCTGTATGTGCACAACTGGCGTGGGGATCATGAAGCGTCCATTTATTGCTTATTTCCTTTTCTGTCATCACCTTCTAGCATGCTAATAACCAGTTTATTACTTTCTGTATTTTAGAACTGTTCAAATGTAGCTTTCAATACCTGTATCTTTTGCTTTATAAGGCCTCTGGGATACGTCTGGTCATGTTCCAGAGCCCAGATGATGTAAAGCCAAACACTGGATGGCATGCAAGCCTGGCGTACGGCATGCTTGACACAGACCAGCGCCTGGCCCTTACATCGCAGTTCAGTCCTGGCCTCTTGTTCCTCCCCGCTCTGTTTATGGGGTTTGCTTTGCTGTTTTCCTGGCTCTTAGCCATCTCTCATGTCTGTACATGTACCTAATCTATATTGCCAACTGCGTGGTTTGTCCTGGGTGTGCACTGGTCCATTCCAGAGCCCAGAGGGTTGAGAGCAAAGGCTGTAGGAATTGTCAGGGTAGTGTACGCCAGCTTATAGATGGCGTGCGCAGGGTGTGGTGGCGCGCAGTGGCTTGGCCATTGCGTGCCAACATGTTGCCTGCTCACGTGCCCGAAAAGCAGCGTACACCATCCTGGTGAAACTATTTGCAGTGCTTGTTCTCAATCTATGTTCTTACGTTAATTCAATTCAAGCAAACCATCATCCATAAACATTTTGTCATATAAACTGCAACTTGTTACAGCTTTTAACCCCTATTAACTGTTCCCCCACCCTAACTGGCTAAAAATGATCAAATGAGAGAAAAGTGCAAAAGTTTTACAAAAATGCCTGAGTAGAGACCGATCTCCGGATTGGGCGAGAGGGGTGCCATAAAACCCTTCCCCTCTCGTAACCTGGCTCCCGAACCTCAGATATCGAAGGTGATGACGGACCAGTCTACGCCTTTTCAAATCAAATCAAACCCTTTTTCAAATCAAAGCAAAACGCGGCAAACGTTCTCGAGTTCGGTTCCTTGGGTGCCTCACCGCTAAAACCCGAGTGGCGACTCTAAATCGAAGCGTCTCGCCGCGCTATTTTCTAAGAGGGCCGCCCCCCAAATAAATTAATCTTTGCAAACCAAAATCGGGCGATTTTTGGGGTGAGTGCCCACAATGACATGACAATTTTACCCTCAACCGGTTTAAAAACATCACTTTTGGAACAATACTACTAGATTGGACTTCTTATCGACTCCAGATGCTGGCCATCAATCCAATTCTTCTTCTTTGAAGCAGCTTGGAAGTTCATCTAGTTGGACCACTCCAAAGAAGGGGTGGTTTTAAGATCAACTGTGAAGCATCTTTAAGAGCGATTTTTCACATGATTAGAGCTTTGCGAAGAAACCAATGTCTCTTCAATTTTGCAGGCTGAAGCCATGGCTAATCTTCATGCTTGCATTCTTGCGAAGGCAATGAACTTACCAAGAATTGAGGTTCAAGGAGACAACAAACAAGTTATTAAGTTACTCTGCGTCACAGAAGCTGCACCTAGGTCCCTGGAAATGTGTTTCCATTGTTTTCTGATATTCGTGCAACGGATATGGAGATATCTCTTTCATTTTGCTGGTGTTCTTATGTTCTAGGAAGGCAAACTAGTCAGCCAACTGGGTTGCAAAATCCTCTGACCAGAACAAATCACCTCAGTCATGGGTTTCCAGCCCTCTTTTGGATCTTTTTAGTTTTCTTTATGTTGTTGTCCCTTCTTGGGAGTTTGTAGCCTCTTGGCATGTCATGGCTAAAATAACTACTATGAAATAGTTACTGAGACCAAAAGCTTGGCCTGATGAATGAATAGGCTTTCGTTTGTTTATTGGTATCCTCCATGATAATGTCATAGATTGGACTCGCTATTGAGAATTTTCCAGAATTGAAGAACAAATGCAATGTGATATTGGTTTTCCGAACCGCTTCTTCCAATGAAATACAACTCATAAGACTTTAATTTGTTGATGTGTCTGTGTGCGCAAGTGATGGGAAGTAACACCTGATCTATAGGTACCAAATCTAAGGAAGAAACCTTTCTCTACTTGTCTAGAACGAGAAAACTTGGTGTGGTGCCTAGTTGCCCACCAACAATGAAGAGAAGAGTACTTTAAAACGAGGAGCTTCTACGGTTTTGCCCATCAAAAAAGCAAAACATGGCATGAACTTGTTACCAGGAAAGAAAAAAGGTTGCATCGAGAGTCCCATTTTGTTCATCCACGTCTCAGATTCGCTACCTTTAACTCAGATCCTTAATGAGCAAATTTCAACTTGGAAAAGGATATTTTTTGAAGAGGACCTTAATTTTCTTTTTTGTTTTGCTAATGTGATTGAATCCGTATGTGTTTGGAAATGAGAATAATCTTCTCATTTCAAAGTAATCAAAAAGAAAGAAAAGGGATCTGTTCAACTGAAATAGAAATGGTGAGTGAATTGGTCATTTATTCTATTCGGGATAAAATGGAAGACGTGAGAAGATTCTTTGAATGAGAAAATTGATACGTTTGCCTTAATCAATTTTTATTGTGTATAGTCCTAAAGTAGATGAACCAATTTGTTTCATGAAAGTGTCCGAAATGATTAATCTTGTGTTGTTGGCCAACAAAAAAGTCATACCTATGAAGTACAAGTTCCACCCTGAGGTAACATTCCCTCAAATTCTCTTCTCTGATTTCTACCTACTAAGTTGGTTGTATTTTGTCAAATGGGGTCTACAGACCTTCTTGCTTGACTCTTTTTTGGCTATCTGGGGTCATGCAATGGTCATATTTCCTTAAATAGGGTCTACAGACCTTCTTTTGCCTTTGGATGGCTGCCTTACCCAATGCTTTTAGAAAGGATGAGAAGGGACTCCAGTAAGTCACACAATGAGGCCAGAAGTGCAATCTTGAACATTACTTGAATAAGGAAATTTAAAATGTTATTATATGCACCATTTTTATCATTCCACACTCTCTCGAACTATTTAGATGTGTTCCTGCTTTGAAAGAATAACTGGAGATATTGTCTGTGAATGTTAGCATTAAGATGCGTAGTAAGAATGTTGATGCAGATTTGCTTGTTTTGAGTTATGCAGTATGATTTGGAGCTAGTTTTAGTGAAAAACTCGCATGAATTTGTGGATGAATACTTGAAGAGACCAGAATTTGTTGAGCTCATGCGGAGACTTGGGGCCTTGGGAGATGGAAACAAAGACCCGAGTTAGTCTGACATGCTCTTTGTTTCTCGTTCTTTTTCTTTTTTCCTATTCCCTTTTTCAGTGTCTTGAGATTTTGGTCTCTGTAATTCAACTTTTATGTTGCTGGGAATCGTGTAAACTTCAGAAACTAACGAGCAATAACTCATTTTAATACTGAGTTCCCTTCTTCCTTCTGGGTTTTATTATCATGCTCTACGTGTACCAGCTTCTTACTGATTTTTTGTTTCAACTTTCAAGCCATACTATCTTTGGCTTCTGCGTCTTGTGCTTGAGACGTGATGCATATATTATTGGTTTTGCCTTGCAATATCCAGGTACATTATCACCGGATGAGTGGGAAGTAGCTTATCTGCACCTATCATTTGTATTGAGGAAGGTAAACACTGCATCCCTGTTATTGTGGAATTCCAGATGTCGTATTGGTGTGTGAAACAAGTGTATGTATTTAATTCTTGTGAGCTTACGGGTGAAAATTGTATGTTTCTTGCAGCGAGGCCAACCTGAGCAGACGCATGTAAATGGTAGATGAGACAAAGGCAAGATGCTTATATCAAAAGAAGACATAATGTTTATAGACCAATCATCGTGAGTCGGAAATTAGTCCCAAAATCTATCACGATATGGGACCTTAAAGCGAAACACAGAAGAATGCCCTAGGCCAAACATGACGTGTTGATGGTGGACTGGCAGTAAATGTGTTTCTTATTTATCATCGGCGATTTTGTTATAGATTTAACTTGCCATAGAATTTTGTAGAATTCAAGAAAAAATGCAATGTAGTAGTGGTTTTCAAAGCTTCTGCTTCCAAGGAAATGCATTGAATGTATGTATGTATATTCCTCGTAATGTATTGAAACAGTTGAGCTAGCTCCTCAGGTGAAACAATGGATGGAATTTGAATCTCTCTCTCTCTCTCTCTCTCTCTCTCTCTCTCTCTCTCTCTCTCTCTGTGTGTGTGTGTGTGTTGATAGTTGCAGTTATGGGAAGTAGTCCCTGCATTTACAGGGAAAGGATTCTACAAAAGAAACCTTGTGCTAATTGTCTGGAACAAGGAAGCTTGGAGTGGTGCCCATTGCCTAATAATGGTGGAGAGAAGATATGCCTACACAATGGAGTTTTCACCTGTTAAGAAAGAAAAACATGGTTGGAATGAAGGTTTTATTTCGTTGTAACAATGGTCAGGAAATCAAATGTATCATCGTTGATCGATGAGAAGATGACTGAAATGACATCAAGAAGTCGCAGTTTTAGCTAGGCTTATTCGATGCCCTTTTCTATTCCCAAATATGTGTTAGATTGGATTAAATTATTTTCATATTTTCAGTAGGTTTCATAATACTTTGCAAGGTTTTAAAAAATATGGATCATGCTGGACGGATAGACGGAATTTTGATTTATGTTAGCTTTTAATTTGCTGGTTTTATTTCATGTTTAATCTTTGAGTGATCATCCAACTGATGAAACAATTTGTTGTAAACAGTTAAAAACTAAAACGAGTGGAAACGATGGTTTCAAATGTTGCCCACAAATGAAAATGAGACTGGCTCGGCGCTTCATTCTTCGGGACAGAGCGGAAAAAAATAAAACACATGATGATTCCCTGAATGAGGAAAATGATCTGTTTGCAAGAATCTGTTTTTTCTACGATTGGTTTAAAGAGTGTGACTAAGATTGTTTTATGAAACTGAAATACGGATGCATATATTAATGAAAATGCCTAAAAGGATTTATTTTTCGAGCCATTGAGGGTAAAATAGTCATATATTTTGATGTACAAATGATTTATCATCCAAACTAATTTGGTCAAGAAGTAATTCAACAAGCTTTCTAATGGTTCAAACCACGAGAAAATCCGAGTTCGGGAGTCACCAGGGCAAGCCCGCCAAATTTGGCTTGTGGGCAAATTTCAAGGATGCGCCAGGGCGCATTGAGTTGTGCCCGGGGCGCAGGAAATTGCGCCTGAGGCGCCGCACTAAAAAAGTACACGATAAGTCAAACTTCGCGGCTGGCCACAAACACTCCCGAATTCCGATTTGTGCATGGTTTGAACTGTTGAAAAGCTTGTTGAGGTTACTTTATAACCCAAGTGGTTTTCATCAAAAAATGTTTATAGGTTAGAAGAAATGACAATTTCACCCTCAATAGGTCCAAAAATAAATCATTTTTGGAAAATCCTCGCATCACCCTCATGTTATATAGGATCAAATCCTATTTTATACATCAATAAAGAGTCTATTGAAAGTAGTAAACTAATAGGATGCAGGCTTGAGTTGGTATGGGTATGCCGGTTTGGGTAAGGTCCAGCTACTAACAGGAAATGGCCGGGGATTCAGATTTAAATTATGAGTATACTGCGGATGTTTGAGATTGGGGTGCAAGTTTAGTTTGGGGAGCTGCTGTTAATGTTTGTACCGTTGGATGCTTGATGGTAGCCCTATTTGATGCTGGTTATAAAAGAAGTGTCACTCATTATTTCTGCTTCTGTGACTGGATGCTGCATTATGACGTTGATGCACTCTAATTAATATTCGGTCATATGTTGCAGATGAATCTGGTTTGGTCTTTGGAAACTTCTGGACAATTTCTGCTGCAGGTGTGTGTGTGTGTGTGTGTGCATGTGAGTGTGTTTTCATGGTATGGGTTTGTGAGTGTGTTTTCATGGTTTGGGTTTGTGAGCGTGTGTGCAGTGCTGAGTAAGCGCCTGTGCGTGGATGCTATGCAAAAATTACTGACGGTATTGATGTTGCCGGTGCCACCAAGGGAGGAAACAAGTGCTCAAGTGCTATGGAGCACTAGTTTAGGGGTTCTCAGGTTGTGCTGAGTGCTGCTGCTAGAAATAATATCTCTGCTTCTTCGGCACATCACTGGCCATTTCTTGGTGCTGCTGTTGGGTGCTGGTTATTGCAGACGAGGTTCAAGTTGCTGGTGATGGATTTATAGGGTAGTTAATCAGTGTGTGTTCGCAGTGATAAAGTAGCACCTGAATGTTTTTATATAGGTACTTAATCGACTGAAGAAACCTTTTGCTGCTCCTCTAGGATAATAAAACTTGGTCCGGTGCCCATCGCTCAAACAATGACGAAAAGAGTACATCAACAATGAAGCTTTCACTTGTTAAAAACGCAAAACATGGCGTGAACTTAGCCACCAAAGAGAAAAAGAGGTTGAGTCACCATCTTAAGTCACCCATATTCTAATTTCAACTTCAAAGAGAGTATTCTGATTCCTGGAGAACGAGAGGCAACGAGATTGATCGAGAAAGACCTCTTCTTGTTATAACAAGATCTTGATTGGATCCAGGCATGTTTGGAAAGTGCATTCTTTTCATTTTTGCAAATAATCAAAATATATGGAACGTGCATGTTCAATTGAAACATGAAAATGGATGTGAACAGACCAATGCGGCTTGGCCCGGAAGGGACTTAATTTGAACGTTAACCCTCAAAGTTCATAGTCAGTTAGGCAATGGGAAAATTATGATTTTCTGAGTAGAGCAGCCACTATTGGCTTGTTCATTTGTAAGGAAACGAAAGATAGAGTCTTCAACCATGAGCCTGGGGATCCCATCCGGGTCATCCAGAGAGCTTCTTCAACTAGATTGGACTTCTTATCGACTGCAGATGCCGGCCATCAATCCAATTCTTCTTCTTTTGTAGCAGCTTGGAATTTCATCTAGTTGGACTACTCCTTGGATGGGTGGTTTGGAAAAAAAAGTAATTTTGTTAAATAGTAGATTCAATAAGTTTTCTAACGGTTCAAACCTCGCGCAAATTCGAGTTCCAGAGTGACCGGAGCAAGCTCGCAAAGTTTGAAATTTCAAGGATGCGCCCTGGGCGCAGGGAATTGCGCTTGAGGCGCACTAATAGGCTGCACATTAAGTCAAACTTCGCGGACTCGCCACAAACACTCCCGAAGTCCGATTTGCGCATGGTTTGAACCGTTGGAAAGCTTGTTGAACCTAGTTTATAACCCAAGTGGTTTGCATCAACTTTTTTTTAATAGATTAGAAGACATGACAATTTTACCCTCAACAGGTTGAAAACACAAATCATTTTTGGAAGCTCCTCGTATCACCCCCATTTTAAATCAGATCAAAAGTGATAAGGTTGAGGTTTGGCGGCAAAGGTGGTGGTTGAGAGAAAGTGTGGTGGTAATGGCGGCTTAGTGATAGCAGTCTAGGTGGTGAAGTGGCTGGTGCAGGGGTGTGGTGGTTGCCAAGGTGGTGGAGGGGTGGTATTGTAATGGACGGTTTTCTACCTACTTTTCATAAAAGAAATTATCCTCTTTGTATGATTGGATTCTATTTTCTCTAAGTACTTGGAAAAACCTTTTTATTGATATATAACAGATCTTGGTCTGATTTAAAATGAGCATGTTGCGAGTGTTTTACCGAAATGATTTATTTTTCAACCCACTGAGGGTGAAGTAGTCATATCTTTTGACGTACAAATTTTTTTTCATCCCAACTAATTGGGTAAAAAATTAGATTCAACATGCTTTCTAATGGTTCTAACTACGCGCAAATCCAATTTCGGGAGTGATCAAAGCAAGCATGCAAAGTTTGGCTTGTGAGGAAATTTCCAAGGATGTGCCCGGGGCGCATTGAATTGCGCCCGAGGCGCACTAAAAAGCTGCAATAAGTCCAACTTTGCGGGCTCACCACAAACACTCCCGAACTTTGATTTGTGCATAGTTCGAACTGTTAAAAAGCTTGTTGAGCCTACCACATAACCCAAGGGGTTTGCATCAAAAATTGTTTATCGATTAAATGACATGACAATTTTACCCTCAACCGGTCGAAAAACAGATCATTCTTTGAACAATCCAATTAGATTGGACTTCTTATCGACTCCAGATGCTGGCCATCAATGCAATTTTTCTTCTTTGAAGCTGCTTGGAAGTTCATCTAGTTGGACCATTATTAAGAGGGGTGGTTTTATGACCTTCCAAATGCTGCTGGAAAAGCTACATTCAAAGAACAGGTGTTGCAACATTTCATCACTTTGAGAGCACAACAGACAACCAGGATCAATCGTCATCCCCCTTTACAAAGTCTCTCCTTTGTAGCTAACCTCTTCAAGCAAGCTAACCATAAAATGAATGACAACCTTGAAACACTTCTGAAAAACAACACTATTGAAGCCCACTGAAATGTCCTCCTTTGTGCCTAAGAGCCTCCCAAGTGTGCTTGCTTAGAATGTAGGGGAAATAAACCATATAACTCCATTTTCCCTTGCCCTTCGAGGTCGAATTGAACTAGGAATTGAATTCTGAATCTGTTGAATCAAGGAGGATCTTGGTCTTGGCCAATTCCATTCTCCATCCCTATAGTAAAGAGTTGATTGGTCAAGTTGCTTTGATTGGCAATTGCTTGGCATATTTGGATCTCTCGGAATGATTTTATTTTTAGCGGGGTTACTATAAACCCTTTGGACACCATGGGCAGAGCTTGGGCAGCCCATATGGAGTTTCTTAATTTCTCGGTGAATCCTTTTGTCCCTATGGCTAACCTTAGCGAAGGGCCTAAAACTCCTCGTGGAAGGCTCCAGACTTTATAATTCTCTCAAAATCAACCATGATGTTGCTGTGGAGAAAGATGGATTTGTGGGGATGGTGGTGGTAGTGGTGAGGAACCATGAGGTGATAGAATCGGATATAAAGCAGGCGATTATGCTTACCGTTTCTAAATCAGTTCCACCATGGGAAGTTGTAGCTATAATTATGGATATCGGAGATTTGGCTCAAGAGCAGGGAATTTCTTTCTACTTGGTCAGAAGATTGGTGAATCGGGTGGCGCATGAGGTGGCCTCCTTGGCAAAGACGAGCAAGATTCCTCTTGACTAGCGGGCTAGGCTAATCCTCCTTGTTCAGCTTTGTCTTTTTTAAGCTTTGATAGCTCTTTTTTGTTGCCTTGAAGGCATGATTGGCAGATTTTAAAAAAAAACAAGAAACAAATGAATACGCTCTCTCTCAAAAGCAAACTTTAATGCTAGTCTAGGCTTAGTTTTTTTTTTATTCATGTCCTCCTTTTCGAGAATTTCAATTCAATGAGGATGTTTTTTTTTTTTTTTTTTTTTCTGCCATTTGTTAAACCTAATGTCGTAAAATATCAAGATACATAACAAAGTAATACTACTAGAACTTCATCAAGGCCACAAAAATACGTTTAGAACTATTTCTCCATTTTTGTTATATGTATCAGAGACTCTTCTTAATAAAGGAATCGAATGACTTTAGATTGTTGGAGATTTATTCCATCATAATCATAAAACACTAACAATCAGAAATGACAAGAAACACTAAAATCTTGAACTCAAATAATCAAAGATACTACTTAGACAAGTAGAGTAGGGAGAAATAGTCTGTGAGATGGATGAGAGCTAGGTCCGACATCTGTCCTACAGCCATATTTGCTTCCTTTCGTATAAGTTCTAACGGCATAATACAATTGCAAGATATAACTCACAAATCTTACAATTTGTCTCTACGTTACACAATCGGTGGAAAACATGGATGCCAAGTATGAATTGAAATGCCCGTATAAAATAAAGGAGATAGAGAAGAGAGAACTTCAAATGCATTAAAATAAATGTGGATGGTCCTCTATTATATGTAGAACTCCAAAAACATTTTCCCAAGAGTCACGCCCGCAAAACAGTGGTGGTATTGACACCAAAATTTGGGGTTTCAAATGTATAAGCTCTATCAAGCGTACTTCTTAGGATTATCCCAATGATTAAGAAGACCACTAAAAATATCATGGGAGCACTACCACCCCTCCGCCACCAACAATGTTGCCGTAGCTCAATCCTTCCACCACCTTGATCACTTGACCACCTGCACCACCATTTTTTCACCACCTCTACCACCACACTTTCACTCTGCGATAACGGCGGCCAACTGTAATGATTTCAAAACATCTTAAAATATCTCCATAGTTAAGAAACGTGTCTTACTTCTTGTTCTTTTCATCCAAAGAAACAACCCCACAAGCTAGACACACATAATACTTCTATTTTTTTTTTGTTATTTTTATGGTTCGATACAACCATCTTTTAATACGTCGAATACCCTCTTTATCGATATAAAATAGGTTTCGGTCTGGTTCAAAATAAAGGAGATACAAATGTTTTAATTTACAAAATGATTTGTTTTTTTACTCACTGAACGTAAAATAGTCACATCTTTTTAGGTACAAATAACTTTGGATCGTAACCACTTGGGTTAGAAAATAGACTTAACAAGTTTTCTAACGGCTCAATCATTGCTAAAATTTGAGTTCGAGAGTGTCCGGAGCAAGACTGGAAAGTTTGACCAATTATGGAGTTTAAGGGTGCTGCGCCTAGGCGCCACTTCGGGCGCCCCGGGCGCAATGAGATGAGCCTCAACTGCACGGGAGATAAAAAATTTGTCAAAATTTGCGGGCTTCTTCCGTACACTTCCGAACTCCGATTTTAGCAAAGTTTGAACCGTTAGAAAGCTTGTTGAGTCTACTTTTTAACCCAAGTAGTTCGGATCCAATATTGCTTGTACACCAAATGACATGACCAATTTACACCTAGTAAGCCGGAAACTAAATCGTTCCTGTAATTACCTTCATTTTAAAATGGATAAAGACTGTTATATATCGATAAAGAGGGATTTTAAAGTACCAAAAGATGGTAGAATCCAGCCGTAAAAATAATGAAGTTTTAGTTTATAAAAAATTCTTAGAAAACAGACCACTAAAAAGATCATGGGAGCACTACCACCCCTCCGCCACCAACAATGTTGCCATAGCTCAATCCTTCCACCACCTTGATCACTTTACCACTTGCATCACCATTTTTTCACCACCTCTACCACCACACTTCCACTCTGCGATAATGGCGGCAAACTGCAATAATTTCAAAACATCTTAAAATATCTCCATAGTTAAGAAACGTATCTTAGTTCTTGTTCTTTTCATCCAAAGAAACAACCCCACAAGCTAGACACACATAATACTTCTATTTTTTTTTTTTGTTTGTTATTTCTATGGTTTGATACAACCATCTTTTAATACGTGGAATACCCTCTTTGTCGATATAAAATAGGTTTCTATCTAGATCAAAATAAAGGAGATACAAATGTTTTAGTCTACAGAATGATTTATTTTTTCACTCACTGAACGTAAAAGAGTCACATCTTTTTAGGTACAAATAACTTTGGATCATAACCACTTGGGTAAGAAAATAGGCTTAACAAGCTTTTTAACGGTTAAAACCTTGCTAAAATCGAAGTTCGAGAGTGTTCGGAGCAAGACTGGAAAGTTTGACCAATTATGGAGTTTGAGCGTTCCGCGCCTAGGCGCCATTTCGTGCGGCCCAGGCGCAAAGAGATGCGCCTCAAGCGCATTGGAGATAAAAATTTTGTCAAATTTTGCAGGCTTCTCCCGTACACTTCCGAACTCCGATTTTCGCAAAGTTAGAACCGTTCAAAAGTTTGTTGAGTCTACTTTTTAACCCAAGTAGTTCGGATCCAATATTGCTTGTACACCAAATGACATGACCATTTTACACCTAGTAAGCCGAAAACTAAATCGTTCCTGTTATTACCTTCATTTTGAAATAGATAAAGACTGTTATATATCGATAAAGAGGGATTTTAAAGTACCAAAAGATAGTAGAATCCAGCCGTAAAAATAATGAAGTTTTAGTTTATAAAAAATTCTTAGAAAACAGACCACTAAAACGATCATGGGAGCACTACCACCCCTCCGCCACCAACAATGTTGCCGTAGCTCAATCCTTCCACCACCTTGATCAGTTGACCACTTGCACCACCATTTTTTCACCACCTCTACCACCACAATTCCACTCTGCGATAATGGCGGCAAACTGCAATGATTTCAAAACGTCTTAAAAAATCTCCATAGTTAAGAAACGTATCCTACTTCTTGTTCTTTTCATCCAAAGAAACAACCCCACAAGCTAGACACACATAATACTTCCATTTTTTTTTTTTGTTATTTTTATGATTCGATACAACCATCTTTTAATACGTGGAATACCCTCTTTGTCGATATAAAATAGGTTTCTGTCTAGATCAAAATAAAGGAGATACAAATGTTTTAGTTTACAGAATGATTTTTTTTTTTACCCACTGAACGTAAAAGAGTCACATCTTTTTAGGTACAAATAACTTCGGATCATAACAACTTGGGTAAGAAAATAGGCTTAACAAACTTTTTAACGGTTAAAACCTTGCTAAAATCAAAGTTCAAAAGTGTCCGGAGCAAGACTGGAAAGTTTGACAAATTATGGAGTTTGAGGGTTCCACGCCTAGGCGCCATTTCGTGCGGCCCAGGCGCAAAGAGATGCGCCTCAAGCGCATTGGAGATAAAAATTTTGTCAAATTTTGCAGGCTTCTCCCGTACACTTCCGAATTCCGATTTTCGCAAAGTTAGAACCGTTTGAAAGCTTGTTGAGTTTACTTTTTAACCCAAGTAGTTTGGATCCAATATTTCTTGTATACCAAATAACATGACGATTTTACACCTAGGGAGTCAAAAAGTAAATCGTTCCTGTAATTAACGCTGGCATCACCTTCATTTTAAAATGGATAAAGACTGTTATATATCGATTAAGAGGGTTTTTAAAGTACCAAAAGATAGTAGAATTCAGCTGTAAAAATAATGAAGTTTAAGTTTATAAAAAATTCTTAGAAAACAGACCACTAAAAAGATCATGGGAGCACTACCACCCCTCCGCCACCAACAATGTTGCCGTAGCTCAATCCTTTCTCCACCTTGATCACTTGACCACTTGCACCACCATTTTTTCACAACCTCTACCACCACACTTCCACTCTACGACAATGGCAGCAAATTGTAATAATTTCAGAACATCTTAAATTATCTCCATAGTTAAGAAACGTATCTTCTTGTTCTTTTCATCCAAAGAAACAACCCCACAAGCTAGACACGCATAATGCTTCTATTTTTTTTTTTTTTTTTGTTATTTTTACGGTTCAATACAACCATCTTTTTATACGTCGAATACTCTCTTTGTCCATATAAAATAGGTTTCGGTCTGGTTCAAAATAAAGGAGATACAAATGTTTTATTTTACAGAATGATCTAATTTTTTACTCACTGAACGTAACATAATCACATATTTTTAGGTACAAATAACTTTGGATCATAATCACTTGGGTTAGAAAATAGGCTTAACAAGATTGTTAATGGTTCAAACCTTGCGAAAATCGGAGTTCAAGAGTGTCCGGAGCAAGACTGGAAAGTTTGATAAATTATGGAGTTTGAGAGTGCCACGCCTAGCTAGGCGCCATTTCGTGCGCCGCGGGCACAAAGAGATGCGCCTCAAGCGCATTGGCAATAAAAAAATTTGTCAAATTTTGCGGGCTTCTGCCGTACACTTACGAACTCCGATTTTCGCAAAGTTTGAACCGTTTGAAAGCTTGTTGAGTCTACCTTTTAACCCCAAGTAGTTTGGATCCAATATTGCTTGTATACCAAATGACATGACTTTTTTATACCTAGTGAGCGGAAAGTAAATCATTCCTGTAACTAACGCTAGCATCACCTTCATTTTGAAATGGATAAAGACTCTTATATATCGATTAAGAGGATTTTTAAAGTTCAAAAGATAGTAGAATCCATCCATAAAAATAATGAAGTTTAAAGTTATGGAAAATTCGTAGAAAATAGACCACTAAAAAGATCATGGCCGGGAGCACTACCACCCCTCCGCCACCAACAATGTTGCCGTAGCTCAATCCTTCCACCACCTTGATCACTTGACCACCTGCACCACCATTTTTTCACCACCTCTACCACCACACTTCCACTTTGTGATAATGGCGGCCAATTGTAACAATTTCAAAACGTCTTAAAATATCTCCATAGTTAAGAAACGTATCTTCTTGTTCTTTTCATCCAAAGAAACAACCCCACAAGCTAGACACACATAATACTTCTATTTTTTTTTTTTGTTACTTTTATGGTTCGATACAACCATCTTTTAATACGTCAAATGCCCTCTTTATCAATATAAAATAGGTTTCGGTCTGGTTCAAAATAAAGGTGATACAAATGTTTTAATTTACGGAATGATTTTTTTTTCCTCACTGAACGTAAAATAGTTACATCTTTTTAGGTATAAATAACTTTGGATCATAACCACTTGGGTAAGAAAATAGGCTTAACAAACTTTCTAACGGTTCAAACCTTGCGAAAACAGAAGTTCGAGAGTGTCCGGAGCAAGACTGGAAAGTTTGACAAATTATGGAGTTTGAGGGTGCCACGCCTCGGCGCCATTTCGCATCGAGTTGCGCCGGGGGCGTAGGCAATTGCGCCTGAGGCGCCGCACTAAAAAGCTACACGATAAGTCAAACTTCGCGTGCTTGCCACAAGCACTTCTGAACTCCGATTTGTGCATAGTTTGAACTGTTGAAAAGCTTGTTGAGCCTACTTTGTAACCCAACTGGTTTTCATCAAAAAAATGTTTATAGGTTAGAAGAAATGACAATTTCCCCCTCAATAAGTCCAAAAACAAATCATTTTTGAAAAATCCTCGCATCACCCTCATGTTAAATAGGAAATAAAGCCTATTTAAAACATCAATAAAGAGGCTATTGAAAGTAGTAAACTAATAGGATGCAGGCTTGAGTTGGTATGGGTATGCCGGTTTGGGTAAGGTCCGGCTACTAACAGGAAATGGCCGGCGATTCAGATTTAAAATATGAGTATGCTGTGGATGTTTGAGATTGGGGTGCAAGTTAAGTTTGGGGAGTTGCTGTTAATGTTTGTTGTTAGTAATTTATTTTAATCAACGGGTATCTGTAATCTTAACGTGGGGAGATTAATAAGTATTTAATATCATGGAGCTCGTAATATAATTGAGATAAGGACGGGAGTGCAATTATAATTCTGTAGTGGGGTGAATTATAATTAGTGAAATAAGAAGTAGAATCCTGGTGGGATTAGGTTTTCTTATTTACACTGGGAGCCCAGACTAATTACTCCTTAGGTCCCTATCGTAGCCCTATATATATATATATATATATATATATACACACACACACACACACACGTTATGCTCTCTAGGTCATATAAACGTTTTTCTATTACTCACGAAATAGAGGCAGACTTAGAGAGAGTAAACAGATCGCTTGCGAAAGAGTCCACACTCAGTTCGTGTTCTAGACGTGCAGGGAATACGATAGAAGATTGTAAGGTACGATCGAGCAGTATTCGTGGTTTATAGCAAGGCGTGCTATAACAAGTTCAACCAGCGTTCGTGTCGCAGGGAGTTGTGGTAAAACCCTAATTCCGCCTTGTAGGGTTTTTATTTTTGTTGTCTAATCTGTACGCGTCATTACTGGGTCTTGGAGATTCGGTTTCCCAACACTTGTACCGTTGGATGCTTGATGGTAACGTTGTTTGATGCTGCTATAGAAGAAGTGTCACTCATACTCTCTGCTTCTGTGACGGGATGCTGCATTATGACGTTGATGCACTCTAATTAATATTTGTTCATATGGTGCAGATGGATCCAGTTTGGTCTTTTGAAACTTCTGGACAATTTTTGCTGCAGGTTTGTGTGTGTGTGTGTGCATGTGAGTGTGTTTTCATGGTATGGGTTTGTGAGCGTGTGTGGATGTGAATATATAGTGTTGTTTGGGTTCTTTTGTAATGTTATTTTATGTTAAGGGTAGTTTAGTCTTTATAGTTTTAGGGCTTTTTCCAGGTGTATATATCTGGGTTCTTTTTCTTGTAATCTGTTAGAAGATATATTTGAAATGTTACATGGTATCAGAGCTCTTCCCGGGCGAATAGCACCTCTCGTTCTCCTCTCCTCTTCTTTGCATCTGCAGCAGCAATCATGAAATTGAAATCAAGCTTCCTGTTCTTGTCTAAATCTGCAACCTCTCTTTGACCCAGCGCTAGCTAGTGCTGGCCTCTCCGACTTGGCAATCCCTGTTGGAACGCAGCAGCGACCCCCTCCGACTCGACCCCCCTCCGACTTGGCGAACTGTCTCCGACCTCCGGTGACTCCCGTAGGTACAACTATTGCACTGGGTCAGAACATCTTGAACTTGAAATCAACTGGCTGTTCTCGGAATCTACTTCTTCGTACTCTTCTGGATCAGAAGGGTTTTGTTCTTCGCACTCGAAATTGACTAGTTCACCTACTGAGGTATTTTTTCAACTACTTCTAATTGTGGGTATTTTGCAAGGTAGAGGTTCTATTTTGGCGTATTCTGGAATACTGTTATACAAATTACATAGGTCTATTCATCCACTTTGGTATTAGCAACTCGTGTTTTCATTATTGGTTGTGACTTGCAATTTTTAGTGCTCATTATGTCAGAAGATAAAGTAATTAGTGTTCGGTTGAATGGTGGTAATTATTCGTATTGGGCAAGTGTGATGAAAAATTTTCTTGTCGGCAAGGAAGTATGGGGTCATATGTCAAGCCTTATTGTGAAACCTCCTCCTGTTAATGTGAAAGTTGATGATCCTACATATGTGGCGAAACATGCAGAGTATGTCAAAAACTTTGGCAAATGGGAAGTTGAAAATGCACGAATTCTTACATGGTTCCATAATTCTTCCGAACCTAGCATCGGAATGAACTTTTCAAGGTATGACACTGCTAAGGAAGTTTGGGATTACCTAAAAAGGATGTATCTTGAGTCCAACTTTGCAAAGCAATATGAACTTAAGGGCTCTATTCGACGAGCTACAGAGGGAGATAAATCCATTCAGGAATTCTACAATGAAATAAATCAATATTGGGATCAATTGATGCTAATGGAACCCGTAGAATTGCAGTCTCTTGATTTCTATGTAGCATACCGTGAGAAACAGCGTCTTGTACAGTTTCTCATGGCCCTCCGTGATCAATTTGAGCCTCTTCAGGGGGCCATCCTTCATCGTTCTCCCCAACCTACCGTTGATGGTGCCATTCATGAGCTCATAGCTGAGGAAACTAGGTTCAAGGTTGGGTCTGCTGTAGCTCCATCTCAGTCTGTTTTTGTTGCGCCATCGGTTCAGCCTACTTCATATATGGCACCTCTCTTGCCTACACCGTCTTCTCATTTGATTCAAGTTACAAGCAAGCCTAAACCTCGTGTTGCTTTGGATGAGTGTAGCTTTTGTCACCAAAAAGGGCACTGGAAGCATGCATGTCCGAAATTGTTACAGATGACATGTAGCACTCCTCGTTCGAAGCCCACTTCCTCTAGGCCCGCACAACAGCATTCTCGGCCCACACAGCAGTCTGTTCGTCCTCCGGCTGCTTTCGTTGCTCCTGCCATTGATAGTATTCCACAGTATCCCTCTTTCGAGCAGTATCATGAGTATCGTGCGTATTTGGCTGCCACCCAAGGAGGTCATTCTCAAGCTTCTGCTATGACTACCACTCGGTCAGGTTTGCATGGTTCCTATACCATAGGTATCCTACCTACCACATGGATTTTTGATTCTGGTTGTTCCCACCATATGACTCCTGAGTTGTCATTATTAAGCCATTGTGTCTCCCCTGCTTCTCCCATTAGTATTTCCACTGCAAATGGCTTTCCTATGCATGTCGTCTCCATAGGTTCTATTGTCCCGTCTCCATCTTCCTCCCTGTCTATACCAAATGTGTTCTATGTTCCTCATTTATCTCTTAGTCTTATCTCTATTAGTCAATTGTCTGATTCCGGCTTTGATGTCTTGTTCTATTCTTTTGGCTGTGTTGTGCAGGATCAGGTGTCTTAGAAGCAGATTGGGACCGGGCGTAGAGTTGGCGATCTATATGTTTTGGAGACCTTGCATGTTCCTATTGAGTCTACTATCACTGTTATGTCATCCTTTTGTTTAAATCAGGAGTCTTCTCCCTTTTATCTTTGGTACTCCCGCTTAGGACATTTATCTAGTGAACGTTTGAAACTTTTACTTAAGTCTGGCTATTTGGGAAATATTTCTGCAAGCGATATCTCTAAATGTAGTGGGTGTAAGTTGGCCAAAATGTCTGCTTTACCTTTCAATAGAAGTATTTCTGTTTCTACTTCTCCGTTTCAGCTTGTTCATACAGATTTGTGGGGTCCTGCCCCAATTGCTACTAAAGGTGGTTCTCAATATTATGTCTCTTTTGTTGATGATTATAGTAGGTTTACATGGGTATACTTGTTGACACGCAAGTCAGATTTTTATCAAGTATTTCGCAATTTTCACTCCATGGTTCAAACTCAGTTTTCAACAAAAATCAAAGTTCTTCGCTCTGACTTAGGGGGAGAATACTCTCTTGGTGAGTTCACACAATTCTTAGCTTCTCTTGGCACCATTCATCAATCTTCTTGTACCGACACTCCTGCTCAAAACGGGCGTGCTGAACGTAAGCATCGTCACCTTTTAAATACTGCACGGTCTCTTCTTCTTTCCTCTTTTGTGCCTGCCGCCTTTTGGGGCGAGGCTGTGCTCACTGCAGCTTATCTTCTCAATCGGATGCCTACTCCGCTTCTCTCTGGTTCCTCCCCTTATGAACGACTCTTTGGTCAGGTTCCTAACTATTCTCTTCTTCGTGTGTTTGGCTCCACTTGCTTTGTCCTTCTCCCTAAAAAGGACCGCACCAAGCTTAGTGCTCGTAGTGTCTTATGTGTGTTTTTGGGGTATGGAATCCAACAAAAGGGTTACCGTTGTTATGATCCCGTGACCCGAAAGTTGTATGTGTCTCGACATGTTACTTTTCTCGAACGTCTCCCCTTCTTCTCTCTCCCATCCAAACCTGTTAGTGTCGTCAAAGAGGATCTTGTGCATATTGATCCATTCCCTGCAGATGTTCCTACAGATGAATATGTTCGTACCCTCGAAGTGTCTAATATTCCTATTGCCCCTCCTGCTTCTTCTAGTTCCAACCGCATTCCTCCTCTTCCCAAGCATTATGTTCGTCGCGATCGTACGACTCCTCGTCCTCCCTCTGCTTTAGAAAACTCTGATCCACCAGCACAACGGTATCCCACTCGTGATCGTCGTCCATCGGTAAAACTTCTTGGCTTTACTAATACTTGTTTTTCCTTTTCTTATCGCAATTTCTTATCTCGCATACATTCTCATTTTGAACCTCGTTCTTACAAAGAAGCTTGTAATGATCCTAATTGGGTGACTGCCATGAATGACGAGCTCACTGCTCTTGCTAATACTCAGACTTGGGACTTGGTTCCTCTCCCGGCTGGTAAGAATCTCATTGGATGCAAATGGGTTTACAAAGTAAAGACACATTCTGATGGTTCTTTGGAGCGGTACAAAGCCCGCTTAGTTGCCAAGGGGTTCTTTCAGGAATATGGTATTGATTACGAGGAGACTTTTGCTCCTGTTGCAAAAATGACATCTATTCGTCTTTTGATTTCTGTGGCTACTACGCACCAATGGCCTCTTTCAGCTGGATGTTAAAAATGCCTTCCTCAATGGTCATCTATCTGAGGAAGTTTATATGCGTCCTCCTCCGGGTCTCCCTCATGTCACCGGCCTTGTTTGTCACCTCCGTCGTGCTCTGTATGGGCTTAAACAGTCCCCTCGTGCTTGGTATGCCCGTTTTCATGATGTGGTTTTACAGATTGGCTTTCAGCCTAGCACTCATGAATCTGCTCTTTTTGTTCGTCGCACTTCTCGTGGTCTAGTTCTCATCTTGCTCTATGTTGACGACATGATCATCACTGGGTCTGACTCTGCTGCTATTGATGAAGTGAAACATCACTTGTTTCATGAATTTGAGATGAAGGACTTGGGACTGCTTCGATATTTTCTTGGCATTGAGGTTGCCTCCGCTCCAAAAGGTTATCTCTTGACTCAGACTAAGTATGTGACTGATATTCTTCATCGTGCTCAACTAACTGATGACAAAACCGTTGATACTCCGATTGAGTTACATGCCAAGTTCTCTGATTCTGATGGGGTTCCTCTTGCTGATCCTACTGAGTATCGTGAGCTTGTTGGTTGTCTTGTTTATCTCACCGTCACTCGGCCGGATATTGCCTATGCTGTGCATATTGTTAGTCAATTTGTTTGTGCCCCTCGGTCTACTCATTGGGCTGCCTTGCTTCGTATCCTTCGTTATGTTCGTGGAACGATGTTTCAATGTTTACTTCTCTCTTCCACTTCTTCCGATTTGACTCTCCGGGCCTATGCCGATGCTGATTGGGCAGGTGATATCTCTGATCGAAGGTCCACCTCTGGCTTCTGTGTTTTCTTGGGTGATTCCCTTATTTCCTGGAAAAGCAAGAAGCAATCAGTTATTGCTCGTTCTACTGCGGAAGCTGAGTATCGTGCCATGGCCCATGCCACCTCTGAAGTTATTTGGCTCCGTTGGCTTTTATCGGATATGGGTGTCACTATATCCTCTCCTACCCCCCTCTTTTGTGACAATAAAAGTGCCATTCAGATTGCCCATAATTCAGTTTTTCATGAGCGCACGAAGCATATTGAAATTGATTGTCACTTTGTTCGCCATCATCTCCAATCTGGCACAATTGCTCTACCATTTGTCTCCTCCTCTCTTCAGTTAGCCGATTTCTTCACCAAGACGCACACCGCCGCTTGGTTTCGCTTCCTCCTTGGCAAACTCTCGATGCTCTCCGGGCTCGCATCATGAGTTTGAGGGGGGCTGTGAATATATAGTGTTGTTTGGGTTCTTTTGTAACGTTATTTTATGTTAAGGGTAGTTTAGTCTTTATAGTTTTAGGGCTTTTTCCAGGTGTATATATCTAGGTTCTTTTTCTTGTAATCTGTTAGAAGATATATTTGAAATGTTACAGTGGAGTGCTAAGTGAGCGCCTGTGTGTGGATGCTATGCAAAAATTACTGATGGTATTGATGTTGCCGGTGCCACCAAGGGAGGAAACAAGTGCTCAAGTGCTATGGAGCACTAGTTCAGGGGTTCTCAGGTTGTGCTGAGTGCTGCTGCTAGAAATAATATCTCTGCTTCTTCGGTACATCACTGGCCATTTCTCGGTGCTGCTGGTGGGTGCTGGTTATTGCAGACGAGGTTCAAGTTGCTGGTGATGGATTTATAGGGTAGTTAATCAGTGTGTGTTCACAGTGATAAAGTAGCACCTGAATGTTTTTATATAGGTACTTAATCGACTGAAGAAACCTTTTGCTACTCCTCTAGAATAATAAAACTTGGTCCGGTGCCCATCGCTCAAACAATGACGAAAAGAGTACATCAACAATGAAGCTTTCACCTGTTAAAAAACAAAAAAACATGGCGTGAACTAGCCACCAAAGAGAAAAAGAGGTTGATTCACTAGCTTAAGTAACCCATATTCTAATTTCAACTTCAAAGAGGGTATTCTGATTCCTGGAGAACGAGAGGCAATGAGATTGATCGAGAAAGACCTCTTCTTGTTATAAAAAGATCGTTATTGGATCCAGGCATGTTTGGTAAAGTGCATTCTTTTCTTTTTTTCAAATAATCAAAATATATGGAACGTGCATGTTCAATTGAAACATGAAAATGGATGTGAACAGGCCAATGCGGCTTGGTCCGGAAGGGACTTAAATTTGAACGTTAACCCTCAAAGTTCACAGTCAGTTAGGCAATGGGAAAATTATGATTTTCTGAGTAGAGCAGCTACCATTGGCTGGGTCATTTGGAAGGAAACGAAAGATAGAGTCTTCAACCATGAGCCTGGGGATCCCATCCGGGTCATCCAGAGAGCTTCTTCAACTAGATTGGACTTCTTGTCGACTGCAGATGCCGGCCATCAATCCACTTGGAATTTCATCTAGTTGGACCACTCCTTGGATGGGATGGTTTTGAAAAAGTAATTGGCTTAAAAAGACGATTCAACAAGTTTTCTAACGGTTCAAACCTCGGGCAAATCCGAGTTCGGGAGTGACCGGAGCAAGCTCGCAAAGTTTGAAATTTCAAGGATGCGCCCGGGGCGCATGGAATTGCTCCCGAGGCGCACTAAAAGGCTGCACATTAAGTCAAACTTCGTGGACTCGCCACAAACACTCCCGAAGTTTGATTTGTGCATGGTTTGAACCGCTTGTTGAACCTAGTTTATAACCCAAGTGGTTTGCATCAATTTTTTTTTATAGATTAGAAGACATGACAATTTTACCCTCAATAGGTCGAAAAATAAATCATTTTTGGAAGCTCCTCGTATCACCCTCATTTTAAATCAGATCAAAAGAGGTAAGGTTGAGGTTGGGTGGAAAAGGTGGTGGTTGGGAGAAAGTGTGGTGGTAATGGCGGCTTAGTGATTGCAGTCTAGGTGGTGAAGTGATGCTGGTGTTAATCAAAAAAAAAAGTGATGCTGGTGCAGGGGTGTGGTGGTTCCAAAGGTGGCGGAGGGGTGGTAGTGTAATGGACGGTTTTCTACCTACTTTTCATAAAAGAAATTATCCTCTTTAATTGATTGGATTC
Source organism: Rhododendron mucronatum var. ripense (assembly GCA_019656295.1). Classification (NCBI taxonomy): domain Eukaryota; kingdom Viridiplantae; phylum Streptophyta; class Magnoliopsida; order Ericales; family Ericaceae; genus Rhododendron; species Rhododendron mucronatum. Next base: position 1,026,692 of record BPLT01000086.1, read on the forward strand.
TAATTTCTCTAAGTACTTGGAAAAACCTTTTTATTGATATATAACAGATCTTGGTCTGATTTAAAATGAGTATGTTGCGAGTGTTTTACTGAAATGATTTATTTTTCAACCCACTGAGGGTAAAGTAGTCATATCTTTTGATGTACAAATTTTTTTTCATCCAAACTAATTGGGGAAAAAATAAGATTCAACAAGCTTTCTAACAGTTCTAACTACGCACAAATCCAAGTTCGAGAGTGACTAGAGCAAGCCCGCAAAGTTTGGCTTGTGAGGAAATTTCAAGGATGTGCCCGAGGCGCATTGAATTGCACCCGAGGCGCACTAAAAAGCTTCACAATAAGTCAAACTTCGCGGGCTCACCACAAACACTCCAGAACTCTGATTTGTGCATAATTCGAACCGTTAAAAAGCTTGTTGAGCCTACCATATAACTCAAGTGGTTTGCATCAAAAATTGTTTATCGATTAGAAGACATAACAATTTTACCCTCGACCTCTTGGAACAATCCAATTAGATTGGACTTCTTATCGACTCCAAATGCTGGCCATCAATCCAATTTTTCTTCTTTGAAGCTGCTTGGAAGTTCATCTAGTTGGACCATTCCTAAGAGGGGTGGTTTTATGATCAACTGTGTTGCATTTTAAGGCAATGAAGTTATCATGCATTGAGTGTCAAGGAGACAACAAACAAGTTATTAAGTTACTCTGCTTCCATTGTTTTTCAGATATTCGTGCTACGGGTATGGAGATATCTCTTTCATTTTCCTGGTGTTCTAGGAAGGCAAACGAGGCAGCCAACTGGGATGCAAAATCCTCAGAGCCTCTTGGCATTTCATGGCTAAAATAACTACTATGAAATAGTTACTGAGACCAAAAGCTTGGCCTGATGAATGAATAGGCTTTCGTTTGTTTATTGGTATCCTCCAGGATAATGTCATAGATTGGAATCGCTATTGAGAATTTTACAGAATTGAAGAATAAATGCAATGTGATATTGGTTTTCCGAACCGCTCCTTCCAATGAAATACAACTCATAAGACTTGAATATGTGTTGATGTGTCTGTGTATGCAAGTGATGGGATGTAACACCTGATCTATAGGTACCAAATCTAAGGAAGAAACCTTTCTCTACTTGTCTAGAACGAGAAAACTTGGTGTGGTGCCCAGTTGCCCTCCAACAATCAAGTGCTATGGAGCACTAGTTCAGGGGTTCTCAGGTTGTGCTAAGTGATGCTGCTACAGATAATATCTCTGCTTCTTCAGTACATCAGTGGCCATTTCTTGGTGCTGCTTTTAGGCGGTGGTTACTGCAGACGAGGTTCAAGTTGCTGGTGATGGATTTATAGGGTACTTAATCAGTCTGTGTTTTCCATGATAAAGTACCACCTGATTTTTTTTTAATATAGGTACTTAATCTACGGAAGAAACCTTTCGCTACTCCTATAGAATGATAAAACTTGGTGAGGTGCCCATTGCTCAAACAATGACGAAAAGAGTGCATCAACAATGGAGGTTTCACTATTAAAAAAGCAAACTTGGCATGAACTAGCTACCAAAGAGAAGAAGAGGTTTTGTTCATCCACCCCACGAGTTCATTTTAAATTGAGATTCACTATCTTATGTAACCCATATTCTAATTTCAACTTCAAAGAGGGTATTCTGATTCCTAGAGAGCGAGAGGCAACGGGATTGATTGAGAAAGACCTCTTCTTGTTATAACAAGATGGATCCAGGCATGTTTGATAAAGTGAGTACTTTTTTTTTTGCGAATAATCAAAATATATGGAGTGTGCATGTTCAATTGAAACATGAAAATGGATGTGAATAGACCAATGCGGCTTGGTCCGGTTCAATGTTAACCCTCAAATTTCAAAGTCAGTTATGCAATGGGAAAATTATGATTTTCTGAGTAGAGCAGCCACCATTAGCTGGTTCATTTGGAAGGAAACAAGAGACACAACATGAGCCTGGGCATCCCATCCGGATCATCCAGTGAGCTTCTTCAACTAGATTGGACTTCTTATCGACTTCAAATGCTGGCAAGCTCGCAAAGTTTAGCTTGTGGTGAAATTTCAAGGAAGCGCCCGGGGAGCAGTGAATTGCGTCCGAGGCGCATAAACAAGCTGCACAATAAGTCAAAATTCGCGAGCTCGCCACAAACACTCCCGAACTCCGATTTGTGCATAGTTCAAACCGTTGAAAAGCTTGTCGAGCCTATTTTATAACCCAAGAGGTTGGCATCAAAAATTGTTTATAGATTGGAAAACATGACAATTTTATCCTCAACAGATCGAAAAACAAATCATTTTTGAAAACTCCTCGCATCACCCTCATTTTAAATCAAATCAAAAGAGTTAAGGTTGAGGTTAGGTGGCAAAGGTGGTGGTAGAGAGAAAGTGTGGTGGTAATGGTGGTCAAGTGAGCAATCTAGGTGGTAAAATGATGGTGGTGGAGTGGTGTGGTGGTTGCAATGGTGGTGGTGGAGGGGTGGTAGTGCTTCCACAATCTTTGTAATGGATTGCTTTCTACCTACTTTTCATAAACAAAATTATGCTCTTTGTATGGTTGGATTCTACTTTCTCCAAATACTTGGGAAAACCTTTTTATTGATATATAACAAATCTCGTTCTGATTTAAAATGAGCGTGTTGCAAGCGTTTTACCGAAATTTCTTTATTTTTCGACCCACTGAGGGTAAAATAGTCATATCTTTTGACGTACAAATAATTTTTCATCCAAACTGATTGGGTTAAAAAGTAGATTCAACAAGATTTCTAATGGTTCAAACCACGCACAAATTCGAGTTCGGGAGTGACTGAGGCAAACCCGCAAAGTTTGGCATGTGGTGAAACTTCAATGATGCGCCGGGGCGCATTGAATTGCGCCCGGGATGCAAGAAATTGCGCCTGAGGCGCATAAACAAGCTGCACAATGACTCAAATTTTGCAAGCTCGCCACAAACAATCCCGAACTCCGATTTGTGCATAGTTCGAACTGTTGAAAAGCTTGTTGGTTTGCAACTTTGCATCAAAAATTGTTTATATAGATTAGAAGAATTTTACCCTCAACCGGTTTAAAAACATCACTTTTGGAACAATACTACTAGATTGGACTTCTTATCGACTCCAGATGCTGGCCATCAATCCAATTCTTCTTCTTTGAAGCAGCTTGGAAGTTCATCTAGTTGGACCACAGAAGGGGTGGTTTTAAGATCAACTGTGACGCATCTTTAAGAGCGATTTTTTGCATGATTAGAGCTTTGCGAAGAAACCAATGTCTCTTCAATTTTGCAGGCTGAAGCCATGGCGAATCTTCATGCTTGCATTCTTGCGAAGGCAATGAACTTACCAAGAATTGAGGTTCAAGGAGACAACAAACAAGTTATTAAGTTACTCTGCGTCACAGAAGCTGAACCTAGGTCCCTGGGAATGTGTTTCCATTGTTTTCTGATATTCGTGCTACGGATATGGAGATATCTCTTTCATTTTGCTAGTGTTCTTATGTTCTAGGAAGGTAAATGAGGCAGCCAACTGGGTTGCAAAATCCTCTGACCAGAACAAATCACCTCAGTCATGGGTTTCCAGCCCTCTTTTGGATCTCTTTAGTTTTCTTTATGTTGTTGTCCCTTCTTGGGAGTTTGTAGCCTCTTGGCATGTCATGGCTAAAATAACTACTATGAAATAGTTACTGAGACCAAAAGCTTGGCCCGATGAATGAATAGGCTTTCGTTTGTTTATTGGTATCCTCTGTGATAATGTCATAGATTGGACTCGCTATTGAGAATTTTCCCGAATTGAAGAACAAATGCAATGTGATATTGGTTTTCCGAACCGCTCCTTCCAATGAAATACAGCTCATAGGTCTTGAATATGTGTTGATGTGTCTGTGTATGCAAGTGATGGGAAGTAACACCTGATCTACGGAAGAAACCTTTCTCTGCTTGTCTAGAACGAGAAAACTTGGTGTGGTGCCCAGTTGCCCACCAACAATGAAGAGAAGAGTACTTTAAAATGAGGAGCTTCTACGGTTTTCGCTTGTTAAAAAAGCAAAACATGGCATGACCTAGTTACCAGGAAAAAAAAGGTTTGATCGAGAATCCCATTTTGTTCATCCACCTCTCAGATTTGCTACCTCTAAGTCAAATCCTTAATGAGCAGATTGCAACTTGGAAAAGGATATTTTTTGAAAAGGACCTTAATTTTCTTTTTTGTTTTCCTAATGTGATTGAATCCGTGCGTGTTTGGAAACGTGAATTCTTCTCATTTCAAAGTAATCAAAAAGAAAAAGAAAAAAAAAAAGGGACGTGTTCAACTGAAATAGAAATGGTGAGTGAATTGGCCGTTTATTCTCTTCAGGATAGAATGGAAGACGTGAGAAGATTCTTTGAACGAGAAAATTGATGCGTTTGCCATAATCAATTTTTGTTGTGTATAGTTCTAAAGTAGATGAACAAATTTGTTTCATGAAAGTGTACGAAATCAAATTTGCCATAATCAAATTTGTTTCAATTTTTGTTGTGTATAGTTCTAAAGTAGATGAACAAATGCGTTGTTGGCCAACGAAAAAGTCATACATATAAATAATTTCCAGGCGACAGTAGCTGATTAGTGGTTAAGAGTCAGTATTCTCTGTGCCAAAATCCGCCATGTGCCTCTGTGTCGAAGGGTTTTCAGACCGTTGTATTTAAAACATAAAAACAACCACGTACTGAATAACCTCTTGATACAGATGCGCCAGAATTTTCGGAACAAAGTAGACCGGATCCCACTGGTCAAGGGGGATAGGTGCATATTGTTCCACACTACTCAAATATAGTACACTATGTCAGTATTGGTAGTCTGTCAGTAAAGTTAGTTGTCTCATGCTTAAAGCAAACAACAATAGAATTAGGAATCTAATTCCGGGATTCGTCAAATATGTACATGCTTTATTGGCGCACTAGTAGACTCTACAGTGGTTAATTGCTCCAAGAATGGCATATGCTCTATACATTATTCCATGTCCATTTCTTTAATGCGGAGGGTCTTTAATTTTCTTCAATAATAATGCAAGTTATTCTAGGTTAGTTAGCGTGTAATCCGGAGTAATTCTTGTGAATCCTTCCACAATCTTTTCTCACGCTCACGAGTCAAAAGTTGCTGATAAGGAAAATCAGATTATATAATTATAGGAGAAAGCAAATCCCTAAATTTCCGAGTAGAACAATGAGGCTAATCCATTAGAGTACTTTACCTTTGTTCTTACTAATGACACGGGAATATTTTATTTTTCTTTTAATAATAACACAGGACGCTTATTTCCACATTCTTGCTAATGACACGGAATATTTCATTATTCTTGATCGGGTAACAGTAATGACAATTTTTATGCACATATTATAGTAACAAATCTACGACTTTTTAAACATTTTGGACGAATAATGAGCTTAGAATTGCCGAACAAGATGGTTCAGATCTCATCTTATTTTGTTGCATTTGAGCTACTGTTAATTGCCGAGATAAAATTCAAATTATTAAATTGTCGAATGAACGGCTCGAATGGTGCACAACATCATCCGGTTCATATGCTTTATTTATCGAAAACTGAAACTAAAACAAAGTAAAAAATAAAATAAAGAAAACGGATAAGAGACCCTGTAAAAAGCTTTCCCAAACGAAAATTATCTATATATGGAGAAATTGTAATCCGATTAGAAGATTAGTGGATAAGGTAATCTAAACCAATCAAATTTCTCTCTCATTCTCCAACTGTAAACAAAACCCAGCTCTCCATCTGGAAATAAACAATATAAACATATACACCCAGATTTCATTTATATAGCTCTGCCTATATGCTTCAGCGTCAAAAGATAGGTGTTTCTCTGTCTAGACGCAAGCGTTGAACAAAAGGCTGGGAGCTTGGAAGAGAGATAGGGAGACACACGGGTCTCCCACATTCCAAGCGATCAGTCAAAATACATACAGAGAAACGCATATTTTTGATGGGGAATGAAGAGCAGGGAAACCCAGAGCTGTCCGTTTCCAAGGAAACAGCAGACATGGAGAGGGTTTCCAGCGCATTGTCCGCTCCAAACCCTTCTTGGTTCACCCCTAAAAGGTACCTCATTGGTTGTTGTTTGGTTGCTGAGATTAAGAAAAAAGGCAAAATTGTTGAAAATTTGCGGTTTTTATGTTCTGAAGATATGAAATGAATTGATTTGGGAGTGATTGTTATTTCACGCATTGATGGGTCTGTGGCTAGGAAAAAATTAATCTTGAGTTTGATTGTTAGTTCATGCATTGATGGGTCTGTGGCTGACGCATTATAAAAGGTACCCAATCGGTTGTTGTTTGGTTGCTGAGAAAGAAAATTTTGTAACTTATGTGTTCTGAAGACATTAAATGAATTGATATGGGTGAGATTGTTAATTCATGCATTGATGGATCTGTGGCTAGGAAAGAAATAATCTTGAGTTTGATTGTGAGTTCATGCATTGATGGGTCTGTGGCTAACACATTACAGAAGGTACCCAATCGGTTGCCGTTTGGTTGCTGAGAAAGAAAAAGTAACATTGATAAAATTTGGAATTGAGGTGTTCTGAAGACATTAAATGAATTGATATGGGTGAGATTGTTAATTCACGCGTTGATGGGATCTGTGGCTAGGAAAAATTAATCTTAGAGGTTGATTGTTAGTTGATGCATTGATGGGTTTGTGGCTAACACATTACAGATGGTACCCAATTGGTTGCTGAGAAAGAAAAAGTAACATTGTTAAAATTTGGAATTTATGTGTTCTGAAGACTTTAAAAGCATTGATTTGGGAGATATTGTTTTGACATTCAGGGACAACGTGGCTAGGAAACAATAATCTTGGGTTTGATTGTTAATTTGTGAATTATGGGTCTGTGGCTAACGCATTATTTGCTCCGAATAATTCGTGGTTAAAAGGTAAGTCATTGGCTTTTGTTTGGTGGCTGAGAAAATTGAAAAGGAACATTGTTGAAGAATGCAATTTGTATGTCAGGACTCGGGAAGTTATTGAATAAATTTATCTGGGAGAGATTGTTTGAAATTGGATGCCAATGTGGCTAGGAAACAATTATCGCGAGCTTGATTGTTATTCTATGGATTGATGGGTTTGTAGCTAACGCATTATCTGCTCCAAATCATTCGAGTTAAGAGGTACCTCATTGGTTGTTTTTTGGTTGCTGAGAAAAATCGAAAAGAAACATTGTTGGAGTTTGCAATCTTTATTTCTTGAAGATATTAAATTAATTTATTAGGGACAGATGAGGTTGTTTGAAATTGGGTGCCAATGTGGCTGTCTTGAGTTAGATTGTTGATTTATGCATTGATGGGTCTGTGGCTTAAAGGGGAAATTCGTCATATATATAGTGGAAGTTTTCAGTTTATTGATTATTTACATTTGGTTTGTGAAAAATCTCGAGTTTCCTATAATTTTCTCTTCCTTTTGTTTCTTTAGTTTGCTGTTGAGTTTTACTGAATAGTCTTGATCTAAGTTAGACATTGAAAATCAGAATCATTTCTGCAATATAGGGTGAACACACTCGCGTGGGTGATTGTTCTAAAAGACGGATCCTATTGGAGTTTCTAAAATAAGCTTGTTAAGTTGTTTTTGGTTCATATCAGCTAGTAAAAAGAAGCTGTATGAGTGTTGCAGCCACCAAGAACACCACATACAATGTTATAATTTAGCAGGATATGTTTTCGCATAGTTGACACTTTAAAAGTTGGGGCACCTCATAGAAGTGCATATCATGTGCGAGTTTTCAGGCACTTTAGGTCATACCTACCATCACTTTGGGTCATTACAGATACGATTTTGGTTCATAATCTCAGTACTACAAAACCTGATAACTAAGCCCACTTGGGTTAGTTACAAAACACCAGCCTTGTAACCAGGATGGGGTCCACCTTAATGTTCACCAGCACCTCTTTGAGTTATAAGCACCTAGTAACTATGGTATATTGTCCTGTGGAATTTGCCTAAAGTTCGTCGAAATTGATCTTAACTGACATAAACTTAGTATGAGCTCCATTTGATTTAATATCTTTTGTTCTTGATCAAAGGTAAGCAGTTAGGCAAAAACTAAGCAGAGCACACACTTGTTTGTTTCGGAAGAAGATAGAATTGTTATTGCTATTTCTGTAGGTTGCAGAGAATCACTATCTTGTTTGAATAGGTTCTTTAATTTTTGTATTTGCAGGTTACTTACTATCTTTTGCATCATAAACTTGTTAAATTATGTCGATCGAGGAGCAATGGGGAGCAATGGTGTAAATGGGAGTCCAAGATCTTGCACAAAAAGTGGGCAGTGCACATCTGGTAGTGGAATTCAGTAAGTCTTTCCTAAAAACAATTTGCTTTCATCCCAAAATTACTATTGCTTCTAAGTCATTTTATACTGTTTCTTTTTGAGATTTCCTATCATCTAGAATTCTGTCTCTTGTTTGCTGATTTTATCGTGATTACCTGAAGTATGAACACTAAACTTATAATCTATAGAGAATCGGAACTTGTAACTTTGAGATTCATTTTCTTAAACTGTGTCCTACTTATAGCTAAAAGGACTTCATGCTATATTGAAGGTAGATTCTTGAGCATTTTGATTTAGTTGGGATATGAGTCTAAAATTTTAGTAGATAACTGGAACAGGTTTCGTTTCATGGAGTTCAATGTATAGCCTTGCCGAGTTATGCATACATTACCTATTCACACCCCGTCCACGAAAAGAAGAATAAACCATTGATTCAGTTATCACTAATCTGGCTTCTTGTCGGGGGAGAGAGAACTATGTCCAGTTAATCTTAAAGTTTCATCTGCGACAAAACAGTTTGTGGTACGGAAGTTTGGTTTGAAATCATGACCCTATTTGGAGTGATGGGAGCTTGGGTGAAATTAGCAACAACCAATTAAAAGAAAAGGTTCTAAGTGGTTGTAGTTGAGCACTTGTACGGGGTAATCAGAAATTACATTACCTTAAGTAGAGTTCACTACAAAGACTAGCATGGACGTACGCTGACTATGGAATCTACTTGAAAATAAGAAAGAAATCCTTTGCTTACTCTCAATAGTGTGTCCATCAACTTTGTTAAAGCATCCAACTCAAACCAATTGGAAACTAGTGGAGAGGTGCTTAGGCTCATATACTAGTTTTGGATGTGATAATTAAACCAAAGTGGGACAATCTCTAACAGTCTCTGTCCTTAATTTGTGCAACTTCAAGCCCATAATTCTACTGGCATGAGCCAAAATTTTGTTTTATCCGTCCTATTCTGATTTTCTAGCTACATGTGCTGAACCACACATTGACTGTCGCTGTCATTTTCTTTCAAGTATTTTATGAGTTTTTACGTCCTCTCAATATCTTGTGGTATACAGGGGAGTTTATAACTTGAGCAATTTTGAAGATGGTGTTCTTTCTTCTGCTTTCATGGTTGGACTTCTTGTGGCGTCTCCAGTATTTGCAACTTTGGTGAAAATGTAAGAAATTTATTGTGGAGCATTAGTTGCCACTGCACCATGGCTCTCATGTTCTGCAAGCTGAGCTAAACCTTAAAGGATCTCATGTTATGGACAATTATATAAATGTCAAAATAAGAGCTAAGTAACCAACATTGTTTTTCAAACAGTTACATAGGGTAGTGGTTTGTAGCACCTATTGAGGATAATAGGGACAAGTTTCTGTTCCAGATTTATTCTTTGGGGATTCTAAGCTCATCATTCTGGTTTTTGAAAAATATAATGAATCAAGGAAACTATATGTCCTTGGTGTCTTGGCCTGGGAAATAACTTCTAGGGTATCTCAACAATTTTGGCCTTTTGCTATGATGCACGTACACATCTTAGGCATTTACTGTTGGCTATGATGCACGGACACGGATGGACATGGGGACACGGGAATTCTAAAAAAATGGGAGACGCCACGTGTATATTTATTTATTTGTTTAAATATTTTTCCAAATTTAAATGGCAAAATATGGACAAAACGAAAAATCCATAGTTCCAATACCATTTAAACAAAATAAGACATCCATAAGTTCAATACAACCCCATTGAAAAATTACAGTTTGAACCTTGAAAATTTAAAAAAAAATTACAGTTTGACCCACCAAATTAAAAAAATTACAGTTTGACCCAATATTTTTTTAAAATTACACTTTGACCCCCGCCGTGTCCCCATCAATGTCCCCATCGGTGTCCCGCCGTGTCCCCCTAAAAAATTTATATTAAATTATGGGACACGCCACGTGGCTTGTCCTGTACGTGTTCTCGAGGTGTCCCCGCGTGTCCCCGTGTCCAGACACTGAAAAACATCGACCTCTAGAGGTGTCAGTGCTTCATAGACTGTTGGTGTGGTAATGGTACTATGCACTTCATAAATAATTAATAGACAAAGTGCACAAACAGTGCTCCATAAAAACTAACTAGGCATGAGTGAAGATAGTTCGAGTTAGACTGAAAAATTCTGCTTGCATTTTTATTTCAGCTTCTTTTGGGGTTTTCTAGAGTCCTCTACTTCGGAGTTATGTTTCTTTTTTGGGTAATTTCTTCGGAGTTATGTTAATCTAGATGGAGCTTAAGTTCTAGACAATATTCATCATCAGGCCTTGTTATAACCCTTAACTGAAGCTACTATTTTCGTTTTTTTCCGGCCTTTACAATGAAATTTACTTTCTTTAATTACGTGAAATTTTGCAGTGTAAATCCATTCAGGCTTATTGGAGTTGGATTGACAGTTTGGACTTTTGCCACCGCTGGTTGTGGTTTTTCATTTGATTTCTGGTCCATTGCCATCTGCCGCATGTATGTGTATTACAGTGATGGTAATATAGCCCTGTCTCATGACAGGAAATTTTGCTTACTTCCATCATCTTATGTTCTTATACGTCATCATGGTCTTTTTTAGGCTAGTTGGTGTTGGTGAAGCTTCTTTTATAAGTCTTGCTGCTCCATACATTGACGACAACGCTCCAGTTGCTCAGGTTACTTTACTTTCTAATTTGTATTGTGCTTTGATTCTGATGACACCATGATCCAACATAGATGACTTCGAATGTTTTATATATCAGATTGTCATGTATGTTGCCTTGCATGTTTCTATTTGGCTTTGAAGCGACAACAGTTTACTAATTAGGACTTATATGCCCTTTCCTTCGTTCCAGAAAACGGCATGGCTTGCCATATTTTACACGTGCATACCAGCTGGAGTTGCTGTTGGCTATGTTTATGGTGGATTGGTAAGTTCAATTTTATTGACTGCTACATTGTAAGGAAATTTATCTTTGTAATGGGTCTTTTCTTAGTGGGTCATTGAATCAATGGCCCGGCAGCTGTGCGAGTTCTACTCTATAGTTCAGATCTTGTTTATTTCTACCACTTGTGTAGATTCCCTGTAACCTGCATCAAGATATTTAGTTTATCCATTTTAACAATGCTTTTTTTCCCTTTTCTTTGTTACATTTGTATTTATAGGTTGGAGATCACTTTAGTTGGCGTTTCGCGTTCTTCGGAGAGGCCATTTTGATGGCACCATTTGCTGTTCTAGGTTTTGTAATGAAACCGTTGCAGATGAAAGGTGCATGTGGTGCTAGGTTTGTTCTTTGTGCGATCAGATAGCCTTCTGTAGCCATGCTTAAGTATTTTTGGATGCAGGTTTTTCTCCAGTTGAATCGAAAAAAGCATTGACTGGCGCAGAGACAGCTGTCTCAGAAGCTAAAGGTGTGTTTTTCTACCATCATGTTGATGGGTTATCGAGTCATATTTTGCACTCTTTTGACTCTTTCTTGTAGTTGGCCAATCCATCATATCTTATGGACAAAAATATTCAATGACTGATTGTCCCCAAAACTTAAGCTGGTAGTACATAGGCCCAGTATTGTATCATGCTATCCAAAAATATCATATTGTGAGTTATCCTAATTACTTTGAAAATATTTCCCTTATCAAGTGTATATGTAATTGTTTGTTAGCTTGGAAAAGCAGGAGGTTTGTGCACTAGATATAACCTTTCTATCAACTCAAAAAAAAAATTTAAAAAGTAGGTTACATATTTTTCCTTTGTAAAATTACTCCATGGCTTGTGCCTTCTTTAGCCCCTTAGGAGAGTTCTAATATCATCCAAACATATTCGATCTAGCCACCCTAAATTTGAGATTGTTTTCGTAATTAGTATGGCAATCAATCAGATATGGATCATTACCATGTCAATGCTAAATATTCCTTTTTACCTAATTTGGTTAACTAGATCGGATTGGAATTAGAGGCGAATCGATTTACAAGCCTAACTTTTCTTCAATCTTTTGCATTTTCTCCTCGGTCACTGTATCAGTATTTGATTTGAAAGATAAGTTACTGATAGTTGGAATTGCAGCTTTAAAATTCCTTTTTTTGTACATGATTCGTGATATGATTTTCTTCTTTTCCACAAACAATTTGGCAGATACTTCTTGTATGTTGTAAATGCAGATGACTCAATTGGTAAAGATGGTGGCATGCTATCCGTGAAGGAAGAGCCCATAGATCAAAGCTCAAAAGCACCATCCAAGTGAGGGAGCTCCTCCTGATACTCGTGATGTGTTATTTGTAGTTTGGCATGAGATTATGCTGCCTTATAAACAATGCCATTTATGTTGTAGGATTTTTTGTATTATGGACAGGAATACCAATTTGTTGGGTCCTTTTTTTTGTGCAGTTCAAAATGTGGATGTATCAATTTGGATCAGTTATCAAGAGTTTTGAAGGATTTGAAAGTGCTGTTGCTTGACAGGGTTTATGTCGTAACTAATCTAGGTAACTTTTTTCACCACACTTTACAAGGCTTAATTTGCCCTTTCGTGCTAATATTTTGTGCAGATAGTTTATCATAGATGAGTACCGATTTGCTAAGTGTATGTGCTAGTAGACATGATCACTAATGTTTTTGCTACTTATATTCCATGTATTAACTTCCTACTGACCTCTTGCAGGTTACATAGCATACAATTTTGTCCTGGGTGCATATTCATATTGGGGGCCCAAAGCTGGTTATAGCATATATCACATGGTAAATGGAAACAATGTCTCCTTCATCTTTTGTTTTTGTTTCTCTCATATATCAAAATAGGTGTTGAAAGCAGTAACTTACTTCACTATTTTGTTATTGTTTGGGACTTTTGACAGAAAAATGCAGATATGATGTTTGGTGGGGTTACATTGCTTTGCGGGATTTTAGGAACATTAGCAGGAGGTTTTGTCCTTGACAAAATTTCGTCCACAATCTCCAATGCATTTAAGGTAAAAAAAATCTCTAGATAAGAGGTTTAGGTATTTACTATCCTTATATCGAATTTCCTATTTAAGTTAGTATTTTTATGGTTTGTAGCATTCAAGTTCTTCATTTTTGCAGCTTCTATCCGTTGCAACATTTCTGGGAGCTGCATTTTGCTTTTCCGCCTTCTGTTTTAAGAGCCTGTATGCTTTCCTTGCTCTTTTCACACTTGGTCAACTATTTATCTTTGCAACTCAGGTAACGTACTTATTAAGCAGAAATGTATGTCAGCATTGATTATTTTCTACTGGAATTATCGATTCCATGATTCTTGGTTTTGAGTATTGGGGTAATTTAATGGTTGGTTTGACGAGCTCTATTGAAAAATCATATTGGGGCTTACCACCAACTGTTATATCATGCTCGATGTTAATAGCATTGATATGTCCAATATTGCAGGGTCCTGTTAATTATATATGTCTCCATTGCGTCCAACCGAGTATGAGACCACTTTCTATGGCCATGTCTGTTGTCGCCATTCACATCTTTGGTGATGTGCCTTCCTCTCCACTTGTTGGGGTTCTCCAGGTTTTCATTCACAGCCTCCATTGCTTACTTACATAAACTTATAGTTCTTTATTGTGGTGATAGCTAAACCATTATTACATACTGCTTGATCTTAACTCTTCTCACCTTAGTTTTAACTTTTAAGCACCTCCGTAATGTGATCATATGTTAAAAATAAGATTATAGGGCATCTTTTAGATGGAACCACTTATCAAGTTACACTTTTATGTTCTTAACTGTAGCCAAAATTGAATTTTGTGCATTAATAAGCATTAAGGCATGTGGAGGGATTTTTTCGTTGTTATTATTTTAGAGAATGAGTTTAAATGGTAAAGACAATGACTGTGGATGATGGATGAAAAATGGAATATGTATTTTCTCAACGGTAGTTAAATAATGGCTCAAGTTGTTACTTTTGACAATCTGTCTGATGTTCCATTTGTTGTTTCAACGTGTTATAACCTTTCTAGTTAAGGTAGTAGCAGTTGATTTCTTCTGAGTGTTGGTTTCTTCTCTAGTCATGCCTAGATTTGTTGGTTGTTGACCTGTTTTTAAACCATTCTTCAGGATAACATTAACGACTGGAGGAAGACTGCTTTGATCCTTACCGCCATTCTGTTTCTGGCTGCCATAATATGGTTTATAGGTAATGTTTTTGTCAACTCCAACTTCTTTGAATCAGAATCCACTTAAAATCAACACTTCTAAAGCTTAATCAACCTGTGTTAGTTGTTTCTTGCATGCTGCACCCAAAAGAGTGGCAGCGTACTAGGCTGCATATTTGCTTGCTCCCAGTTAATGATTCCATATATTTCCATAGGTTCTATTTCAATAACCCTTAGGATGTGTCGGGATCATGGTTTTGTGAGAGGGATTACTTTGCAGGGATGAAACTAATATGCAAAACAAAAACTAAGTTTGGGTTTTCCATTTCTTAAAAAAAAAAAATTTGTTTTTTTTTTTTTTTTTTTGTAAATTACTTAACGATTCCATGATCCACAACCCCATCCTTATGGTATCAGCATTGCCAGGTAAAAAGTTCATCGTTAATAACCACCGTCTTACAAGCTAGCAAGTTTTCAGCATGAAACTCCCACAAATTCTTGTAAAGCCCGCCCAAGTTTTGATGTATATACAAGAACTTCGCCCTTCGAATCTGAAATCTTTCACTTTAACCCCTTCCAGTTTCATACTAGTTTACCTTAGCCCCTCCGCCACCTAAAGAATTCTACACGGACTCCGGTTTTTTTCATCAACATCCTTGCTTCCGCCACTATTTGCCGATAATAATTTGCAACTTTATTTTGTTTTGGTAGGGATATTTCTTCATTGTGTGGACAGATTTAATGAAGACTGCGAGAATCCAGTAACGATAGTCGACAAGTCAAATATAACACCGTTGCTTGATGAGAAAACTGATGAAAGGGCAAACTCTTCTGCCAGAACATAACTCCTAAACACAACAAGAAGTTGCAATTCTGATTGGGCTAACTGGTTTTTTATGTGTACATGCTGACAGTCGATGTTTTTCTCAAGTGTAAATATTGTTTTCACTGGGTCTATTTTGTTTTCACACGTGTCAATAGTTTCACAACACGTTACGAGGTTTTGGTATTGATGGTGTTGGATCAACGGAAGGAATTTTTGGCTACATGGGTTTCGAATTGGTGGCTTATTTAATGCAGTTTGCGACATGGGTTTCGACTTGGTGGCTTATTTAACGCAGTGACGCACAATCTCCCTCGTCTGCTAAAACCAATTTGTTGTAAATAGTCAAAACAATAGTAGTTTGTGAAAGAAAGGATGATGTACACGTTGGTGTTATGGTCAGCTTGGTGAATGATGAAATAAATGACCCTTTGTAGTAGTTTTCTGTTGGAAGGCTATGTCTCATCTTCAGTCCCTTGTTAAACTTCACAGTACTCCTTGTCAAATAGTAAGTTCTGACCTCAAGAGAAATTTTTTCGGTACCGTCTGGGTATATTCCCACGTGGTGCCCGCTTGGCACATTCAGGCTGTCCAATACACTTTTGGACTGCTCGGATTGAAACCCTTGTTAGCAATTTTCTGTTGGTGGGCCTGCATAGATCATAAAATTAAATATTGTATGTTGTCGAATAAGGGTTGAGTGATGTCGGTATTACCCATAAGGTTGTGATCTTTAATTAATGTGACCCGGGTAATGGACATGTCTATATTAGCACGTATTTGGGTCATATCACATGCGTTAAGTGGTGCGGACTTATGTTATATGTAGAGACCAATTAAAGGGCCCAATATGGTTCCATCTATTTTGATGGGCTATGATAGAACCAGGGCTTATAAATAGGTGGTCAAGGTCTCTACTCCAAACCCTAGCCTCTCTTTTCTCATACCATCCCATCGTGTGTGAGACTAAGGTCAAGATCAAGAGAAGGGTTTTGGAGGCGGAATGTTTTCATCTTCCATGGCGACAGTACGCATCCGGTGTTATTTTTTTCAATGATTTGACATGAGATCTTGGGTTTAGGGTTTCTTACGAAATCCTACAACCCTTTCTCTTCTCTCACCCCAATACTCTCTCCTTTTTTCGTCTCCAAATTCAAGCCATCCAAAAACGCAATGGACGGCTTTGATGCTCCGAGCGGACACCATGTGGTACCCACCCGGCACTGAAATTTTTTCCCTTCTAAGGACAAGGATTGGCCTGGGAATAGGCTTTAGTTTATCAGTTGTTCAATCGGAGTTCAATTCTTATATAGCAAATTTTTTTTAACAAAATAGGAGGTATCCCCATGCAAAAACGGGATGAGACTAATCCAGTTAACACTGATCATAAAATCAATATCCACATAAAACAGTTAGAAAAAAACTTGGAAGAGAATACTAGACACACCCATAAAACTACCCGTATGGACTTTTACCTCCCGACTGGTTGATCTACCCACAAGATCCACGTAAAGCAGTTGGGTCTTGTAGCAGCTTCAAAATATCAAATTCACGGGCGAGCTTTTTTCCCTAGTTTATGAGACGACCGATCAACGATCTCAATTAAGTTGTAATTGAGCCGACCTTGAATCTTTTATACATAAAATAATATAAAAAAACATTGAATGAGTTGAGTAATAGGTTGTTCAAACTATAATCTGAAAGTTTAACAAGGTTTAAACATTCAAGCTGGTTTGTTTATTGATCTTAAAAACAGCTTTTTAACAACCGAATGCAAGCTCGGGCTCCATTCTTCTTAAACACTTTTTACACGTTTATTCCGTTTCATGTGTTTGATTCATCTTTTCTAAATTTTTTTATCGCGTTCTATTTTTTAATTAATTATCCATCTCTACAAGAATAGTCTAAAAAATATAAAATTATGATAAAAACAAAAAAAATTCACTAAAGATGGAAAAAATATATAGGGCTGTGTTTTTTAGTCTTTTAAGTGTTTTATATAAACTTTTTTCAACATTGGCCCATATTTTTTGTTTTTTTAATTCCTCCCGCCAAGACAATGAAATAATTCAAAAAATCACGCCGAAAAGCTCAATAAAAAGTTACTCCCTCCGTCCCATTTTATTGTCCATTTTTGTTTTTCGTGCTGTTCTTTCAACGCTTGTAT
The DNA here is from genome assembly GCA_019656295.1 of Rhododendron mucronatum var. ripense. Lineage (NCBI taxonomy): Eukaryota > Viridiplantae > Streptophyta > Magnoliopsida > Ericales > Ericaceae > Rhododendron > Rhododendron mucronatum. The sequence goes on from BPLT01000086.1 coordinate 1,044,104, forward strand.
CTTTCAATATGAATCTCCAAAAATATACAATATGGATCTTGTTTGATAGTTCTCGATTAGATCTATAATACAAAGTTTTCAAAATTATAAAAAACATTGTAGATTGAGAGATATAAACGTTGAAAGAACGGCACAAAAAACGAAAATGGATAAAAATGGGACGGAGGGAGTACGAAAAATTAAAAGTAATACAGAAAAAGATTTTGGACAGAAAATTTAGAGAATTGACTCCTAAGTTTTTTAACAGAAATGTCAGAAATCAAGGTGTACTTTTTGTTTTCATTGTTTCCAGAAGGAAAATGTTTTTTACACTTTAATTTTTTTTTATGATAGCACTCCAAAATTTATTTTCTAATATGTCTTACTGTGTATAATTTTCATAAATTTTGGAGTACCAGGGTCATAATTAAGGTGTCAAAATCATTTGCTTTCGAAAAATCAAGATGGATTTGGTGTGCATTTGGAAAGCTCCCCCGTAGAGAGAGAAAGATCGCGCGTTCCTTTCGTCGGTGACAAATAGGGACGAAAACCAGTTGAACTTCCAAACCAACTGGTATCGAATCCTACAAAATTCATGAGATTTAATAAATCTTAAACCCAATCCAATCACGACCAATCCACCGCCCGATTTCCCTCCATTCGAAACCCTAGTTCTTCCTACTTCCTGCGTCACGCCGACAAAATGGCTTCGTCCGAAATCGAAATCGTATCGGACTCCAACGAGCAGAAGAACTCCGTACAAGTCCCTTACGGGGTCCCCGTGGACGTCACGGACGTTTTCGGCGCGTCTGCCTACGGAGATTTCGAGAAGCTTCGGAAGTTCGTCGAAGAAGACGGCGCTTCTCTCTCCCAACCCGACGGCAACGGCTACCACGCCCTTCAGTGGGCTTCGCTCAACAATTTCGCTGCTATTGTGCAGTATATCATAGAGGTAGGTGATTTTTTTTTTTTTTTGGATTGAGGTTGACTTTTTCATTGTTTTTAGGATTTACTGAAATGTTACTGATTTTTCTCACCATTTTATGTTTCCTTTTGCTTCTTGTTAGAAGTAGAAACAAACTATTCGTGAGATGTTAGGAGTTGGATAAGTTGAGAGAAAATAGGTTAGGGTGGTTTGGACACATTTACGGTAAACGTGCGGACAGTAAAGAAGAGTGACATGATAGTAGTGGATAGTAGGGCTAGGGGGAGAGGAAGACCTAAGCTGACTTTGGATGCCGTGATACGGAAGGATTTGGGCTTGCTAAATCTAAGTGAACATGTAGCTGTAGACAAAGCATAGGATGCATGTAGCCAACCCTAAGTGATTGGGACACAAGGCTTGGTTTGGTTCTTTGTTTAGACTAGGTTATTGTTCATGTTAACTAGTTAGTCTAGGTTTCTTGTTATGCATGTTAGTTTTTTTTTTTTTTTTAGGTTTCTTGGTCACAAAGTTTTGTAGCCTTTATAAAGGCATGCTAGGTCGAGGTTTTGAGATACGAATGAAAGCTAGGTTCTTGACCGTTCACTTTTCTTACAAGTTGCATGCTTGTAATTGGTTTTATGTATGAAAAGATACGTGAATAGTAAATCTAAGTGGATCATGTATTGCCCCAAATACGGTCAAGCAAATTGTTGCTGTTTTCTTGGAAAAATACTGACTTTGTTTGTTCGTGAAGCATGGTGGTGATGTACATGCGACAGATAATGCGAAGCAGACGGCATTGCATTGGGCAGCGGTGCGGGGTTCGATTGCGGCTGCAGATGTGTTGTTGCAGAGTGGGGCTCGGGTTGAAGCTGCTGACGTAAATGGGTATCGGGTAATTGCTCAGAATCTAGCTGAATTATGGAAGTGTTCACGTTTTTTGTTTGTCGATAATGAAAATGAAAAATGTGAAATGGGTGGTAATTAGTGGTGGGAGGAAATTGAGGTAACTCTTCAAGCTGCCTATTGATTAACGAGACCATCTCCAATGCTTTTTTTCGTGCTGGAGTTCCACAAAATTCTTTGGTTAAAATCTTCTTTTGATATGGAACGCTCAACCTCATGCGTATAATTTAGTTGAACTCCAGATTTGACATTCTGCCTCCCTGTGCAAATAGAATCACAAAAATTAATTTGAGCACATACACAATACATGAGCTTGTCCATTGCTGCATAATTCTGGTGCTCCTGTTGATGTTGACGTTGAGGAATAGAAGCTATTTTATTTTTGTGATCTGTGAGTGTTTGAGACTTGATTAAAGAGTTGCTGTAGCTGGATTCGGTGTATTGTTTTTTTCTCTCCCTTGTATATCCCCTAATGCAGTAACTAAAATGCTTTTTATCACAGGCAGTACATGTTGCAGCTCAATATGGTCAAACAGCATTCTTAAATCACATTATTGCAAAACATTGTGCTGATTTTAATGCACCAGATAATGATGGTAGAAGCCCTATTCATTGGTATGTTAAAGGCTACGCACTCCTATGTTACTTGAGCTTCTAGAATATTCTTCTTCCGCGATATTTTTTCTGGATAGCATCCAACTTGCTTGTGATCTCCATAGCGATCTGGTGGATTGTAAGGGGTACATAGGTGCAACATTTCTTTTGCTAGAAGATCACAAGGGACAAATACTTGTAGTATGAAGAAGAATTAGGCCCCGTTCCGGTTTTTTAAAAAACGAACTTTTAGAAAAGGAAGGTAATTTCAAACTTAAAAATCATGTGTTTACGCAAATAATTTTCCTACCAATATGGATCTTGTTTGATAGATTTCATTGAGATCTTTTAAACGGTACAAAAAAAATTAATAAATTATTTTTTATTTTCATTATATTTAACCTTGAAATTTCCTTCTTTTTGAAAAAGAAGCTTTAAAAAGAAAGCGGAATGGCACCTCAGTACCTGATACTCTTCGGATACTTGCAGATACACATGAGGCTTTTACTGGTGATGCAATTGTATGTTGTGGCACTAGTATGCTTCGTATCTTCTTCTTAGACTTTTGGTTGTTTGGGTCAATTTGGATCCTTTTTTGGGGGATCATTTGTTCATTAGCTTCTAGTCGTTCTATTCTGCATTATTATGGTGAAGGTGAATATTGTCACTTCCATTTTGTTTGCTTCAAATGGTTCCATTTTTGGCCCACTGATATGAAAAGATATATGACTATATGAGAGAGTTTGAATTGATTATAAGTGGCTGGAAACATGGGATTTGGGAGTGTTTGATTTTGTTAATAAGCTTTGAATTGGATAGCTTATAGTTTAGTGCTTTTAATCAGGGCTGCATACAAAGGATTTGCTGATACAATTAGATTACTTCTATTTAGAGATGCCAGCCAAGACAGACAAGATAAAGAAGGTATTTCTACAAGGAATCTGACATTTTTTGGTCAATATTTTGTTGCAAGTTGCAACTATTATTTCCAGGGAACTAGAAGAACATTAGGGAAAAAGTTCTCGATTTCTTTGATTTTCTGAAGGAAAACTGAAGGAAATAAGCAGTGGTGGACGGAGCATGGGACTAGCGGGGCACGCGCTACTACTCAATTTATTTTTTAAATTTAAGATTTTAAAATGTATATTTTGTATTTTGTCTAGTTAATTGCATTTCATAAATTTACTTAATCTTTCTAAGACATGTAGAATATCATTTCATTCTCAATTTTTTGTTTCACATATTTGAACATTGTCATTACACTGGTGAAAAATAGCAGTCACTTACTAATTGGAACTCTCAAATGCATAATGTCCGAAATTCAGAGATGCCTAAACTATGAGCTATATGTTTTATACTTTAGCAATTATTAACTATGGGAGCAATATTGCCATATATTGAATAGTGAATTGCTCTCCAAGACTTGCAAGTGGAGTGAAGTGCAGTTGGTGCCTCCCTTATACTCTCATGCACATGGGCAGGGTTCGATTCCTATTAGCACCCATCCCCCTCCCCAAGTCTCCTAGAATAGAGTAGATTAGGATTAATGAAAGCAAAAAAAAAAAAAAGTTGCTCTCAGACTATACGCTGAGACAATTCAAGCAATTTGATTGTTTTTATATTCTATATAATTTACTATATTAATAAGTATGTTGGGTTTTTTAATTCTCAGCACACACGTTTTAACGGTGCTTAGTACGGAATTTTTTTGGTTGAAATGTGTTTAAAAGGTGCCCCCACTTACATAACTTACATAGATTTTTGGCTACACCACTGGAAATAAGACAAATATAAAGAGTTGCCAGATAATGTTAGGCATAGTTGAATAAAGTTACGGTCGATATTATTTGAGGTTTAATTTCTTTTCTTGTCATAAATTATAGTTTTCAAATTGACATAATGTCGCACTTCTAGTTGAATTACATAATTGATGTGTCAGGGCTGCAGCCATGATACTCTGGCAACCAAAAATCTGATTTATTTGGTAATTAATGCCATATTGCCGATTATTCTTTATGTTAGGTTGTACACCTTTGCACTGGGCTGTGCTAAGAGGAAATGTGGAAGCATGCACTGTACTTGTACATGCAGGCACAAAACAGGAATTAATGGTGAAAGATAATGCCGGCTTTACTCCTCTACAGCTGGCATATGATAAAGGTCATCGGCATATAGCTTTATTCCTCGTACGTATCGTTTTTTTTTCCTATCTCATATTTTGCATTTTCTAGTCCCAACTTTCAGACTAGCATGGAACATTAAAACCTTGGGGACTATTTAGTGCCTGAATCTGCTTTGGCACAAGCTTCTTTGACATAATAACATGAAATTCTAAGCTCGTGTCTGGTTATTCTAGTCTTGCTATAAGAAAATAATGTATCTCCTATAACAATCTTCTGTTTCATTCTCTTCGCCTTCAAGGACGAAAGGCTTATCATTGCAGATTCTCCTACAATAATATCATGTCTGTTATTCTGTCTTTTCATTCCCTGCCGATGACGATCTGTCTATTTTTGCTGCCTCTGCCTGAGACATTGCCAGTGATTTGGTGGAGATCTCTCGGAAATTATTTAGCACCCTATTTTGCTCTTGATCGAAAAAACATTTAAGTGTAGTTTCCAAATAGGTCAACCTTTCTGCTGATTCCATTTCATTTGAGATCCTGCCACGTTCTTGAAATTGTTTTGCTCTTGTTTTCTTAAATAATTATTGGCTGGTGCAAAAGCCTTGGTTATGAGGTTCGTGGACTGACATTGAAGTCCCATTTCCTATGAGGTAGGCTGCTCTTGAAAAGTTTTGTGAAACTGACATTGAGAATGGGAGTCATGACTCAACCTAAAAATGGCTGCAGTTTCGTGGGAAATTGATTGTCTACTCGTAAACTAAGGCTTGCTGTTCGTTCAGTCAGCTACTATTGGCAGCTGGGCCTTTATGCACTATACAATTGAACAAGTCAAATGCCGGTAAAATACAGATATACAAACTGAGCAAGAGCTAAGATTTCGTTTGGAGATGATAATATCTGATACTGGATGGGGACAAGTATATTGTTAGAATGAATGTCAAATTTCGGTCCATTATGTTTTGATGGTTGAGTATGCATCTAATTCTGAGGATACTGGTTTCCATAGTCAATACGGATTACCTTGTAGTAAAAGTATGAAGTGGTCAACTTACATTTGGACTGTAAATTATACATTCAATTGATTTTAAGTGTGGCTCATGAACGGTTTACTTATGGTTTTGGTGGTGTTGGAGGCACCAGTGGAAGTGTTTGGTGTCATAGGTGCACTATCCTTTTCATATGTGTTACTTCAGCTGTGGCAGTCATACCCACCCACCCACACACGCACGCACGCCCTAAAAAAAAATTCCAACATTCTTATAGAACTTGTCAAAATCATCCTTGAAAGAACTCCTTGTCACGAGATCTAAACTCTTGAATGAACTCATTGGCAATTAATGGCATTTCTTAACTCTCTGTTTGGAACTTATAGAAAATGGGAGAAAGGAAAGGAAAATAAGAATTTTTCCCTCTTGGTTGTTTGATTCTTGATTTGGGGAGAGAAGGAAAAAATTATAAAGGAATCCTAGAAAGAAAATTCTGGAAAGGGAGAAAGTGAGAGAGTAAATCTCTGAAGCAATACTCTTTTTTTCCTTAATTGGTATCCATTTTCCTTTTGGAACCAAACAAGGGAAAATCTTTTTCTCCCTTATTTTCTCTCATTTTCTTTCGAGAATCAAATGAAGGAAAGAAGCCCACTTTCTTTACAGTTTCTCTTTTAGTTATTTTCTCACCTCTTCCCTTTCCTTCCGCAAATTCCAAACAAAGCCTAAATGTTTTGACCCTAAAAGCTCCATGGCAAATAGAGACAGCATCACTCAGAATTGCCTTTACACCATTAGTTTATCAATCCTTGTATATGGGGTTTAAAATAAGGAATTCTGGAGATTTTTGTCCCGTTTGTTCTGTGTACACTGTATTGAGAATGTCTTATTTGGGTTTACGCTGTTCACATCATTTGTGTCCAAGTTCTTCCTAATCCATCAAAATTGTAGTCATCTTCACCTTTATGGTGCCTTGAAAAATGATTGTATTGTTTTTTATTCAGTCTAGTGCACAGCGTACCCGAACTAAGCGCTGGGAAGGCAAAGTTTGCATTGGCCGATTAGAGGATGGAGGTTATGCCCCTATTCTGTTCTGTATAGTTACTATCAATATCATCCTTTTCATCAACTCGGTTATTTGGGGTGAGTGAAGCTAGAATTTATTACATCTTCTTTCAGTCGTAGAGAGGGTATTATGATCATGACTAACTTCTGCTGCCCATGCTAGCTCCCGATCTTCCAAAGGTTACTGCCATAGTCGGACTTTGGGGATGGACCGCTGTTTCTCTGGCAGTTGCTGCATTGATGATGTTATACCAATGCAGTAGGTAACTATTTGCTAACTGTAATTTGTCTCGTTCTCTTCTTGGAGATTTTCTCTGTAAACTAAAAATGTGCACCCCTTGTGCAGAAGGAAATTTACACCGAAACTTCAGTCTTCGTAATTATATGAAGTGTCAAATACAAAAAGTTTTTACTATATAACTCATAAAATTGATTTTTTTTTCAAGCATTTGCTTGTCAACATGTGTTTTCTTGTTGCTCCATGTCGACAATCTAGGTATAGTTCGTAATCAATTGATTGTTGATTTCTTTTCTCCTCTCATTTTCATTCATTCATTTTAGCAAGTTCTATTCAGGAAAGAACTATTACTTTGTTTCCTATTTGAAAATAATATCAGAAATGGTGCTTTTATGTTTGGAAAGTTTAGAATTTCCATTTGTTGTCATGCATACGTTTTCTTTTAATAAGCTTGAGTAGTAGCATTATGCTTTTACATCTACTGTGCCTTTATATTCTCTCAATGTTGTGGTAATGACCTCTATTTGATTCCAGTAAGGATCCAGGTTATTTGAAAACATCAGGAGGATTGGGTGGCCATTCAGATGGGCAGGTATGCAATTTCTACTGATGTACGTTAACTGCATGCTTGCATTTTCTTAGGTATTTAAGAAGTCTCCATGGGCATTTCCAACTTAGATTCTTCTATAATTTCCTGGCTTCCCACCCCTCGAACTTCAAGCAACTAATATAGTAATATCCCATTAAATGTTTCTGTACTTGATGTGCTATTCTGAAGTGTGCTTGAGTATACCCGTTTATGGTGCATATGATTTGAAAATTGCAATGTTAAGTTTGTTAGTTCATAACTTCATATATTTGAGTGCACCTCCGCTACTTAATGAAGTTGACTTAAGTCTTAACCATATCTTTCCCTTGTCCTAAAAGGATTTTAGTATGCTTCTTCTCGGCCCTTTTCTGTAACTTAAGATACTTGACGTACATATGCGCTTCATATTTTGAAACTTCGTCATTTCATTATTCAAAATGGAATTCGCATGATATGTATATAGTTTGATAACCTACTTGCTTGAGTTTAACTCAAGATCTACTTGTTTAGTTCCACAAGTTGGTTTTGCGACATCAACTGGAGTTTTTTAAATTTTATGGTGGTCTTGTGAGATGAGTTCACGTCTCCAGTTTTGTATCAAAGAATGTTTTTTTATGAAGCTTCCATTCGTGGGATTTCGTACTTTGTAATTTGTATAATGTTCCATTACCTGCATGATGTTTTTATAAATGGCTATATTCCTTTTCGCAGTGCTCGATTTGTTGCTGGATGTTTTGGTAAATGGCTATGTTTTGGTAATGTTTTGATATGAAAAGATTTCCATATTTAACAGGATCCTTTACTGAATATTGATCTAAACAATTCCTCTATCTGGACGGGAAATTGGTCTCAACTTTGCCCTACCTGCAAGGTTTCTCTATAAACTCCTGTCTTACAATACTGCAGCTGATAAAACTACGTAAACATCTGTCTACGTACCATCTCCATGCATTTAGTACTAAAAAGATGCAGATTTACTGTCTGATTTTCAGATAATTAGACCAGTTCGCTCGAAGCACTGTCCTATGTGCAAGCGATGTGTGGAACAGTTTGACCATCACTGCCCCTGGATCTCTAACTGTGTTGGAAAGGTACTAAATAGTAAAATTAATCGCGAATTACTAAGCAAGGAGGTAAAAGGATGTTTTCACAGAGAACGAATGAGATATATTTACTACGAAATGATTATCTTGAGCACTGTCAAAGGAAGTCATGGTATACTTTTCAGTTCACTTATTTATATATTTGTCAGTGACATGTTGGAAATTTATGCCGAGGCTAATGTTTCTAAGTTTTACGGAGTAAATTATTATGCCAAACGAGGCTGCAAGGTGGTCTGTACCACTTTCATGCCTCTACGCTATTGTTTCTTTATGATGCTATAGTGCTTAGTCATCTTTTACTCAGGGCGAAGGGATCTTAGTTGTCAGTATGCGGATGTTGGATTTGGCAACATGTGTTTATTGATTGTGTTTTGCCCGAAACCACTATGATTCTCGCATGACTTCAAGCCCTAGTCTAAAACACTTTCCAAATGAAAGCTTAAAAAATTGGGTCACAGACTCTTTAAGTTTTGTGGATGCCATGACCTGGACACCAATTACATAGCAAAAATGGGCTAGAAGTGGCTCTCTTTCAGCTACCGTGGGCAGCATTCCATAAGATACAAAATAAGTTGTCAGAGTTTTGATCAATTTATAGTTTGTCTCCCTCATCATTGATTCCAATATCTCCTTTCTATTTTTACACATCCTTGGCTGGTTTTAATGTTTGTTGCTGGGTCTCAAAAGAATTTGGTTGTAATTTTGATCCACAATAGATTGATGTTGATAAATTGACCATCATGGTAATTTGTCATTGTAATTTTACGAACCTCAGTGAGATTCCTCTGAGTACTGCTCTAAACTAAAAGGCTGGGTTGGGTTGGGTTCCGTTCATTTACTGTGTTGACGAGATCAGTGATCCGTTCCCAGCCCAGTCCAGTTGTGCATCAGGTGCTGGTGACTAGCTATTTTTAGATTTGTTTAGTTCTGTTATAGAGAACTGATAATTGCAACTGCCTTCTATCCCAATCATTTTTTGTCATCTTCTCTGTAACAACGAAAGTTTGAGAGGCTTGAAGGGCAGTGTGGATATCATCCCTCCGTCTATTTCTTTAATCCCCTGATATTTTTTTTTCTCTTCCCTAATACGATGTGGCTACTCATGTTTTTTATGGGACCTATTTAAAGATTTTAAACTCTATTCTTTTGTTTTTCTTCTTTGCTGTAATTGTCATCAGCTTAACAACTGTTATCCTACTGAGTTTTGCAGAGGAATAAATGGGACTTCTTTGTTTTCCTCTGCTTTGCAAATCTGTGCTCGTTTGTAGGTGCTGTTGTTGCCGTTCAAAGTACGTGGGTTTAGTAACCTTTAACACTGGTAGTATACTCAAATTTTCAACTGAGATTTCAACATGATCTTGTATGACAGGGTTTTGGACAGCAAAATTGGTGGTTCCAGCTGCAAAATCATGGATTCCTTATGTAGCCGTTCAACATCCTGGTGCTGTAGCTTTTGTTGTTATGGACGTAATCATTTTCATCGGTGTCTTTTCTTTGCTAACAGTGCAAGTATCCCAGGCAAGTTATCTGAATAATTTTTTCTTTGTTTATTGATGCTTCTTACTGTTTGTCAACAAATTTGTGTTTGTGTGTGTGTGAAGATTGACTAGAGAGGAGCGGTGGCAAATGGAAAAATCTGTTGACCATTTTGTTCCTCGTTGACTCTCTCCAGTCTCTGTGGATGTGTTTTAATTTGCCGGCAGAGCTGTTGGTTGGGTGAGGAACATGCATAGTAATTTGTTAGTCATCTTGTTCCATTAAGTCATAATAGCCTAGAAAGCAACATTATTGGTGGTCAGAAAGCAGTGTAACATCTTCTATTAGAAACTAAAGAGCCTTTCTGAGTATATGCCTTTGGGCAACCATTAACCTTTCTGATTTGCCTGGTAAAAATATGTCAGTACTGTGACGGGAAAAAAGCAGGGTTCTAAAAGTCGGCCGCCTAGGCTGACTACTCCCCGCCTAAGCACTAGGCGGAGGTCCATTGCCTAGATTAGGCAGCCAACTAGTCGGAGCCTAGGCACTTAGGCAGCCAACACTAGTCAGCCACCTAAGAGCTAGGCGGCTCCTTTCCGCCCGACTAGTGCCTAACGACTTTTAGAACATTGAATAAAGGTGTTCTTTGATGTCTAAAATCCAGAAAAGTCAGGAAAGTATATGATCAGCTGCCAATGAATGCATGTGCAACCTGTAAAGTTAACTTTCCTGCCTCTACGTTGTTTTTTTGAACACATTAACCCAGAATCGGCATAATCAGTTCTTTCCCAAGAACAGACATTGAAGATGTATCTGCTTGTTGGTGTATCCTCCTGTTGGGTCTTATCGGCTTATCTCCAACAGAGGTTTATATTTGATAATGCAGATTGCTCGGAATATCACGACAAATGAAGCGATGAACGCAGTACGTTATGCGTATCTTCGTAGTCCAGATGGGCGGTTCCGTAACCCCTATAATCATGGGTGTAGAAAGAACTGTGCAGATTTTCTCATTGTTGGATATACAGATGACGATGAGACTCCCTGGCCTTCTTTGCAGCAGGCTGCCCAGTAGAAAGCTCCTCTCCTTATTTGCCTCTTCAACTCATCCGGTGTCATACTTTCCTGGGATTTCAGGCGTTAGACGATACTGAGGCCGTCCTTCGAATTTAAAATCACGGGTATATTGCGCCGTTGGTCCGTAACTGCTGTACTATGTCGCTTGCTCGTTTTTACGAAAAAAATAGAAGTCCAGCTCTATAGCAACATCAACTATGGAGTAGAAGGTTTTTTGTGACATAATATATGTGTTCTGTGAATACGCTTCCATTTTTTATGTTGTATTTACCGCCATAATGATTAAATTAGAAGGGGCATAGCTGTTTTATTTTACCGCCATAATGGTTAAATTACAAGGGTCTATGCCGTTTCGCTAACACTTTTCGATCAAATATAATAATACTTCCAAGCAAAAACAACATTGACCCTTTAGTTTGGATGATTTTAGAACAAAAGGGCCATGGAAGTGAAATTCCAAGCATAAAAATGGCACCGAAACGGTTGAATGGCCCCTGCCCAAAGCAGCCTCAACTTTGTGGGATCCCGCTAGGCCATGTCTGATTCTTCACCGGTTTCAAGATCTCTTCGATCTCTGACAAACTTTTCTCGTCCTTCCCGAATATTCCGAGTTCTTTAGCAGAAGCCACATTCTCTTCAACCTAAATGAAGTACACAAATTTCTAATGAATAAATATATGAAAATAGAATATTGAATTCATTTCACTCTTGTCAAAAGCGAAATAAGAGAATTTATATTTCAGTGGACACACATAAAAGATATTGATAAGACGCATAAAGTTAATGGTATTTCATAACTAATTGATTGAGCAATAAACTGGGGTTTACCAGAACCAATGCGATGAGCTTCCAGATTACAATGGGATCTTCATAAAGTTGAATGTCACAATTTGAGATTATCAGAGATACCAATTGCCTATCAAAAGAGTTTGGTTACGGCAAAATGGCCGTTCCACTGTTGCTGCGTGTAAACAGAAATAACTTAACCAACTCCCCACAAGGCACCGCAGATTCTTCTCAACAGAACCTGGTTCATACCAAGGATTTACAGTGAACAAAACCCCAGGATAACTACCATGGTTCATACTGCTCTTTAAGCATGTTTGTTAGCTTATAGCAGGAGGCCTTTTTCAAACTACAAACAGGAAATTTTAGTCGATATTGCACGTAGAAGATAAAGATGCCATACCAAACTAAAACCCTAATGAGGATACGGGGAAATATAGTTCTAGTAACCAAACCATCCGTCACGAGTAACACGCTGACAATGAAACAGGCCACAAAGTGGGCATAATAAGTTTAATCTGCACCAATTCACTCACTCTTCAGTTGCAGATCAGTTGGATAACTTAACAATGTGAACCTACCATCGTAAAGGATACCTAATTCATAATAAGTTGCAAGTTGAAAAATGTGACGTGGCTTCCTGTAAACCAACCTAATTGCTGATAAATCACACCATGTAAGGAAAATTAAATAAGAAAAACCAGAAAAAAGAACTAAACAAAATCCAACAAGGTTGAATAAATTGTAATTGAAGCATTTGTTAAAGGAGGGAGAACTAGGGGAAAGAGAAGAATTTAACACTTCTTGGACAAAAAGGAGTTAGCAGTTAGCAGAAATTTTCTTTCATAAATTTCTCTGTTTCTCTCCAACATAAGCAGAAAATAAGGAAACCACGGCTTATGCTTCACATTCCAAGTTCATAAAAGGTAACAGAGTGGAATTGGGTGTTCATGATAAGGATTCTCTAAAAGAGATAAGCAAGACGGTTTAGGCATAATATTAAGATAAAGAAATTCTCTAAAAACTGAAAGGTTTGGTTCATTTACGAAATGAACTATACACAAAAGAAGTTGCAGCAGTAAGAACAATGATACGTCATTACCTGCCTAACGGAATTCATTCCAACAAGTATAGAGGAAATATCTTTATTCGACAAGCTGTACTGCATAGCTAACTTCGATATATTTTTCCCCTTCTCTTTACAAAAGGCAGCAGCAGCTTGGCATGCAGCCTGCGCAAGCAATAAAACAAGTGCAAGTAATAAGTAAACTCAATTTTTGCAGATCGTATAGGGAAAAGACATATAAGCAACAGAAGAGCATTACAAAAGCCCAAAAAACAGATATTTATTGGACTCATAAAATTTTAGTTTGTCAGGCGTATCTTCGTTATTTATCTTGGTATGCTATAGCTCATTCAAGTGATCTATCTAGTAATAATAAGAGGACCAAAGCCATTGCGTGCAAACTTGATTACAGGAGCCATCCCTAGGTCTTGGCACCTCAAAATGTACCGTTCCTTTTATTAGCAAACCAATGTGCTAGTTCAAGATGCAAGGAAACAATTCTCCTCAGGAGACACTTAACTACTTAAGTATATTGTGCCATAAGTACTGAGACGGGTGAATAGAAAGAGAAACAAAACCATCTTTTGGTATCCTTTCATGGTTCCGCCAACTGAAAAACCAATGTGCTAGTTCAAGATGCAAGGAAATAATTCTCCTCAGGAGACATTTAACTACTTAAGTATATTGTGCCATAAGTACTGAGATGGGCGAATAGAAAGAGAAACAAAACCATCTTTTGGTATCCTTTCATGGTTCTGCCAACTGGATTAATAAGAATTTTAAAGCTAACGATGTAGCACTAACAGTATTCAAATATGTTCTGCCTACTGGATTAATCAGAATTCTAATGCTAACGATGTAACACTAACGGTATTCAAATATATTCAGCTTTATGTCGAGAGAAAATGTTGAAAAAGCATCACAGAAAAAAGGTCAATTATTGTATACTGAAAAGGAAGACCTTCAGTTCAGGTGAAGCTGGGTGCCACTCTGGAGGTCCGCTCTCTGTAAGAAGCCCCATTGCAAGTGGAGAAGCACTGATCACTCCCACACCCTTGCTCTTTAAGTAAGGCAGTAGATCCTCCAGAGTTGAATCATTAATACCATAGTGGCAATATGACAGAATCACATCAACTGTGCCAGGTGGCACCCGATCAAGAACATAAGTGAAAACTCCCAGAGGAAGTCCCGTAATACCGATGAAGCGGATCTTTCCCGCTTCCTTGAGTTTTTGAAGAGCAGGAATAGTCTCATTGACAATCTGTACAAGGAATCAAAACAAACCAACTAAATCTTCACAACCACTTTTATATGCAATAAGTGTTGAATATCACGAAAACGGGTAAACTACAAACAGATATCAGCTCAAGAACGTTTTGTCTCATTTATGGAGGGTCGGCTAAAGGATCCATCAGTTATTCGTAGTCATCTCAGTTACGTTTAAGGTGGTCATTCCCTTTCTTATCATCTAAACCCCAAGTTATCGCAGGCTTCCTCTGTTCCTTTTACCACCTCCCAGTGGATAAATCACTCCGCCCAAAAGTCAAAACACACGTTAACTAGTCAGTCTTGGAACATGAGAATACCATATTACCCTATCAAACAACTTTCCCCATTGTCTGAAAGGAAATCTTGGATCACTGAAACCAAGTTATGACAATTCTTACGATAGTGGCAGGACATACAAATAAGCATCTATCAAGAGACCCCAAGCCCACGCGTTAGTATCAGGATGACTTTGCCAAAGCCATTTTTTTGGCTTGCTACAGTGTCAAAAAGGCAAATAATAGCAATGTTGTGCAATTTTGGTGCCATTTTTAGGCACCGAAGATGATTGCCACTTTTTGGCAGCAATTTTTGCTCACTGATCGACATGAATTTTGCCAAATAGTTTGCACATTTCTGACTTAGACACGACCAGTGGACTTGCTCTAAGAACCCCATATCCTACGACAGGCATTTAACCATAAAACCAATAATATCTGGTACAAAACTTGATCAAGCAACTCGAAACCAAAAGAAACCATAATGTCCAAACTCAAATTCATATCTGAGAACCTATTTCAAACTGAAACAAGATTAAGCTACTGAAGTTTGGATTGAGTAGTTCCCAGCTAATCACCTGATCAAGGGACCCAAATTCGATATCATGGCATTGCAAAATATCAACATAGTCAAGCTGCAACCTCTCCAAGCTCTCATCAATGCTTCTAGTCACTCTCTCTGCACTGAAATCAAAGCCATCAACATACCTCCCGCACTTGGTCGACACAATGTACTCGTTTCTCGGCACCCCCAAAGCTTTCAAAGCTTTTCCCAACACTTTCTCCGACAATGTCCCTCCATAAAACCTTGAAATACATCAACCCAATACTCAAATTCAACAAACCAGTTTGCGAACTCATCAAAAAAACACTACATTGAAACAATCTGTGTGCACTTTGCTTTGTTTGCTGTGTCTAAAAATTCAAACTTTCTTCCCAAAATCTTTTTGTGTCAACTTGTTTTTCGCTTCTAGTAATAATTTTTTGGGTTTAACTTGAAAAGATGAACCAGAAAAGCATTACAAAAATGAACAAGAAAAAGGGAATGCAACCACACCTTTTGAATTGTTAGAAGTCATGGGAAAAGAAAAGAGAAGAGAATCCCATCACTTGTTTCATTTGGATATCTAAAAGACGTAAAAGAGTTGAAAAGGAAGGAAGAATGTAAAAAAGACATCAATTTTAAGTGATCATTTTTGCTTCTCAACAAACCACACCAAATCCAAATCTTTTTTTCCCCCTTTTCTTTCACACAATGTACGCAAAAAAGCTAGAATCTGATTTCTATCTGCATTTATTTCAATCCTACTTCCGAATCTCTGTTTCCAAGTCTAGAATTGCATACAAGAAATTGTTCCGGGGGGAAAGATAGATATGCCAATTGCCAAACACAGCCTAAGGGAAAATTAAAGAAGTACGAGTAAAAAGAATTGAGTGGGGGTACGGGGAGGTGTCGAAGAAGTTGATGCCGAGGAGAAAGGCGCGGCTGACTGAGCCCACGGCGTCCTCGTCGGAAACTGGGCCGAAGACGTTGCCGAGGGGGGAGGCGCCGAATCCGACGGAGCTGAGCTTCAGTCCCGTTTTGCCCAGTGGTCGGAGCTCTAGGGTTTTTGCCATTTTCAGTTCGCGAGAGAGAGAGAGAATTTTCCCGGGAAAGAGAATCAGATTTAACGGAAAAGGGTTTGAGGAATTGTGAGGGGAGTGGTGTGAGAGTGATCTGGTTGAGTAAAGAGATGCACATGCAGAGAGACACGAGCGAAACTTCCCAGTGTACTGCGAGTCCCCACAGCTAGAGGACTTCTTTTCTTTCTTTCTTTTTTTTTTTTTCAACTGACGTCCTGGTCGATTTACACGCATTTCAACTAATTTTCTTACTCGTTCAGTTACAGATAAACCATCTTCATTGGGACTAAAAAATTCTTCGAATTATTGTTATCACGATTCCACTAGTTTATCACGATTGTACAAATGTTAAGATAATTGAACACTACTAACCGTCAAAATCAAGATAAATTTGTTTTACAATTTCAATTAAATTGTCGTCGATTGTCAAGATTAACAGCCAGTTGGGATGCTTGGCACGACTGCCAAGCGATGCATCTCCCATTTTCATACTAACTACCTATATTTTGGGGTTCTTCCTGGCCGGCCCAGTTTTGTCAATCCTCACCCATCCAAACCCAGCCCCCGTCAAACTCATTCCACATAAGCCCGGTTTTATGTAACTACCACAAATACCCCGCACCTGATAAGGGGTTTCACCTATGCGAGAAACTCCTGTGCGAGAAGCTGATGAAGGAGTCGCCTTGTGCGGCGGTGGATGTCTACAGCGACAAGATCAAGCACCGTCTACAGCGACAAGATCAAGCACCTCCTCGAACCGGCCGAGGCATCCAGTGTGGCAGTGGGGCAATCCGCAACGGTGGAGGTCGGCGGTCATCGTGGTTAATGACGAAGAACAACTTCGGATCGTGGGCGGTGTCCGTTTGGCGGGGAGGATTACGAACAACTTCTCCATTGATTTTGATTTCGAGTGGA
Organism: Rhododendron mucronatum var. ripense; assembly: GCA_019656295.1. Lineage (NCBI taxonomy): Eukaryota > Viridiplantae > Streptophyta > Magnoliopsida > Ericales > Ericaceae > Rhododendron > Rhododendron mucronatum. The sequence goes on from BPLT01000086.1 coordinate 1,061,098, forward strand.
GGATGACGGTGGGTCAGGTCGGTTTCCGGGGCTCGACAATGATGATGGAGCCTTCTTCTTGGAAGGCGACGGCGGTAGTCCACGGGGAGGTTCTCGTTAGGTCTTGTTGGATCTCGTAGTATAGATTGATGATCTCGTAGTATCTAATAGATGATGACGGCGACGACGGTGGCTAAGCCCGTCCATGAGGAGGTCCTGGTGGAGGGACTGGTTTTAGAGTAGTACACACAAATGGATGTTCCTGATTTTCTTTTCGGCTCTGTGTTTTTTTTGTTGTTTTTAATTGCAGAGCTGAATCATGGTGGATAGTGAATGAATTCACAACTTTTTTTAAATTTTTATGGGTATGGATCGTGTAATTTGGAGGTGTGAATTCTTTATAGTCTGTTTTTTAATTTGAGTGTTATGCTTTTGCTTGAATTACAAATTTTGTACAGGTGTGAATTCTTTAGTCGGAGATGAAGATTCTGTCCCAAAATGCAGAATTCACACATTCCAAAATGCATAATCATATCAAGATTTCACACCAAGACTTCACTTAGAATTCACACCTAAAATTCACACCACGATTTCACACCAAGAATCTAAAATTCACACAAAGACTTCACCCAAAATTCACACAAAGACTTCACCCAAAATGCACACCCCAATTAGAATTAAAGGGAGAAGAAAATGGAAAATCAGCTAGCGGTGGTTTGGAGCAAAGCGAGCTCGACACAGCGGAATTGCAGGTTGAAGAGGTCAGTGGTTGTTGGAGGATGTGAATTGGTACGTTATTAAATTGTGTTGAATTTTTTTTAAGGAGATGTGAATTGTTAAAGTAATTTGTTTAGGTTTTTTTTCGTACAGTGAATTGTATAAACTGTGTTTAGGTTTTTTTCCGTGCAGTGAATTCACACCAAAAATTGAGTGTGAATTCTTGAAAGGGATATGAATTCTGGGGGTATGAATAGTGCATATGGAGCGTGAATTCTGCAAAAAAAGATGTGAATTATTTAAGGTGTGAATTCTCGGAGGTGTGTGAATTATGGGGGAGGTGTGAATTCTCGGAGGTGTGAATTATTGGGGGTGTGAATTCTTGGAGGTGTGTGAATTCTTGGGTGGGGTGTGAATTCTTGGGGGTGTGAAATCTGAGAGGTGTAAATTCTTGAGAGGTGTGAATTCTTGAGGGTGTGAATTCTCAGAGGTGTGTGAATTCTGAGGGGGTGTGAATTCTCGAAGGTGTGAATTCTCGGAGGTGTGAATTATTGGGGGTGTGAATTCTCGGAAGTGTGTGAATTCTGGGGGGTGTGAATTCTTGGGGGTGTGAATTCTGGGAGGTGTGAATTCTTGAGGTATGAAAAGTGATAGGGGCAAAATAGTAAAACCATCTTTAAAAAGGGTCTAGATGGGATAGAACTTTAAAAAAGGGTTTGCATGGAACCCCATGTAAAATTTGGGACCGGCCAGGAATTTTCCCCTACTTAATACTACATAAGTCAAGTTCATTAGTATTATATGTCACTCGATTTATGTAGGCCCTTTTTAGCCCTTTACTCATTTTTTTTCCATTCATTCCAACAGTTATAACATAAATTTTGTTTCAAACAATATTACAAACACTTTTATATTTAGTTTTATTCTCCCCTTTTTTCACTAGCTCCCAAATCTTCCTCCATTCCCACCACCACCAACAGAGAAATTCATTGGTAGTTTCCTCCACCACCACAAACAACAAATAGCACCACCAAAATTGCCTACCATTTTGGCACGAAAGTTGTACAAATTTGGGAGTTGTGGGAGAGAAATCAGGCCTCCGTGATGTTCAATTGATTCATTGAGGATCTCAATCATGCATGGTCTATGAACTTTAAAGCTGTGGAGAAATCCCAATCTTAGTACCTCTTTTCAACCGCGACTCTTGAAGAAGAGCGAAGAAAAACTACCACTACCAAAATCTTCTAAGGGTTTCCAAAATTTCCCATCACTAAATTTTTTGTTTACTCAATTCCATTCCGACCACCACCACGCCACGTAGCACCAAAAATTAATCGTTGCAAATTTGGCAAAGGAATTAAAGTGTCCTTAATTTGGGTAAAGATCGAAAAGCATGAAACTCACATCACTATGAATTTAAATCAAGGGCTAGAGCACCATAAGATCTGTAAACTCATAAAGCTGTTCTGCGGTCTACATCAAATGGTTTAAAATCGCATAGTAGCCGTCTTTGCAAGGCACCCTCAACAATCAAGTACATCACATAATATTTTTTTTAATTATCTACTGGAATGGAAAATAAATTGCACATTAGAATATGCCTGGATCCTGATTGATACTACGTAATTAAGTAGTTCAATCGTCAACTTTTTAAACTACTCCGTACTACAACTGGGTTTTGTTTAGTAGATTCTCCAGTAACTTCCAAATCTTTGGGTCACATTAATTATCACAAAATTGTAAGAAGAAAGACAATAATTAATCTCACTTAATTTCTCAATAATTAATTGAAAACATAGTTTTATGTCATTATTATGTGCCAACTTCTCTCCATTTTTGGCGGCTTCCTGTTAATAATTCTCCTAGCATTCCTTTGAAACAGGATGTCACCAGATACATCATATTTGAGTGTGACTTATTACACAGTATTCACGAGGAAAGGTACCTATCATTGTGGTTAGGTTCAGCAAAATTTGTTGGGTTTTTTTTTTTTTGTCCTTATTCAATTTTTTTAGCTATTGTTAGTTTTGCGCCTAACTTTTGTTGACTATTGATTCGTCTTGTCAAGATGAACCGAAAAAAATAAAAAATTATGACTTTTACCCAAATATTTTTTAAATTATCCAAATAAAGTACCAAAAGCTGGTTTTTTAAATCTTGCCAAAAATATTTGGGTAAATATCATAATTTTTTTTTTGGTTGTCTTGACGAGACGAATTAATAATTCACAAAAATTAGACGTAAAACTAACAAACGTGAAAAAACAAGGTCCAAAAATTCCAAAACACCCTTAGCCTGAGTATTTACAAATTTTATTGATTTCCTTGTGTGTACAGAATCTATACATGCATTCACACCATACCATATTTGCTCCAAATGAAGTGTGAACATATGACAATGGAGTAGGAACCAAGTGGTAGACATCCGCCTTATACTCTTTGTATTAGGTGAGAGGATTAATTGTGTTTAAGTTGGATCTCCTCTCGTGAATCTTTCATGAATAATCTTCTTGTCAAGCTCTTGTGGGGTTGTGTTCAAGTTGGATCTCCTCTCGTGAATCTTTTGGTGTAGATCTGGATCATTCCACCTAATCCAAAACTCTGCAAAATAGGAAACCACGTTATAGCATACCCAGTCGGAGTGGACTGACAGATTCTCTAATGGCTAAGTCCTATTGGAAGGAAGGGCATTACAAAGTTAGAGTAAGGACACCGTACCTCTCGAGGGGTTGGTACATACCTTATTACAGAGAGTTACTCACATTGGCCTCCAAGATAGCTCGTGCCCCCAATGTTGTCATGAAGTCTTCTTGGACTAACTTCATGCATGACGATTGCAGTGCCATGCTATCAGGCAACATGTGCCTGAGCCACACAGCCGAACTAAGAGTAGTGTCACTTGGCCGAACCGAATAGCTTTGCGCTGATGCATCACCAACACAACTACACGTGATCTTCCAGGTCCAACCCGACAACTCGACCCATCCACAAAGCTCCTAATCAGGCGACCCGCTTGGTCGGCTATGGATGCTAGCGGTCGGGTTTGACTGGGCTTCTCTTAGATTGGGCCCATCAGACGACCTAGATGGCCAACCCGCATGCCGGCCCACTACGGTTCTTATAGGACGTGGCAAAACAAGGTTGTATCTTCTGAGGGGTAGCATGATTTACTAGTTACTGTAATCTGTTGATATTTTCTACAAAAATGGAACAGGAGTGGGCTAGTCCAGTTAGTTTGTAAGAAGCAAAGCTAATTATGTGGTGCCCAACTCATGACCTCAGTATAAATCAGTGTAACACACGTGCATAAAACTGTTCCAAAACATGATCAGCCAGTGAGATGTTGCCTGTCATACGGGCGCAATATATGGGCTGAGATCTTTTTGTGAAAGCGAACCTGGATTTTCAACGGTTAATTTAGGAGACACACACGTTTAGTCCCTATAAAAAAAATAGAGAAAAAGAAAAAGGATTTTAAAACAGAGAAGATTATTAGCTAGTTTTTGCATTTCGTCTACTCAAAGAAAATGGATTTTAATAAGATGGAATTGTTATCTTGATGAGAGAGAGAGAGAGAGAGAGAGAGAGAGAGAATATAAGTTGAAGCATATAGTCTCCAAGACTTGATGGATTGGACAAGGAAAAGCTCAAGCCAAAACTAAAGGGTAAGCCTTCTCTCTCTCTCTCTCAATTTTTTATGTTTACAGAATCTGACTTTCAGAAACAAGTTTTGTAAAATCTAAACTTTTGCATAGGCTACACCCTAAACAATGTAGACTATAGGATTGGCATAGTACCACAGTTGTTTTGCATGAAGAATCCATGAAATCGATCTCCCTGTTTGTGGTTCTTCTTGTGGTAAATTTCGCAGGGAATCAATGGAGGATGTTGACTTCATGCGTCAGTGGCCAACTAACAGTCTTGACGAGATTGTAAATCCCCATTTCTCCCATCAAATCTTCGACGTAAAACCGAATATTACAGAATATTCATCTCATGACACCGGCATCATCGATCTGCCCGGGAAAATCCTCAAAACAAACACTTGGAATTCCTCTTCCAATTCTTCCTCTCCCCACCAGATTTCTTTTTCCAATTCAAATTGTGAAACTCAGTTCGGCACGATAAAGCCTAAAGAGGAGGCTGTACTATCGCCTAGTAGCAACATTACTACTTTGCCCTCTGGTGTCTATGATTTTCAACAGTCATTTGGAAATCAAATTTATGGGTTCAAGGCTCGTCAAGGATCTAAAAAGAACAGCACAAACGGTACAAGGTTTTCTAGCAGTCAAGAGCATATTATGGCTGAGAGAAAAAGGAGAGAGAAGCTGAGTCAGAGGCTCATAGCTTTATCTGCTATTGTCCCTGGCCTGAAGAAGGTAAATCCTAGCCATCACTTTTGCATTTGCGTTGTTGATTAATGAGCTACTAAGATTGTGGCATTTCTAGCACGGTATCAGCGCATGAATATTTGGTTTGATAAGTGAACACTTTCATAATCCTTCATTTACTTGTTATGGGAGAAGAAACTAGTATAGATAAAATCAAAACATCAAGTTTCTAATTTGCTTTGCGCTTGTTGATTGCGCAGAAATTTTTTCTAAAAATCTACCAACACATTGTTTATCCAACGCACCTTGGCATACCCCTATCTTGTAGTAAATCTTTCTGTATTGGCATATCCGTACCGTATCAGTACCATATCCCCATATATATTTGCAACCATATCCGCAGGGGTGATAAACGAGCCAAGCTGGTACTTGATCAAGCTTAGTTTGATAACTTAACGAGTTTCAAAAATATTTTCGAGCTTAGCTTATTTTTAGACGAGCCGATCTCAAGTAGCTTGAATTTTTATACATAATAAGCTGAATGAGTAGAGTAGTAACTTGTTTAAGCTTGACTTGAAATATTACGAGCTTTAAAAATATGTTCCAAGACTTCAAGCTTGGTTTGTTTATGTAACAAACCAATCTTGAACAAACTCTTAATGAACGAGCACGAGCTCAGACTCGAATACCTTGGTTCGATTAGCAGCCTTACATATCCGTGCTTCATAGCTGCTTTCTTTTGCGATCACAAATCCATCCAACTTTCTTGATCGAAGAGAACAAAATCGGTATCTCACCTCGCAAGATTTCTCTGTCCCTCTTAACTATCTGCACAATTTCTTCTTAAATTTTTCTGTTTTCCTCCGCTGTTAACAGATGGACAAGGCTTCTGTTCTCGGGGATGCAATCAAGTACGTGAAACAACTCCAAGAACAAGTGAAGACACTCGAGGAACAAACCACCAGAACAAAATCAATGGAAACCGTGGTCTATGTGAGAAAATGTGAGCTCAATTCTGATCATAATTTGGACAATTTCTCCTCAGAGAATAATTTCTCAGGCGGCCGCGGTGGCGGTGGGTCCCAATATGATGAGACACTCCCTGAGATTGAAGCAAGGTTTTGTGACAAAAATGTGCTCATACGGATACACTGTGAGAAAAGGAAAGGAGTTGTTGAGAAAACAGTAGCTGAAGTTGAGAAGCTCCATTTGTCTATTGTTAATAGCAGTGCCATCACTTTTGGAAGTTCTGTTCTAGACATAACCATTAATGCTCAGGTTAGTTTATATATGTCTTGGTTTTAGAGAAGGAAACTATAAGGAAAAGTAGGGTGCAAACAAGTCGAGCCGAGCTTTGGAGTGTTTGAGCTCGGTCGTTTACTAAAACAAGCCTAAAACTCGACCTCGAGCTTGGATTGTTTAAACGAGCTTACGAGTCAAGCTTTTGCAAGCCAAGCCAAACTTTTGAGTGTTGAGCTCGGGTCGTTTAGTAAAAGAGCTCAAAACTTGAGTTTGAGCTCGGCTCGATTACTAAACGAGTCAAGCCCAGCCCAGCCTTAATCAGCCGAGCCACGAGCTGCTCGTGCAGCTCAGTTTATTTGCACCCCTAAGGAAAAGTAAAGTATTTTGGAAGAAAATTAAGTGAAAAATTTTCATTTCAAGTTATTAATTTGATTTCTAACAATTTGATCATCCAAGCTCGAAACTTTGCAGATGGATGAGGACTTCTCTTTGACAATGAAAGATCTTGTGAAGAATCTACATGCAGCTCTAAAGCTCTTCATGTGAAAGTAACCTTTTAAGACTGAGTTTGGATCATTGATTTTCAAAGGAATTTATGCAAGGAAAAGAAAAAATAAATAAAAAGAAGCTACATTTATTTCTTCGCTTCGCTATCATTTTCTGTTCCCGTGGTAAATCTCTTCACGAATTTATGATTCAAATGAAGCCTACGTGTGTATCTTTTCTGTTCAATGTTTGGAGCTCAACCAAATGTGTGATAGTGGGAGAACAGTTTTAATATGTTTATATATACAGTTGTGTCTGAATCTATAATTTGTTTTTCAAATTTCACTAACAAAGGGCGCTACCTTTGTGTGAGTGAAGTGTTTGGTCATTGTGAGGCCTCTTGGTACTTTTCTTAGGGCTTCTTTCTCTTTGTAATGTCATCTGCTCTGTAACAATTCTATTGAATATAATAGAGACTTGTACAAATGATTTTTTTTTTGTTTTTCACCATAAGGAGTCAAGAGAAAACAACATGACTCCACAAGTTACATAGGCATTTGCTTGAAGCCATTTTAAGAGCCAATATATGACTCTATATATGTTAGGCATGGAATAAGACTCATGTACTCAAAAAAAAAATACAAGATACTGTATTTTATTTTCAATTACCCCCATGAAATTTTAGGTCATTTTCTTGACTTGAAGGCTAATTAAGTAACAAAGAATTCTCCCATACAGTACTGATCAATATCGTAATGCAGAAAATGGTAATTAGATTTGATGTGAAATATATGGAATTGCCTCGCCAAACTCGAAATGTGTAAAGTAAAATATAAGACGAAGATGGATTATAAATTGCCGAATAGCTAGCGCCGTTACAAAGATATGTGATAGAGTTATTCTCACTAATGTAATTTGACTCAAAACACATTATTAAAAGGAGCCACTCCCATCTTATTCTTATTCCCCACAAAGAGAGATTGTGATCTGTTTTGATTATTTTAAATTATCTCATATATAAAAATGAATATAAACATGTACGTTGTCTTTGATGTCAACTTTAATCATTGACTAACCAATAAGTAAAGATAACGCCAACGGTGTAACCAATAGTAGGATACTAAGATTTCTGAATTAAAAATCACAGCTTAACACCTCCATCTCAAGCAAAATCAATGATTAATTGGAAAAGAGAGCCCAAAGCATGATAAATGAGGCAGACAACACAGTACAGGAGGAATAAGCAGGGTTGGAGGAACCAAATTAAAAAGCCTTGACATTCAGGTGTGAACTTCCATAGATTGCACAAGAATGGATGCCATCTAGAAGCCCGACCATAGTAATTCTTTGGTAATGTTAAAATGTCCAATTGAATTCTCGTGATGATCTTAATTGCTGGGCAATTCACTCATTGATCATCAGTAGGGTTTACTTAACTAGTCAAACTTGATAAAATAACACTGTAAGGGTTAGAGACGGACTTTATTTGCCACTATTTTTTGAGCACACAGAATGAGCGTACTTCCATAGATTGCACAAGGATGGAGGCCATCTAGAAGCCTGACCATAGTAATCCTTTGGTAATGTTAAAATGTCCAATCGAATTCTCGTGATGATCTTACTAGGCGACTCAATCATTGATCATCAGCGGGGTTCACTTAGCTAGTCAAACTTGATAAAAAAAAACACTGTAAGAGTTAGAGACGAACTTTGTTTGTCATTATTTTTTTGGACACACAGGATGAGCGAATAGACACCCGATTACACCAAACGAAACTTTTGAAGGAACGACTTGAGTAAAATATTAATTAAATAAATATATTTAATTGCGTAATGTTTACAACAACATCCGCTGTAGCACAAAACGCTTTGGAATGATCTCAAACCCGGGTTCGAATCCCGGCAGCGGAAAGGTTTCCTTTTTTTTTTTGGGGAAATTGCAAATCAGTGGAGAGAGGGGCAAATATTGCCCAGGTGATGGAGTAGTTTTTCCAGAATTCATCTAAACATGATAAGGAAAAAATTAATTCCCAATACATGAAGAGGGCACCTGAAATGACTATTACCCCCCTATGAAATAAACCCTAAATCTTAATCCCAGCCACTGTTCCCTTCTCCTTCCTTCGTACGCTGCTGCTGAAGAGGAACAGAATAGAAGGGGAGGGTTCTGCTTCTGTTATCGTTCCCCTTCGAGCTTTCTCCCTCACCTCTTCTTCCTCTCTCACTTCATCTCTCTGTAAGCTACAATCCTCTCTCCATTCCTCCTCCTCCGAAGCAGTCTCTTCACCTTGACCAAGGGACGTCCGCATCTGGTGCGTATATTTTGGGTGTTTCAATTTTTTTGCAGTTTTCTCTCATTTCTCTTCTCTCATTTCGTCCATGTGTGTATGTTTGTAAGAGAAATGGTTTTCTCTCAATTTTTTTGCAATTTTTTTTTCATTATACGTCTGCATCTGGTACGTATATGAGAAATGGTTTTCTCTCATTTCTCTTCTCTCATTTCGCACATAACGTCACAGGATTAGGCCCATATGAATATACAGCAGGATAAGTAATAAATTTATATTTCTGTATAGTCAGATTAGAAACCAAGAAATGCATAGTCGAGGATATCTAATTAACAGTAAGCCGTTGCAAGAGTGAATGATTGTTGGTCGAGTTGAGTGGTCACGAGGCATGGAGGCAATATGTAGTCACTGTCGAAGTTGTTGTTTATAACCAACATTTGGGCCCTACGAAGCACGAATGTGAGAGTTAAACCTCCATACTAAAGGGTGTGAAATAAGCCACTCCATCCCATGATCTGTGGGATCCGTCGGTAAAATCCATGTTAAAGGCTACGCCCACCATTTCTAAGCACCGTTTTGTGACCTAGTTTCTTGAATCTGACTGGGAGACTGGATTTGGTTGCGGTGATAGCACTAAGAAAGTGAATCCGACCTTTGGGGAAAGGACACAGGCCCCAGTAGAAAGTGGACTAGGCTTAGCTATGAATTTGACAAAGAGAACGATGTTCAGCTTGCTGCTATCTCCCTCCTTTAGTCTAGACATCCTTCTGTTTGTGGCTACCCTCTTGTTTGTCTATGCATGCATCTTTCGTATCAAGCATTTGCTATGTTTTACGGGAACATATTTCTGAAATCGGTAATAATTTGATAACCACGTACATCTTAGGCACCCGTCTACAAATCCATCTATATAATCACATTGTCAACTCAATAGTTTTGCCAAGAGGCTCTGTAAACTCATAAAGATGCTTTCAAGATGAAAGTATCATGTGCCGTCAAACCTAGATTTATACTTCCTCTGTTCTAAAGTATCATCAATAGTTGTCTCAATTAAAAAAATTGTAGATACAATGAAAACATACTAACACTAGCTCATTGATGAATAAAAGCCTAGCACCTGCATATGCCAGAAACTAAGTGTGTATGTACATAGATATTCGATCATTTTTCATTTTCATCCATTAAGAAATGAAAATGATGTGCCCCTGATTTTTGCCCATAACACACACCCACCAATCACACGGATCATAAAGAATATACGTGGTTCTTTAACTGAGTACATTCATGAAAAGATAGAAATTTCACTATATATTGTGCTGTAGATTCAATCACTACAATGGAGGAGGAGACACTTGAGTCCCTTGACTCACTCTACTCACCTCACCTCTTGCTCTCACCCTCAACGGAGGCCGGGCTCACTCGACTCTGTCCCCACAGGAGTAGCCTCTCTTGCTATCTCCTACACCCCTCAATTCTCTCTGACCACTCACTACACAAAAGAGGAGTGCATCAATTTATAGGTCACCACGTATAGGAGCAATTTGGCTTCTACGGAAACTTGACAAGGCACCCAATCCAATACCCAATTCAATGCCTTCTCTGTTGCTGACTTTTGCCCAAGTTCTAAAAGTTCTCATGGCCGGTACAAGAGGCAAGCCAAGACAAATGGGGTGGACCCCACGCAATAGAACAAAATTTCATTCTTGTAGCTAGGGGTGTAAAAAGTTCGGCTATTTTTCCAAACCCAATCGGAAATTCCAGTTTTGACATTTTACAAACCAAACCAAACCAAATATAAATGGTTCGGTTCAACTCGTTTTGACCGGTTTACTTCGAAAGCCGCTGTAAGTTACTCATGTCGCATTTTATAACAAGAAAAGAATTGGAATTTGGATTACATGTAACTATCAAAAAAGCATTTTTCTACTACTAAAATTTGTCCACTGTCCACAAAACAACTCCATCATAGTCACGCCTCACACGTTGCGTTGATGACAAGTGAGCCCTCCTTTATTTCTTCAGCAAGCACTAACTTGGATATGAAAAAAAAAAACCCATTAAGGCTAAAAAGGGGCCAGTTGTGTGGACTGTATCCTCAACTCCGAATGGTCCCCCGATACCCCATAGAAGATGAGGAATACAAGGGGCAATATGGACACTTTCCCATTAGTTCTCGTAGGAGAAGAAGGTACTCTGTTAATACCAACATTTGATCCACCATTGTGAGCCCCCATTGCAATGGAAGTTTGTTTTTCCTGAAAATAAAATAGTTGCTCTTTAAGTTACGTAATGTTACTCCTTGTAAGAACTTTTGTTGCTTTGTATGTAAGAATGTATGCCCTAGACTGTTAAGGGCAGTGACATCTATTTTAACTTATTGAACGGTGTCCCTTTACAAAGGTCTGTTGGTTTGTATGAAATATAGTTCTTGTTAAAGTTATGTACCATGTTTTTTTTTGATTATTATGAGAAAGATGAATGATGAAACCAATACAAAATACACTTTATGTTCTTTGTAATATTTGATTAGACACTAGAAATACTTGATGTAACATGGGAACCTATATCTTACCAAAGCTATGGCAGACCATGCAAAAATTACTAATTGCATACACAATTGGTCACCCAAGCATGATATCCAAAACTCTGAGCATGCACATGTCCTTTATCAGTGCAAAGTTATTTATTGCTACCTTTGAAAACAGTTCTTTCAATCATACATGTCCTGCCTTTAAAAAGATGAAAATCCTATGCATCTTTACAAGTGAATTAATAAGATGGAGTGAGCTATTCTCTATGTTAGACGGAGGAATAGTGAGGCGGAGTGGCCTATTATTCCATTTTACTACGAAGTCGTTTGTTTTTCCTATGGAAGTTTGTCTTTCCTGAAAGAAAAATAGTTGATCTTTAAGTCACCTAATGTTACTCGTTGTAAGAACTTTTTGTTGCTCTCTATGCAAGAATGTATGCCTTTGACTGTTAAGGCAGGGCAGTGACCTATATTTTAACTCACTTAATGGCTGTCCCATTACAAGGGTGTGTTGGTCTGTATGAAATGTGGTTATTCTTCAAATTATGATTGTAAGCGTTTTTTTCCTGAAAATATAATAGTAGTTGCTCTTTAAGTCACCTAATGTTACTCCTTTTTTTTTTTTTTTTAACTCACTGCTTCGTTTGACTTACATGGGATGAAATGCCATATTGTTAAGAAATATTACTTTTTTGTATGTTTTTTGAGGTAATTTACAAACTTGGTAATATTTTGTGTCCATTATTTGCTGGTTATGTATGATAATCTATTATCTCGTTGGCTTACATTGGTTTAACTGCCATAGTGCTAACAAATACCACTTCTTCTGTATATTTGTTGTATGTAATAAATGTTATTTTGTTGGTGTTTGACATGTAATGTAATAAATTGTATTTCTGTTGTGGTGTTCATAACTTGGGTCATGAATTTAATACATTACGTACATTCACACTTTTTAGGTATGGAGAGTAGGGAGAAGAAAATATTGACAGGTTTTTGCTACTGGGGCGGAGAACGGAAGGTACACTACAACAAATATGAGTTTTCATAGCATAATTTAACAGCGTTTTAAAAAAAATGCTATAATAGAGTTGCATCTTGAAGGTGCCAGTTTTTATCATAGCGTTCATGGTACTGTAGTGGGGCGGAAGGATTTTCACAGCGTTCCACTACACCCAATTATAGCGTTCATCCAAGAAAGGCGCCAGCTGTCTCTATTTGGGGGGAAATTTTTTGCGCCAAAATCGATATACTTGTGTGAAATGCCTCTCTTCTTTATTTCAATTTCAAACCCTGACTCTCTCTCTCTCTCTCTCTCTCTCTCTCTCTCGGTGGAGATGGAGAATCGAACGATCTATCTGTAAATTCCAATCGATGTGGGAACAAATGGCGCCCCAAGCTTATCAATCTCATCCTCGAACAACCTCAAGAAATCGATCCCTTCCGGCATCTGAACCACTATCGTCTCCTCCCTCTCCACCTCCACGCTGCCGTTGCCGGAAATCTGCACCGTTTTCTCGGAGATAAGGGACATCGCCGTTTTCGTTGGGGTTGAAGAGGCGATAACCCACTTCGTTATGTGTCCCACCCAAAGGTTTGGTCCTTCTCCTCTATTTTTCCAAAAATCTAACCTAAATGGGTTTGTTCCTCTTTCTCTCTCTCTCTCTCTTTCTCTCAATCTGCCATAAAATAGCAGATTGAACCTTCGCACAAAATGTAAAACCCAGCCACTAACCCAGAAATGGAGTAAGAAACTTTCGAACATGCATAAACCCAGCCTCTTAGAGAATGATTATCTTAAATACTTGACTGACATATATGTATAGTTAAACAATTTTGGGGGTTAGATTTTGGGGGCTTGTGATTCTGCAATGTTTATTAGAAATTAGGGGTTGTATATATAGTTTACAGAGCATCGAGGGGAATTGATTATAAATAATAATGTCGTCTCCTACCCTAGGTTTATGAAACAACTATAAAAAAAAAAGGGAGAAGAAGGTTTGAAGTGGTCCGCACTCCACCGAATGTCTAGGTTGAGAGCATTACAATGACTAGTGATTTCCAGCCAAAATTTAAAAAAAGGAAAATTGAGAGCTTGTCAGTATACAGGTAATTATAAAGAAGATTCTGGTAAGTGCTATTAAATTGCCTGGTTGTGTTGATTTTAGTATGTAGTTGCTCAAGTTGAGGGAGTATAAACTTGTAAAGGTAGGTCCTTAGCCGATTGAGAAATTCTTTAATGTTGGGTTTTTAATTTGAGGTACGTCTTGCGCACATGCACAAATATGTGCCGCAGTTGGATTTTCAATTTATAGTGTTTGCGGTTATAGATAATTTCGGACTCATTACTACAGATTGTTGAACAAGTACTTTGTCAATGCCTTTGCACTTCATGAATATGGTAACTTCTTAGTGTATGTGACTTGGAACTCCCTTTTGATAGTTCGGAAACCTCAGCAATTATATCCTAGACTCTTGGTGGTTTTTGGTAATCACTTTAATTATTATATCCAAGTGTTTTCTATTTGCTGAGAAAGATGTCTTACAAGTTCTAACCTTGGGGTTTTCAATCTTTGTTCATCAAGTATTTCTACACTTTGGCTTTTGGACCTTCACTGTCTTTCTAAGATGGTTAGTTCTATTATACCCGTCATGGTGTGTTTATGGTTTTAGTATAGAGATATTCCTGCATTCTATCATGTGGTGCACTAGATTAACTTTTCCCATCCATTGTCCTGAATTGTAGGTTTTCAACTGTCCCAAATTGAAGGGGATTTCACTGGATTTTTCGCATCAAGAAAGCGATAGCACTGATCTTACTGCCATGGTGGATGGTCTGGGTACGTAGGAGCTGCCCATGGCAACAAAATATACACATTGCATCAGTTCAACTTTCTCATGATGCTGTGCTCGCTCTTACTGCTTCAACTTTGAGGTTTGTTAAATGCTTTGGTTATGCAATTGATGCTTGCTTTTGTTTTTTGGTAGGCGCTGCCTATAAGTGCAAGAACACCGTAAGTGTTCTACTTGGTTGAGAGTTGTGCTATTTCTTCAACATTCAAAGGGTTGTGAATGCTTTCTCTTGTGCTTGGATCAGAGAATCTATTGCTGCTATTGTTGCAACCTGTTAGATCTAAGTGAGTGTGTTTCTCATTTTAGTTCCAATTATATTTGAGTCTAGAGAAAAAAAAATGGAAATAAAAAACCTGGTATTATTAAGTCTGTGAGGTTCCACTATTTTATAGCATCTTCAAGACTTGAGCACTTCATGAAATAGTTACACCTCCTAAATGGAAGTTGGGGAACGCATACATCCTATGCAGGACTTGTTTAAATTTCCTGGAAGTTGAATGGAGTAACTAGCTTTTACAATCTAACTTCAAGCTTATTAGTGTCAAGCACAAGGAAGTGAAGACATGGTAATCTCTCTCTCTCTCTCTCTCTCTCTCTCTCTCTCTCTCTCTACTTAGTCTGTGCCATTATCAGAATACTTAATGCCTATTGCAAGTGCCAAAAATTGACTACTTCGACAAATTCTTTGGCCTTGTGATTTTCTATTTTAGGTTCTTCAGATTGATTAATCACCTTTCAAGTAATGCTCTCTCTAAAACTTGTCTCTTTGCTTCAGCAGAGTTTATTTAGCTTGTCTTTTTGGTGCTTCATAAATGATTGCATAATGTTTCATGGGTCGTTCTAGGCTTCCAGCTAAGGAGCAAATGAATCTGCTCAAGTTGGGGCCATAATTGTTGTAACGTAATGCAGGAGGAGATTCCCCTTAATTGTTATGTCCCTCTTTGTAGAGTAAAAGAGTTTGTTTCACCCATGGTTTTTATTGTTTTTCTGCTTATCAGTTATCAGGAGAAAGAGAGCAAAAAAAATTGACAGACTAATTTATAGTGGCACATTAGATATAGGCATGTATAAAAACCAACTGCAAGAATTGGCCTTCTCTCATACTCCTATCATCCCTGAACTGTTTCTTCATTTTACTTGGGACTGTTTTAGAAAAATAGGGCTATACACATAATAGGCTTTTTTGATGCAATACTATGACTATTGCGTATATTATTAGAAAGATGATGACTTCATTTAAAATATCTTTAAAAAAAAAGAAGCATTGTGGTAAATACAAAATCCATTTAGCTCAGTTAGCACCTTAAGTATTTGCTTGATTGACGTAGATGCTGACATTGTAATGGAATCCTCCTAATCTTGCCTTTCTTATTCTAACAATTGCAACTTGAATCAATGACTGCTAATCTTGCTAAATTTAACAACAAATTACTGCTGAGTTGTTAATTACCTTCATTCTTCTCTGGAGTTGTGTACCGCAGAGAAGAATCCACTGTTAGTGATTCTCAAGTGCAGAATATTAAGTATGTAATTGATCACAATTCAAGATTGTGCACCAACGATGCTATCTAGGGATGAGTAACTAGATTGATGGAGGTTGATGTTGAGTAACTAGATTGATGGAGGTTTGGTCACTTGTATGATGTATTGATGTACAGCGCTGAGTCCAAATTTATGAATACTAGACTATTTTTGAGCCGCTTATAGATCAATAGCTAATTGCTGCTGCTATTCATAGCCTAGATGCAATTGGCTGTTCATGTAAAATTATTGTCTCATATCAAAATGTTCTCAAACTTTAGGTCTATGCTCTAAGGAAATACCTTTGCAAATTTATGTTCTAAGTTGACAGAAACCTTTTTTTTTTTTTTGCAAATGCCATCATCTGTGGTCGTGGATAAATTTTTTCTAGCCATGCATTAATCTTCCACCTGGATAGTTTAGATTGGTGGTAGTCTTTGTGGAACAAGTCTTTGGGTTTGTTAGGAGACAATATCTTGGTCCTCTGAGGATATCGTGGAACAAGTCTTTGGGTTTGTTAGGAGACAATATCTTGGTCCTCTGAGGATATCCTGGTGTTTTTGTTTTGTAGTTTTTAGATGCTACTCCCGATACTAGTACCATGTGCTGATTCTCCATTTTCCTTTCTTTTTTTTTATTCTTTCTCAACATATTTCCGCTCCCTACATGAGATCCTTATAATTATTTTGTGACAAAAACGAATATTGTGGCTGCAGGTTGGTGTTGTTTCAGATTATGACTTGTTAGCACTTGATTCTATCTCAGGTACTACTTGAGATTTACATTTTGTCCTTACTAAATTTAGTTATATGGTTATATTTCTTTTGTAATATGTTTGGTCTAAAAAATCTTGGTTATTTAAGTGGGGACATCATTATCTGTATTGTGAGGTGTCTTTCTTATCCCATCATATGGCCGGCTTTCTGTATCGAGTTTGGTCACAAGAATCCTGGTTATTTAAGTGGGGGCATTATTGTCAGTATCGTGATAGTTAGATTGGTGCAATTTGTTTTGACTCTTAAAATTTGATAAACTCACTGAGATTCTTTTTCGGTGAACACTATTATTCAGTTCTTCCCCGTGAATTTTTATTTTTACTTAATGAATCTTGTTTCTGGCTCATAGGTGGTGGTTATTCAGATGCAAACCTGTTCCCTGATGTTGTGGTCTAGATATAGTGTATGCTATTGATGGATGGATAATAACATGCCATGCTTTGTGTTTAATGTTGTTGGAGCTTGTCCTCCATGGATAAGATGGTTCCCTAAACTATAATATGATCCTTGTGGCTTCACTCATTGCCATTTGTTTTTGACTTTTGAGTGGGATTCTTTAGCATAGTATCAAAGCTTACTCTGGCTTGGCCATTTGTTTCAATTAGCAGTGATTTGCTAGGATTCCCCTTAGTTTGTGGCATAGGTGCACATTGTTATCCTTCTGGTGTCATATCTTTTTCCGGTCAATCATGCGTATAGGGGTCACACGTACGGGGAGCGTTCGAACTTGTCCCAACATCAATATAACAGTGCCTCCGAAACTAATGTAAGGCCCTTTTGGGCCTCTTAAATACTTGCCATTTGGCCATGCAAGCTAATTAAAAACAGGACTTTCCATAGACATTGTCCTTTTATTTCATTCTTCTTTTCTATTTTTGTCATTTTGGTGTCACTCTCCCTGAGGCAAACTGTCTGAACTGATGTTCATGGATCAGGAGGGTTCAATTTCACCCTCCCTGCATGTTACGATTTCTGGCTTCGGAAGTTGGTAAATGCAGGATAATGACCTTGCTAGCGTAACTGGATTTTCTTTATTGTTCAGTAGAACATTAGGTCCCTTGCCAATTATTTGTTGTGCATGATCTGATGATCATATTGATCCATAAGACGTCGTAAGCCATTAATTGCAAATTAATGTGCAAATGAAAAGTTAGGGATTTTACTTCTTATTAGCCTAATAGATGTTTCTGAAGTGAGGCTAAAGGTGTCTTTGGAAACATCACCAGCTCAAAGACCGCATGGGGTTCTAGGTGTTTGGAGCCCAATATTGTCAGCTGTTGGAAATGCATTTAAAATTCAGGTCAGTCTACTTACTGGCCTGGAAAGTCGGAACTGTTCTATTTTTTAGATTGGAAGTTCTTGTGTTGTTTGTAACATGTCTTTGTCTCCAGACTCTGTTCGGAATGTGGAATAGTAGTGTCAACTGCTCTGCAGGTATGGAGGAATTGCCCGGACGATTACGCAAACCCCATATCCATATGGCACCCACGTGCACCAGACGGTTTTGTTTCTCCGGGATGCATAGCTGTGCCCAATTTTGAAGAGCCAGATTCTGATTTAGTGTACTGTGTGGCTGAATCAATTGCCGAGGAGACAGTATTTGAAGACCGAAAGATTTGGTCAGCACCAGATTCATATCCATGGGCATATCACATTTATCAGGTGAAAAGTGATGCTCTGCACTTTGTTGCATTGAGATTGCCTAGAGAAGAATCCAGTTGGAGGCCGATGAGTGTTCTTGATGATCCCGAGCCCACAATACAACTGTCAGAAGATTCATGATCGGTAATTTGATAGCCTTTCAGCTTTTGAACTGGGGGTGGTTGTGGTTGGTTTGTACATGCAAGTACTGTTTCGGGAAAAGGGTTTACTTATTAAGGTTCACGGCACTACCCGAATCTAGAACAACATAGACAGCATGTTTGCGAAAGCTTTTAGATTTGTAAAAGCTTGTAGGGAAAACAGTATTACATTAGTTATTTTTCAGTGAGTCCAATTAGTCGGGCTCTTTTATATAGTTTTTGTTGGGAAATTGTTTCCCAACGTAGTGTAATGAATCTTTCGTTGAATATTTCCCAACGTAATGTAATGAATCTTTCTTTATTCAATGGTTGAATTGTTTATTGCATATTGACATTTGAATATAATTGGTGTTGAATGGAATAAATTTTTTTTGTTTCTTAAATGAAATTACCGTAAGGGAATGGTAATGAGTTTTGGTCCCATAAGGGATCTCGCACGGGCTTACCTTGCGGGACTCCCATTTTCCGATCGAATTGCTACGATACGAGCCGCTCGAAGTGATTATTGATAGAACGTGATTTGAAGGGTACCCATAACAAATCAGCAAAAAAAATGATCGGGAAGGGTTTGATCCGAGAAGTTTTTTATTAAACGGTTTAGTACAAAACTGTTCGAATCAAGCCCTTTCCGATCAATTTTTTTGCTGATTTCACGCGGGTACTCTTAAAATAACATTTTGAACACATTGAGCGGCTCGCATTGAGCAGCTCGGATCGTCGCAATTCAATCGGGAAAAAAAATGGCATGGTAAGCCCGTGCGGGATCCCTCATTGGATATAAAGTGGAATGGTCATATCACCTTTCTGTTTGCTTACCCGTGACCCTTACTCTGTCAATCCACATATGTGGCTCTTTTATGAAATTAAGTTGCCCCTTTAATGAAAATAAAATGCCCCTTTTATGAAATTAAGTTGCCCCTTCTGTGAATTTAAGTTGCCCCGTCAGGAATATTTGTTGCCCTGTGTATCAAAATAAGTTACACCATATACACGCCAAGGGGGGCCACTTAAGGTAGCTAAGTTAACGGTTTGTTGGCCATGTAGGCCATAAGTAGCAATGATCTTGAAAACCACAGGACTACTTCAATGATCTTGAAAGCAGGAAAGACATCATCTGGGAAGATGAACAAGAGGGGGCAGCATTTGAGCTTGCCTTCAGCAAGAAAGAATTGGCTCTGACACTTTGAGGTTTGAAGTTATATAATGTATTCCACAAATTTGTAAAAGTTTTATTTTGTTTGGGGAAATAGCATATCAGTGGAGAAAAGGGTAAATAATGCCCAAAAAATACCCATACATGAAATTGAGGGAAAAATATTCCCCATACATGGAATTGGTTGTAGTCAAATCTGGGTTTCCTAAGTTGCCCTTCTATGAATTTAAGTTGCCTCTTCTATGACCTAAGTTGCCCATTCTATGAACCTAAGTTGCCCCTTCTATAAATTCCTGGGTATTCATTTTCTTGAACCTAAGTTGCCCCTTTTATGAATTTAAGTTTACCTCTTCTATGACCTGAGTTGCCCATTCTATGAACCTAAGTTCTCCCTTCTATAAATTCCTGGGTATTCAATTTCTTGAGCATTTTTTCAAAACATGAAGTCGGTTTGTAGTTAAATCTGAGTTTGAACCTAAGTTGCCCCTTCTATGAATATAAGTTACCCTTTTTTATGGACTTAAGTTGCGCCTTCTATGAACCTAAGTTGCCCTTCTATGAACTTCCCAAGTATTCAATTTCTTGAGTATTTGTTCAGTCTCCTTACGATTTGTATTACTTTTTGAGAAATTAGAGATATGGGTTACTTGTAGATTTGTATGAAATGGACCAACTGAAATTCTCCATGCATAAAATGGAGGAAAAAAAATTCTCAAAATATAAAGTCGGTTTATAGTCAAATCTGAGTTTGAACCTAAGTTGGCCGTTATATGAACCTAAGTTGTAGCAGTGATAGGCCCTATCAAACTTTCTTGGTGTTTTGAGTAACACCA
Organism: Rhododendron mucronatum var. ripense; assembly: GCA_019656295.1. Taxonomy (NCBI): domain Eukaryota; kingdom Viridiplantae; phylum Streptophyta; class Magnoliopsida; order Ericales; family Ericaceae; genus Rhododendron; species Rhododendron mucronatum. The sequence continues at coordinate 1,081,608 of BPLT01000086.1, forward strand.
ATATTATGAAATGGTGTCACGGAATCTCACTACAAGTCTATTACTGGGGCCAGTTGATGGTCATTTCACAATTATCATTTTTCACCCATGACACTTGCTCTGTCAGTACACAAATGTGGCTTCTTTTGTGAAATTAATATGCCCTATCTGGAAAACATGTTGCCCATGTTTGAAAATAAGTTGCACCATTTAAACAACAAGGGGAGCCAGTGAATGGTCTTATCAACTAATTTCCCTTCCTATATACACACTTGTTCGGCCATTGATGAACCATTCAAAACAATTACGATATGGATCCAAACTATCCTTTTAGAAGAAGACTAGAAAAGGGAGAGAGTTTCGGTTCTCATACACGGGCACAGGCACATACACGTACACCTCCACCTGTTCAACATCCAAACATCCGGCCTTCATTAGGTTCGGCAGAAGATGACGAGCTGCGTCGTTTAGTTGGAACAAGAACAATGAGAGTTCTCACAAATGGGGAAGTTGTGGAACGATCAATAGACGAATATGGTGTATTAGCAATCCAAGTGCTGCCACCACTACACTCCACACCTGTTGATGTACCAAACAACTCCTGTTTTTGTCGTTTCCGACTACCAAGTGAGATCGATGAAGGGGACGATCGTCGACATTCGCGGCTTTCTGTTATGGATGCTTGGTTGGCGGACTTTAAAGCAAGGACTAGGGAAATTTTGCCCGTAAACCATATGCGTGGGTACCGCGGGGTCATGTCGCGCAATTCATTTCATAAGTGGCCGAGGACAGGTAGTGAACCGCCACCGCCAACAGTTAGTCCATGGGAAGATCAACGGCTCCTTGCTAGATTGGACTATACGCTTGCTATATACAACAGGCATGGCAAACGACAATTTTTTGAACCTTTGTTGCAATACGATGCAAGTGAATATGTTTATTTCAAACTAGACTGGAACCAATCTTCATTTGAGGGTGAAGCCGGTGATGTACTTAACTGGCCTAACATGTTTGTACAAAGGAACAAGTTGGAAGCAAAATGTCGTAAGTACCTACTTAAGGTGCGTAAAGCACGGTCAGTGCAGATGATGGCCGGAAGAATGCCAAACCGTCTCCATAACGACGTTTGTGAAAGGCTGCAGCTCGAGATTAATGCAATGTCCAGGCGACTAATCCGTCAAGGCCTAATAGTCAACAAAGTGAGGGAAGCTGAAAGGGACGGCTTCGACCCAAGAGATGTATTAGAGGAATTAAGAGGGATCCACAGTATGCATCAGACCCCAAAGTATCCGATTATTCTGATGACGAATAAAAGTAATTGTATTTTATTTCATTCTAGTTATTATTATAATTTGTGGTAGTATTGTTAGATCTATGCAAGAACTTTATGTTTTCTGGCCAGAGACAGTTGCTCTGTTAATCCACATGTGTTACTCCTTCTATGAAATAAAGTTGCCCTTTGTGGAAATTAAATTGCTATCGCTATGAAAATAAGTTACGCCATATACACGCAAGGGGGGCCACTTAAGGTAGCTAAGCTAACCGTTTGTTGGCCACGTAGGCCATAACTAGCAATGATCTTGAAAGCCACAGGAATACTTCAACGATCTTGAAAGCAATTTCGAAATCCATAATCTGGGAAGATGAACAAGAAGGGGCAGCATTTGAGCTTGCCTTCAGCAAGAAGAAAATGGAAGCAAGAAAGAATTGGCTCGAACACTTTGAGATTTGAAGTTTTAATTGCATTTCAGTGGGAGTTGGGGCAAATAATGCCCAACTCATGGAGAGGTTTTTTCAAAATTACATAAATATGGAACGGAGGGAAAAAAAAATCCCCATACATGAAACGGAGGAAAAAATATTCCCCATACATGGAGTTGGTTGTAATCGAATCTGGGTTACTAAAGTTGCCCTTTATATGAATCTAAGTTGCCCCTTCTATGGATGTAAATTGCCCTTTCTATGAACCTAAGTTGCCCATTCAATGAACTTCCTGATTATTCAATTTTTTTTAGCATTTCGTGCATTTTGGGTAGTTTTTCATAAAGAGAAATGATAGAGAAATAAGACATATGTTTTCTAGCATCCACTTTATAATTTTGCATTTAATTTTTAGGTGTTGCCACATGAAATTTCTTATTTGGTTTTACTTGAAAATGTGAACAAGTTATGGTACTAGCTACCAATTTGCTTCACTGGGTGTTTTTCTTAGAAAAAATAAGGTGCAATAAGTCAACTTAGGTCCACAGAAAGGGCAACTTAAGTTCAAACTCAGATTTGACTACAAACCGACATTATGTTTTGGGAAATTTTTTCCTTCGTTTCATGCATGAAGAATTTCAGTTCGTCCAGTTCATCCAAATCTGCAAGTAACCAGATCTCAAATTTCACAAAAAATAATAGAAATGGTAATTAGATTGAAGAAATGCTAAAAAAATTGAATACCCAGGAAGTTCATAGAAGGGGCAATTTATGTTTATAGAAGGGGCAACTTAGGTTCATATAAAGGGCAACTTAAATTCATAGAAAGGGCAACTTAGGTTCAAACTCAGATTTGACTACAAACCGACTTCCTGTTTTGGGATTTTTTTTTCCTCCGTTTCATACTTGTAGAATTTCAGTTGGTCCGTTTCACCCAAATCTGCAAGTAACCTAGATTCCAAATTTCTCAGAAAATAAAAAAATTGGTAAGGAGATTGAATAAATGCTCAAGAAATTGAAAATTTAGGAAATTCATAGAAGTGGCAACTTAGATTCGTAAAAGGGGCATCTTAATTTCGAACTCTGATTTTACTACAAACCGACTTCATATTTTGGAAAATTTTTTCCTTCGTTTCATGCATGAAGAATTTCAGTTCGTCCATTTCACCCAAATCTGCAAGTAACCAGATCTCAAATTTCTCAAAAAATAATAGAAATGGTAATTAGATTGAAGAAATGCTAAAAAAAATGAATACCCAGGAAGTTCATTGAAGGGGCAACTTGGGCTCATAGAAGGGGCAACTTAGGTTCATATAAGGGGCAACTTAAATTCATAGAAAGGGCAACTTAAGTTCAACCTCTGATTTGACTACAAACCGACTTCGCGTTTTGGGAAATTTTTTCCTTCGTTTCATGTATGCGGATTTTTTTTTCCTCCATTCCATATTTATGTAATTTCGAAAAACACCTCTCCATGAGTTAGGCATTATTTGCCCAAACTCCCAATAAAATGCAATTGGCCCTATAATGTATTCCACAATTTTGTATAAGTTCTCTTTTCTTTAGCAAATGTTCTGCTTTGTAATGGGAACACTTTTTTTTTTTGGTCGTTGCAACCTCGTAGTTACCTTGATCAAAAGGAGAAGCTCATTAAGTACAGTGACTTTGTCAACAAGGAGTTTATACTATTTTCAATGGCAGATCTTCAGCAGTCAATACCTTCGATTGCAAGTGGTACATACGTATAGATGACACAGATATTTGCTTAGGAAATTCCTGCTCCCCAAGGATGATGACATCCTTCTTCACTACTTGAATGAAGATGGCCAATCTATTGAACCTACTTGGTATGTTTTTTGAGTAGTAGTATACAATTTATTCGAAAAGTCGTTTGGCATGTTCTATATTGATTTGCCATTTTGTAAAGGTGCATGCCAATCACACCGATGGTAATAGTCAACGGAAGTGAGGGAATTGGGACAAGATGGAGCTCCTATATTCCGAATTATAGCCCAAGGAATATAGTTGCGACTGTGAGACATTTATTTTAATGGTGAGCGAAGACAACAACCAATGAATCTGGATAATTTATTTTCATTCGGTAATTTAGCTTGAAATAGAAAACGAGGTTAAGCGAATGTACAGCCTACAAGGGGCATACCCCAGGAGGAAAATAAAGAGAAAATCATATATTGAAAAAATTGATGTAAGGCAAGTGCCTACTTACATATATACATTTGTGGCTACAATAAGAAGAGACGATTGGGCCAAGGTAGCAAACACCAATCTAAGCCAATAAACACTAACTACACCATATAACTAAGCAAATTTTAAAGCCAACATGGAATCCACATGTTTCAATGCCATATAAAAGATAGGAGAGGAACACATGCCAAACGAAAGGAAACACAAAGGTGAAGTATTGCACTGGTTGGTATAATCAACAGGTGCCGGATAGCACAACACTAGTTGGCAGCAGCAACTTGAAACAATCAGCATCAGCAGAAGGTACTTTGCAGCAAACATTGTCAGCAATTTGCAGTAAAATATATCACTGTCATTCCTGAGGATGCAAGACATAGTAGCTATCAACAGCTCCTTTCACTCATACTAATTCTACTCATAAGAACATCGAAGTTATATAAACAAGAAAGAGAACCATAATAAACATATGCAGCAGTGTAGTATACCTGCCGGCTCACATGATTTCCTCTTAGAATAGTACTTCAATGGGGATAGAGCACTTTCAGGCCCACTAGAAGCTAAACGCATGAACTAATCAAATATCAGAACAGTTACACCACAAATTAGGGTCATACCCAAGTCAAGCATTTTATCGAACATGTGGCAATGGCATACAGATGGTCAGAGTCAGAGAAAACTAGCAAGTGTAGTTTTCGCTATGCGTAAAATTCCGGAATCATTTGTAAAATTCCGGAAACCAACCCAGTTCCTAACTATGTGTTTCGCTATACGGCAATCACCCAACCAAAAAATTATGATACTAATAACAAATCGTATTCATTCAGTTTGGGGGAATAATGGCATTGGATTCTTAATGAAGGATTCGGAGTGGGTGTTGTGCCTCATCCTGTGTTGCGAGTGCAATCATCGAGCCTGGGGTGGACCCAATTTGCACTCACAGCACACTGTTGCACTCCCAGACACAACACCTTCCCCGAACCGTTTGGTGAATGTTGAAACAAGTAGCAAGGGTAAGAAAGGCAACATCCAGATAAGGCTAACAGTCAATATGAGCTCAAGAAAGGACTCGGAAATTTCAATCTATAGGTCAAAAGAAAATGATATTGAAAGGACAAAATCCACCAACCAAATCATTTAACAAATGAAAGTGCTTCAGAACACATTTATATATAGGAACACGTGTTCGTAATCGAAACTAAGTCTTTGCATCCTAATCACGTCATAGATGTTTCGGAACGCCACTTAAAATATACAAGTGGGACTGTTTCGGTCTTAAGTTGATTCATTTTTCAGCTCCCAATCCACACTTAAGCTCAAGAAGTTTTTTCTTATTTATTACCTAACTATCTGTAGAGGGAATAGTAGAAAGGGAAATGTAGGTTTCTGGTGAGGAAGCAACTTATCCTTGGTCTTGAACCTGAGGAAGTTGGTCCTCTAATACTCTTGGACAGGACCAAATGTGGGATCAACGAACCAAATCATGCTAACCCGGTCCTCTGTTATGGTTTGGTTTGGTTCATAGGAAATGGGCCAAATGAACCCCTAGCACTAGCCAGGCAATTGTTGAAGTATTCAATATATCTAATTCCTATCAGGGTCTGGACTCTTTTGTTCAAGACTCACAAAGCCCATCACAAGTAGAAAGTCAAGCCTCGAAGAGTACTAACAAAGCCCAAGTCAGTGAAGCCCAAGAAGAAATAAGAGGAAATGATTTAGTAAGACAACAGGAGGAAATGGAAAGGACTGCAATGTTGACATACGGCCCAGTGATGATTGAAAGACCTTCTCAAGTGCCAGGAATTGAACTAGAAGTGGGTCTAAACTCAAGAAATATCAGGAAAACAGTTAGAAGCCAAATGTATGAAGAATGCATGAGTTCTAATGGTGTTAATTTTGATGATGAAACGTACATCAGTAACTCACAGGAGCAACTACAAAACGTACATCAGTACCTTACAGGAGGTACTACATCAGTATCCAACAAAATTGCTTGCTGCATGAGACGCCATTAGTACAAATAGACTCGAGGATAGTATTGTCGCAAAAGCATAGACAAACCCAACAAATGTTGCCCTGAAAAATATTTAACATAAATCAATAACTCTGTTTAATGGTTTATCAAACAATTTCAAATTGTCTTCTGTCCTTGAGTTCAAAAAAATGGACAAAGAAACACAACTTTTGGACATATCACTTCACTGAAATCCCCAGTAGTTATCAACTGACTGGACTCCCTATGGAGTTTATAAAAGTTTTAGCTGGGAAACTAATGAAGCTTAAACAATATTAGTGGCTTGCATGTTGGAGGAGATGACTGCTTATAGAAATGCATACAAAAAATTTGCAGAGTACTTCATCAATCAAGCATCAAGTCAAGAAAGATATGAGTACCAAATTGCAAAAGAGTATTTTCGGCCACTTCCCAAGTGCAAAAAAACAGAAAAGAGCAGCAACCAGCAAGACACAATATGTGCCATCTGAGACTTGAATTGAGCATTACGCATATGTGCCTTTTCCAAATCCTGTTACAGAGCCACTTGGCTACTCACTGATAATACAAGATGAACATCCTGCACATTGCAAGTATATAATTTCATCTCTAGCATAGAGCATGCACAGGGTTCAAAAAGAAAGTGTCCATGTTCACTTTTTCATATACAAGTCATGTGCGCCACTGTATGATCTATGATTCATCCATATTTTTCTGTGCTTAACATTAATTTCCTGCACCTAATCCATATCTATAGTTCTATACTTCACAGTTTCCATACAAAAGTAAAGTTTTATTTTTTTGACTACCAAAGCTCACATTCAATTTCTTTAACTCCTTTACATGAATCCTAGTAGAAAAAGAAAGAAAGAAAGAAGAATATCTATTTGTTGGAGCGTACCCACCAAATAAATTACTCTAATTATGTGATGCTGCTGCAAAACTTTTAGGGAGTATGGTCCAAATCTGATACTACTATCAATCTGTTTGGCGTGTGGTCCAAATGTTATACTACAACCGCTGCTGTTAGGGAGTTGTCTAAATCTGTTGCTACCTGCCTCCACCTGACTGTTGTTGTCACAAAGGGTTTTGTTTTTTAATTGAACTTGGTCAAATTGGTGATGTAGCTACTTATGCTAATTGGTCTATAGCCCTAGTCACTTAGGTTTTTCAGTCACTTAGTCTATGTCCTTTGTTTAAGTTTCAGGATATTTCAATAGCAACTTTTCAATAACTAGAGAATTCAAAATGCTAAAGTAAATAACTTTTTACCTAAGGAGAAACAATGGGTGTAGTTGGTGTCCTTCAGTCGTTGCAGGATTTTGAACCTAGAAAGTTCAAAAAAGTTAAACAAACAAAACTTAGTTACTCAAAGTAGTAAAAAATGACCACCGGTGAAGAAAATGATAAGCTACTTACTTGGTTTTTCTTTAACTCGTTCATTGTAGTCTGCATATGAGCCATTTGAGACTTGAATTGAACATTTTGTTCATGTAGCTGAGCTATATGACCACTCATTTGTGATAATATGATTAATTTCGTCAATGCACTCCTTTTCCAAATCCTCTTAAACAGCCACATCTCTGAGACCAACTATCAAACTCAACCCCAAAATAGAAGGCAAAGCACTTAGTGTTGTAAGTGCAGAAACTATAATCCCCAGCACCACATGGCATGCCTTAATTTGATTGCCCCAAGAGCCCTTATAGTCCCTGGTGACAAGACTCAGATTTGAGTTAAGAGAATCAAACTCCTGAAAAACGAAAAAAATAAAAGAAAAAAGTAATGAAAGGGCATGGCTAGCTTCCTACTAACTCTCACAGACATACTCCACTGTAAGTGTGAGCCTTAAAATTGGAACTCTGAGAATTTCAGTTTTTCAATGCTCAGGCCTTCCCTAAATGTCACTATCTGTTGATGATCTTAATAAAACACAAAAATAGTAAGCCTCTAGTTGCATGTAAATTAAGAAATGAGGGATTCAAACCTATATGTAGCTACTGCTCAAAAACTTCATGAAATATTGGGCAAAGACAATCGATACCTGCATAATCTCAGCCGCATCTGGCCTCAAGTTCCATGTTAAATCCACTGCATATCCCTTTTGGAAAGGAATCAAAGAGCAAGCTCCAAAAAACTTGGATGCTGATGGAACGGACAACTTGTAGCATACCAGCGCAAGAGATGGATTTCTGAGCCCAACTTTTAATCTTGTGTATCATTTTCTAATCAAGGGAGAAAAAAAAATCAGCTGTTAACTCGGTGGAAATAATAGGCCACGAGGATATTTGACTGCAGTGCCTAATTGAAAACCCAAATTGTTGCAAACATTTTCATAAATCCTAATATACCTAATAATGACCTAAAAAAATACTATCCACACTATCTAACAACAACTTAAGCCAATAAAAGAATTCAGAACATATCAAACCTATCATAGCCGCCTTGTAAATGAGGAAACCAACAGTAATCAAGTATTAATTGCTAGCAGGATTGACGCATTGAGAATGGATTGATTATGTTGCCTGCCTGATCGAGTTCAGTGCTCGATCGGTGATCTTAGTTTCTTTGGAGCCATGTGTTTCTGTTTGGATTGTCTTAGTTGAACGCAGTTGCTTTCTGTTGGGTAAATCAAGGATTTTGTTCTCTATTTGGGATGTTTAATCATATGCCTCCTTTTTCTAAAGAAAAAGTTACATTAATTATATGAATTAACTCCCATCCCAAAATTGTATTCATAGCCCTATATAAAACCAATATACCCGCGGCAAAATATGTGTTCTTGTTCCTAATCATGTGACTAATTGTGTTTTAGTGCCGCTGGTCTCAACACATAATACACAGACATCAAAAAAAATTACTACAAAATCCTAACAAACACATGGACCACGAATGGCATACGGAAAAGAGATGGGAAACTGAAAATCGAAGTTCTATGTTCTATATATCAATCGGCCCCCTATATCAATCTCCACAGCGAAATCAAACAGAAAAATTACAAATCCACAAAATTTATCAGAACAAACCCACGACATACTAACCCTGTAACCCAGAAAAAGCAAAACAACTAATCATCGTAAACAAAATACCTGTTACAGACGGCAAGAAACAGTAGAAAATATCTTCAACCCAGGGGATTTCGGAAGTTCAAACCTAGATAAAATTGAAGGATGTGGCAAAAACAACAATAAAGCACCGGAACAAATAATAGTACGTACGTGTTAATGAGATAAAATTGAAGTTGTGTAGGTCAAGGACTCTTACCCTGGACGATGGAACTCGAAGATTTAGCTCTTTACTTTCAACAAATCCGTGCTGGAAATTCCCCCAAGTTCAAACCCACTGAATTCCGAAACCTAATCGAGGAAGAGGGCTGCTCTCTGGACGTCGGTTGGCAAGAAAGAGAGCAACGAGATGGAGAGAGGGAGCAACGAGATGGAGGGAGAGAGAGAGAGAGAGAGAGAGAGAGAGAGAGGTTGGTTTCAGCGAAAGGGTTTCAGAGTGATTTGGGGTGGGAGTGTTTCACGTTTTGGGGAGGGAATAGAGCGAACGACGTTGTGTAAGAGAAGGGGGTATTTTTGTCCAGGTCTGTTTTGAATTCCATGTCTTTGGAATTACTCTTCTCCTTCCCATGAATTTTGAATTCCGAAAAACAGGTCCATGAATTGGGCATTTTTTGCCCCTTTTCCCACTGTCCTACAATTTCCCCTTTTTTTTTTAACTTTTAAGAGGATGTATATTTATAGTATATATATTTAAATCGAACAGCAGCAGGCATAACTGGTTTCGTGGTGTAGTTGGTTATCACGTCAGTCTAACACACTGAAGGTCTCCGGTTCGAGCCCGGGCGAAGCCAATAGAATTGATGTTCCTTTTCCTTTTTTTTTTCTTCCCCCTTCCTAGAATGATGAGCTCTGAAACAAACGACGCAATTGTACCACTCAATATTCGAGGTTTGGATCACTTTTTTCATTCCGATTGATCCATACCATCTACGTCATCAAGCCCGCGAACCTCTTTCCCTCATCTCTAACTTCTCCCCCAAATTTTTATTCATGCATTCTATACAAATTTTCCGGCTTAATTGTGGGAAGGTTGAAAAAAATGATAACTCTGTATTAATTTTTTTCGATCGGCGATACCCCGCATTAATGATGAGAATGGAGAAAACAAATATGAGGCCTGCAAAATGGTAAACGAAATTGTGCATACCGTTGGGTTAGTGTTACTATGTCTGGTTAGAATAGAATAAAAGAAAAAAATACTTCTTCCCGTACTTAAAGACTAAGATGTAGCATACATCCACTAGAAACAAACCCGTCTATATGGACCGACGAAATGGATACCAATGGGCATGCGGGGCGAGAGGGTTTGGAGCGGAGAGGAAGGTGGAGAAATGTGAAGGAAGGGGATGGATCCGACCACAAGAGTTGTCCCAAGTGAACTTGTAGATCAATTTTAGTTGCTAATTAATGATACACGACCAACGCTAATCAATCGCCTTTAGATCGGTAGAAGTTATGTAAATAGTATACTCCAATCTAAAAAACTAATTAGCGTGTTCAAAATTTTCTTTAAAATCTGTATTAAAACTTTCTTCCCTATTATTCATCGACCATTAGGCAATGATTAACAAGACCAATCATGCATATTTCAGTTGGTGAGAGGTGTCAGATATTGTAAAATAGTGACATGGCGATACTCAAGGCTTTGTGTATATAGGGTCCGATCTCCTCTGTCCTGAAAATCTCTGTGCCGAGAGGTTTTCTGATCGTTGAATTATGTTTTTTTAAATTAATGTTTTAAATCCAACGGCCGAAAAATCCCTCAGCTCGACACAGAGGATGTTGCCTCATTGTGTATTGAGCCTACATGCTGCAACCTTTAGTCACCCATAGAGAAGAAAGAGATATGGTAATTTCTTAACAATGAGCATTTTACCATTTTAGATTAAACTGAATGTGGCATACACTTTATTTAATTTCCAAGGAATACCCTCTCATTACACAATTTCTCACCAATCCAAAACAGTAAGTGCAAGAACGATTTGTGTTGTAATAAGAGGAAGACTTTTATCCATCAGTATTTTGGGGTAAAAGTGGAAATTACTGTTTATTGTTTAGGTGACATTGCTCAGAAAAGTGAAAACAATGTACACAGCTATTATGTATAGAATCTCCTCATCTCTTGTTTCACTTCCTAATGAAGGAAACTCCCTTCTGGATGCTGCCCTCTAGTTCTTTCTTTGCTTTCTCCAATCCAACCCTGCATGTATTTTCCAGTGGATTAGTAAAAAAAATAAATAAATGTTTCCTATTTAACACATTTGGGAAGATGGAAATATTTTCATGGCTAATGCGTGTATACCTCTCATACTCGTTGAGGGGTCCGAGTTGGTAGATTTCTTCAGCTCCAGTACGACCAAGTCGTACTTTCGATGCAAAGAAAGGGAGTTCTGTCACCTATAATAAACAATGTACAAACTTCGTTAAAAGAGTGAAAAAAAGAAAAACAGAAAACCAAAAACGTCGTGCGAAATGGACAAATTATCAAACAAAAAACCTGAGAAGCTACAAAAGAACATTCCACAATGCCGGCATCCCCTCTCAAGCCCCTCAGGCAGGCATCTGCGAATTTGGCAGCTGCATATGCCTATACAAGAAATGTGTCATGTTTTATTTTCATTAGTTTTGGATTCTTGTAGTTAAAAATTCGGCCTAAACTGGCGAATATGAGTGCATTTACAAACCATGGAAAGTGTTGCAGAGCCAGCCCCAGCTTTTGCCTGCAAGTGATTTGAAGAACAATTGCTTAAAAATGATCCAATAAAGAAATTGCTGGATTAACTACATTAGAAAGACAGAAGGCGGAAGTGTTTTGTGTTTTTATTGTTACAGGCAAAGTGCAAAGTAGATTTGAACCGAAATCGATAAACTCCAGTTGCAAGCACTTGAATCATCCCACTAATGTTCAATATATTGAAGGAGTCATAAAAGAGGATCATGAGCCAGACTGTGAAACATGCATTTCATGGCCGACGCAGGTTATATATTCAACAGCTAGATGAATCACTAGATAGCAATTGATGCCAATTCATTTGAAGTGTGAACTAGGATAGACACATTCAACAAGATAACAAGATCAATGTGATATTCAATAAAATTGATTCCGACGTTAAATACCAAAACTTTCAGAGATGCTACTAAATTACACTACCTCAACAACTTCTGTTCCACCATTTTGAATCCGGTTGGTGAGATACTCAGTTTCTTCAGTGGTGAATGAGCAAGGAGGCTTAACCTGAATTGAAGAACAATTTTATCATTTCCGGGAAATCCATCACTTCACATCACTTATTCTGGGTGTTATGGATTAACAATCACCAAGTTTAAAATAAATTGGGATATGCATTCACTTAGACCTGTGACAGAAGAGGCAATATTGTTACTCCTGCGTGACCTCCAACAACCGGAACATCAACTTCTCTTGGATCAAGTCCCAAAACCTCCGCCTTCAATAGGAACAAGACAACAAATTACGAACCATTACGTACCAAATCAAACAGTAATGTTAGAAAGGGCAAAGTGAAAAACCACAAAGTTATTTGAAGATGGTAACCATTTGTTAACATACCACAAATGTATTGGCTCTCACAACATCGAGCGTTGTGACTCCTAAAAGTCGCTTTGGATCATAAGTGCCAGCTTTCTTGAAAACCTCTGCCGCAATTGGAACTGTAGAGTTCACCGGATTACTGATCAAGTTCACAATTGCATTAGGGCAGCACTTGGCAATTCCTTCACAAAGGGTCCTGACAATTCCAGCATTTATCTTGAAAAGGTCATCTCTTGTCATTCCAGGCTTCCTTGGAACACCAGCAGGTATAACTACGAGGTCCATTCCAGTAAGAGCACTCTCAAGTTGTGGTTGCCCCAGAAATCCACGTACCTTGAAACACCGAAACAATAATGTTTGGTATTGTTTTAATGTCTGGACTAAAACCTTGTTTGTTTGTCTCTTATCGGAAAAAGCTTTCCCCCCAAAAATGTACTTTTCAGGGAGCACCAGTTGCCCAAATAGGTCAGAGTTTCAGAGTTTTTGCAGGCACTTTGGAGATAGGCCTTATGCTGCTAGGCCTAAATCCAGGTTTCATTCCATAAGGCTTGGGCTTCTAAAAACAACATATTTTCAAAACTTACTGCTTAACATAAGAGCTGTTGAAGAATATATGTTTTCTCCAACCAGAATTCTGGTTCTTTTCTTAAACCCCAGAAACAAGTTTCATAGGTCATAAACAACTGCAACCAAGCACGCCGTGCACATTTCATGTATTTTTTATGCAAACTGTTTCCGAAGAATTTTTCGAAAACAACCAAATACTCAGGAAACCATAATGTAAAGAACAAAGTTTTCATTGTTTTGCTTCCGAAAACAAGGTAAATAAAGAACATAGAAGACGAAAAGATTACCAACTAGGTCTAGTTATCAATTGTGTTATCGGTAATACCTATCTCAAAGAAAAAAGAGAGATAAAATCAGTGTTTCGATGGAAGAAACTTACCACTGCACCGGTGTCCATGTGACTAACATCAGCTGTGACACCAGGGGCATTGACCACATCATACAGATGGAGAACAGAAACAAGGGGATTCATCTTCATTAGCAACGCAAGGGGTTGTCCAATGCCTCCAGCTGCACCCAATATAGCAACTTTGAACCCAGGAGCACCCCCTTTTGCTCTACAATTTGCTCTCCTCAAATTCGAACCTTCCTCCATCTTTAAGTAAAACCAATAAAATCAGAATGAGTTATAAAACAAATACTGATTTCCTAGTAGTTTAACTCCACAAATTCACAATTAGGGTCAGCGCTCATAACTAAATTGCACTATCAGTTGACATGTTAATGCCCAACGCCCCATGTCAAAAGACTCAAAACCAAAGAGGAGAGTGAATTGCCAGAAAGATTGTAGAATAAGGCTCAAAGTGATTATTCCAAGATACCCAAGTCTCCAATTTTATTTGCAAATAAGGGCAATGATTGAATAGATTATAGCTCAAAATGAAATCAGCAAGGAATACCCAATAATGTAATAGCAAACTAAGAGGCAAGAGTTATCGGAAGAAGGGCAGACCTGGAAATTGGATGGGTGGAGATGAGCTGAGATTCTTGCAATCCGCTGATTAGCTTCTGCACTTGGCTGCATTCTGCTAGCTAGAGAGAGAGAGAGAGAGAGAGAGAGAGGTTTCTGGGACAAAAATGTTGCAGTGAATGATTGGATTTAAAAAGGAAATCCACAAATTGTATGGATGTGGATAATATGGGCGACAAATAAATCGACAGGTTGACCTGAATGAATGAATGAATATATGAGAAAACTTTCCCTTAAAAAGAATACATGTCAGAAAACAATTTTAGTTTTTGTGTGGAACCAAAATTTCAGAATCCTTATCCATTTTTATCTCGAGGATGTGGCTCTTGAAAGACAATTTCTAAAAGGGTGTGTGCTTGTCTTCCTTGTTTTATCCAGAAAGTGTTGTTTCTACAATAATAATCACTCCGCTTGGCGCTTGGTTCAGAGTAACTTTTTACTTTCGGCACAATTTTCAATAAATATCTCTCTCTATCTCTCTCCACTCATTATCCCTCATTACTCTCAAAATAACTTTCTAAAAGCTAAACCAAACGAAATGAATGTCATTTGTGGAAGGACGGCCAATGGGCAAATGAGAAGTCTAGTTTTTTAGTGTGCCCTAATCAAATTACACGTATCGTGCCTAATTTATGAGTTGCAATCTCACTGTCTACTAGCGGATATGAATGGACCCACAAGAGATGATTTATGCGGGAGATTTTGAATCTGCAACATAAAATGTAGCAAGTTCAATATAATGAGATTTCATGAATTAATATTGCTGCGGGGTGGTGATTCATTTGATATTGTACGGGTTGGATCCAATTGAAGGAGCCCTCGTCTTTCCCAAGCAAGTCTGCAAAACAAAGAATCAGTTGGAGTTAGCCAAAGGGCCATTCTATGCCTAAGTCAGATGCTGACTGAGGAGAAGGCTACGTACAAATTTCATATTTAGACTAGGAATAACGTACTTCCATGAGGTTTATCGCTTTGGCTTTTATAGAAAGAGTGTACTTGCTCTCTAAGTAAGTTTGTGTTAGGCATGAGCCCGTGACGTCACCTATAACCAATTATCTATGAATGATGCTCGGTGTCCACATGGCCTAGCAAATGCTTGGAATGTGACCCCAGGACAACACAAGGAATATAGCTTTGTTGCTAGGTCACATCATCCCTTCAATTTCCACAGACTGGACTCGGGCACAATGGACTTCAAGAACAGGTGGCCTGTCCAACCCGCCCATGTACATTCGGCCCAAGCGAGCCCAGTGAAGTGGGCTGCCCGTATTGTCAGGACCAATATTTTGGTCATTCAGCCCCATACACTAGTGAAAGATACTTACAGGAGCAATGGTACTTGCACATACTTAAGTAAACAAATTCAAATACGGATATATCGAGAAATGTTTGATATGCGTGAGTTCCACACACATAATAAGGCGTCGCGTGCATTATACACAATCAAATACATTTGTGTTTGCACCTATGGCCTATACAGATTAGTGTGTGCGAACGGACTCTTCCTAGCTCAATGGAGTTTAGAAGTGTTGTATGTGTCGTGTTATTGGACCTACGTATGAAACATTTTCCAAGCTGGTTGTGGTACGCCAGCATGCAACCAAGTGAAATGATCACTAGAGGTGGTTGCAGGTCAGTCGTCTCGGATCACTCTTGTAGGTTTGAGGAAATTGTATGTTCAAAGCAAAGTATTGAGTCAAATGTTGCAACCTGATTGGCACGTCATCTAGTCATCTCTCTCTCAAATCTCTTTTTAAAGCACTATTATCTATTATAATGCTGTAAGAAGTTATTCAACCAACAAGTGAAAAAGTTGCCTAATGTTAAGTAACACATACTATAAGAGCATCCTCAATGCTATTGTACATTTTGCCTAATTATAGTGTACAGAAAATAATTAGGTCACTGAACATTTTTGCCAAATTGAACACAAATGGTTCCCTCGATCCCAATGGCCTTGGCATGGGAGGGGGTCTGTTAAGAGACAACGAGAGGAACTGGATGTGGGGTTTTTGTCGTTATATTGGTAAATTGCCAGTGGTGGCAGCGGATCTTAATTTGGGCCCTTAGGGATGGGCTTCACATTGACTTGGAGAAAGGAATTACCATCTTAGATGTGGAAATTGATACTCATCATGTGCTATTCGTTCGATCAAAGAGCATGATAATTCCTCTCACCCTCTTTTTCAGTTGATATCCTGGGAAGATTTCAATCTAGCTCAATCAAAGCACATTTTCAGAGAAGTCAACGGATGCGCAGATGTGCTTGTGAAAGAAGGCCTTAAAGCCAATCATGGTTTAGTTATGCTTAGTTCTTGTCCTTCATTTCTAGCTGTCAAATTCCATGAAGATGTTGTAGGGATGCTATATCCCAGTTTTCAACCCAAAAAAACAGAAGAAAAGAATTATCTTCATTGATAGGAAATTAGATGTATCCCAAACCTTGACGCATATATACTCGCACACCTACTCGAATCCATGTAACTAACATAGAGGAAGAGGAGGAATATTGTCTACACGACCGCATGAATAAGTTGATCGTTAATCCGTGCGTCACGAGAATCGATCACTTTATATATATCTACATACACAATATTTTAGCTGCTCAGGATGTTATTTTTCCTAGCGAAAGTGACTTTGTTGGAGTTGGATACCAACATTATACCAAAGGGTGCAATGCTATGTACATTTCTACCAATTATTCTCCAAGATCAATCATCTCTCACATATATGTTAGCTTCACACATTTAATTACGAGATATACCTCACACATCTGGAAAAAAAAAAAGGAATGATCGAAAGGTAATTAATAGGAGTGCAGCTAGGCTTATTGACAGCGATGATCCCTTTCATAGTGAGATTCATTGCATCATGTGGGTAGGCCAGTACTTTTGGAAGTTCGTGAAGTATTTATGGTTTGCTATTTCCTTGCATCTTCCATCCATGTACACCATCGACGAATTCCATAACGGAAAGAAGAATGGCATTATTAACCAACCCAATCAAATAAAGGATTCGGCCAAACGAGTATGAGAAAATAATTAAATGGCTTGCTTTTCGAAAGGTCGCAAATTCGAATCCTATGAAAGCCAAACATTTCAAACCATGAGACCAATAAAAGTTTACCCGATCGTTAATTTCGGGTCACCAGAATTAGTCGAGGTGCACTTAAACTGCTCCGAACATCCGATTATAAAAAAAAAAAAAAAGCCTAATCCCATAATAGTACTTGCAAAAAAGCTACAGTAAAAACTAAAGGTAATACAAGTGAAAAGTTGCGTGTGGACTTAGGTGCCGTTCTACTTTTTAAAAAAATGGGTTTTTGGAAACGAAGGTAAATTTTAAAGTCAAAAATTATTTGTTTACGTAAATAATTTTTCTACCAATATGGATCTTGTTTGATAGATCTCATTGAGATCTTTTAAATGGGGCAAAAAATTTCAAAAATTATTTTTTATTTTCGTTATATTTAAATTTAAAATTACATTTTTTTTAAAAAAAGAAGACTTTTGAAAAAAACAGAACGGTACCTTAATTTGCAGGATACCTTCCTGGTATTGGAGTACTTGATGGCCCAACTTTCTACTTGATTTTACTTCCTGACTGACTGACATAGTGAAAATACTGGGTACCTAACCCCGCTGCCAATGATTTTGGTTGTTACTAGCTAGAAAGAATGTTCCATAAGCAAGAGGAAAGCGATTCCACATGTAGAAGAAAAGCAAAATCAAAAGTTAATTATGCTTTGTAGTACTACTTTTCTTCACCTATAAGTCGACTATCCGGCCCACTAATTTTCCATGTGATAATTAACTAACATCCCTTTCAATACAATTGTATTCCTCTATGTCTTCCAAGCCTGAGAAAAAAGAAGATGAAATATCACCTTCAAATATTCGACCTCCGTTACCAATTTCAAGATTTAATTTAACTAATCCTAGTAAAAATATTGAATTGGTAGAAGAATTGCAAAAAAGGTTTAAGGGTCTAACTCTCATGACCGATATTGCACTGGCATATTGTACAAGTAGTTGCGTTTTTGGACTAATTCCCAATTGCATAATTAGTCATTTTATTTAGGGTTTAATCGATATAGTTGGCACAACTTAGATGGCAAAAATCAAGAAGCAATGGATTGAGCTAGGCCAGGTAGTAAAAAGTTGGGACTTAAGGTAGGAGACCTCAAGTTCAACTCATGCAAGCAACTATTGAAGTCTTCTTATCCAAATATTTTGAAAAATAACAATTTTAAAACAAAAAAGTCCAACATTCCTTTCAATTAATGCAATTATATTCCTCTATCTGTGGGATTAGAGTCCTCTGCTAGAGCGAGTTTTTTTTTTTTGGGGAGGTTTAGGGTCCAACAACTTGTAGCACATTATGTGCAACATGTCATTTACTGGAAAATGAAAAATATTAATCTACTCAGTTAACGATGGAGCAATATATATCACACTGGCATGTTGTGCAAGTAGTTGTGGTTTTGGGCTTCCCAATTGCATAATCAGACATTTATATATAGTTGGCACAACTTAGCAAAAATCAAGAAGCAACAGGTGGAGCTAGTAAGGGTTGACCAGGTACTAAAAAGTTGGGACTTACGAGTTTGTTAACTCGGGAGACCTCAAGTTCAACTCTTGTTAGTAACTATTGAGGTCTTCTTACTTCATGTGTAAGCATATGAAAGCATTAAGGAGGGTGTTGTAGGATTTAGTAACTCAAGACATCCTGTATCACCAAATAAAAATAGTTCACTAATATCGTTGAGGTAATTCAGTTGGTCAGAATTCTTTAAGAAGAGCTTCAACCATTGGGGTAGTAAAAATAGTACACCCTCCGTTCCAAAATGTTTGTCCGGTCTGCAAAACGAGGACTCAAAAATAATACATTTCTTTCAATAAAAAATTCAAATTCTTTTCATTAATTACAAAAAGTCATCGATATCTAATGAATTGTTGAAAAAAATTTGAAATTTTCTTGCAAAAGTTGTATTAATTTTACGTCCTCATTTTGCGGACCGGACAAACATTATGGAACCGAGGGAGTGCTAACTTTTTTGAAAAGAAGTTAAAGAATTACTAAAAGAGACCAAAGTAGAAGTAATTTTCTGAAATAAAACCTCGTTTGTTGAGGGAGATGCCAAACAGGGGCTGAAAGTGTTCATTAATTGTTGAACGATTAACCGTCCATGTCCGTCCAAGGAAAGGACTTGAAAGTCGGTTAAGAACACTGAGTGTCGTGATGAAAAAAGGAGAGAAGTTTTTGGATGATATTTGTCCCTTCCACTTTTTCCATCAACAAAACATGTGCGGCAATCAAGAGCAGCGCTACAGCCACCGTATCAAAAATGAGGTGGCCAGCCATCGCACACTGTGTGAGACTCACTTCGGATATTATACGGATGATCCGAATCATTTAATAATTTTAAAAAAACCCGAGTGGAACCTGCGAAACATCATCTCGATCCGGTATGAGTAGTTGCTCGGATCAAGCTTCTCATCTTTAGAAAATTGGAAAAAATGGAAAGATTGGTTTTTTGGTGTACAAAAAGATGAGAGGGTTGATCCGAGCACCTACACATATTGGATCGAGCTGATGTTCTGCGTAGCCCACTCGGTTTTTTTTTAAAATTTATTGAATGGTTCGAATCATCCGTGCAGAATGTGCTCAACACGGAGTGCGGTTGCGCCGCATTTAATGATAGGAGTGGAGAAATTTACTGGGTCTTAATGGAACGAAATGAAATTGAGCAAGGAAAATAAGGGAGTTGTTGTATTGAAAAACCGAAGATGGGAACCACTGGGATTTCTCCCTTAGATTTGATTAGAAAAAAACTTGCCCTCTACTCCATTCCCCTCACCTTCATACCAACAGAAAGAAGGGGAAAAAAGAAAGAAAAATCACGCAGGAATCTTTCCTAACAACTTAGCACTGCTCCCAACGGCTTCTAACAACCTCCATAGCTGGCTTAGCTCAGTTCAGCCCATGGGTAACCCAACTCAGCTTGGCTTAATTAGCTTGCCACACATTGCACCCAGCTCCTTAGCTTGATCACTCATAGTTAGGCACGTATCATGTCCAGTCCCTTGAGATGGGCCTTGTCCCCAAGGTTGGAATTTAGGAAACTTGGACAGCAACTCATGGTAAAGTAGCATCCTCAGGGAAAGAACCTGACCATTGAATGAGAACCTGAGTTGCAAGCTTCCCTTTTTACTTCACCAAACGTCGATCAAGGATAGTGACAGGTTGGGGTTCCAAAACTCCATCACTGCTGACTGGTGGTAGTGTTGGGTGTGCCACTACTCCAGAACCTAGCTTCTTCTTAAGTAAGGATACATGAAAAACTGGGTGGAGTTTGGAGTGAGGGGGAAGGTTGAGCCGGTAGGCTACCTTGCCTATCCTTTTAATGACTTGGAAAGGACCATAGAATCGAGGGGACAGTTTCAAGTTAGACCTGGCTTGAAGTGTGGTTTGCTTGTAAGGTTGAAGCCTGAGATAAACCCTATCTCCCAATTCAAACTCACGTTCAGACCTGTGCTTATTAGCTTGCTGCTTCATACGGTTCTGGGCATGATGTAAGTGCTCCTTGAGAATCCTTAGTGTTGCCTCCCTGTCAGAATCCCACTGATCTGGGGCAGCTATACGTGATGAACCAGGGATATAATGGATGTAGGAAGGTGGGACTTGACAATAAACAACCTAGTAAGGAGTGAGGTGAGTGCAAGTGTGATAAGTGGTATTAAACCACCATTCAGCTAGGGGTAACCACTGAACCCACGACTTAGGTTTATCTCCAGTCATGCATCTGAGGTAAGTTTCCAAACACCTGTTCACAACCTCTATCTGGCCGTCTGTTTAGGGGTGGTAGGAAGTACTAAGGTTCAAGGTTGTGCCTTGTAGATGAAATAACCCTTGACAAAAAGCACTAGTAAAGATAACATCCCTATCAGAGACAATTGAAGCTGGCATTCCATGTAGCTTGAAAACTGTGTCTAAGAATAACTTGGCCACATCTAGTGCAGTATAGGGATGTGATAATGCCATGAAATGCACATATTTGGAAAGCCTATCCACAATCACAAAGATGACTGACTTTCCTTTGGAGACTGGCAATCTTTCCACAAAATCCATTGAAATGTCAGTCCACATCCTCTTAGGTATAGGTAGTGGTTGTAGGAGTCCAGGTGAAGCTACGATTTCAGTCTTGTTTCGTTGGCAAGTATCACAAGCAGCTACAAAAGCAAAAACCTCTTTTTCCAGCCCCTTCCAAAAGAAGGATCTTTTGGCCCTTCTGTAAGTCTTTTCCATACCTGAGTGCCCTCCTTCTGGACTACCATGCACTTCTCCCAGAATCAATAGCCTTAAAAGCTTGTCAGAGCCCACCACTAGCTTGCCTTTGCCTGTGAGAATGCCATTGGACCACAAGTAACCTGTATGAGAAGCAGGGTCAGTCAATAAATCTTCAATGATCTGCTTTAAATCTTCTTCAATTTGCCCGGCTTGTTTTAAAGCTGCCAACCAATCGGCTTGAACCACTGTTAAAGCTGCCATAGTGTCTTGGTCACCCCCCAATCTAGATTAGGCATCTGCTACTTTATTCTAATGGCCGGCCTTGAACACTATTTCATAATCATACTCCAACAACTTGGTCAACCATTTCTGCTGCATTGAAGTGGAAATGTTTTGGTCCAAGAGGTATTTGAGGCTTAAGTGGTCTGTCTTGATTATAATGTGTCTCCCCAATAGATAGTGCCCCCACTTGTTAACAGCATACACTACAACCAATAGTTCCTTTTCGTAGGTGGAGAGGCCCAAATGTTTAGGAGCTAGCGCCTTGTTGAGATAAGCGATAGGGTGCCCCTCTTGCATTAGCACTGCCCCTATGCCAACCCCTGAGGCATCATACTCCAAAGTGAATTCTTTATCATAGTTTGGCAAGGCCAGCACTGCCGTGGAAGCCATAGCATGCTTCAAAACTTCAAAAGCTTGCTCAGCATGTTCAATCTACTCAAATGCATCCTTTTTAAGCAAGTTGGTCAAGGGTTTACTAATCTTCTCATAATCTTGTACAAACCTTCTATAATATGCAGTCAAGCCCAAGAACCCTCTCAATGACTTGAGGTTTGTGGGTTTTGGCCAATTTTTCATAGCTTGCACTTTTACTGGATCAGCTGACACTCCTTTGTCTGAGATTATGTGGCCTAAGTACTCAAGAGAAGCCTTGCCAAACACACACTTGGAATGCTTGGCAAACAATTAGTTGTGTCTCAATAATGTTAGGGCAGTCCTTAAGTGGCTCAAGTGATGAGACCAGTTCTTACTATAGTTAAGATATCATCAAAAAATACCAGAATAAACTTCCTGAGGTGGGGTTTGAAAACTGCATTCATTAAGTTTTGGAAAGAGGAGGGGGCATTGATGAGACCAAAGGGCATTACCAAGAACTCATAGTGTCCTTCGTGGGTTCGGAAAGCTGTTTTCTCCACATCCTCTGTGACCACCCTAATTTGATGATAGCCAGACCTAAGGTCCAATTTAGAAAAAACTGTGGCCCCATGTAATTCATCAAGCAGCTCATCAATTATTAGGATAGGGAAGTTGTCTTTGACAGTGAGTGTGTTCAACTCTTTGTAGTCCACACACATACGCCAAGAATTATCCTTCTTTTTAACCAGTAGGACTGGTGAAGAGTACGGACTAACATTAGGTTTAATAATGCCGGCTTTCTAGCATTCTATCTCTTGCTTGTGGACGTAAGGGTACCTATATGGTTTAACCTAGACTGGGGCACTCCCATATGCTAGAGTTATCCTGTGGTCAAAAGGTCTTGTGGGTGGCAGGGTCTTGGGTTCCTCAAAGACATCTAAAAATTCACTTAAAACAGATAGCAAGTCAGAAGGTACCTCAGGGTCTGTACTTTCCCCAACCAAGCTAAAAAGCTGTACTAAGTAGCCCTGTTGCTCATGTTGTAGGATTTTGTTAATTTGTTTTTAAGACACTTGCTCCACCTTGCTTTGAGTATTCCCCTCCAACAAGAAAGGTTTTGCTAGCCAATTGAATTGCATCTTCAAGTTCTTAAAGTCCCACACTATTGGCCCCAGGGTAGATAGCCACTGTACCCCCAAGACCATGTCATAACCACCAATTTTCAAGACCCTGTGATAAGCACCTAATAATGTATATTCTTGGTGCTTAAGTCCTCTAGCATGTTGTCTTTGTACATATTTATTGTCGTTTTTATGCGATATTGCACGTAAGGTGTGCTTTTAGTAGTTTCAGGTAAAACGTGCAAATAAGGCACGTTTGAAGGCCAAGGAATGCTCCGAAAGCTTCCAAGTACCCGAAGACCCTGTCGGCCCCCTAAAATCTGTCTAAGTATGGAAAAATGACTTTCTGAAAAAGTTTCGATTTTCGAGATAAAAAATGGCGGTAATTGATCCTTGAATTTTTCTAAGAGTAACTACAAAGTTGCAAGGTTTTATTTGAAGAGCAAGGTCATGTTTTGAGCCATTTTCTCTTGAGAAAAATGTGCAGTTTTCCATTTTGTACTAAAAGTGGGGGGATGACATTTTGATTTAAATGGAATCTTGAAATTCTGGTAATGCCATTGTTTCCAAATGGGGGGTACTTTCTTATTTTCATTAAATAAATTAAAGTAAAGGAAAGGTAAAAGAAAGATTTAAAATGTAGCATTTACTTAACTTTAGAGAATGAAAATAAGTGCTGAGAAGCTGTGAAGTTGCTGGAAGCTGTTTGCTGAAGCTGAAGCCAACCTGAATCTGCAATTTTTGAAGAATGTTATCGATAACATCTCCAATTGTTATCGATAACATTGGTCCCATTTTGGTCCAGAAGTTGTCCAGAAGCAAGGGTATCGATACCATTTTGTTGGAGTTATCGATAACAATCTTCTCCGGGGAATCATTTGAAGGATGTTATCGATACCTTAACCTATGGTATCGATAACATTGGTCTCCAGCAGATATTTTTACTGCTTTTTGGACTTTCCATTTATGGAATACTTGCCACTTTTGGCAAGTTCAGGGATATTTTGTGGAGAGAAAAGGCTGAGTTGTATAAATACTCCCCTCTCTCTCTCTTAGCAAATATCTACTTTATGTCCTAGTTTAAGTTCTCTCTCTATGAGAGAACTCCATTAATGTTCTTCAAGTTTTAAGTCATTTCCTTCAAGAACCTTGGTAAGTTTAGTTCGTTTGTTAATTTCTCGTTTATTAATATTGTAGCTACGCTTTAGATTCTCCGTAATATCAAGTTTATTTCCATTTTCATCGGTTAATCATGTTTTCTTCCTTAAGCAAGTTTTCTAGTCGTTTCATTATGTTTGAGTAGTCTTTTAGGCTCGGCCATGGGGTGAATAACACCTTGTGACTTCGGTTAATCTTGCCTTTCTCAACATAAGACTTGAGGTATGGTTTGGAAATGTGCGTGGTTCGCCTTTTATGTAACAAAACTTGTCGATGTTAACCTCCGGTGATCATATGCTCGCTCATATGGTTCCGTGAGCTATGTCTCGCCTCGTGTTTGCCAAAAGAACCAAAGAACTTGCTCGCTTTCCAAACTATACTTCTAGTTCTTGACCTTGATATTTGGTTTGAATGCAAGTCTTGGCGTTGTTAATCTCCGGTGATCATGTGCTTGCTCACATGGTTCCGGGAGCGATGCCACGCCTTGTGTTTAGCTTGTTATTCAAACTCTATATCATGTCTAACCATTTTTATAGCTAAATCTTCCGGTTGATAGCCTAAGCCGTGTGATTCAACCGTGTTTTTGTTGAGAATTGTTAGATGGCTTAAGTTACGGATGTTAGTAACTCCATTGCCTTGCCGTTTTTAATTCTTAGTTAAAACTCATTTCTAGTCATTTCTATAAGAGTTTTTATCATTGCAAAGGAAAATCAAAGTTGGCCGTCTTAACGCCACAAACCCTTACTTCTACAATCCGAACAAGCTATATTCGAGCTCCCTGTGGATCGACTCGGACTTTCTCGCTATACTATGCAAATCTTTAGTTGTAGTCCGGTAAATAAATAATTGAATTTGACGGCCGTTTGGTAAACTTCAACGACTACCGAATCGGGACGCAATCACCCTGACATTAGCAGTGAAGGTCTTCCCTTGCATTTGCCACACAAAAGTCCTGCATACCCCCTTGCTACATAATCGAGTCCCATCTGCCACTGTGACTATTAAGTCAGGGGTTTGCTCCACCATTATTCCAGAGATCTTGGCTACCCTTGGATCAATGAAGTTGTGGGTGATTCCAGAGTCTATGAGGATGACCACTTCCTTTCCCTTAACAGTACCTACCACCCTCATGGTTCTGAATGAGTTGCTTCCAGCAAGTGCATGTACTGAGATGTGCACCTCATCTTCCAATGTTGCCTTTTCCACTCCTGGGTTGTCTTACCCTGTGTCATCCTCATCCTCTTCATCCCTTGTAATTACATATAGTTGCTTCTTTTGGCACCTGTGTCCTTTGACAAACCTCTCATCACAATTAAAACATAACCCCTTGGCTCTCCTAGCATCCATTTCCTTAGGGGTGAGTGTTTTGAAAAGCATGTAAGTAGGACTATTAGAGGCAGAGCTAGTGAAAGAATTGGTGGGTGCCTTTAGCTCTGGTGGATTAGGGTTGGCTAGCTTGGGGTCCGTTCGTACCACAGGGTTGGAGTAAGGTTTTGAGAGTGATGAACTAGCAGAAGACCATCCCACTTGGTTGAGCTTCACAGGTGCCCTAGATTTCTTATACATGGCCTTAGTACTTTCCTCTTGCAACCTTGCCAAACCAATGGCCTGAGAGATGTTCGTTGGTTGAAACATCTTTACCCCAGCCTTGATTTCTTCCTTTAATCCACTAATGAAGCAACTAACAAAGAACTCCACAGTTAACCCAAATGTTCGATTAGCTAGTTTGATCTTTAAATCGCTCTTGATAAACCCTCACAGTTGAGTGTTGCTGTAATTTCGTTAGCTCTCCAATTGAATCTTCAAACACGTTAGGTCCAAACCTCATTTGCAGTCCATAGGTAAATTGCTTCCAATCCAGAGAGTTCTACGTTTTTTCAAACCACTAGAACCAGTGGATTGATTTCTCATCCAAATGCATGACTGCTAATTTTACTTTCTGATCTTCCTCAATTCTATTAAATTTGAAGAAACGTTCACACTTATAGATCCAACCCGATGGATCGTCACCACTAAAACGAGGGAAATCGATTTCGGTATACCTTGTTTGCACAGAGCTCTAGGCCGAAAATTGCAATGGCGATTTCTGTGGATCGACTGATGATTTCCCCACTTCTGTTGACGGTGTGGCTTTTGGTCCAGCTGGGTCAATTTTTGAACTCAGAATCATAACCATATATTTGAGCTGAGCGATGGAGGTCGTCATCTGAACATCGTTCTCCCTGAGTTGGTTTATCGAATTCGCCAACTGCTCATCGTTTTCCTTCAGATGACGCAGGGTTTCGTCGATCCGTTTTTGCTCTTGTGCTCGTGTTTCTGCCATCATTAATCCGAAAAACGGTAGCTCTGATGCCACTGATAGGAGTGGAGAAATTTACTGGGTCTTAATGGAACGAAATGAAATTGAGCAAGGAAAATAAGGGAATTGTTGTATTGAAAAACCGAAGATGGGAACCATTGGGATTTCTCCTTTAGATTTGATTAAAAACTTGCCCTCTACTCCACTCGCCTCACCTTACATACCAACAGAAAGAAGGGGAAAAAAGAAAGAAAAATCATGCAGTAATCTTTCCTAACAACTTAGCACTGCTTCCAACGGCTTCTAACAACCTTCATAGCTGGCTTGGCTCAGCTCAGCCCACGGCTAACCCAACTCAGCTTGGCTTAGCTTGCCACCCATTGCACCCGGCTCCTTAGCTTGATCACTCATAGTTAGGCACGTATCATTTAAACGATGAAGAACCTTTCTACAACGTTATACGGAGTATCTGTCAATCTAGGCGGGCGAAAGTGTCCTTCGAATCCCTTCTTTACTTTCCTCTCTTTGCCATTGACACGTGCATAAATTCCTCACGAGATGTGTTAATCGCCCCCTGTGTCAGACCCCCCCGACACAGGTCCCCCCCCCCCCCCCCCCTCTCTCTCTCTCTCTCTCTCTCGTTTTCTTTTTATAAACTTTTAAATGCTAATAACTTTTTGTTTAAGTATTTATTTTTAATAAATTTTATATATTTCAAATCTAGTCAGCGAAACCTATCAAACAAGTCTAATATTGATTATGAAATAATGTGTTTAAATTAAATAATTTTTTTCGGCCTAATATGTTATCTCTTTGTTTTTACGGGCAATTGTTTCTGTTGCACCTGCAACTTTGACCAATGCTATCAATGCTCTATCAAATTTGCAATGGACAACTGTTGGTGCACCTGCACCTAGGGGTGTGCAAAATACCCGCGGGCCGACGGACCCGACCCGACCCAAAGGGTTTCGGGCGGGCCCGAACATGTGGTCGGGTCGGGTTCGGGTTCAATTTTTTGAAAAAATCAGTTTTCGGTTCGGGGCTCGGGTGCTGTTTTTCCGTACCCGACCAAACCCGACCCGACCCGACCAACCAGACCAAAACATGAACAATTCATGTAGCTTTACTTCGGTTTGGTCCGACCCGACCCGACCCGACCCGACCAAAAAAAATCGGGCACACGGACGGGTGTACACCATCGTTCGGTTCGGGTTCGGGTTGGTTTTTCTCCTACCCGACATGGTCGGGTCGGGTTCGGGTGGCGGGCCATACCCGACCCGCCCGACCCGTGCCCACCCCTACCTGGCTGCACCTTTTAACCTTTTTAGACAATTTATATATTAAAAAATATGGTTAAAAAATTAAGCGTTCTAAATTTCAATCCGTTTGAACTAAAATCTTTACACCGGTTCAAACGGATTGAAATTTGAAACGCTTAATTTTTTTAAACATTTTTAAACAGTTTATATATTAAAAATATAGTTAAAAAATTAAGTGTTCTAGATTTTAATCTGTTTGAACCAGTGGAGGGATTTTAGTTTCCTGATCATTTTACCTTAAATAGGCATAATTTAAATTTTGATTTTAGAGCTCTTGTTGATTAGCCCTAAGAAATATTTGATTCTACGAGGCCAAAAATTCATTATGACCATTAAAGATAAAATGATAAAAAAAAAAAAAACAAGATCTTTTCATCGATTTAACAGGATTGAAAATCGGAACACTAAAATAATTTTAAATAAATAAAAAAGAAAAAAGATAGGGAGTATAAACATTATTAATTAAATAAAGAAAAAATAACAGAAAATGGGTTCGGATATTTTTGGGCCCAAGCAGGGGTATTTTCGATTTAAGGGGAGGTGGGGTCAGGGATAAAAGCGAGAAGCATTGGACCCATGTCAAGGGGGTCTGACATGGGGGGGGGGGGGGCGGATTTGATTAGTAATCTGCCATAAGTTTCGTGTCTCTCTTTCCTCTCTCTTTTCACTTTTTACTTTAAATTTTTATATATCAAAATTTGAAAAAAAAAAAAAAAGGTTTCTAAAATCCACTTAACGAAAACGAGGTCAACCAAACAAGTACAATATTGAGAAAATACCTTTAAGTACACAAAAGTCACAACTAATTCACATTAAGGAGAGATGGAATATTTAATTACTATTAGGTCCACTTTTACAAAAATACATTTATCATTAATAAAAGTGTCACCTTAGGGTTTTGTAGTACCCTAGTACCCTTAGGTATCTTAAAATCTTCGGGTACCCAATGATTTTAGGGTTTTAGGGTACCCTAGTGTTTTAGGGTACCTTAAGATTTTAGGTTTTAAGATACTCTAAGATTTAGGGTACCCTGGGGTTTAGGTTTAGGCACTTTCATAGGGTATTCTAAGGGTTTAGCCATTTTTGTAGGGTACTTTGGTGTTTAGGCACTTTCATAGAGTGCCCTAGGGGTTAGGCACTTACACTGTTTAGGGTTTTAGGCACTTTCATAGGGTTTTAGTATTTCGTTAATTAGAGGAAACTTGGTACGAATTACTTTATATTTTCTGGACCTAGAGTAAACCTGGGTAATAGGTCTTATTGAGTCGTGTTCGTGTCACAAACCACCCAACCCGAACCCGTTTAGAGTTTGTGTTTCTCGAGTCGTGTCATTTTCATGTTTCGTGTCAGAAATTCTCAACCCTAACCCGTTAACTTCGTATCCGGTTCGTGTCGTCTAATCGTGTCCGTTGCCCAACTCTATATAGAATTACAGATATACCATATATTATCTATATATATACACACACACATGTTCGTGTTAATGGGTGACACAAATTAGTAATCGTGTTGATTGTATCAATTTTGTGTCTTGCGTGTTCAACCCGAACCCGACCCATTTAGAATTTGTGTTTGAGTAGTGTCATTTTCGTGTTTCGTGTCAGAAATGTTCAACTCTAACATGTTTACTTCGTGTCCGGTTCGTGTCGTGTTATCGTGTTTCGTATTCGTTGTTCAGCTTTGACCTAGAGGTAAAATGCCCTACAATATTGAAGGTGATATTATTTATGGAAAAAATTATTAGTTTTTGATGTAGCCTCCTATTTTTTAGTTTTGCACTGTAACTTTAAAATGTTGTAACTTTTATTACTATATATGTTTGTTTTTTTATAAAATTTATATTTTTAAAAATCTACTTGATAAAATTGTGTAGAAAAAAATAATTTTTGAGGAGTACGTTATTATTTTTTTATTTTTTCATTATTCAATATGAAAGGAAAAAAAAATTTACACTATGAGTAGTGATATTTTATGATGTGTAAATTGTGTATGGGGCATGTGTTCTATAAATTGCTAATTGTTAGTTTACCAATATTAATTGTAAATTTATACTATTAATTATGAATAAGATTATTAATTGATAATTTTAAAACCGTTGATTAACACTGTTAATCATTAAATTAAATAGTGTTAATTAACAATTTTAATACGGTTAATTATTAAATTAACATTTTTTCAGTAGATATCTAGGAGTAGATCTTTAGTATACAAAATTTTATACAGTAAAAGATAGATAAGAAATACTCCGTAATAAACAGTTTTAGATTTAAAAATAAAAAAGAAGAGAGAGGGACGCTGCACATGCACAATGAAATTTCCAAAATAACTGGTTCTTCTTTATTTGATTTGAACAGTCAAAACTTAGTTTGAAAAGGTAAAAAAAAATCACCAGAATGTGCAGAATAAAAGAAACGAGAGCAGGAGGGCCTTTTTAGTTTTCTCATTTCAAATCATTTCCCATTTGAAATTGTCTTTGTTTCGAGTTTCTGTTTCTTTTAAGTTACGTTACAAGCGAATGTGGGTCCTCCGCCGGCTGCAAAGCTACCCTGTTCCAAAGATTTGATTGGCTGGACCATGTATGTCGGGTTAGCGAGTGGACCCGACTACGGCCACTGAAATTACAAAAAAAAGTACTTCCAATCCAAGGGAATAAAAGATAACTAAACTTCACTTGCCCCCAAAAAAAAAAAACCCAACCTCTCCACTGTACACTTAAAATCAAAATTTTCCATGACAAAAGTAATCGAGAGAGAGAGAGAGAGAGAGAGAGAGAGAGAGAGAGAGAGAGACTTTCTTTAAAAAAAGCCTTTGTTGTGATAGTTAACGTTGTTGCTCTCGGAAGAAACAGGGTCGTTGTGGAGCTCTAACTAGTAGTCACCGACTCACAACTTCCCCCGCCTAATATCTTCCCTCCCATTCATCATTCTATTTATATTCTCTTGCTCTATTTATATTCTCTCCTCTGATCCTCCACCAGCTTCTTGTAGTTGCCTACTGAGTGAGAGAGATAGAGAGTTGTATTCACAAGCTCCGCATTAGCTGCTGCTGCTTCTTGTTCTTCTTGGAGAGGAAGAAGGTAGAAAGAGAAAAGGTTCTTCATGAACCTATTGAACTTGAAGCAATGGTTGGGGATTGATAGGTGCCCGGGCTCAGACACATGTCCGTGCCCGAGCACGAGCACGAGCACGAACATGTACCCGTGCCTAGGCACGAGCACGGACATGGATATATTCCAATGTTCATGCTCGGGCATATGTCTATGCCCGGGTGCGAGAATGGACATAGACATGTACCCGTGCCCAGGCGCGAGCACGGACATAGACATATTCCCACGTCCATGCTTGGGCACATGTTCGTGTGATCTATGCTCGTGCCAGTACGCCTGCCCGGGCACATGTTCGTCCGGGACCAGTCCCGGGACCGGGTCCGGGACTGGGACCGGGACACCCAGTCCCGATCCCAGGAATGGGTCCGAGACATCCAGTTCCGGGACTGGGACCGGGACCAGGACACCCAGTCCCGATCCCGGGACCGGGTCATTACCTAAAATCGACATCAGCAATCCTAATTTGGGTTAGTCTCTCTCTCTCTCTCCATGCACACATGGATTCAGATTTTTACTCCTTTTTCTCTTCTGAGCATTCCTCTGTTTTTACTACCCTCAGCATTTCTCCTTTATGCATACTCACCTGCTGATAACATTAATGATTCATTATCCATGTAATCGCTAGATATTCGTATCCTCTACCTCTAGTATATCATATACACATTTATGCATGTAAATCATTTATAGGAATCTCTCTCTCTGTGTCTGATGTATTAAAATGTTTGTGCCATCCCTGATCAGAATTCAAAAGTTTGCTCAATTCAACTAGTTCCCTACAAAACTCACAAATTCCTGAAGTGTTTCGATTATGATTTCTCATTTGATTATTAAAACTCATCTTTGGTGTTGTAAAGCTTTTGATTAGATTTATACACAAAAAAAGGAGAGGAAGAAAAAGCTTTTGGTTAGATATAATTATGGCTCTCTTAGAGCATCTTTGGCCGTTACCTTCTTTTTTTCTCAAACTCAGATTTGTGCTTAGATTTAATTTTGACATTGGAGTACTTCATACCAAATCAAACTTTTACTTGAGCAAAAGCATCAATGGGCAAACCCAAATCTAAGATTAAATTTAAGAAAAAGCCTCATTTATGTCATAATTGCAAATTTTAAAAGGAGAAAATAGCAGCATTTTTACACCTATTTGGTGCCATTTAAGCACAATTTTAAATCCAAACCATTGAATTAACCCATCTCATTTTTTGTTAATTATAATTAAAATGATTTGAATGATGTGGCAAGTTTGACAACTACCAAATTGGCACCGAGAATGGCATTTCTGTTTTTTTTTTTAAAAACAACAAAAAAAATTTACCTAAGCAAAAACGATTTTATGAGATTTGATACAAGGGTGGACTTGCTCATAGTGGTTATGTAAAGACCCGTTAGTTTTTTAATAAATAATAATAATTATCAAAACAAAATATATATATATATATATATATAAATATTAGTTTGCTCGAAAAATTATTATTATTATTTTTTTTTGTCATCGCGCTAAATTTTATCCCGTAATCGATCGTGTGCGCACGTACCCGACAAGTGATTTTCTTAGTGTGTGCATGCGTTGCACCGGAGCATTTTTCCAATCCAACCTTTCCCCACTTTATTGTTTTGTTTCGGCTGGGAGTAGGAGAAACAAGATCCCATATTTCACTCCCTAAATTCCTCAAGTTTTGACACCACAACAATAACCATAGGCTATTATCTCCCATGCAAAAGTCCAAAACCCAATTTTATATTTCCCCCCTTCTCCATTTCCTTTTCTTGTTCCCAGGCTATCCACACCACTCGGCAGAGAGGGAGAGAGAGGAGAGAGAGACCATGGAAATTCCTTAAAATCAACTCCGTTTGTTTTCCATTCTGATCATCACCACTCAATCAGCACCAAACCAACCCATTTCAGCTTCTATTTTTTCGGCTCCGTTGCACCTCATTCACAACTCTGTTTTTCTCCAAAACAGCTCGGTGAATGAGCCCAAAACCAGTTCCATTCCGGCTCCGAAACAACCCAAACACCGCCCCGTTTTAGCTCCATAATAGCCTACAAAATCAGTCCACGCCGTCGCAACCGAGTCAATACCGAACCGCCGATTCACACCGTTTCTTTTCTTCAAACTACTGCTTGCTCTTCGGGAGAAGAGGTAGTTAAACCCTATCTCCCTAAGTATATTTATTTTTACGTGTGTATATATAGTTTGCTGGTGTAGAATTGAAA
This sequence comes from Rhododendron mucronatum var. ripense, assembly GCA_019656295.1. NCBI lineage: Eukaryota > Viridiplantae > Streptophyta > Magnoliopsida > Ericales > Ericaceae > Rhododendron > Rhododendron mucronatum. Next base: position 1,114,782 of record BPLT01000086.1, read on the forward strand.
TATTTTGTACATGTTTATCGGAACACAAATGACTGAAGCATAATGGATGAGCACCATAAAAGAAAATGAGGGAAAAAGAAAATATAGTCAGAAAATTACCTCCTGACATATGTATGTGTTTATTGGTTTAGCGATGAAATGTGAGGATCTTTACGTGATTGATTGTTAAATACGAGAAGAAAGATAATGTTTAAGAATTAGTCTTATGCTTAAGTGATGTGAGTAAATTAGACTTTCTATTGTCAATATGAGATTCGTGATCACGACTGACATTTGAACTCATGTTATGAACCAAAAGATTGTACGGGGAAGATCATATTAATTAGTTTGATTAACAGTTGTCATTATTATTAATGTTGTTTGTATGTTTCCTGCTATTTGTTGCGAGAACCTAGAACGGACATTAGGTTCACTGGGGATTGGTATACATAGATAGAAGATCACGTAGACGATTTTTAAGTTAAAGGAAATCGGAAGATAGGAGATGATGTGATTGCGGTTAGCCAGAGGAATGATGTTTAAATGGGATTCTTGGAGGTTATCCAGTGAATCCGGATCTGTTGGAGGTTATCCACAGAGTCCAGTTTGGAGAAATGAAGTCAGGGTATGGCCGTTGATTGTCGATTCGAAACCTTAGGATATGGCATTGCGTGATCGCTCTTTCTGAATAGGAGATAAAAAGGTGATATGTATTATAATACCAGGTTATGGTCTATATACTCCCAAGGTTACGGTTAGTTCCTTGTGGGCCCAGTGGTTACAGTTAGTTCCCTGGGGAATTCATCCTTGCGAGGCGGCCGATGACTCCGACTAAGTAAATAACTTAGGCCGTTTCATCGGGGCTCCCGGTTAGGGCAAGCAAGGGGGAGCGGTATCACGAATGGCCATAGTCCTAGTGGTTAACATGGGAGGATGTTTCTCAAAGGTTGAGATTCTAGATTTCACTAAGTTAAAGGCTAGTAATTGAAATTGATCGCTTGCTACTTTAATTGTTCTTACTTTAAATGTACTGTACATGCCATTGTTTGTAAGTTTATGGGTTTCGGGTAGGTTTTGGCTATTGAGCGTCATCGCTCACGGTACTATGTTGCCCTGGTAACTCGAACGCCAAGTACCGAAGACAAAGTAGAAGTGTCGTACAATCCGACTAGAGTCAACGCTACTGAGGAGGGAGCCGAAGAACCTTGGTTTCCGTATGCGTAGTTGCTCTAATTTAATTTGAGTCAACTTTATTTTGGAAGCCTCAAAGTTTATTGGAGAAATTGTAATGTTTGGTCAAATTTGGCTACTTAAACTTAATTCGATATGGTTGTAATATAATGACATCTGCTTTTGAAACAGTGATGTATTAACTCTAAAAATTTTAACTTGGAAAATTGTCTTTTAAATGTTTTTATTAGTGTTTCGAAATTCGGGCCGTTACAGGTTAGTTACCAAGAAAGCCCTGGGGCCAAGGATTTGAACTTTCAACATTTCTTTGCAAAATCGATCCACACAAAAAAAGTAATTTTAGTTTTGGGCCCTTTAGTTTTCTTACAAAATTCTTTGTCAACAAAACACTCACACAAAAAAAATATATTTTCTTTTCCTTTACTTCAATATACTTCTTTTTGTGAGAATAAATTTTCCATGCAACATTCCCGACAACTAGACGAAGTAGATGTTCGTGTATTCGTCAAACTTCTTTAAGAAGAAAAACTTCGATTCTAACTTCATCTATCTTAATGCAGCTGCGGCCATTACTCTGGGTTTTGAGCACCATGTGGTAATGCTGGGGACTACTGTCATCATTCCTTCCATCATTGTTCCTATGATGGGTGGTGGCCAGGTATGAATTATGTGAAAGTTACTTATACAAGCATTTCTGTGTCTTTATTATCTCCTCTGGGGAGTATTCCCATTGTATAAACTTAAGTTTCGGGGCCTTATTTTCCTTGTGGCAGAAGGAGAAGGCTAAAGTGATACAAACCTCACTATTCGTCGCGGGGTTGAACACTCTATTGCAGACTTGGTTCGGAACTCGGCTTCCAGTGGTGATAGGTCCCTCATACTCAGTTATTGCTCCTGTACTTTTCACAGTGTTATCTGATAGATATAGCGAATGCGTCGATCCTCTGGAGGTGAGACTAGTCAATCAACTCAATCCCCATTCCATGCGTCGATCCTATGCACTTTTCACAGTGTTGTCTGTTCGTTTCTGTCATTTACTTTGGGTGTCACTTTCTTCAGAGGTTTGAAAAGTCGATGAGAGGGATTCAAGGAGCTATGATGATTGCATCCACTATCCCAATAATACTTGGTTTCTTTGGTATTTGGAGAATCATTGTGAGGTAGGATTTCAAAGAAAGTTACATTGTGTAACGGAATGTTACGTTCATGTGAAATCTATTTAAATTAACACTTGGAATTTGTTGGACGAGTAAAGGTTAATCACGCCCATTTCTGCTGTTCCTTTGGTAACGCTTGTCGGACTGGGGCTCTACACTAAAGGTTTTCCTCAGGTAGGAATTTTTAAGTTTTCATTCAAGTACCACAAATAAGATGGTTGATAAGCAACTCAACATTTATGTTCCAGTTACGTTTAAAAGGGCAATCTTGTAGCCAGCTATCGCCTTTTCATCCAGGCTGAATTCAGTAATTTAATTGTACCAACAAGATTTGATATTTCATGTAGAAAGGTTATGTAGTAGCTTTTTTCCTCGTAAAATTCTATTAAATATAAAGGTATTCATTTGCTTATTTTGTCTTTTCATTTTTGGTTGATGGTTGTAGCTGGCAGACTGTATTGAGATTGGGCTTCCAGAGTTGATTATCTTAATTATTCTATCTCAGGTGTGCTTTTTCTAGATTACTTCTTAATCCAGCTGACTCCTACCTAAATCTAATAGTATCTTTTATACCGTGATTTGGATTGATTCTATTTTCTCTGCTATGATGAAATGAGCGTGTCTGGAAATCAATCAAAAAGGCCTTGGACCAAGCATATTGGCATGCAGTGGAAGTTTTAGAAATCAATATTAAGAACGAAAGTAGAACATGATATCAAAAGGCCAATGGTCTGAGAGTTGTTAAAACAGTTAGGATTATGTTTTACGTATGACCCTGAAATGGTTGTGATCATGGATGGCTTGTGCAAGAGGGTTTCTTCAGTATGCAGTGTATCTTGGCCTTTTCTGTGGTTGATTCTCTACACCTATATGGTTTTGTGACTAGGTTTTTTTATTTTTTTATTTTTTTTATTTCAATTGATCTACCATTTAGTTTATAAATAGGGGATCTAATTTAAGTCTAGGGTGCGAAATTGCTGATTTCTTTTTTCTTTGGAAATCTATTAACAAGAATTTCTTGAGGTAATACTGATTTGGGTAACTAAATCTTTGGCAGTATATTCCTCGTCGGATAGAAACCAAAATAGGAAAGTGCTTTTTTGAACGATATGCTGTCCTATTATCAATAGCCATGGTATGGCTATTTGCAGCACTTCTTACTGCATCAGGTGCATACAGAAACAAATCTTCAAGTACCCAAGTCAGTTGCCGTGTTGACCAATCTGGGCTCGTTAGTGGTGCTGCTTGGTAAGCTCATTCTTGAATTAGCGTTTCTTTTGATCTCATCTCTTAATCTAAGGCATCAATTCATAATACATTAACATTCCAACCTAAATTACATTCCTAGTTTGTTTCCACTTAATACCAGTTTCATTATATCATTGTCTGGTTCGCATATGATGTCAACATCTTAAGCCATTTTGACTGACTCATCTTGTATACTTAAAACTTAATGTCTGTCAGGATCTTCTGCGTTTTGGATACTAGGAATCTTATCTGTAGCAAATTGAAGACTCATGTTTGTCTGAAAACAACGAACCATCTCCCGTGTTTTTGTGTTTGCCCTTATAAGAGTTCGTGTTAATTCTCAACCTACAGGATAAGTTTTCCATATCCATGGCAATGGGGGACTCCAAGTGTTAATGCCGGGGATGTATTTGTGATGATAGCTGCAGCTCTTGTTGCTCTTATTGAGGTTGCTTTTTTCTCCTGGATATCAGTTTGTTTTAGATACAGCTGCCATCTCTTTTTATTGTTTTTTTCCATCCGGAACAAACGTGAGGTTGGAAGGTGTTTGCTTATATATGAACCTTGCATGATTGTACCATGTTGCTTATTTCTACAACAGATGAGCTGGTTAGAAGTGGCAAACGGGCGGATCTGAGCGGATTGAAATAGGTCTTGGGTTAAATATGAGCGGGTCGAATATGGGTCAAAAAAGTAAACGGGTTGAAACGGGTCGGGTCGAATGCGGGTCGGGCCAAATCCAAACCCGCTCGACCCGACCCGTTTTCCTCTTTCTTTTTTTCTTTTTCTTTTTTTTTTAAATTTAAAAAAACTAATTCCCCTATGTCAAAATTCAAACTTGCTAAACAAAAATACCACCCATACGAACCTTTCAGAATCAATAAGAAAAAAAAAAAACTCCAAGTCATGCCTTAAAAAAATATACGAAATCAGTTTCTGGTTTTACTATTAAAATTAATGATGCTTGTACAAGAATATAGGTACAGAATATGATTAGTTTATGTATGCAGAGAGAGACTTACGAAGAGCCAAAGCCGCCATTTAGATTTGGATTAAAAAGTCAAATGACTTCTTCTTTTTTTTTGTCTCTTTTCAAATTTTTTTTTGTATTTGCTTATTTTGCAACAATTTTTTTACCCCTATTAGCTCGTCTCGACGAGAGAATCGAAAAAGTAATTATAGTATTATTCTAAGGGTGATCAGTTTGGATTAAAAAGTAGGGAGTAACTTTTTTTGTCTTTATTCAAAAAAAATTGCATTTGTTAGTTTTGTATCAAATTTTTGTGACTTATTAGTTCGTCTCCACAAAAGAAATTGAAAAAGTATTTTTTTAATCAAAATCATAAAAGACAGCTTATTGACAATTTTTTTTTGTCTCTTTCAAAGAAATTATAGCAAGTGCCATCGTCACGTGTATTTTTCATTTTTCCCATTCTCCCCCTTCCCCTCTCTCTCTCTCTCTCTCTCTCTTAAATTGAAGCTTCTGCCAACGGAAATCAAAGAATTAATTAATTGGCCTGATTTAATTAAGAATCAGGCACTACATCGCCCGATCCACCACGTGTAGATTTCATAGTTCGACGCACTACATCGCCTGACGCACTACATTTGGATGGGAATGGGTCTTTTACTTTCAACCCACATTAAACCCATTTTTAACCCATCTAAACCCAAATAAATATGGGTTAATATGGGTTGAACCCATATTAACCCATTATGTAACATGGGCGGGTTGGGTTGGGTTGGGTTATAACTGAGCGGATTGGGCGCATTAGAAAATTATGGATTGAAATTGCCACCTCTAAGCTGGATGTTATCCCAAGGACTTCTTAAGGAGTTACACAATTTTTATTTTCCTTACGTAGGATTTGAACTTATACACACGCTAATTTTATCCCCTCGGATGATTGTTTTTGCAGTCTACTAGTGCAAGTATAGCAGCAGCAAGATTTAGGAGTGCCACACTTCCACCACCTTCTATTTTCGACTGTGGTGCAGCAGCAAGATATGGGAGTGCCAGACTTCCACCACCTTCTATTTTCAGCCGTGGTGCAGGGTGGCTGGTAGCATCTGAACCTATGATAGATTATTATGTTTCCTTTGTTTATCTTCCATTTAATTTCATCATAACAGACTCAACCAATTTTTTTTCCCATTTTCTTGCCTTTCGTGTTTTAGGGAATAGGCTGGTTGCTGGATGGTTCATTTGGTACTGCAAGTGGTTCCACTGTATCAGTGTAAGAAGTTTAATACCTGAACCATACAGCTTATCACTCTGGCTACCCCTTGGATACCTCTATAAATACATCTGTTACTCCAATCACTAATTTAGCCACCTTTATGATATACCATGAATTTGCAATATCCATAGGTCGCTGCAAGAGGGACGGCTTACTTTAGTTACAAATGCATGTGTAGATCATTTGTTTGGAGAAATTTATGGTTTATGTGTGACCAATCAAAGTGTCACGATCCTTCAATTCCTCTGCATTAGTTTTAGATTAATCTTGTAGAATAGTCGACTGAAGATGTCCTCATCCAAGTATGATTTTCCTACCAATCTTAGATTCTTATATTCTGCAAATTGTTCAGTGAAAATGTAGGTCTTTTGGCACTAACGCGATCTGGAAGCCGAAGAGTGGTTCAAATATCAGCAGGATTCATGCTTTTATTTGCTGTGTTTGGTGCGTTATAGTTGCAAGTTTTTGTCTAACATCATTTGCAAAATTGAAGTTATGATTTAAATTTGGGTTAACTGTGCGACTGTATCATAAATTAATAGGAAAATTTGGGGCTATTCTGGCATCTATTCCATTGCCGATCTTTGCAGCTCTGCAATGCATCTTGTTTGCCTACGAGAGTATGAATTCTCTATCTTATTAACCGTTGGAGAAAAAATTGCTGAAATTTCTTTATGTTTACCCAAAACTTGTGCTTGTTTGGAAAAGAAATCTCTTATAAAGGAATGACAATTACAAAATGCATGTTTCAACTGGTACAGGATAGTCATTTGCTTTTCCCATTCATTTTTAAATGCTTGTTTTATGTTCAACAATATGTTGAAATTAACTGTGGTATACCATTCCGGTGCAGCTTCTGCTGGTCTTGATTTACTTCAATTCTGCAACCTCAACAACCTCAGAACAATGTTCATAGTAGGTTTTTCAATCTTCATGGGCCTCTCAATCCCACAATACTTCTATGGCTACATGGGAACTTCCGATCGTGGTCCTGTTCACACTCATGCAAATTGGGTATGTTGTGAATACAATTTTATCCTTTCTAACTCAAATGAATTTTAGCAGTCGCAAATATTTTCGTGCTTGAAGAAACCAAATGAATTTCTCACCATTATTTGCAGTTTTACGAATTTGTGGAAATCATTTTCACATCCCCGGCCACAGTAGCAGCTATTATCGCGGTGTTTTTGGATTGCACTATCCCACCGGGTCGTACTGATAATGGAGAGATTGAAATTGAGATTGATTTGTGGGACGCGATCATGAGTGCTTTCGAAGAGGACCCAGAATTCTATTCCCTACCTTTAGGCCTCAGTGAGTGCTTTCCATCTGTTTAGAATTTGGAGGTCTTGCAATAGAGAAATGAAGACACAGAAATATTTAGTACTTCAATTTATTTTGCCATGATGTTTGCAGCATATAAGTTGAACTCTAATAAGTTGTATTTAAGTTAAAAGAAGAATAAAAGTAGAGTTTGTTTGTGAGTGAATCTCTCCTTACCCACCAACAGACAAACACTACAGAAGAAGAATCCATATTATGGGGTTTTATATATGAATATTGAGAATCATTGCATGTGTTGGGAAATTTCTGCAATCTCACCCACAACGGAAGCATACCCAATAAAATTAAAATAATCACGCAAATGAGACACATAAGAGTTTACATGGTTCGGCCCCAATACCTGCTCCATGGAGAGAGATGTTCCACTATATGAAAAATAGAAGATTACAATATGAGATGAAAAATCACCCTCGAGCTCCTAACATCATGGCTCTACACAATATTATACAAACAACACTATAGTTGAAGAATTCAAATTATGGGTTCTATATATGAATACAGAGAATCATTGATGATGTTTGTGGCATTTTGGGTTCTGAAAATTGCAATGAGTTTGCTGCTTCTAATGGTTGTAACTTGTAAAAGCCTAGCTAGCTAATAGGCGCACCAATGCCTTCAAATGCTCTAAAAGTGGGGTTTTTAATTGGAAAGGGTCTAGATTTTGGAATTTGAATCCGACCCATTCAGCACCGACCGATCGAATCACCCCACCGCAATTTTTATTTTATTTTTTTTAAAGTGAATAAAGTGAAGGAAACACAAGAACTTGGCCTTGCTGACATTATTTTGAGTTGGAATGAAAAACTTCTCTACCATTGTCCCTTGCCAAGTATATTGCAAACCCCGTAGAGGTTAACCTAGTCTAATAATTAAGGTCTAAGATTTAGGATTTGCGTTTTGCTCTAGTTTTAATTAGGACCTTGTAAGTGAATGATGAAATTGATCTCTCAAGATTAGTCAAAGTGCACGAATTTAGGCACATGAATCATTAGAAATAAGTAAACAATATGTGAATTTGAAAGTCCTCCCGAATATGTATTGACCCAAAGCCCAATGATCCATGTCAACAACCCCTAATATGTCGTGCTTTCGACATAAATTAATTATGAAAGGATGTTAAAATAAAGCAAACAAAGTAATCATTTTTTTTCTTCATAATATGCCACCAATTTCTATTCGTTAATTTAGTTTGTTTTTGCGTACCTTTACTTGAACTCAATTTCTGTATCTGAGATGTACAGTATGTATTAAGAGTGCAATTTGCAGCTAATCTAGCTAAGAAAGTGTTCACACTACTTTAGAACATCTCCAATTCTCAAAAACCATGTTCCAGTACTCTAATCCAATTCATTGCCAAATTGTCAAAAAGCCACTTGTATTGTTAAAGGCATAAATTTTGGCCTCAAGGCAATTTTATTTATTTATTTTGTCTCTGTTTCTCGATGAGCCCCACAAAAATAGCTTAAGACGAAAACTATTAAGTCTAAGTTCTAACTAAGGGTCATCATCGGGTCGGGCCGGCCCGCCAAGTCACTAACCAAGTCCACCCATGGGCTGGGCCGACTGGGCTTTTACTTTTTTGCGGGCCGGGCTACCATAAATTGAAGCCCAAGCTAGGCCCACGGGCTAGCCCAATTGATAGGCTTGCAGGCCAAAAACCAGGCGGGCTAGGGGGCGGACTTAAATTTCCTTGGGCAAGGGAAAAAAGAAAGGATTTTGTGAGATTTTGGGCTAATGGGTGGGCCCGTGGGCAGATACTCGGTTTCTTCGGTGGTGAATGAGCAGGGAGGCTTAACCTGAATTGATGAACAATTTGATCATTTCTGAGAAATCCATTACTTCACATCACAAATCTTTGTTATTTTGGGTGTTATGGATTAACAATCTCCAAGTGTAAAATAAATCGGGCTATGCATTCGCTTAGACCTGTGACAGAAGAGGCAAATATTGTTACTCCTGCGTGACCTCCAACAACCGGAACATCAACTTCTCTCGGATCAAGTCCCAAAACCTCCGCCTTCAATAGGAACAAGACAACATTTTACCAACCATTACTTACCAAATCAAACAGTAATGTTAGAAAGGGCAAAGCGAGACACCACAAAGTTATTTGAAGATGGTAACCATTTGTAAGCATACCACAAAAGTATTGGCTCTCACAACTTCGAGCATTGTGACTCCTAAAAGTCGCTTTGGGTCATAAGTGCCAGCTTTCGTGAAAACCTATGCTGCAATTGGAACTGTAGAGTTCACCGGATTATTGATCAAGTTCACAATTGCATTAGGGCAGCACTTGGCGATTCCTTCACAAAGGGTCCTGACAATTCCAGCATTTATGTTGAAAAGGTCATCTCTTGTCATTCCAGGCTTCGTAGGAACACCAGCAGGTATAACCACGAGGTCCATTCCAGTAAGAGCACTCTCAAGTTGTGCTTGCCCTAGAAATCCACGTACCTTGAAACACCGAAACAATAATGTTTGGTATTGTTTTAACGTCTGGACTAAAAGCTTGATTGTTTCTCTTTTTGTAAAAAGCTTTCCCCCCAAAAATGTACTTTCAGGGAACACCAGTTGCCCAAATAGGTCAGAGTTTCAGAGTTTTTGCGTTATAGTACCCAAAAATTGTATCTGAAAAGCTCGGGGCACTTTGGATAAGGCTTGGGCTTACCCAAAAATCCAGATTTCATTCCATAAGGCTTGGGCTTCCAAAAACACTACATATTTTCAAAACTTACTGCTTAGTATAAGTGCTGTCTAAGAATATGAAATCATATGTTTTCTCCAACCAGAATTTGGATTCTTTTCTTAACAACCCCAGAAACAAGTTTCGTCGATCATAAACAACTGCAACCAAGCACGCCGTGCACATTTCAATTGTTTATGCAAACTGTTTCTGAAGAACAACCAAATACTCAGGAACCATAATGTAAAGAATGACTGTTTTCAAAGTTTTCATTGTTTTGCTTCCGAAACAAGGAATATAAAGAACATAGAAGACGAAAGATTACCAATGATGTTTTGTTATCAATTGTGTTGTTGGTAATACTTATCTCGAATAAAAAGAGAGATAAATCAGTGCTTCAATGGAAGAAACTTACCACGGCACCTTTTTAGATTTTCTCTTTTTCTTTTTTTTTCTTTTCCTCCTGGGGTATGCCCCTTATAGGCTGTATATTCGGTTAGCCTTTTTTCTATTTCAAGCTAAGTTACCCAAAAAAAAAAAACTTACCACGGCACCGGTGTCCATGTGACTAACATCAGCTGTGACACCAGGGGCATTGACCACATCATACAGATGGAGAACAGAAACAAGGGGATTCATCTTCATTAGCAATGCAAGGGGTTGTCCAATGCCTCCAGCTGCACCCAGTATAGCAACTTTGAACCCAGGAGCACCCCTTTTGCTCTACAATTTGCTCTCCTCAAATTCGAACCTTCCTCCATCTTTAAGTAAAAATTAAACCAATCAAATCAAAATCAGTTATAAAACAAATACTGATTTCCTAGTAGTTTAACTCCACAAATTCACAATTAGGGTCAGGGCTCATAACTAAATTGCACAATCAATTGACATGTTAATGCCCAACCCCATGTCAAAACCAAAGAGAAGAGTGAACTGCCAGAAAGATAATAGAATAAGGCTCAAAGAGATTATTACAAGATACCCAAGTCTCCAATTTTATTTGCAAATAAGGGCTATGATTGATAATAGAATTACTCAACCTCTCGATAAGTTCGTGCCCTATCCCCAGGTCACAACCAAACAATACAGAATGAATAGATTATAGCTCAAAATGAAATCAGTAAAGAATACCCAATAATGCAAAAGCAAACTAAGTGGCAAGAGTTATCGGAGAAGGGCAGACCTGGAAATTGGATGGGTGGAGATGAGCTGAGATTCTTGCAATCCGCTGATTAGCTTCTGCACTTGGCTGCATCTTTTCTTGTTCTGCTAGCTAGAGAGAGAGAGAGAGAGGTTTCTGGGACAAAAATTAGTAGCACTGAACGATTGGATTTAAAAAAAAAAAACCAGTAAAAAGGAAATCCACAAATTGTATGGATGGGGATAATATGGGCGACAAATAAATCGACAGGTTGACCTGAATGAATGAATGAATATATCAGAAAACTTTCCCCCAAAAAGAATACATGTCAGAAAACAATTTTAGTTTTTGTGTGGAACCAAAATTTCAGAATCCTTATCCATTTTTATCTCGAGGATGTGGCTCTTGGAAGACAATTTCTATAAGGGTGTGTGTTTGTCTTCCTTGTTTTATCCAGAAAAGATTGTATAATGTCTTCTGTGGAAGGACGGGCAATGGGCAAATGAGAAGTCTAGTTTATTAGTGTGCCCTAATCAAATTACCCTTATCTTGCCTCGCAATCTCACTATCTACTAGCGGATATGGATGGGTCCACAAGATATGATTTATGTATAAGATTTTAAATGTAAATGATTTTGTCACTCATTTTTTGAAAAAATACACTTGCAGGAGAGTGGCGTTAACAAAAAAAGAAATGGCAAAATCAGCAGCCTTTTAAATCTGAAACATAAAAGGAAGCAAGTTCCTTACAATGAGATTTCATGAATTAATATTGTTGCGGGGTAGTGCTTCATTTGATATTGTACGGGTTGAATCGGATTGAAGGAGTCCTCCCAAGCAAGTCTGCAAAACAAAGGATCAGTTGGAGTTAGCCAAAGGGCACTTCTATGCCTAAGTTAGATGCTGGCTAAGGAGAAGGCTAAGTACAAATCTCATATTTAGACTAGGAACAACATACTTCGATAAGGTTTATCGCTTTGGCTTTTATAGAAAGAGTGTACTTGCTCTCCAAGTAAGTCTGTGCTAGATATGTGCCCGTGACGTCACCTATAACCAATTATCTATGAATGACACTCGGTGTCCACGTGACCGAGCAAATGCTTGGAATGTAACCCCAGGACACCACAAGGAATATAGCTTGTTGCTAGGTCACTTCATCCCTTCAATTTCCATAGACTGGACTCGGGCATGATGGACTTCAGGAACAGGTGGCCCGTCCAACCCACCCATGTACATTCGGCCCAAGAGAGCCCAGTGAAGTGGGCTGCCCGTATTGTCAGGCCCAATATTTTGGTCGATTCAGCCCCGTACGCTAGCGAAAGATACTTACAGGAGCAATGGTACTTGCACATACTTTTGTCAACAAATTCAAATTCGTGTTTGCACCTATGATCTATACACATTAGTGTGTGCACGTGGACTCTTCCTAGCTCAATGGATTTTAGAAGTGTTGTATGTGTCATGTTATTGGACCTACGTAATGAAACATTTTTCAAGCTGGTTGTGGTACGCCAGCATGCAACCAAGTGAAATGGTCACTAGAGGTTGCAAGTTAGTCGTCTTGGATCACTCTGGTAGATTTGAGGAAGTTGTGTGTTTAAAGTGCAGTATCGACTCAAATGTTGCAACGTGACTAGCACTTCTTCTAGTCATCTCTCTCTCTCTCTCTCTCTCTCTCTCTCTCTCTCTCTCTCTCTCTCTCTCTCTCTCAAAGCACTATTATCTATTACAATGCTGTAAGAAGTTATTTAACCAATAAGCGAAAAAGTTGCCTAATGTTAGGTAACACATACTATAAGAGCATCCTCAATGCTACTGTACATTTTGCCTAATTATAGTGTACAAAAAATGAATTAGGTTGTACATTTTTCCAAATTCAACAAAAATGGTTCCCTCGATCCCAATGGCCTTGGCATGGGATGGGGTCTGTTAAGAGACAGCAAGAGGAACTGAATTTGGGGTTTTTGTCATTATATTGGTAAATCGTCAGTGGTGGCAGAGGAACTTAATTTGGGCCCTCAGGGATGGGATTCACATTGACTTGGAGAAAGGAATTACCATCTTAGATGTGGAAATTGATGCTCTTCATGTGCAATTCGTTCAATCAAAGAGCATGATAATTCCTTTCACCCTTTTTTTCAATTGATATCTTGGGGAGATTTCAATCTAGCTCAATCAAGCACATTTTCAGAGAAGCCAAAAAATGCATGGATGTGCTCGCGAAAGAAGGCCTTAAAGCCAATCATGGTTTAGTTATGTTTAGTTCTTGTCCTTCATTTCTAGTTGTCAAATTCCATGAAGATGTTGTAGAGATGTTATATCCCAGTTTTCCACCCAAAAAAACAGAAGAAAAGAATTATCTTCATTGATAGGAAATTAGATGTATCCCAAACCTTGACGCATATATACTCAGCACACCTACTTGAATCCATGTAACTAACATAGAGGAAGAGGAGGAATATTGTATACACGACCGCATGAATAAGTTGATCATTAATCCGTGCGTCACGAGAATTGGTCACTTTATATATATCTACATACACAATCTTTATTTTAGCTACTCAAGAGATGTTATTTTTCCTAGCGAAAGTAACTTTGTTGGAGTTGGATACAAACATTATACCAAAGGGTGCAATTCTATGTGCATTTCTACCGATTATTTTTCGAGATCATTCATCTCTCACATATATATTGGCTTCACACATTTAATTACGAGATGAACCTCACACATCTATTAAAAAAGGAATGATCGGAAAATAATTAATAGGACTATAGGAGTGCAGCTAGGCTTATTGACAGCGATATCCCTTTCATAGCGAGATTCATTGCATCATGTTGGGTAGGCCAGTACTTTTGGAAGTTAGTGAAGTATTTATTGTTTGCTATTTCCTTGCATCTTCCGTCCATGTACGCCATCGACGAATTCCATAACGGAAAGAAGAATGGCATTATTAAACAACCCAATCAAATAAACGATTCAGCCAAACGAGTATGAGAAAACAATTAAATGGCTTGCTCTCCGAAGGGTCGCAAATTCGAATCCTATGAAAGTCAAACATTTCAAACCATGAGACCAATAAAATTTACCCGATCGTTAATATCAGGTCACCAGAATTAGTCAAGATGCACTTAAACTGATCCAAACATCCGATTATAAAAAAAAAAGAAGCCTAATCCCATAATAGTACTTGCAAAAAAGCTACAGTAAAAACTAAAGGAAATACAAGTGAAAAGTTGCACAGGACAAGTGCTGATGTGTGCAATGTTATCAATCCCGTAGTATCGGATTTGAGAGAAACCGGTACCCTAAGCCCCAAATACTGGTCATCTCAGAAAATACCGGCAGGCACTGACGTAACCGAAATTCTAGGCGAGATTTTGCAGAGCATTGTTTTTTTGCAGAGCGTTATTTTTTTCTACTGTCATGTTATCATTTTTGGCCAAAAAAACTAATAAAACGTTTTTTAGAATTTTAGCAAAACATGGGCTTAGTACGTACGCAAAACTCAAATCCCAAATTTGCACCCCCCGCGCACGAATAACTCGTGACGTGCACCTAGTTGATTGGTTTCCAAATCAATTTTTTCAAATTGCCTTCGGCCACAACCCATTTTTCCGAGCGCGCAAGGCCTCTCCTTGGATCCTTATTTACAAGCTCACTAGTGTGCAAAGTCATTTAATATGAAAAAGAGTTTTGTAACTAGGCAATGTGGGACAAAATGTAAACATATAGGTATTTTATGATGAATTGCATAGTATGAGGGATTTTTTTGAATTATGATTATATATAATTATTACATACATTATAGTTACGGTAAATCCGAAACGGTACCCAGTATCTGACCGGTACTGATACGTACTGTATCAGTGGAAAAACCGGTACCTTGACCGATATGGTATTCAAAACATTGGATGTGTGGACTTAATTTGCAGGGTACCTTCCTGGTATTGGAGTACTTGATGACAACTTTCTAACTTGATTTTACTTCCTGACTGACCGACATAGTGAAAATACTGGGTACCTAACCCCGCTGCCAATGTTGACAAAGATTGTGGTTGTTACTGCTAGCTAGAAAGAGTGTTCCATATGCAAGGAAAAGCGATTCCACATCAAGGAGAAAAGCAAAATCAAAGTTAATTATGCTTTGTACTACTACTTTCTTCTCCTGTAAGTCGACTATCTGGCCCACTGATTTTCCATGTGCTAATTAACTAACATCCCTTTCAATACGATTATATTCCTCTATGTGGGATTTAGGGTCCTCTCGTGTCTATACTTGAGAGTTTTTTGGATTTAGGGTCCAACAACTTATACCAAATTATGCACAACATGTAAATGTGACATTGTTTCACTGGAAAATTGAAAGTATCAATCTAGTCAGTTTTCCGATGGAAGGATATCGCACAGGCATGTTGTACAACTAGTTGCGTTTCTGGACTAATTCCCAATTGCATAATTAGTCATTTTATTTAGGGTTTGATCGATATAGTTGGCACAACTTAGAGGGCAAAAATCAAGAAGAAGTGGATTGAGCTGCGCCAGGTAGTAAAAAGTTGGGACTTAAAGGTAGGAGACCTCAAGTACAACTCTGGCAAGCAACTATTGAAGTCTTCTTACTTGACACGTAAGCATGTAAAAGAATTAAGGAGCGATCGTAGAGTTTAGTAATTCAGGACACCTTGTATTATCAAACAAAAAAACTCTTAATTCACTAATATCATTGGGGTAATTAAGTCAGTAAGAACTTAATATTTCTCTAAGGCCTAGTTCCGCTTAACTTCTAGGCAAAAAAGTTAATTTTGTTCATATTTGAATTTTTTTCGCATTTGTTAATTTTGTGTCAGTTCTTTGCGGATTGTTGATTCATCTCGACGAGACGAATCGGAAAAGCAAAGTTTTTTTATTCTTATTTTTACCCAAATATTTTGAAAAATAACAATTTTAAAACAAAAAAGTCCAACATTTCTTCAATGCGATTATATTACTCTATCTGTGAGATAAGGGTCCTCTGCTCGAGCGAGTGTGTTTTTTTTTTGGGGGGGGGGGGGGGGGGGGGGGGGGGGGGGCGGGGTGGTGGGGGTTTAGGGTCCAACAATTTGTAGCACATTATGCACAACATGTCATTTACTGGAAATTGAAAATATTAATTTTTTTTTTGGGGGGGGGGGGGGGGGGGGGGGGGGGGGGGGGGGGGGGGGGGGGGGGGGGGGGGGGGGGCGGGGTGGTGGGGGTTTAGGGTCCAACAATTTGTAGCACATTATGCACAACATGTCATTTACTGGAAATTGAAAATATTAATCTACTCGGTTAACAATGAAACAATATCACACTGGCATTTTTTACAAGTAGTTGTGGTTTTGGGCTTCCCAATTGCATAATTATAGTCATTTAGATATAGTTGGCACAACTTAGCAAAAAATCAAGAAGCAACTCTTGTTAGCAACTATTGAGGTCTTCTTGTTGATAAATAAAAAAAATAATAAAATTATTGAGGTCTTTTTACCTCATGTGTAAGCATATGAAAGCATTAAGAAGGGGTTGTAGGATTTAGTAACTCAGGACACCCTGTTATCACCAAATAAATATAGTTCACTAATATCATTGAGGTAATTCAGCTGGTCAGAATTCTTTAAGAAGGGCTTCAACCATTTGGCATTTGGGGTAATAAAAATAGTACACCCTCCGTTCCTTAATGTGTTTCCGGTCTGGAAACGAGGACTTAAAAATAATGCATTTCTTTCAATAAAAAATTCAAATTCTTTTCATAAATTACAAGAAGTCATCAATATCTAATGAATTGTTGAAAAAAAATTGAAATTTTCTTGCGAAAGTTGTATTAATTTTACTTCCTCATTTTACAGACCGGACAAATATTATGGAACCGAGGGAGTACTAACTTTTTTGAAAAGAAGTTAAAGTGTTCATTAATTGTTGAACGATTAACCGTCCATGTCCGTCCAAGGAAAGGACTCGAAAGTCGGTTGAACTGACTACAACTCGTCCCGTGACAGAGTGTCGTGTTTGAATGAACATTCTAATCAGTTGAAAAAAGGAGAAAGTTTTTCGATGATATTTGTCCCTTCCACTTTTTCCATCAACAAACATGTGTGGCAATCAAGAGCATCGCTACAGCCACCACATCAAAAATGGGGTGGTCACACATAGAACGTTGTGTGGGGTTCACTTTGAACATTATACGGATGATTCGAGTCGTTTAATAATTTCAAAAAAAACCCGAGTGGAACCCGCGAAACATCATCTCGATCTGATATGAGTAGTTGCTCGGATCAAGCTTCTCATCTTTAGAAAATTGGAAAAAATGGAAAGAGTGGTTTTTTGGTATACAGAAAGATGAGAGATTTGATCCGAGCACCTATACATATCAGATCAAGCTGATGTTCTGAGCAGCCCACTCGATTTTTAAAAAAAAATTTATTGAACGGTTCGAATAATCTGTGTGGAATCCAGAATAGGCTTAACACTGAGTATTTTGATGACTTTCTGGTCATTTAAACGATGAATAGTGCTACTGGTGTGTACAAATCATTTTTTTGTCTCGTTTTAATTTTAAAAAAATAATCGGAATTGCTTATTTTATTTAAAATACTTTATATATGCCTCCTATGAAAAATAAGCTCAATTCGATATCGGTTAAGACACCTACAAAACGTCCAACTTTGTCCCAAATTCAAGCATGAATTCTAGAGCAAAATGTTGCGTAAATGCTCTTACCGATACCAGATTGAGCTTATTTTGGAACGACCATAAGTAAAGTATTTTAAATAAAATGAACGATTTCGATCATTTTTTGAAACCCAAAATGAGCCTAAAAAGAGATTTGTATCTACTGGTGCAGATTTTTTGTCTGTACCATTAAACTTTCTGTTAAACGATGGAAGACCTTTCTACAACGTTATATCTGTCAATCTAGGCGGCCGAAAGAAAGTGTCCTTCCAATCCGCTCTTTACTTTCCTCTCTCTGCCACGGGACACATATGCCTAAATTCCTCACTTCTACTAATCTCTAGAACAAAAAAAAGAAAAGGAATAAAACTACTCCTAAAAGAGAAGGGGATAAAAGAATGGAGGAAAATTTTAAAATCAGTCTAATAGGCTGATAATAGTAAGTGTGTAAATGTGTATTAAAGGGTATAAAATGTATCAAAAAATATGTATTTTTCTTATCTTCTAGTGTGTTTATCGTCAGTTTATTGTGCTGACAATAGCAAGACCGTAGAATGAAATCATGAACTTTTTGTCTATTGATGATTTAAGAACAGTGCTATCTGCACAGATTGTGAAATATATGCCAATGCACAGACCTCTTTTAGACTCGTTCTGGGTTTTTAAAAAATGATCGGAACCGCTCATTTTGTTTAGAATATTTCATTTATGATCCCTACCAAAATTCAACTGACTAGGATATCAATAAGAGTGTCAAAGAAACATGCAACTTTGTCCCAAAATTCAAGCTTAAATTCTTGGACAAAATTGGATGTTTTGTATACACCCTTATCGATATTTTATTCATTTGATTTTTTGTAGGAACTATAAATAAAGTATTTTAAATAAAATGAACAGCCCTGATCATTTTTTTGAGTCCAAAAACTGGTGTAAACGAGGTCTGTCCATGCTTGCACATATTTGAAATCTGTGTGGATATCCTTTTCGTTTCGATGATTTAAAAGGAACTGCTGAACTGGGACTTTCTTTTTTGGAAAACAAAAATTATGAGTTTGGACCAAGGAGTACCTTTATGAGACGAGGAGTGCTACATACACAATAATACGTGGGATTATGGAGCAAACATGAGTTTTTTACACAATGCGCTTGAGGCACATATGCAATTGAATGAGTCCGAACAAATTTATAGACCTGTGTGCAAACATGTCCAATTTTTGTTTTTGGGAAATGATAATTTGGCATTATCACTACTTTTTTTTTTATAATTATATGTTAGGGCCTAGTTATTAATTTTATAAGTATTTAGTAAGCCTAGTTATTAATATATCAAAAGAAACAAAATTCCTTTCCCGGACAAAGTGCCACGTGAACAAAACTAAGTCAAAACTACTACTACCACTATTGGCAGCCCCAATCCTATTTATTTATTTTTTTATAATTATATCTTACATCCACCTTAACTAATTTTGAGAATAATAAATTCATCATTTACTCACGGGCCTCCACCTAAACTCAACCGGGGATGGCATTGGGCAGGGGTGCAGAGCACTGTGTTGTGCTCATCAGGATAATTGATCTCGGTAATCAATAGTCCGGATTGCCGAATAGTTGGACAATTGAGATTACGCATAATACTAAGCAATCTGGAATATTGATTGTCAAGATCAATAGTCCAAATGTGCATAGCACGGTGTCACACAATACCTCTCCGGATATAAATTCGAGAAATGATATTGGCACTTTAAAAATTAATGCCAGCACTCCAAAAAATAAAGAACAATGGCTTTAAAATTACAAAAATTTTAAAGTGCTTACATTAATTTTTAGAATGTCAATACCATTTACTTATAAACTAGTCTCAAAGAGTTGAAAATACTCGTAGGACAACCTGTTCCCAATCCTATTTGGTGATCAGTCTCCGAGTCTCAGATCCACACTTATTTACGAACTCCAAAAACAACTCCCACAAAATCTCCTCCACCTTTCTCACCGGCAGCCATGTCGGCCGAACACAACTTCCGGCGACAACAATGCCGGAAAATCCTCTCTCTCCTCTGCTTCCTCTCCCTCATCTCTCTCTCCAAACCCACCACCGAGCTCCAAATCCTCCTCAACTTCAAAACCTCACTCTCAAAATCACCCACAAACGCCTTTGCCACATGGGTTCCAGACCAGAACCCCTTGTGCGACTTCACCGGAATCACTTGCAACCCCAACCAAATGGTCACAGAAATCAATCTCTCTGAACAGAACTTATCCGGCACCCTGCCTTTCGATTCAATCTGTTCTCTTCAATCGCTCGAAAAAATCTCCCTGGGTTCTAACACTCTGTTTGGCAGCATCACAGAAGAGGTTTCAAATTGCACCAATTTGAAGTACTTGGATTTGGGTTGGAATTCGTTTGTAGGAAAAGTCCCAGACTTGTCCTCTTTAACCCAACTCAAGTACTTGAACTTGAACCGCAGCGGATTTTCCGGCCAATTTCCATGGAAATCTCTGGAAAATCTCACCAATCTTGAATTCTTGAGCCTCGGTGACAACCCATTTGATAAAAACCCATTTCCTTTGGAGGTACTAAATCTTGAAAAATTGTATTGGTTGTATCTCACGAACTGCAGTATTGAAGGGAAAATCCCAGAGGGAATTGGAAATCTCACTCTGCTCCAAAACCTCGAGATTTCATATAACTTTCTGGTTGGTGAAATTCCAGAAGGAATCACGAGGCTGAAAAACCTCTGGCAGCTTGAGCTCTATAGCAATAACCTTGTTGGAAAATTTCCAATTGGGTTTAGAAACCTCACGAACCTGATCAATTTCGATGCTTCAACTAACAGTCTTGAAGGAGATTTTTCAGAGCTCAAGTACTTGGTAAACCTCGTGTCATTGCAGTTATTCGAAAACCAATTCTCTGGGGAAATCCCGGTCGAATTTGGGGAGTTCAAGTCCCTCGAAAACCTCTCTCTTTACACCAACAAGCTCATTGGATCACTTCCACAGAAAATCGGATCGCATTCAGGTTTGGTATTCATCGACGTTTCGGAGAATTCCCTGACGGGTCCAATCCCACCGGAAATGTGCAAGAATGGGAAAATGACCGGACTACTTATGCTTCAGAACAGTTTCACCGGTGGAATACCTGAAAGCTATGTGAATTGCTCGTCGTTGCTTCGTTTTCGGGTGAACAATAATTCACTATCCGGTATAGTCCCTGCAGGAATTTGGAGCTTGCCAAATTTATCGATAGTTGATCTCACCTGGAACCAATTTGAAGGTCCATTGGGGTCCACTATTGGGGAGGCTAAGGCCTTAGCACAGCTCTTTTTAGCTCACAACCGATTTTCCGGCGAATTACCAGCCACGATTGGGGAAGCTACGTCTTTAGTCGACATTGAGTTGAGTTCAAACCGGTTTGCAGGCGAAGTTCCGGCGGCAATTGGGAATTTGAAGAGGTTGAGCAATCTTCATTTAGAAAATAACTTGTTTTCTGGTAAGATTCCGGAGTCTTTAGGCTCATGTGTTTCTCTAAGTGATATAGGCCTAGCCGGAAATTTATTTTCCGGTAAGATACCGGGTAGTATCGGTTCTTTACGGAGCCTGAACTCTTTAAATCTATCTGACAACAAACTCTCCGGAGAAATTCCGAAGAGTTTGTCGTCACTTAAACTTAGCCTTCTTGACTTATCGAACAATCAACTGATGGGTCGAATACCAGAATCTTTATCTATTGAAGCATTTAAAAGTAGTTTTGCTGGAAATCCGGGCTTGTGTAGTGAAAATCTTGGGAATTTCCGGTCATGTTCGTCTGATCCCAGCAAGTCTGGTGATTTTCGGACGGTTATTTCTTGCTTTGTAGCAGGGGCAAGTGTCTTGTTCCTGTCACTTTTATGTTTCATGTATGTTAAGTGTAAGCCGAAAGGTTTTGACCATCCGATCAAACGACGTAGTTCTTGGGATATGAAACAATTCCATGTGTTGAGCTTCAGTGAAGAGGAAGTTGTAAATGCAATCAGAAAGGAAAATTTAATTGGCAAAGGTGGCTCAGGAAATGTGTATGGAGTCAGGCTAAGGAGTGGAAAACAATTGGCTGTGAAGCACATTTGGAAGTCGGATTCCGGCGACCGGAGAAGTTGCCGTAGCAGCGCATCCATGCTAGCAAAGGGGAGTCTCTGGTCACCTGAATATGATGCGGAGGTGGTCACATTGAGCTCCATCAGGCACGTGAATGTGGTTAAACTCTACTGTAGCATCACAAGTGAGGACTCGAATCTGCTGGTTTACGAGTATCTAACAAACGGGAGCTTGTGGGACCGGTTGCACACATGTCAGAAGATCAAGATGGATTGGGAGGTGCGATATGAGATCGCGGTTGGGGCAGCCAGGGGGTTGGAGTATCTCCATCACGGGTGTGATAGACCTGTGGTACACCGAGATGTCAAAACTAGCAACATTTTGTTGGATGAGCAAATGAAGCCTAAGATTGCAGATTTCGGCCTAGCAAAAATTTTGCATGCAAATGGAAGCAAGGACTCTACCAACATCATTGCAGGAACATATGGGTACATTGCTCCAGGTTAGCATTTCCCATCTTGCTCGTACCCCCTTGTATCCTACGTCTAAATTTTCAATATATTTTGTTGCTGTGAAATTGACTGTAATTTCTTGTTCGTTTTGGTTTTGAAGAATATGCCTACACATACAAAGTAAACGAGAAGAGCGACGTCTATAGCTTTGGGGTGGTTCTGATGGAACTTGTAACTGGAAAGAAGCCAGTTGAACCAGAGTTTGGGGAGAACAATGACATCGTCCAGTGGGTGACCAGTGACATGAGAAGCAGAGGCAGCGTGCTTCATTTGGTGGACTCGACGATTTCCGAGGCCAAGAAAGAAGACGCGGCAAGGGTGCTGACAATCGCGATGCATTGCACGATGAAGATTCCAGCCCTTAGACCTTCAATGAGGATGGTGGTGCAGATGCTGGAAGAGGCCGAGCCTTGTGAATTGACGGGGATAATTGTGAATAAAGGCGGTGAAAACGGTAAGAATTGAGGAGCTTGCATAAGTGATAGTGAGTTCGATAGGAGCATGGGAACCGTGGGGCCTGCAACATCTTAAAGAGTTCTTCTACTATCACACCCATTCACACACCCAATCTAGTGATTGGGAAGGCCAATAATTTGGAGAAGTCCAAAGCTTAGGTGAATAGTGTCTTTTTGTGAGAATGTTCAAATGCCAAGATTGCTAGTAGCCTCTAAAGAGAGTGAGCAACAAAAAGTTAGAGACGCATATAAGTACAATATTGTAATTGAATGTTGATTTTGGCGCTTCACTTTTAACGTAAAGTTAGTGGAGTGTGAAAATCTATTGTAATTTATGATAGTGGAATGAATTGGAGAAAACTGAATATACATGGAATAAATTGAGTTGATCATTTCTTTTATATTTATTCATAACGGATCATCTTTTAAACTTACATTTTGCCTGAATAAAGATATTGGCTAAACGAAAAATGAGGCTAAGATTTTGGCTAGATAATCCTCAAGGATTACTTTTTTGTCTTTCTTCAATTTCTTTCCGCATTTGTTAATTTTCCATCAATGTTTTATGTTTTGTAGATTATTTCTTTCATCTCGACGAAAGTAATCTAAAACATAAAATATTATGTTCAAGACTAAAACTTTTTTTGAACAAACAAAGAAATAATCCTATAATCCATCTTGAATATAATTTTTTTACTTTTTCAATTTCTCTTATTGACTTGAACAAATAAACCACAAAAATTAAATACAAAACTAATAAATGCGATTTTTTTAATCAAGATGAAAAAATGATCCTGCCGGATTATTTAGTGAAAACAGGCTTAAAACTACTCTAAAAATACTAGACAAAACCATAAACAGGTTAAAACTCACAAAAATAGGAATTTCGAGACAAATCATTCTCTTTACATACATCAACTAAAAGTTCATTCAACGAAAATAATTTGTCTAAAGACCTTAAATTATAGACAAAGGTTTTAGGGAAAACTCACCCTCCACGTGGCAATTGAAAGAGGAAAAACAAAAATTTCCTTTTCACAGACTTATCTCTCTCTCTCTCTCTCTCTCTCTCTTAATTATATTGAAAGAACACAACAATACAGAGAAACCCACGAAGGCATACCTTAAAAAAAAAAAAAAAAAAAAACTATAGAAACATCCATACAGGGGGGACTATATATATGTGGTAATTACTATGGAGATTTGGACGAAATCAAGAAAATTTTAGGATACTAAATTCAGGAACTTAGTCACATAGTCCTTCAAAATGTCTCGTCATGCGCTCGTCTTTTCAATCGTTGCACTCACGAATTTTAGTTGTTTGAGAGATTTTTGAAAGACCTTTTCACGAGCGTGCTCCCACCCTCACACCCGACCGCGCATTACGTGGCGTGACTACTTTCACACTTCCCTCGTCACTACGTGTCAACCAGCCGGCTCACCTTCTCTTTCCCGCCCCATCCGATTCAATTATAAGCTCCAAGAAACCAATTAACCGTCATAGCGAACTCAACTACTCCTATACACCCCACCAGGCAGCAACAACAACATTACGTTCTCTCTCTCTCTCTCTCTCTCTCTCTCTCTCTCTCATACAATGGATCAAGAAAGATGCCATTTAGAGCTCCGAGTACTTCCAGGCAGAGTAGCACTGAAGAAGGCTCTGTCGCCGCTTCTGAAAGTATCACCGGCCTCCTGCACCGCGATCTGCAAACCGGGCGGCATCTCTCTCCAAGCTTTTCCGGTGGAACAGAATGACGTGTTTCCCCTCCTCTCCGCCGTGCTTAGAATTCATCCCGCCTCCGTGGACCACTTCTGCTGCACTCAGTCCATCACCGCTGATTTCGATCTCGATTTCTTGGACTTCATTCTCTCCTTTGCACGTAACTATACGCTCTCTCTCTCTCTCTCTCTCTCTCTCTCTCTCTCTACATACTAATGTATATAAGATTCTGTACTACGTACAGCTGATGAAGGCAATATCAATATTGTGGCCGCGGATTATGTCGACGAGGAAGTCAATTTCGCTTCGGGTGCTTCTGGGGGTATTGCTCTGCTTTGGTTTTACTGATTTGATTTTGTATTCAACGTAATTAGGGTTGAATCGAGTGATTCTTGAAAATCAGCTTATATCTGTTTAATTCTTGAAAATCAAATTCCGCTCAGTATATATTGATTTGATGATGTAATCAGCTCAGGGCATGTAGTTTCTTGATGTAGTTGTAATTCGTCATTAGTAATTGATTATAAGTTTCTTGTTTTTTTCCCACAAATTTTGAATATGGGTACGAAATCTATTTCTTGTTTTGCTCATCTCCACAAAACTCTTAATTCTTTAAATTGTTAAGTTCAAATAAAAGAAGTTCAAGTACTTCATTGATTGAGATTCGGAGTTGATTGCATTTTTCAGGGGATTTTTTTCGGACCCGTTACCTCTCCAATGTTCGTAATGAGCATTTCTTGGAGATTGATGATTCAGTATTCGAGTACGCCGTGGTTGTTGGGATAGCCTCGGAAGATTTCCGGCGGATCATTTGGCACTTCAGGGACTTATCCCCTTTCGGTAACTATCGAATTCGTGTCCCGTGACATGTTAAATTGCATAATTAGATCCTCATAACCACTAGAACATCTGGGAATAATGAAAAAAAAAAGAAGCTGTTTCTGTCTCAGAAAAATTATTCCTCAATCACAAGAGTATAATGGAATTGGAACCAGAATGATTTTATTTTTTCTTGTTTTCGAACAGATTACATAAACTTTCAGAAGATGTCAAGAAGTACTAGCTGTTTTTATTTGCTTTACATCTTCCCTCTTTCTTATGCTTCCATTGAATTTTTTTCGGCGCATATCTAAGCCTAATAATCACACCCGGTCATGTGGCATTTGCAGTTGAAGCAATTGTGACTGATGAAGACGTGACTTTTATATTTGGTCCTGAGGAAATTGTGCTCAAAACAGAGGTATAATGAAATAGAATTCATATGCCTCCAATTTAGGATTTACATGTATTTATATGTTATGAACTAAATTTCAAGCAAAGATAACAATTAATTGGAGGTCCTGCTTTTTTAAAATGTTTATTTTCCTGAATTTTGTGATGCAGTAATTATGATAAAGCTGGTTACATGTGTTAATTTGATTCCTTCGTGATGTAGGATGGAAATTGCGTTATCGGGGGCATAAACGGATACAACCGGGTCACGATCCGACTCAGTCTGCTCAACCCAGACTCGCTACTTGAAGCCTCGGAGCTCTCTGCCTCGGTTTGGATGCTCAAGTCCCGCGACTGGCCTGATATGCTGAGTTGCCCGGTTCGACAAATCGGTAACGTCGTGTTCTACTTCAAGAATGAACACACGCTATAAAACTCGACCCGTTCAGTTTTTTGTGGAATTCCAATCAAATCGAGACATACATATGATTCTTCTGTATAATACCATTCGAAAGTTCAACAGTGAAAGCAAAGGAAGCTTGAGGGTATTTTAGCAGTATGTTTAGCAAAGCATGACATTGGATAAGCCATATTACTTCACAATGTTTTTCTGCGACAGTTTTTCAAGTATTTGGTGGTTCGTTTACTGATTTTATGTTTTGTGATGTTATTTGCCAAAAGCAAGTTTATGGTCATTAGATACTTCTTTGGCATTAATTAATGCTCATATTGCATGATGCATGAGTCTGAAGGGTTAGTTCGGTTGGTTGGTGAGTTTACTCCTCACAATTCATTAGGGTTTTGATTCTTAGCATTAAACCGCAATAAAGTAATTTTTTGTGAATTTTTAAGTCCGAGGAGGAGACTAATTGAGGTTTGTGCGAAAGCTGAACCGGACAACCTAAAGGGCTTATTGTTACTGTTTCAATACGGCTATTGGTACTGGAACTCGTGAGCTAAAGGGCTTCCAAGTGGGCTTATTTTCTATCCACATGTGATATTGTAAAACCTTATGAGCATGGGTATCAAGTAATTAGTTAGGGAGTTAACAATGAGTATTGCTACAAGATGAATCAAACTCTTAAAATTGCCCTTGTTAAGCTTGTAAAGAGTTTATATAAAATCGAGTTTCCCAAATAACCGGCTTTGTTTGGTTGACAGTTTAGTTTTGATAATAGATGGAGAGAGAGAAATATGATAATGATTGAAGAGAGATAGAGAGAGATGAGAAATTAATAATTGAAAAAATAAGATAATGATTGGAGAAAGAAATAGGGTAATGATTGAAAAATAAAACTAAAATGGGATCCAAACACTACCCAAAGAGTTTCAATACATTTTGGACCTATTAATTTCTTTTCAAAAATTGATATACTCAGTCAGTGAAGTCATGCATTCCTTCACTATTAGTCTTGTCAAATAAATTTTTATAAAACTTGAAATTTATGCATGAAAACGATTGTACCTAATAAAAAACAATTGTGCACGCCTAATAAAAAATGATTTCAAAACCATATAATTTACCTGAATAATGATTAGAAATTTGAGTACATTTACCATATAGGCCTTCTGATCAAAGCACACACTCTCTTAACTCCAAAATGCCCAAACAAAAAACGATTGTACATACCTTTAGATTACAAACATGGAGATTTGGATGAAATCTAGAAATTTTTCAAAAAGTCTAAACTCCAGATATAACCATGTCCGAAGCCGTTGCATGTAAATTGACCCATATGCATTTAAGGATTTGGAACACAATTGTATCCGTAGCATTGCTCGTAACGCTATTATTTTTGGTAAATGCATTGCTGAAAACTTTTATAATACAAAAAATGGGACTAATTTCAGACTTCCCTCGTTATACGTGTCAACCAGCCGTCCCACCTTCAATTTGCCGCCGCAAGTGATTCAATTGTAAGCTCCAAAGAAACCAATTAACCGTCATAACGAACTCACTTGTAAAACAAGATACATCTCTCTCTCTCTCTCTCTCTCTCTCTCTCTCTCTCTTCTGCGCGATGGATATCTCTCTCTTTCTCTCCTGCGCGATGGATCCAGAAGGATGCCAGATAGAGCTCCGACTACTTCCAGGGAGACTAGTACTGCAGAAGGCTCTGTCGCCGCTTCTCATAGTATCACCGGCCGTCGGCACTGCCATTTGCCATCCTAACGGCATATCTCTCCAAGTTTATCCGGAAGAACAGGATGACGTATTTCCGATCCTCGCCGCCATGCTTCGAATCGATCCCGCCTCCGTCGACTACTTCCGCTGCTCCGAGCCCATCACGGCCGGGTTCACACCCGATAACTTGCATCTATTTCTCTCTATCGCAGGTAAAGCAAACACATTCAAGTCATCTCTCTCTCTCTCTCTCTCTCTCTATCACATATAGTGTATATATATATATCTATCTATCTTGGTTTCCTTATAATTTTTTTTAAATAACTTTAATTTTTGAACCACTTTACGTGCACCTCAACTAGTTTGATTTTTTTTTTTTATATACTATGTTTTTTTTTTTACCATAATTGGAATATGTACAGATGGACTACGTATAGCCGATGAAGGCATCACTGTGACGGCGGATTATCAAAGAATGGAACTTGCTTTTGCTTTGGGCCGTGTTGTGGGTATGCTCTGCTCTGCTCTGCTCAATTTCTTTGTATCTGTATCTATGTATGGAATTGTTAAATATCTTAATTAGATTTGATTTGATTTGATAAATTCTTGAAAATCAGTAATTATGGTTTATATTCTTGCAAATGAACCAGTTGATTCTTGGAAATTATCAGTGTTAGTATCTTATTAGTTCTTGACAATCAAATTCGCCTCTGGATAAATTGACTTGACAGAGAAGAGATTAGATGGATCTAAAAGTTCTTCTTAGAACCGAATCTCCGATGCGGCCTTTCCACTTGGAGCTCTTAGTTCTTGTTGGGATATTTTGTATATGGGAAATTCTATTTACCATGAAAGATTACCTTGAATTTGAAAAAATCGATGGTTTAGATTCACTTGAAGTCAATCTCGACCATCGATTTCTAATTTCGGGGTAACTAGCACTTTCTAGTTTAAGAAAGAGTTGTGGAAGCCATGGCGAGATACTGGAAGGGCGGAGCAAGGCCTTTTTAAGGGAGGAAGAGTGTATGGGTTGATTCGGGTCAATATGAAATTATTAACACACACTCATTCTATATTTTCTCCTTAGGTTTGTAGTTTTCTGTACTAAGGTGGCCACTGCTTTTTTTTTTTTTTTTATATACTTGAGGCACTGCTGTTTCTTGATGCATAATGTTAATATATTTTTACTTTGAATTGATTAATTCTTGCAAAATCAACTAATTAGTATTTGAGTAATTCTTGAGAATCAGCTGTATATATGTAAGTATTGATTTGATATTTTGTCACGACTTAGGCTTACGGCCCGTTCCTTTTTTTAAGTACTTATTTTTTCGTTTTGCGAGACGGATTATTCTCTCATAATACATTATCTTTAATTCAAAAAATAAGTATTTATTTGAGTACTTATCGCCCTTAGCGGAACGGGGCCGTAGTTTCTTGATGTGGTGCTAATTAGCAATTGATAGCGTAAATTCCTCGTCATACCCCCAAATTTTTATATGGTCTTGAAATCTCTTGCTTGTTTTTGATCGTCTCCACAAACCTCATGAATTCTTGAAATTGTCAAGATTAAGTGACTTCATTGATTAAGATACAAAACGAATTGATTTCAGGGAAGACTGCGTCCCTCGGCACTGATATTCCTAACAATTTTATGGAGATTGATGATTCAGAATTCGTATACGCTGTGGTGGTTGGGATAGCCTCCGAAGATTTCCGGCGGATCATTCGGCACTTCAGGCACTTATCCCCTTTCGGTAACTTTCTAATTTTTGCATCTAGTTGTCTGGTGCAGTTCCCTCCTTGTTACCATGCTAAATTGCCTAATTCGAACCTCTTAACAACTATAATATTCTAGTAGTCCAATGAGGAAATCATATCGATTGAGCCGGCCTCGCTGCTACGTGCAATTGGGTTTTTGTGTTTGCATGTTTAAGCCTAACAATCGCACCCGGTTGTGTGACATTTGCAGTTGAAGCATTTGTGACTGATGAAGAAGTGACTTTTACATTTGGTCCTGAGGAAATTGTGCTCAGAACAGAGGTATAACGAAATTACATTCATAGGAAAATTGATTTTTAGGTCCTGCTTTTTTAACCGATTTTCATTTTTGTGATCATCTAGAATGGGAACTGCATTATTGGGGGCATAAATGGATACCACCGGGTCAAGATCCGACTCAGTCTGCTCAACCCAGACTCGCTACTTGAAGCCTCAGAGCTCTCTGCCTCGGTTTGGATGTTCAAGTCCCCTGACTCGCCCGATTTGCTGAGTTTCCCGGTTCAACAACTCGGTAACGTCGTGTTCTACTCCAGGAATGAACACAGGCTATGAACTTGTGGAATTCGAATCACATCTGTACATGTGATTCTTCTGTGTAAACAAAGGAAGAAGCTTAATTGCCAATTAAAAATAAAAAAACCAGAAGAAGAAGAGGAAGCTTAACCTTTGATTGATTTCATTTTGTATTTTTGTGATGAAACTGGTTCTATAAATTTTGAGCTAATGGGATATATGCTAGTATGTTCAGCAATGTTTGCATGTCCTCCTCCTCTATAAGAAGAGGGAGTTTGGGCAATTTTTTCGCTTGGCAATTTTTTCAATTTGGACCAATTTAACCCTTGATTTGGATGAGTGTGTTGTTGGGATGTTGGGGCAATTGGTCATTTTGCTTGTGTCATGTAGTGGGTTACGTGTCATGTATTGGATTAAGGTGTTGGACAGGTGGATTTGGAGGGGTTTACATCAGAAGAGGAAGAAAGAGAGGCTCATTTCAGTCTTTTGTCCATGCAAGTTTCTCAACTGCTTGACGATTTCGCCGCTAGATTTCGTCGATGCTTTTTTATTTGGTCGTTTGATTTTCATGCTGCTGTAGCTGTAGCTGTAGCTGTAGCTGTTGCCGTTGGTAGGAGGTAATGTTCTTGCTCTGTGTTTAATTTTCCCAATTTGGGCCGTAATGTTCTTGCTCTGTCTTTAATTTGCACCAATTTAACCCTTGATTTGGACCAGGTCATTTTGCTGAATGTGGAGTGAAAAGTAATATGAAGCTACTATCTGTGTTTCATTTGTGCAGCGCTATTTAGGCCAGTTAATTTGTGCATTTGCATTTGCCATTTTTTTTAATTCCTCATTTTTGTTTTGTATTCTGTTCATGTTGTATGTGTCCTGGGTGATGTGATTTGCTGAATGTGGAGTCAAGAGTAATATGACGCTACTATAAATATAGTTATGACTTAATTTTGATATATATGTTCATTTCAGAACATATTCAATGAGTTCTGAATCCTTAGTTTTATGATTTAGTAATATGGCTGTGCTCGTTCCATTTCGCCGGTGGTTGCATGTGAAGCATAGGAATCCTGAAACTCCGCATGGAGGTTTTATTGCCTTCTCCCCATTGAAGGCCGAAGGGTGATTGCTGTTGTTGCGAGGTATCCACGTCCTGGGCACCTCGAGTATAAAGCATTTAGTCTTTTTGTGCGCGAGTACAGGAACATATTGGGTTTGGGTAACAATTTCGAATGGGCTGTGCGGGATGATTTAGTGAAGGTTGGATGCTCTTATGCATAATTCCTATATGCGAATAGTGCTCTAGATATTTCTTCAGTTCAACATATAATATATAAGTTATAATTAACAGATACATGAAGTTTTATTATATGTAAATGTGATGATATTGTTGTGAATGCCAAGTGCTTACAATTTTAATATTCTTTCTGGTTTTGTATTTTGTAGGTGTTGGACGGTGCTGGTATATCAAGCATGTCCCAGCTTCATGTGTTTGCCCCAACTATGGTCTGTTTGCTTTCTTTATCCTTATCATTATTAAAGATAGTCCTACTCAGTTCATATGTAATTATTCTTAGGCTATTAATTTTTAAGAATATGCTGTTTTGTGTTATATAGTTATTGCCCGAAGGTTTACGCTCTTCTTTCGAAGGCATCCTAAGTTTATCCAAAAATGCTGCAGCATATTCTGATAGCACAATATAGCTAGGAGTTCAAAATATTTTCAGCATGAACTTTGTGTAGTAAAAACTGGTTCCACAAAACACAACAACAGGCACTCAAGACACACCCAACTAACAAGAACTAACTAGCCAAAATGTTCCCAAGAAACAATGAGCAAGCTCAACGTGCAGAATCTCATTTCTTCTTGACGCGAAAAGAGCAATTCTTAAGTTTCAAGTGTCCTTATCTTCCGTCTCTTGCCTCTTACACATAATCCAAATTAGGTTCTTTTTACTAACTTAATGTTAAGAAGAATAAAAATGGTACTTGAGACTGTAAATTTCTCCATGAAGAAGACAGAAATTGAGATCAGCTATAATATACTGGTCTTGACAAGTAACCGACACTAGATGACAATTTTCAGAAGTTCTACTAATAGTGTCTACTGTTAATACTTAGGTTACAAATGCTTAGCTTAACTAGCCATCTTGTCTCACTTTCCTTTATTACTTCACCGTATGGCATCTGCTATACTTATACCTCTTGTGCTCTTTCCTAATGAAAGTATCCACCAGCTACACATATGCTTCTGTTCTTTACTTTGTCTTATATGAATTCTTACTGTATATTAGTACATTAACTTACAATACACATTTCTGCTATGCTATTCATAAGACTCTAAATTCCTGCACTTCATACCAGACAATCAACAAAATCCATAATTCCAACAAAAACCCAAACCCATCTGCACAACAGGCATGATGAACGTGCCGTGCACGTTGGCATGCACCTAGTTACATAATACATATGCTTCATTTTGTGTCCTGCTTTCTCAAAACAAATTTCGAAACAAAAAGCCTAGGAATACAACTTCCGGACACAATTGTGTTCCAAGCCGTTCAATGTACAGCTCACGTGCAAACGACTTCTGATGCAGTTGTAACCGGAATTGTGTTTTAAAATTATCTTCTTAGCATTGGATGTGATATATGTTATTAGTAGTTTGATTACGTTCACAATTTTTATTTTGAAGAATTTGTCACAAAGTGATTTTTTGTTATTTTACTATTTCTAAAAGCAACATTTTTTTTTCTTCCACAAATCAGAAAATGCAGATATTACATATAAGAAAACAGTACAATAAAACAGTATAATAAAAACGGACACTACTTGTCCGAAAATACAAGAAACAACAAACAAAAATAACAAAACAAAACAACAAGAAACAAAAAGCCGCATAGAACCAAACGCTGAAGCCGGACCAATCAATCACACTCGTGAAGATGGGTGGAGAGACCAAGGGGAGAGGCAAGGTATGGGAAGAGCAACCCTCGAGATGACCCATACTGCTCATGGCCTAGATTCAGTTTCATGGGAGGAAAGAGATGGAGGGATGCCGACTGGGAAAGGGGAAATCGGAAAACGGGAGCGGCTGAAGAAAAGAAGGAAAAAGAAAGAGGGCTCTCTCTAGAGAGAAACTCTCTGCGTCCAACCTACGCCAAAGCAAGCTTTTATTCCAATCATATTCTTGTAAGGCAATTCTTGCACTGTGCGATGCATGCATGCATGCAGCCAAGTTTTTTTTTTTTTTTTTTTTTTTGTTTCTTCTTCTCTTCGACATTGATTTATTTTGCAACAATAAAAATCTTTCAATGTGGACTCATTTTGCATGAGTTCGGGAGTTGTCAAATCAAAGAGTACGATGGAAACTGAACGAATCTTTTGCAGCTGGACTGTGTCGAGCGCGCAAAGTTTTTATCAAATCGACTCGCCATACAACACAAACTGTGTTCTCGACCGGACAAGTTTGCACTGTGTGACGAGAAACAAGGTCTAAGTTACCATGTATCCTATTTGAATTTGATTCACTTGTAGTTTTGTTAGGTTCAATAATGGCAATCAAGTTAGACAGGACATTATACAGTTGGATTGAAGGAAAAAAACTGATCGAATTTGTGATTCCTTCGACGCCGCCGGAGAATCGAAGGAATCAATGAATCTCACGTTGGGATAGAGTGAAGATGTGGATAAAATAGCAGTAAGGATTTAACACCTTTTTAGTTACAATTCTATTTAGGGTGTTTATTCTGAGGTAGGCTTGTCAATGGACCGAATCCGATTCGGATTTGATCCGAAAAATTCGATCCAAATCCGATAACGTCGATCCGATAATCCGAATCTGGTAATCTAAATACGGATTGGATTAAATCCGTTATCAATCCGAATTTTATTTATTTAAAAATACTATAAATTTTTTATTTTGAAAAAAAAATGTTTAAGAAGTTGTATTTTTTAAAAAAAATTTAAATTTTTTTGGAAAATAATTTTTTTTTTTTTGTAAAAAAATTGTAATTTTTTGCTAAAATTTTTGAAGTACAAAAGTTTTCGGATCGGATTTGGATTGGATCCAAATTTTCGGATTCGGATTACCACTATCGAATCCGAGTCTTATCGGATTCAGATCTTATCGAATTCGGATCTGTCGGATCCGAATCGGATCCGAACAATTGACATGCCTATTATCAGTTAATGAATATTACCTCAGAGAATTTTTTGTGGAGATTGTTCAACTCCCACCTAATTTTTTTTTGGCATCACTAGAATTTTGCCTTGTCGGTAATTTAAAGCCTATATATTTATGCTTTTTGGTTAATTGATAGAACAGATGATCATTTACATCATATATAAAATATAAAGTACAAATGGAGACACTACATTAACTGTGAGAGTCTCGTAACCAAGTCGAATAACTCAACTAATAAGCCCATTATAAAGTAGAAACAAAGGAAAAAAAATGAAAAATACTCTAAGGAAGAACACCGTACACGTAGGTGGGGAGATTCAAACTATTAACCTTCTAGTGATATACAAGAGTCTTGACCAATTGAGTTAGCTTCAGTTGGTTTATAATAAGTTGAGAAGTGCGTATAGTTGAGAAGTGCGTAAACTGTTGTTTATTTCAAGATTGTAAAATTAGTTGAAAAAGCTAACTTGAATCCCCATTAGAGAGGGAAAAGGAAATCTTTGTGGACTGCTGGAGAATTTTTTGGGTGCCGATTTGTTACACACGTGGTATCCCATCGGCAATTCGGACCGTTCAAATGTATTTTGGACGGTTCGAATTTTAGAAAGAGAAAAGAGGAGGGCGAGTGGTGGGGTGAGAGGAGTGAGGAAATAATTTTTGGCAATACAAAACACGATTGGACAATTTGGATCGCTGACGGCTCGGCACCCAAAAACTTCTCAGACGACTGACAATAACATGGTATATAGAAAAAATTTTCAGCGCCGAGCGGGTACCACATGGTGCCCGCTCGGCCATCCGAGCCGTTCATTACGTGTTCGGATGAGAGGAGAGAGTGTGTTTTAATCCGAGCCGTTCAAAAATGTATCAGACGGCTTGGGTGCTCCGAGTGGATGCCACGTCTGCAATACCCGCTCCGCACTGAAAAATTCCTCTGGTATACAAGAAAACAACATATGAATTTGCATATAGTCCATGCACAGAGACAAAAAGAGGAATTTAAAGAAGAAAACTGAAATTAAAAAAACAAAACATAAATGCAAATACAGTAAACATTTTTTTGAGTGTCTGGCGGTTTTGGCTAATTTATGCCCGTTCGTTCTTGGTAGTAGAGTTTGACCAGACCATCTCGTCTGCACCCAATCATCAGCAGCAGCTCTACCCATGAGTTTGGGATCAGGGCTTATTAGATTTAAACCCTCAAAGAATCTTCCCCAATCACCGCTTTATCCACTGATTCCTCATATACACATCCAAACCCTTCTGTCTCTCTCTCATCCCTCGGTCCTCGCAGGTCTCTCTCTCTGTCTCTCAAAAGTTTATTGATTTCTTAGTTTGTTGAACTTTACCAAATCAGTCGTAGTATGTTGAATCATTTGTTTCTCCAGAATATCTAACGGGCCGGTGATTGGTACTTGCCAAGAATTATCTTGGCAAATTAGGGTTGAAGCCGGAATTTTTGGTTTCTGGGTTCGGTTGTTTTGTGCTTGGTCGTGACAGATT
The DNA here is from genome assembly GCA_019656295.1 of Rhododendron mucronatum var. ripense. Taxonomy (NCBI): domain Eukaryota; kingdom Viridiplantae; phylum Streptophyta; class Magnoliopsida; order Ericales; family Ericaceae; genus Rhododendron; species Rhododendron mucronatum. Next base: position 1,150,523 of record BPLT01000086.1, read on the forward strand.
TATGGTTCCTGATGTTTTGGATATTTATTTGTTCTGTTCTGATGGGTATATGCTGAAAGTCCTTTTTGTTTTATTTGCAGAAAGAAAGAATTTAGTGTTGCGTGCTCAAAATCTTGATCAGCTTAAGAGTGAGAGTGAGCAACAGCTGGGTGGATCATCTATGGAGTCAAAGAATGAATTCCCAGAGCTAAATAGGAACCTTTATCCGGATATAGAGCCTTACAGTACGGGCCTTTTGAAGGTTTCGGATCTTCACACAATCTATTGGGAGCAGTCCGGAAACCCGAATGGGCATGTGAGAAATCATTACACTAACCTAATATCATCTTTGTTTTTTCCATCCCCTTGGATTTCATAAGAAAAGAAAAGAAAGGGTTATGGATTTTAGCCAAATTATTCATTTAGATTAAGTATTTTAGTGAAAAAATGGAGAGAAAAGTACAGAAATGAAAATTTGTAATTGGCTCCTCCCCTTTCTGATCTCATCCTTTCTCACCATCCGCGAAGAGGCTTAATCTGTTTAGCCCTTTTACTCTGTTTATAAGGAATGGGAAGAACATAGATTGTCTAAATCGATTGTCGTTATTTGTTTGTTGCAATTCTAATTCGTTAGACACCGTATATTTGCTTTGTTGGTTAGTTGTGATTAGTGTGATCTTTGAATCTCTTGTATTTTTGAGATGCATCATTTTATTGTTCTGGAAATCGATGCAATACTCTTGAACGGAGTCATGAGATATGACCTCACGATGTTCAGAGAGAAAATTTAATCTCCTATAGATCTCAAAAGGTGGGGTGTAAACTGTGAAATATATCATTTGCCGTAACCATGGAGGGTCTTATAGCAACTTAAAAGCAGTTTTTGTTGATGCATTTGTTTATTGCCCAGTAAGTTTATGAATACTTTGTCGGAACTTCTGTAGTGAAACTATCTTTGTTTCTGCAGCCAGTTGTTTTTCTCCATGGGGGTCCAGGAGGTGGAACATCACCTAGTAACAGAAAGTTCTTTGATCCTGAGTTTTACCGGATCATTTTATTTGATCAGGTTTAGTAACATTTTCTGTTTTTGCTGAGAGCCAAAATAGTACACTAAGAACCTCTACTTTTCCTGACAGACATTGTCTTCTTCCAGCGAGGTGCAGGTAAGAGCACTCCACATGCTTGCTTGGTGGATAACACAACATGGGATCTTGTTGAAGACATTGAAAAGCTGAGAGAACACCTTGATATTCCAGAGTGGCAGGTTGGAAATTTGTCTGGTTGAGTTTGCCTTGTGGATGTGCCTTTCAATGGTTTTTTTAATCCGCCTGCTTCTCCATAGGTGTTTGGCGGGTCATGGGGAAGCACGCTTGCCCTTGCATACAGCCAATCACACCCAGAAAAGGTATCCAAAAACTGTTATACTTCTTTCATCAAGCCTTTTACCAAAAGTGAAATTTATTTTGAAAAATTGTTATTAGATAAATTGATTAACTGCTGACGATGTTTTGACGGTTTTATTTTAAGGTTACTGGAATTGTTCTGAGAGGTATCTTTCTGTTGCGGAAGAAAGAGATTGATTGGTTTTATGAGGGTGGAGCGGCGGCTATATTCCCTGATGGTGTGCTCCTTAGATTTGCTTCTTTTCAGTGTTACTTTCTTTCTTTGGGAAGTTGCTTTAGACAGTAGACTTCATACTCTACATTTGTTGGGGAGATATCGTATTGTTTGATGTGTTATACACTGATCGCACCGGAGGATGTTTTTTGCTGTAGTAAAGTGCTGAGTGTGTGTGCATTTATTGTTTATTCAGTGTGTTGATTTTTACACTGATTGCATTAGTGGATAATTTTGCTTCCCTGAGGTGACTTAAGGTTTGTGCATTTTCCTCTTAATTAATACATAGCTTGGGAGCCATTTAGAGATCTTATACCAGAAAATGAAAGGGGAAGTTTTATCGATGCCTACTGGAAGCGATTGAACTCTGATGACTTGGAGACTCAAGTAAGATTTTCTTTTTGCTGTCGAAGCTGAACCCCTTACTTCTTTATTATTATTATTATTATTTTTGCCTCTGTAAAATTCATTCGCATCTGACTAATGCTTTTACATGAAGACTCTTGTATCTGTAAAGATAGTCAAATTTTCATACAGATGATTTCTTGGTATACAAGCTTAAATATTGCAACAAAAGAGGCAATCTCCGATTGCAACATGTTTTCTAAAATTTTCTTACCCTTTAGTATGCAGCTGCTAGAGCATGGACCAAGTGGGAAATGATGACTGCTCATCTTATTCCTAATGAAGAGCACATCAAGAAAGGGGATGATGATAAATTTTCATTGGTGAGACACTTTATAGTTGGGTAGTAGTTTTTAGTATTCTAAAGATGTGGATTATTGTGTTCTTTGTAGCGGATTCCTACTCAGTGGGCCTTCTCTTTTGCTTCTAGTTATATGAATATAGATTTCTTGTACCAGTTTCTCTATTGCTTTTCTATTGTTAATGTTTTGCCATCTATTTTGTCCCGCTCAATACTGCTCGTATGAAGATGAGTCAAGTAGTTTATCAGACATGAACCTGATAAAAGTGAGGGAGCAATAACCTCTTGTTACCAATTTGAAAAATATCTTGGTTTTAGATCGGCAAAGATACCGATTGTACTTTGTTAGTGTCCATCTTTACAGCCGCACAAATCTATTTTTCTTGCTTGTTGGGGTTGCTTATAATAATGGTAGAGAGGAATTATACTCTTGTTTTAGCTTCACAGTGCACAAAATTATCCCCAAGTTATCTGCTTGCCGGCAATATCAAAGAAGATAGGGCTTAATGGCATCTAACGTCTTCTTTTTGATGTTGCTCTTTATGATTTCTCCTACTGTAATTGCTATTTGTTAGTTACCCCACAGGTCCCTTAAAGTGGTCCAGAGTAGAGGACCTCTCAAATTATGATTACTTGATGTCTTTGAATTTTTTGTTGTATTTGTGATTTTCACAAATCTTTTGGTTCGTCCAGGCATTTGCAAGAATTGAAAACCATTACTTCGTGAACAGGGGTTTCTTAGCTTCAGATTCGTTCTTGTTGGATAACATTGAAAAGATAAGGCATATCAACACCATAATTGTACAGGTATGTGTTTGTCAATATTTAACTAACATCTTTGTAATTACTCCTGCAAAAGTTAATGTATCTAGACCTAATCCTGTTCACAATGTTGCATTGGCATAGAGAGATTTGATTTGCTTGGAAATGTTTACCTCAAAACCCTCTACTTCATCCTTTGAGGGAAAAAAAAGTCCACCTTTTCATTAATTTGTCTAACATGTAGATTTTATGTCCAGCAATTTGGGTACACTTTGGAATAAACTTTCTTCTCACATCTTGTCCATTCTGAGTGCGTAATGTAGCAAGTTTTTGTTCTCGCAATAGGATATTGTGTCCAGTATTCATATCTTATAGCAAAAAGGGTCTTTTGGTAATTGCATATCATCTTTTTTATCATCACTATGGAGTGCGTCTTTTGTCTGATTGCTGATTTTTGAAGAAAATTATTGAACTTAATTTCAGGGAAGATATGATGTCTGCTGTCCCATGATGTCAGCATGGGATCTTCATAAAGCTTGGCCGGAGGCTGATTTTAACGTAAGATAGTTCTTTCAGTCACTTTATTGTGCTGAATGTCAATATCCGGCACTTCTTTTTGTTAGAGCGTGCATGTCCATGCTCCATGCACTTGATTTAGCAGTGACTCTTTCCATGCACTTTGTTGTTGCATCCGTCAATCTAAACCTCATGTTTTTTTTTTACCTCAAATATCTTCGTGGGAGGTTTCCCATGCTGTATATTTACTATTCATTTTACCAGACGTTGTGCCTTGCATCCTCCTCTGCAGCAGTTATATCATCTGATGCAGTTTTGTAACAGGCTAATATGCTTTTCACTCTTTATTTGTTCCTCCTTTTACATGGTTAAATAACGAAATCAGCTCAACATATCTACCCGTAAAGTAACTTCCACTGACTTGCACATGCAACAAGAAAATCTCCACTACCTTGTGTTTGTAGCCAATACGGAAAAATCTTTGGTTCATATTTTTGTGTTCATAGTGAAGTCACTAGAACATGCAAAAAGAAAATCTTGTGTTTGTAGCCAATACCGAAAAACCTTCGATTCATATTTTTGCATTCATAGTGAAGTCACTAGAATTTGTTGGTGTGCAACAGGTGGTTCCAGATGCAGGACATTCTGCTAATGAACTAGGAATTACAGCAGAGCTTGTGGCTGGGAACGAGAAGCTAAAAAACATTATCCGGAGAAACGGGCCCTGAATTGACTAGATGTGAGCACACACTCAGGGAAAGCTGCAGCAGTTCCTTCTCGTGTGGCCCAAGTTGCGAGAATGCCATACGAGAATAACTCGAAACTTGTTGGAAAGAACCCAATGGGGAGGGGGGAAGAATATTGAAACTTGGCATTTGCTCTTAGTACTCTTGGATGTTTGAGGGAAACTGCTTTCCAATGTTTGGTTTGGGTAAAATCAATATGACACTCATTTGGCCAATGATACTGTTGAAAGGATAATAATTGTTAGTTCCAATGCTTCAATTTGACCATTTCCGTGGATGAATTGGGAATTGTGTCTTTATTTTGCAGATTTGGGAATTGTGTCTTTATCGCACTATGCATTCTTCTTGGCTGTTATCATATTGGAAGATCCATTTACCAAGTTTTCTATGATGCCCCAAAGTGGTATTGGGGCATCATGCCCCCATTTAATCTGGGCCTTTAGATCAGTTTTGGATGAATCTCAGCCGTTGGATGAAAACCACTTCCGAAAAGTAGGGTGGTTTTGTCCCTTTTTTCAGAAAAAAACGTGATTATACTTACCATGAACACTGGCTCTACTTACCACAGTTTATGCTGATACTTACCACAAAATATTGTTTACTTACCACAACAAAAGACTACACTTTAACGGTTTTGCCCTTTCTCTCTCTAACTTGTTCTCTAGGTAGCCGGTTTTGGCGGGAAAATAAATTTTTTTTGGCGGAAAATGTACCTTTTTGCAAGAATTGTTTTAATTATTAAAAATTTATAAGTTCATATCAATTTTTGTCATATTCACCCTACTTTTTCCCATTTTCCTAATTATTTGTGTAATAGACTATCAAATATTAGGTGAAAATATGAATTTAATTTAATAATATTTAATTTGTAAACAAATTCTTTATAACAAATTTTGAAAACTAAACATTTAAGACAAAAAATTACCTTGATTTTAGATTCATCTTGTTAATATATTTCATTAAATTATTTTTAATTAAAAAGTATTTTACAAATATTATTGAGAAAACAGTTATTCATTTGTTGTTTTGAATAAATTACAATTAATGTTGTTAATATATTCCATTAAAAATTTACTTTGTGTATATATGTTTCTTATAACAAATTTTTAAAAATAATAAATATAAACCATATAATTGTAATAATCTCCTAATTATATTTTTCATAATTTATTTGAATGATATTACAACAATTAGTAGTTATAATTGACATTAGACTATTCAATTAGTGGTAGGGTGACGATTAATCTCTATAATATACTATAGTAGTCAGAATCATTTGACTGAGAGCTTAATTAATTGATCATATTCAATAAGTGATGATATAGTGATGATTGTGTAATAATATACTTGGCTAAAATGAATTGGTTAATGTAGGTTAATAGTGATCAATGTTATTAGTAGGAATAGTAGTTAACAGTAGTCTTGGTTGCAAGCAATAAGTGATTGATATAATTGGCTAATGTAAGAGTAACCACTAACTATTAATCTCTAATGACCCATTCAATACAGTATTTAGTTTTTTAAATCATTAAGGTATTATGTTTTAATTACAAGGTAATACAAATTAAGTAGAACTAACTAACATCACATTTATTGTGGTGGTTACCTTATTAACTACCCTCATTATGGTACATTAGTTATGTTACATAAATACGTACCAACCTGTCATTAATATTATACTTACCACAAAATCAGGCTATTTATACCATGCCATCTGGTTTTTGTTATCATCACAATATTCGGTTGTTCATGGTATATGTATACATACCACAATTCTTGATAGTACTTACCTTATAAAAAGGATTTCTTTACTTTCAAATTTGATTCACTTTCATTTCGAACTTGTGCAATAAATGCTTACCTACCCTACATTAGTTCATTAAAGATACGAATTTTCTCCCTACCTACCTTAAACTCCCCAAACTTATCCATCTGATTTTTCACTTTTCCACACAAATTCCTTCTTGTCTCAGAGAATGAATGTTGAAAAACCTCTTTAACTTTGAAGAACAATAGATTGAAGAATTTGACCAAGTAAGTTTATCCACGTTCTATAGTCTTTATTTAGTTGTGATTCTTAGATATTGAACACAATTTATTATTTTTAGCAAATGGTTAGTGATTATGTTTTTGGTTTGTTGTTGGTTTGTCAAGATAAAAATGACCATAATGTATATCAGTTGATTACCACGATATGTGAAAATACTTACCACAAACAATGATACTATTTGAGCAGATTTAGAATTATCTCCATAATTTGTTGCGTTTTTTACCACTAGATATGAAAACACTTAGCACTGATTGTGGTTGTATTTTACCAGATTTAAAGGGATGGATGACAGTTTGAAAGGGAAGAATGTAGTGATAGACATTAGTGATGGCGCTAGTGATGATGACGGACATAGCGATGATGATGGATATGGTGATGATGATGGATATGGTGATGATGATGGACATAGCGATGATGATGGATATGGTGATGATGATGGACATAGCGATGATGATAGATATGGTGTTGATGACGGACTTGACGATTATCGGTTGGATGAATTAACGGAAGAAGATGTTTGTGAAATGATATTCGATTCGGATGAGGATGGAGAAAGATTCTATAATGCATATGCCAAAGTGAAAGGCTTTAGTGTCCGAAAGGATAATATTCATAAGGACAATGAGGGTATTGTTACTTCAAGGAGGTGGGTTTGCTCAAAAGAAGGATATCGAGAAGCTAAATATATGGAAAGAGAAAATCGAAAAAAAGAGCCGATGGCACTAACTAGAGTTGGATGTCCTGCTATATTTCATCTCAAATTAGATCGAAAATCAAACAAATACGTGGTAGCTAACTTTGTAAGCTTCCACAACCACAACTTGATAGGGCCTATGGGTGTGCCCTTTCTCCGCTCCCATAGGAAGGTTCGTAGTCCCGATAAAGCCTCGGCTAATACGATGCATAAAGTTGGCATTAAAACAAGTCATATTATGGATTTTGCCGCACAACAATCTGGTGGATATGAGAATGTTGGATACACGCAAAAAGATCTTTACAATCATTTTACAGCTCAACGCAAAATAGAGGTTGCGGATGGGGATGCAGAAGGTGCGTTAGCCTATTTATGTGCGAAAGCAGAATATGATCCCTTGTTCTATTACAAGTATGACGTGGATGAGGAAAATCGGTTAAATAATCTGTTTTGGAGAGATTCAACATCTCTAACAGACTACATGTGCTTTGGAGACGTGCTACTATTTGATGCCACTTATCGAACGAATGCTTATGGGAAGCCTTTTGTGATACTAGCTGGAGTCAATAGTCACTTTCAAACTGCGATATTTGGGTGTGCATTGTTGACTGTTGAGACTGTTGAGGCTTATACATGGGTATTGGAAAAGTTTCTTGATTCCATGGGCAATGAAAAAATGCCAGTGTCGGTAATGACAGATGGAGATAAGGCCATGAGGAGAGCAATAAAAACTGTGTTGCCTAATGCTCGTCATCGTTTGTGCAAATGGCATCTGAAAAAGAATGCTGTGAGTAATGTTCATGTTCCCGGATTCCTGTGTGATTTTGAAAAATGCATGTCAATGCCAACGGAAGAAGAATTTGAAATTGCATGGACAAATCTTGTGGACAACTATAATCTTCATGAAAACAATTGGGCGATAGAGGTTTACAAAAAACGACACCTATGGGCTGAGGGGTACTTGCGAGGTATTTTCTTTGCAGGAGCAAAAAGCACGCAACGTGTTGAGGGAATGAATGCATTTATGAATCGATTCCTAAAACTACGTTTACGTCTTTTTGAATTTGTTCAAGCATATGATAGGGCTCTTGCTAAACTTCGACATAATGAGGCTAAGGCACAAGTAGAGAGTGAGAATAGTTCCCCCATTCTTTCTACAGCCATGAAACGCATTGAACAGCATGCAGCTGATACATTTTCTCGAGCCATATTCAAGAAATTTTGCAATGAAATTAAGAAAGAGCAATCATTGTTTCGGGTGGATAAAGTTGAGATTGAAGATTTTCGAGTTTACTACTTATCTCGGTATCAACAAGAGGATGCAACGTGGTCAGTAAACTATCAGCCAACAGAAGGGATCATGAAATGCTCTTGTTTGAAATTTGAGTCAGTTGGATTCCCTTGTTGTCATATGATTTCGGTAATGAAAATGGAGCACTTGAGGGAAATTCCCTCTTATCTGATCTCACAAAGGTGGACAAAAATGGCCAAGTCCTCCTCGCTTCATGGCCGCACACCCATGCCGGAATGGGTAACACAAACGACAAGGTATGGTGCATTGTCAACTGCATGTGTCGAAATGGCTTTTTATGCTTCACAGTCAACCAATGCATATGATGAGGCAAGAGAAGAAATCGCAAAGTTATCATTCAAAATGAGAGAGCTGTATATGTTAGATGTTCAAAGCAAGCAAAGAGCAATGGGAGAAGAGACCAATGTTGAGGGGACATCTATGCATTTTGGTATTGGCGATCCCGTCATTATCAAGCGTAAAGGGAGCCAAAATTTGGCAAAGGACTTTATCCCAAAGGTAAGAAAATGTGGCCATTGTAGACTACCTGGTCATACGCGAACGAAATGCCCGGATTTAGTACCAAACAATATGGGAAACATCAACGAGAATGAATCAGACTCGAGCATAGTTCACCCACAATCATTCATTGGGCGAGACTCATCTACATATTACCCACAATCATTCACTGGGCGAGACTCATCTACATATTACCCACAATCATTTACTGGGCGAGACTCATCTGCATATTACCCACAATCATTCACTGCTAATGGTTGTGAGTCTAGTATCGAACATAATTTGGTAAGTCTCTTATTATGCAGTCATTCAATAGACTACTATCCATTTGTTAATTCACTAATTATTATAACTTTTAAACTATACAGGCTGCTGGTTGGTCAACAAATCCAAATAGTGTTCAGGCCCAGATCCTAGGCACCAACTTTGGAGGATGGTCAACAATTCCCGACAACGGTTCTGAAGGGTAAATGTAATCGTATGTAGTTCGAAAATGTAGTATGCAGTTTGAAAATGTAATCGTAACTTTTGTTTCATGTAAACATCTTTCATTTGTAATCGTAAGAACATTCAGTATTCGTGGAAAGAATGTCCAGTTTCGGTTAAGTATATCATGTACTCGTGGTCAGTATGTTCTTTGTCATGGTAAAGCACATTCAGTCACTATTTTTCCTTCAAAAATATGTGGTAAAAATGTCCAGTTTTGGTTAAGTATATCCTGTATTCGTGGTAAGTACGTTCTTTAGCATGGTAAGCACTTTCAGTCACTATTTTTTTCCTTCCAATATCTGTGGTAAGAATGTCCAGTTTTGGTTAAGTACATCCTGTATTCGTGGTAAGTACGTTCTTTAGCATGGTAAGCACCTTCAGTCACTATTTTTTCCTTCCAATATCTGTGGTAAGAATGCCCAGTTTTGGTTAAGTACATCCTGTATTCGTGGTAAGTACGTCCTTCATCATGGTAAGCACCTTCAGTCACTATTTTTTCCTTCCAAAATCTGTGGTAAGAATGCCCAGTTTTGGTTAAGTACATCCTATATTCGTGAAAAGTACGTTCTTTGTCATGGTAAGCACGTTCTGTCACTATTTTTCCTTCCAAAATCGATGGTAAGAATGCCCAGTTTTGGTTAAGTGCGTCCTCTATTCGTGGTAAGTGTCCTCTTTGACATGGTAAGCAACCCAAGTTTTATGACATGGCCACTAGAATGGTAGGGTATCCCTTCATTCACAACAAGCAGGCATAAAATTTCAGAACATTCATCAAACCAAAGAAAGGCCCCGATATCATTGAATACATATCATAAGTTTTTAGTTATTCCGAATAATAAAAGGCAGCCATAATTAGTACCAATCTACATGGTCAGTCAGCGCCATATTAACTAACAAAAAGGCAGCTGCATGTTAACTATCAGAAAGTCAACAATCTACATGAGCCACAATATACATCGAAAAGGCTGCAGCCATGATAACTAACAAAAGGGCAGCAGCCATGTTAAGTAACAAAAGGGCAGCTACATTTACATCGAAACTACTACACGGTCAGCAGTAATATGATCAATTTTTCCACCACAATATCATCAGTTTTTCTCTTTAGGACTGGGATATTTCTTTCTAGCCTTCTCCATAATCTTTTCCTTGACATTGTTCCCTTCAAACATGATCAAGTCCAAAACTAAGCCAATCCTACCCTCTGCAGAACTGAACTTCAGCTACAATTAAGAAATTAAACCAAAAATTAGGAACAAGTGTTGAGTATATAAATTGGTAGAAATGACGTTATATATAAAACTAGTTTGTTACCATAATCAATTCGTCTTCAATAAATTGCTCCAAATTAAAGTACTTGGCGGTATGCACGCCACAATCAGCAGCTTCTTGAATTGGAACCCATTTTAGTCTTTCACATGGGAACATACTAAATTTTTTGACTTGTGGCACATCTAAGTATTGAAATAAATCGTCCAAGTATTTTACCACACGTGTGACCAATTCTGCTCGTCTTTTGTTTTCCGTCGGAGATGGCAATGAGTCAAGTATGTATACAATCCCATGGTGGATGTTTACTACACACATAAACCAATGGCTGTCTGAATCATTTATTGGGATGTACACCCGTTCACATGCTTGGGGTTCTCCCGTGTATCGATGAGTTCCCGTATATTGTTTGGCCCAACTTTTGGCATTCAGACCACCACGCAAAGCATAATTCTACAAAGGGAGCACTTATACGTTAATAATTGTAACCACATTCGAAAACATTATAAGAAGTAATGCATGACAAATACATACCGAAAAATAGGTGGGCAAATACCATGCTGGCCATAATCCGTTCGGGTACCTCTTCTTTTGTAGTAGAGTTTTTTTCAAAGCAACTAGGTTTATCAGTCCACTCTCAATCCACTCATTCGGCCGTGCAGAAAAAAAATCATGCCTATTTAAGTGCTCTATGCCCAAGTCACAAAGAATTTCCCTACAAGTAATAAAGTAGATTGTTACTAGTCTAACAATTAAATACGTATAATTATATCTGCCTTGTAAGAATTCCTACCTTCCAGATTGGGTATGGTCAAAGACATATCTTACAATCAACTGCTTTTCGTTGGACAATGTGGCCATTACATCTGCCCTCTTGGATTCCGCTTCCATGGTATACTTCTACAAATTCGCAAGCACGCATTCTAATGAGAGAACCGTAATAAAACTAAGAATATAATAATTATTCACATCTTGTTACCTTGTTGGCATTTCTCTTTAGCGGTTGAGACTTGTCAAACCTATTTGTCTTCAATCTCTGTTGAGGCTTCTTCTTGCCATCAATTGCAGGAGCCGTACGAGACAAGGCCTCACGAACATTAGCTGCCATCTTTCGTAATCTATTTGATGAAGCATTCAATTTAATTTCCTCCTTCCCTTTTTCCTTATTTGTCTTTAGAGGAGATGTCATTTGATCCGATAATGCATTTTCGGTGCATTTTGCCTTCTTAGTTTCGAAATGTCCTCCGACATCAGGTTCGTCCAAGGCAGATGGAGTGTCTTTCTTGTTAATGCCTCCATTAGTCGCAGAATATTTACGCTTACGATCTCTCTCATGCATAGTGGCCAATGTCTCTTCTAATAGGCTCGACATTCTCTCTACCATACTAGTTAGATTTTTAACCTGGTCATTCTCCATTGATTTATCATGGTCAACCTCCCTTCTTTGATTCATCATTCTCTCTCTCTTGCCAACTCCATCTTCAATAATGACTTTGACCTATTATGAAAAATGGGAAAGATCATGAGATTATTCAGTCCTATTCCACATGACAGGCACATTTCTAGAACTGATCCTTACGGAAAAAGAGCAATATAATAGTATGAGTAGCCAAAAAATACCAACTGTACGTAGCTGCTACCACTACAACAGCAGTCAGCAGCAGCAAATAGCAGTAACAGGAAGCAATAGTAGCAGCAAAAAGGATCCATAATTGGTCAATAGCAGCTACACATTACCTTTTCACCTTCCCGTTTGCTTGTCTTGTTGAACCAACAAGCTCTCTCCCTTATGTCTTTATCTCCCCAAGCTGAGAGGCGGGGTGAAGGTCGCATACCACATCGGGAACTGAAATATTCGGCTGGCGTGCAATGCTCTAAGTAAAACAACTGTAGGAAAATCAAAGAATGACATATATAATCAATTCAACATTCAAAAAAACTTTGACGTAATAAACAAAGTTAAGAGATGTACCATTAGGAACAATAGACATCCCCGAATCACTTTGCGTCCTTCCTGATACTTTTGAATGCCTTCAGCTAAAAACTTAAGAACAAATTGGCTCCAGTCCAACTCCCTTACAGAGGACAGGTCCTTTAATGCATGGAGAAAACGCTTATTGACTCCAAATTCTGATGTTGGACATAGAATAGTCCCCATTATGTATAACACAAATGAAACCTTGAAGTCATTGTCGTCCTTTTTGTTGTTCATCAAATGATTTTGTAAATGATCAAAAGATATAGAACCTTGGTCCCGTACTTTATGCTTCAAACACAATTCATGAATTTCAGTATATTCCCCTTCAAGGATCACCCTCTGGCCACCACATGGCAATCCTAAAATGTGGTTCACATCTAGTGGTGTAATTATGCAGTCCTTGCCATGCACATGCAAGCAAAGAGACACAGGATCGAAGTGTCGCACCAACCACTCACAAAGAGATCGATCTAACTTCGTACATTTCAGTTGTAAGAGACCTCCAAACCCCATAGCTTTTACACTCTCTACTTGAAGCGGATCAAGTTCTTGCATCCTATCATAAGCCGCCTTAAGTTGAGTCCTTGAAATAAAGGTGTTCTAAACACAAAATCAACAACTCTAATCAATTTAACGAGAGCAATAAAAAGTGAAAAGCATATGAATGAACATAGATACCATTATCACCTTTGGAGCCTTCGGAAGATCAAGCTTAATTTTGTGCTTTTTGTATTTCTCGGAACTCTTGATAGATTTTTTCTTGTACTTTCGCTTAGCATGGTCTCCTAAAGCTTTCCACTTTTCAGAAATTTTCTCTATTGACTACAATTATTGAAAGAGTACAAATTCTAACTTGAGAAGTTCAAAATCCACATAAGTGTAAACACTCATATAACAAAAATTAAATAGTTACCATTGGCTTTAACGAATCGTTATCCTTCAACTTGCATTGTTCTTGGCTACAACCAACAAATTACAAATCAAACTACAATATCATAAATATATGCCATTGCATTAACAGATTCACAAAGCTGCAAAAAGACATACTAGAAAAATATCCAAGCATTACGAGGGTGCTTCGGAACTTCATTACGGCATTCTTCATCCATTTTTTTCACCACTTTGAATAATAGACCTGTTTTAAGTTAAGGAAACAAACACTTGCACCTGAAAGTTCACATGGATAAATGATAAGAATGGTCTACTAATAAGAATGTTCTATAGTATTTTTTGATTATGTGTTTGATTATTCTGATTCAGCTTTGGCATCCTTGGAAGGTATTGTTGAATTCATCCAAAGCCTTAGTCGCTATGTTCGATGTGGAGATACGCATGTTATGAATGGAATTTAATGGCAAACCATGGACTTGACAAGTCCATGTTGTAAACAAGCAAATTTACCATATTATTTCCTAATTAAATTATTGGCCATAACTTTAGCCATGGTTCATTTATACCTTTGAGAGATCAAGGGATGCATAGTACTGTCAAAGATGGAAGATAATCAGAATATACCATATTCGACCCCACTTCCTGTTGAATATCATAATTTTGAAAAGCAAACTAGTATTCCAACTGAAAGCTACTACTGCCTTGCAACCCCTTTTGAAACCGAATTTTGACATAAGTAAAGTGCTGATGCCGGACATAGACCATTTAATCTATTTCAAGGTAATACAGAGTATGAAGTGGCTGACATTGGTAGCATGCTGGAAAAGTGAAGATAGCGGTGGTTTTACAGATCAAACTAAATGCATGGAACCAAATGAGGTCTAAATAGAAAATTCCTTCAAACTTTGATAATTGTTAAAACAACAAATTACTAGCACAAAGGACATTGTAGATGACATCTCTGAGAATATACTAGCATTGAAGAGAATGCCCCAAAAGTACGTATTCAACACAACACCACCAAAAATCCCAATAAATACCCACCACGCAACACAAAAGTTTGATGAGAATTTGATGGATTGGACCTTCTCCTTCAATAGTTGGTAGTAGTACTAGTTGGTCTTTCTTAGTCCGATCCGCCAAGCAAGAAGGAAGCAGTGCTTACTCCTTCGACATCCCGGAAGGACAAGGAGAGCATCGAGAGGTTGAATCCATAGTAAATAAGATGGCATAGACATAGAATGGGATTGATGGACAAATGCCACATTTAGAACACTTCTCTCTTTCTCAGAGCAAGTGCTTCTGCCTCATCCTGTTCCTGAACGGGGGGTACGCTCGCCCCCCTGTTACATTGCCTTTTTCTAAGCTAAAGCAAAGAAAGTTCACTTCGGAAATCAATACAATAAGACAGACCGACCTTTGAACTCTTTTTCTCTACCCCCGTAGTCTCCCGACTAAATAGAATCTTTCGGGGTTGTCTTACAAGTCCGATTCGTTGAAGCCTTGCAAGAAGTATAATAGATTCTGTCGGTTAGGGGGAACCCAAATTTCACAAAACCCTAAATCTGCTCAGATTATCACAAAACCCTAAAATCTTCCCCCATTTTCCCAAGCCAAGCAACCCATGTGAAACCCTAAATCTTCCCCCATTTTCCCAAGCATGTTCGGCTTAGAGAGAGAGAGAGAGAGAGGAGGGGGGTGGGTCGGAACCCACCTCTGTGTGTGCGTGTGTTTTGGCGAGAGAAAGGGAGAGGGCAGGTACCTCGAGTGATGTTGTGGAGGAGCGTCCGAGAATGCTGTGGAGGAGTTGGCGTGGAGGGACTGCTATGGCGGAGGACAGGAGGAGAAGAGAGTCGTCCGGCTTCCAGCTCTTAGTACAGTGGCCATGAGAAGAGAAGACAGAGAGAGAGTGTGAGAGTAGTTTAACCGGCTGAGAAGGTTAAGAGGGGAGAGAGGGAGATGGATCAAGGGCTGTCATTAAATTAGAAGATCAAACGGTTTAGAAAAAAAGTGGGGCATGATGCCCCAAAACCAGATTGGGGCATGGGAGCCGGAGCCTCCATTTACAGGCTGTTATCATATTGGAAGATCCATTTACAGGCTGTTATCGTATTTGTCTATCCACGGTGGTTAATCAGGCTATACATAGGTTTTCATGTGTTTCTTGCATTATAGTAAAAGCTAATTTTGCTATAAGTGAAATCCAAAAGTACAATAGTGGAGCAGACATGAGGCAACAACCACAAAAACAATAACAATTGAGCAGACGAACAAGAGTACATTATAAGTGTAATGAAACGATTACATTGCTTGTCTCTGTAGATGAAAGTACACACAAATCCCTCTTATGTCCCCAACTATTACAAATTTTATGCGAAGTTTGTCAAAATCGGAAGTGACTAAAATTAAGCCAGCAAATGTAATTCAATAAACAATTGAACAATAACACAACCACAACAACAACAATGACAATAACATCAATAACAACTACTATAAGAAATGTCTAAGCAACTTTTCTTGTACAGCTCTTAGGTACATGGACGCTGTGAAAGTTTGGCTCCTTTGGAATGGTTTTAGGTCTTTTTCCTCGTGAAGTGTCACGAGAGTGGCTTGGCTCTCCTGCTTCCTCAGATCTTGAGGGTGCTGAAGATGTCTCCCTTATGACTGTGAGTTGTTCACCCCCACATACCAATTCAGAAGTCCTTGCCTTCCTCGTTGAAGAAACCCTGGAAGATGAGTAGCTGAATCAGTCAAAGATGTTTCTTATTTCTCTGTAAGTAAAGGATGAGAAAACAGAAAACTAAGTATACTCACCCTTTAGGCCTAACGCACTGAGTTATGACTTCTCTGCCCTGTTCAAATCGCAAAGTCACTGGTTTGGATTTCCGCTGAGTCGAATTGGTACTTCTTTGTGGGGTTGTAGTAGCAGTTTTTAGTCGCACTTGTCCTTCTGGAGTCCTTGGGCCAACTGTTCTATGCTGTTTCGGAAAATTATATGATTATGAACTACTTTTTACTGGAAGTCTCAAATTTTGAATCTAATGAAGAAAATATGATAATATCATACAGGTTCGTTCTTTTGTAAACTTGTCTCTAGTTCTTTGCCACTGCTTTCATGTGTATCAGGGTTGCAGTTGCTTTCCTCAAGGCATTTACCGTTTCTCTGGGGTGAAAAACAAATATCAGGCTTCAGTAGTAGTACTTGCTTCATTACCAAACTAACACACATTCTCAACTTTTCGCTAGTCAAAATGAAAATATTCACCTGGATTTCACTCCCATGCCTTTTCTGCAAAATTCCGGCTGGGAGCGTTGAGACTTTGGCAGTTTCATTTTCAGGAACTATTGATTGCATTCTTCTCTCCAAGTTAGCTTCTTTAAGAATTCTTCTCTCCTAAACAAGAAGTTCTGTCAGATATGACAAAGAAACACAGTCGTTAAAAGCATATAATGTGGAAAAGATGGCTTACATCTGTCCTGAGCCTGAAAGGTTTTGGATTTGTTGGTTTTGGTTTCTTATACTTAATCCCTTGAGCAACAGTGGCAGCTACAGTGATCCCTTCTTTCAAATTCTTGTACTGCGTTTGAGCAACCTTCATTTGTTCCACAGTTACAGATTAGAAGACAAAATGGCATGGTGCAACTATAGAAATGAAACACATAATACAAACATGAAGATTTTAGTGGTTGTGGTTAATCTGAAACACTAAAATAAATGGAAATCCAACCTTTTTAGTGACTTCATCTGTCTTCTGCTTGCCAAGTACTGTTCTTCCAGAGTGATTGTTATTATCCTTGAAATCTCTGCAACCAATTTCATACAAAATCACTGTCGTTTCAGTGAATGAAGAGGTAAAATTAGGTACATTCAAAGGATATTAATGATGAACTAAGCCTCATACCTGTTATCATTAGATGCTGAAGCATTTTCTTTGTCATCACTTTCCATGGCTTCGCCTTCATGTCCTACCTCCTCTCCTAAAGTTTGAGATTCATTCCCTTGCTCTTCTAAATTTGCTTGAAATTTGGACAAGTCATTTTCTTCCAAATTACCTTCTTTCGAGTTTGATGAGGAGTTCGTCTCACCTCTTGAGGCTTCTGATGACACAATATCCGAAGGCTTTATTGATCGCACTACCTCTGAGCAAGGAATGGCTTCTTCTTGACTAGAATCCATGGAATCTGAATTTCCAGATGTTTTCTCCTTTTGCGATAGTCCCCCCTCATTTGCTTTTCCTTGAGTAATCCCTGAATTCGCCAATACCGTACCCTCCCTTGGTCTATTATTTTCAGCCAATTTGTTGGGCCTAGAGTTGCAGGGTTTGTTTGAGTTCCCTTGGCTCTTTCTCTTGATACATCTTAAAGACTTCGTTTCCTTCTTCACGTTTTTCTGAGTCCTAAACAAGTCCTTGGCCTTACTTTTGTTCTTGCAAGAACTTAGATTCCTCATTGAAGGATCCACTGGCACTGATTTGTTAGGACCGCATCTTATTTCATTCGATGAATTGTTAGAATACCCCAATATACGCTTCCTTTGACCAGTTATCTCAAGCCTCTTCAACCCTTCACAAATCTTTGTCAAAGGGGTACGCAATTCTGACGAAGTTTTCACAACAATGCCTTTCTTTGGAGAGTGGAAAACCAAAGTCTTCGCTATCGTTCTACTCTTAGGCACTGCAATGCTTGTTGGCTTGGGATTTTGAACACTTTGAAAGGAGTTTGGATTCGGAACGCAGTTTTTGTTCCTAGGAGTGGTCAAATACTTAGCTGCAACTTGCTTTCCCTTGGCTTTTGGGGTCGAAGCAATCTTAGAAAGAGGTTTACCTTTCCCTTTTCCATCAATCAACTTTTGGGAAAATGAAGAGATCACTGCTAATCTTGAGACTCTAGACTTTGAAGGTTTTGGTGGAGCTGAAAGTGGGCATTTCTCTTTCGCACTTGAGAATCAAATAAAATGTGTTAGTGATCACCAAAAACCAAATTATATTTGGGATTAATTCATTTAAAGATTTTACTTAGTACCTAGAGGCCTTTCTGTTCAGTATTTGTCGAAGTCGGATGTAGGGACTCCTGGCTGCCATGACCTATACGAGTAAATGGTGTTAAACTTCAAATAAATTAGTCTGTATTGTTTAACAGAAAAAGAGACTCGTAGTATAGAACCGACCCGAAGGACAAAATCTTTGGAAATTGCTTCATGGTCTATCTCTTCTTCATGCTTTTGGTCACAGCCTGAGACAGGATTGAAAAAACACTATATGTTAGAAATTGTGTACTTGACAAATGTCAGATGCATTTCCAAGCTACTCAAAACCAAAATTGGGCATACAGTCTGGAGAAAATATTAAAAATTTGTCCGTGTAAAAGCTTATTTACACATTTTAGCTTGAGGAATAACTAATTTCAGATGATGGTTTAAACGTACAATCAAGGAAGACTAAACTATTTACTACTGAAAGTAGGACAATTTTCACTACCGATTGGGAAAAAAAGTAGGACAATTTAAGTTTGAGGTGCAAAGTTCAATTCTGGTGTATAATTTTAGTATATCTAGTGGAGAGACTCTATGAGAGTGCAAAAAATTGCAAAAAGTCATAGGTTATGCCCATGGAGGCCAAACATTTCAAACATTGGGATCACTGGGGTTATGCCCGATCGATACCTTCGGGACCCTGGAATTAGTCAAGGTGCGCAAGCTAACCCGGACATTTGGTTCTAAAAAAATTGAAAAGTCAATTTTATTATATACATCTTCATGTATAAGCTTTGTATAACTAGATCTTTCTTTTTTTTCTTCTCTTGTTTTCTCAGCAATAGAAAAGGAAGTAACTAGAAGGATAATGAGCACATATTTCGATAAAAGATTCTTAAGGACAAGTAAAAATCAAAGAAACCACAGCTCACGTTTCGAATTACATCAATTCGAATGAGGAATGCAACTACGTACACAACTTTAAAGCACAACTCCAGACACAACGGATCTGGAGCAGGTGGATGCATATGCATTCACATGTATCGAACGGGTCCGGATTCAATTGTGTGCGGAGTTGTGGTTTAAAGTCGAGTATCTCGGTGGTAGACTTTATGTATTCGGATCGGGTTGGAGCTAACTAAATTAACTGGCTAATTAACTAAAACCTAAATCGAATCTAACAGATCGAGCCAAGCAATACTCGGGAAACAGGGCTGCAAATTAGCAAACACAGAAACTAAAATCAAAACCTCAAAATGAGCAAAAAAAGAAGAAGCAGAAACCCACGTGAAGTAAATGGGGAATCTAGTGAACGAGGTAAGATTTTGGGAATTAAATTGGACGTACCCACTCGAAGGCAGAACCAGTAGCGGTCGTCGGGTCGGTAGGGATCTGGAGCGGTGAAGTCAACGAACTTGGGGGCTTCGATCTTCTCGTAGAACTCTTCCTCCTCGAGTCCTCCCCTTTCTTCTTCGTTGTTGGTGGTCAACTGGGTCGGAAGTTCAGGTTTCAGCTCCATTTTGGGGTGAGAGAAAGACATAGAGATGGTGGGTTTTGGTTAAACTAGAGGCTAGAGGCTCTGATTTGCATTTTTCAAGACAATTGAGGAGAGAAAGTGAGAGAGAGAGATTTGAACACCTGACTCTGCAAGTAGCCGTTACATTCTCTCTCTCTCTCTCTCCGGACAGAAAGTATGAAGTGGAATCTAGGGGCATATTTGTAATTTCATTCTTGTATAGTTAAAATTTCTCCGTTTTTTTCTTTTCTTTATTTATAAAAAAATATTCGAATACATGAAAAGTATTCATTAAAATGTCTAACGAACACTTGGTTTATTTTTTCACTGGGCGAAATGAACACTGGGTTTATTACGGGTGAAACATGTTTTGTGGGCGGAAAAAATCTTGAAGAAAATGTTTTCACAAAAGTAGAAAATTGTTCTATTACTGTATTTCCAAATCTTTAGCTTGGTTTGCTACAACAAGAATGTCAAGAGAGCTGAGTTTAAACTTAAATACATTGTGTACCAAAGTCACATTTTGGGGGTCCAAGGCGAAGTTTAAAATTGTGCCCCAAGCGAGAAAAAAGAAGAAGTAAATCAACTTAAAATAACATATTACTACTATAAAGTAGATTAATTTCTGAAATAGTGATAATTATAAGAACTTACATGTATGGCTTAAATATCACTCTTGCATTTGTAACAACAAAAGTAGTAATTACGCTAGCATTATTCATCTTTGTCGCCATGTCCTAATCAATTGATGTCATAACTAACCCACCATTTCAACCTGTTCTCGTGACATAATCGAGCAAACATAAGTTTTTAATCAATCGAAACTTTGAAAAGCTCTTTTCTCCGGCAACAATTGTATCGTGAATACTCCAATTGATCTCAAATAATTAAGCATTTAAATTTTATTTTTTTCCCCTATCGGTTAATAGTCTTTCAAGACTTCCAACTTTGAAGATCTTCCCATCAATATCGGAAGCCCCCCTAGTGTTTTAAAGTAGCTTCAAGTTTGGCACATTCAAAACATTCATCACTTGGAGTAGAATGTAACTTTTTACATCAAACAAAAACCTGAGTTTCTTCATATTTCCGAAATTTTCCAAACCCATTCTTAAGCGAAGAAAGTGCTTGATCAATTAAAAATAAGAACTTATCCATGTGGGCTTATTTTTTCCTTAAACGGAACGGGCTTATTTTTTTTCAAAACTAATAGGAAATTGATTTTGACACTCTATAAATTAATGGGGAATGCGGTTATTTATTAATTTAGGGAATGACAAAATCCCTCCCCTACCTAATAATATATTACCCTATAGAATTTGGGAGCCCAAGGCACAAGTCTTTTTCGCCTTCCCCTCGATAGGGTTGTTGTGTACTTTTCACTTTTCAGGATGGTTCCCTTCTCATTTGCAAGATGAATATAGTTTAGCCTAACTACATCTCGTATTAGATTGTTAATTACCAGCTCATTTAAAAGCTTAAGCTATTAGAGAGAGAGAGAGAGAGAGAGAGAGACAACTTTATTATTTATACCTTCAACATCTCGACCAATCCCAAGAGACTGATCTCACACTCTACTAGCGGAGCTACATTTAAAATCAAAGCAAAACTCTCTATGGATTGGTCCTAAAGGAGTGGGAAAAATTCAAAATACCTCCCAATCTTTACACCTAAATTCAATTAGACTCCCAACCTTTTAAAAACTTCAATTTTACTCCCAACGTTATATTCCGTTAATTGAAATGCTCCCTTCCGTCCAAAATACTAACGGATTCTGTTAAAGGTTCTGTTAAATAATGTCTCGATGGAATTTCGATGATCCAAGCCATTCAATGTGTTGAAAACGTGATTTTAAGGGTACTTATGAGAAATCAACAAAAAAGATGACCAAAAAGGGCTTCATCTGAACAGTTTTCTATTGAATAGTTCAATAAAAAACAGTTCAGGTGAAGCCCTTTCCGGCCATTTTTTTTTGCTGATTTTTAGCTGGTACCCTTAAAATCACATTCTAATCACATTGAGCGGCTCGGATCATCGAATTTCCATCGGAAAAGGGGAGGTGAAGACCGAAGCAAAATCCGGACGTCTGGACTTTAACAAAATTCGGATCGATCCGCACCTCCCCTTTCGCAATCAAATTTCGATGATCCGAGCTGCTTAATATGATTTAAACGTGATTTTAAGGGTACCCACGAGAAATCAACAAAAAACTGTTCAGATGAAGCCCTTTTCGGTCATTTTTTTTGTTGATTTCACGCGGGTACCTTCAAATCACGTTTTGAACACATTGAGCGGCTCGGATCATTGAAATTCGAGCGGAATACTATTTAATGGAGTCTTTAACGGAATCTGTTAGTAATTCAGACGGAAGGGGGCATTTTGATTAACAGAATATAACGTTGGGAGTAAAATTGAAGTTTTTAAAAGGTTGGGAGCCTAATTGAATTTAGGTGTAAAGGTTGGGGGGTATTTTGAATTTTTCTCCAAAAGAATTGATGCACCTTTTAAAAGTTTCGAACATGAGATCTTATCTCAAGATAAAGCAAACCACTCAATCCACCAGACCAACCCCCCCCTTACTGTTGCAGAATCAATATAGTTGGCAATTTGTAGTTCTATTAATTCATGCTTCTAATACAGAAAGTCTGTTTGCATTGACATTGAAGCACAAAGATTGTACATATCTTTTTTCTGCGGGGCCCAACTCAAATATCGTAAAGATGATCTTTGCAATGAATTTCATAGTTTAAATGTTGTTGAGCCTATAACAGTACAACTTCTTTCTTATGTTAAAAAAAAAAAAAAAGATTTTGCCACTCGGTCAGTGAATCACTAAATCAGAGAGCACCACCACAAATATGGAGAGGAAACAATGAAAACATCGGGAAAAATAACTCAATGAATAATCCCACAGTCCACACTACACAAGTTTTAAGAACAATACCCAAATACAAAGCTGAGGAGTCAAAAGTCAGAACATGCTACAAATGGAAATTGAAGTGCCACAAACTGAATACATGAGTATCAATTGTCACCATTATAGCAACCTAGAATTCTGCAATTCAAAAACAAACTATTGTCCCTACTGAATAATTCGAAATAACTTGTACTTTCAATTCTACAACCGGAGAATAACCCGTGCAGCACCATCCATTAGATCTGTTTAAGAAAGAAGCAAAACCACCAATTCAATAAGCAACGACAGACCAGAATTTGTTTGGCCAAGTTAAAAAAAATGAAGAAAAAAGTTGGGATCTGTTGAGATGTGAAGAAAATTCAAGTGGGAGGTCGCAGAAAAATTGGCCCAGGCCGTTTTGAGTTTGGCCCGGGCAGCCGCACAAGACAGAACGCAGGAATTGGTTTCAGTAAAATTGGCCCGGCCGGAAATACAATTGGCCCGAGCGGCCTCTATCACACCCAAAAATGAGAAGTGATCGGCCGTGAACCATGAGGCTACTCTATGGAACACGCAGGCTGAATAAATCAAAGTAACCAAAAATCAAATGATTGCTTTTTCGTTATTAATCAAATCAAAAGCCAAATGTGTCTCAATCATAAACACAAGGTACAACCATCCCATGAACCAAACAATATTCAGTGGTCCAATAATAAAAAAAAATAAAAATTGTTATCTGACAATTGTTTTCAATGCGAAAGCGATTTATTAAAATAAATTTTGAATGAGACACCCTAAGGATGTCAACAAAAGAAATCCCCAAGATGTGACCGGAGTCCTTGCCTAGCTCCCCAACTTGCCTGAAAGAGAAGTTGAAATAAATCCGTCAGCTGACAAACTCAGTGAATGGCGAAACATGCATATTAAATAAAGTTGAAAGCGGGGATTAAAATAGTTTACCAATAAACATAATTTGGCATACGAGGTGTCCAGCAGAATAATAAATTAATCAATAAAATATTTAACCAATAAACATTTTTAATGGTGATCACAACAATAACCCCATCAACAATGGGGAACTACAATCAAACAGTACCATGGCCAAAATAAATCTCATCAAAATTGGATCTAATATCGAACTTAGAATCACCAAGGTTGGCAGCCCGTGGTACTTTTTCCTAAGATGATCCGGCGAAAGAAAGTTGTTGAGTATTAGGGTTACCGGTCTAACACGGTCTTTTCCCCAATGGCCAGGGTAACGAACACGAAGAGAAATAATTTCTCTGAACTTTCGAAATAAATGTTCCCATTAATATCCACCGAGTTCTCACCAAAAAGATTATTTGAACGATAAATGGTTTCACCAAACCACATGCCAATTTCCATAACCAAACACAATCAATTATTTGTTTCCAAACAACAATTATGACTTTTTTAAAAGAATAATTTTAGAGACACAAGAGAGTTCAAAAGTACGTAACATGCTTAACCACTCACCTGAGTCCAAATATAATGCAACTCAAGTACGCAAAAAGATGATAACCTGAATAAAAGAATTGTATACGATCACCAAAAATCCCAAATATAATACTGCCTAGACTAATAGAAAATTACAGTTTACTAATTAATCCTAGTGCTAAAGTCAATTAAGAACACCAGAACACCCAACTCTATAACTTCCATGTAGAGTAAACTCCTTGATTCCCACGTGGACACTATGGCACACCTCCTGCTCGATCCTTAATGAATTCAACCAAAATATATTACACCACCTGTACCGCCACACACCACTTCGCCCCAGACACAGCACATGCACCGCATGCCGCCACGCACAAATCTCGACATCTGGTCTTGCACCCGCATCACACACAACATCTCCACTACTCCATATAATCTCCCAGTAACCCCTTTGTTCGATAACTTTACTCTAATCCATGTACAACAAAGAACGGAAAAAGGAACAAGAATAAAGGAAACTAAGTGCCGCTTACCCGATCACGAACCAGCCGAACTCAAACGTCTCTGCGGCTTTTGCCTTTCCCACACAAAGTTCTCTCAAACTTTTTATCTCAGACGTTCTCTCCAAATAAAACCTTATACCGAATAAAACCTTATACCGTGAAAATATCTCCTAACTTTCTAAAACTACCCACTACTCCCTATATTATAGCTAATTAGTTAATTAGAATAAGGTAGAATCGTAAGACAATTTATAAAATTACCATTCAGTTCCACTATTTTACCCAACATCAATCTCATAACCCAACCACAAAATAATTACTTGGGACCCAACCACAACTCCATTTAATAAACGGCCAATATAATTAATTAATTAAATAAAAATGCTAGGCCGTAACATCATCTAATTGGCCCGGGCCGTCGGCTGCTGAAAAACAAGCGAATTTTGTGTTTTTTAGGGTTTTTTGTGTATTAGCTTCCTTGGACTTGTAAAAGCAAAGCTAGGGTTGCCTCCTATTGTAACTCTATCATTCTTTTATCATGCTGAAACACCCCAGCAGCAGCCCGTGGACGTACGATTAAGCGATCAGCTTAAGTCGGAACCACGTAAATCTTTGTCTTGTTCTTTTCTTACTTTAGATTATTTTCTGTTCTTGGTTTGTTCTTTGATTGTGTGCGTTTGCTTGTGGGGGTTTGGACGTTTGAATCCCCAACAACTGATATCAGAGTATAGGAGAGCAAATGGGGGTCACCGGGAAAACATCCAACCTCCATTGACGCACGGTTCAAGAAACTGGTCAGAATTGAAACTGTTCGGAAATCGATTTTTATCAATGGGTTTTGTGCGCCTCACAGAGAGGATCGCCACTGTATGTGGGCGGTCGGGTTTCGTCACCGGAAGAAGTCTCATAGGCATTTCGAACGGCGGCAGGTGGAGGTGGTCGGCTGTCCGCGTTTGGGTCAGATCAGAAGTGTTTGAAAACATTTTTTGAGAACTGGGTTTTGTTTGTCTCAGCGAGACGATTCGGGATCTGCAAAGAAAGTCTCCGAAAACGCCAGAGTTGAGCAACATGCACTGTTAGAAGGAGGCGCGTGCACGAATCTGTGGTGCGCGTGGGCACTATGCAGCTCACGCGCGAGCTGAAGGAAACGATGCTGATACAACCGCCACGTTAGCCCTAGGGGCTGAGTCAGCAGCCACGTGGGTACCACGTCAGCGCCTGGTGGGCGCCACGTGTTCGCCACATCAGCACCAGGTGGTAGTACCACGTCATCCAGGCGGGTCCCAAGGTTGCCATGTCATCTACCACGTGGGCAGGTCAATGCCACGTCAATCGGTCATTGTTGACATGGCAATCCAGTCAGCAGGTCTAGTCAGCGATATAATAGGTGGCTGTACCAGCTGGTTCAGTGGTTCAGAAAGGTTTTCTGACTGGTTCATACCGGTTTTGGCCGATTCTCAACCGGTTCAAACCGGTTCCAAACTGGGTTTTTCGTTCTAGATCCAACATCGCGCTCTGTTTTCAGATTGGAGGCTCCTAGGCAGTGCAATTGCTTAGTGGAGAGCAAAAAACGTGTTTGGAGGCGGTTTGGGTTGTGAGGATGCTTGTTCCTAGCAAAGCGATCAATTGCAGGAGACCTAACAAGCAGGGAGACACTCGGTCGAGTCTAGGGACGCCGACTTGGAAGTGATAACAAGCGCTTGTTTAGGGCGATAGATCGTGGTGATCTTGAGAAGGTTTTGGGACACTAGGAAAAGCTGGGAATGGAATGAGGATCGACAAGTTGCAGGAGAAGACCCAGGATGAGAAGACAGAGAGTAGCAGAAGGCTCGGGAAAGTGGCAGATGCAAATTATGGCATCCCAGGGTGTGATGCGGGCAATCAAGCAGCGGAGGATCGCGGATAGAAATGGCTTTGATGCAGACATCTCAGGTTTGAGATGTGGAGCATCTGACTTTGGATGCGGGCATTTCGAACGGGATGCGAGCACTCTGTTGAGGGGATGTTAAATATCGACGAGATGTCTATATTGCAGCCGGACAACACTGTTGATTTAGCTATGACATAGCTAGTCTTGCAGGGAGACACTCGGTCAAGTGTGTACTCCATGAGGGAGTGCAGAGACGTTGGCTTATGTAGCGATAACAAGCGCTTGCTAGAGTAGCTGAATGGTTTGACGATTGCCCCATTTGGTTGGAAGGGGGTGATTGTTGGGATTCCACCCAATTGGGGTGGTGTGCGCAAAGCACAAGATCACTCCCCACCTTATTTCCTTATGAGAGTATTAGGCTTTGTTCGATTGTGGGTTTAGAAAATTTTTGGGTTTGATTTTTGGGTAATTAGTGAAAAGTGAAAATAGGGTAATAATTGGAGATATAGGTAATGAGTGGAGAGAGATAGAGAGAAAAATAAGATTAATGATTGGATATAGGGGTAATGATTGGAGAGAGAAATGAAAATAATAATTAAAATTATAGGTAATGAGTGGATTTGGATTTGGAAAAATTTTTCCAAACCCCAAACCGAACAAGGGCTTAGGGTTTCCTTGTCTATATATATGCATGTATAGAGCATAGGAAAGCGTGTGACTATAACCATGTGAGGGAGAGGGTGAGGTCGAGTGGGTGAGCCAGTGTGGCTCACTAGAGCGGTGGAGAGCTGGTTGTAGCTCTTCCGGAGAGGTTTTTTCATCTTATATTATTGTGTAAATAATATTCATTGAGTTTTTCCTCATATCGTTGCATTGTTGAGTGACCCCAAATCCTCGCAACTTTGTTAAGAACATGTGTAAAAGGTTAAGTCTCACATCGAATAAATAGAAAAAAAGTTGGACCCTAATATACAATTAGGTAGTTCACCACTTGCAATGCTTAGTCTTTTAAGTGGATATGGGTCATTCAATATATATTAGGTCCATGTGAAGTGGTGTGGACTCTGTGGATACTCCCCAATGGATTGGGCATGTACGCACACTGGAGAACCTTAGGCAGATCAGACTCCCAATAGGATCAATACGAGGATTCAATATTCATTAGTGAACAAATTAAATTGTTCCATATATACAAATCAAAACTTTATTACTCGACGTGCGTATCAAAATTTCTTCAAACTGCATCAGCCCATTATTCGGGTCGAAATCACAATTATTTGTTCAAGGGCAAAGGAAATAATTTTATGTGTCAATACTTGATAAGGATGATCAAAATCATAGTTCATCTATCTTGATCAAACGATTCAAGAATCCACCGGCTTATAAGACAATTTGACAGAAACTAAAAAGATGAACACGATTCACAAATAATTATGCTAACCACAATGTTAATGGGATTCTTCTAGTCCATCCTCACAATGTATAAACACAAGAAAATAGTAAGAGACCGCATTCTCATAACAAAAAATTGGAGATTTCACACTTCAAATATTCAAACAGTTTCCAAAGAGAATTTGGCTGATGTCGTAAAAGGTCACTTACCTCATTTGTTGAGATGAATAGAATCCGAAGACATAGATGAAAGGAGATCAACAATTTTGTCCGTCCTCAGAATAAACGTCGTCAAAGTCGTCAGGATAATCGTCAAAAGAGTCATCGTTCTCGTAATAGTCTAGAAAAGGAATCCAGCAAGAGTACAAAAATAACAAATCCAAGTCAAAATTTAAGACTAGCTACTATTCCATTCGCCAATATGAAGAAATGATAGGGATATGTAACAAGGTAAAAACAAATGGGACTTGTATAAACAAGTATAGAATATGCTTGATTCATCTTGAGTGACTGAACAATGCTTTGAAATTACATTCTATATGCATATGTTCACGCCGAGACACACTCTAGCAACTCAAGCAATCGAATCTATATGCATGTAACAGAGCACCTTTTTACTACTTAAAGTTTAGTTTTTCATTAATTACATTTTCAATAAATAATCCTTTTTGTGATTTACTAATTTGTCACTGCATAAATTAAAAAGAATAAGGAATTTTATGTGCTTGTGTTCACATGTTCATTATAAATGCATTTATGTATATATGATTTTCTCTAACAATACTGGCAATTTTTACATATAAACATGTGAAACTACCTTATGAAAAAAAAATCTCATGTATTGCACGAATCTACTTGTATTTTCTCAAAGAAAGTTACAAGTTGCATGCCAGGCCTAATTTTTGGTCAACCGAAAACATGCATCAAAAATATTTACAAACTAAATATAGTGAACTACAAATATTTTGATGCCAAAACAAAAGCAAAAATACTCTATTCTGAAAAATTATTGACTTCTCCAGGCTGGCAGCCTCCAGGGGTCATTGATCAGATCACTCTGACAAAGCCCAATCAGCCTCCGGGGGTCAATGTTGGCTTAAACACAACACAAAGGGCCACACCACTTGGAAATGGCTCCGGACTCTGGAGCCCCAACTTTGGAATTGAATATTTTGTAACTACTTTCAAATCAGACACGACATAATGATATTTACCTACATAAGGCTGAAGAATTGTTTTGGTGACGGGATCATCCCATTCCAGAGACTCCCACCATTCTTTTTCTGCCATAATATTGATGAAGTCGAGAGCAGGTGGTGTTGTTGCTTGCTCGCCATCCATATGCAGCGAAAGAGGCATTCTCCTTACCATCGGGCAATTGCCTATCTCAACTTCTGCTATAGATGGACACACCATCACGCCATTATATATGCTCTTCAGACTTGGTAGGTCAACTAGATTTAAGCATTTGAGTTTTGGGAGACTGATTGAGTTGCTATAATCTTGATGATTGCCCCGATCACTTATCTCTTCTATTTCGACTATTATATCCTCCACATTCTCACACCTCTTCACCCAAAGACTCCTCAGGTTTGGAAAGTTCTGCAAAAATTGGACAGGAAAAATATTCTTCAAAGCGTTACATTCAAAGAAGGACAACGCTTTTAGGTTGAAGTAAATGCTGTGTGGTTGGGCAATCCCCTCAAAGAGTGCCCTAAATCTGGGTAACCCAGTCAAATCAAATGACTCAATGGTTACTAGGGAGATCTGGCCATCTTCTGGAAAGGTTGACGACGAAAAGATGGATTCTAACCTGTTACAACATTTGACTACACATTTACATAAATCTTTGGCATCTTTGAACCATGGAATAGCTGATAAGCTAATGAGATTGTGGAATCCATCAAGCCCAAAGGACTCTATGTCTGGGGGGAGCACTAGCTGATCTACTCCACTTCCAAAAGGTACAGATTTGAAACCAAAAGGTACAACTTTGAAATTAATACTGAACTCTGTTCCCAGATCTGTTTCGAACGAAACACGTTTTCCCACTATAAGACAGCACTTCTGCAACCCTTGGAACTGCTGAGATATCGCATACCTAGTAAGCTCCTGTACATTGTGAAAGTTGACTCCGACACCTTTTAGTTGACTCCAGCACAGGAGATCTTCTTCTGACACTTTTACTCCTATGTCGTCAATTCTAAGGTATTGGAGTTTTGAGAGGCTGCGTAACTTCCAGCTAGGAAATGTCCCTCGTATTCTATAATTATCTGTGAGGTCAAGTTTTATGAGATTAACCAATTCTTCTATACCTTCCGGAAATTCTATAATTGCGCTATAAGTCAGTACAAACAGTTTTAGAGCCTTCAATTTCTTCAGTGACGGCACATACTTTAATTCCAAACAGCTATCCAGTATTAATGCATGCAAACTCTTTAAGTTGGAGATGGAGTCTGGCAGCCACCTCATTCTTCCCTGGGACAAATCCAATACCTTGAGACAAGGCATATTGTTGAAGAAAGAATCTGGAGTCACGTCTAACCGATTAGAGTTTGTGCCATTCAAAAGTAAGGTGGTAAGCCGAGGGCAGTAAGGTGGTGCAATTGGAAGTTCAATTATCAAACTATACATGATGGAAATCCTCTCAAGATCCTCATACCAATGTTCATATGGTACCCTTTTTTTTGTCTCACCAGCATTTACCATGAATCGAGGACTACTTCTTGTTATTCTGAGAGCCATGTCTCTTATCAAATCATGCATCCTAACACATTCTTGTCTGTATACGTTGATAGCGCTCTCCAATAAGCAGCTACTTGTTAGTTTTCCCAATATAGCGTGACCCTTGTCAAATTGTCTTTCTACACTTTCCATATCAGAGATTAATTCCTCCGCAATCCAATACTCTATCAGCTCATTCACAGGGATCAAATAGTCTTCAGGATACAAGGAACAATACAAGAAACAATCTTGGAGCACCTTATTTCCTAGGCGATCATAACTATATTTTAGTATCTCAAAAACCTCTGTTTCACCATCGCTGGCGTCTTTCCTCGAGCTGATCAAGTCGTTTAATGCATCTCTCCACTCATGGGTTCCTTCCAATGCCCGCAAACTTCGAGCTACTGTAACAACTGCAAGCGGAAGACAAGCACATCGTTTGGCAATTTCAGTTGCAATTTCTTCCACTTCTGTAGCAAGCACCATGCCATTTCCGACAGCCTTTCTGAGAAGTAGAGTCAGCGCTTCTTGCTGCGTGAGAAGCTCGACTTTGACATCTGTGCAATCCATCCTTCTACAAACACCCAACGACCGTGTAGTTAAAACTATTTTACACCCGTTAGATTGGGTTGGTTCCGGAATACCCACCCTCTCTAGTGAAAATTCCTCCCATAGATCGTCTATGATAAGGACGTACTTCTTCCATCGGGAGAGCGCTGCGTGTAGGTGCGTTGCTCTTTTCTTTTCATCTTCGTCATCCGAAAGACTAAAATTTAGCTTCTTAGCTATGTCGCTTTGTAGCTTTATAACGTTGAATGCTTTAGATACTGTGACCCAGAGAACACTATCAAACTTATCTCTTTCTTCCAAAAGCTTATTGTGAATGTGTTTCATGATGGTTGTTTTGCCAACGCCCCCCATTCCGTAAACGCCAATCAGTCTAACGTCATCATTCATCAAGCATTCCCAAACTCTCTCCACGTTCCTTGCTTCTGTGGACTCAACAAAATCTTTTGTTGGTGGCATCAATAGTCCATCAGTTGGAAAGTCATCAACCAGCAAATCATTGAAAGATTTGCCCTTTTCTTGGAGTTCTGCCGCCTCTTGAACCTTCTGGAAGATACGCTTTCCTAACCGTGCACGTGGGATGACATTCCGGATGTTCCTTTCAGCTCCAACTACTTCTTGCTCAAGTCTTTGCACATCGTCCTTCAACTGTGGCACATCTCTGAGCCAAATATCGACTTCTTTCTTCCGTCTTTTCCATGGCTGGCGCTCTGCCCTACTAATTTCTGCATTCATGTCATTCTCTTGAGCGCTCAAGTCGTCTATCTTTCTCTTGAGCTTTTGCATGTTTCCTTCAAGGCCATTGTGGTATCCATACCATTCTCCAAATCCAAATAGTTCCGATATATTCTTTGCAATTTCTACTATTATGCCCAAGAGTTCCATTTTTTTATTCAGTTCCTGCAAAAGAAAAAAAGAAATGGCAGAGGAGTGTGTTTATGGGAAAAACCAAGACAAAAACATCGATAAAACTCTGATGATTCGTAGGAAAGTCTCGGTACTTTGAGTAGTTTAACATTAGAACAAGTCATTTAGTACCGGTGGTCAGATGATGGGGTAAAGAAAAAGGAAAAAGAAAGTGTTAGTATAAAGGCAAAAAAAAACAAAGATTGGGAAGGATATATTTGTGGTGTGGATCTAAGAATTTGATGGTGGGTGCTGCAAATTGGTATTAGAACTTAGGTTAACTATTATCCTCGGATTTAAGAAAATTAGATCCTATATTGTCGGTAAGAGAGTAAATTTGAGTGTTTACCACCACAGAAACTCTAGTGGGTGCCCCTATGGCTATATATTTTTGTTGGCATGTTATACATATTGGCTTAATTCAAGATTTTGTGATGCAGATAAATAAATGGTTGAATTGATATTTTCGAATGTTCACATCATACTCCCTACATCCCATATTATTTGTTCCCTTTTAAACTATTAAATTTCCTAAAAAAAATTGTCCATTTTGAAAACCCCAAGAATTAATTAGGCCATATGGAAGTACTATTTACCCTTGTATCTTGATTTGAAGTGACAAGTAAAATTTGAATTAAAAAGTGCTTTTGGGGGGTTCGGCTAGGTACACACCGGGCATAACTAATTATGTTTTTGCCTCTCAATGATTTTGTGTTACGCCTTTCAATGATTTTAGTTACACCTCTCAATGATTTTGTTATGCCCCTCAATGGTTAAGTTATGCAAGGTGCAAATGGTATGCACCATTACGCTTTGGTTATGCCTCTCAATGGTTTTAGTTTTCTCCGCCTATGTTATGCCTCTCAACGATTTAGTTACATATTTCAATGATTTAGTTACACCTCCCAATAATTTTGTTATATGGATGTATACCGTACGGGGTGTGTACCCTAGCATTTTCCACTTTTAGGCAGTAGGTTTAGAAGGAAGAATCATATATGAAACGGGAATGACTTCGATGTCTCCACCCATTTTGAAGACATCGTAATGTTTGGCATAACAAAATCATTATGAACATATTAAAAAATCATTAGAAGCATAACCAGAACCATAACAAGGCACAGGGCCGGCTCATAAGTTTTGAAAGCTGGAAGTGAATATTTTGAATGAGGGCTCCCTATATTTTTTCATAAAAAAATGGTCTACAAAGAGTCTCATAAAAAAAAATCATTACAAAAGATTTACCATTACAAAATAAAAGTATATAATTATCCAAAAAAAAAAAATGCAGCTTGCTGCGTTTTTTTCTTCTTTTTCCCCGTCCCTTTTTTTTAACACCTCAATGTTTCTAATAAGTAATTCCACCGTTTGAGCCTATTTTGTAGCTCTTAAATTTTAATTGGGCCTATTTTGTGTAAAGGAGGCTAGTGCAATTTTTTTTGGGGCCTATATATATTCTAGAATTTTGGGGCCCACATTATTAACAATTTTTTGGGGGCCGGAAGCCGAGGCTTCTCTTGCCTCTGCCATAAGTCGGCCCTGACAAGGCATAATTTGGTTGGTTTTTAGTTATGCCTTGTTATGATTATGTTATGCCTGTAATAGTTTTGGTTATGTTTGTAATGGTTCCGTTATGCCAAAAATCACGGTATCTCCAAAAGGGGTGGAGACACTGAAGTCGTTCCTATATGAAACTGAAGACTGCATGAATAATATCCATCCCAATCCAATAGTCCCGACTTGACATGTATCTAACTAAGAGTATCTACAATGCTATAATCAAAAGTAAAAGGTTTTAAAGTCAACAATGTTAGTACAAAATATGACTTACAATGCTATAATTAAATTTAACAATCGCATTAGAAATAATCAAATTTTTGGCTTTGGATAACCAAAACTAGCAATTTTTTGACAATAACCAAATTCAATAGACCCTAAATATTCTCAATCAACTACACCAATCATTATTCAAAAATATTCTATCTATCTTCCTCTCTCTCTCTCTCTCTCTCTCTCTCTCTCTCTGTTTTTGAACAATATTTTTGAAAAAAATATTTTGTTAAGAAAATGTTTATTTTTTAAAAATAGTTTTTTTCCAAAAAAAAGTTTCAAAAACTATTTTTTATTTCTAGTAAATAGTTTTTATTAGTTTCAAATTATTTTTACAAAAAAATTATTTTCTATTGTTCACTATTTTTAGTTTGTTGTAATTTAAAAAGATGATGTGACAAGTTTTAGTTATTCAATTTTGATTATGCCATTATAGACATTTACACTGCTAACCTTACCAATCTCCTAAATGAATAATTAAAAACTGATGTGACAACTTTTGATCATTAAATTTTTTATTATAGCATTGTGGATTCCCTAAGGCAACAATTATTGACAAAAATTAAACACCAAGCTCTTCCTACTTTTGGTGTTTTTGTCACAAAGTTAATTAGAGACAGAACAGTAGATTTACGGAGTACAGAACAAAACAGAAGACTGCACGATTTATATGCGACCCAATTAATCCAAAATTGTTTTTAATATCTTGGGGTATATGTTGACATTAAAAACCTCATACCTATAACCAGAGAGAGCTGATAATAGCCCGATATGTTCTGCAAAAAAACATAACTAAACAAGCATGTAAATCCTCATAATCGGAATCTCGACCTCTTTATAACGTACATAACAGAAGAATTCAACCCAACTTGCAAGTTTAGTTTCATACATCAAACTGAAAAATAGCTAGTAAAATTGAAAGCTACATCTAGAACGGCATTTTTAACAACTAAAATTCATAGTCTTCGAAATAAAATAACTAAGCTTAGTAAATTAGAAAGTTGCATCTAGATCGAACAACATTTTTTACAACTAAAATGCATATAGTCTTCGAAATCACGTAAATTAAAGTCTCAAAAAATTCACCACTCAATTGACACAAGTCTAAGCACATAGACAAATTAAGGGGAGGGGGGAATTAAAAACTGAACCCAAAAGTGAAAAAGAAAGAGTTGTCTTACTTGGTCACGGAATAGCAATAGATGCAGTTAAATTGTACTGGAGGTTGCAAATATCGGATGAAGAAAGTGAGCAAAACGTAGCATAAAGGAAAGGGAAACAAAAGATGAGGGAAATGTGTTAGTAGAAGGGAGGAGATGGGGAAATGTAAATTAGTTGAAAAAACGAAGGAAGGAAAGAGGAAGGAAGAGTTGTCGAGTCAAGGAAGCAACAAGTGACGAATTCTGCTCCTCTTACTTTATTGCTCGGCACTTGTTTGGAGTAATTAATTAATATCATCATCATCATCATTTAATAACTTAGGTTATTAATTTGTGTTTTTTAAACCTTCAGTGTTGCCTTTTCAAATCCGTTCTTTCATTTCTTGCGATTAGTCTTGAGGAGAAAAATATAACAATCTCAAACAAAATACATTAACCAAGAAAAAAGATAGATTTTTGTAAAAAAAAATTATTTTTCTTATCTTTTTTCGAGTTTAGTCCATATTTTCCTCGTTGAGACGAATGGAAAAAATTAATTTTTTTCTAGCAAAATTACAAATAGAAATCACTTACGAGAAAAATTAATAAATTACTTTCAATGTAATAAATTACATAAGTCTAAACTCACGTTTATTGAGTCAAATTTTTGTATTATCAGAACAAAGAAAAATAAATAGTAAACCTTTGTTTTAAGGATTACACATTGGGCAGTGATTTTAGAATGCAAACAGTATATTCAAATACTTTACATGTTCAATGCAATTTCATATGTTTCACTCGTTTTTACATTTTTCAAAACTCGAAATATCATTTAAATGGGTTGCGGTTATTATTTTTCGGAAAACTATTTCCTTTAAAATTTTCAGTAAGTGTTTCTGGAGGGAAAAAAAAAAAAACACTTTCTTAGAGGTACTTATTGTGAACATTTAAGTCAAAAAATCACTCATTTCATTTTATTCACAACCTTTTACTTCAGATTTTCATCCATAAATATATGTCACAAAATAGTTGTTATGGTAAAAGTAGTCTGAAATGGTTAAATGATTTAATTGGACCATCAATCGGATTAAAATGTGCAGTTAATGAATAAGATTGTTATAAGATGCCTAAACAATTAATAAACAAAATTTGATTCTGTTGACATTTATGTAGTGTTAGTGATTAAAAAAGATTGATAGTTTAATAGTGGCATAAGCAAATCCGATAGTTTAATAGTGATGGCGGTCGTCAGTTAACTACTTGTAGGTATAATGAGTAAAATTATGGATCCACTAAATTGTTCTGGCCAATTCGATTTAAGTGTTTAATTTCATCATTTTCAATAGAGAAATCTAGAAACTCACCTTCCGCTGATTTAGAGTTTGAGGCCGAGGAAACGAGAGTAAAAAAAAATGCTACGGCTACAAATGGAAGCGTAAAGATTCAGATACATATGTAGCACATTTATCCCGAAACCGGAAGTATGTGCTGCATGCACCCACATCTACCGCATGGGATCCACGTGCATCTGACGGTTCCGGACACATCTGTATCCAAATTTGTCGTTTTTTTCTATGTCCATACCATTTGTTCAGTCGAAGTAAGATGCCCGGTAATGTTGCTGCAGAACAAGAACTTCCTTTACTGTCCAAACCCTAGATTAGTTCGAAGAGTAGAGTCAACGAAAATAGATAAAAATTAACACTTTGTTCTTATCTCCTCTCAAAACTAACTATTAAACTTCTACGAAACAGCGAGGGAAACAGAGGTTGGAACTGGCGCAGGAATGTAATAAAGCTTGACCGGTGGGGAGCACGACAGTGTTATCAGAAGACTTCCTTTGCCGTCCAAACCGTCATTAGATCGAAGAGCAGAGTCAACGAATATGAATAAAGATTAACAATTTGTTCTTTTCACCTCTCAAAACTATTAAACATCTACGAATCAGCCAAGGAAACATATATAGGCTCGAACTGGCGCAGGAATGTAATGATGGACTTGCTATTGTCACCTCATTGGGTTGACGATAAGTACATTAGAAGATAAGAAAAACATATATTTTTGTGTACTTTTTATACCATTTAATACACATTTATACACTTACTATTGTCAGCTCATTGAGCTGATTTTAGAATTTTCCATGTAATAAAGCTTGACATGTGGAGAGTGAAGATCACAGGACAGTGTTTATCCGAATATTCTCATAGCGACGTTGAGGTGGTGGTGGAATTTGGGAGTCCACACAGAGCTTTGCTAGTATTATTCTTTTTGCTAGAAGAACAACTCTAATGGATTTCTTGAGGACATTTTCGATTTTGGTTTTGTTCGTTCTTTGGACTGTACTTTTATTCCCCTCTTTCTTTTCTTTTCTTCTTTTTCTTCTTTTCTTCTTTTTCTGGAAAATTGAAATTAGTGACTACTCACATCAATTGATTCTGTCTAAAATTCTCGATCAGGGATAAATATTAGGTTCTTGCTAATCTTCGCTTACTAGGCGGAGAATAATATGTTAATAATTTTAAATAAATTCAGATATCAATATACATATTATGAATATTAATACACTTTCATAGTAATTATCAATATACTTTTTTCGAATATCTACCTAATAAAAAACAAGGGTGTGGGGACCACACAAACACATATTTAAAGAAGGACTGATATTCATTTGATCCAAGGGGTGATTTGTGCTCTCCAACTCTCTTAAGAAAACACTCACACTCTTACAAATATATTACAAAATGACATTAGTTCTTTTTACCAACTGCTTGGCTTCTGGCGTTGACATAAAAAAACAAATATATATTACAAAAATGTTCCTGCCTACGGTGCTATCGGGGTGCGTAGTGCCGTAGGCACGGACAAACACTAGTCAACATATGTTTTACCTATTATCTTCTGCCCTTGGGCGGAGGTTAGCATTTTCCAAAATACTATTCAAGCCTAATATTTGTAGTAAATGTCGTGTTTTGGTTAACCTTCCTCAAGTGGATCAATAAATCGGCAAGGCGGTGGAAATTGAGCGGCAAGCTCCGCGTAATTACAAAACTAGTCTCTCATGTGCCTATTTACTGTAGTTACAAAAACAGGTCTTTGGAACTTCATTTATATGGGGCAT
This sequence comes from Rhododendron mucronatum var. ripense, assembly GCA_019656295.1. Lineage (NCBI taxonomy): Eukaryota > Viridiplantae > Streptophyta > Magnoliopsida > Ericales > Ericaceae > Rhododendron > Rhododendron mucronatum. Next base: position 1,188,915 of record BPLT01000086.1, read on the forward strand.
TAACTTTTTATTTAAAGAAAGTGTTGTAGTGAAAATATTCCAATAATATTTGGTTAGTCCGGAAGACTAATTCCGTTCTCGATAATTTCTTGAAGAAACTACTACCCCTCATATTTATGCGTTGTGTTCTTAACTTTATTTTTAATTTGATAACAGCAAACTTTCTTGCATTTTTTTGTGCTTTTTCTATTCTTCTCAATGGAAAGAATTAGAAAAGAAAAACCAACATTTAAGGATTCACTAAAGCTAATATTGCTAAAACTTTTATTTTTAAGAGGCTATGTGAAAGCAATAAGTGCTCCTCCATAATGTCACAGGTTTCATTCCCATGGAGGCTAAACATTTCAAACATTGGAATTGCGGCCACCGGAGGTTATGCCTGATCTTTACCTTCAGGGCCCTGAAATTAGTCGATGTACGAGCAAGCTGGTCCGGACATCCGACCACTGACTCTAGAACCAACCATTCAACCCCACAAAGGCCGACCATCGGATTCCAACAAAAGAAAGGGAGATAGCTCTACCACCCGCGATCCTTCAGCTTTTGAGATTGTGGAAAAGGCAAGAAAATGTAGTGTTTGCCACCATGCTGGACATAATAGAAGCACTTGCCAACGATGTAAACCAACTTTTTCTCACTGTACATTTATGGTTTTAACTATTCTTTTTTATTGCTATTTTCTCCCAACTATTTTTTACAGTGAAAAGTTTGGTTGATCGAGGTGTTCTTACTTGATGTACGTAGTTACTGGAAAGAGGTATGTTCTAATGTTTTGGTTCAACTGCCAGATTTGGGAATTGTGTGATATGTAGGAGAATCACTTTTTTTGGTCTCATTTGAGGGGTTTTATCTTCAATTACTTGATGGAGGTTAGTCTCATCATCATGGTAAAGGAGAAGGATGTGTAGTTATTGTGTACAATATTTATGCTGTTAAAATTAGACTGGAGCAATCATTTGAGCAGTCATCACGTATATCAATTTTTGGCACTATGAACTGGTAACCACTCTTTGTTTAGATAAAAAGAGAAAAACTGGTCCCTTTGTTGCAACAATATAGGTTTTTTCATGTTGATTAGACTTAGGGGTGGCAAATTAGACCCAAACCCATTAATCAACCCAGACCCATCTATTAAAAAATAGACCCAACCCAACCCAATTATTAATTGGGTCAGAATGGGTCCAACCCATCTAACTCATTTATTAATTGGGTTTAATTGGGTTTTAATTGGGTCAACTAAAATGACCCAATGGGTGAGGAGTAAAACCCAAGAAAGAAACTCTTTTATCAATTGATATTGATCTCTTCCCTTCCAAGTTCCGAGTCTCGACCTCTCGCCGATCGAATTCGTTTGTTCTTCTGAAGCTTCAGGTACGTCTCTCTCTCTCTCTCTCTCTCTCTCTCTCTCTCTCTCTCTCTCATCTGGGTTTCGTTCAGAAACCCCAATCTAAACCCTATCTGATTTACTTGTATACGCAACACAAAGTGATGTGCAAAAATTGAACAAAGTTGAAGTAGATTTGGTTGTTTATACACTGTAGATTTGCAGCCGTTGTGAAGATTTTGAGGAAAAATGCATGCTAGATGATGAGTACGAAAGTATGAAGATCTTGTGTCGCAGCCGCTATAAAGATTTTGCAGCATCAACATTTTCAATTGTGAGCTGTTTTTTGTTTTTGAAAGGCAGTTTGTGCTGTTTTTTTTTGTTTTTAGAATTCTACAATGTGTATTTTCACAGTAGTTAGTGGCTCCTATTCTAGCAATGTTTTTTTTTTTTGAAAACTCTAGCTATGTATGAAGATCTTGTGTCCAGATTTCCATTTGGTTTTGTGGAGTATTTCTGTTTGGAGTGCCTTAGTAAATAAAGAGATAATTTAGGGGTGGGGTGCCTCTAGTAATTTTGTATCTTGAAAAGGGTAGTGTTGTAACTTCATTAAATTTTGGAGTGCCTGCAACAAAAAAGAGAGCCCCAAAATCAGCTCCCTTATTACATACTTGATTGTTTTTTTGTTTTTTGGTGCCCTGTGTGGGGGTTGCTCAAGTTCGAAAACTTGCGGGACTTATCCTGAGGCCGGCCCTGAATGCCTATTAACCATGTCGATCAGCGCTCTAGAGCGGCGAAACCACACCCCCCCCCCCATTATGACAACGAATTTTTGGTGATCAGTGAAGGTTGGCCAATCTGATCAAATGCTAGCTAACATGACTCACATGAGTTCGTATGTTTCATCCTAGTAGTAATTTTTTAAAAAGTGATTGGTTTGAATATTTTTTCAGGATGGGTCCCGCAAAAAGATATGTGCAAGATATGTGCCCCATTGGCTTTGCGCATAGCACAACTCCAAATATAGTCGGGAATTTGTAGTCTACCGCTGCCAAGGGCATAGTTTTCGTTTTACTTTCTATAAATCACCCTCCCCTGTTTCAAAATAATATTCACTAACAAACGGGAATTTTAAAAAGGTTTTTCCATAAAGAAAACTTAAATTTTGTTCCAAAAATAAAAAGAATTGATATTTAACAATTTGCGAGAAATTTTTTGGTCAAAATGCATTTCTTCAAGTTCTCATTTTGCATAGTTCCTTTCTAGAAAGGAGGAAGCCAATAATATCTAAGTTGCTTTCTTCTTTTTTTGACCAATAAAAAGGATGGGAAGGGACGACATGCGTAGCAATCCCTGAGCGGGTTTTCCACCAGCTGTAGAATATCCGATTTGAGCCATAACTACTACCCGAATAGGCAAAGCCCATAACCACGGCATCACCTAGCTATAGTCTATTGCTGCCAGGGGCATAGTTTTCGTTTTACTTTCCTATAGATCACACTCCCCTGTTTCAAAAGATTTTTCACTAAGCAAACGGGGAATTAACAAAAGTTTTTCCATAAAAGAAAACTTAAATTTTGTTCCAAAAATAAAAAGAACTCATTGATATTCAACAACTTGCGCGAATTTTTTTTCAATTATTTGGTCAAAGTACATTTCTTTAAGTTCTCATTTTGCGTAGTACCTTTCTAGAAAGGATATATCTGAGTTGCTTTCTTTTTTTTTTTTTTGAACGGTAAGGGTTTCCGACCCATTGTGGAATGTTCGGTTTGAGTCATAGTTACTGCCCAGATAGGCGAGTCCATCACCACAGGATCATCTAGCTACTAGATGGACAAATGGCCCCCCACGCTAATTAATCCCGCAATTGGTGGGACTCGAAACTGGACGGAGCGTGTACGGGGAGAGAGGAGCACTTAAGCCCCTTACCATCTAGGCTACCATGCACCTTCGGTGGTCAGTTGCTTTCGTTTGTTCAATGCCTCGTGTACACCTGACCCAGTAACCTATTGGAGATGGCTCAAAATACTTAAGCCTAAGTTATTATTAGTAGATTGCATGGTTTCTTTTGTACACAAGATCACCCATATAGACTTTCAATATAAGATGGGTTGTTACATTTGTTTTTCTTTTTTCGTAAAGTTAGCGGAAGCAGAATGATAGGAGATGAATATGCATCACGCCACCTTCTTTTGATCTCGGTGCTGAAACTGTTCCATTACTCCCAAAGTCTTTCGTTTTCTTTTTTGGTAAGCGTCAAAATCTTACCTTATTTTTGGTACAACATGAAAGCTCACTGCTGAATGAATTTACTTGGCAATAATTGCGTAGTCCTAGTAATTCAATGCTTCCAATTTTGCTTCAATTAGTTATTAGTAGTTGGATTTACCTTTGATCATTTTCAGAACTTTTCCAAATAAATCCACCCGTCCAAACCAAAAAAAAAAGAAAGAAAGGAAAAGGCCAGGGAAACATGCAAGACCTGCCGAGAGTCACAACTCAGAAACATACTTCACATAACTATGGCTTCGAATCCCCAATTTTTTTCATGAACGTCATTAGCAGCACATATAGGGTACAGAAATATTTCTGTTAAATCTGTCATGCGAGAAGCAAAGATAAAAAATAAACGAGCCGAAAATGGAGCAATGCAGATCCAGTCACAAGACTCACAACCACCATTTGCTATGCTGCTTCTTTCAAACAGATCTATCTTGCCTAAACAAGAGATTGATAATTGTTTTCTGCTCCGCTTCATATGATTATATAGCTCCTTGAATTGCCACTCGCTCAGTAAATCATTAAATCAAAGAGCACCACCACAAATATGGAGAGAAAACAATGAAAACTGGGGAAAAAAACTCGATGAATAATCCCACAATCGATCCACACTACACAAAGTTTTAAGAACAATACCCGAATACAAAGCAGAGGAGGAGTCAAAAGTCAGAACATGCTACAAATTATTGATTGAAAACGTAATGAAGAGAAACTAAACTTTAACTAGTATAAAGGTGCGTTACATGTATATAGATTCGAATGCTTGAGTTGCTAGAGTGTGTCTCGACTTGAACATATATATATATATATATATATATATATATATATATATACACACAGTCGGGATCCAATGAGGGATCCCACACGGTCTTACAGTGTCGGACTCCCCTTTTCTGATCGAATCGCTACAATCTGAGCCGCTCAAAGTGTGCAGAACGTAATTTTAAAGGTACCCGCGAGAAATTAGCAAAAAAAATGATCGGGAAGGGCTTGGATTTCTTATTTCTTTAAACTCTTTATGAAGATGCAGAGGCGAACATTGCGTATATCTCCCGATTGGTTTGTTTGATCTCCCAAAATTGGCCGACAAATCTGTAAAATCCTGACTTTTTAAAATTTTGAGTCACGTGGTCCAAATAGGAACTCGACACTTTAATTTAATTCTGATAGTGGGTTAGGCTTCACGAAGTATATCGTGGTTCGGGTAAATATGAGAATTCTGATTTAATTTTGTAAATACTATGAGACAACTGGGTTACATTTAATACACTTTACGAATTACGCGATATTGGAATCTTTCCTTTATAATCGGACATTGCCACGATAATCCACATATTTTTATTAGTCTATGTTGAATTTCTAAGATTTTTTAGAAGATCGAAATCTGAACGCGTTCGGACAGAAGTAGCGATGATCGGACGCGTGATGCCATGTGTTGTGGCAACATGCTAGAGGAGTAACAGGTGTCACTCAAAAGGGGGGCAAAAGGTTGACTGTTTCACCTGTTGAATATCCCCACCGATGTATATATATTCCCTTTGGGATTAATTAGCAACTTTTAAAAGACAAAAGGGAAAATTTCAAAAAAATCACTGACCTTTTAACTCAATGTCCCATACACACTTGACCTTCAAAAAATGTAAATTCCCCACCTGAACTTATCACTCCGTAATCAATTAACCCCCTCACCCAATTTTCCGTCCAAAATCTAACGGAATTGATGACATGGGGCTTACGTGGACATTTTAGCCCTAAAAAGAAGACACCTGTGCACCACACAATAAATCCAGACTGAGGTACACCCAATCTCCCCTTTTGGGGGGATGGAAGGCTGAATTGGTTTTTTTTAATTTATAATTGCATAGTTTTGTAAATTGAGTCACGGCTCTGGATACATTTAGACCTTGTTCTGCCAAATAAGCCAACTGGTTTATTTTTTGTCCTTATTCAAATTTTATTCATATTTATTAGTTTTTCGTCAATTTTTGAGGATTATTGCATTATCATGACGAGAAGTATCTATAAAATAAAAAATTATGATCAAAATCTAATTTTTTTTGAATAAAAACGAAAAAATTGGCTTATTTTTATCTTTATTCAAAAAAATTAGGTTTTGATTGTAATTTTTTACTTTTTAGATTACTCTTGTCATGACGATGCAATAATTTTCAAAAAATTGATGAAAAACTAACAAATACGAAAAAAATTGAATGAGAACAAAAAATAAATCATTTGGCTTATTTAGCCGGACGGGGCCTCAGTTGCCGGAAAAAGAAATGTGGTTGCCGAAACCACGGGGAAGACAACGGGGAGGATTGGGTGTGCCTCAGTCTATGAATTTATTGTGTGGTGCACAGGTGTCCCCTTTTTAGGGCTAAAATGTCTACGTAAGCGCCATGTCATCAATTCCGTTAGATTTTGGACGGAAAATTGGGTGAGGAGGTTAATTGATGACGGAGTGATAAGGTCAGGTGGGAGATTTACATTTTTTGAAGGTCAGGTGTCTATGGGACATTGTGTTGAAAGGTCAGGGGTTTTTTTGAAATTTTCCCAAGACAAAATAAAGCTTCAAAATAAAAAGAGTGGGGCCGGCTATTCGCAGCCACAAATTTTCTCCCATAGCCCACTATATTTCGGTAAGTGGTTGTTGAAAATCATAAATAACATTTCGGTAAATAGTTGTTGAAAATAAGATTATATTTCGGTAACTACATGTCGAAAATATATTCAATTTTCGGTAGACAATTGCCAAACATGCATTTTCGGTAAATAGCTGTTGAAAAAAATATCATATTTCGGTAATTGGATGCTGAAAATGTATCTCAATTTCGGTAACTAACTGTCGAGTCTAATTGAAAATTTTTAACGGGGTGTGGGAGAAAATACGTGGCTGCGAATAGCGCCGCCCAAAAGAGTGATAGAGAGAGACGACCTCATGTACCAATACCTTCCATCCGAATTCACCGCTTGACGTACCGCTCGATCTCGCCGGAATTTCCTCTCTCGGTAATTTCTTTCTCATCCTCTAATCTATATAACAGTAGCAGTTTTCTACTCATAGTGTACTATATTTGAGTAAATAAAACTCATATTAACTCGATCACACCCACAAACAAAATACACTCGCACCACTGGAAAACTAAGCAAAACTACTCTTTCCGGTTAAAGTTTCGGGCTCGGGAGTCGCTGCCTTATAGTTCATGCTATGAGCAAATTAGCTCTCAAAATATGAACCTATTTCGAAGGTCCCAGTTGCCGTTGGTTGACGCTTAATTGTTAGAAGCGATGGAGTTTTGATAACGAATTGGATGTTTGCACTTCTGTCCCTAGAAATTTGGTAAGAGAATCAATTAGGTCCTTGAAAATCAATTAGAGAATTATTGTCCAGCGTTTCCAGATGTTCGCAGATAGACCCCTAACTAGTATCAAAAAAGTACGTACCTCAGCCTTTATACTAATGTAAGAACAGCCCCAATTCGTAATACTATTACTCAGATCAATTAAATGAGCTAATTCATGATTGGACCCCATGAGTTGAAAGCACTATATAATTTTTTTTAATTAGGTGTTAAGTTAATTAATTTTTGTAGAATGATTCATAATTAATACCAATATAATTTTGTGTTTAGGTGCTAGTACTAGGTGCACGCTGTAGAGACCCGTGTTTTAGGGCCGTAATTTTTTTTAAGAAATGTTAAAATTATCGAGTGATGACGTAAATTGTGGAAATTTGAATAAAGGTACGGTTATAGGATTAGGGGATCAATGTGACATAATTGCAAGTACAGGGGTGAAAGTGTGATAAGTATATATGTATATGTATATGGGCGTACATGGCAAAAACCATTTGGCGCGGGCTATTTGCAGCCCTTTATTTTCTCCCATAGCCCATTAAAAATTTTCAATTATATTCGACAGTTAGTTATCGAAATTGAGATACATTTTTAGCATCCAGTTACCGAAATATGATATTTTTTTCAACAACTATTTACCAAAATGCATGTTTGGCAGTTGTTTACCGAAAGTTGAAAATATTTTCGACATGTAGTTACCGAAATATAATCTTATTTTCAACAGCTATTTACCGAAATGTTATTTATGGTTTTTTTCCCTTTTCTTTTTTTTTTCTTCTTTCGCTTGGCTCTCTCCCTCCGAAAAACTCCGTCCCCTCCTCTCTTCGATTTCATCTACGTAAGGTGTGATTCCGGACAAGGCCTGAGAATTAAAGTTGCTCTACGGAACGCGGGCTTTCCGAATATCTAAGAAAAATTACGATCGGACCACGTGGGCTTCGGTTGACTTGGTCAAAGGGTCGGGTTTTGCTCAAAACCCTTGAGGTAGGGATTTCTTACTCTTGTTATGCGTTTATACGGTGTTTTATGTATCTAGATCGTGACTTGTTTCGTCATTTGAGGTTGTTCTTTCCATTTCTGATATTCTGCAGAAGACGGGCCACTGTTTATGGGGTTTTTCATTGTCTTAAACTAGGAATTGAATTTTGGTTCTTTCATAGGAAATAGAGTAGACTTAGAGCCCGTTCTCATGCCGCTTGAATCACCCAAAACCGTTGAGAATTGAATAAATGGTGCATTTTAGAAATCTGGTCTGCAATCTGTCTCGTTTCTGGGTTTCAGCCCACTTCGAATGGCCATAACTTTCTCGTCCGATGTCCGTTTTATGCAAACTTTAAATCGGTTTGAAGGTCTTGAAGTTAGCTTTCGTTTGCCACTGGAATCGTCTTAAAACTCTTAGTACACCGAAAGTTATGTTCATTTGAGTGGAGGTGTGTCAATCTGTTACATAGTTTCGTATTGCTTCGATAAATGCCTGTTTAACCATACTTGGAGTGCGGATTTGACTAGGGTTCTTTCATACCTTTTAAGCTTCGTTCACTCACTCAACTTTTGGGACTAGAATCATTCAAAAGTACTATGAATTCGATTTATAGTGATTTTTTGAAGATTACCCTATAAACTGGAAATCTGGGCAGCGTACAGAGCTGCGTTTTTCATCTTTTGCTATGGTTAAACGATGCTATTGGTTATGGGTCCTTATAGGTTTTAAAGATGGGTAAGTTGGTGATGTTTTGGTGTTGGAATTATTGAAAAATATTGAGTATGCCATTTTTAATAAATTTTTGAACACGGACTGCTCTGCTGAAAATCAGAATATCTGAAATTATTCCTAAGTTCGAAAGATCGTATCGTACGATTCGTCGACCGTGTCTGTGCCATTGATTTTTTGTTAGCATAGTTGGAGTATCGTCGTAAAGGCTACAGTAGCGTAAAGGAGTCCGTGAACATCGTAGACTATCAAAAATATTGTGACGTACGTAATTGGTAGAGAAGTACTTCTTTGATTAAATTGAGAAATGACTGGATGGTTTGGTGCTAGTAAATTGGAAACGCGAATTGAAATGTGAATAACAATCGGACACAACGAGAACATACATGGCTCTTAAATGAGTAAATGCCTGGGAGCTATATGCTCAAATCATATAATCACAGGGCTCTTGAATGAGTAAATGCCTGGGAGCTATATGCTCAAATCGTATAATTACAGGGCTCTTAAATGAGTAAATGCCTGGGAGCTATATGCTCAAATCATATAATTACAGGGCTTATTCACTTGAATGAGTAAATGCCTGGGATATATATGCTCAAATCGTATAATTTCAGGGCTCTTGAATGAGTAAATGCCTGGCATGAGCTAAATGCTCTTATCATTTGTCTTCGGGGCTCGTTATCGAGGAAGTGCCTGGCAGGAGTTTAGGCTCAGACACATGACACGAAATTGGTTTATGAAGTTGACAAAAGAGATTCTAATGACTGATGATAATGAGGAACGAGATTTTTTTTAATGAAATGGGAAATGTAAAAGATTGCGAAATTGTATGAGATGTAATGAAATGGTACTAAAGCTGTTGTTGATTTACTTGGAATGATGTATGAATATTGATGGTCCTTGTTTGACGTATGAGTAGATAGGTCCCTCACATAGGTTGTCTAGAATCCCTAATCATAGGGTGCTGCTGATGAGTCTTGTGTATTTGGGCTCATCTATCGTTATTCACTCTAGATGCATAATTCATCATATTTTCTTATAACTTGCGTATAGATTTCTCTACTGGGCTAGTGTAGCTCAATCTATCATTTTCAGGTATTAAACAAGAAAGTTGGCATGGCGTGCATTGCATGCTTGTTGATCGTGGGTTTCGAAGGTATAAAATAGGCGACAAATTGGCATTTGTTTGAAATTAGCATTCAAAAGAATGATTATAGTAAAATGTAATATTATTTTGATATTTGTATATCTTGGGGCTTCAAGCTAGGGTTGTAACGTTTGAATTTAACTTTGAGGATTGGGGAAAAATATGTCATTTGGGTATCATCGGTACTGCATTAATGATTTTTATTATTTAAAATGATTATTATTTATGTTGAAAATCGAGGGCGTGACACATGCTAAGCTAAACGCTACTTTTTTTGGTGAGTTGCGCATACCTTGGTTACATGTATTTTTTCTGAATTTTGGAATGAGATGCCATTGCTTGATTTTGCTGGAAAATATGAAATTTGAACTTCCTACTTGGTTTAATTGATATTGATGCATGCGATGGCTGGTTTATAACTCTTTTGAGTTTCAGTTAAATTAGACCATGGCAATATGTTTTGGATTATTGAATTTTACTTGTTGCTAGTACATGCTCGTGATAATATGATTCATTCGAACGGTGTCCCGAGCGCTAGGGGACGTGGAAAGAAACTAGCGGCATGAAGTAATAAGGTAGGAGATGCAGCCAGGCATCACCGGGTAACGATATCTTACCACTCTTCAATGGGGTCGCTCCCCAATCGACTGGCAAAAATATCGTTGAATGCTATTATCGCTCAAAATGGCAAAAGTTGAAAGAGAAATGAAATGAAAATGGTCCATCTCTTGGACCGAAGAAATGAGCTTTCAGACTAAAACGCATGTACTGGGTGTTCAATGAAATATTTGGATTGTTACTTTGAACTGTTTTATAATATGGGGTATTTTCATGGTCAAACTTGTAATTTTGGTATACGTTTCTCACCCGAGCTTCGGCTTATGAAAACCTTTTCCACTTTTTCAGGTTAAGGTAGATAGCAAGTGATGGACTGAATGGAGGGTTAGAATTACCGTGGAGAATCAAGTGGTGTCTAATGGTTTGTAATTATTATACTTGTATACCTAGAAGCTCTGGGATTATGTTATTTATTCTACGCTTCCGCATACCTTGCTTATATGGTTTATAATGATAATGATATGCGAGGAGTCCCTAAACTAGATTATGTGTAGGCCTTCGGCGGCTTAACACCCGCTTGGCCGGTCATGACTTCCAAGGTAGGTTTTGGGTCGTGACAAAATCTGATGATGTCCTTTCATCTGTCTTCGGATTCAATTCATCTCAACAAATGAGGTAAGTGACCTTTTACCACTTCAGTCATATTCAGTTTGGAAAATGTCTTGAATATTTGAGGTCTGATATCTCCGATTCTGTGTTATGAGAAGTCTTCCTACTTTCGTGCGTTTATACTTTGTGAGGATGGAACAGAAGAATCCCATTAACATTGTGATTACCATAATTATTTGTGAATCGTGATCATCTTTTTAGTTTTTGTCATATTGTCTTGTAAGCCGGTGGATTCTTGCATCTTTTGATCAATATATATAGATGTAATATGATTAAGATCATCCTTATCAAGTATCAACAACAAAAAAATATTTCTTTTGCCCTAGAACAAATAACTGTGGTTTTGACCCCAATCATGGGCTCATGCGGTTTTAAGAAATTTAGATATGCACATCGAGTAATAAAGTTTTGATTTGTATGTATGGAACAATTTAATTTGTTCTCTAATGAATATTGAATCCATGTATTGATCCCAACTCATTTTTTCTTTAACTTGACCAACCAAGTTCTGGTCTATTGTTGCTTATTGAATTGGTTATTTTGAATTACTCTGTAGGGACTTTGTATGATTTACTAACTCTTGTAACTGAAGAAATAACAAAGAGCAAGGAATTATAATTCACACTTTGAAGTTTGATATAATTCATGTTATTCTGCATGACTGGATATTATGATAGAATAGAAATATTATCTCATTCATTTTCATATGAAAGTAGTAAGTTCATGTGTAATGACTGCAACATGTAAGCTAAAACATAAGACAGGTAACTTAAGAAAAGTTAGGGAAAGTCTACAATACACATCCTCTAAAAGGGTGTACCATATGCACCTATTTTAAGATTCATTCGTAACATTTTAGTATGTTTCGTAACTTTTATTCTATAATTCATAACATTTTAGCAGTATGATTCGTAACATTTTTACTATGATTCATAACATTTTGGTGTATCTCGTAACATTATACGATTCGTAACTTTTTAGCAATACGATTCGTAATATTTTCTCTACAATTCATAACATTTTGGGGGTGCATATGATACACACCCAAATAAGGGGTGTGTATGGTAGTCTTTCCCTAAGAGTTATTAGAGTACATCAATTGAATCAAGTAGGAGTCGTCACAATCATATCAACAACTACCACTACCAGTAATTTTTACATATAAACATGTGAAATTGCCTAGTGAAAAAAAAAAGTCCCATGGATTGCACGAATCCAATACTTGTATTGTCTTAAGGAAAGTTAATTTGCAAGTCGCATGACAGGCTTAATTCTGGGTCAACCGAAAACATGCATCAAAAATATTTGCAAACAGGCTCTGCTTGAAAAAGTTTTATTTCTAGTTTTTTGTTTTTGTTTTCGATATTTTTTGAAACATGCACCATAAACATGTTTTTGTTAACAAATACATAATCAATTCCGCTAGTTTATGAAAATTCTAGAAACACAAAAATTGTGTTTTCATTCATTTTGAAAACACTTTCAGCAGCCCAAAGAACAAATAAACAAAAACTATTCTGACTACCAAACATGTTTTTTGTTTTTATTTTTTTAGTAAATTATCAAAAACTCATTTCTTGTTTTTTCAATAAACAAAAAAACTGACAACTTTTTGTTAAATACACATGCACATAATTTCTAAAGAGTAAAGGTTGGCCAATCTGATCAAATGCTAGCTAGCTAATGGGAGTTCTTATGCTTCATCCTAAGTAATTTAAAAAAAAAAATAATGAACGGTTTTAATCATCTTTACACCTGAGATGGTTCCAGTTCCACAAAAAGGTCCAAACAAGATATGTGCCATATTGGCTTTGAGCATAGCACAATTCCAAATATAGTTGGCAATTTGTAGTCTACCCCTGCCAGAGGCATACTATTTTGTTTTCCTTTCTATAGATAACACTCCCCTGTTTCAAAAGATTTTTCACTAAGCAAACGGGGATTTAAAAAAAGGTTTTTGCAAAGTGGAAAACTTAAAATTTTGTTCTAAAAAGTAAAATAACTCATTGATATTTACAATTTGCAAGAAAAAAATTTCAACTTTGTGGTCAAAATGCTCTTCTTTAAGTTCTTCAAAATGCACTTCTTTCTAGAAAGAAGGAAGTCAATAATATTCATCTCAGTTGCTTTCTTTTGTTTTTTTGAATGGTAAAAAGGTGGGAAGAGGCGACCAGCATAACTATCCCCATGGGTATGACCATTAGAATTTCCAACCCGCTGAGAAAAGTTTGGTTTGAGCCCTAACTGCTGCCCGAAAAGACTAGTCTATCACCATAGGACCACCTAGGTACTAGATGGACAAAGAACCCTCCATGCTCATCCCACAATAGGCGGGACTCGAACCTGGACGGATCGTGCACGGGAGGGAGGAGCACTTATGCCTACAGGTGGTTAGTTGCTTTCTTTTGTGCAACACCTCATGTAGACCACTGACTCAGTAACTTATTGGAGATAACACAAAATGTTTTAACCCTAAGTTACTACAAGTAGATTGCATGGTTTATTATGTATACAAGATCACCCATATAGACTTCTGATGTAGGACGCGCTGGCTGTTACATTTTGTTTTAATTTTTTCGCACAGTTTGCAGAAGCAGAATGGTAGGAGATGAATATGCATCACGCCACCTTCATTTGTGTCTCTGTGCTGAAACTGTTCCATTATTCCCTAGGTCTTACCTTTTCTTTTCCTGGGAAGTGCCAATATCATGATCTTACCTTATTTTTTGTACAACAGGAAAGCTCAGTTTGCACCAACATACTTTAATTATGTACTTTTGGAGGACGGTTTCCTCATTGCCAAATGAATTTACTTGGCAATAACTTTGTAGTCCTAGTAATTCAATGCTTCCAATTTTGCTTCAATTAGTTATTAAGAGTTGGAATTTACCTATGACCAATTTAACTCAGAAGTCTTCCAAAGAAATCCACTCGTCACAACAAAAAAACAATAAAGGAAAGGAAAAAAAGGAGGAAACGGGATTAAGGGAAACATTCAAGACGCGCCCGAGATTCGCAACTCACAACATGGTGTATATTTCTAATGAAGTCTGTTTGCACAGACAAGTACAACCCTCTATTTTGTAAAAAAAAAAAAGATTTGCCACTCCATCAGTAAATCACTAAATCAGAGAGCACCACCACAAATACGGAGAGAAAACAATGAAAACATCGAGAAGAAAACTCAATGTATAATCCCACGTACAATCCACACTACACAAAGTTGTACGAACAATATCCGAATACAACGCAGAGAAGGAGTCAAAAGTCAGAACATTATGCTACACAAACTGAATATCATGAGTATCAATTTTCACCATTAGAGCAAACTAGAATTCTGCAACTCAAAAACAAACTACTGTCCCCACAAAATAATTCAAAATAGGCCGTACGTGCTACACCATCCATTGGATCTGTTTAAGAAATAAGCAAAATAACCAATTCAATAAGCAACTACAGACCAGAACTTGTTTGGCAAAGTTAAAGAAAAAATGAGATGGGATCAAGACGAGGATTCAATATTCATTAAAGAACAAATTAAATAGTTTTGTACATACAAATCAAAACTTTATTACTGGACGTGTGTATCTAAATTTCTTCAAACCGCATGAGCCCATGATTGGGGTCCATACCACAGTTATTTGTTCAAGGGCGAAAGAAATAATTTTGTGTCCATACTTGATAAGGACGATCTAAATCATATTCCATCTAACTTGATCAAAAGATTCTCTCTCTCTCTCTCTCTCCAAGCCGTTTCTTTTTCTTCGTTTTCAGTGGTGCAGCGGCAGGACGGCGGTGGATCTATCGGAGGTGCTCTGCTGATGGGGCTTCTGGATCGTTTTTGGGACCGGCGAGTTCAGCTGGTCCACAGCGTTTTCGGTTGCTTCGTGGTGGCTTCTTCTTCCGGTCTCTCTGTCGACAACGTCGCTCTCTAATGGTTCGTCTATGGCGGTGGCTATGGTGTTCGAGGTCATCTCCAGTGTTGGTATTCGGATGCTGATGGTTTTTGGGATCTGTAAGTAGGTGGGTTCCCGGCGATCTGGCTTGGATGCTGGCTTTGGACTCTCCGCATTGAGGGTGGCCGTCGGTGCCTCTTTGTCTTCCACAGCGGCTGCTTCAGCCACTGCGTTTTCCTGCGTCACCGTCGGTTGCCTTTACTGTTTCCTCTTTTGCTTGGCTCAACTCATTTGCCTACTGGGGTAAATCGGTTCTGCCTAACAAGGCTTGGCCTGACGTGTTATGGATGCTTAGTTACGTACGTGCAGCTCCAACGACTAATCTCCTGAGATTACTCGTTTTCTTGGCCTAATGGTTTCGTGGGGTGGCAGTGGCCTGACGGCTCATTTGCCTGCTGGGGTAAATCGGTTCTGCCTAACGACAAGGCTTGGCCTGACGTTTTGTGGGTGCTTAGTTACGTGCACCTCCAACGACTAATCTCCTAAGATTACTCGTTTTCTTGGCCTAATGGTTTCGTGGGGTGGCAGTGGCAATTTGTTGGCCTTTTTGGGAGGTGGTCTGCTTCCGGTGGTGGTGGGAGGTGACGCTTGGCGGTGCTGGCTGGAGGGGTTGTGCGGTAGGGTTTTGTTTTGGGCTTATTTGTTTGGGCTTTGTCACCCGTAATCTGGGCTTTTAGGCACTTAAGGTGTTTGGACTGTGTCCCCTCTGTTTTAATTGTTGGGCTTATCCTATGTATCGCGGCTTTAGGCCTTTCAGGTGTTTAGGTTTGTCTAATACTAGGAGTTAATTCTAGGCCGGTTCTAATATTAGATTCCATAGCCCATCAAGTCCTATGAGGTAAAAGTGCAATGCTCACTAAATCCTGTGGGTGTGATTTTATTTCTTTATCCCACTTTAAAAAGCAACAAATGAACACAACCCATCATTTAGGATTTCAAATGAATGCAGCCCCTCTCTCTCTCCTCCAGTCAACCCCGCCACCATCGGCTACTCCTCCGCTGATCTCAGCCCCGCCACCATCGGCTACTCCTCCGCCGATCTCAGCCCCGCCACCTACCACTCCTCTGCCGGTCTCAACTCCACCGCCAGCTACTCCTCCTCCGGCGTTCCACCCCCGCCGCCTTCATGGACGTCGACGCCTCTATCGCCTCCGTCTGGAACTGCAATAGTCGTTCTTGCCGCGGTTCCTCCACCCCGCTGTAATGACCGGTTCTTTGTACAATATTGTCCTCTTTGGACGCCCAAAGCTCGTAGACTTCCCACTAGGTTGCCCATCCCTGGACTACCCCAAGATGAGCACGCTTAACTGTGAAGTTTCTATGCGCTTTGGCCCGCCCTCACGGCTTTGAAAGGGCTTGTACAAGTAGGAGGGATCTTTTCTTATAAACCATGACTTGCCCCCTCCCATCCGGACGGAGCCTGCCATCTTGCAATACCACCGGCCACCGGAAAGTGGGGTGTCACACCTGCCCCGTCTAACCACTCATCTCCGCTCGCGACGACTCTTTGACACACGGAAATCGCATCTGATCGTGCTCTTCGATTGTGCTCCAGACAGAATTTAACATTGTTAATTAGAGTGTGAATTTTGACGAAAATTAACACTGTTAATCGTGGTAGATTAACACTGTAATCTCGGGTGTTAACACTGTTAATTGAGGTGTGAATTTAGACAAAAATTAACATTGTTAATTTTTATTAACACTGTTAATTGTGGTGGTGGAGGCTTGGTGGCGGTGGCGGCGGCATGGTGGCGGTGGTGACGTTGTGGTGGTGATGGGGGTGGTGGCGGTGGCCGTGACATGGTGGTGGTGGTGGGGGGCAGTGTAAGTAGCCCATTTCCAGAATATTCCGAAATAACCCAACCGCCACATCTCGTTGGTCGGCTTAGCTCGGCTTTTGCCTATACAGTTGCTGCATCTACTAGGCTGTTGCGCTAGTGTAACCCATTACCTCCAGACGTGTCCTTGGTTGGCCTTATGCACCCTCACGTAGCGCGCTGCCATGCTACCATGTGTTCTTATGTTTACACATCCTCTTCGTAACAACTTTAAAGATTAATAAAATTTCTCTTTCACTGTTAAAAAAAAAAAAAGATGCAAGAATCCACAAGCTTATAAGACAAATTGACAGAAACTAAAAAGATAACTACTATTCACAAATAATTGTGTTAATCACAATGTTAATGGGATTCTTTTGTTCCATCCTCGCCAAGTATAAATACAAGAAAGTAGCAAGACACTTCATTCTCATAACACAGAATTGGAGATTTCACACATCAAATAATATTCAAAATATTTTTCAAAAAGAAAGTACCTCATTTGTTGAGATGAATCGAATCCGAAGACATAGATTAAAGGGCATTATTGGTATAGATATTTGTGCTCCCATGATTTGAGGAGATCAGACGAATCGGTCGGAAGACTTGCTAGTACTGTTGGACTCAGAAAATCAGAGAACTCAATTTCCACCGAGTACCTGGAAAAGGAATCCAACAAGAGTACAAAAATAACCAAATCAAGACATAATTTAAGAATAGCTACTATTTCATTCGCCAAAATCAACTTTTTGGTTTCCACTAAGTAATAACTTGTTGAGGGTATTGTATAAACAAGTATAGATCATACTTGATTCATCTTTCAGTTATTGAACAATGCTAGCTTTGGAAATTACATTCAATATGTTCAAGTCGAGACACATCAAGCAACTCGAGCACTCAGAATCTATCTATATACATGTAACAAAGCACCTTTCTACTAGATAAAGTTCAGTTTTTTGTCATTACGTTTTCAATCAGTGTCACTGTAATTTTTGGCATAACTTTACCATTATGAGCATAATTAAAACACATTACAAGCATAACAGAATCCAAATAAGATATAACCAAGGAATATCCAAAAAACCAATCAAGGCATAACTAAACACAATCAAGTTATGCCTTATTATGGTTCTGTTATACTTGTAATGAGTTTTTGTTGTACGCATAATGATTTTGTTATACCAAAATTTACGGTGTCCCCAAAATGATCGGGGGCACCAAATTCATTCCCTTCAATCAATAATCCTTTTTGTGATTTACAGATTTACTAATTTGAAACTGCAAAAATAAGAATAATGGGGAGTTTCCACTAAGTAATAACTCATTGACAAATTTTTGGTTTCGTCCTTATTCAAATTTTTTTCACATATGTCAGTCTCGCGCCAAACATTTATGTGTTATGAGTTCGTCTCGATGAGAGGTATCGGAAAAGTAAAAAAAATATGAGTTTTACAAAAGTATTTTCGTGGAATATCCAAGAAAAAGCACAAAAAACCTTATTTTTTTTGTTTTTTTTTTGGATATTTTCCAAATTTTTTGCGTAAAAGTCATAATTTTTACTTTTCTGATCGAGACAAACCCATAATACAAAAAAGTTTGACGCAAAACTAACATGCGCAAAAAAATTTGAATAAGAGCAAAATTAAAAAGTTGTTGTCAACGACTTATTACTTAGTGGAAACGCCTCCTAAGAAATTAAATGCGTGTGTGTGCACATGTTCATAAAAAAATGCATATATGATTTTCTCAAAATTTTGCACAGCTTTGAGGTTTGATATAATACATGTTATTCTGCATGACCGGAAGTTATAAGTTCACGTGTAATGACTGTGACATGTAAGCTAAAACGTAAAACAGGTGGCTTAAGAGTTATTAAAGTACATAAACTGAATCACGTACGAGAGTCACATCACAACCATATCAACAACTAAAACTGCCAGTAATTTTTACATATAAACATGTGAAATAACCCAATAAAAAAGACTCATGGATTGAACGATTCAACTACTTGTATTTGTTAAGGAAAGTTGCAAGTTGCATGCCACGCCTATTTTTTGGACAACCGAAAACATGCATAAAAAACATTTAAATTAATATGCTCAACTACAAAGATTTTGATGCCAAAACAAAAGCAAAAACACTTTATTTTGAAAAATTATTGATTGCTCTAGCCGGGCAGCCTCAGGGGTCATTGATTAAATCACTCTGTCAAAGAACCAATGTTAAACACAACACAAAGAGCTGTGGGGGGGGGGGGGGGGGGGGGGGGGGGGGGGGGGGGGGTGTGGTGTGTGTGTTTGCAATATAAGATACAGCTACCCATATATTTCAAATCAGACCCGACATTTACCTAACATAAAGCTGAAGAATGGTTTTGGTGAGGGGATCATCCCATTCTAGAGACTCCCACCATCTTTCCCATGCATGAATTTCCTTGAGAGCAGGTGGTGCTGTTGCTTGCTCGCCATCCATATGCAACGAAAGAGGCAGTCTCCTTACTTTCCGGCAATTGTTTATGTCAATTTCTTCTATAGATGGACACACCATCACACCATTATATATGCTCTTTAATCTTGGTAGGTCACTTAGTTCTAAGATCTTGAGTTTTGGGAGAGTGATTGTGTTGCTATCATCTCGATGATGGCCCCGATCAGTAATCTCTTCTTTTTCAACAATTATGTCCTCCACATTCTTACACCCATCCACATTAAGTGCCTCGAGGTTTGGGAAGTTCTGCAATAATTGGACAGAAAAAATATTCTTCACAGCGTCACATTCGCTGAAGTTCAATTTTTTTAGGTTGAAGTAAATGTTGTGTGGTGGGGCAATCCCGTCAAAGAGTACCCTAAATCTGGGTAAACATGACAAATCAAATGACTCGACAGATCCTAGAGAGATCAGGTCATCTTCCAAAAAGGTTAATGACGAAAAGATGGATTTTAACCCCTTACAGCATTGGATTTCACAACTACGTAAATCTCTGGCATCTTTCAAGCATGGAATAGCTGATAAGCTAATAGGCTCATGGAATCCATCAAGCCGAAAGGAATTTATGTCGCGAGGGAGCACTAGCTGATCGATTCCAATTCCAAATGGTATCGATTCGGAATTGAAACAAACACTTTTTCCTGGATCTAACAATACAGGCCAATTGTAACTTCCCATTATGAGACAGTACTTCTCCAACCCTTGGAACTGCTGAGATGTCACATACGTGGTAAGCTCTTGTAAATTGTGAAAGTGGACAGCAACAACTTTTAATTGCCTTAAGCACAGGAGATCTTCTGCTGAAACTTTTGCTCTTGTCCCGTCAATTCTAAGGTACTGAAGTTGTGAGAGCCTACGTAACTTCCAGCTGGGGAATGTTCCTAGACTGTCATTATCTGAGAGGTCGAGTTTTCTGAGATTAACCAATTCTTCTATACCTTCCGGTAACTCTCTAATAAGGCTTTTCGTCAGTGTAAACTCTTTCAAAGCCTTCAGCTTCGCCAATGACGGCACATACATTAGCTGACCACAATGTGCCAATTTTAGTGCATGCAAATTCTCCAAGTTGAAGATGGACTCTGGCAGCGACTTTATATTGTTTGAGGATAAATCCAATAACTTGAGATAACACATATTGGTGAAGAAACAGTCAGCAATCTCCCATAAGAGAGTGCCACTCAAAAGTAATGTGGTAAGCCGAGGGCAAACAGGTGGTCTAATTGGAAGTTCTCTTATTTTACTGCAGATAAAGGAAATCCTGTCAAGATCATCAGACCAGTCTTCATATGGTATGCTTTCTAGTCTCTCACCAGCTTTTACCATGAATCGAGGACTATTTGCCGTTATTCTGAGAGCCATATCTCTGATCAAATCATGCATCCTAACCCATTCCCATTCTCTCTCCCCGTTTTCGATACCACTCTCCAATAAGCAGCTACTTGTTAGTTTTCCCAATATAGCGTGACCCTTGTCAAACTTTGATTCTACACTGTTCATCTCTGCTATTAATCCCTCAGCAATCCAATACTCTATCAGCTCATTCACAGGGATGTAATGGTCTTCAGGATACAAGGAACAATACAAGAAACACTCCTGGAGCACCTTATTTCCTAGGTGACTATAACTAAATTTCAGTCGCTCAAAAACCTCACTTTCATCACTGCTGGCGTCTTTCGTTGAGCTGATCAATTCATTTAATGCATTTCTCCACCCACGGGTTCCTTTCAATCCCCGCAAACTTACAGCTACTGTAACAATAGCAAGCGGCAGACACGCACATTCTTTGGCAATTTTAGCTGCAATTTCTTCCTCTTCTGGAGTAAGCACCGTGTCATTTCCAACAGCCTTGCTAAGAAATAGAGTCAGCGCTTCCTCCTCAGTGAGAAGATCCACTTTTACAGGAGTGCACTCCATCCTTCTACACACTTCTAACGATCGTGTAGTTAGCACAAGTTTACTCCCGTTAGATCTCATCGGTTCCGGAATACCCACCCTCTCTAGAGCGAATGGCTCCCATACATCATCTAAGATAAGGACGTACCTTTTCTGTCGGGAGAGCGCTGCATATAATTGCGATGCTCTTCTTGTCACTTCCTGATCATCCCAAAGACTAAGATTCAGAGCCTTAGCTATGTCGCTCTGTAGCCTTGTAATATCGAATTCTTTAGATATGGTGACCCAATACACGATATCAAACTTGCCTTTTTCTTCCAAGAGCTGATTGTGAATGTGCCTCATGATGGTTGTTTTGCCAACGCCCCCCATTCCGTAAACACCAATCTGTCTAACGTCATCATTCATCAAGCATTCCCAAATGTTCTCTGTGTTCCTCGCCTTTGTGTATTCAACAAAATCTTTCGTTGGTGGTATCAACAGTCTACCGGTTGGAGGTTCATCAATCATCAAACTATTAAAATCTCTGCCCAATTTCTGGAGTTCTTGCACCTCTAGAATCTTCTTGGCGATTTCCTTTCCCAACTGTATGCAAGAGGAGACATTCGTTACTCCAACTACTTCTTGCTCAACTTCTTGCTCAAGCCTTCGCACATCATCTTTAAACCATTGCACATCTTTGAGCCAAACTTCAACTTCTTTCTTTGGTCTTTTCCCTGGCCAGCGCTCCGCATTGCTAATTTCTGAATTTATGTCATTCTCTTGACTGCTCAAATACTCTACCTTTCTCTTGAGATTTTGCATGTTTTCGTCAAGATCCTGCATACAAAGAAATAGCAAATGATGGTGGTCATGAGGAAATCATGAAGAGTACTTCACTAATATTCTGATGGTTTAATTCTATTTTGCAAAAAAGATAAAGGTGGCAAATGGGAGGGTTGAAATGAGTTGAAAACTGTCGAACCTATAGTTGTTATGATAATTCTTGGTGAAGAAAACCAATCTTGTTGGCCAGCTAATGCAACCATTGGTCTGTTAATTATTTATTTATATCCCTATGAAGGACAAGAGGAAAACCTCAAAGTCTCCAACATCCACCATCAACATTGTTTACTTAGCGCTCTTCTTTCCATATAGAAAAAATCTTAAAGTAGTTACCCTTCCAAACAAAATTAGTCTATTGGTTGTTTGGCAATGTCTCCAACATTTAGATAAAAACAAGCAGCGCATGATATCCAAGGGCAGAGTTGTGTTAGGGCTGTCAAGGGTCTTGGTAAACCCCAAATACTCTATATTTTTTGAAACAAATTTTGTATACTTCAACACTAAGATATAAATATGTGATTAGTCTCAAATTAAGTTCGGTCTTTACTTCAACTAATTACCTTGATCTTTAACAATTTCTCCTATTTGTTCAACAAAACATAACCAAATGGAGTATAAGATATTTGATTGTTCTAGTTGCTAAAAGAAAACACACAACACTTTATGTAGAAAATTGTACAATGATGAAAAGAATGTGTATAATAAGTTTATTTTTGTTAATAAGAATCTATATTTGATAATTCGACCCCTTCGTGATTAAAATCCTGGCCCCACTATTTGCCTTATCTAGTGTGGTTTGAATTGTATACAACTTTAGCAACTGCCCTCATATCTATTCCACGCACCCCTTCTACATAGGAAAGAATGGAACCACTGATTGACCTATATTTAGCCATAAACAATCACGCTTTGTTTGATAATCCATACTTACCCTCTGGTGCTTGTCAGCTTGCTTGCTTTTGAGTACACCAATAATTTCCTCAATGAACTTGGCTTCATACCTAAATTTTCAATTTAATATGCCAAATGAAGCTCAGTATATCAGAAAAGATTTGAAAGGGAAAACCAAATTTCCATGCACATACCAAAACTAGTACACAAATTATAAAAAGTCCCCACACACAACCACGCATGTCAAGAAGATATATGAACTCAAGATTTGGTCTGGAGTAGCAATACTTTCCCTCGACTCCCAACCAGAGACACAGATCCAAGGTGGGCTATGGCCACCTCTAATTTGGGAAAACCTATGAATACGTAAAAATAAATTCCATAGAACATTTAACATATTGGGCCCCATAACTTATCACAATGGACAATAAATATGCGCGGCATCATAATTTCCATGCATGGCATTAGGGGACTCCAATATGTTGAACAGATAGCTTGATAGCTTGTGTGCACAATTTGTACAGATCAGTGTTCGGAATCATTGACTCACACCAGTTCCTCTCTGTACCGAATCCCTCCTGTTCCCATGTACCCACGTATTTTGAGCAGTTATTAGATCATGTATTTGAATTTAGCCTTGTAATTAATCTAATGGTTAAAAATGTATGGGAACCAAATTACAGAAGAAAGCCGGTAGAGAGGATTTGAACCTCATTCAATACATATGAACCCCACATAATAGAAGAGATTCACTTGCCTTGAATGAGCATATCTCCATATCCGGATGGGTGTATGCAAATGTTTAGATTGCTAATGGAGAAATAAAATGAATTGAATGAATAGATTACCCATCAGTTTGGTTTCCGGAAACCATCCCAGCCATACTTGCAACCTCCTTAAGCGCAGCAATCCATCCCTCCACTTCTTCAGCTGTTGCTTTCTCTTCTCCGAAATCCAATTTTTTTGCTTGCTCCTTAATTTCCCCCGGATCCACCTCGTAGAACACCGGCAAAATAATATGATCTGACTTCTTCTGACGGTGTTCGAGAATCGTCTGGATTTCAAAGAGGCACGATTTTGAAGTGGCATAGGTTTTCGATAACACGATCACCGACATGCTGGAGTTTCTAATTGCTTTCTGCAACTCAGTTTTGATGTTCTCACCCCTCTCAATCTCGTCATTGTCCCTGAATGTTTGAAACCCCTCTCGCTTCAAAGCCTCGTAGAGGTGATCGGTGAATTTTTTACGGGTGTCTAAGCCCCTAAAACTCAAGAAAATGTCGTATACAGGTTGAAATTCAGAATTCGAAGAGGAAGCCATCGAAGAACGCAAAGACTGAGCTACGACATCCGATCAGGATTTTTTTTTTTTTTTTGTCAAACAGACCGTGTTCTTCTTGACCAACCCTGCGAATTGAACGGTTTTATATCATTCAGAAATCACGTAAATGAAGCTCGATCTCAAAATTCTCATGAAAACATGGCATTGAAAAGTGTAGTCTGGTGTGGAGCAATTGGGAAAGAGGAAGAGAGAGATGAAGTGAGAGAGAGAAAGCAATTGGAAGGAAATTAACGAGAAGGAAGGAGGAATCGTCGAGCCAAATGAGGCAACTACTGATAGAGGAAGAGAGAGATGAAGTGAGAGAGAGAAAGCAATTGGAAGGAAATTAACGAGAAGGAAGGAGGAATCGTCGAGCCAAATGAGGCAACTACTGATAGAGGAAGAGAGAGATGAAGTGAGAGAGAGAAAGCAATTGGAAGGAAATTAACGAGAAGGAAGGAGGAATCGTCGAGTCAAATGAGGCAACTACTAATAGGATTGAAGGGCCCCCGCCGCTATGCGTACAGAAGGCAGAAGGCCGTGTAGTGGCACAGCTTTCTTCCCAAAAAGTAGAAGAATTTGGCTTGTTCAGCAGTTCATTTTTGGACTAACCTGGACTGCACAGGTGCGGTTCAAGTAATCACAGCCGTCGGATAATATTTTTAATGGTTTAGATTTGTTTTCAATTTAGGATCGATAATAAACAATTATAACCGATAATAAATTTAACAAATTTGAACAATTGATTTTCAAGATGAACAGTTTAGATAGAACACAGCCGGATTCAAAGTAGAACTCTATTTCCTACCACTTTCTTTCGGCTACTTTTTCTTAACTCTACTTCCTACCACTTTCTTTCGGCTACCTTTTTTTTTTTTTTTTTTAATTCAGATTCCAGAAACTTGAAATTTGAATGAAAAGTAGGAAGATTAGATTGAGTACCTACATATCCGATTGAGATGATTTTTCATAGCCAATTCAATTTTTTTTTGTAAAATCATTCAATTTTTTTTTTAAATCATTCAACGGCTCAAGTTTTTCGTGTAGGACCTAAACTAGGCCCCGCATGGCTGTCGATGGAGAATCAGTTCCCCCATCGTTGGTGGCCATAGCTTTTTTGAAAGAGAAAAAAAGTACTACTACTTTGATTTTGCCCCTAATTACGCTTAACCAACAGGAGCACTGTTTCACTCCCATTGTTTTTGGGTCAGAGAGTGGGGTATTATGGCTCGAACCCTTGACATGGTAAATGACATCATAAAAGTGCCACCACAAAGGAAATCAACGCTTTGGTATTTCACTCTAAATTACCTCTTGCGTCCAACACTTGATTGACGGCATAACTCCGCTATGTTTCGGTCCAAAATTCCCTCTATCATCGTCTTTCCTTTTCTCTGGAATATTTGAAATCAAGTTTTAATGCCACAGCTGGTGCGTTACGAAAATGTTTTATGGATTGCAAACGGTTTGCTGTCAATGAGCAGTCTAAGCAATGTGAACGTGCTATAGACTGCCACAAGTTTTAATTCGCATCGATGTAGGATTGGAAAAAAAAAACTCTAGAATGCATCTCTAGCTCGGCTCGGTAAGGGCTAAGTTTGAGTTCGATTCATTTACTAAACAAACCAAACCTAACCCAAGCAAGTTGCTAGAAATGGAACAAAATAGTAGGAGTAGAGATTAGTAACACTCTAATACCATTTAAATCATTCAACTCAATCAATTGTTTGTGAGTGTATAGTCCTTTCAGGCTCATACACTAGTTTTCAAATGCTATATATAATTAACGAATGTGGGACTAGCTCTATTATTTATGTTTTTATGAATGTCAATTGCCACTACACAAAGTGTTTAGAACTATACACAGTTACAGTGTATATGAGGAGTTAAAGGGGTCGGAACAAGCTACAACTGTAGACTATAGCCCCACAAACTAAATATAATGAGTATCAATTTTCAGCATCAAAGAAAACTAGAGTTCGGTGATTCAATAACAGAACAATTGAAAATATCTTCACTCTCAACCTTTCGTGCCCGCGAATAACCCGTGCAGCACCATCCCTCGGATCTGTCATTGAGAAAGAAGCATGACAACCAATTCAACGAGCAACTATCGTCCTTTTGGCCAAGCAAAAGAAAAATGGATTTGGGTTCCATCCTAAGATTCAGTATTCAACAGAGAAACATATTACCAAATGACTCCATCACAGGGGCCAAAACACAATTAGTTGTTCCAAGGCCAAAAAGACTAATTTTATGTGTCAACACTTGATAAGGGATCCGAATCATATTCCATCTATATTCATCAAAAGACACCGAGATTACAAGACAATTTTATGGAAGTTAAACAGATGATCACGGAACACAAATACTAAACTCTCGTTCGAGAAGTAAGTAAGCCCGTCCTTGTTTTGTCGTAAGGATAGTCACGTATTAGGTCAGGGTCGACCGGACCAGGGGTTACTGCTCATGGAGATTGCAGCTCATGTTTTTTTCACTTGTTAGGAATAGGGCCACGAAAGACATACAAACAAAGCAATTGGGAAAGAGGAAGAGAGATGAAGTGAGAGAGAGAAAGCAATTGGAAGGAAATTAACGAGAAGGAAGGAGGAATCGTCGAGTCAAATGAGGCAACTACTAATAGGATTGAAGGGCCCCCGCCGCTATGCGTACAGAAGGCAGAAGGCCGTGTAGTGGCACAGCTTTCTTCCCAAAAAGTAGAAGAATTTGGCTTGTTCAGCAGTTCATTTTTGGACTAACCTGGACTGCACAGGTGCGGTTCAAGTAATCACAGCCGTCGGATAATATTTTTAATGGTTTAGATTTGTTTTTAATTTAGGATCGATAATAAACAATTATAACCGATAATAAATTTAACAAATTTGAACAATTGATTTTCAAGATGAACAGTTTAGATAGAACACAGCCGGGTTCAAAGTAGAACTCTATTTCCTACCACTTTCTTTCGGCTACTTTTTCTTTTAACGGTCCCGCTAACAAATGCCCCCGGGGCATAAGTTTAGGGCATTGGTTTAGTTACAATAAGTGGTGTTACAATTAATATGCTTCTCATTAATTATCTTCTCATTTAATGTTGTAATCAACAATAACCATTTGTTTAGGATAAATAAGCAACATTAAATGCATCATTGATCGGAGTTTTTTTACTTTCCAATAGTACCCCAATCCGCAAGTAAAATTTATTTCTTTGTATTCTTTATAAAAGAAGATAAACTACATAAAAATAGAAAAGAAGAATAAAAGTATAATAAAACAATGGGATGACCACTACCACACATCCTCCTCCTCAACCTCACTGACAAAACATGAGGTCAATAGAAAAACTTTATTAAAAACTAATTCATTTTACAAACAGTTGCCCCTCTAAATATATTATCCAAAAGTCATTTATCCTGAAACATTACATAAATTTATTGTATTAATTTATCCGAAGACGTAAGATAAACATTAACGTTACCTTGAATTTAAATTTTAAAGCCAAACTACTCCATTTGTCTCCAAATAAATGTCTAGCACGCAAATCTAACCCTTTAAAAAGATGCATTTTTCATTAAAAAATTTAAATTTTTTTTCACAACTTAAAAGAAACTCATTGGTATTTAATGATTTGTGAAAAAAATTTGATTCTTTTTATGAAAAAATGCATCTTTTTAAAGGTCTAGGTTTGTGCACCGAACATTATTAATGGATGGAGGGAGTACATAAGTAGTAAAGAGCAAAAATAAATAAAAAAACGTACTTGAACTCTACCTTGCATTTAAATTTCAAAGCCAAACAACATAAGAAAAGAGGAAAAAAAACCCAGAACTGAATCCTTTCAAAAAGGGTAGATTTAACCATCTAATTATTTGGTACTGCTTCATTTAATTCATGTAGTTGGAGAACTCCTTATTTACCAATGTAATTAATTACCTGCATAAGTTAAGATGGTATTGTCCAACTTTTTAAGCTCATTTAATATGCTTTAACTTATGCCCCAGGGGCATCAATTAGCATTTGCCTATTAATAGTAGAACTCTACTTCCTACCACTTTCTTTCGGCTACCTTTTTTTTTTTTTTTATTCAGATTCCAGAAACTTGAAATTTGAATGAAAAGTAGGAAGATTAGAGTGAGCACCTACATATCCGATTGAGATGATTTTTCATGGCCAATTCAATTTTTTTTTTTAAATCATTCAACGGCTCGAATTTTTCGTGCAGGACCTAAACTAGGCCCCGCATGGCTGTCGATGGAGAATCAGTTCCCCCATCGTTGGTGGCCATAGCTTTTTTGAAAGCGAAAAAAGTACTACACTTTGATTTTGCCCCTAATTACCCTTAACCAACAGGAGCACTGTTTCATTCCCATTGTTTTTGGGTCAGAGAGTGGGGTATTATGGCTCAAACCCTTGACATGGTAAATAACATCATAAAAGGGCCACCACAAAGGAAATCAACGCTTTGGTGTTTCACTCTAAATTACCTCTTGTGTCCAACACTTGATTGACGGCATAACTCCGCTATGTTTCGGTCCAAAATTCCCTCTATCATCGTCTTTCCTCTTCTCTGGATTATTTGAAATCAAGTTTTAATGCCACAGCTGGTGCGTTACGAAAACGTTTTATGGATTGCAAACGGTTTGCTGTCAATGAGCACTCCAAGCAATGTGAACGTGCTATAGACTGCCACAAGTTTTAATTCGCATCAATGTAGGATTGGAACAAAATAAACTCTAGAATGCGTTTCTAGCTCGCCTCGGTAAGGGCTAAGTTTGAGTTCGATTCATTTACTAAACAAACCAAACCTAACCCAAGCAAGTTGCTAGAAATGGAACAAAATAATAGGAGTAGAGATTAGTAACACTCTAATACTATTTTAAATCATTCAACTCAATCAATTGTTCTCGTAAGTGAATAGTCCGTCCAAGATCATACATTAGTTTTCGAATGCTATAATTAACGAATGTGGGACTAGCTCTATTATTTATGTTTTTATGAATGTCAATCGCCACTACACAAAGTGTTTGGAACTATACACAGTTACAGTGTAGATGAGGAGTTAAAAGGGTCGGAACTGTTGGGTTTTGCTCATGTGAAAAAGAAAAAGAAAAGAAAATAATTATAGTTGGTTGGCTGGTGCATTTATTGGCTTAAGTTATTGTGCTTTTTGGGAGTGCTTTAGCCGGCTGTGCATGGAGTAGGTGTGTGCTTAATTGGTTCCAAGAAGCCTTGCATCCAGGTTCTTCTTGGCAGACCAAGAGTCTTTTTGTGCCTATTTATTAGGCTTACTGTGCTCTGTGTGTGAGCCGTGTGAGTAAAAAAGAGGAAAAGGCAGAGAGAGTGAGCAGCGAGAAGAGTCAGTCCGGGAACCCCTTTGGGGTCTCTCCCACTGCGAGATTTTGTGAGAGAGGAAAAAATAGAGATGTTGGGGGTGAGTGAAAAACACTATGTGAGCCATGGTGTTAGGAGTTCAAGAGGGTTTTTCATATCACGTTGTAATCTTCTATTTTTTCATATAGTGAAATATCTCTCCCGTGGACGTACTCGAGTTTGGGGAACCACGTATTTTGGTTGTGAAATATCTCTCCCGTCAACACTTGATATGGGATCCGAATCATATTCCATCTATATTGATCAAAAGACACCGAGATTACAAGACAATTTTGTGGAACTTAAACAGATGATCACGAAACACAAATACTAAACTCTCAGTTCGAGAAGTAAGTAAGCCGGTCCTTGTTTTGTTGTAAGGATAGTCACTTATTAGGTCAGGGTCGACCGGACCGGGGGTTACTGCCCCCGAAAGACATACGAACAAAGCGACAAGTTGCCAATTGGGGCGAATTTTAGGTGATCAGTAAAGGTTGGCCAATCTGATCAAATGCTAATGGGAATTCTCATGTTTCATCCTCACTAAAGTATAAACACAAGAAATTACTAAAACATCAAAGTCTTATAATTTGTCGGGATCATCGCATCGGAAGACAGAGACGAAAGGTCATCATCAGATTCGTCGGGCAATTTGTTAAGATCAATGGAATCGAAAGAAACATAAAAAAGGTCATCATCAGGTTCCTCAGGAAATTAAAATCTGGAAAAGGAGTCCCACAAGAGCACAAAAATCACTAATCCCAGTCATCATATAGAACTAGCTTGTATTTCATTCGCCAATATCAGGAAATGGTATGTAACGAGCTAAAAACAAATGGGACTGGCTCTAGGAGGTTATTGAAATAAACAAGTACAGACCCTGACTTGCGATGACTGAACCATGCTTTGGAGAGTCATGTGTGAAAACAATTTAGTTGGCAATAATTTTGTAGTCCCAATATTTCAAGGTTCCAATTATGCTTCAAATAGTTATTAGGAGTTGGATTTACCTTCGACCATTTTCAGAACTTTTCCAAAGAAATCTAGCCGTCCAAACCAAAAAAAAAAAAAAAAAGAAGTAAAAGAAAAACATGCAAGACCCGCCAAGAGTCTCGGCATATAACTATGGCTTCGAATCCCCTAAATTTGTTTATGAATGTAGACATTAGCAGCACATACAGGGTATACTAATATTTCTACTAATCCTAGCTGTCATGCAAGAAGAAAGAAACGAAGCAAAACGAAAAGGGGACAATGCAGATCCATGGTCACAACAACCATTATTATGCAGCTTCTTTCCAACAGAATCTTCGCTAAACAAGAGATTGATAGATACTGTCCGCTCTGCTTCATATGATTCACATAATAGCTCTCTTTTTATTGCCACTCATTCAGTAAATCACAGAGCACCACCACAAATATGGGGAGGAAACAATGAAAACATCAGGAGAAAAAGTCAATCAATAATCCCTCAATCCACACCACACAAAGTTTTAGAACTATACCCGAAAACAAATCAGAGGAGCAGTTGGAGATTGAAGTGCCACAAACTGAATATCATGAGTATTGTTGGTTAAAAAAAACCGATCACCTACACAACGGAAGCGTAACAAAAAATAATCACACAAAAACACAAGATTACGTGGTTCCCCAAACTCGGGTACGTCCACGGAGAGAACAACTTCCACTAATATTGAATGAGTACAATGAGATACAAAATACCCTACTCTAGCTCTCAAGCTCTTGGTATTTTTATCTCCCTCAAACTCACACAATATTCTCTCACAATTTCCTCTCTGCCGTAGCACACTCTCGCACGGCACACATACACTAAAGTATTGACTTTTCTCTATTTTCTCTCTGCTTTTTCCACTCTACAGAAGGCCCTATAAATAGGCTACCACAAAAGCCTCTTGGTTTGCCGAGAAGAGTCTGGATACAAGGCAGTACAACTAAGACTTCTTGGAACCAATTACCACCACAATTACTCCATGCACAGCCGGCTAAACACTTCCCAAAGCACAATAACTTAAGCCAATAAATGCACCAGCCAACCAACTATAATTCTTTTCTTTTCTTTTTCACATGGGCAAAACCCAACAAACACCCCCTTTTGCTCATGCGAAATTCCACCCCCTCGCCCGGGCGCCTCGCACCCCCTCGCTCGGGTGCCTAATCGAAAATATCGGAGACCAAATTTGGTGCAAAAGAGACCCTTTTCCTTGCACACAAATTTCCTTCAACTTTTCCAAAAACCAACAATTGAGGCACTTCCTTCTCAATGTTGCTCTCCACAAATAAAGATTCATTTGCTTGCGCCTTTACTCGCCACACTTGTGTAACCCGACGCCCATAATTTTTGCTTGCTCGGTATCCACCATTTGCACGCCACACTTCAACTCGACCTTGAAGCTTATACAAATTGCCCGCCATTTTTCCTTGCAACATCACTTTATCATTCTTGAAAACCTCAAGAACGTCATCCCTTGTCGCAAAGCTACAACCCTTTGAATGTAGCATTCCCAAAGAAACCAAATTTTTCCTTAATCCCGGCACATGTCGGACTCCGGTCAACCTCACAAATCTTCCATCGGCCATACGAAAACGTACCGTACCCATACCAACAACCCTATTCACCGTGTTGTTTGCCATCCTAACGGTACTTCCCTCACAAGCCTCATACGAACAAAAATATTTTCTATTTGAACACATATGAAAAGAACAACCGGAATCCATAACCCAATCAAAATTCTCCATACCTTCCGAAGTCACCGTGAGCAAATCACCTTCATTTACGACGGAGCTCTCAACCACCGCCGCTTCGGATTTTCCTTTCTCTTCATCTATCTTCGCTTTGAGTTTTGGGCAAAACTTCAATATATGACCTTCTTCGTTACAAAAGTAGCATTTTCTTTTGTCAACGGCCCGCGGCTCACCACCTCGCGAGTGTGATCGCCCTCTTGGCTTGGACCCATTTTGCCTTTCCGTCGTTCGCCCTCTAGCTTGACTACCGGAAGATGCAACCAGGGCACGATCCTCCGACATCCTCTCGCTCTCCTTCCTCCGCATCGACTCATGGGATAGGAGTGTAGCAATAACCTCATCAAGTCCGAGAGTGTCTTTTCCAAACAACAATGTAGTTTGGAGATGCTCATACGATATCGGCAAGGAAACCAACAAAATGATCGCCTTATCTTCCTCCTCAATCTTTGCGCCAATGGCTTCCAACTCCGTTATTAGCCGATTGAACTCATCCAAGTGCTCATTAATATTTCCTCCCTCGGGCATACTTAAAGCATACAATTGCTTCTTTAACGACAACCTATTCGTCAAAGACTTGGACTTGTACCTACTCTCCAACTTCGCCCAAAGTTCCGCCGGATCCGTTTCATTGATGACTTCTCGGAGAGTGCTATTCCCGAGATACAATTGGATGGTGCTATTTGCAAGCTCTCTCATCTCCTCCCATTTATCTTCCT
The DNA here is from genome assembly GCA_019656295.1 of Rhododendron mucronatum var. ripense. Lineage (NCBI taxonomy): Eukaryota > Viridiplantae > Streptophyta > Magnoliopsida > Ericales > Ericaceae > Rhododendron > Rhododendron mucronatum. The sequence goes on from BPLT01000086.1 coordinate 1,221,999, forward strand.
TCATTTCTTCCGGCTTTTCGAATTTCGGCTTGAGTGCCTTCACCAAACCTTCTCTCACCAAAATATTCCTCACCCTTTGTTGCCAAAGAGTGAAATCATTGTGCCCATTGAAAAGCTCAACCGCGAACCCGGTGCTTTTCCCCGCCAAACCTGGCTCTGATACCACTTTGTTGGGTAAAAAAAAACCGATCACCTACACAACGGAAGCGTAACAAAAAATAATCACACAAAAACACAAGATTACGTGGTTCCCCAAACTCGGGTACGTCCACGGAGAGAACAACTTCCACTAATATTGAATGAGTACAATGAGATACAAAATACCCTACTCTAGCTCTCAAGCTCTTGGTATTTTTATCTCCCTCAAACTCACACAATATTCTCTCACAATTTCCTCTCTGCCGTAGCACACTCTCGCACGGCACACATACACTAAAGTATTGACTTTTCTCTATTTTCTCTCTGCTTTTTCCACTCTACAGAAGGCCCTATAAATAGGCTACCACAAAAGCCTCTTGGTTTGCCGAGAAGAGTCTGGATACAAGGCAGTACAACTAAGACTTCTTGGAACCAATTACCACCACAATTACTCCATGCACAGCCGGCTAAACACTTCCCAAAGCACAATAACTTAAGCCAATAAATGCACCAGCCAACCAACTATAATTCTTTTCTTTTCTTTTTCACATGGGCAAAACCCAACAAGTATCAATTGTCACCATTACAGCAAACTAGAATTCTGCGATTCAAAAACATACTATTGTCCCTTCAGAATAATCCAAAATAACTATTACTCTCAACCGTACGACCTGAGAATAACCCGTGCAACACCATCCATTGGATCTGTAATTAAGAAACAAGTAAGCAACTCAATAAGCAACTGTAGACCAGAACTTGTTTGGCCAAATAAAAGAAAACATGAGTTGTGATCAATATATACGAGGATTCATTATTCATAAGGGAACAAATTAAATAGTTCCATACATACAAACTAAAACTCATTATTGGATGTGCGTAACCAAATCTCTTCAAACCGCATGAGCTCATGATTGGGGTCAAAACCACAATTAGTTGTTCAAGGGCAAAAGAAATAATTTTATGTGTGCATACTTGTTAATTACGACCTAAATCATATTGCATCTACCTTGATCAAAAGATGCATGAATCCACCGGCTTACAAGACATTTTGATAGAAACTGAAAAGATGATCACGATTCACAAATAATTATGCTAATCACAATGTTGATGGGATTCTTTTGTTCCATCCTCATAAAGTATAAAATACAAGAAAGTAGTAAGACACCTCATTCTCATAACACAGAATTGGAGATTTCACGCCTCAAATATTCAAAATGATGTGTTGTCACTGACCTCTTTTGTTGAGATGTATCAATCCGAAGACATTAATGAAACGACATCACCAAGCCAAACTGTAGTGTCGTCGGGGTACCAAGAAAAGGAATTCAACAAGAGTATAAAAATAAGAAATCCAAGACATAATTAAGACTAGCTACTATTTCATTCGTCAAAATCAAGAAACGATATGTAACAAGGTAAAAATAAACGGGACTGGCTTTATGAGGTTATTGAAATAAACAAGTGTGGGGCCGGCTCCCCTTATACAAAAGTTGACATAAATTTTGACACAAGTTTTGTATGAGACCCATTTTGGGGTCCATGAAAATGATCAGAGCCGTTTGACTTGTTTAAAACGTCCTTTTAAGGATTCTTGTAAAAAATCAAATTATTCGGATATTGGTAAGCGCTTAATCGGTTCATTCAGTTGGTTCCTGTCAGATTTTAAAGGATAAAATTGAATGAACTAATCAAGCCCTTACCGATATCAGAATGAGTTGATTTTGTATAGGAACTCTTAAAAATCCATTTTAAACGAATTAAAAACTCCAATCATTTGTGTAAAACTCCAATTAATTTTGTGTGAGGGAAATTGGTGCCAACAAATATAGATCATGCTTGATTCATCTTTTAGTGATTGAACCATGCTTTCGAAATTACATTCTATACACATATGTTCAAGTCGAGACACACTCTAGCAACTCAAGCACTCGAATCCATATACATGAAACGGAGCACCGAGCACCTATATACTAGTTAAAGTTTAGTTTTTCGTCATTATGTTTTCAATCAATAATCCTTTCTGTGATTTACTAAAAACTGTAACTGCAGAAATAAAAAAGAATAAGGATTTATATGCGTTTGTGTGTGCACAAGTTAATTACAAATTCAAATATGTATGTATAATTTTCTCACAAGTACTTTGCACAAGTGTGAGGTTTGATATAATTCATGTTATATATTCTGCATGACTTGAATTATGATAAAACAAAATTTTTATCTTATTGACTTTTATATGGTAGTAGTAAGTTCAAGTGTAATGATTGCAACATTTAAGCTAAAACATAAAACAGGTGCCTTACCATCCGCAAAAGTATATTTTTTGTGGCACAATGCTTGTGTGTTAGAGTGTGCTAAGATGTGCTAAATCTAGTAGTATGCTAGCATGCATGTGTGTCAAGTTTGGCAAAGAAGCTAACAAAAAATAAGTGGGTACCATCTCTATCATAAATTCATACTCCAATCATAAAACATAAATGTCCACTACTTTTTTTTTGACATTATTTTAAAGAGTTAATATCAAAAAATATTTCACTCCTAACTAATCCATTGAGGTACTCATACACACTCCTATGTTAACAATGTCTAATACATACTTGTGGGACCCATTTTTTATCCTTACACATATCTTACCAAACATTTTGACATACAAATATAACACACCCATTGCAGATGCTTATACATCAACTCAAACAATGTATATATTTGTAATGACAAAAAAAAAAAAACAAATAGAGAGAAAATGAATGACCTATTGGTATCCCGTTTTGGTTTTTGTCTGAATGACACTAATCTCCATAAAAAAGAGAATATGTCCTCAAATATCCGTGTCAACCCCTTTTTTTTTTAATCATATCCGTGTCAACCTATTTGTAACGCCCTGATTTTCTAAGTAATTTCGGAAGCATTAAAATATTATACTTAGCATAAATTATATTCTTTTTATTACAAACCACGGAACAGTATCTCCTTATTACAGCAAAAGGTCAGAATTAATATGCTCTACTCCACAAGTACGGAGGCCTTTAGGTGACATGACGTCACAGAGCAAAAACTCAGAGCGACTCTAGTTATGATACGGATTCCAAGCAAATTCTTGCTCAGTCTCTGCCCCTGGTATCTCTCTTGAATAGTACGGATCTAGCTCGCAAGGCTGATCTCCTAAGTCATCATTACCTGCAGCTTCTGGCAAATTGATCGCCGAAGCAACCGATTTACCAGGATACGAACGTATCGTGAGTGATAAATCACCCAGTAGATACCTTAAACCCATTAACCCATAACATAAAAACAATAATATAAGAAAGAGCATAAATAATAAAGTTACAGCAATTATGAGCATATTATGAATTATCTTGTCTTTAAGTGATTTCTAAATTTCTCCACCATGAGAAATAATCCTCCCAAACAACCTCTGAACAATGGCGACTCTGCCGATTTACCCTCCCCTTGCTTGCCCAGCCTGGGGTCCCAGACGAATAAGACCAAACTACATGTCGGGTCGAACTCGGCTGTACCATCACAAGGAGCGAATGATAACCAACCAACCACGAGAAATGATACCCGTACTCCGGTTTCATCCAATAAATACACCCCCGGAAAATCCGGAAGATAAATCCAACAGTGCCATGTTCAGGGTTCGTAAGATGATAATCCACCGGTCTTTAACCACCAGTGCCGATACCGACGACCATTCTTTCAGGAAACCCACGGTCCTCGGCCACTCTGGTTATCTCCTGACTGTAACGTCACAACTGTGACTAAATAATAATTTTACTTTCCCTAAGGATTTAACGTCTAATCATTTTATTTCAATGTACGAATACCACCCAGGGTACCTATTGTCCGATTTCTACGTTCACGTAGCAACAACAAAGCAATAACAACTTATCGAAATTCATGAAATATGTTTCCATAATTTAATTTATTAAATTGTCCTTTTGTTATAGTCTTTTAATACTTTATTAATTATTTATAGGTGATATAACTAATTTATGAACCATAATGACAAATTAGAAATTTTTTATGATTTTATAAAATAGCCAACATATTACTAAATACTAAATAGTTTATAACAAATTTCCTTTTAAGAAAAAATTGTCTCAAGGATAGTTATTACTTTTTGTAATATTAAGTAATATTATAAATACCTTTTATAGTTTAATTTCCTTTCTAGAATTACTAAATAAAAGTATTATTAATTTAAAAAAAAAATCCTTTTTTTTCTCAAGATATAATATGTAACTATCAAAGAGTAAAAGAAATTTGAGCACACATATAATCTAAACTTTTTGCAAAAGATATAACAATTTATTCACTTAATCTAATAGATAAATTAATTTGATATAACTGTTACGTTCTGTACCAAATTGATATCATACAGTCAAAAATAATATCAAATCGGTAGTTTTTAATAATAATAATATCATTAAGATTTTAAGAATAATATCAAAAGGGACATCTTCTCTGTAAATAATATCAAATAGATAGTCGGACCCATAAATAATATCAGAATGGTAAAATCTGCAGAAAACATAGAGCAAGCTTTTTTTTTTTTTTGTTCCGGCTCATTTCCAGCCTTTTTAACTTGTCAAAACTACTTTTTTATGCTTAGAAATAGTGGGAGAAGAGGTACATACGTTCGGTTTTGATCCAAACAAGCTTTAAACGAGTTTTTGAGTTTTTCGGTTCGCCGGAGAAAACGACCAGAGCACGGCTGTCCGGGATTTGTTCTGGGCCGATGATGGCTGTTTTAAGAAGCTTGAGGTGTTTATGGAAGTTTGGGAAGGTTAATTCGGGTTAAGAGATGGTATAAGTCACAAACCCGATTTTCTCTCTCTATGGTTTCTCTTCCTATTTCTCCATGGGAGGAGCTTAAGCTTTTCTTTTCTTTTTTGTTTTTTTTTTCTTCTCCTACCTATCTACTGATTTCCTAACTGGACAAAGGTTTGAGAGAGGTGTGGAGTTGTGGCTTTGAAGGTGAGGGAGGGGTGGTATTTATAGAAAAAATTGGAGAGGAAGGAGAGGAGAGGAGAGGGAGGTTACGGGAGAGGAGGAGGAGTTACCTGGTGAAGGTTTTGTGAGGGAAAAATATTCTAGTGTGGATGAGTGTAGGAATTGGTACGGGTTTACACCGAAATAAGTCTCGCGGCGATCGATCGTTCGGTTTTCGATTTCGGAAAATTTTAAGAATTTAATCGCAACGTCACAAAATCATTTCGACGCTAACCATGGTCTTTCTTAGTGAAAAAGAAATCTCAATTATCATAGAAAATATTTTTGTGAATTTTCGAAAGCTCGATTTGATTTTAGGCGGTCCTTAACTAATTAATCGGAATTTAATTAATTAAAACAAGAGTTTAAAGAAAAGCTAATATTACGGAATTTTTATTTTATTAAAAATTTCGGAATATTACAACCTATCCCCCTTAACAAAATTTCGTCCTCGAAATTTAAGGTGCACTTTCTACAGGGAACAGCTCTTTGTAGTTCTCTCTCATTGCATCTTCTCTTTCCCAGGTACTTTCTTCTATATCACGGTGTCACCAGAGTACTCTAACTAGCTTGATTGTTTTTCCTCTGATGACCTTCTCTCCGTGGTCCTGGATTGCAACGGGTCTCTCCTCGAATGTTGTGTCCTCATCAACTGTGACGTCTTCCCAATTGATGATGTGGGAAGGGTGGGCCATGTACTTCCTTAGCATGGAGACATGAAAGACATTGTGCACTCTGTCAAGCTGCGGCGGCAGTGCTAGTCTGTATGCAACTTCTCCAATTCGTTCGAGAATCTCAAACGGTCCAATGTAGCGAGGCGATAGCTTCCCTTTCTTTCCGAACCTGATGACTCCACGTTTAGGTCTGATCTTGAGGAAGACGTGGTCACCAACGGTGAATTCCAAGGGTCGCGTTCTTCTGTCAGCATAACTCTTTTGGCGGCTCTGTGCAGTCTTGATTCGCTGAGTGATGATTTTGATCTTCTCGTTTGTCTCTTTGACAAGATCTGGTCCAAGCAGGTGCATCTCCCCCACTTTGGTCCAGGAGACTAGTGATCTGCATGGGCGTCCATACAGTGCTTCAAATGGAGCCATTTCTATGCTTGCCTGATAACTATTATTGTAAGCGAACTCCACCAAGGGTAGGTGTCGCTCCCAGCTTCCTTTGAAATCTAGTACGCAGGCTCGGAGCATATCCTCCAAGGTCTGAATCGTCCTTTCAGATTGTCCGTCTGTTTGAGGGTGAAAGGCGATGCTCATCCTAAGATCTGTTCCCACCGCTTTTTGTAAACCTTGCCAGAACGCCGAGGTGAATCGCGGCTCTCGATCTGACACAATTGATACTGGTACTCCGTGCAATCTGATAATCTCCTTGATGTACAATCGGCTGCGAGTGTCCATGGAGTCTGTCACTCGCATAGGTAAGAAGTGTGCGGACTTTGTCAGACGATCAACGATTACCCAGAGAGCATTATGGTTATTGACCGATCTAGGCAATCCTGTGACGAAGTCCATGGTGATGTGCTCCCATTTCCATCCTGGAATAGGAAGAGACTGTAGCTGTCCTCCTGGCTTTTTGTGCGCGGCCTTCACTTGTTGGCAAGTGAGGCATGTGGAGACGTACTTGGCCACGTCATCCTTCATTCCACTCCACCAATACTGGTGGCGCAGGTTATGATACATCTTGTTGCCTCTTGGATGTACAGCGAAGTTAGAATGATGGAACTCCTTCAGAACTGCTTCTCTGAGAGTCCCTATATCTGGTACGAATATTCTGTCTCTGAATCTCAAGCTCTTGTCGGGGTGAACTGTCCATCCTGTAACTGCTTTGTTGTTCGCCATCTGATATCGAATAAAGTCGCACTCCTGATCGAAAGTCTGAGCGAGCAGGATTTCTCTGTGCAACGCTGGTGTAGCGATCATGGCGCAAAAGCATGCGCTGCTGGATTCCAGTGATAGATGAAGTCTGAACTCACTAATCTCATCCATCATCTTCCATTCTCTGACTGCCATGCTTGCCACTTGACTTCTGACCTTGTGGCTAAGCGCATCAGCAACTACATTAGCTTTGCCTGGGTGATACGACAAAGTCAACTTGTAGTCTTCCATGTATTCCATCCATCGTCGTTGGCGTAGATTCAGCTCCTTCTGGGTGAACAAATATTTCAAACTTTTATGATCTGTGAATACCTCGAATTCTTCTCCGTATAAGTAATAACGCCATGACTTGAGAGCAAATATCACTGCTGGTAACTCCAAATCGTGCGTGGGATAGTTCCTTTCATGTGGCTTCAGTTGATGAGATCCGTATTCTATAACTTTCCCATTCTGCATGAGCACGCATCCAAGTCCGTCTCTTGAGGCGTCACAATATACTGAATATCCCACATTTCTCTCAGGAATGATCAGTATCGGCGCACTGGTCAATCTCTTTTTCAGCTTCTGGAATGACTTCTCGCACGCTTCATTCCATACGAACTTTACTCCTTTCTGAGTCAGTTGGAACATGGGCTTAGATAAAACGGAGAAATCTTGGATAAACCTTCTGTAGTATCCAGCTAGTCCCAGAAAGCTCCGAATTTCAAACACTGTTGTCAGTCGCTTCCAATTCAAAACGGCGTCAACTTTGCTGTCGTCGACGGAGATTCCTTTTTCTAACACACTATGTCCCAGAAATTTCACATCTTTCATCCAAAATTCGCACTTGCTAGCCTTGGCATACAGTTGATTGTCTCTAAGGGTTTGCAGTATGATTCTCAGATGCTCTTCATGTGCCTCCTCTGTTGGCGAGTAAACCAAGATATCATCGATGAAGACCACCACAAATTTGTCCAAGTACGTTGAAAGATCTTGTTCATCAAGCACATGAATACTGCTGGTGCATTGGTCAACCCAAACGGCATCACCAAGAATTCATAGTGACCGTATCGAGTTCGGAATGCGGTTGTAGGAATATCGCTATCCCTAATATGCAATTGGTGATATCCGGACCTCAGATCGATCTTCAAGAAACAAGTTGACCCTCTCAATTGGTCAAACAAGTCATTAATTCTCGATAGTGGGTATCTATTCTTGATTGTCACGCGGTTCAATTGTCTGTAGTCGATACATAACCGTAATGTTCCTTCCTTCTTCTTGACAAAGAGTACTGGAGCTCCATAGGGTGATGTACTTGGCCGAATAAAACCCTTGTCCAACAATTCTTGCAATTGAATCTTCAGCTCCTTCAATTCTGCTGGCGCCATTCTGTACGGTGCCATGGATATTGGTGCAGTACCCGGTTGAAGCTCAATAGTGAAATCTATCTCCCTCTTCGGAGGTAGTCCAGGCGGTTCTTCAGGAAATACATCTTTGAATTCACGCACAACTTGGGGTGGGTCCAAGTCCATCTAATCATTCTCTTGAAGTGACAGACTTGCTAACAATCCCAATAGTTGGTTGTATGGTCTTGATTTGTGTGCTGATGAAATGGACACGGGATCTTGCCTATCCCCCTTAAATTTGAAACACGTCCCATCCTTCGAATAAGCCGTCACCATCTTGCGATGGCAATCTATGACAGCTCGATAAGAAGAAAGCCAATCCATTCCCAAGATTACATCAAAGTCTGTCATGTCTATAACCTTGAGATCACAAGTTATCCGCAGTCCAGAGACTTCTATTTCGCACCCTTTACAGACTAATCCAACAGATATCTTACCCCCTAATGGCGAAGTAACCTGCATCATCTTTCCTAGGGGTTCTGTGTCTAGTCCAAGTGATTTCATACATGTAGTAGAAATGAACGAGTGCGATGCTCCAGAATCAATTAAAGCTTGTACACAAGTGTTGAATAGTACAAGTGTACCTTGTATCATAGATGGATCATTTTGTTCCTCTTCCGCCTGTAGTGCAAAGATCCTGCCAGCTCCGTTTGCTTGGTTGTTCCCTAATGGTGCTTTACCCACTGTATTGCTCTGGTGCGTGCGGTTCTGTTGTTGATTCTGTGCTTGATTCTGGTGCCACCCAATTCTTGGCGGGTTCTAATTATTCTGATTCCACCCAATCCTATTCTGGTTGTTTTGGGGTAGAGCCGGTCTTGGTGGATACTTGAGCTGATTCCCGAAGTTGTCGTTATGCAATTTGGGACACTGATTCCTGAAATGCCCTTCTTCATAGCAATGAAAATAGCGGACTGGTCCAGGTTTTTGGAATTGACTCTGTCCTTGCCCGGATCCCTGGTTCCTCCATGGTTGCACCTGATGTTGTTGCTGTCGGTTATTGTTGTTTTGAGTGTACGGCTTCTGATTGGCATACCCTTTGTTGTTGTTGTTGTTGCGAATCGGCCCTCCAGACGACGATGATCCTCCCTTCTTGAGGTTGTTCCATACAACCTTGGAGTCGGCATTCTCACGCTCCATTATGAGTGCACACTCAATAGCTTCAGCATAGGTGCGAAATTTTTGAGATATCACACTCTTCCGGATGCTAGGGTGAAGTCCCCATGCGAACCTTTTTGCCCGTGCTGCAGGGGTTGCTACTAAGCTGGTAGCATGACGCGCTAAACTTTCAAAGCATGTGATGTACTGGGAGACAGTCATCGTCCCCTGCTTTAGATCAATAAATTCTTGTAGCTTTGCGTCCCTGATTGGCTCTGGAAAGTATTTCTCGTTGAAAAGATTCTCAAATTGCCGCCACGTCATGGTCTCGACAGTGTTGGTGGCCTTGATTAGGTCCCACCAATGGTCAGCTTCTCCTTGCAGTTGAAAGGCAGCTAGAGCAATGCGGTCCTCGGCATTTGTGATGTTCATCGTATCCAGAAATTTGGCAATTTGTTTCAGCCAGGTCTCAGCGGTTGTGGGGTCACCTTCGCCATCCCAAACAGATGGACGACGCTTACAGAAGGCGTCCAACTGGTCTCTATTTCTGTCCTGACGACCCTGCTGCAGTGCCGGTTGACGGGCCCCATTAACCTGTGGCAAAGCTGCTGCCACAGCAGTGGCTATCACCTGTGCCAACTGTGCCACATCAAGTCCCCCGAGGTTTCCATTAGGGTTGTTGCCATTGTTTCCACCACTCGTGCTGGCGCATTGAGGGTCGATTCCGTTGTCGCCAGAGGCTCCGTTTCCCGAACGAGTGTTCACCATCTATAAGTGTTCAGAATTCCGGTTAAGAGGGGGTTTATGAAGTGAAAATTATCTTTCAGAGTTTGAAATTTTCGAACTATTGACAAAGATATATAGATAATCAAGAAGTCAGACCTATGTTTTCTCACCGTACGTTCTCGACTGTAAAATAGAGATAGATTTAGAGAAATACATAGGTAATACGTACGATAGAGTCTACGCTCTCGGAAGTGTTCTACCAAATCTACCCAAGTCTGAGGGGTTGAACCTATGCTCTGATACCAAGTTGTAACGCCTCGATTTTCTAAGTAATTTCGGAAGCATTAAAATATTATACTTAGCATAAATTATATTCTTTTTATTACAAACCACGGAACAGTATCTCCTTATTACAGCAAAAGGTCAGAATTAATATGCTCTACTCCACAAGTACGGAGGCCTTTAGGTGACATGACGTCACAGAGCAAAAACTCAGAGCGACTCTAGTTATGATACGGATTCCAAGCAAATTCTTGCTCAGTCTCTGCCCCTGGTATCTCTCCTGAATAGTACGGATCTAGCTCGCAAGGCTGATCTCCTAAGTCATCATTACCTGCAGCTTCTGGCAAATTGATCGCCGAAGCAACCGATTTACCAGGATACGAACGTATCGTGAGTGATAAATCACCCAGTAGATACCTTAAACCCATTAACCCATAACATAAAAACAATAATATAAGAAAGAGCATAAATAATAAAGTTACAGCAATTATGAGCATATTATGAATTATCTTGTCTTTAAGTGATTTCTAAATTTCTCCACCATGAGAAATAATCCTCCCAAACAACCTCTGAACAATGGCGACTCTGTCGATTTACCCTCCCCTTGCTTGCCCAGCCTGGGGTCCCAGACGAATAAGACCAAACTACATGCCGGGTCGAACTCGGCTGTACCATCACAAGGAGCGAATGATAACCAACCAACCGCGAGAGATGATACCCGTACTCCGGTTTCATCCAATAAATACACCCCCGGAAAATCCGGAAGATAAATCCAACAGTGCCATGTTCAGGGTTCGTAAGATGATAATCCACCGGTCTTTAACCACCAGTGCCGATACCGACGACCATTCTTTCAGGAAACCCACGGTCCTCGGCCACTCTGGTTATCTCCTGACTATAACGTCACAACTGTGACTAAATAATAATTTTACTTTCCCTAAGGATTTAACGTCTAATCATTTTATTTCAACGTACGAATACCACCCGGGGTACCTATTGTCCAATTTCTACGTTCACGTAGCAACAACAAGGCAATAACAACTTATCGAAATTCATGAAATATGTTTCCATAATTTAATTTATTAAATTGTCCTTTTGTTATAGTCTTTTAATACTTTATTAATTATTTATAGGTGATATAACTAATTTATGAACCATAATGACAAATTAGAAATTTTTTATGATTTTATAAAATAGCCCACATATTACTAAATACTAAATAGTTTATAACAAATTTCCTTTTAATAAAAAATTGTCTCAAGGATAGTTATTACTTTTTGTAATATTAAGTAATATTATAAATACCTTTTATAGTTTAATTTCCTTTCTAGAATTACTAAATAAAAGTATTATTAATGTAGAGACCCGTAATTTCATCATTTAATTCTTGGTATTTATAATGCAATTGGTATATACAAAAAAAAAAATGAATTTATGTTTTAAACAAAATAATGTTCTTGATGTGTGAGGAAGTATAAGTTTGGGGGTTATAATATGATGCTTGTGGAATAGAGGGGTGTTAGTGCATTTGGGCTATATGTATGAACTCACACCAGGAGTACACTTCACTTTCCCTTTTCTTTTCTTTTCTTTCCCGGCCGGCTCTCTCTCTCTCTCGGCTCACACCTCTCTCACCTTCTCTCTTCGATTTCATCTATTACGAGTGAGATTCTTGAAAAACCCCAAGTACTAAAGTTGTTCTACGCGATGAGAGCTTCCTATCCATCCAAGAAAATTCATGATCGGAGCGCTTTGAAGTTTCCTCCATGCTCGGGCATGCTTCTAACCTTCGAGGTAGGGATCTCCTACCTTCTTTACATGTTTAAGTGTTAGTTGGATGTACAAGAATCAATTTTGAGTCTTGAATAAATCTTGGGTATGCTGAAAATTTCGTGGGCTTTGGTAATCTGTCTTTTGGGAGCCCTTCTGTTAGGAATTAAATTTTGGTGCCTTCATAAAAGTTGAAGTACGTTTCGATACGAAGATTTCGGTACCAAGATCATGAAAAACCGATAATCACACAATTAGTTATGAATTTTTGAATACTGGCTGTTTTCTGGATGCGCGAATCTGTGCGTGGCTGTCTTCTTTTAACTTTCTGGGCATGATGAACATTTTGGGTGGCTTTGGGTCTTTTACAGGAGCTGCATATTTAAGTTAAGAAGAGATTGGCGTTGGAATCAAGTAATTTGGTTAAGTATACAATTTTTGGTGAATTTCTAAAGCAGGGTTGGTTGACTGGTGCGAAAATGGTTGCGAATCGATTTTTCTTTTGATTGTTGGGTTAACCTCCTCTCGTTTTTGAACCTGGAATTTTTACTGAGTGTAGGGCTTGTAGTGGTGCAACTTTTGGCATTGGTTTCAATATTTTTGGGTTTAAGATGAAAGAGTTATGATTTTTCAATCAATTTTACTTATTCCCGCGTAGAATCTGACAGCACCGGCGGACTTTGGTAAAATGGACATAACTCCTAGCTCGGGACTCGAAACGACACACCGTTTGTTTTGTTAGAAACTAGACACATAGAGCTTTCCAACGATACATCACATGCATCATGGGTAGGTCCGAGCAATAACAGATTTGCATCCAAAGTTGACCCAAATTCTGCCTTTGCACTAGTTTCATTGTTACGTTGAGCTATAATTGCATGGCCGTAATAAGGCTACCCGAATTTCTGTTTGATGTATGACCTATGGATCAAAGAAAAAGAAGTATACTTTTCAATGGTTTAAGTTTCGTCCTTGAATTCATGTTTAATTGGATACAAGCTAATGTAAATGATTAACTTTGCCAATTTGACATGTGGGGATACGATGGATTGATCTAGATGACTAGGTGTTGGATTAAAGGGATATTCATTGTTGGTGTATTGGCATTGATGTTGTTTGATACTTAGAGAAAAATAAATAGTTTTTCCTCTCTATGTATTGTATCCATGGGTTGGTTTAGTATGCGTGTTTTGGTATGTGGGTGTTGCCCTCTTAATGGTTTTAGTATATTAGACCCTGTTATGAAGTCGTATTGGCAAGTTTACATCATCAGTGTATATTGATTATGGGAATAGACCCGGGTCAAGCCGTGGTGACCCAAGTGCCCTGTGAATGCGGGAATAGACCCGGGTAAAGCCGTGGTGACCCTGTTACTTTGTGAAAGTGGGAATAGACCCGGGTAAAGCCGTGGTGACCTACTGCTTGGCAGATTTGAGAATAGACCTGGGTAAAGCCATGGTGACTCTTTTCCGGATCGACTTAGGAAAAAGACCCGGGAAAAGCCGCGGTGACTCTAAGGGCGATGCTGGTTGTGTTGAACTAATAATGTGAATGATGCGGTAGTTTTGGTGACTTGTGGGTGAACGGGGTCCCCATGCCCAGAAACATGCTTGTAAGATTTGACGCACAGAAAGTGAATGAATGAGATTAATCACATGACATAAGAGATTGGGAATCTGTCGTTTATTTGTTACGTTATGCTATGAATCCTTCTGCATCAAGATGTTAAGTTTTAATGTGTATGGCATTTTGCAAATTCCAATATGAAGGCAAATTATGGTTCTGCGTTGGTGGTATATTTCTAATGGCTGGGTTATTGATGTTTTCAAAAAGAAAAAGGAAAGAAAGGGAAATTGGGTTTTTTTGAAAATTGATGATGTGAATTTGAGACAAAGTGGAATATGTGTATGAGAAACACAGAACTTGAACTTGAGTTGCCACCTTGGATCATCTAGTATGTCAATACGTGTTTTATATTTCTTCTTTTAGACCTCCAAATCATTGTGGCTTGTTCTTTTGATATGCGGTGGGCAACTTATTCTGTGTGAGTGTATATTTGGTACGTTGTGGTGTGATGCATTGTGAGAGTTAACATATAGGTTATTTGCACGTTAGACTTGTAAAGGAAATCTTAAGGTGAAGGGTTTTTGGCTTGAAGTTAACTTGGGATTTGGAATTTGATTTGGGGTTTATGGGTGAGTCTTCCTTATTGTCGAGGTGTGGTATTGTTCGATGTGTCATTGTTATTTCATATTCTGACTCTACATGCGTAGTGTGTATATTTTGGTGAGAGGTTGGCTAGTTATGTGAGACAAGAAAAATGAGGGTTTTCATTAAAGAACTTAGATTAATCTTTGGGTCTTTGAAATGGAAATGAAAGAGCAGGGATTGTTTTGGGTAACACCGTAACGGTAAACTGAGATTTTTAAGAATATTGGTATGTGTGGGTGAAAGTGTCAGTGTTTGAGAAATGGAGTTAAATATTTTCCAGCGTGGGTATGGTATTTTGAGTTCCATATTTTGACAAAACAAATATGCTTTGGAAAATGTTTTTCCTTGGAATCTGTCTTCACTTCTGCATATAATTTAGGTATGGATATCTCTACGAGCTAGTATAGCTCACCCTATCCTTTCAGGTACTCGTCATGACACATAGCTTGGATTGCATGGAGTGCACATTGAGACGTCTCTTGAGAGCTTCATTGGAATCTTGAGGAAGTGGTTTAGCATCAAGTTTAATTCACGTTATGCACTTTACTCGCAATTGAGGGTTGTACCATTTGATTAGATTGTATGCAAAGCTCTGTATAAACTCATCTCTTTGATTATTGTGAATCTCTTTTAATGGAAGAAGTTTGGGAAGACTTTATGTAAAAAAAAAAAAAAAAAAATTTAGAGAGAAGAAGAAGCAACTTGATTTGCTTTCTGGATTCACATGACATTTAAGGGTAAATTTAGTTGAGAGAAAGACTTTTGTTTATAGAAAATATATTAATATTTAGCTGAAAATCGAGGGCGTGACAACTTGGTATCAGAGCATTTAGGTTAGAATACTTTGAGACCGTGGGGAGACACTTGGTCTCGTGGGTCTAGTGTTTGCATTTAAGACACCAATTAAGTGTGTAGGGGGTGAATGACGTCCATTATCTAAGTGACTTTTGCATTTATCTTTACGTTATTGGCATAGTCATGTTGGCCCTTGTATGGGGAATAAGAGAACCTGATCTATATTTTATGTCCTGTTCAATGTTTGACTAATGTGTGGTTTATGTGAATGAAGTGTTTAGGTGATCACTTGTCTGCCGACTACATGCTCATGTACTTTGTGCTATGTGGAATATATGCTTATGTGATCTTTCCTGCTTGAAAATTTTATGTCTGGATCTTTGGTGTGCTGCGTGCTCTAGAATTGTGGACTTAGCTATGGGATTGGTTTGGGTTGTGATAATGATATAGCATTTGATTTGGATGTGAGTTTGTGAAATCTTGTGGGGTTGATGACTGAGCATGATCTTTTCTTTAGATGAAATACAAATGGAATGTGAAGTGTTGGATTAATCGGTCATTTATGTGATAGACCTGGTGAGTCATAGACAAATCATTGCAAGAAAGGTAAGGTGAGAATTGTGGAGTTAATTTGGGTCTTGGACTTACGCTGTCCTAGCCAATTTGTATATGGGTTCATGAAATTTGGTTGACAAAGAAAACTTAAAGGTTTGAAGTACTTTTGGTGTTTCCCTATGAATGGTATAAACATGCAGTTAGTTATCAATTTTATTTGCAAAAAAAAAAAAAAAAATTTTGAGGAATCAACTTCCGGATATTCAGCTTGAAGAACGGTTGGCCACCGTGACTTCGGAATTGAATATCTAGAGTAGAAGTTCTTTTAAAAAAAAAAAAAAAGGGGGGGGGGGGGGGGGGGGGGGGAATTTAGTTTCTGCTAGAGAACTGGATAAGGATAGATCATGTGACGCTATAGTTAAAGATTCGTATTTCTTTGTCGATTTTATGCTTTTAAACATGACATTATTCTGTTGTGAAAGGTATGCATTTTCAAGTAGCTCAGTTCGTTTTGCCTTCTATATGTACGTGTCGTGGTACCTTATTAAGAATTGAGAGCAATGGAGTAAAATGGTTAAACTCTTTTTGAATTGAAACGCTTTCTATTTTTCTCATGAGATTAATTTAGTACATGTGTCCCTAAAATTAAGTGATATTAGAGTATGATTTGGTGATGTTGTTTGATTAACTAGAACTCTAGTGTGAACCTGTGACTGATGTTAGTTTCATGTTGATTCTACGCTGAAGGAAATGTTGAAATGAAAGGTTAGGCCTTGAAAGGAAAGCTCGGATATGTAGAACATGATGGGGTTATTCTGGTGTAAGGAATTTTGAGTTACAAAGAAAAGGAAAAGAGAAATCCATGTGAGTAATGAATGATGAGATAGAAGAAAGTATTTGGACTCATTTTTCTTGTGATCGATGTAGGTCTCTTGGATCCAGATTTTGTGGTTGTTGACTTGTTGAACTCTCTCGGATGTTGTATTACCTGTGGTAATGGTTGTGTTATGTGTTTAAGGTGTTACATGACACGGTTGACTCGGTTTGTCCTAATTTCGAGGACGAAATTTTTTTAAGGAGGGTAGGATGTAGAGACCCGTAATTTCATCATTTAATTCTTGGTATTTATAATGCAATTGGTATATACAAAAAAAAAAATGAATTTATGTTTTAAACAAAATAATGTTCTTGATGTGTGAGGAAGTATGAGTTTGGGGGTTATAATGTGATGCTTGTGGAATAGAGGGGTGTTAGTGCATTAGGGCTATATGTATGAACTCACACCAGGAGTACACTTCACTTTCCCTTTTCTTTTCTTTTCTTTCCCGGCCGGCTCTCTCTCTCTCTCGGCCCACACCTCTCTCACCTTCTCTCTTCGATTTCATCTATTACGAGTGAGATTCTTGAAAAACCCCAAGTACTAAAGTTGTTCTACGCGACGAGAGCTTCCTATCCATCCAAGAAAATTCATGATCGGAGCGCTTTGAAGTTTCCTCCATGCTCGGGCATGCTTCTAACCTTCGAGGTAGGGATCTCCTACCTTCTTTACATGTTTAAGTGTTAGTTGGATGTACAAGAATCAATTTTGAGTCTTGAATAAATCTTGGGTATGCTGAAAATTTCGTGGGCTTTGGTAATCTGTCTTTTGGGAGCCCTTCTGTTAGGAATTAAATTTTGGTGCCTTCATAAAAGTTGAAGTACGTTTCGATACGAAGATTTCGGTACCAAGATCATGAAAAACCGATAATCACACAATTAGTTATGAATTTTTGAATACTGGCTGTTTTCTGGATGCGCGAATCTGTGCGTGGCTGTCTTCTTTTAACTTTCTGGGCATGATGAACATTTTGGGTGGCTTTGGGTCTTTTACAGGAGCTGCATATTTAAGTTAAGAAGAGATTGGCGTTGGAATCAAGTAATTTGGTTAAGTATACAATTTTTGGTGAATTTCTAAAGCAGGGTTGGTTGACTGGTGCGAAAATGGTTGCGAATCAATTTTTCTTTTGATTGTTGGGTTAACCTCCTCTCGTTTTTGAACCTGGAATTTTTACTGAGTGTAGGGCTTGTAGTGGTGCAACTTTTGGCATTGGTTTCAATATTTTTGGGTTTAAGATGAAAGAGTTATGATTTTTCAATCAATTTTACTTATTCCCGCGTAGAATCTGACAGTACCGGCGGACTTTGGTAAAATGGACATAACTCCTAGCTCGGGACTCGAAACGACACACCGTTTGTTTTGTTAGAAACTAGACACATAGAGCTTTCCAACGATACATCACATGCATCATGGGTAGGTCCGAGCAATAACAGATTTGCATCCAAAGTTGACCCAAATTCTGCCTTTGCACTAGTTTCATTGTTACGTTGAGCTATAATTGCATGGCCGTAATAAGGCTACCCGAATTTCTGTTTGATGTATGACCTATGGATCAAAGAAAAAGAAGTATACTTTTCAATGGTTTAAGTTTCGTCCTTGAATTCATGTTTAATTGGATACAGGCTAATGTAAATGATTAACTTTGCCAATTTGACATGTGGGGATACGATGGATTGATCTAGATGACTAGGTGTTGGATTAAAGGGATATTCATTGTTGGTGTATTGGCATTGATGTTGTTTGATACTTAGAGAAAAATAAATAGTTTTTCCTCTCTATGTATTGTATCCATGGGTTGGTTTAGTATGCGTGTTTTGGTATGTGGGTGTTGCCCTCTTAATGGTTTTAGTATATTAGACCCTGTTATGAAGTCGTATTGGCAAGTTTACATCATCAGTGTATATTGATTATGGGAATAGACCCGGGTCAAGCCGTGGTGACCCAAGTGCCCTGTGAATGCGGGAATAGACCCGGGTAAAGCCGTGGTGACCCTGTTACTTTGTGAAAGTGGGAATAGACCCGGGTAAAGCCGTGGTGACCTACTGCTTGGCGGATTTGAGAATAGACCTGGGTAAAGCCATGGTGACTCTTTTCCGGATCGACTTAGGAAAAAGACCCGGGAAAAGCCGCGGTGACTCTAAGGGCAATGCTGGTTGTGTTGAACTAATAATGTGAATGATGCGGTAGTTTTGGTGACTTGTGGGTGAACGGGGTCCCCATGCCCAGAAACATGCTTATAAGATTTGACGCACAGAAAGTGAATGAATGAGATTAATCACATGACATAAGAGATTGGGAATCTGTCGTTTATTTGTTACGTTATGCTATGAATCCTTCTGCATCAAGATGTTAAGTTTTAATGTGTATGGCATTTTGCAAATTCCAATATGAAGGCAAATTATGGTTCTGCGTTGGTGGTATATTTCTAATGGCTGGGTTATTGATGTTTTCAAAAAGAAAAAGGAAAGAAAGGGAAATTGGGTTTTTTTGAAAATTGATGATGTGAATTTGAGACAAAGTGGAATATGTGTATGAGAAACACAGAACTTGAACTTGAGTTGCCACCTTGGATCATCTAGTATGTCAATACGTGTTTTATATTTCTTCTTTTAGACCTCCAAATCATTGTGGCTTGTTCTTTTGATATGCGGTGGGCAACTTATTCTGTGTGAGTGTATATTTGGTACGTTGTGGTGTGATGCATTGTGAGAGTTAACATATAGGTTATTTGCACGTTAGACTTGTAAAGGAAATCTTAAGGTGAAGGGTTTTTGGCTTGAAGTTAACTTGGGATTTGGAATTTGATTTGGGGTTTATGGGTGAGTCTTCCTTATTGTCGAGGTGTGGTATTGTTCGATGTGTCATTGTTATTTCATATTCTGACTCTACATGCGTAGTGTGTATATTTTGGTGAGAGGTTGGCTAGTTATGTGAGACAAGAAAAATGAGGGTTTTCATTAAAGAACTTAGATTAATCTTTGGGTCTTTGAAATGGAAATGAAAGAGCAGGGATTGTTTTGGGTAACACCGTAACGGTAAACTGAGATTTTTAAGAATATTGGTATGTGTGGGTGAAAGTGTCAGTGTTTGAGAAATGGAGTTAAATATTTTCCAGCGTGGGTATGGTATTTTGAGTTCCATATTTTGACAAAACAAATATGCTTTGGAAAATATTTTTCCTTGGAATCTGTCTTCACTTCTGCATATAATTTAGGTATGGATATCTCTACGAGCTAGTATAGCTCACCCTATCCTTTCAGGTACTCGTCATGACACATAGCTTGGATTGCATGGAGTGCACATTGAGACGTCTCTTGAGAGCTTCATTGGAATCTTGAGGAAGTGGTTTAGCATCAAGTTTAATTCACGTTATGCACTTTACTCGCAATTGAGGGTTGTACCATTTGATTAGATTATATGCAAAGCTCTGTATAAACTCATCTCTTTGATTATTGTGAATCTCTTTTAATGGAAGAAGTTTGGGAAGACTTTATGTAAAAAAAAAAAAAAAAATTTAGAGAGAAGAAGAAGCAACTTGATTTGCTTTCTGGATTCACATGACATTTAAGGGTAAATTTAGTTGAGAGAAAGACTTTTGTTTATAGAAAATATATTAATATTTAGCTGAAAATCGAGGGCGTGACAATTAATTTAAAAAAATCTTTTTTTTTTCTCAAGATATAATATGTAACTATCAAAGAGTAAAAGAAATTTGAGCACACATATAATCTAAACTTTTTGCAAAATCATTTCGACACTAACTACGGTCTTTCTTAGTGAAAAAGAAATCTCGATTATCATAGAAAATATTTTTGTGAATTTTCGAAAGCTCGATTTGATTTTAGGCGGTCCTTAACTAATTAATCGGAATTTAATTAATTAAAACCAGAGTTTAAAGAAAAGCTCATATTACGGAATTTTTATTTTATTAAAAATTTCGGAATATTACGCTATTCATCTCAATTTTTTTCTAAAAGAATGTTAGTAGATTTATGCGTCTGTTTAATCTCGCTTGGTTGAAATTCCCTCCATAAAAAATTATAGCTCTCTACAGAAAGACTTGCAATTTTGAACAGAAAAATAGCCTTGTTTGTTTGGTAACTTTGAGTATCTTAGTTTTGGTAGTGGGTGGAGAGAGAAATAGGGTAATGATTAAATAGGGGTAATGAGTGGAGAGAAAAATTAAATTAATAATTGAAGAAATATAGTAATGATTGGAGAAATATATAGGGTAATGATTGAAAAATAAAATTAAAACAAAGTAAATATGTTAAATGAACATGGCCAATGTGCTTTTGAACATAATTTTTCAAGTTTCTTCGCACCAAATTAAAAATCTCGATCGAATAGTTCTTTAATTTGGGGCTAAATTTTGAAAAATCATGAACATACATATTTTATGTTTTGATTTGAAAATTGCATGTTAGAACTACGACGTAAGGAGTATGAAATTTTTGGTGCATATTCTACTCATTAAATAGAGGTGATAAGGTTAAGGTAATTCTTCAAGCACCTTGGTCCTTGAAAACATTCTGGAGCTGCCGCTGAAATGACATGTGAATGAGTTGGAAACGCGAAGGAGAGAAAGAGTAGTGGAGTGAAAGATGATTAAAAAAGATACGACGCAAAAGGGGATGAACTCCGCTTTGACAACAATTGGGGGCACTTTTTGGAATATAAACAAGAGAAAATTTCAAAATGAAACCTGAACTTTGCACCAAATGTCACAGAGGCACTTAAATTTAAATTTATTTCAATAAAACACCCATACTAACAAAATTTCCAAATTTAGACAACTGAACTTAAGTTTACTTCAATTAAACACCAGTACTAACAAAATTCCCAAATTTAGACCCCCCG
This sequence comes from Rhododendron mucronatum var. ripense, assembly GCA_019656295.1. NCBI lineage: Eukaryota > Viridiplantae > Streptophyta > Magnoliopsida > Ericales > Ericaceae > Rhododendron > Rhododendron mucronatum. The sequence continues at coordinate 1,243,562 of BPLT01000086.1, forward strand.
CCGTTATACTTCATCCCAAAAGTTGCTAACATGGCATCTCTAACCCGTTTAAATTGACCTTAGGAGAAAGCAAACTCGAGAACTTAGAAAAGCAAATCCCTGAATTCCAAGCTTTGATCATAAGGCCAACACACTAGGTTGCGAAATGAATATTGTTGGCAATTTAAAGTCATATTAATTCATGCTTCTAATTTTGCTTCAAATAGTTATTAGGCATTGGATTCACCTCGTCACTTTCACTGCTTTCCCCATCCGGTACTTTCACTTCACAGCAGCTTTGCTCCGACTTTCGTTAACACAAATTTGTACATAGTGGGGCCCAAACTACATGTTTTTCTACATTGATAACAAAAAGTATACTTCATAAGAATAGAAAAAAAAGAATATATTGCTATTCTCTATGCCTCAGAAAGAGATAAAATTGTGCATATATTTAGCACTCATTTTATTTAATTTATATATATATATATGGGACCAAAAAATAGTTTGATAACTTGGAAATTTAGGAGCGGTTTTCCAAACGCATATAGAAATGGAAGTAAGTTTTTTCACCCACAGACCTTTGCAGGTCTCATAACACTTTTCCAAATTTACCTAAACAACCAAGTATAATAACTGAAAATTTTGAATTCAAAAAAGAAGTAAAATTATTATTGGGAGTTGTGCAGAGGCCCTAGCACCCCTTTGTGTCTAGGGGTCGTATCCCAACTAGTTTGGGTTGGGATTAGTTTGGTCCAGTTAAGACTGATTGTGGGTCCTTTCGGACCCACAACAATGATCGGAACCATTCACTTTATAGAGCTCGTCGAAAATGTTGACCACGCCAAAAATTATGTTGATTGGATATCGTTTGACATGTTTTTGAAATTCATTAATCTTCAAATAATTGTGTCAAATGGGTTGCAATCCCGTGTTGCACACTTTTATTCTTACAAACTTAATGCATTTCGAAATCATGTAAACTATTCGATCAACGTAATTTTTGGCGTGATCAATGTTCTTAATGTGCTCTAAAAGATGAACGGTTCCAATTATTTTTGTGAGCCCGAAAAAGGCCCACAATCAATCTTAACTGGACCAAGAAAGAAGCAAAACAATCAATTCAATAAGCAACTACAGACCAGAATTTGTTAGGACAAGTTAAAGAAAAAATGAGTTCGAATCGAGACGAGGATTCAATATTCATTAGCGAACACATTAAATAGTTCTGTACATATAAATAATAACTCCACTATGGGACGTGCGTATCTAAATTTCTTCAAACCGATTTGCCCACTTTTAATCCAACCCAATTCGTCCATATTGTATAATGGGTTGACACCCATATCAACCATATTTATATGAATTTAGGTGGGTTGAAAATAGGAGTTCGTCTTGGCCGGCCATATTTCGTCTTTTGTCCATCCAAGCCCACCTCCTGTCAAACTTATTCCGCATAAACCCTGTTTTAAGTGACACGCCCAAAATACCCCGCTCTCATCTTCTCCCCTCAAATTGAAAGCCGCACAACTTTGTCTCCTTCATCATACAGCGAGGTCGTCGGAGTTACAGCGAAGTCTCTGTGTCCACCTGCCCACGTTCCCCACCGTCTTCCTCCTCCAAATCGCTTGCCAACCTGCTGCCGCCAGCGGCGACAACAAGTCATCGGTTTTTACACTCGACCTCTCAGCGATTCCTCTCCCGTCAATCTACGGACCGTTGAAGGACGTGTTGGTCTCACCAGATCTACTGAAAATTGGGGTTTAGGTTCAAACAGGATCTAGTTTACTTGTCTTCCATTTTCTGCTCTAGTTCAAGGCAGCGACCCTGTCTTTGATAGGGTGGGTTTTTTGATTTTTGATTTGGTGAGGTTGGTGGGGCCACTGCGGTGTTGCTGCTACTGTTGCTGTTGGTAGCGCTGCTCTTGGTCATGGCGGTGCTCGACCATTGTTGTGTGTGTAGCTTTTACTATGTTTATCTATTTATGTTGGGATATATGGGGGTATATTTCCTCACTGAAAATCAGAAACTGCTGAGAACCCCCTCATTTGTTAAATTTTGTTGTTTAGATTTCACAGGTGAAAAGAAACACAGGTTGTTTGTTTGGGGTGAATTGTGTCTTTTTTAAAGGTGTGAATTATTTATTTATGTGAATTTTTAGCGGTGTGAATTTTGTATTTGGGCCAAATTCACACCTCACACCAAGAATTCACACCAAAAATTATTATACTTGGAGTTAGCATTGGTGCATTAGCGTTTGGGTGGGAATTATGAGGGTGTGAATTAGGTGATGTGAATTCTATCTTTGTTAAAGGTGTGAATTTTGTCTTTTTCAAATATGTACATTCTGCAAAAAGGGTGTATAATTCTAGGGGCGTAAATTCTGCAAAAGGTGTGGAAATGGCTGTTTGTAGTCCCAAGAATTCACCCCGCCAGAGGGCCGGGTCCGATTCGGGCTGGGCAAAATGGTAAAAGTATCTTTGAAATAGGGTTTGGACGGGAGATCTTTACAAAAGAGGGTTGGCACGGAACCCCATTAAGAAAATGGGACCGGCCTGTAGTTTATAGCGGGACGCCCTCTGACTGGCCGGCCCTATTTTGTCAACTCTTTCCCGTCCAAGCCCACCGGTTGTCAACCCCATTTCACTTAAGCCCCGTTTTAGGTGATCTACCCAATATACCCCGCTCAACAGTTCCACTCCTTCAGCTTCTTCTCCGCACTGCGTTCACGTGCCTCAGCTATGGCCCGCTTATCTCGCATCACAGTCGAAGTTGTTGGTCTTTTTCTGGCCGGCCTTGGTGGCGGCACTGCGGAGAAGAGAGCCGAACCCTCCCTTGCCGCTGCAGAGGCAGAAGAGGAGGTGGAGCGTAGGGTGGTGCTAGTAATACCGAATGGAAGGCCAGTAGGAAGGCCGGGTGGAAGGCCAAGGGAAGGTGTTCTAATAATACTTATTGTGCCCGTGTTCTTATTCTTTGCATTATTTTCACTGAAAAAGAATTCACAAACTTTTTTATTTTTCGTTTTTTCGTGGTGAATTATGAGGATTTTTTTTTATCATTTTTGTAATTGAAGTTGGATGAGATTATGGCTGATTGTGTAATTTGGAGGATGTGAATTGTATAATTTGAGAGTTTGAATTCTTTATTTAGGTGTGAATTCACTTAAATAAATTCACACACCCTAAAAACAGAATTGACCCCTCCATTGGAAAGAATTCACATGCTCTAAAAATAGAATTCACCCTATTGGATAGAATTCACACGTCCGAAAAATCGAATTTACCCCTTCTATTTGACAGAATTCACATGCACTAAAAATAGAATCCACTCCCTCTATTTGATAGAATTCAACCCCTTGTCAGATAGATTGCACACGCCCTAAAAACAGAATTCATCCCCTCTATTTGACAGAATTCACATGCCCTAAAAATAAAATTTACCCCATCTATTTGACAAAATTCACACGCTTTAAAAACAGAATTCATCCCCTATATTTGACAGAATTCACACGCCTTTAAAATCTTTGTCCAGTCCGCAAAACAGAGTGTTAAAAATAATACAAATTTTTCAAGAAAAAATTCAAACTTTTTTCACAAATTAAAAATACTCATTGATATCTAGTAAGTTGTTGAAAACTTATGATTTTTTCTCGCAAAAATTGTATTATTTTTAACACTTCGTTCTGCGAACCAGACAAAGAATTTGGGACGGATTGAGGGAGTAAGAAAATAAGAAAGACTTCATAGCCCACCCTTCAAATATATCAAATAAAAAATAAGAAAATAATAACTAACATGCTCCAAAACATAATTCACCTCTTCTAATTGACAGAATTCACAACCCCTCCTAAACAATTCACACTCTCCAAAATGCAGAATTCACACATCACAACTTACTACCCAAAATACACAATTCACAAACCAGAAAGAAAGAATTCACACCTGTCAAATGCAGAATTCACCCCTTCTAAAATGAAAGAATTCACACCTCTTCTGAATAATCACATCCCTCAAATACAAAATTTACATAGACTATACACAATTCACATCCAAAAAATACACAATTCACAGTCTCAAAAACAAAACCAAAAACTGCACATAATTTTCAGAATTCACACCACTTTGGAGAATTTACATATTTTTTTCAAAAATTCACACCCAGATTTCTTGAGAGTGTAAAATCTTGGGAGTGTGAATTCTGAAAAAATGTCACGCCCTCAATTTTCAACATAAATAAATAACCAATTTAAAGAAGGTTCTCGCATAATATGAATAATACCCAAAATGAGGTTTCCCGCCTGCTTAATTACAACAAGGACCACCAGTTTAAGAAATTACAACTTTGGCACCACGGCCCAAATTAAGTTTAGTACATGTGCAAAGTATTAAGGATATTACATTCTGTAGCCAAAAGATCAAATAACGAAAATTAGTTACAATGCCATCTCTATCCAAAAGTAAACCAAAACAAAGATGGGTGAGTAACTAAATCATGTTAGCTTCCAAAAATCCTCGCTTCCGAAAAACACCAAGTCACGCAACCTACTGCCCTGCATTTGAACCTGAAAAGAAGGATTTTGTTGAGCCATACAAGCCCAGTAGGAAATTCTCTACAAAATCTATATGTAATGAGATGTTGAGCATGAATGCAGCAAACCGTATTTAACATCAAATCCAAACGAATGTACGTCAACACACTTACAAAATATCATGACATGCTCATACACACACACACACACACACACACACACACCACCTAACAGTCCTCCACCCTTTACGAGATTGTGTTTCCACACCTAGCGACACAATAAACTCCACTCCTCACGACATTGTGTTTCCCACACCTTGCGACACAATATACTCCACCCCTTGCGAAATTGTGTTTCCCACACCTTGAGACACAATGTTCTCCACCCCTCGCGTAATTGTGTTTCCCACACCTTGCGACACAATATTCTCCACCCCTCGCGTAATTGTGTTTCCCACACCTTGCGACACAATATTCTCCACCCCTCGCGTAATTGTGTTTCCCACACCTTGCGACACAATATTCTCCACACCCGCTTCACATCAATCAATCAAATACATCACTTATAACCCATGAATCACAACACTCAAGTTCACACTACTACTTTCAAAGAGTACGCAAACCTCGAGTCATAAAACATTCCATTCAACCATTTATGACAAATAAATACTTAAAATCACGCACAATCACCGCAAGACATGTAGAAGAAGAGAGAAATCCCTACCAAAATGGGTTTTGAGCAAAATCCTAAGTCCACCGAGAACTATAAGCTCGAATCCTCCAAAGACAAGCTTCACCCAAGCTTGGATACAAGATCTAGAGCAAATAAAGCCCAAAAACAAGAATAACAAGCAAAGATCAACAAATAATCGAGGAGAGAGAGAGAAAAACGTGGTAGAGCTTCAAGAAGAGAGAGCAAGAACACAAAACTCACCCTTGGTTCACCAAATGCAAGAATCTTGTGATTTTAAGGTTGGAAACCTTTGGATCTAGAAGATTTGAGGTTAAAATCAAGGATCTTGGGTGAGATTGAGGTTGGGTAGGTGAAAGGGGATGTTTTCAAGTGTGTTTCGTGGGTTTTGGGAGTGAGAAATGACATAAGGGGGTATTTATAGAAGCCCAAAATGCGTGCTGTAAATTGCAGAAAAAACGCAGCGGGTACCGGTACAGGCTTTTCCCCGTACCGGTACCGGAGCCTTCAAGAACATCGATTTTGAACACCTCTGGAAAGTGGGTACCGGTACGCCGAAAAGCCCGTACCGGTACCCGCTAGGCAGAAAAAATAAAAATGATCAACGGACTCCGAAACGAACCCAACTTGATACCAACACCTCCAAACAACATTATAACATCAAAACTTGCATTTTGCCACTCTCCGAGAGTCCGACACGCAATCGGATACGTATATCCAAACACCCCCACGAACATATGCACGATTTTAATAATAAAACTATTCTCATGCACAACAAACGATTTTTCGGAATTTACATTAATTTTATGGGTCTTTACATCATATCCTCCTTAAAGAAATTTCGTCTCGAAATTTATAATTCAAGCCAATCAATATCAAGCATCAAGTACATATGCTCATGTCAAAACATATATCACCAAACGATGAATCCATATTCATTGGGTTTTAAAAAAAAAATTTTAAGACTCACATTGGTTAATTCGAAAACAACTGCGGATACTTCTCTTTAACTTCATCTTCCCTTTCCCACGTCGACTCCTCCTTTCCGAGAGTACTCCAAAGAACTCGCACTAACGGTATGGTCTTACCCCTTAAAATTTACTCACGTGTGTCTAGGATACGAATCGGCTCCTCCCCATAAGATGCATCGGCCTCTAACTCTAGTTCGGACCACTCTAGAACGTGTGACGGATCCGGTTCGTACTTTCGTAACATCGACACGTGGAACACATCATGAACGCCCGCTAGCCTTGGCGGCAAGGCCAACCGATAAGCCACTTCCCCAATTTTCTCGATAATATCGAACGACCCGATAAAACGAGGCGAAAGTTTGCCCTTTTTCCCAAAACGAGATAACCCCCGACGCGGTGATACCTTAAGGAACACATGATCCCCCACTTCAAATGATAATGGTCGGCGACGACGATCGGCATAACTCTTTTGTCTACTTTGCGCGGTTAATAACCATTGACGAATCACTTTGAATTGCTCTCATGCTTTCGGAGGTTTCTTGGATTAATTCCGGCCCAACCAATGTAGCCTCACCCAACTCGGTCCAACAAACGAGTGGTCGACACGGTCTCCCATACAAGGCTTCAATCGGTGCCATATTGATGCTAGATTGGTAACTATTATTGTACGTGAATTCGACTAACGGCAAGTGATCTTCCCAACTACCTCAAAAATCCATGACACAAGCCTGAATTATTTCTTCTAAAAATTTGAATCGTCCTTGAAATTTGCTAACTTGACTCCAACTGAGTCACCAACCATAATATCAAATCTCATATTACAACCTCATAATCATCACATCATCCACTCTTTTCTACATAAATTTTTTTTTTTTGTCCTAACTACTCCACAAAATTCTCACCATCGGCATGGTTCTATCACTCAACACTCAATCTTGAAACTCTATTATTTTATCACACCCTCAAATCCCAACATCAGTACAAGAATCCTAGTCCCCATGCAATAATCATGACAGTCAGACCACAACCCGACAAATAATAACCTCACGTTTTCCAAATTTCGAATTCTACATTTTCGTTCCATGCGCCTTATTCTACCAAGTACTCATCGAACTTTCTAGAAGGACAAATTGAACTGCTCATAGAAACTCAAATCCTAATCTCCAAGTTCTATATTTCCTAACCAACATCAAACAACGAATCACTTCGCCCACCAATCCGAAGAACCTCAAATAATCTCCACTGGAACAAAACTAATAAGCCTCGAATCCTTAAACCAAATAATGTCTCATCACCCTTGGATCAATTATACACATCCACTCACCATAGTCAAACCTTTCACGCTTGAAGTTTGATTTTTCTCTCAACGTCAAGAAATAACATACCTTACAACTGATTCATAATATTGATACTGCTATTAACCGACTGTAACACCATTTCCCTTAACATTTCTCAAATGACCACTTGCCTCGTGACACTCACCTCCTTCTCATGAGGACAGAATTAAGCTCCATCAGTACATCAACACATTTATAACACAAAGCTGCTAGCCATTACCTCTATTTCACATATCTATTACCCACACAACTCTCATATAAATTCTACGTAAACCTCAAATGCCATTTTTTTTTTACATCCGAATACAATCAAAATCTAACACTACTCCACTTTCCTTAGTCCACTCAAAGTCATTACTAGTTTCTACTTTTCGATAACCCAAACTCGCTTCTATGGAAATACATCTTTGCTATATAACTCAACGCAACTCTAGATCTGTTCTGAGAAACTCCCAAGTTCACTATTTCCCCTTAACTCAAATCATTAACTACTCTCAACTATAGATTGACATCCTGCTAATAACCTCCATATCTAACCTTCTAATCATTTCATACAAAAAGATAACAGAGGCACATGCCAGATTCTAACTAAGGATCCTCTCTTCGTATCCATATACCCATCGGTGTCTACTCTGTACCGTACATTAAGGCAAATCGCTTTCATCAGGATTACACATCAAATTAAGCATGCATGCTAAATAACGACAAATTTCGTACATGAAGTATAACAACAAACTATTCATACGAATTATTGACTTACACAATGCCAATTTATCCATGTATCAACAAACTCACTCAGCATCCAGTACATCAAATTCTCTAGCTCTAACAAGCTCAATAGTAATCATTTCATCTCATCGTTGCAATGCCTTTTATGTTTTCCGTTCGCCCATCAATCTCGAATACTCACATTCAGTTACTGTAGTCAAGCTAGGTATTCAATGCACACACAACTTTAAACTTCACTGCATATATAATATACACACCAAACATACGTACCCTTTAATACTTAATCAAATCCATGACTCGACAGCAATACAACCTGGCAATATATCATTACTCAAAGAGTTACACAAAATAAGTGTCATGGCTGCACCAACAAACATCCAATAATCTAGAATATCTCTATTCTAATATCCGGTCACCAACACAAACCAATTGCATAAATTTTTTTTTTTTATATATCCACAAAACTCCGGGATTTCAAACAATAAGTCTATAGTTCTCCTTATGCTCTAAGACTCCAACTCTCCAAGTACCTCATCACTTAGGAATCAATTTTTTTGCACCAATAACGTCTAATAGTTTCGCTCACCGCAAGTTTCATAGCTCACAAATTTCTTCTCCCCATTAAGTGATCATAACGACATCAATTTTCCTCAAAGATATTTATCACAATTGCATCCAACCTCAATAATATCGACCACACCATTCCCATCACCGTCACTGCTATCACTGTCACTATTTAAGCCTTAGTCCCCCACTAATCTATCACCTCAGTGGCATACCTCAATGCGTCATATACTGTCATCAGTCTAGCCTACGTCGCCAATTTCACATCACACACGATCTCCACACTCCAACCTTTTAACTCACAACAGTCCTCATTCATGTTGCCCTCACTTTAAACAAGTCTCTCACCACACATTGACATCAATCACTCGCCTCAAATCACATCGATATAGTTCACCTCACGTCTTGTTGTCCCTCTCACCAAGCAATGCCTTCACTACTTCCTACCAATCTATCATAAAGACACCATCACGACATTCACCTCAGCAATGAAAATTACAATGCCATAACACTCCTTTTTTTTTTTGCAATTTCTATGTACAATCACCTATCTCAAGCCTAAAGATCTACTCCTATACACAATCCTAATGTCCAATTGACTCTCCGAGACTTCCATCTAGAAGGAGCGGTGATCAAGCGCCTCTTCCAACTGGATCTCATCGGCAGTCGCCTGGGTGTCCGGAAGACACACACCATATCCTGACACCCTATTTATAACCCTCATCTTTTTAAGTCAACCTCAGATACTTACAACTCTCTACAAAGGCTCAACTTGTCTTATCTATACTCAAGATCACTACCTCAATAACTATCATAACAATGACAACGCACAATTATTACCACAACAAGATATCATCCCTTCATACATTCGAGACGCTCACTAACTCAACCCTCTAGCTATGATACATCTAACTCACTTCCTGGACAAACTATGGCTCCTATCACACCTCAACATGCACTCTCTTTTCTCCTTTCCTCTTCGGTCATAACAAACATACTACCTTACGCTCGTTTACACTTAACGCATCTCACATCACATAAAATCTACTTAGAGCATTTAAAATTTAACACATAATCAGAGCAATTTGAATAAAACATATCAAACACTAAGCTCGCAAATCTTTCTAATAGCCTAACACTTCTACTACATATTAATGGATATCTCAAATGTCGGCCTCGCCACCACGCATAAGCACTACAACGATTTCGACCTTTCAGATTCTTTCCCATTGAATATCTAATCTAAAAAAAATTATCTTACTACGAATGGTTCAAGACCAAGACTATCAACAATAACGATAACCATAACAACAGTTGCAACCATAGCTACTACAATCCTTCACAGCTTTCCAGTTCACCTGAAAGGCATTTTTTTTGCCACATAAAGTCTAAGAATAAGACTGCTAACAGAGATAACAACAATAGCAATAGACACTATCATACACGTTACGCACAAGCCAAACATCCACACTTTTTTTTTTAAACACGAGTCACCAACATTCTAACTATCCAAGTAAACGTAAATGCAAGGCCCAATCGGTGAACAAACGTCAGTCATGCGAGCACACACATGTCTTGTTAAAAAGATATGCAATGATTTTTTTTTTGAACCCCTGAGACTATGTCTCCCCACGGTCTCTAGGTATTCAAACCTAATGCTCTGATACCAATTTGTCACGCCCTCAATTTTCAACATAAATAAATAACCAATTTAAAGAAGGTTCTCGCATAATATGAATAATACCCAAAATGAGGTTTCCCGCCTGCTTAATTACAACAAGGACCACCAGTTTAAGAAATTACAACTTTGGCACCACGGCCCAAATTAAGTTTAGTACATGTGCAAAGTATTAAGGATATTACATTCTGTAGCCAAAAGATCAAATAACGAAAATTAGTTACAATGCCATCTCTATCCAAAAGTAAACCAAAACAAAGATGGGTGAGTAACTAAATCATGTTAGCTTCCAAAAATCCTCGCTTCCGAAAAACACCAAGTCACGCAACCTACTGCCCTGCATTTGAACCTGAAAAGAAGGATTTTGTTGAGCCATACAAGCCCAGTAGGAAATTCTCTACAAAATCTATATGTAATGAGATGTTGAGCATGAATGCAGCAAACCGTATTTAACATCAAATCCAAACGAATGTACGTCAACACACTTACAAAATATCATGACATGCTCATACACACACACACACACACACACACACACCACCTAACAGTCCTCCACCCTTTACGAGATTGTGTTTCCACACCTAGCGACACAATAAACTCCACTCCTCACGACATTGTGTTTCCCACACCTTGCGACACAATATACTCCACCCCTTGCGAAATTGTGTTTCCCACACCTTGCGACACAATGTTCTCCACCCCTCGCGTAATTGTGTTTCCCACACCTTGCGACACAATATTCTCCACCCCTCGCGTAATTGTGTTTCCCACACCTTGCGACACAATATTCTCCACACCCGCTTCACATCAATCAATCAAATACATCACTTATAACCCATGAATCACAACACTCAAGTTCACACTACTACTTTCAAAGAGTACGCAAACCTCGAGTCATAAAACATTCCATTCAACCATTTATGACAAATAAATACTTAAAATCACGCACAATCACCGCAAGACATGTAGAAGAAGAGAGAAATCCCTACCAAAATGGGTTTTGAGCAAAATCCTAAGTCCACCGAGAACTATAAGCTCGAATCCTCCAAAGACAAGCTTCACCCAAGCTTGGATACAAGATCTAGAGCAAATAAAGCCCAAAAACAAGAATAACAAGCAAAGATCAACAAATAATCGAGGAGAGAGAGAGAGAAAAACGTGGTAGAGCTTCAAGAAGAGAGAGCAAGAACACAAAACTCACCCTTGGTTCACCAAATGCAAGAATCTTGTGATTTTAAGGTTGGAAACCTTTGGATCTAGAAGATTTGAGGTTAAAATCAAGGATCTTGGGTGAGATTGAGGTTGGGTAGGTGAAAGGGGATGTTTTCAAGTGTGTTTCGTGGGTTTTGGGAGTGAGAAATGACATAAGGGGGTATTTATAGAAGCCCAAAATGCGTGCTGTAAATTGCAGAAAAAACGCAGCGGGTACCGGTACAGGCTTTTCCCCGTACCGGTACCGGAGCCTTCAAGAACATCGATTTTGAACACCTCTGGAAAGTGGGTACCGGTACGCCGAAAAGCCCGTACCGGTACCCGCTAGGCAGAAAAAATAAAAATGATCAACGGACTCCGAAACGAACCCAACTTGATACCAACACCTCCAAACAACATTATAACATCAAAACTTGCATTTTGCCACTCTCCGAGAGTCCGACACGCAATCGGATACGTATATCCAAACACCCCCACGAACATATGCACGATTTTAATAATAAAACTATTCTCATGCACAACAAACGATTTTTCGGAATTTACATTAATTTTATGGGTCTTTACATCATATCCTCCTTAAAGAAATTTCGTCTCGAAATTTATAATTCAAGCCAATCAATATCAAGCATCAAGTACATATGCTCATGTCAAAACATATATCACCAAACGATGAATCCATATTCATTGGGTTTTAAAAAAAAATTTTAAGACTCACATTGGTTAATTCGAAAACAACTGCGGATACTTCTCTTTAACTTCATCTTCCCTTTCCCACGTCGACTCCTCCTTTCCGAGAGTACTCCAAAGAACTCGCACTAACGGTATGGTCTTACCCCTTAAAATTTACTCACGTGTGTCTAGGATACGAATCGGCTCCTCCCCATAAGATGCATCGGCCTCTAACTCTAGTTCGGACCACTCTAGAACGTGTGACGGATCCGGTTCGTACTTTCGTAACATCGACACGTGGAACACATCATGAACGCCCGCTAGCCTTGGCGGCAAGGCCAACCGATAAGCCACTTCCCCAATTTTCTCGATAATATCGAACGGCCCGATAAAACGAGGCGAAAGTTTGCCCTTTTTCCCAAAACGAGATAACCCCCGACGCGGTGATACCTTAAGGAACACATGATCCCCCACTTCAAATGATAATGGTCGGCGACGACGATCGGCATAACTCTTTTGTCTACTTTGCGCGGTTAATAACCATTGACGAATCACTTTGAATTGCTCTCATGCTTTCGGAGGTTTCTTGGATTAATTCCGGCCCAACCAATGTAGCCTCACCCAACTCGGTCCAACAAACGACGTGGTCGACACGGTCTCCCATACAAGGCTTCAATCGGTGCCATATTGATGCTAGATTGGTAACTATTATTGTACGTGAATTCGACTAACGGCAAGTGATCTTCCCAACTACCTCAAAAATCCATGACACAAGCCTGAATTATTTCTTCTAAAAATTTGAATCGTCCTTGAAATTTGCTAACTTGACTCCAACTGAGTCACCAACCATAATATCAAATCTCATATTACAACCTCATAATCATCACATCATCCACTCTTTTCTACATAAATTTTTTTTTTTGTCCTAACTACTCCACAAAATTCTCACCATCGGCATGGTTCTATCACTCAACACTCAATCTTGAAACTCTATTATTTTATCACACCCTCAAATCCCAACATCAGTACAAGAATCCTAGTCCCCATGCACTAATCATGACAGTCAGACCACAACCCGACAAATAATAACCTCACGTTTTCCAAATTTCGAATTCTACATTTTCGTTCCATGCGCCTTATTCTACCAAGTACTCATCGAACTTTCTAGAAGGACAAATTGAACTGCTCATAGAAACTCAAATCCTAATCTCCAAGTTCTATATTTCCTAACCAACATCAAACAACGAATCACTTCGCCCACCAATCCGAAGAACCTCAAATAATCTCCACTGGAACAAAACTAATAAGCCTCGAATCCTTAAACCAAATAATGTCTCATCACCCTTGGATCAATTATACACATCCACTCACCATAGTCAAACCTTTCACGCTTGAAGTTTGATTTTTCTCTCAACGTCAAGAAATAACATACCTTACAACTGATTCATAATATTGATACTGCTATTAACCGACTGTAACACCATTTCCCTTAACATTTCTCAAATGACCACTTGCCTCGTGACACTCACCTCCTTCTCATGAGGACAGAATTAAGCTCCATCAGTACATCAACACATTTATAACACAAAGCTGCTAGCCATTACCTCTATTTCACATATCTATTACCCACACAACTCTCATATAAATTCTACGTAAACCTCAAATGCCATTTTTTTTTTACATCCGAATACAATCAAAATCTAACACTACTCCACTTTCCTTAGTCCACTCAAAGTCATTACTAGTTTCTACTTTTCGATAACCCAAACTCGCTTCTATGGAAATACATCTTTGCTATATAACTCAACGCAACTCTAGATCTGTTCTGAGAAACTCCCAAGTTCACTATTTCCCCTTAACTCAAATCATTAACTACTCTCAACTATAGATTGACATCCTGCTAATAACCTCCATATCTAACCTTCTAATCATTTCATACAAAAAGATAACAGAGGCACATGCCAGATTCTAACTAAGGATCCTCTCTTCGTATCCATATACCCATCGGTGTCTACTCTGTACCGTACATTAAGGCAAATCGCTTTCATCAGGATTACACATCAAATTAAGCATGCATGCTAAATAACGACAAATTTCGTACATGAAGTATAACAACAAACTATTCATACGAATTATTGACTTACACAATGCCAATTTATCCATGTATCAACAAACTCACTCAGCATCCAGTACATCAAATTCTCTAGCTCTAACAAGCTCAATAGTAATCATTTCATCTCATCGTTGCAATGCCTTTTATGTTTTCCGTTCGCCCATCAATCTCGAATACTCACATTCAGTTACTGTAGTCAAGCTAGGTATTCAATGCACACACAACTTTAAACTTCACTGCATATATAATATACACACCAAACATACGTACCCTTTAATACTTAATCAAATCCATGACTCGACAGCAATACAACCTGGCAATATATCATTACTCAAAGAGTTACACAAAATAAGTGTCATGGCTGCACCAACAAACATCCAATAATCTAGAATATCTCTATTCTAATATCCGGTCACCAACACAAACCAATTGCATAAATTTTTTTTTTTTATATATCCACAAAACTCCGGGATTTCAAACAATAAGTCTATAGTTCTCCTTATGCTCTAAGACTCCAACTCTCCAAGTACCTCATCACTTAGGAATCAATTTTTTTGCACCAATAACGTCTAATAGTTTCGCTCACCGCAAGTTTCATAGCTCACAAATTTCTTCTCCCCATTAAGTGATCATAACGACATCAATTTTCCTCAAAGATATTTATCACAATTGCATCCAACCTCAATAATATCGACCACACCATTCCCATCACCGTCACTGCTATCACTGTCACTATTTAAGCCTTAGTCCCCCACTAATCTATCACCTCAGTGGCATACCTCAATGCGTCATATACTGTCATCAGTCTAGCCTACGTCGCCAATTTCACATCACACACGATCTCCACACTCCAACCTTTTAACTCACAACAGTCCTCATTCATGTTGCCCTCACTTTAAACAAGTCTCTCACCACACATTGACATCAATCACTCGCCTCAAATCACATCGATATAGTTCACCTCACGTCTTGTTGTCCCTCTCACCAAGCAATGCCTTCACTACTTCCTACCAATCTATCATAAAGACACCATCACGACATTCACCTCAGCAATGAAAATTACAATGCCATAACACTCCTTTTTTTTTTGCAATTTCTATGTACAATCACCTATCTCAAGCCTAAAGATCTACTCCTATACACAATCCTAATGTCCAATTGACTCTCCGAGACTTCCATCTAGAAGGAGCGGTGATCAAGCGCCTCTTCCAACTGGATCTCATCGGCAGTCGCCTGGGTGTCCGGAAGACACACACCATATCCTGACACCCTATTTATAACCCTCATCTTTTTAAGTCAACCTCAGATACTTACAACTCTCTACAAAGGCTCAACTTGTCTTATCTATACTCAAGATCACTACCTCAATAACTATCATAACAATGACAACGCACAATTATTACCACAACAAGATATCATCCCTTCATACATTCGAGACGCTCACTAACTCAACCCTCTAGCTATGATACATCTAACTCACTTCCTGGACAAACTATGGCTCCTATCACACCTCAACATGCACTCTCTTTTCTCCTTTCCTCTTCGGTCATAACAAACATACTACCTTACGCTCGTTTACACTTAACGCATCTCACATCACATAAAATCTACTTAGAGCATTTAAAATTTAACACATAATCAGAGCAATTTGAATAAAACATATCAAACACTAAGCTCGCAAATCTTTCTAATAGCCTAACACTTCTACTACATATTAATGGATATCTCAAATGTCGGCCTCGCCACCACGCATAAGCACTACAACGATTTCGACCTTTCAGATTCTTTCCCATTGAATATCTAATCTAAAAAAAATTATCTTACTACGAATGGTTCAAGACCAAGACTATCAACAATAACGATAACCATAACAACAGTTGCAACCATAGCTACTACAATCCTTCACAGCTTTCCAGTTCACCTGAAAGGCATTTTTTTGCCACATAAAGTCTAAGAATAAGACTGCTAACAGAGATAACAACAATAGCAATAGACACTATCATACACGTTACGCACAAGCCAAACATCCACACTTTTTTTTTTAAACACGAGTCACCAACATTCTAACTATCCAAGTAAACGTAAATGCAAGGCCCAATCGGTGAACAAACGTCAGTCATGCGAGCACACACATGTCTTGTTAAAAAGATATGCAATGATTTTTTTTTTGAACCCCTGAGACTATGTCTCCCCACGGTCTCTAGGTATTCAAACCTAATGCTCTGATACCAATTTGTCACGCCCTCAATTTTCAACATAAATAAATAACCAATTTAAAGAAGGTTCTCGCATAATATGAATAATACCCAAAATGAGGTTTCCCGCCTGCTTAATTACAACAAGGACCACCAGTTTAAGAAATTACAACTTTGGCACCACGGCCCAAATTAAGTTTAGTACATGTGCAAAGTATTAAGGATATTACATTCTGTAGCCAAAAGATCAAATAACGAAAATTAGTTACAATGCCATCTCTATCCAAAAGTAAACCAAAACAAAGATGGGTGAGTAACTAAATCATGTTAGCTTCCAAAAATCCTCGCTTCCGAAAAACACCAAGTCACGCAACCTACTGCCCTGCATTTGAACCTGAAAAGAAGGATTTTGTTGAGCCATACAAGCCCAGTAGGAAATTCTCTACAAAATCTATATGTAATGAGATGTTGAGCATGAATGCAGCAAACCGTATTTAACATCAAATCCAAACGAATGTACGTCAACACACTTACAAAATATCATGACATGCTCATACACACACACACACACACACACACACACACACCACCTAACAGTCCTCCACCCTTTACGAGATTGTGTTTCCACACCTAGCGACACAATAAACTCCACTCCTCACGACATTGTGTTTCCCACACCTTGCGACACAATATACTCCACCCCTTGCGAAATTGTGTTTCCCACACCTTGCGACACAATGTTCTCCACCCCTCGCGTAATTGTGTTTCCCACACCTTGCGACACAATATTCTCCACCCCTCGCGTAATTGTGTTTCCCACACCTTGCGACACAATATTCTCCACACCCGCTTCACATCAATCAATCAAATACATCACTTATAACCCATGAATCACAACACTCAAGTTCACACTACTACTTTCAAAGAGTACGCAAACCTCGAGTCATAAAACATTCCATTCAACCATTTATGACAAATAAATACTTAAAATCACGCACAATCACCGCAAGACATGTAGAAGAAGAGAGAAATCCCTACCAAAATGGGTTTTGAGCAAAATCCTAAGTCCACCGAGAACTATAAGCTCGAATCCTCCAAAGACAAGCTTCACCCAAGCTTGGATACAAGATCTAGAGCAAATAAAGCCCAAAAACAAGAATAACAAGCAAAGATCAACAAATAATCGAGGAGAGAGAGAGAAAAACGTGGTAGAGCTTCAAGAAGAGAGAGCAAGAACACAAAACTCACCCTTGGTTCACCAAATGCAAGAATCTTGTGATTTTAAGGTTGGAAACCTTTGGATCTAGAAGATTTGAGGTTAAAATCAAGGATCTTGGGTGAGATTGAGGTTGGGTAGGTGAAAGGGGATGTTTTCAAGTGTGTTTCGTGGGTTTTGGGAGTGAGAAATGACATAAGGGGGTATTTATAGAAGCCCAAAATGCGTGCTGTAAATTGCAGAAAAAACGCAGCGGGTACCGGTACAGGCTTTTCCCCGTACCGGTACCGGAGCCTTCAAGAACATCGATTTTGAACACCTCTGGAAAGTGGGTACCGGTACGCCGAAAAGCCCGTACCGGTACCCGCTAGGCAGAAAAAATAAAAATGATCAACGGACTCCGAAACGAACCCAACTTGATACCAACACCTCCAAACAACATTATAACATCAAAACTTGCATTTTGCCACTCTCCGAGAGTCCGACACGCAATCGGATACGTATATCCAAACACCCCCACGAACATATGCACGATTTTAATAATAAAACTATTCTCATGCACAACAAACGATTTTTCGGAATTTACATTAATTTTATGGGTCTTTACATCATATCCTCCTTAAAGAAATTTCGTCTCGAAATTTATAATTCAAGCCAATCAATATCAAGCATCAAGTACATATGCTCATGTCAAAACATATATCACCAAACGATGAATCCATATTCATTGGGTTTTAAAAAAAAAATTTTAAGACTCACATTGGTTAATTCGAAAACAACTGCGGATACTTCTCTTTAACTTCATCTTCCCTTTCCCACGTCGACTCCTCCTTTCCGAGAGTACTCCAAAGAACTCGCACTAACGGTATGGTCTTACCCCTTAAAATTTACTCACGTGTGTCTAGGATACGAATCGGCTCCTCCCCATAAGATGCATCGGCCTCTAACTCTAGTTCGGACCACTCTAGAACGTGTGACGGATCCGGTTCGTACTTTCGTAACATCGACACGTGGAACACATCATGAACGCCCGCTAGCCTTGGCGGCAAGGCCAACCGATAAGCCACTTCCCCAATTTTCTCGATAATATCGAACGGCCCGATAAAACGAGGCGAAAGTTTGCCCTTTTTCCCAAAACGAGATAACCCCCGACGCGGTGATACCTTAAGGAACACATGATCCCCCACTTCAAATGATAATGGTCGGCGACGACGATCGGCATAACTCTTTTGTCTACTTTGCGCGGTTAATAACCATTGACGAATCACTTTGAATTGCTCTCATGCTTTCGGAGGTTTCTTGGATTAATTCCGGCCCAACCAATGTAGCCTCACCCAACTCGGTCCAACAAACGAGTGGTCGACACGGTCTCCCATACAAGGCTTCAATCGGTGCCATATTGATGCTAGATTGGTAACTATTATTGTACGTGAATTCGACTAACGGCAAGTGATCTTCCCAACTACCTCAAAAATCCATGACACAAGCCTGAATTATTTCTTCTAAAAATTTGAATCGTCCTTGAAATTTGCTAACTTGACTCCAACTGAGTCACCAACCATAATATCAAATCTCATATTACAACCTCATAATCATCACATCATCCACTCTTTTCTACATAAATTTTTTTTTTTTGTCCTAACTACTCCACAAAATTCTCACCATCGGCATGGTTCTATCACTCAACACTCAATCTTGAAACTCTATTATTTTATCACACCCTCAAATCCCAACATCAGTACAAGAATCCTAGTCCCCATGCACTAATCATGACAGTCAGACCACAACCCGACAAATAATAACCTCACGTTTTCCAAATTTCGAATTCTACATTTTCGTTCCATGCGCCTTATTCTACCAAGTACTCATCGAACTTTCTAGAAGGACAAATTGAACTGCTCATAGAAACTCAAATCCTAATCTCCAAGTTCTATATTTCCTAACCAACATCAAACAACGAATCACTTCGCCCACCAATCCGAAGAACCTCAAATAATCTCCACTGGAACAAAACTAATAAGCCTCGAATCCTTAAACCAAATAATGTCTCATCACCCTTGGATCAATTATACACATCCACTCACCATAGTCAAACCTTTCACGCTTGAAGTTTGATTTTTCTCTCAACGTCAAGAAATAACATACCTTACAACTGATTCATAATATTGATACTGCTATTAACCGACTGTAACACCATTTCCCTTAACATTTCTCAAATGACCACTTGCCTCGTGACACTCACCTCCTTCTCATGAGGACAGAATTAAGCTCCATCAGTACATCAACACATTTATAACACAAAGCTGCTAGCCATTACCTCTATTTCACATATCTATTACCCACACAACTCTCATATAAATTCTACGTAAACCTCAAATGCCATTTTTTTTTTTACATCCGAATACAATCAAAATCTAACACTACTCCACTTTCCTTAGTCCACTCAAAGTCATTACTAGTTTCTACTTTTCGATAACCCAAACTCGCTTCTATGGAAATACATCTTTGCTATATAACTCAACGCAACTCTAGATCTGTTCTGAGAAACTCCCAAGTTCACTATTTCCCCTTAACTCAAATCATTAACTACTCTCAACTATAGATTGACATCCTGCTAATAACCTCCATATCTAACCTTCTAATCATTTCATACAAAAAGATAACAGAGGCACATGCCAGATTCTAACTAAGGATCCTCTCTTCGTATCCATATACCCATCGGTGTCTACTCTGTACCGTACATTAAGGCAAATCGCTTTCATCAGGATTACACATCAAATTAAGCATGCATGCTAAATAACGACAAATTTCGTACATGAAGTATAACAACAAACTATTCATACGAATTATTGACTTACACAATGCCAATTTATCCATGTATCAACAAACTCACTCAGCATCCAGTACATCAAATTCTCTAGCTCTAACAAGCTCAATAGTAATCATTTCATCTCATCGTTGCAATGCCTTTTATGTTTTCCGTTCGCCCATCAATCTCGAATACTCACATTCAGTTACTGTAGTCAAGCTAGGTATTCAATGCACACACAACTTTAAACTTCACTGCATATATAATATACACACCAAACATACGTACCCTTTAATACTTAATCAAATCCATGACTCGACAGCAATACAACCTGGCAATATATCATTACTCAAAGAGTTACACAAAATAAGTGTCATGGCTGCACCAACAAACATCCAATAATCTAGAATATCTCTATTCTAATATCCGGTCACCAACACAAACCAATTGCATAAATTTTTTTTTTTATATATCCACAAAACTCCGGGATTTCAAACAATAAGTCTATAGTTCTCCTTATGCTCTAAGACTCCAACTCTCCAAGTACCTCATCACTTAGGAATCAATTTTTTTGCACCAATAACGTCTAATAGTTTCGCTCACCGCAAGTTTCATAGCTCACAAATTTCTTCTCCCCATTAAGTGATCATAACGACATCAATTTTCCTCAAAGATATTTATCACAATTGTATCCAACCTCAATAATATCGACCACACCATTCCCATCACCGTCACTGCTATCACTGTCACTATTTAAGCCTTAGTCCCCCACTAATCTATCACCTCAGTGGCATACCTCAATGCGTCATATACTGTCATCAGTCTAGCCTACGTCGCCAATTTCACATCACACACGATCTCCACACTCCAACCTTTTAACTCACAACAGTCCTCATTCATGTTGCCCTCACTTTAAACAAGTCTCTCACCACACATTGACATCAATCACTCGCCTCAAATCACATCGATATAGTTCACCTCACGTCTTGTTGTCCCTCTCACCAAGCAATGCCTTCACTACTTCCTACCAATCTATCATAAAGACACCATCACGACATTCACCTCAGCAATGAAAATTACAATGCCATAACACTCCTTTTTTTTTTTGCAATTTCTATGTACAATCACCTATCTCAAGCCTAAAGATCTACTCCTATACACAATCCTAATGTCCAATTGACTCTCCGAGACTTCCATCTAGAAGGAGCGGTGATCAAGCGCCTCTTCCAACTGGATCTCATCGGCAGTCGCCTGGGTGTCCGGAAGACACACACCATATCCTGACACCCTATTTATAACCCTCATCTTTTTAAGTCAACCTCAGATACTTACAACTCTCTACAAAGGCTCAACTTGTCTTATCTATACTCAAGATCACTACCTCAATAACTATCATAACAATGACAACGCACAATTATTACCACAACAAGATATCATCCCTTCATACATTCGAGACGCTCACTAACTCAACCCTCTAGCTATGATACATCTAACTCACTTCCTGGACAAACTATGGCTCCTATCACACCTCAACATGCACTCTCTTTTCTCCTTTCCTCTTCGGTCATAACAAACATACTACCTTACGCTCGTTTACACTTAACGCATCTCACATCACATAAAATCTACTTAGAGCATTTAAAATTTAACACATAATCAGAGCAATTTGAATAAAACATATCAAACACTAAGCTCGCAAATCTTTCTAATAGCCTAACACTTCTACTACATATTAATGGATATCTCAAATGTCGGCCTCGCCACCACGCATAAGCACTACAACGATTTCGACCTTTCAGATTCTTTCCCATTGAATATCTAATCTAAAAAAATTATCTTACTACGAATGGTTCAAGACCAAGACTATCAACAATAACGATAACCATAACAACAGTTGCAACCATAGCTACTACAATCCTTCACAGCTTTCCAGTTCACCTGAAAGGCATTTTTTTGCCACATAAAGTCTAAGAATAAGACTGCTAACAGAGATAACAACAATAGCAATAGACACTATCATACACGTTACGCACAAGCCAAACATCCACACTTTTTTTTTTAAACACGAGTCACCAACATTCTAACTATCCAAGTAAACGTAAATGCAAGGCCCAATCGGTGAACAAACGTCAGTCATGCGAGCACACACATGTCTTGTTAAAAAGATATGCAATGATTTTTTTTTTGAACCCCTGAGACTATGTCTCCCCACGGTCTCTAGGTATTCAAACCTAATGCTCTGATACCAATTTGTCACGCCCTCAATTTTCAACATAAATAAATAACCAATTTAAAGAAGGTTCTCGCATAATATGAATAATACCCAAAATGAGGTTTCCCGCCTGCTTAATTACAACAAGGACCACCAGTTTAAGAAATTACAACTTTGGCACCACGGCCCAAATTAAGTTTAGTACATGTGCAAAGTATTAAGGATATTACATTCTGTAGCCAAAAGATCAAATAACGAAAATTAGTTACAATGCCATCTCTATCCAAAAGTAAACCAAAACAAAGATGGGTGAGTAACTAAATCATGTTAGCTTCCAAAAATCCTCGCTTCCGAAAAACACCAAGTCACGCAACCTACTGCCCTGCATTTGAACCTGAAAAGAAGGATTTTGTTGAGCCATACAAGCCCAGTAGGAAATTCTCTACAAAATCTATATGTAATGAGATGTTGAGCATGAATGCAGCAAACCGTATTTAACATCAAATCCAAACGAATGTACGTCAACACACTTACAAAATATCATGACATGCTCATACACACACACACACACACACACACACACACACCACCTAACAGTCCTCCACCCTTTACGAGATTGTGTTTCCACACCTAGCGACACAATAAACTCCACTCCTCACGACATTGTGTTTCCCACACCTTGCGACACAATATACTCCACCCCTTGCGAAATTGTGTTTCCCACACCTTGCGACACAATGTTCTCCACCCCTCGCGTAATTGTGTTTCCCACACCTTGCGACACAATATTCTCCACCCCTCGCGTAATTGTGTTTCCCACACCTTGCGACACAATATTCTCCACACCCGCTTCACATCAATCAATCAAATACATCACTTATAACCCATGAATCACAACACTCAAGTTCACACTACTACTTTCAAAGAGTACGCAAACCTCGAGTCATAAAACATTCCATTCAACCATTTATGACAAATAAATACTTAAAATCACGCACAATCACCGCAAGACATGTAGAAGAAGAGAGAAATCCCTACCAAAATGGGTTTTGAGCAAAATCCTAAGTCCACCGAGAACTATAAGCTCGAATCCTCCAAAGACAAGCTTCACCCAAGCTTGGATACAAGATCTAGAGCAAATAAAGCCCAAAAACAAGAATAACAAGCAAAGATCAACAAATAATCGAGGAGAGAGAGAGAAAAACGTGGTAGAGCTTCAAGAAGAGAGAGCAAGAACACAAAACTCACCCTTGGTTCACCAAATGCAAGAATCTTGTGATTTTAAGGTTGGAAACCTTTGGATCTAGAAGATTTGAGGTTAAAATCAAGGATCTTGGGTGAGATTGAGGTTGGGTAGGTGAAAGGGGATGTTTTCAAGTGTGTTTCGTGGGTTTTGGGAGTGAGAAATGACATAAGGGGGTATTTATAGAAGCCCAAAATGCGTGCTGTAAATTGCAGAAAAAACGCAGCGGGTACCGGTACAGGCTTTTCCCCGTACCGGTACCGGAGCCTTCAAGAACATCGATTTTGAACACCTCTGGAAAGTGGGTACCGGTACGCCGAAAAGCCCGTACCGGTACCCGCTAGGCAGAAAAAATAAAAATGATCAACGGACTCCGAAACGAACCCAACTTGATACCAACACCTCCAAACAACATTATAACATCAAAACTTGCATTTTGCCACTCTCCGAGAGTCCGACACGCAATCGGATACGTATATCCAAACACCCCCACGAACATATGCACGATTTTAATAATAAAACTATTCTCATGCACAACAAACGATTTTTCGGAATTTACATTAATTTTATGGGTCTTTACAAAAAATGTGTGAATTCACTCGTAAATTTCAGAATTCACATCCAAATGCATGCAAACAAAAAATTAGAGAAATAAAAAATAGACAAAACATATCATATACAACAAAATGAAACAAATTTTTTTTCTAAAATTACAATCTGCATATCAGACAGTCCTTTATCATATACATATAGCATGTGGTGCTTTCATTTCTTTTTGTCCTTCACCCCCTTTATCATATACATGTATATTTGCATATGCAGCTGATCCTCGCCGACTTGGTGGAGCCACGGTGTCGATTGGAAGTCACTGGCTAGCCTCATGTCTCAGATCAGGACTCTCGCCGGAAGATTGCGAAGCTAAGGGACGCGTTCCAGCCCATCAGACGAGGATACAAATACATGTGGATATATGTTAATTTATACATGTGGCAGCGGTGGCGGCGAGAAATATGGAGGTGGAGGAGAGAGACGAAGGGAGTGGAGAGAGGAGACGGTGGAGATTAGCAGTGGCGATGGCGGAAGTTGTGGTAGAGGAGATCGGAAGGCCGCGCGGAAGCCCTAAGAAGAAAGAAGTAGGAGGACTAGAGCGGAGGTATATTGGCCGGACAAATGGGCAAAATTGTAAAAGCGCCTTTAGAAAGGAGCCGCACGGGATACACATTACAAAAGGGGGTTTGGAAGGAACCCCAATAAAAAAATTGGACCATCCGGTAATTTCCTGTTGAAAATGGGTTTAATGTGGGTTAGAATTAAAAGGACCCAGCTTTCTTTCTATCGCTTGTTTTGATTTACGAACGATTGTTGCGTGTCGGCTGCGCGTTGTTTGAAACATGAGAAAGCTAGCTTATTTGGATATCAAACTTCTTTCTTCTGATTCCTTCTACAGTTTTCTTTTACGGTAAATTATTTTTTATTTTAATCTGCAAGGTAAAAGTTTTCTTACATTGTTCTTTTTAATAAATACCAGCGAACTCTATATAATCGTGGAACAGGAGTTTGACACGTGGGTAAAATCAACAAGTAGTGAAGATCATCGGTCCTTGATTGTGGTTTGCAAAACAGAGTATTTTTTTGGAAATATCCAAGATAAAGCCTAAAAAGCCGATTGTTGGGATTTATCTTGAATATTACAAAAAAATATTAGGATAAAAGTTAAAAAAAAATTACTTTTCAATTCTTTCGTCGAGACGAACTAATAGGGATAAAAAAAGAGAGGACATTACTGTACAATTAGTGCAATGGTCGCCTTCCAGACAATTCTCTGCTACAGCCTCTAACTCCTCGTCAAAGTTACGTTACTGTTTGGAAATAAAAAAAAAAAGTAAAACTTGATTTTTAAAATTTTTTTTAGCCTCTAGTTGCTTCATTTTTATTCAAAACAAAAAAAAAGAGTTTTAATCATTAAAAATTTGGAGAAGAGAGGGGAAGGGAAACAAAAACCAAAATCAAAACCAAAAACCAAAACAAAAATTAAAATTTAAAAAAAAATAAAGGAAAACAGGTCGGGTCGGGTGGGTATGGGTTTGGCTTGACCCATATTTGACCCGACCGTTTCAACCCATTTACTTTTTGACCCATATTCAATCCACCCATATTTGACACACGACCCGATTCAACCCGTCCAAACCCGTCTGTTTGCCACTTCTATCCAATGTTCTAAATGGGCGTTTGGCGCTAGTAGGGCGGAGACTCACCTCCAAGGGCCAAGCCGCCTAGGAGGCGCCAAGCAATTCGGCGGATTTTTTGTTTTTAACAAACCATTATCCAATCAAACTATATTTCATGTATCCATAATGCAAGTTCAAACTTCAAAGTATAAACCCAAATGAAATTAAGTAGTAGCAACTAGCTAATAAGTTGAATATATATATATATATATATATATATATATATATATATATATATTTTAGGCTGCCAAAGGCCTTTAAAGACTCCAAGTCCGCCGCCTAGGCGGCCGCCAAATACCGCCAAACCTCCCTGGGCGCCAAATCAAACGCCAAGGGCTATTGGCGTGGCGGCAAGGCACCTCCAAACGCCCCCAGGCCACCACTTAGAACAGAGCCTCTATCAAAACCACTGTTATTTGCTCAAGGACAAAAGAAATAATTTTATTTGTCAATACATGATAAGTACAATCT
Organism: Rhododendron mucronatum var. ripense; assembly: GCA_019656295.1. NCBI lineage: Eukaryota > Viridiplantae > Streptophyta > Magnoliopsida > Ericales > Ericaceae > Rhododendron > Rhododendron mucronatum. The sequence goes on from BPLT01000086.1 coordinate 1,270,406, forward strand.
AAATCATATTACATTTATCTTGATCAATAGATGCAAGAATCCACCGGCTTACAAGACAATTTGACAGAAATTAAAAAGATGATCACGATTCACAAATTATTATGCTAATCACAATGTTAATGGGATTCTTTTGTTCCATCCTCACAAAGTATGAATACAAGAAAGTAGCAAGACACCTCAATCTCGTAACACAGAATTGAGGATTTCACACTTCAAATATTCACAACATTTTCCAAAGAGAGTATGGCTGATGTGGTAAAAGGTCACTTACCTCATTTGTCGAGATATATGAATCGAATCCGAAGACATAGATGATAGGACATCACCAGATTCGTCGGGCAATTTGTTGAGATCAATCAATCATCATCTAAGTCCTCAGAATAATCGTCATCAGAGTCCTCAGGATAATAACCTAGAGAAAAGGGGGGGGGGGTGTTGTGGGGGGACTTGTATAAATAAGTAAAGACCTGCTCGATTCAATATCTTTCAGTGACTGAACCAAGCTTTGGAAATTACATTCTATATATATATATATATATATATATATATATATATATATATGTTCACGTCGAGACACTCTCTAACAACTCAAGCAATCACTACTACAAAAAACGCTTTTAATAGCATGCAAAAAACGCTATGGTAGGTAATAGATAGCATTCTCGAGAACGCCTTAGTAGTCCATGCAATTAAAAGTCTTAACTTTCTATAGCGTTCATTGTCCGCTGTTAAAAACTTTTTATAGCGTTCATTGCCCGCTGTTAAAAAACTTTCTATAGCGTCCATTGCCCGCTGTTGTATTTTGTACCTTTGATAGCGTACTTGGCCTGGTATCTTATTTCTTTTTACAGCATGCAATGAATGCTATTAAAGGTAAACAATAATGTTTTCTGATCGTTAACTTTGCCAATTTTAGCATCTTCTTTTTTTTTTTTTTTAAATACTACAAATGCCAATATACTAGCATTTTCATATAAAAAATTTACATTCCATTCAACACCAAAGTACATCCAACGCGATACAATTTCAATGTAAGATAAATAATTCAACCAAAGATTCATTACAATAGCTTGAAGAATAGTTTTCCAGCACAAACTACATTTAAGAGTCAGATTAATTACACTCATAAAAAAAAGACTAATGTAATCTCTCTTTCTAGAAAATGTAATCCTAAACTAGGAAGCCATCTCATTCTAGTACCCCTATTCTTCGCCCACGGAGATGTTCTTTATTTGAAGCTTGCTTTTTTGCCAAGTTTATACCCTTTTGCTCCCAACGGCGAACACATACCTGTAATTGTAGAACTATTCAAAGTAACCCAACAGATATAGTAAAAATTATTAACGAGAAAAACAACTTTAAAGCAACATAATGTTTGTGCTTAGAAAAAGAAGAATATGATGGATAAACTATGTTAAAAGCTGAAACTTCAACCACATGCATTTAACTACCAGCTGAGCCACTTAGCTATTCAAACACATACATTATTGATCAATGGTGGCAGACAATGAGCATCGTGCTCTTGCAAAAGATAAATGACACCGGTATCACTAATCATCCCCATTAACCAAATGGGTCAACCCAATCTTCAACTTGAAAGTCAGTGCTCACATGTAGATTCGTGTCCCCAACACAAATTGAACAAGTAGATACCTATTGAATTTGTTCCTGTTTGTTTCCAAAAAGTAACAATTGGCCTAGGAACAGCGAGTAGTGCAGTCCTAGGCTTGATGCGGGCGTGCCAGGGTAGGATTGCTGCCCAAATTCGTATCAAGGCCTGGATGCCTTAAATCTGACTTCGTATAGACCATTACGTACGACCTAAGGGGTGAGGCCGTATGTGGTTTGTGGTTTGCCTTGTCGGGATAAGGACTTAATATTTCCTAACCGTGTGAAAAATAGAAAGACAAGTAGATCAAGGCCTAAAACATAAATAAAAGGACTTTATTAACGGTTTAATAAAGTTTGGTTACAAGGAAATGAAATAAAATCTAGGCTTGGCTAGATTGAGTACAAACTACACTAGAAAGTAAAGGCAATTGAAAGATAAGCCGTAGGCTTGTTTGGTCGTGGACCTAAAGATAGAGGATAATTGAAAAATAAATTTGCCTAAGCCGTGGGCTTGACGGTCGGGGACCGAAAGATAAAAGATAATTGAAAATTAAATTTGCATAAGCCGTGGGTTTGATGGTCGGGAACCGAAAGATAGAAGATGATTGAAAAATAAATTTGCATAAGCCGTGAGCTTGATGGTCGGGGACCTTGGCCAAGGCCTTCAAAACTGTGATTTATAGGCAGGAGACTTAGGCTTTCAGCTGCTTCCATTGCCTCAATGCATGGCTGCCATGTGGCCCTCTTGAGCTGCTTCAAAAACGCTCTAATGACAGGCTTTTCTTTGACCAAAACGTGTCTTTTACTTCAAGAAAACGGCAAAGGCCTGAAGAATCCTTCTTTTCTGCGTAAAACTTTGTAAAAGAGCAAAAGGAATTTCAGCATTCTGGCCTTTGAGCTGCTTCAACACTCAAGCTACTACTTGAGTGGACATCCTCTGGGCCCACCAAAGCTGAGGACCGAGACTTCTTCTGGCCTTCCCACCATTTTATTGGTCCTTGCATCCCTTGTGGGCCGTTAAATCCTCTAATATTGACCCCTTATGGAAGAAGAATCGAGAAACAAAGGCTTAACCAGATCAGGGTGAGCTGCTTGTGAGCAGCTTGCTTAGATTTGCATGAATCACTTACCAGCTGCTCCAGGCGCTGCATGTGTGCCACCTGTCTTTGGCTTTGCTTAATGCTGAAGGATGGGGTCTACTCAGACCTTGAGCTGCTTGTAAGCAGCTTCTCAGGTCTACCCAGCAAGAACATTCTAGGCCTTTGAGCTGCTTGTGCAAGCCTAAGCTGCTTGTGAGCTGCTTGGGATGTCTCCATGCATGGCTGCCACGTGTCCTAAGCCTTGCTTCATGCTGAAGGATATTAGAGACTCAGGCCTTGAGCTGCTTGTGAGCAGCTTGCCCAAACCTGCCATGCAAGAACATTCTAGGCCTTTAAGCTGCTTGTGAGCAGCTTAAAGCCTTTTCCTGCCAATTAAAGGCCATATGTGACGTTTTTAAGGAAGTAGGCCCATCTATTACTTGGGCCTGAACTTGAGGAGCATCATAGGCCTCTTCTCTTTGTAAGCCATGCAAGCCCAAGTCTGGAAAGAAAACTTGGGCTTTAACTAATTTAGGCCCACTTAGAAGGCTAGGCCTGGATAAAACACTCAAATCTAGTGGGTCAACCCAAGTCTTCGGCCAATCTTGGGCTTGGGCTTGTGATAACGAAATCTTAGGCATAAATTTGGCCCACGCATTTGAAAACTCAACTCGATCAGTGGCGTTCAAATCGGCCCGATTTCGTGGATGACCGATCATGAGGCTTTTCAAGGCCTAAGACCATCATTCAAGGCCTTCTTCTAACAAACAAATTGATTTTCTGAATTTTGGCCAAAAATGGGTGTAAACAGTTCCCCAACAGAAAATTCTTTTGGCAAATTAACCGTCCTCTCTTTGATCCCCTTAAGTTTTGTTGCAGAGAAACAAAAAACCGAACACACATTTCATTCTATTAAAAGAGAACATAAGATGAGAATAATGGAGAATTTGCAGCAATTATCATAAAGAGCAGTTAAACTTGTCGGTAGTGTGTGGCCTGTAACTTCTCTATTCAATCTGTGATATCCATTGATCCAAACAAAGAGTATATTCATCCATAAAATCAAAGCAATCTAAATATGATCATACATAACCTAAATAACTGTATCCAAATACGTGCATCCATCGAATGGATAAAGTCATTAAGTTATCCAAAACATGCTTTAACTAAAAATCCATCATTGCACGAGTCCACCGTCAATTTGTGAAACAGGAGAAAAACCCATCAATTTCCATCCATCACAATTTTTTTTAATTTTTTGGTAGCCCGTATCTTTAATGAAGCTGAGTGGAACTAGACAACCGCTGGGCCAACTATACTGATTCCCATCTATCACAATAACGAAGCCAAAATGATATACTACTCCACTTTCACAAGCTTGGCTCCAACATCAACCTATGCATTGTAACAATGTGGCAGCATGTAACAGTTTGTCTAAAGCTCGAGTGAGGCGACTGAGCTGGTCACAAGCAGTTTGTTTTCTGTTTTACAACTATGCCCCACAAAAAGAGACTTAGTAGATAACACTTAACAGTCCAAAAAAAACAAAACAAACATAGCTGAACTTTTGCAGTTCATGATGCTTCAGACCCTCTCATTTCAAGTGATTTCTCCTACCAGTTAACATGATCGAGAAGTCTCTAGAGATCAAAAAGTTTGAAGCTAGATAAGATGGCAAGATCTACCAGTTAACATTTAACTACTAGCAGAGCCATTTAGCTATATAAACACATACATTATTGATCAATGGTGGTAGACAATGAGCAAAGTGCTCATACAAAAGAAAAATGATACCCACAAACTAAAATCAATGGCTCAAAGTTTTAATTCCTCCGAAGTAAAAGAAAACAAGAAGCAGGCGAGCAAGAATCATTCCCATAGTTATTATTAGCCCTTAAACTAAGATAATTGAGGGAAGAGAGTACGCTGCGAGCAAAGTCCTTTAGTATAACCAATGGAGTAGCTGGAAGGACCAACTTCTCCAACAATAGGTGTCTCAAACTCTTAGTTTCCTTAAGGGTTCTGTTTCATTGGGCAAATTAGGACGACACACCAAGTGACCAAGATTGTTAAAAGATAAGCACATTCATATGAGTCATATGACAAAACTATTGTCATTGTTAATTAGAGGCGAAATGGTGAAAAAATACAGATTAGCTTACTAAGAAGTGTAAAAGGCTGAATTATGCTAAGGTGTGCTGGCCCTAGTGTGCAGGGTCTAGAAGTTTTTGAGAAGAAAAAAGAGTAAACAGATACTGCAGATTATGAAGAAAAAAAGAGTAAATAGATACATGCCAGTAAACCTTACTCCAATTGATCTTCTGATATACACGGCCAAAGGTGAGGTGGAGAGGACATATAGCTAGTATCAAGCATAAGAGTAATGAGTCATCAATTATCACCAAACTCCACCATATGTACTCTCCGTGTCAAACAAACTATAAGATACTTGTCTCCTACTTGCCATATTAATAGCACAAAAAAAAACAGAAAATATTATGGGGGAATTGAGGACATGTAGCTAGTATCAAGCATAAGAGTAATGAGTCATCAATTATCACCAAACTCCACCATATGTACTCTCCATGTCAAACAAACTATAAGATACTTGTCTCCTACTTGCCATATTAATAGCACAAAAAAAAACAGAAAATATTAGGGGGGAATTACTTCCCAACATGAGTATCCAGGGGAACAGCCAACAACTAGTTCATATACTCTATTCTTCCTTAATGGTTAGCTCTAAAAGTATCCCATTTCAGATGGATCATGGATGAATAACAGTAAGTTAACTATGGCATGGTTAAATTCATTTCTAGTGCACAAGAATAAATCCTAAATTCATAGGACTTAAAACAAATTCTCATTGGTATATTGTTCTTTCGTCCTTCCAACCATGTTCATGAATTCTTTCTTCACAATGAGGAGAGCTTACGCTTTTCAATGAGTCCTGCTTCCGCTTTCCCCCTTGCTTCTTCACAGGTTTCCATTTATGAATTGCACTTTTCTGCTTCCTTTTGATAATGGGAAGAAGTTTCCTTCCCATCAGTTATCATAGTCTTTTTGCGTTTCAAGTTATCGTCGACATTTTTCTACTAACTAAGTTCGTCTCCTAGTAATTTTATAGCATCATTTCACACTTTCTTGTTTGTGTTTTTTTTTTTTTTTTTATCGGCGAAATTTTTTATCAGGGATCTTGTCAAAGATACAACAAGAAAGGGGAGGTGGTGTCCAACCAAAGGTTAGACAAATATAGCCAAGGGCACAAGCCCAATCCAACGGGACAAGCCCGAAAGCCGAAGGCTTAAAATGCCAAAATCAAACAATGAAGCTCAAGAAAACCCCAAAGGCCAAAAAGCTAAGATATTACAATTTCTCGTTTGTTTCAGGACCATTTTTACCACAATCTGCACAGAGTATAGAACTAAGGGGAAGGTGGGTAACAACAGTGTTCTAAATGGCGGCCGCCGAGGCCGCCTAGGCGCTTGGAGGTACCTCGCCGCCACGCCAATACCCCTTGGCGTTTGATTTGGCGCCCAGGGACATCTGGCAGGGTTTGGCGGCCGCCTAGGTGGTCTTGGCGGCTTTGGCGGACCTTGGCGGCCTCGGCGGAATCTTTGGAGGCCTAAATTATATACTTTTAACATAAAAGGGCTAGGATTAAAAGTACAAAAACTAAAAGGGCTTATTATGTAATTTTACGAAATCATATCCATATATATTACAATTCCATTTACATCCCCATTCAACTTTCCAATCTTGTTTATTTCTATTTATTGTCTTATTCAACTTATTTACTAGTTACTACTACTTAATTTCATTTGGGTTTGTACTTTGAAGTTTGAATATTAAACTTTGCATTATGGTTATGTAAAACTTTGAACTTGCATTATGAATACATAGAATATAATTTGATTGGATAATGGTTTGTTAAAAAAAAAAAAAAAAAAAGAGGCCGAAATGCTTGGCGCCGCCTAGGCGGCTTGGCGCTTGGAGGTGGGTCTCCGCCCTACTAGCGCTGAGCGCCATTTAGAACATTGGCCAGGATTATCCCTGGCAAAGAACTTAAGAATAACTCCCTCAAGGGAGTTCTATCACAATGCTTGAACTTTTCTCTAGGTCCTTTCCTTTCATCACTTCCCCTAACCTTCCTAACATCATCACACATCCCATAACCCCATGCAAGTTATAAAGAAACACATAGGCACTTGAATCACATGAATCCATCCAATAACAAGTAGCTGTTGGCTCTCAAATTAATTTCAAAATTTTCATCTCTTACAAGCACTTTGCAAAGTCCTTTTTTGGAAGCTTCAAAAGTCTATAAAATCATGCCTAAGATTCATGAAGAGAAAAAGTACCTAAAAGCCAATCATTTGAAATAATAAAACCAGCCCCAATATATTTATAAGAAAATATGAAGGATTAAAAACAAATTATGAAGTTAGTCGAGCAATCAATAGGTGACTAGCTACAAAGTGATAAACAAAAGTAATGGAAAACAAAACAAACCTTTGGCTGGAAAGAAGACGTCGATCATGATAAATAAAAAAAAAAAAAAAGTCCTATCACAATGGATCCATAAGCAGTCATGACAAGTTCTCACAAAGTGGGAAATCTACCTCCAATTCACACGACATCAATTGAAATTTTCGGAGGTTTGTGCGAGATTTTGGGCAGTTCTCACGGAGTGGGAAATCTACCTCCAATTCGCACTGCATCAATTAAAATTTTCAAAGGTTTGTGTGAGATTTTGGGTGCGTGATATTTACTTCTTGTAGTGACCTAAAATAATATAACATGCTGAATGACCATTAAAACCCTAGCCTTGTATATGGCCAATAATTAAGAAAACTATTGAATCAACCCTAATTAGGGCTTCTTTGAATATGGCGTCATTCTTCTCTGAGTAAGAATCGATTGAGGGAGCAAAACGAACAGAACCCTAGAACAACAGCCGATCCATCCGAACCACTTCGCACGGATAATGATTCAGAAATCTGGGATTTGTTCAGACTCTATTGACTGAAAATTTCAAAAGGTAAGTGAAAATTTCAGAGGGATATGTGCTTGTAAAAAAACCCCTTTTTGTTTTGGTTCAAAACAAAAACAAATCCAAAAAGCCCTAATCTCTGGAAATCGATCGAGAGATCTGGAGAGCTCGAGCGAGAGAGAGAGATACCTTGGCAGCCCGTTCGTTGTTGTCGTTCTAGGATAGTTCCTGGTGGTTGTTCTGAAATCGCCTCTTCTCTCTCTCTGATTGCTGCTATTGGGTTGAATGCTATCTATGCGGATGGCATCTTAATGCAAATGCTATAAAATTATTCCGTGTTTACAGAACGCTATGGAAGTCTTTCCACTTTCTTCCGTGAGTATATATAAAACGCTGTAGTTGACAACTTTTCATAGCATTCATAAAATAATGCTATTGTATTATGCTAAAAGTTATATTTGTTGTACTGAATCGAATCTATAATAGGTATTATACGGCCGGTTACAACCAAATAGGCAAAAATGCACCATACACCAAACAATAAACAAGAGATGAGCATACCCAGGCGGAACTGTAGCAACTCTCTACCAGTTTTATCTTCGTCAATCATCAAACTATTAAAATCACTGCCCTTTTCCCGGAGTTCTTGCACCTCTAGAATCTTCTTGGCGATAACTTTTCCCAACCGCGTACGCAAGGAGACATTCGTTTCTCCAACTACTTCTTGCTCTAGCCTTTGCACATCGTCTTTAAACCGTTGCACAGATGTGAGCCAAACTTCAACTTCTTTCTTTGGTCTTATCCCAGGCTGGCGCTTCGCATCTCTGATTTGTGTATTTATGTCATTCTCTTGACCGCTCAAGTACTCTACCTTTCTTTTGAGGTTTTGCATATTTTCGTCAAGATCCTGCAAACAAAAAAATAGCAAAGAATTGTGGTCACGAGGAAATCATGAAGAGTACTTCACTAATATTCCGATGGTTTCATTCTATTTTGCAAAAGAAATCAAAGAGAAAAAAAACGTAACGATGACCCTGAAGCAATTATGTTGCTTGAAAATTCATCCATATTTTCCTTACGATTGATTGCTTCCCTTCAAGCACTAGCTTAAAAAGAATAAAACCACAGAGCTGCATACTCCCAAAACATGAGTGGAATTTTATTTTCTTGACGGTTATGATAATTCTTGAAAAACACCAATCTTGTTGGCCAGCTAATGCAAACATTGGTACCATTTAATCCCTATCATCAAGGACAAGAGGAAAACCTCCAACATCCATCAACATTGTTTACTTTAGTGCTGTTCTTGTCATAAAAGAAATCTTAAAGTAGTTATCCTTCCAAAAAAAAAACTAGTCCATTGGTCGTTTGGCAACGTCTCCAACATTTGTATAAAAACAAGCAATGCATGATTGACCGCGTCGTTTCGTGTCAAAAATAAATTTATAAAAACTTGGAGTTAACTACTACTCCGTAGAATAGTGGTCAAGACCGAGTGTCGATCCTCAGGGACAGTATGGCTAAGTTACGTTAAATTCGATTAGCTTCTAGATTAATTTGGATAGAAAAAGTTGAATTGATTTGATTTTGAAAACTGATTAAAAACAATTAAAGTAAGAGTTTGAAAGTTGATGGGAAAAGATCTAGGGTTTCGAATCCACTCCGACCACGTAACAACGATATACATAGCCTAGGTTTAATTATTCGAATCAGAAGGGATTATCGCTAGGACTTGCAAACCCTTTCTATAATCGTCAAGAAAATAATTGCGTTGTTAAAAGGCATAGACTATCCCATAGCACGGACCGTCTCAGTAGCATGGACAAGCCGCCTAACGGCACGATCCGTCTTACGAGCATAGCCTATCTCAGAACTCCAATCACAATCAATGAAAACCATTGTATAACTCGTATTTGAAAGCGCGCATACAAATACTCAATAGATTAAAACCATTAAAAATCATTCTGTTTGATCAAAACAAAATGGGTTCTTAGTCATACAATCAATCCGAATAATAAACCAAAATCCTACGCATAAACAGAGTTACTTGATACGAAGTTTCATCTTCTCCCTAGACAATGAAATTAGCCGGCCATCAGAGCCGGATTCTTTTCCGTGATGTCGTGTGTCGTCTTGCTCGTCCAAGAATTGCCGCAGCCAACCGAGAGATCCCCACGTCCTCGAACTGCCGCTTGATGTCAGTAGCATCATACTTTATAGTGTAGGGTTTAAAGCCATGAATCACATTAAGGCCCTTTGGACTTTGGATAATAGTAGATTAATCATGCAACTTTTAGACAATCTGCACTATGACCCCAAGCTTCTTTTAATCTTCTTATTACTCAACCCAATTTGCATATTTTCGCACCCATCAGTCTTTGAGGCATGCAAACACCATAAAATACTAAAACGTATCAAGTAACAAGTTAAACAAATAAACAAGGCATAAATTAGAAGGATTAAATGGGTGCTTTTCAGCACCTATCAATGATATCCAGGGGGAGAGGTGTGTAAGGGCTGGCAAGGGACCCGATAACAAATTTTGTATACTAAAACACTAAGGATATAAGTATGTGATTCGTCTCAAATTAAGTTTGGTCTTTAATTCAACTTATTATCTTGATCTTTAGCAATTTCTCCAAATTGTTCAACAAGACATAATCAAATGGAGTATAAGATATTTGATTGTTCTAGTTACTAAAAGAAAACACACAACATTTTATGTGTCTAGAGTATTATACACAGATGAAAAGAATGTATATAATGAAAGTGTATTTTTGTCAATAAGAATCTATATTTTTTAATTCGACCCCTTTGTGATAAAAATTCTGGCTCCGCAATTTGACTTATTAATATGTTTTGAATTGAATACAACTTTAGCAACTGCCCTCGTATCTATTCCACCACTTCCACATAGGAAAGAATGCAACCACCGATTGACCTATCTTTTAGCCACAAACAATCACACTTTGTTTGATAATATCCACACTTACCCTCAGGTGCTTGTCAGCTTGCTTGACTTTGAGTACACCAATAATTTCCTCAATGAACTTGGCTTCGGGCCTAAAATTTCAATTTAATATGCCAAATGAAGCTCAGTATATCAGAAAAGATTTGAAAGGATAAACCAAATTTCCATGCACATATCAAAACTAGTACACAAATTATTAAAAGTCCCCACACACAACCACGCATGTCAAGAAGATCTACTATGAACTCAAGGATTTGGTCAAGAGTAGCATTATATTACTTTCCCTCGACTCCCAACTAGAGAAGGATCCAAAGGTGGGCTATGGCCACCTCCAATTTGGGAAAACCAATAATTATATTTAAAAAAATCCATACAACATTTAACATATTGGGCCCCATAACTTGTCACATAGAAAAGAACTTTAATAGGAGTTACAAACTTGGATCACATTCTCACCAATCATTAATTTAGTGTTGTGTGGGAAGCTAATAGTAGTTTCGTCGTTAACCTTCATTAATCTCGGCAATTTGCTTATAATTAGTGGTTATAATTTCACCTCCTAGGGGAGGTAAATTGGAAATGAATTAATGATTCGGTTAGTCACATAAGAATTTAAGCGCACAAGATTAGCGTGTGCCTCCCTTGTAATTTGATACACGTAAATTACAAATGCTCTGCATTAACCTCTCCTGTTCTTTAGGAAAATGCTCTGACATCTCTTAATTACTTTTGAAATTATTATCAAGCTGATTCTGCATTAATTCCCATGAAATTAGGCCAAATTGCGTTACTTCGAGTACAAAAAATCCTAAATGTAACAAGCATACAAATCTACCATTACCTCCAAAATAACTAATACTGTACAAATTTCTTTAGCATCTCCTGTTTGTATGTTAATTAATGTAGTATCAAGTTTGTAATAAGTATAGAAATCTGTTTTATTACTCCTATAGAAATATAAGAGAATGAATCAATTAAAAAAAATCAAAATTTTCAAGCTTATCTTGTTTTAATATTTAGTACTTTCCATTAAGTTTGGTCTCTCTCTTTTTTGGCTTTTTCAGATCCTCTCATCTAAGAGAACAATACAAATTTTGTCCAAAAAAAAAAAGGTCTCTGAAGACCAAAAAGTTAAAAAAATAAACCTTATTTTGAAGTGGACTAGAGCATCCTACTTTGCCCTTTTTTGGGCCTTTCTACTCGTCCTGATTAAGTGCAGCTCTCATTTTTATAGATATTATTGAATCTATCGACTACGCCATAATTCATGTTAATCAGATATCAATCACTTCGGACCGGAGACATGCTCTCCCATAAGACAGATACGTAAACGAAAGACATGATGGTGTGGTGCCTTGTAGACCGAAAGATTCATGGGTAATTATTAATTAACTGCTCCAAATTGAATTCTTGGGAAGATGGGATGCATGCTTTGACTTGGGAGGGTAAGAGAGTCACTGTAACACAATGGACAATAAATTTGCGTGGCATTGGCATTAGCATTAGGGGCATCCAATATTTTGAACAGATAGCTTGATAACTTGTGTACATAGTTTGTACAAGAGATTTGATCCCTCATTCAATACATATGAATCCCACAAAAGAAAAGAGATTCACTTGCCTTGAACGAGCATATCTCGAAATGCGGATGGGCATATGCAAATATGTGTACCTAAGATTGCTAATGGAGTAATAAATGAATTGAATGAATAAATTACCTGTTAGATTGATTTCCGTAAACCATCCCTCCCATACTCGCAACCTCCTTAAGCGCCGCACTCCATCCCTCCACTTCCTCAACCGTCACTTTCTTTTCTCCGAAATCCAGTTTTTTTGCTTGCTCCCTAATTTCCGATGGCTCCACCTCATAGAACACGGGCAAAATAACATGATCCGAATTCTTCTTACGGTGTTCGAGAATCGTCTGGATTTCAAACAGGCACGATTTCGAAGTGGCATAGGTTTTCGATAACACGATCACAGACATGCTGGAGTTCCAAATTGCTTTCTGCAACTCAGAGTAGATGTTCTCACCCCTCTCAATCCCTTCATTGTCCCTAAATGTTTCAAACCCCTCTCGCTTCAAAGCCTCGTAGAGGTGATCAGTGAATTTGTTACGGGTGTCTTCGCCCCTAAAGCTCAAGAAAATATCGTAACTACATTTGAATTCAGAATTCGAAGAGGTGGCCATCGAAGAATGCAGAGATTGAGCTATGACATCAGATCATGATGTTTTTTTTCAAACAGACATGTTCTTCTTGACCAACCCTGCGAATTGAACGGTTTTTGTATCGATCATTCAGGAATCAGGTAAATTAATCTCTCAAAATTCTAATAAAAACATCAACAACAGAGACAGAGAGGGTAAAAAAAGTTTATATACATCTGCCGCCAAGAGACACACACACGGGGCGGTTCCATGGACAACCAATTAAACACCTAAAAAAACACCCCAAATCTCAATCACATAGTTCCCGATCAAATTTTTATGATCCGAACCGTTCAGTGTGTGCAGAATATGATTTTAAGAGTACTCGCTAGAAATTAGCAAAAAAAATGACCGGGAAGTGTTTGTTTTAAACAGTTTTTAATTGAATCATTCATTAAATCTAAGCTAAAAACTGCTCAGATCAAGCCCTTTTTGGTTTTTTTTTTTGCTAATTTCTCACGAATACCCTTAAAATCACGTTCTAATCACATTGAGCAGCTCGGATCATCAAAATTTGATAGGGAACTATGAGCTGTTTTTTTTAAGTGTCTAAATAGTTGTCTATATATAAAGAGTTTTTACTCCTCTTATTTTTGCTACGATAAAGGAGGCCCAAACACATAATCCAATGCCAAATCTATGAATAGAATGCAATTTTTAGGAAGCATGAGGTCCAAATTAAGAAATTGAGACTTTGAACTTTGTGTTTTGTACGAATTTTGTTTATTATATTAAGGTGTTAGATTGAGACAAAAGGAAAGAAAATGGGAGTTGCATTTCCATTAGTTTGAGGTGGTTAGGTGGTGGAATAAAGAAAAGGAAAGAGATTAAGTAAGGATCATTGAACTTGAACTTGTCAACTATATTAAAGGATATATCGAGCATTCTCTGTTTTAAGGAGCTAGCTAGCGTTGATGTCATTGATTTCAATTGAATGAGAGATTGCAACCCAGAGTTTTTGTAACACCCTCTCTTAAGGAAACGATTGTTCTTTGTGCTGGGGATTTATGTATTAATTATGAAGAGAGAAAAGGGGTACTGTTGGTATATTTTATATTTTTGCTTGAAATGGACACATGCCGACTTTTCATGGTTTTCTGATTTTAATATGGTGAGGAGACATGTAAGGGGAATAAAATCAAGGATGAAATTAAAAGGTGATATTCAAAGGCAAAAAAAGAAAGAAGAAAAAAAAACACAAAAATTGGGAAGGATATATTTTTGGTGTGGATCTGAGAATTTCATGGTGGGTGCAACAAATTGGTATTAGAACTTAGGTTTTATTCATTATTATCCTCAGATGTAAAAAAAAAATTAGATCCTGTATTGGGGAAGAGAGTGAATCTGGGTGTTTACTGCCAAACTCTAGTGGGTGCAAATAAATAAATGGTGGAATTGATAGGTTCACAACATACTCCCAACGTCCCATGGTATTTGTCCACTTTTGGACTATGAAAATGTCCCAAATAATGTCCTATGGAATACTTTTTACCCTTATATCTTGATTTCAAGTGAAAAGTGGAATTGGAATTAAAGGGTACTTTTGGAGTAGGTTTAGAAGGAACAATCATAGATGAAGCCGAAGACTGCATGAATAATATGCATCCCAATCCAATAGTCCGGACTTGGCATGTATCTAACTAAGGCAACGATTATTGACAAAATTAAACACAAAAGCTCTTCCTTCTCTTGGTGTTTTTGTCACCAAGTTATAGATACAAAACAGTAGGTTTACAAAGTGCAGAACAAAACAGAAGACTGCATGAATTATATGCAACCCAATCTTTCAATATCATGGGCGATATATTGACATTAAAAACCTCATACTTAAAGCCGGAGAGAGCTGATAATAGACCGATATGTTCTGCCAAAACACATAAAACAAACTTATCTAAACCAAACAAGCATGAAAATCCTCATATATAATCGAAATCTTGATCCTTACAATGTACATAACAGAAGAATTCAACCCAAATCGCAAATTTAGTTTCAAACATCAAACTGCAAATAAATTAACTGAGCTTAATAAAATTAAAAAGCTACATCTAGAACGACATTTTTTACGACTAAAATGCATATAGTCTTCGAAATCATGCAAATTAATGTTTCAGAAAACTCACCACACAATTGACACAAGTCAAGCATATAGACAAATTAAGGCGAGGTAGAAAAACTGAACCCAAAGGTGAAAAAGAAAGAGTTGTCATACTTGGTCGTGAAATGGTAAATTGTACCGGAGCTTGCAAATATCGGATGAAGAAAGTGAAAAAACCGTAACAAATGACAAAATGTGTTAGTAGAACGGGGAGATGGGGAAATGTATGTTAGTTGGAAAAGGAAGGAAGGAGGAAGGAAGAGTTGTTGAAACAACGAAGCAACAAATGACGTATTCTGCTCCTCTTGTTGGTCAGCATAGTTTAGAGTAATAAATTTACTATAAATTAGGTTATTTGCATGTGTTTTCTAAACGAAATCAGATTTTTACGAGTTTTTACTTCAGATTTTCATCCATAAGTGTGTGTCACCAAATAGTTGTTATGATAAAGTAGACTAAAATGCTTAAATGATTTTGGTTAACATTGGTAATTATCGAAATTAGATTAATCAATTCGTTGAAGATGCCTGAACAATTTGATTCGGTTGCCATTATGTAGTGACAAATAGTAATGGTTAATAAAGATTGGTCGATGAGTCAATGCCGACCGAAGAGACGACTAAATTATTGATAGAGACAATCGATGAAAGTTGACATGTTGATTTAATTAAGCATTTAACCAATTAGGATACCCTTTAAAAATCAACATGACATTAGCTAATCTGATATATAATTAATAATGATGGTGGTATTCGGTGATTAATTAGAGATAACCAGTTAACTAGATGTGGGAATAACGGAATTGTTATGGCCAATTCGATTTAGATGAGTCTGAGGTCGATAAAAACTAAAAAATGGCTTCGAAAACGTATGGAAGTGTAAAGATTCATACACAAAATCTATTCCGAAACATCAAATATATGTGGTGTTGGAAATTTCCAGATTAGTGAATGGAAATTGGGGCACACGAAGGGTCACCGAGGCAACCAAAGGGTCCCGATTTCGGATTCATTGTACCTCGACGACTTCCTCTAATTTCTAGCAGTTTTTAGCAAATTATTGCCCCATAAAAGTGTGGTGTATGATAGATTTCAATCGTCAATTCACTCTGGCAGTTTCGCGTATTGAATTACCCTATTCTAAGCTGTGAATTGAAGGCCCAAATTCATTTCTGGATGTTACAAAACCTTCCAGAGGTGTATAAATAGGGTAGTCCCATATTGGATTCTTCACCTGTTCACGAAATACTCCAAGTATATTCTGAGATCATTCTTGTGTGAGAGAGAGGCAGACGTAGCATCTAGTTCGCCAAGGCAGCTTTCCGGTGGTGTTCCGATAACCGTGGTCTAACCGTTCTATCCTGGAAGATAGACGCCGGTCAACCTCTAACACCCAATGGTGAGACGGTGAATCTGTTTTAAGAAGACTGATTTAGGGCTCAATTCGGTATTCGTCTTTCTGTATTTTTCATGTTCTGTACATGCAACTTGTAATCTATTATTTGTCTATCTATCGTAATGGAATTTGTACTCTGGAATTTGTCTGTTGTATCACTTTTTCCCAACAAGCTTAAAACAGATTCATGATCATGTGATCGTCGATCGGTTTTTTCCAGAATACATATTCTATTTGGTTCTAACAATCTTGTGCAGAATAGTTTCATGATAGGATGTGATAGATATATCAAGACCACAGGAGTAATATGTTCCACAGTTGATTACTCAATGTTTGCCCATCGGGAAAATAAACATACATAACCTATTGGGTTTTGGTCAGATGAAGTCGCACGACTTGATCATGTTCAGTAACAGAAAGGCTACGGCCTAAGGCAGTCATGCGCAACTTGGCCTTGGATCAATGTTATATGGCCTCTAGAGTGGTCTACTTGGCTTCTGCCTTGACACCACTTGGCCTTGATCCTGTGATCAAGATCTACCCAGTGAGTGCAGTTCATGTACTTGGGTTTTCTGATCGGCCTAGGTTGCTCACGGCTTGAAGTACTCAACTAGTGCACGGTATAAGTACTCAGCCCTTGTGCATGGCGTGTGGTGTATACGAGTACACGGGCTGGACTCCTAAACAGAAGGGAAAGTTGGACGGTCACAGTCTTGCTTGTAGTGGATTGTGTATACCGTTTACCTTTCGGGCCCCCAAACCCCTGCAACCTAACCGAGCAGGTCGATCCCCATTGAGGGCTGGGCCAGCCCTCAGACTCCTGCGCGAGGGCGCTGGCTCCAGGACCCCCAAGTTTTGTGGTATTGTGAGTGATGCGAGACTTAGCTTGTTTAATAGATTGTTAATCTATTCATGTATAACTTGTCATTTTGAGATCGATCATGAAAGGCGATAGAGGTGGCAGATGTCGTTGGGTCCAATTTCCTGAAATGTGAAAATTTAGTTTATTATAGAAATCCAATGGGGGTCAAGTGTGTGCTAGTATGTTTAACTGCCTGACATAAGTCAGATGATGATGGAAATGGCCATCTGTGAGAGAGAGAGAGAGAGAGAGAGAGAGAGAGAGAGAGAGAGAGAGAGAGAGAGAGAGAGAGAGATGATGTTACTGATGTTTGAGGCACAAATTAGTTAGATCAGACAATACTACTTGGCAGCAATTTTGTGAGGTCTCTATCTAATATTTATTTGCTGGGGTAAGATTGTAAAACACCAATCTCCGTTAATGTCATTTGACTGGAATGTCTGACAAGGGAGGTCAGTGTCATTTCAGAAACATCATTGCAGGTCAATGTAATTGTTTATGTAAGGGTTCGATTTGTCGGGACCTAGACTACGTTTAGGGCTTGGTTCCTTCCTTCTTCGCTCACGTCGCCGGACCTGCAACAAGTCACTAGGGCTTTGGCTGCCTAGTGACCCTCTGACGATCAAGTTAAATCTCAGGGGTAAGGTTTATGTCTAGGATTAGGGAAGAACGGCTTACCTCTTCCAATGAGCATCCCTCTGTATTTATAGACCTAGGTTTGCTTGGCCTTCAAGCCAGCGCGTGGGGTGTACGCTCGGGTAACCGCCTCGGGTGACGTCATATGTGACAGGGGGAACAAAACGGTTATGGAGCACATGGCTTGACCCAAATAATTGTTGTTGTCACGGGATTGATGTGTTGCCCGTCTACCGTAACTACCTTACTCAAACTCCCTAGGAAGCACCAAGACCGAAGCGCGTATCCGAGCGTAATACCGAACACAAGGCCAGGATCACCAACACTCATTGGCTCATCAACCAGAACTATGGAGAAAATGGCTCGATACGCCCGGCCCTGTTACCGACACGATAACCGAGGCCACCACAATAGCCCCTCAAGTCCCTGGAGCCCCGCGCTTCTACTACAGGGTCTTGACTCTTTGCGAGCCATCATCTTGATCTTTCTTCAAAAGGGGGCTACCGAGGAACAAAGATACTTCGGTAGACTCCTCTTCGCCTGCCCTAACAGCAAAAATCCACGTGTCAACCGCTACCGAAATGCCAGAGGGAAAAGGCTGTCTCAGCACGTGCCATGTCAATTGATTGGTACAAAACGTCACTTCGGGTACACGTGTTGCTCTGCCAATGGCTCGGCTCTACGGCGCCTGAACTTCGGTACTGAGCCCTCGATATTGACCGTCCGATGAGGACATGTGTTGGAGATCCGACGGCTCGGCGTGCGACGCTTCGTTTCCCGCGCAACGTTTTGCCCTCTTTGATATAAATGGGAGAGAGAGAGAGAGAGAGAGAGAGAAAGAGAGAGAGAGAACGGCCACTCCCCCCTGTTTCGAAGACGAACCGCCGCCGCCGTCTGCTTCCACCTTCCAATCAAGATTTTGGACATTTTGGACGCAGATCACAACACGGATTTGTGGTATGTTGATCTCCTCATTCAATCTCCACGTCTTGACCATTTCTTTCGAGTTTTTCGTCATTTTTAGCATGCATTACAATCGAACCACCACTCGCCACCTCTAGTTCGCGGCGGCGCTGGGCATCTCAAACGCTGTTCTTGTTTCGACCGATGCCTAAATTATTCCCGATCCCGAGACTCTAGGGTTAATGTCAATCACAGGGGGTGCCCTCCCGAAGATGGAGTCCTCAGCTCAACAGAAGCCAACATATCCCGAGGAGTGACGACCATTCCGTCCCGAACCCTAGGTCATCCTGCCTTTCCCAGAGCACATAGCTAACGGGTTTCTTGCACTCTATTTTCTTTGCTAGGTAGGGGCGAATGGTCATTGATCTCTCCTCAGAGAGTTCCAGTAGCTCGTCCTCTTCCACTAATCTCGAAGAAATCTTCGAGGAGATTTGTTCCCAGGCCTTCTACCGAATCCCAATCGACTTCATTGAACCCTTCGGCCCTTCGAGAGCCCTACAGGAGAAAACCACCTTTGATCCAAGGATGGCGGAGAATCATTACCAGCGTCATAGAGCTGAGGAGGTAATACAATTTGACGTTCAGGTTGGAAGAGCTCTTCGGTGTCTACCTGTTAGGAGTTAACCGTGAACATCAACGGTACTACCTATCGTGCCGAACTGGGTACGACACGTTCTTGATTGACCACCTACCCGACTTGGAGGAATGAGCGAGTATTTACATGTCGGTGGCCAGGAACTTCATGATTGGACCCGGGGAAAGGGCGAACACGACCACCACGGTTCAGTTCGAAAACGGGTCTCCCAGTAGGTGAAAACTTCTCTTCGGTAGATTCATCATGTACCTTTCTGTTTTTTGCATGTACTGACTTCTCTCTCTTTTGGTGTTTTTCATGAAGCTGAGGGCGTTGTGTAGGCGCTTCGGGAAAGAGCTGTTCGGGCCCGAATCATAGCCGCCTTCGCAATCCCACTCATGAGCCGATACGCTCCTAACTTGCTCGGTTACATTGCCTCATACACCAGCTTTTTGAAGAAGAGGCCGAGGCAACTGGGCGTTCCGAGGGCAGGCAGGGGATGAGGCCGAGAAGGAAGGGCTGGAAGAGGAGAAGGGAGAGGAGGCGGAGCAAACGAAGCAGAGGGTAGTACCTCCGAGCCTCAGGGCGTCATCCGCCAAGAGGTCGACCGAGGGACGCCAGAAAGGACAGGGCTGAGTGGTGAGATGTTGGGCCCAGGGACTCAGGATGTACTGAACTTGAGATGCCAGAGACCGAGAGGGCGAGGATGAGTCTTTGTTCCCGGAATGCCAGGCGCAGGGACCTCGATGGCGACCCCCATCTCTCCCCAAGAGCCCCCGAAGAAGCGGGCTCGGTTCGACGAAGGGAGGGATGCCCGGGTAGTGGGCCAGGAGACTATCAACCTTACCGAGGAGGAGGAGCAGACGGAGGGGCAGGAAAATGCGAGCGACGAAGGTGGCCAGTGGGTCAACCCAAGGGAGCTTCCCTGGGCTCCGAAATTCCGTCACTTTGCAGGTTGCCCGATTCACCATGCCGACACAGTTAAGAACCTCGGGGTGGCGTCCGGGATGCTCAAAGGGAGCATTCTTCCTCGGGACACCCAAGTGGTGACGAGCTTGACCGAGGATATCACTGCCGAGATAGCACAGGCCCTCTTCACTGTAAGTTGCTAGCTCTTATCATTTCTGTTGCACTTCGCTCCTTTCGACCTAGATATTTGAACTTGGTGAATACTTCGGTCTTTGTTGACAGGCCGGCGCTCGGGCAATGGTGGTCAATGACCGTTGCAAGGCACAGGAGAGGGAGATCGAGGAGCTGAGGAAGGCTCTTGGACAGAAAGAGGATGATTTGAAGGTGGCCAGGGAGACTTGCGATCTCTACCTGGCAGACTTTCAGAGATGCGACGGGGAGCGAGTGCTTGCTAAGGGCCGAGCTACCAAGGCTGAAGAAAATGAAGAGACGCTTAGGGTCACCTGGGCTCGGGAGGTCGAGGCGGGAAAAACAAAGGCTATGACGAGGGCTGCGATGCGGCCGGCGTGGAATACAAGAAACAAGTTCGGGAGATCGAGGCTAAGCTGCACAAGAATTGGTTCCTAGACGGACTTCGGTAAGGCCACAAAGCCTTGCTGAGCAAGCTAACCCTTCCTGAAAATTTCGAGTTTCGAGTATGCCTCAGCCACCTCCCGAAGAGCTCGAGCTGCCCGAGGAGGTAGATGAGACTGTGCCATACACTAAAGAGTTGCGAGCCCCTGAGGGTGCGGCTAATCCCGGTGCATCAGCTCCAGCCGACGATGCGTAGGATGGGTCTAGTCCTCCCCTCCCCCAAAAACACTCTTAGTTTTCGATTTGCTTGTTTTTGGCTGGGCGGCTCCAGATATTTGGAGTTTGCCGCTCCAGAGTTGTAATAGTTGAGTAGGACTGGCGTCGAACATTTGGCCTAAGCCAGATTCTCGGTAGGGTTTTGACTTCCTCCACTTTACTATGAATGAATGTTTTCCTTTTTCGAATCGTTATATTTGTTTTCATTGTTGCTATGGTGTATCGATGCTCCTGCTTCGGTTGTGCTTCTGGAGCAAATTATTGCCGAACAGTAATCGGAAGCACAATCCGAAACAATTTGAAACCAGAAAAAGGGGTTGAAAGCCGAAGCCCCAGTGTGTAGCAAAAATCCGGGAGAACCGGGTGACCTAGTCTGAAGCAAGTGAGGAGCAATTTTAGGCTGTCCATGCCCCTGCTTCGGACTAAGGCGTCCTGTCAGCGTTGCTAACGAAAATAGTCGGAGTGGGGCATAAGTTCGCGAGACGGTGGTACTACTTAGGGACTTGGGCTGGAGTCGCGAAGGGATATGGCTTCGGCCATAGGTTCGGGACGCAGCGAGTCCAAGCAGTGAAAGACTTTGGTGGGTCGGTATAAGGGGCTCGGGGGAAAACCGAGTATCCTTAAGGCGAGTGACCGAAAGTCCAAGCGACCGAAAAGGCCTGGGCGACTTAGTGGGAATGTTGTCCAAGGGTATCACCATGAGAGAACAATATCCCTGAAGTCGGCGCAAAACGGTCCAGGTGAGGACAAACCGAGTGTAAGTAATTTAAACAGCGTAAACAGAGAACAAAAGTGATGCTAAGAAAACAAAATTCTCATTCAAACTTGTCGGGGTGCTGCTATTACAAAATTCTCATTGAAACTTAAAGGAAAGGAAATACAATTAAAGGGGTGAAATGGGTCTTTATAGCTGAGTGCTATCCATAGAACTTATTCAGGTTGTTTGCGTTCCGTGTTTTAGCGATGGGGGAACAGTCTAACTTCTCCAACTTGTAATTTCCTGAACTGAGGTGCTTGAGGACTCGGTAAGGGCCCTCCCAATTGGACATGAGTTTTCTCTTCTTTGATTTCTCCACAACCTTCTTCTAGACAAGGTCGTCGGGCTTGAATGACCGAAGACGGACGCTTCGGTTATAACCCTTTGCAACCTCTTATTGGTATGAAGCGAGCTTTATCCTTGCGTTTTCAAGTTCCTCTTCGTCCAAGTCAAGGTCGGAAGCAATGTTGTCGTTGTTGACCGATTCGTCGAAGTTCTCAGTGCGGATGGTGGGGAGCCCAACTTGGATGGGGATGACAGCTTCCATTCCGAACGCCAAGGAGAAAGGAGTGCAACCGATGGATCGCCGAGGTGTGGTGCGGTAGCCCCAGAGCACCCTGGGTAACTCCTCGGCCCATTTGCCCCGGCGAGATTCAAGTCGGCGCTTGAGACCTGATGAAATAGCCTTGTTTGCAGCTTCGACTTGTCCGTTGCCCTGGGGGTAAGCCGGGGTAGACGTGTCCCATTTGATACCATACTCGTCAAGCAAAGCCCGGTACTTCTGCCCTATGAATTGCCTCCCATTGTCTGTAATGATGGTGAACGGTACACCGAAGCGGGAAATAATATTTCGCCACACGAAGCGGATGACATCGGTTTCCTCAATGGTGACTAGGGGCTCGGCTTCGACCCATTTCGAGAAATAATCGGTTGCAGTTAAGAGGAACTTGAATCCACCCGGAGCAACTGGGAGCTTGCCAACGATATCCATGCCCCATTGGGAGAAGGCCAAGGGCTGGTGACAGGGCTAAGGTCCCGAGTCGACTGATGGATAATGGAAGCAAACATCTGGCACTTCTTACAATGCTTGACAAACTCTTCGGAATCCTTCTTCATTGTCGGCCACCAATATGAAAAATGGCTCGGTGAGCAAGAGATCGTCCACCGGAGTGACAACTGCTGTCGCCGGCATGCAACTCTTCGATGATGCCTGGAACTTGGTGCGGATGTGCGACCAATAGGTCCGGTCTGGTAAATGATCAGCGGTAAAGCTTGCCGTTTGGATTGAGCCAGAAGAGCGCGGCTTTGTTTCGGAGCCGGTGGGCGTCCTTCTTGTCGGTTGGAAGGGTGTCGTCGCGCAGGTAACTAATGATTTCATCCATCCAGCTCGAACCGAGCTCTATGTGTAGAACCTCATGGCTTAATGCCTCGAGCTCAAAACTAGGCTTGTCAATGGTGCTGAAGGAGATAGAGCGATGTTCCGAAGAGGAGCAAGCCGAGGCGAGCCCCGCGAGTGCGTCGGCATGAGCATTTTGCTGTCGAGAAATATGTTCGACTCGGATGGCTTTAAAAGTTTTGATTAGCTGGACGGCTGTGCTAAGGTATGTCCGCATGCGGTCGTCCCGAGCTTCGTATTCCTCCGACGGCTAATTGACCACAAGTTGGGAGTGGCTGTAGACCACAAGTTCCTCGATGCCTAGCGCTCGGGAGGCCTTGAGCTCAGAGATTAGTGCTTCGTACTCGGCCTCGTTATTGGAGGCTGGGAAGTTGATGGAAAGGGAGCTTTTGTGCAGAACGCCGGAGGGGGAGAGGAGTACGATCCCAACGCCTGCGCCTCGGCTGTTGGAGGCGCCATCAACGTACATCTTCCAGATGTCACTGTGGAAGAGTCTCCATGAGGTACTTGGATTTGCTTGGTGGGCTTCTTCGGTATGCGGAGGAGAGACTGAAACGAGATCGTCGTTTGGTGTGAGCTCGGCGATGAAGTCAGCAAAGACCTGAGCTTTGATTGTTGTCCGAGGTCGGAAGTGGATTTCAAAGTTTGCAAGCTCGACAGCCCACTGGGAGATTCGGTTAGAGAGATCGGCCTTCCGAAGGAGAGATTTGAGCGGGTACTCGGTCAGGATGATGATACGATGTAACTGGAAGTAAAGGGCAAGCTTTCGAGAGGCAGAGACAAGAGCGAGCACGAGTTTTTCCAAAGGGAGGTAACGTGTTTCAGCCGGAGTCATAGTCTTAATGGAGTAGTAGATTGGCTGGTGCTCCCTTCCTTCCTGTCGGACGAGCACCGAGCTAATGGCAAGCACGGAGATGACTAGGTACAGGCATAAGTCTTCTTGGTCCCGATGGGTAACAAGGAGTGGGGCCTCGGAAAGGTAAGTCTTCAAATGCTAAAGGGCTCGGTCGCAGTCTTCTGTCCAGTTAAAGCTCCGATGGCTTCCCTTTAAGAGGGCAAAGAATGGCTGACATTTGTCAGAGGAGCGGTTGATGAACTGAGTCAAGGCTGCAGCCATGCCGGTTAGTCGCTGCACATCCTTCTTGTTATGGGGAGCTGAGGGAGCTGAGAGCCTTTCAATGGCGAGAAGTTAGGCATGGTCGGCTTCAATACCGCGTGGGGAGACAATGTGTCCGAGGAACTTTCCGGAGCTGACACTGAATGCACACTTCTCGGCGTTAAAGCGGAGCCTATGCTTTTTAAGGATTTCGAAGGCTTCGTCGAGGTGGGTCAGGTGGTCACCGGCACGAATGCTTTTGACCTCCATGTCATCAATGTAAGCCATCATGGTGTCGCCCAACAAACGTTCAAACATCTTGGTTATCATTCTTTGAAAAGTGGCCCCGACATTCTTCAGGCCGAAGGGCATGACAAGGTAGCCGAAGATCCCGTGGGGGGTAATGAAGGCCGTGTTCTCGACGTCGCCTTCGCTCATGGCAATCTGGTGGTAACCTCGGTAGGCGTCCATGAAGCTGAGTCGCTCATGGCCGGCAGTGGCGTTGACGAGCTGGTCAATCCGAGGAAGAGGGAAGAAGTTCTTTGGGCAGGCGTCATTGAGGTTGGAATAGTCGACACAAACCCACCGCTTGCCATTCTTCTTCTTAACCACGACGGTGTTGGCCAACCATTTAGGGAATTGTACCTCTCGGATTGCCTTCGCATTGAGGAGCCGGTTGACCTCTTCGATAACAGCTTTGGAATGGATCAGGGAGGACCGCCTTGTTCGCTGCACGACCGGGCGCCTGGCTGGGTCGATGTTGAGCTCGTGGCAGATGACTGAGGGGTCGAACCCGGGCATTTCATATGGAGTCCATGCGAATACCTCGCTGTTGCGCTTGAGGAAATCAATCATCTCGTTCCGCTCGGTGTCACTGAGTGAGGAACCGATAAGGAAGAAGCGGGATCCGTCTTCGGTAATGGGAATGGTGACAAGGTCTTCGACTGCCTTGTTGATGGCTGATCTGCCGACGTCTTCTAGAATTGGGGCCTCGGGGACCTCAATGAGGTTGAGCCGGGAAGTTTGGCCCGTGCTTCGGACCGCGTTGATGTAACATCGCTTGGCTGTGGTTTGGTCTCCATACAAATCCTCATGCCGCCCACTAGCGTCGATGAAGCGAACCACCTGATGATAAGTAGAGGCGATTGCCTTCAGCTTATGGAGCCAGGTGTGCCCGACAATGGCGTTGTAAGGGCTAGGAACGTCAACCACAACGAACTCCATGTCAAGGACGATCATCCCGGCACGGACGGGGAGAGTGACCATCCCAAGGGGCCATACCGGGGCTCCTTTGAATTCGATAAGGGGAACTTCAAATGGATGAAGGTCGGTGTCGGGAATCTTCAAATCCTTGAACAGCGAGTAGTACATGACCTCGGCCGAACTGCCCTGGTCCACGAGGACGCGTCGGACATTGAAAGCTCCGATGCGTAGTGTGACCACGAGGGCGTCGTTGTGCGGAGGCTGAACACGATCGAGGTCCTTTTCGGTGAATGTTATCATCCACTTGGAGCTGTCGTTGGTTCTGGGGCGCTTCGGTTCGAGATCGACCAACATGACTTGCCTGGAGGAGGGAGCCGCGTGCAGTTCGTCTCGGATGAAGCGAGCGGCCTCGTAGTTTAGAGGACCGTGGATGACGTGGATCGTCTGAATTTCTTCCTCGGTATTGTTTTCGGCGCGCAATGTCCTAGCCCTTGTCTTCTCCTCGTCAACGAAGTTACCGAGGTGGCCGCTTGCAACAAGCTGCTCCAAGTAAGCCTTGAAGGGCTTGCAGGCTGTGGTAAAGTGGCCCTGCTCTTTATGGTAACTGCATCAGACGATGGGGTTCTTGATTTTCCCATTTTCGGTCCCTAACTTTTGATTCAGGAAGGAAAAGAAAGGCTGATCCTTCACTTGATCGATGATCCGATAGATGGGAATGTTGAAGACGATTTTTTCAGCATTGAAGTCGCTTGGCTTTGGTCCCCTCCTCTACGACTGCTTGATGTTGTTGACCTATTTCTTTGGTGTTAGGACAGCTGCGAGAACCGGTGTGGATACCGAGGGGTTTAGTGTCTTCGAGCTCGTAGGCTTCCCAATGCGTCTCTCTGCCTTGGATTCGATGAGCTGACACCAACCCTCAATGGGAGTCATGAGGTCTTTCATGGAGTTGGGCTTGTGGCGGGCGAGGTCGTCGTAGACCTGCTCGTCCTGAGAAGTGAGACCGAGCTTGAATCCTCGGGCCGAGATGACGTCGTCGCAACCCTCTATTTCATTGAATTGCTCCCAGTAACGACCGGTGTATTGCCGGAGCGTTTCGTCGTTTCTTTTGCGAAGGGCCAAGAGGGAGTTGATCTCCTTCTCGTGCTTATTGCTTGTTACGAACCGAGCCATGAAGGCATCGCAAAGGGAATCGAACAAGGAAATCAACCGAGCCGGGAGTTGATTGAACTAGGTAAGGCCTAGGTTGTCAAGGCTGGTAGGAAACACCTTACACAAAAAGGCATTGTCCGAGGGCTCGTTCCGAAGAAACAAAGACATAACGAGCTTGTACTGAACCAGATGTGTGTACGCCTCAATCTTGCCGTCGTATTTGGCAAATTTGGGTTGGGTGAATCCCTTCGAGGGGGTAACCTAATCGATCTCTCTCATGAAGAGAGAGGTCGTAAGTCGTGTAAGTCGCGCGTCGCGATGAGGTCGGATCGAACGGTCGAGACCGTCTGGACGCTCAGTCGCTGTACGCTTCGTTGGAACAAGCTTGTTCAACCTGTCGTATTCCTTTCTCTTCGGGGCGATGCTAACCAACCTCTGAGGGGAGTGCTCATGGCAATGCTTTTGGTAGCTATCTCGAGCGGAAGGCTCGAGGCGCTCGGTGATCGGGCTTCTGGTATGGGCGCCGGCGGGGTGTGAGATGACATGGCTCTTGGCTCTAGCAGTCTTCAGGCGCTCGCTGTATCCCTTGGTTTGGAATTCCACGAGGCCATCATCTCTCCTGGCAACTCTGGTGAGGCTTGGGGTGGGCTCGCAGCGAGTCCTTCCAACTCAGATTGAGTGGGTGGAGGAGGCGGAGACGCTCCCTACACCGAGTCTCTCAAAGGCCAAGGGTTTCCCTTGAAGCTGCTTGGGAGAACGGGAACGGTCCCTGCACGACGTATCTCTCGCGGTTCGGGCGTCCTCTGCTCTTGGTGGCTTGAGACGGTCCTTGACTGAGGGGCGGAATCGGCGCTCCCGCAAGTGGCCCCCTCGTGGCTGCGAGGAGGGGTATGGAAGCTCCTCCTTCTGCCACGGCTTCCGGAGGAGTGAGATGGGGAGATCTGGAGGAGATGTTTGATCTTTGCCAACTTGTCTAGGACGTGCTTGTCTCGCTCCACGACCGTCGTTAGATCGTCGATTTTCCATTCGAGATGGCGAATGTAGGTGTGGAGCTCGGAAGATGGGCCTACGTCTGGAGTTGAGGCTCCGGCACCAACTCCGATGGATACATGGGTCTTCCCTAGGGCGATGGCTCCACCAGAAGCCAGGCTATGGTCCACGAGGGAACCGAGCCCGTGGGCGGTACCACCGTGATGCGCGTCGTCGACCTCAACCATGTTCGATTCAAGAACATTGAATGGAGCAGAAAGGGGGAAGTGGAGGTTGAAAGGGTGGCTAGGTCCCCAGCGGAGTGGCCAATTGTAGGGGTTCGATTTGTCGGGACCTAGACTGCGTTTAGGGCTTGGTTCCTTCCTTCTCCGCTCACGCCGCTGGACCTGCAACAAGTCACTAGGGCTTTGGCTGCCCAGTGACCCTTCGACGATCAAGTTAGATCTCAGGGGTAAGGTTTAGGTCTAGGATTATGGAAGAACGGCTTACCTCTTCCAATGAGCATCCCTCTGTATTTATAGACCTAGGTTTGCTTGGCCTTCAAGCTAACGCGTGGGGCGTATGCTCGGATAACCGCCTCGGGTGACGTCATATGTGACGGGGGGAACAAAATGGTTACAGAGCACATGGCCTGACCCAAATGATTGCTGCTGTTGCGGGATTGACGTGGGACCCGTCTACCGTAACTACCTTACTCAAACTCCTTGGGAAGCACCGAGACCGAAGAGCGTATCCGGGCGTAATACCGAACACAAGGCCAGGATCACCAACACTCATTGGCTCATCAACCAGAACTGTGGAGAAAATGGCTCGGTACGCCCAGCCCGGTTACCGACACGATAACCGAGGCCACCACAATTTATATTGCTTTCGGAAAACACAAGCAAGAGAGAGAGAGAGCGGAAAAAAAAAAAAAAAAAAAAACAACAACAACAACAACAACAATGAAGAAAAAGAAGATACAATGAACCTGCGGTAAATTACAGTGTACAATACAAAACAAAAGACTGCACAATACGCATCCCAATCCTAAATTGTTTTCAATAAAATGGGGATGACAATAAAACCAGAGAGAGTTGATAATATCCAGATATGTTCCGCCATAAACATAAAACAAATTTAAATCTAAACTAAACAAGCATGAAAATCCTCATAATCGGAATCTGGATCCTTAACAGAAGAAATCAACACAATTCGCAAAATTAGTTTTAAACTGCCAAAACATAACTAAGCACAATATATGGGCATTGTAGCCCCTCAGGAGTTTGGGCTTTGACCCTTTAAGAGATTAGGCTTCGTCCCAACTGGATGTAATTTCCAACCTTTGGTTGAAATCCCTTTCCCCTTTCCCTCTAAGAAAATGTCATTTTTGCCGATCAATTAAAAAAAAAAAACTAAGCAAATTTAAGCTCTCAAAATATTCACCACAATACAAGCACATAGACAAAGGGGAATAGGGGGGAAAACTTGAAATCAAAAGTGAAAAAGAAAAAATTGTCTTACTTTGTGGCGAAACAGCAACAGATGCAGTTATATTGTGCTGGAGGAGATGAGGGTTGCAACTTAGATTGACTTTATGATGTGTTTGAAAGGAGGAGATGGGGAAATGTAAATTGGTTGGAAAAACGAAAGAAGGAAGGAAGAGTTTTAGAGTCAAGGAAGCAACAAGTGATGAATTGTGCTCCTCTTACTTTATTGGTCGGCAATTGTTTGGAGTAATATCATCATTTAATAAGTTAGGTTATTTTGAGTTTTGTAAACATTTTAGTGTTACCTTTTCAAATCCATTCTTCATTTTTGCGATTAGTCTTGAGGAGAAAAATATAACAATCTAGTGTTCTGGATTTGTACTATTCATATCTGGTGTAAAATGATGCCTTCTATCGATTGAAAAAAAAAAAAAAAAAAACTGAACAAGCATGAAAATCTTCATAATCAGAATTTAGATCCTTATAACATACACAATAGGAGAATTGATCAACCCAAATTACAAATTTAGTTTCAAATATCAAACTGCAAAAAAATAACTAAGCTTAATAAAATTTGAAAGATAAACCTAGGAAGACATTTTTACCAAAAAAAATACATGTAGTCTTCGAAATCACGTAAGTTAACGTCTCCAAAAACTCACCACACAATTGACACAAGTCAAGCACATAGACAAATTAAGGGGATGGGGAAAAACTGAACCCAAAAGTGAAAAAGAAAGAGTTGTCTTACTTGGTCGCGAAATAGCAACAGATCGATGCAGTTAACTTGTACTGGTACGTGGTTGCAAATATCCGACAAAGAAAGTGAAAAAAAATGTAAGGAAACGGAAATAAAAGGATGAGGGAAATGTGTTTGAGCAGAGGAGATGGGAAATGTAAATTAGTTGGAAGAAGGAAGGAAGGAAGAGTTGTGTTTTTAAACTCGCGCGTTGAAATTCATTCTTTTATTTTTGTGATTAGTCTTGAGGGGGGAAAAAAAAAAAAACAAGAATCTAAACAAAATCATTTGCCATGAAAAAAGATATTTTTACAAGTTTTTCCTTTAGATTTTATCCTCAACCTTCTACTTCAGTTTTTCATCCATAAGTGTGTGTCACTAAAATGGTTAAATGATTTTGGATTAACATTGGTAATTATCGAAATTAGATTGATCAATTCGGTGAAGAATCCTAAACAATTAATAAACAATTTGATTCGAATGACATTATGTAGTGAAGAAGATAGATAATAGTGGTTAATAAAGATTGGTCGATCAGTCGATGCCGGCCGAAGAGACTACTAAATTATTGATAGAGACAATCGATAGAGTTGACTTGGCGATTCAATTAAGCATTCAACCAATTAGGATACCATTTTAAAATCAACATGACATTAGCAAATCTGATAATTAATAATGACGGTGGTTTTCAGTGATTAACTAGTCGTAGGGATAAGACCTTCCTTTGCCGTCTTAACCCTAGATTATATTGAAGATCCAAGTCAACGAAAATGAAGAAAAATGAAACTTCTATCGATCAGAAAAGGAAACGAAGGTTCGGTCTAGTGCAGGAAGAGCTGAACAGTATTATCTGCATGTTCTGATAGTGATGTTGAGGTTACGTTACGATTGATTCCTAGAACATCAAAACCACACCTGCATGGTTAGAGGGGTGAAGGTAGTATGGAGGAGTAATGGCAACGAAACGAAACCAAAGGAAAAAGGAACAAAGCAGAACCACGGTCGCAAAAATCATTCCCGTGCTTCTTCTTTCTCAAAAAATCACAACCGCAAAGGGGAACAGAAGAACAAACAGAACCGTTCCCCTTCCCCATGCCCCTCTTCCCTAACTCATGGGCAACATTATCCCCGTTGCGCCAAGAATAAACTGGAACAAAATCGATCCAAACTAGTTGCACATTGCTCGAATATCATAGACTGAAACATCAACCTCTTGGTATATGACTGAATGCCCATTAACCATGTCGATCAGTGCTTTAGCATCCCCCTCCACTGACGGTGAATTTTGGGTGATCACTGAAGGTTGGCCAATATGATCAAATGCTAGCTAATAGGAGTTCTTATGTTTCATCCTCGGTAATTTTTAAAATAAATGAACGGTTTGAATCATCTTTGCAGGACCCGAGATGGTTCCCTCAAAAAGTTGTGTGCAAGATATGTGCCCCATTGGCTTTGCACATTGTACAACTCCAAATATAGTCGGCAATTTGAAATCTACCACTCCGAGGGGCATATTTTTTGTGTTACTTTCTATAGATCGATCACACTCCATAGTTTCGAAAGATTTTTCACTAACCAAACGGGGATTTAAAAAAGGTTTTTCCATAAAAGAAAACTTAATTTTTGTTTCAAAAATAAAAAGAACTCATTGATATTTAACAATTTGCGAGAAATATTTTTAAATTTTTTGGTCAAAATGCTTTTGTTTAAATTCTTATTTTGCATACTACCTTCCTAGAAAGGAGGAAGTCAATAATATCTGAGTTGGTTTCTTCTTCTTCTTTTGAATGGTAAAAAGAGTGGGAAGAAGCGACCAGCGTAGCAACTCCTTGGGTGACCATGAGGATTCCCGACCCGTGGTGGAATGTCCGGTTTGAGCCTCAACTACTGCCCGAAAAGGCAAGCCAGTCACAACAACACCACCTAGGTACTAGATAGACAAAGGACCCTCCACGTTAATCCCTCGGTTGGCGGGACTCAAACTTGGACGGATCGTGTACGGGAGGGAGGAGCACTTGAGCCCCACTCACCCTCACATAGTGATAAGGCACACGCCACAAAGAGCTCCTTCAATGCTCTGATTTTCCTGCTCTGTTCCTGCTGCAACACCAGCAGCCTAAAGAGGAAAAGGTTGGCCTTAATTTGTGAGCCTACCCTCACAACTACGGCTTCGAATCCCCTATTTTATTTTATTTTTCATGAATGTCATTAGCAGTACATATTGGGTATAAAAATATTTCCGTAAAATCTGTCACGCGAGAAGAAAAAAAAGAAATAAACGAAACGAGAAAAAAGGAATAATGCGGATCCCGTTACCACAACCGTTGCTATGCTGCTTCTTCCAAACAGATCTCTCTCGCCTAAACAAGAGATTGATAATTATTTTCTGCTCTGCTTCATATGATTAACATTATAGCTCCTTTAATTGCCACTCGTTCAGTAAATCACTAAATCAGAGAGCACCACAACAAACATGGAAAGGAAACGTCGGGAAAAAAACTCAATGAATAATCCCACGATCCACACTTCACAAAGTTTTAAGAAACAATACCCGAATGCAAAGCAGAGGAGGACTCAAAAGTCAGAACATGCTACAACTGGAGATTGATGTACTGCCACAAACTGAATATCATGAGTATCAATTGTCACCATTAGAGAAAACTAGAATTCTGCGATTCAAAAACAAACTACTGTCTCTACAGAATAATTCAAAATAACTTGTATTCTCAACTCTACAACCCAAGAAAAACCCATGCAGCACCATCGATTGGATCTGTTTAAGAAATAAACAAAACAACCAATTCAGTAAGCAACTATAGACCAGAACTTGATTGGCCAAGTTAAAGAAAAAAATGAGTTGGGATCATGAATACGCGGATTCAATATTCGTTAGAGAATAAATTAAATTTTTCCATACATACAAATCAAAATATTATCACTGGACGAGAGCGTGTCTAAATTTCTTCAAGCCGCATGAGCCCTTGATTGGGGTCGAAACCACAGTGTTATTTGTTCAAGGGAAAAAGAAATAATTTTGTGTGTCAATACTTGATAAGGACAATCTAATTCATATTACATCTAACTCGATCGAGCGATGCAAGAATCCGCCTGCTTACAAGACAATTTGACAGAAACTAAAAAGATGATCACGATTCAAAAATATTTATGCAAATCACAATGTTAAGGGACTCTTCTGTTCCATCCGCACAAAGTATACACACAAG
Organism: Rhododendron mucronatum var. ripense; assembly: GCA_019656295.1. NCBI lineage: Eukaryota > Viridiplantae > Streptophyta > Magnoliopsida > Ericales > Ericaceae > Rhododendron > Rhododendron mucronatum. The sequence continues at coordinate 1,303,575 of BPLT01000086.1, forward strand.
AAAGTGTAGTAAGACACCTCATTCTCGTAACACAGAATTGGAGATTTCAATTTCACACCTCAAATATTCAAAATTAAATATTTTCTAAAGAGAATATGGCTGATGTGGTAAAAAATCACTTACCTCATTTGTTGACACGAATCGAATCCGAAGACATAGATGAAATTGGGGGGACATGATAAGCTTTGTTGGGCAATTTGGGGAACATCATCACCCAATCAGGCACCGCCCAATTAGGGTGCAAGTACCTAAAAAAGGAATCCAACAAGAGTACAAAAATAACAAATCCAACACAAATTAAGAATAGCTACTATACTATTTCATTCGCCAAAATAAAGAAATAATATGTAACAAGGTAAAAATAAATGGGACTGGCTTTATGAGGTTATTGTATAAACAAGTATAGATTCATACCTGATTCATCGCCGTGCTTTGGAAATTAAATTCAATGTACATATGTTCAAGTCAAGACACACTCTAGCAACTCAAGCACTCGAATCTATATACATAACAAATCACCCTTTTACTAGTCAAAGTTTAATTTTTCCCCATTACGTTTCCAATCAATAATCCTTTTTGTGATTTACAAATTTTTAACTTCAGAAATAGAAAAGGATAAGGAATTATATGCATCTGAAAGTAGTAAGTTCACATGTAATGACTGCAACACGTAAGCTAAAACATAAAATAGGTGGCTTAGGCTGCGTTCTTTTGAACTTAATTTAAACTTAACATAAATCTAGGAATTTTGTTCTTATTTGAAATTTTTTCGGATTTGTTAGTTTTGTGCCAAACTTTTGTGGGTTATTGATTTATCTCGACGAGAGGAACCGGAAAAGTAAAATGTTTTTAGTTTTTTTTTTTTGCTCGGTTAAGGGTGCAGCGTGGTTAAATTGGGTTGGGCTAAGGGTTTTTTTTGGGGGAAAATGACGGCCTAAAATGTTTTTAGTTTTACTCAAGTATTTTGAGAAATAACCACTTTTTATCAAAAAAAAATGTTTTTTTTTTTCCTCTCATCGAGACGAATCAATAACCCACAAAAATGTGATGCAAAACTAACAAATGTTGAAAAAAATTCAAATAAGGACAAAATTTTTGAATTTAAGTTAAGTTTAAGTTAAGTTCAGAAGAACGCAGCCTCAAGAGTTACTACTATTAAAGTACATCAAGTGGGAATCACGTCACAACTATATCGACAATTAACACGTACTACCAGTATTTTTTACATACAAACAAGCTTGTGAAATTGCCTAATGAAAAAAACAAAAAAAATACTCATGGATTGCATGGATCAACTACTTGTATTTTGTCAAGGAAAGTTGCAAGTTGCATGCCAGGCCTAATTTTTGGACAACCAAAAACATGTATAAAAAATATGGGATCGGAAAATGTCGGCCAAGGACGAATTTTGATATTAATACCTGCCAATGACATTTTCAGCATTAACAAATGTTCTTAGGTTGTTCTTGGCGGGTATTAATTATCAAAACATATCCTGGGCTGTCATTTTCCCTAAAAATATTGACAAAGTAAGGCCTACTTTTGTTAGTTTTATGTCGATTTTTTGTGGATTATTGCTTCACCGTGATGAGAGAAATCTAAAAAATAAAAAATTACGATCGAAACCCATATGTTTGTGAATAAAGACAAAATCCAATAAGCCAATTTTTTAAATTGTTTTTTGTCTTTGTCCAAACAAATTTGGTTCTGATATTAATATTTTAGTTTTTGATTCTTCTAGTCATGACAACCCAATAATCCAAAAAAAAAATAAAAGAAAAATTAAAAAATGCGGCAAAAATTAAGCCACTTTGCTTATTATTTAAAAAATAGGTCTAAACATACTGAACTACTGTACAAAGATTTTGATAGCAAAACAAAAGCAAAAACTTGTATTCTGAAAATTATTGATTGCTCCAATCTGGCAGCCTCAGGATCACTCTGTCAAAACATTTGGGGTGTTTCGACTAACAAAAAACACAAAAAAACTTAATGCACTTTACCATTTTGTTTCCACTAACAAAAAAATTTCAGCATTTTACTATCTCGTTTTCACTAACAAAAAATTTATCAACAAAAACTTTTTTTACTACTGTAACTCTACTCACAAACCCATTAACAACTTATTCACTACCGGAAATAACTTAACATTTCTTAACAACTTATTCACTACCGAAAACACCTAATAACTTCTCAACCAAGTACAAATAAAAATCAACAAAATTTTCACTACCAAAAACACCTCCAATTGTTGGGTTAAAGACAACACAAAGAGCTGGGGGCTAGGCCGATACACCAATAATGTAGTAGGTATTGGGGCCACACCACTTTGAAATGACACGGCATAATGATAGATTACCTAGCATAAGGCTGAAGAATGGTTTTGGTGAGGGGATCATCCCATTCCATAGACTCCCACCATTGTTTTTGTCCTTCAATGAACTTGAGAGCAGGTGGTGCTGTTGCTTGCTCGCCATCCATATGCAGCCAAAGAGGCATTCTCCTTAGCATCTGGCACTTGTATACTTGAACTTCTTCTAAAGATGGACACACCATCACGCCATTATATATGCTCTTCAGTCTTGGTAGGTAATGTAGAGTTAAGAACTTGAGTTTTGGGAGACTGATTGAGTTGCTATAATCTTGATGATTGCCCCGATCACTCATCTCTGCTATTTCGACCATTATATCCTCCACATTCGCACACGACGCCAATCTAAGTACCTCAAGGTTTGGGAAGTTCTCCAATAATTGGACAGGGAAAATATTCTTCATAGCGTCACATTTAGTGAAAACCAATTCTTTTAGGTTCAAGTAAATGTTGTGTGGTGGGGCAATCCCGTCAAAGAGTACCCTAAATCTGGGTAAAAATGACAAATTAAGTGACTCGATGGTTCCCAGAGAGATCTGGCCATCTTCTGAAAAGGTTGATGTCGACGAAAAGATGGATTCTAATCTGTAACAAATACTAACTTCACATTTACGTAAATCTTTGGCATCTTTCAACCATGGAATATCTGATAAGCTAACGGGATCGTGGATTCTCTCAAGCCCAAAGGACTCTATGCCGGCGGGGATCACTGGTGCCTGATCCACCCCAGTTTCAAAAGGCGATCCAGATTTGAAACTGAAGCAAAACTGTTTTCCCAGATCTAGTGCATCCCAAGAATGCTTTCCCACTATAAGACCGTACTTCTGCAACCCTTGGAACTGCTGAGATCTCGCGTACCTGTTAAGCTCATGTACACTGTTAATGCATGCACCGACAACTTTTAGTTGACTCAAGCACATGAGATCTTCTGCTGACACTTTTAATCCTGTCCCGTCAATTCTAAGGTAATGAAGTTTTGAGAGGCTGCGTAACTTCCAGCTAGGAAACGTCCTTCGTATTGAAAAATTACATGAGATGTCGAGTTTTATGAGATTAACCAATTCTTCTATACATTCCGGTAATTCTTCAATTTTGCTATCAGTCAGTACAAATATTTTCAGAGCCTTCAGTTTCTCCAATGATGGCACAAACTTTAAATGCAATACAATACACTATCAGCTCATTCACAGGGATTTTATGGTCTTCAGGATACAAGGAACAATACAAGAAACAATCCTGAAGCACCTTACTTCCTAGGCGATCATAACTAAATTTCAGTATCTCAAAAACCTTAGTTTTACCATCGCTGGCGTCTTTCGTCGATCTAATCAATGCATTTAATGCATCTCTCCACTCACGGATTCCTTCTAATCCCCTCAAACTTCCAGCTAATGTAACAACTGCAAGTGGCAGACGAGCACATTTTTTGGCAATTTTAGCTGCAATTTCTTTCACTTCTGGAGCAAGCTCCACATCATTTCTGACAGCCTTTGTAAGAAATAGAGTCAATGCTTCTTGCTTCGTGAGAAGCTCCACTTTGACCTCTATGCAATCCATCCTTCTACAAACGTCCAACGACCGCGTAGTCAACACTATTTTACACTCGTTAGATCGGGTTGGTTCCGGAATACCCACCCTCTCTAGAGCAAATGATTCCCATAGATCATCTAGGATGAGAACGTGCTTCTTTTTTCGGGAAAGTGCTGCATATAATTCTGATGCTCTTATTGTTTCGTCCTCATCTTCCTCAAAACTAAGTTTCAGTGCCTTAGCTATGTCGCTCTGTAGCTTTGTTATACTGAATGCTTTGGATACGGTGACCCAATAAACATTACCAAACTTGCCTTTCTTTTCCAGGAGCTGATTGTGAATGTGCTTCATGATGGTTGTTTTGCCAACACCCCCCATTCCGTAAACGCCAATCTGCCTAACGTCGTCATTCATCAAGCATTCCCAGACTTTCTCTGTGTTCCTTGCCTGAGTGGATTCAACAAAATCTTTCATTGGTGGAATCAACAATTGATTGCTCCCCTTCACAAATCCAAGATTCAAGCATTAGTATTTAAAAAAATAAAACCACAGTGCTACATACTCCCAAAACTTGATTGATTTGTGTTTTTCTGACAAAACGGAAAACTCTCAAAGCCGGAGAAAACCAATCTTGTTGGCCATCTAATGCAAATAGTTGGTCAGTTTGGCCCATATCATTCGTGGAGCCAGGATTTGAACTTGGACGTAAAAACTGAAGAAGCAATATACTTCCAACGGTCCAAAAAGAATGTCCTATCCGCCAAACCAAGAAGTACAAAGAATATGTTTGTTTTTGAACAAATTCATAAATATTCAAAATTAAAAGAAGTCATTGATATCTAGTATCTTATGGGAAGAAAATCAAAAATTTTTGGAATCAAAATGCATTTTTTTAGTTCTCAATTTTACAGACCAGACAATATTTTTGACCGTAAGAGATATCAAAAAAGTATACGTGTTCTAATATTATTCATATATCAATACTATAGGTTCATCCAACAAAACTGATGGGATGTTATAAAGCAAAGCAATATATATATTTTGGCTCATAAAAAGAAAGTGAAAGTACACGGAGACCCCTCAATTCTTCTTCTTTTTTCACAAAGGCCCCCTAACATTTAAAACCGTCCATACAAACCCTCTCAACTAAAATCGTTAACCAATCACCACTCTTCTGTCAAAAAGACCGTTAAGATAAAAAGGTCAGCGTGGTCAATTTTTCATAGATGAGGGGACAATGTGAGCGATTTTTAAGATGCAAAATCGTCATTTCCCCTCATTCCACTGACAGAGTAAGCTAATTTTTTATTTCATATAGTTGATGTGGTATGTATGGACAGTTTTTTAAATGTTAAGAGGTTTCTATAAAAAAAAAAGTGATAAATGAGAGGGTCTCCGTGTACTTTCACCAAAAAAGAAAAGCAATATAATTTGGTGGGAGGTTGGGACCCGGGGTGGCCTGGGCTACCGGGCCCATTAAAGGCTAAGCCCCTGCACATTGTCAACATCTAGTCATCTATAACTAACATCATTTACTTTGCGCCTTCTTTCTTGAAATACCTAAAATAAAGTTGTCTTTACAAATGATATGAACTAATTCATTGGGTCCTTTGGCAACTTCCTTTGGGGTGGAGGTGTGTTGTAATACAGTTTTTGCTAGAAAATTTTTTAAAAGATTCACCAACTTACTAGATATCAATAAGTTCTTTTAATTTATAAAAAAAGTTCAAATTTTTTCGTAGAAAAATTATGTTATTTTTCAAACATTGTTTTGCAGTCCGGACAAACAATATGGGACGGAGGGAGTATATAATTGAAAATAAAATGGTTGTATAATCAAATAGTTATGATATAAATAATAAGTTAGTCTCGAATTAAGTTTGCTTGTTAATTTAGATAATTTTACTTCGGTATTTAACAGTTTCTTCAATTGCTTCATAAAACATAACCCAAGACAAGTATGTGGGGGTTCTAGTAATTACCAAAAGAAAAAGAAAGAACAATAGGAATTTCTATCTGTATTATATACACGGAAAAAATGGAAATACAATAGTGGGCGCGCATTTTTGCCATTGAAAATGCATATTTTGTCCATTCTGCCCCTCAGAATAAAATCTTGACCTCGCCACTAATAACAACTACCATGGTGTGAATTGGACCCAAGTTTAGCAATTGTTAAATTCCCAATTTCCCATTCGACTTATTCATCATATCTGTTAAAAAAAAAAAAAAAGACTATTAAAGAATCCAAACTCCACTTGACTTATCCTTTAGTCAGGACAGCTCCAGAATTTTGATTCAGTGGTGCCAAAAGATATTTCATTTTATTTATTTTAATCCGTACGAGTGGTTCAATGCAACAATACTAAAGAAAAAACGTCTTATATGTCAGAATTTTTTTTTTTTAAAAAAATGTGTATTTGTTGAGGCGAGAGGGTTTGCTTGCACCCTCTCAAACAATAGTGCAGACGCCTTTGCTTTTAGCCATGAATAAACACGCTTTGTTGAAGACCCCACACTTACCAGATGGTCGCCAGTTAGCTTGCGTTTGATTACAACAACAATTTCCTCAATGAACTTGGCTTCATACCTGAAAGTTTCAGTCATATAGAAAATGAAGCATCGTACATCTCAGAAAATATTTGAAAGAAGCAGTCAAATTCACCATGCAAATATCCAAACATGACTACTTACCACATATTCGGCTATAATTCCTTTTTTCTTTTTTCCTTTTCGATAATTAAGGTTAGGAGAATATCAAAAAAAAACAAAAGAAGGTATGAAGAGGAAACCGCCCAGATACAAAAATTAAGGCCATAAACAAAAAATGCCCTGTGCACAACTACGTACCCACAAAAAGATCTAGGAACTTAAGCATTTCGTTAGGAGTACAATTAACTCGACTAATCACAACTATGCAATCTATTTAGGAAATTTTTTCCCACACGAGAGAGAGAGAGAGAGAGAGAGAGAGAGAGAGAGAGAGAGAGAGAGAGAGTCACAGGATAATTAAGGGCCGGCCCAAGTTGGGACAAAGATATTGACAATCTTGTGGTGTTGGGTTCATCTACTGTGGAGGGTTCAAAGATAGCAAGAGCCAGCCAAAATGGTGGAAAGAAAGGCAATAGAAAAGTTCGTCCAATTAACGAGGTGATGGGTATATATATTAAGGAAATCGGTGGGTAGGGGGCAGAAATATAAAAGACACAAACCTGAAGCTATTTTTCGATCAGCAACGACTGCAATTTCTTTATGTATTTCGTCCAATGGGATCAATAATAGAAATAGAATCATTCTCGACGAGGCTCAAGCAGTATGGAGTATAAACAAGTCACTAGGAATGGGTAAGGAATGGGTTATGATGTGACGAAGGGGAAGTTATAAGATTTCTCAATTAGAGGAAATCGATGATGAGCGGTATAGAACAATGTTGATCGAGGAGGGCAGGAACATGGATTACTTGGGTCTACACTCATTACCTATAAATTCAAATCCAAAATCCCAAAATAAACGGGGTCTCACAGTTCGAAGCCACACTTCAGACAATGCCTTCACTAAGCTGGCACAGTGCAAGGTATAGCTAGCTGTCCATAATCCAACACTAATAACTGCCTTTTGCAGCCATTGTATGACGAATTGACGATGCTATGGGGAAGAAATTCCACAATAAGTTTTTTTTTTTTTTATCGGCAATTCCGCAGTAAGTTTTATTCATTTTCCGTTAAAGCAAAATGGAAAAAAAAAGCCATTGCTTGCAAAAAAGGATTGAATGTATAAATTACCCGTCAGTTAAATTTCCGGAAACCATTCCAGCCATACTCGCAACCTCCTTAAGTGCCGCCCTCCATCCCCTCACTTCCTCAACCGTCACTTTCTTTTTTCCGAAATTGAGACCCATCCCAGCCATACTCGCAACCTCCTTAAGCCCCGCCCTCCATCCCCTGACTTCCTCAACCGTCATCACTTTTTTTTTCCGAAATTGAGATTTTTGGCTCGCTCTTTAATGTCCAACGGATCCACCTCATAGAACACAGGCAAAATCATATGATCCGACGTCTTCCATTGTTCGAGAATCGTCTGGATTTCAAAGAGGCACGCCGTCGAATTAGCGTAATTTTTGGATAACACGATGATCGACATCCTCGAGTTCCCAATAGCTTTCTTCAACTCGGATTTGATGATCTCACCCCTCTCAATCTCGTCATCATCTCTGAATGTTTGAAACTTCTCTCGCTTCAAAGCCTCGTAGAGGTGGTCAGTGAACTTCTTACGGGTGTCTAAGCCCCTAAAGCTCAAGAAATGTCATATGTACCTTGAAATTCAGAGTTCGAAGAAGAAGACATCGAAGAACGCGGAGATTGAGCTACTACATCCGATCAGGTTGTTGTTTTTCAAACAGACATGTTCCTTTTAACAACCCTGCGAATTGAACGGTTTCGTATCATTCAGAAATCACGTAACTTATGCTCTCAAAATTCTCATAAAAACTCAAACAACAGAGACAGAGGAGAGGGGGGGAAAATGCTGAACCCACAAGAGAAGAAGAAAGAGTTGTCTTACCTCGTGGCAAAATAGCAAGATGGCATTAACAGGGCGTTTCCGGTAGAGAATAAGTTTTGAGAAAGAATTTATTTGTTAGTTGTTTCCACTAATCAATAAGTTTTTTTTTAAGGCAAAAGGAACAAAGAAATTGTTACAAAGACAAAAGGAACAAAGAAATGAAGACATCAATTCCTAAGCAAAGCTAAGGACTATCATTTGCTCATCCAAAATCCAAACCCGAGATTGGCAAGATGCCAACCAAGGAGTTGTTGAGAAATAGTTGTACATGGGTATTTGAATGAAAAATTGAGAATGAAGTTGTTGACAAATTGTAAGTTAGTGTGAACAAAATGTAAAATAGCCAAAGTTGTTGCTCCAAAAATTTAGTGGAAACCTGGCCCACGTACTTACTCTGGTGTGGAGCAATTGGGAAAGAGGACAAGAGAGATGAAGAAAGAGAGAAAGCAATTGGAAGGAAACGAGAAGGAAGGAGGAATCGTCGAGACAAGTCAGGCAACTACTGGAATGGGATTGAGGGGCTGTGCTACCCGGCCGTAGAAACAAGGATGGAGTCAAGGGAGACAACTACCTAGCGACCATCGCCACCACAACGATTTTAAAAATAATTTGAAACAAAAAAAATTATCCCCTATTTATATAGGCCTGATATAAAGAGTTTTTAGTCCTCTGATTTTTGCTATGATATAGGAGGCCAAAAAACATAATCTGAAGCCAAATCTAATGAGTTGAATGAAACTTTTTACCAAGCATGATGTCCAAATTAAGAAAATCAGACTTCAAACTTTGTGTTTTATACAAATTCTATTTATATTAAGGTGTTAGATTAACACAAAAGGAAAGGAATGTAATAGAAAACCAATAAAGGAAAGCAGCATATCAAGCGACTTTCACAGATTGTGATACGTGTGCTTATGACAAACACCATTTATTATGACTTTTAGTACGTTATTTTGAATAATATTATCTAGAGTTGATACTATCCATATCACAGTCCATATTTTTTAAGTATTTTCGTAAGTACATATGTAATTCGCTACTACTAAGATAAAATTTTAGCTCCATCGCTGCGTAGAAACTAGAAAGGCAGTAGGGCACAGTTTTGTCCCAAACAGTGGTAGAACTCCACTTCCTACCACTTCAGTTTGCTTTCTTCCCAAATAGTTTTCAGGGCAATAACGTCTCATTTTTTCATGTGAGAGGGCATATGAGTTGCTTGTGACATTGTGACATTTTCCATCCAATTCGTAACAGAATGCAAATGGAAGTTGCGATTCCATTAGTTTGAGGTGGTTATGGAGTAAAAAAAAAAGAAAGAGAAAGTCAGGATCATTGAACTTGAACAGTGCAGCGGATTTCAGAAGAGCCCGCACATAAGCAATGCAGAATATATTTTGCATAACCGATTTAGTTAGTTAGAAAGGAAATCTTTGGTAATGTTGGCAGATGTGAGTTAGTTAGCTAGGGAATAAGGCGACTATATCGAGCATTATCAATCTCTCAATTGAATGAGAGATTGCAATCTAGAGTTTTTGTGACACCCTTCTATTAAGATAAGAAAACGATTGTTGTTTGTGCTAGGGAATGATATATGAACCCTGAAGAGAGAAACAGGGCGGCGGTATATTATATTTTTTGCATGAATGGACGCATGGCAACTTTCATGGACGTTGGATTTGTATCTAATTTTTACGTGGTTGTGTGTTTTATGTGGGGGGCTAAAACGCAAATAAGTTTTAAACAAAGCAAAAAGGAGAGAGATGCAAAATGGGACGGTGTGTAAAAAGACTAGGGGGCCTCGCCACCTTAATTAACGCATATCCTCAGGTATTCAATGTGGTGAAGACTGAAGAGGTGTGTAAGGGGAATAAAATCAAGAAGGAAAAGCTGATAATCAATATATAAAAGTAAAAAATAAGAATAAACTAAGATTGGGGATGTTGGGCCGGAATGCCCCATGGATTTGGTTACATAATGTCACTCTTTGTGACCGTTCTAAAAATAGACTTATGGGTATAATGTTGAATGTCATAAGACTCAATTGAAACTCTATCTGACACCAATTGATTCTAGGAGAAACGGTGGAAAAGCGGTTCGACAGGGGAGGATATATTTGTGGTGTGGATCTAAGAATTTGATGGTGGGTATTTTTGGACAGTACGTTGAGAAGGAACAATAAGAATATATCCCAATCCAAGTTAGATATATACAAAACAAAACAATAGGTTTACAGGTTGGCCACAAGGTCAGTTCTGATAAGCAGAAATATTGTGGTAAATGATGTATTGTGCCCTTTTTGCTCCTTGTTTCTGGAAACACCTAACCATTTGCTACTTCATTGTCACTTTTCTTGGTGTGTTTGGTCTCAAGTTTTGGATTGGTGGCATACTAATTGGGTGTGTCCGTCTTCGATAGCAGAACTCATGTGTGGGTGGTTTGACAACAGCTTCCGTAACTTGGAAAAACACATTTGGGAAGTGTGCTTCTATGCGACAATTTGGTCCATTTGGATGATGCGGAATGACTGTATTTTTAAGAATGTGACTGCAAGTTCAGAGGAGGTGGTGGATATTATTAAGTTTAGGGTGGCGATGTGGATTAAAGTCAAATTCAATGTTAGGATGTACACTGTGGAGGATTTCAAAAGATTTTTAGATGGCATTCGATCGCTTAATTTGTAATTTGTTTTGATGATTATCATTCAACTTCCAGCTGGATGATTATCGTCTTCCCTTTCCCCGGTTGAGTTGAGCATGTTCGCTCCTCAACCTTCCCCCTCGATGTAACCTTTCGAGTTCTATGAAATTTCTTTTAGCCGAGCAAAAAAAAAATAATACCAGAGAGAGCTAATAATAGCCAGATATGTTCTGCCAAAAAACAGAAGACGAACATATCTAAACTAAACAAGCATGAAAATCAAAATGATCAGAATCTCGATCCTTATAGCATACATAATAGAAGAATTCAACCCAAATTCGCAGATGAATTAATTAAGCTTAATAGAATTAGAAAGATACATCTTGTAACGACCCGGATTTTTGCCCTATTTTTTTTCGAATAAAGAAATTATTTTTAATCAAATAGTTTATAGTAATCGATTAATTATTTAAAAGTATAATTAGATTAAACTAGAACTTAGATTAATTTTTTTTTCCTGAATAAAATTAGTTTAGCAAAATTTTAATTCAACTTGTAACTATATGTGCGTATCTTATATCTATATTATAGATACTAGTAATCATCCCACAAATTATGGGATTTTGTTCCCACAATCCTCATCTCTTATCATTCCTATCTAAATCCTAACTAGAATCCTGTGCGAAATAACTCTCTACTTCCCTCCCACACTTAGGGATGGCAATCTCGGCCGCCCCGCCCCTCCCCGCCCCATTCCCCACCCCAAATGAGTTGGGGATTCGAGGATTTTTCGGGGATCGGGTAGGGGATGGGGATAATTTAAAAAAAAAATGGGGAACGGGTAGGGGATGAGTATGAGTCTGTTCCCGCCCCGATCTCCGCCCGCCTCCTATATATAATAATTATATATATTATATTTATATATACACATAAATATAAGAAGATGTTCCTTATTAGACATGAGAAGGTGTTCCTTATCATGATTGTAACTTGTAAAGTAGTTCAGACTTCGATCTGAATGACTTAACAAAAATGTTTCCACCCAGTGGCATTTGGTTTGTAAATTGTAATGAAAGTCTAGATTTTTTTTTTTTTTTGGAATTTAGTTTCAAGGTTTGTGTTTTCTAATGGCTGGTGACTATTTTTTTAAAAAGTTTTGGAAACTTTGGATCCCCGAATCCCCGTGGGGATCCCCGTTCCCCGTTTGGGGCGGGAATGGAGGGTAAAAATAAATTCCCGATGGGGATTGGCGCGGGGATGGGAATGAGTTTGGGTTCGGGGATCGGGGACGGGGATAGGGGTATCCACCCCCGACCCTCCCCGTTGCCATCCCTACCCACACTCTACCACTTTCATGATTATCCTCCCAAACTCCAACAACCCCACTTTTATTTATCCCTACAAAAAAATCACCCACCCCACTTCCTTTTATCTTGGCAGAGAAGGAGAGAGAGAGGGTACTATGTACCTGGGGAGGGAGAGATAACTACCACCATCCTTATTTATTCTTCTTCTTCTTCCATACCATTTTCACCTACTGATCACCACGGTACCAACCCATTTTCCACCTCTCGGCACCACCATCTCCTACCGCCATTACCGCCTCCTCCTTCGGCCTGTACCCACCCCCACCCTGCCTTCTGTAGACTACCATTTCAGCCGTGGGTGTGTGCACAGTGCACACGCCAATTGTTTCATTGTATGCCTCGCCGCGGGCCCCGACGGAATGCCATCGGACGCCGCCTTGAATTTTTGGAACCACCATAGCATCCTCCGTTCATCCCAACCCGTTCCTGTGGACTCCGTCGTCGTCGCCTCTGTTTTACGAAAACCAACCTGGAACCCATTTTCGCTTTTCATCCGGCACCGTTATCCACTTTTCGACCGAAACTAAGGTAGGACAATCGCTTTCCTACCGTCCTCTAAATATATTATGTGATTACATGTTCATTTTGATGTTCCGGAATGAAAGAAAACGATCCGAACCGTCGCACGCCGGAACCAATCAGTCCCCTGTGTTTCACGGCATGAACAGTGATGTTTTCTAATACTTTTGCTAAAATCACACTTAGGTCCTTCAATTTTGCACTAGTATATGATTTTAGCCCAACTAATTACAAGTAACACGTTATTTAACAATTACAATTAGCACCTCTGCAGTCATTAAAGTTATGGCTTTTAGCCTTAATAATGTATTTGCCTCTTGTTTATACATTTTTTTTTTTTGTAAGCTTGATATCCAGACTTTGATAAAAATATTTCATGATCGCATTACCTTTGTCTAACACTGATATTAGTATATTATTTAGAATTAAAGTTATTAACTCCATATCATTACGAAACAATGTAGATAGGTACTCTTGTAGTTATTAAAGTATTTTAAAAATTATTTTAGAATAACAAGACCCAAATACTGTTATTGGTTAGTTTGAGGTACCTTCAAATTGCAGTTAACGAAATGTATTACTAAATATCATAAGTTAAACGTGCAGCAGTGTACGTAGGTTAATTATATATTACTTTAAAACTTATTATTTTACTTAGTGAAGAAAAATGTTTAAAACTTTAGATTAGAAATAACTAGAAATTTGAAATAAAATACTTGATCAACAGAACAAAATAATTCAAGAGGCATCGGCCTAATCATAATTAAAATATTACGTGTTTACTTACTTGCACAATATTATTTGATGTGTACTTTTTATCTCATTGAAATGTATCCTGTTATGGATTGAGTTGTTATCGACTGTATCATGTTGTACGTGCTAGAATGGATTTAGGTTCACTGGGTGGTTACGAGTAGTGACTCACGTAGACGATGTTAAGTAAAGGAAAATGGTAAAGTGTTGAAAGTGTGAGTATTGTGTGGATTGTGAATTTAGCCATGGCGATGGCAAGGGTAACCTATGGGGCCCTGTGTTGAAATGGGTTACCTGCGGGGCCCAGTGATGATATTTTGGTGACCCTAATGTATGGTACGCCATGAGAAGTTCTAAAGGGTAATCGTGCCTTGCAAGGCCAGCAAGGGGGATTGTCCCATGACACGGTCATAGTTAGTGGCTTAGGAATAGTGACGACTCTAATGTATGGTACGCCATGAAAAGTTCCAAAGGGTAATCGTGCCCCCTGTTATGGTCCTAAATGAATTCAAACAAGGTACATAACTTAGGTGAATTCATTTAGAACCCCGTGTGCAGGATAAGCAAGGGGGGATTTTCCATGACATGATCATAGTTAGTGGATGTGGGAGGAAACGATCTCGTGGAGATGATCCTTAGATTTCATGTAAGATGATGGATAATAAAGAAAAAGATGATGTGTTATTATTCTGTACCTCTCATGTATTATCAATTGTAATATTATTGTTATTATTGAATGCTAATTGTAGAATAAGGGGTTGGTAGGATTGGAATTATTCTACTGGGTGAATTATCACTCACGGATACGCTTGTATTCTGGCAAATAGTTTGCTTCGGCGTTTAATTTGCCAGAGTGTGCAGGATTCCACAGTGGAGCAGTTGATACAGGTGGGATCCTTGGAACAGAGTCTGGGCCAACATTGCTTGGAATTCGTGTCAAAACTAGAGTCGCTTTGGAGTTACTTTTGTTAAATAAATATACATAGATTTTCTTTGTATTATTTTGAAATTGTAATTTTTGTATAAGGATAAATGAGGGTCTAGAAGTTTGTAAAATTCAGCATATTTTAAGAATAATGCGCCTGAAATTCCTTGAAAAATCGGGGCGTTACACATCTAGAATGACATTTTTTACAACTAAAATGCATATAGTCTTTGAAATCACGCAAATTAACGTCCCAAAAAACTGACCTCACGATCCTCACAATTCACACAATTAGTCAAGAACATAGACAAATTAAGGGGAGGGGGGGAAACTGAACCCAAAATTGAAAAAGAAAGAGTTGCCTTACTTGGTCGCGAAATAGCAACAAATGAAGTTAAATTGTACTAAAGCTTGCAAATATCGGATGAAGAAAGTGAGAAAAACGTAACATTAAAGGATAGGGAATTAAAAGGAAGAGGGAAATGTGTAAGTAGAACGGAGGAGATGGGGAAATGCAAATTAGTTTGGAAAAACGAAGGAAGAGTTGTTGAGTCAAGGAAGCAACAGATGACAAAATGACATGTATGTAAATCTGTTGGAAACGCGAAGGAAGGAGACGAAGAGTAGTGAGAGAAAAATGAAAAAATAAAAAAATAAAAAGGAGAGGAAGAGTGAAAGATGATTAAAAAAAGACGACGCCACGCAAGGGTTGAACTCTGCTTCGGAGCTTAGGGCTTGTTTGATAACCTACATTCAGTACTTAAAATTGAATCAATTAAGTAATAAGTGATTCAGTAGATTTGATAACAACATTATATATTGTTTAACAAATTAAGTGCTACTTAAAATGTAGGTTAAAAAGTTAAAAAAAATTAAGTAGCTTTGAGCTACTTAATTTTGGCTGAATTCTTGTGTACTTGCATTTAATTACCATACTACACCACAACCCCTTCCACCACCACCACCACTTCAACAACCACTCCACCACCACCATCACCTTGCCACCATCACCACTGCCACTGCCACTGCCACCTCCACCACCACCATCACTACTCCACCACCATCATTCCCCTATCACTCCATCACCACCACCACCATTACCACACTGCCACCACCACTACTACACCGCTGCCGCTGCCGCCATCACAATGCCACCATTGCACAACTATCACTCTACTGACACCACTCATTGTCACCATTACATCATCACTCCACCAGCACCACCACCATTACACCACCACTACCACTCACTGCCACCATTACATCACCATTACTCATTACAAGAAAAAGTATGTTTAGTGACGAAAAAATGGCGACAAAATTTAATTTCGTCACTAAATGAGTATATTTGGCAACGAAAAAATAAATTCGTCACTGTTTTGACAACTTTCGCGACGAAATTATTTCATCACCAATTATAACTATTTAGCGACGAAGAATATATTTTGTCACCAAAGGCACCTATTTGGCGACGAAATAAAATTTTTGTCACCAAAAGAGTAAAAAAGGAGACGAAATTATTTTTTGTCGCCAAAGATAACTATTTAGTGACGAAAAAAATATTTTGTCGCCAAATGAACCAATATGGCGACGAAAAATATTTTTCGTCTTCTTATTACGTTTTCAATGACAAAAAATTTATCCTTTGGTGACGAAATTTATGAATTATTGTCCCCAAATATATTTTGGACATAACTCTTTGTTCAGAACTCTGATTGAGATAATTTAAATTGGATTTGAACAATAACATAAAGAGTTACGACTTTAATGTTTATCAAAATTGCTAATTTTAATGTTTAATGATTCAAAATGCCATTCAAAATATATTTTAATGTTAAATATAT
This sequence comes from Rhododendron mucronatum var. ripense, assembly GCA_019656295.1. Classification (NCBI taxonomy): domain Eukaryota; kingdom Viridiplantae; phylum Streptophyta; class Magnoliopsida; order Ericales; family Ericaceae; genus Rhododendron; species Rhododendron mucronatum. The sequence goes on from BPLT01000086.1 coordinate 1,320,081, forward strand.
GTGTTATATATTAGATATTTCAAAGATATCGTGAAAAGTTTGTGTAGTGTAGATAGTTAAAGCTTGCGTGCAAAACCTAGGAGGCTCGGGTTCGAAACCCAGCAAGAGCAAAGAAAGTGAGATTTTTATCACATATAAGAATGTCTTTTGTGACGAAATATTTCGTCACCAATGGGTCACCTTTGACGAGCAAAGGGAATAATTTGTGACGAAATTTTTTGTCGTAAAAAAAGCACAATAAGCGACGAAGAAAATTTCGTCACCAAATTATTTTTCCGTGACAAAATTTTTCGTCGCCAAAAGACATTATAGGTGACGAAAAATAGATTTTGTCGCCAAGTGGAAATCCTCGACAACTTTTAATCGACAAATTTTTTTTCGTCACCTATATTATTTGTGATGAAAAACATACAATTTGTGACAATTTTCATTCATCATCCAATGCAATTTTTCTTGTAGTGACTCCACTACCACCATTACACCACTATCGCCAGTACTCTAACAACACCATCGCCACCACTACATCACCACCAATACACCACCACCACAATCACCATTCCACCATTATTATAAGTACATTGTAACATTAGTAAATTAAGAGAAAATTGGAACTAAAATTAATTTATTATTTTTTTAATTTAGTACTTAATATGTTTATCAAACAGCTTTTCAACTTAAAAAATTCAGCATTCAGCTTTCAGTACTTAATTTTTCAGCATTCAGTTTCAATTTTCAGTTTTATCAAACAGGTCCTTAGTGCTCCGCAGATGCGCGGAACAATTGCGTTAGGTGAATGATTGTTCTTGCTCAGTGCTCAGCAGGTGTGAGGAACTCGACAATGATGGTTCTCAAGTACACAGAATTGCCACCACCTCTTTCTCTTTCTCTATTGCAGAGTACGACCAAATCATCCGAAGCCACAGGATTCTCTCAATCTCACCTCAAATCATCATACCCAGCGAATGTGTTTGGCAACTCCTAAATTTGACGGGCAAATCTGAGAATTTGACAATGTAACAGAGTTAAGAAACTTCTCCTCGTGAAAAACTGATTTTAAGACATGTATACATGTGAAATTATCTCGATATGACAGTTTTAACAGCCAGAGCAAAGCTCTCTAATCTCTATGTACGGGTCCCAAAGAAATTGATGCATAAGGTTGGGTGTTTTCCTTATATTTTTACTAGTAATGTCTTTCGCAAACTTGTTTCAACTTAAAATGAAACATTCTAACGATTTTTTTTTCCCTATAATTTTTTTTCACCACCAGCCCATTTTAGTTTAGTGGATTACCGTTTGGTCCATTTAGTGTAGCATAAACAACCTATCTAGCTATATGTTAAGTGAAACAACTTAACAATTGTTTTTAGTTTAATGGAAACACCTGAACCTTAGGAGGGAGCAAACTCGAAAACTTCGAAAGAAGCAAATCCTTGAATCCCAAACCTTGATCACAAGGCCAACCGGTTGGGTTGCGAAATCAATATAGTTGGCAATTTCAAGTCCTATGAGGTTATTAAAATAAACAAGTACAGATCCTGAATTAGAATGACTGAACCATGCTTTGGAGAGGCATGTGTGTAAACAATTTAGTTTTAGTGATGATAAATAATTTAGTTGGAAATAAATTTGTAGTCCTAGTAATTCATGTTTCCAATTTTGCTTCAAATAGATGTTAGGCGTTGGATTTACCTTTAACCATTTTCAGAACTTTTCCAAAGAAATCCATCTGTCCAAACCCAAAAAAAATGGAAAAGGGAAACATGGAAAACCATGAGTCCTGACTCACATCATACCTCATATAACTATGGCTTCAAATCCCCTAAATTTGTTTATGAATGTAGACATTAGCAGAACATACAAGGTATACTAATATTTCTATTAAACCTGTCATGCAAGAAGAAAGAACGAAAAAAGAAATGAAACGAAAAAAGGAACAATGCAGATCCATGGTCACAACAACAATTGTTATGCTGCTTCTTTCGAACAGAATATCTTCGCTAAACAAGAGATTGATAGTTAGGGTCCTCTCTGCTTCATATGATTCACATAATAGCTCTTTTTATTGCCACTCATTCAGTAAATCACAGAGCACCACTACAAATATGGGGAGAAACCAATGAAAGAAGCAGAGGAGTAGTCAAAAATCAGAACATGCTACAACTGGAGATTTACCTCAAGCAAACTGGAATTCTGCGATTTACAAACAAATTGTTGTTCCGACGGAATGATCCAAAATAACTTGTACTCTCAACCCTACAAACCGAGAGAACATATTACAATTCCAAACTCCACTATTGGACATGCGTATCTAATTTCCCTCATACCGCATGAACCCATGATTGGGGCCCAAAACCACAATTAGTTGTTCAAGAACAAAAGAAACTAATTTTATGTATCATATACTTGATAACTACAATACGACCTACATCATATTACATCTATATTGATCAAAAGATGCATGAATCCACCAGCTTACAAGACAATTTGACAGAAACTAAGCAGATGAGCACGGTTCACAAATTTATTATGCCAATCTCAATGTTAACGGAATTTTTTTTTGTTTCATCCTCACTAGGTCTAAACACAATAAAGTATTAAGAAATCTAATTCTCATACCACCGAATTGGAGATTTCACACCAAAAATGTTCAAAACATTTTTCCAAAGAGAATATGGCTGATGCGGTAGGTCTCTTGCCTCATCTGTTGAGATGAATCGAATATCAATTGGAAGACATAGATGAAACGTCAACATAAGATTTTGTCGGGCAATCTGTTGAGATCGATCAAATCAGAAGACATACACATGTTAAACTTCGTCATCAAAGTCCTCATCTAGGAAAAAAAAACCAACAAGAGTACAGAAATAATGAATCCCAGACATTATTGAAAAATAGCTACTATTTCATTCGCCAGTATTTGGAAATTTTATGTAACAAGGTAAAAACAAATGGGACTGGCTTTATGAGCTTGTTATATCAACAATTATAGATCATGCTTGATTTATCTCTTAGTGACTGAACCATGCTCTGAAAATTATATGTATATACATGTTCAAATATAGACATACTTACCAACTCAAGCATTCGAATCTATATTTATGTGACAGAGCACCTTTCCACTAGTTAAAGTTTAATCTTTTATCATTACATTTGGAATCAATAATTCTAGTTGTGATTACTGATTCGTAACTGTATAAATAATTGAAAACAAGAGAGGAATTATATGCGCGCGTGTGTACATGTTCGTTATAAATGCATGTATTTATGTATGATTTTCTTATAACTTTGCAGGACTTCGACGTTTGACATAGATCATGTTATTCTGCATGACTGCAAATTATGGTACAATAGAAAATTATCTTTCTCGTTTTACAAATGAAAGTAGTAATGACTCCAACATGCAAGGGAGAACACAAAAGAGGTGGCTTAAGAGTTGTTTTGAAGTACATCAGTGTTGAATCAAGTAGGAATGTAGGATTCACAGCGACACCAATAACTACCACTTTCAGTAATTTGTACATATAAACATGTGAAATTACCTTGTGAAGGAAAATTATCAAGGATTGCAAAAAACAAAAATACTCAATTATGAGTAAATATCGATTGCTCCGGGGTTATTCATCAGATCAGAATATCAGATCACTTTTAATTTCAAAGCCCAACACAACACAAAGAGCTGGGGAGCCACTACACCAATAATGTTGATATTGGACCCACACCACTTGGAAATGGCTTCAGAGCCCCAACTTAATTTGGAATTGAAAATTTTGCAACTACTAGGATATAGTTAAGCCATATTTCAGATCAGGCACAATGCGAAGATACTTACCTGGATCTCTGAAAAAAAAGGCTGAAGAATTGTTCTTGTGAGGGGACCATCCCATTCCAGATCGAGGCGCCCACCATTCTTCTTCTCCGAGATCTAAATAACAAATCCAAGATCGACATAATTTAAGACTAGCTACTATTTCATTCGCCGATATCAAGAAATGATATATAACAAGGTAAAAACAAATGGGACTTGCATAAACAAGTATAGATCATGTTTCATTCATCTTTCGGTGACTAAACCATGCTTTAATTGGAAATTACATTCTATGTACTTATGTCACTACAACAAATAAGGCCTATTATAGCATAATTTTATAGTAACGTTTTTTCGTCCACGCTATAATAGACAGGCTTCCGTGCCTTTGTTTTCCACTTCCATAGCGTTCCACTTAAAATCCCCTGTCCATAGCATTTCCTTTACCTTTCCATAGCGTCCCGAAGGCGGAAAAGAAAAGCGTCCAAAAATTTCACTAAATTGGTTCCGCGTTGCTTCTACCAGTTCTCATCCATGGAATTGAGATCTTCTCTCATGAGAATCTCTCGCCTTCTCACCTGGAGAGAGGTCGTAAGCTCGCCGGACGTTGCCCTTCCCTCCTCTTCTGCGTTCTCAGATAAGAGAAAATCCAAGAATCTCAACGATTTCGGATTTCAATCGTGGGCACCAGGTTTGTTCTCTCTCTCTCTCTCTCTCTCTCTCTCTCTCAACCCACAGATTGAATCATCGCATAATATCAAAAGAAAACGAAGAAAAAAACGATAGACCAGGTTTGAGAGTGAGAAGCTTTTGACATGCACAACCCTAGCCAGCTTGAAAACGAAAATTTTAGATATTTGACAGACATATAGGTACAATTAAGAATTTTGAGGGTTTGATTTTTGGGGTTTGTGATTCTGCCGTGTTTATTAGAAATTAGGGTTTTTTTTTTTGCTTTATGCGATTCTGCATTGTTTATTAGAAATTAGGGCTTTTTTTGGTCTATGTGGTTCTTTGTGAATGCTTACTGCCCATTCTTATCGGTTTCACATGGTCCTTTCAATTGGTTTCTCTTTGGCTGCTTGAACTGTTCGGTGGTGATATCAATCGTTTCTGCTGTGTATTTCTGATGCGAAGTTGCTAGTATGGATTATGCGTGTTCATGTTTCTATTGGTGATCATTTTTGTATGATGACGGATATCCTGCTATATTTCCAATGATATGAATCTACAAGGATATTTCTGGATTAAAATTTTGCCGCGATGTTTTTCTACAAGGCTATTTCCGATGCTATCAATCAATTAATGTATGATGCACCTGGTTTAAGACTGGTAGGAGTGGTAGTCAATAAGGTGGAGACAACTGTTAGGTTACCGTCAGCTACTTTGAGGGCATTTTCATGCTCTGTTTTAGCTTGGCTTAAGGTATATATTTGACTCATTGTTGGATCATTGTTTAAATATATTTTTTTGTAATTCCCATTTTTAGCCCTTTAGCGTGGTCTTTGAATTTTCATTGCGAACTTTCTTGTTTTTGGAGCAGCGATTACGAGATGTAGCTTTGGAATATAAGCAGCTTCAATGGTGAAACTTCTCCAACTCTCTAAGGTTTGGCAAGTTCTTTATCAAGGTTTCTGCAGTTAGCTAGCAAAAAAATTCAGCGTTTGAGAAGTTGTAAGTTACCTAATATAGGCCAAGGGGTCTCCATGGTTGAGGTCTAGAGAGAAGATATTTTCGTCTTTTTATTTCTAGCATTCAGCTTTCTCACGTAGCAAGGATCTCTTACTATACTACTTATGCATTTGTTTTTCTTATACCTTTTTGTTTTCATTCTCTGTGGCTGCTGAGATTTTGTATACTATTTAAGGGCCTAAACTTGTCTTTGGTTTGTTATATGATTGAAGTAACTCTTTTGTTTTAGGGGAATTGAGGAAATCCTTTGTGGTCATCCATGCATTCTAAACTGAGTATAAAAGTTTTACGTCTCAACATCGCTAGTATTTGTTTGTACTTATGAACATAAAAAGTTGTTAGTATCTGTTTGTAACTGAACATGTGTTTTGCCCTCGAACTAGTACCATCAATAGTTCTACTCCTAGAATTCTTTTTGTTAATGTTTTTCCTTCTCAGATCACTTCAATATTCTCCTTTTTTACAGATGTTCTTAATAGGTTTTAAAGTTTAATACTCGTGTTGTTAGCTATATGAGCAATTAGTGTTTTTTATTGGGTGTTTAATACTACTACATGTTTATCCTTGAAAGGTTACATGCATTCCAGTGGCCAAGTGCAACTGAACTCTGTAGACTTAGAGAAAACCATGGTAGAAAGTTAATGATATGAAGAATGCTTGGGGCGAACTCCATTCCTGTGACATAGCTGTTTTATAATACATCTTTGGAAATCACTTCTAGTTGTTTTATTGATAATCCCCAATCTCAGAAGACACTCTTAAGTTTTCCCCCTACCAAGATAGACCAACCAACCAAAGCACTGAACTCTATGAGGTGCTGCATTTCTCCATATAAGTTCAAAGGTTTTGTCAGGACTAGAGGGATTTGCTCTGAATAAATTGTAGAATGATTTGACCGAGAAAACGTTTGAGTTGCAGCCAAACCACAATAGTCTATCTTCCCTTTCATCTCTTGCTACCACCCCAGAATCATGAAGAAGATTGGAAAGTTCTGTTTGTGATTCCTTCTCCCAATCAAAGAGGTTCCTTCTAAAGACAAAGTTCCATTCATTAAAGATAGCTTTTCTTACCAAAACATCACCCAAGCATTCCTCTTTAAAGCAAACCACATTAAAAAGAGTGGGGAATTTCAAGGATAAACTTATATTACCCAGCCATGTATCCTTCTAGAATAAGATTGAGTTTCCATTACCAACCTGGATCTTTGCATTCTCCACATAAGTGGCATGAATTTGTGGATTTCTGTATTATTTATCATGATATCTTTCCAAATATTGGACACTTTTCTGTGAAATTCCATTGTTGGTGTCCATCCCGCATCCCCCATTTTGTAATTAGACTTGATAACTTTCCTCTAGAGAGATTCCTTTTCATTAGTAGTGCCATATCTCCACCACCATTTCATTAGTAGTGCCTCATTCATATCTCTGATACTCTTACTTCCCAGGCCCCCACAAGCTTTTTCCTGAGGTTTTTTTGGCCATGCAATCAAATGGATTTTCCTTTTTAGATCAGAGCCACCCCACAGAAATTTGGCTTGTATGGATTCAATAGTTTTTGCAACCCCCTTAGGCATTTTAAACAACAACATGTAGAAGATTGGAAGGCTGAATAACACAGATTTTATGAGTACCTTACCTCCAAAAGAGAGATGCCTTCTCTTCCAAGTTGGTAGTCTTGCTCTCACTTTGTCAATGGCTGCTTTCCAGATTGACTTCAATCTAGGATTAGATCCCAAAGGCATTCTCAGGAATTTCGTGGGCAGTTTGCTAGGTTGGCATTTGAGTACACTAGCATAGTTTTGAGTATCTTCAAAGTCTATACCCGCACCACACACCATTGTCTTTTGATAGTTTATTCTCAATCCTGACACTACCTCAAAACTCCTTAGCAGGTTCTTCACCACTACGATTTCTTCAAGTTTTGCTTCACAAAAGACCAGAGTGTTATCTACAATTAAAATATTGAAGTTGAAAGGATATTTTAATATCAAGGATTATTTTATGTAACATATGATACTTATTCTGCATGATGCTACCTGTTTTCTTTGCTAGGTGAAGAGAATAGCTAGCTGACATGGGAGCAGATCTTGTCCGGATAATGGTACTCCTTCATTAATGCATTTGTCTGCTAATCTGTATTGACATGAAAATAAAAGTTCACTTTTCGTTAACATAGACATTGCACTAAAAAACATTTCAAAGACAGTTTCCTATCATCTTTGGAAATCTCACAATTACTCTTTCTATATGGATCAGGTATTTTCTCCATTGGTTGAGAAATGCAAGAAATACGGTAGAGCAATGCGCATTGGAACCAATCATGGGAGCCTTTTAGATCGTATAATGAGCTACTATGGGGATTCTCCTAGGGGCATGGTGCGTGAATGGTTCGTGATTATTCAATCATACTGCTACAAGCTTCTGAGCTTAGTCTACTCTACATTGTTTTCTAACTTGGATGTGGTATATCAATCGCAATTGTAAAACAGGTGGAGTCTGCCTTTGAATTTGCAAGAATTTGCCAGAAGTTGAACTACCATAATTTCCTCTTTTCTATGAAAGCAAGCAATCCAGTTGTCATGGTCCAAGCTCACCTCTTGCTTGTTGCTGAAATAAATGTTCAAGGATGGGATTATCCATTACATCTGGGAGTAACTGAAGCTGGTGAAGGTGAGGATGAACAAATGAAATCTGCAATTGGCATTGGAACCCTTCTTCAGGTAGCTTTGTAATTTAGTAACTTGGACAAGCCCCTTTTCAGATATAATCATTGCCATCAGAAAATGTTCAATTGTAACTTTCAATTTTTTCCCTCGAAAGGAGGTGGTCTGATTTTCTTCAGTGATCTGATTAGGTTTTATGGTACTTCTGTAGCAAAAGAAAAACAAAACCTTTGATATATTGCCACCATTATTGAAACCAGAGCACTGCAAACCGTAATCAAAACCCACTAGGCACTACAAGAAAATTTGTCTTTGGAGACGAATTAAATCGTCACCAAATGCACGTTTTTTTGTCGCAAATAGTTTAGAGACAAAACAAATTTTGTCACCTAAAGGTTGTCTCAGAAAGTCACATGGTGACGAAAATTTTGTTTCGTCACCTATAGTATTTTTGGAGACGAAATTTTTTGTCACCAATTTACAGATTTTTTGTCGCCCTTGTCTACTTTTGTCACTAATAGTAAATGAATATTGACCAAGAAAACTATATAGGTGACAAAAAAAATTCGTCTCCAAAGAATTTAATTTAAATATTACAGAAATTAGTATAGGTGACAAAATAATTGTCTCCTATAATTATAAAATTAAAGCCAATTGGCAACAAAAAATTTCGTCTTTGAAAAGTTTCATAGAGGAACCTCTTTAGTGATAAAAAGAATTTGTCACCTAAATTACATATATTAGAAATATAGGTGACAAAAAAAAATCGTCTCGCACTCTTCTAAGAATACCATATCAGGTACATTTTAGAATCTAATAGATCTCAAACAAGATACTATAATGCAACATCTGAATTGAACTAAATAGTAACCCCATTCCATTTAACCATAATATTCAACACATCTTCACAACCCAATATTCATCCACCCAAAAATAGTCATCTACATTTAGGATATAATGCATCCATGTATGAATGTCAAAAATAATCAAACTAGACCATATGTTGTTCATCACAATTCTTATCCTATGAATCATCAAAAAAGAAGAGTTCTCGTAGCATCATCAAAAAAGAGGACTCTGAACTTCATCCAAAAAGAAGTCTTCATAGGAACACGCATATATCATCTCTAGACTCCCGCTACCAACCTTCTACATACTCAATCTACAAACATGAAACAAGATTAAGAAAATATTGTTCAGATGTTAATAGAAATACAAAACATCATGTAAACTTAACATTACACAAATGAAACAATGAGTGAGGAGCAAAGCACATCAATTCCACGACTTCACATAAGGAACAAGCAACCTCATGGAATCAATGCAAAGACAAGATATGCACAACAGTACCACAACTTCAAATGTATATATGCCAAAATGTCATGACTTTTAATGCTATGAATGAAATTATGGTAGTTAATGCCAATCAACTGAAGTGTAAAGCCTTCATATTGTGCTTCGTAAACGTGGACAGTATGCAGCAAACAATCTGACAATAGAACTGGAACATTACCTTTTGCACTAAACTTTTGTGACTCTTATGACTCAAATCCAATCCCTATTGCATCACAACCTATGTCCACTTATTGGGAACAATTCTCTAACTTAAGAGATCAAACCGGCATTAGTTAAGCAATATTTTGCTAAACACTTTCGGAAACTCGGCTTCAAAATAAAAACAAGTGTTGTGTGTTTCAGAACAAAAACAGAAAACCAAAAGGATTACTTTAGGGTTTCTAAGTTAGCTATGGTTCTCTAAAATAGTTTCATTAACCAAACAGTAGAAAGAAAAATACATTAAAATTAGCAGGCTGAAAAAAAAATTTGGCCTGGTGGATGGAAGTGCAAACTTAGGTAAAAATAACTTTCACGAACACATTCCTCAATACTATACTTTTGCCTGAGTAATCTAGTCAAACAACTAAATTATTTGACTTTTATAGTCTAAATATACTCTGTTTTTTACAGAGCTGCTCTTCTATCACTTAGAAATTGTTCCAACTAAAGACATACCACTTGTTGGAGAGAGAGAGAGAGAGAGAGAGAGAGAGAGAGAGATACCAATATCCGGTGTACCCTTGGTTTTTAAGGTACTCCAAAACACTAGCCAAAGCCCTCCCCTGTTGCTCTTTTGCCTCCACTAGCTTAGCTATCGTGGCATTTGCTGCTTCAATTCCTTCTGCTTGTGCTTGAATTTTTTCACCTTGCTCTTGAATTAACTCAACTTGCTCATCTACCTTTTTCTCGAGGTGTGTTACATATTCATTACTGTTCACAGATCCAACAATGGTACTCCTAATAGTAGAGTAAGGCCTCATTCCATGTCCCTTCACATAGCCTGATTTTGCCTTGAATACCTTGACAGAAAGCTCCTCTTGCGTTATCGGGACTGCACCATCCTGTGAATTATGTTCAGCCTCTATTCTTACGATCTCATCCTGTCATTTTAAAGTAAATTGAGTAATTTAAGTTCTAACAGTTTAGTAGATGCAAGTTCTAATAATTACGCAAACACAAGTACACAACAACGTACTTGATACACGTACATGGATAACTTCGCATTCTAGGGAGATCCACTCGTTTGTGTCTGCATTAAAGTGGGTGGATTTGTATATTTTTTCCAATGCAGGCACGGCACCATCAGTTCCTTCCATCTAATATGTTTCATTTGCAACAAATAAGTTAATAAGCCTAATTATAATGTAATAAAATTGAAAATATAATTCAAAACGCACCATTTCGACAACTCTAACCGGCAATGACTTTGATCCACATCTGTGTTTGCTTTTCTTGTCGGACCTGTTATTGGTGTTTGCTTTTGATTGTTTCTGCAAGGAGCACAAACCAATAGAGAAACAAGAAACTATGAGGTAGGTTTACGTTTAGAATGTGGTTTTAAGAACATTAAAGATTAGGATGCTACAAGAACCCATGGCTATTTTTATGTGTGCGCAAGAGATTACCTGCCACTTCTCATCATTCCACTTCTTATCTATTAAGCTTGTCCATTGTTCAGGCTTCACACCACATGGTGGGTTGCTTCTTGCATACTCAGCCCCCTTTGCCTTTACAAGCTTATCGTATTTTTTCTTCAACTTATAGGTGTAGTTGGTTATTCTTCGTCCGCATTGTGTTGCCACTGCCTTATCAACATCGACAGGATCTCCTTGCAAATCAAACTTATCCTGCAATAGTAGATATTTTAGATAATGACTTCATTGTCATTTAAGAAACAATAAATAAGTAGATCTTCCAACTACCGTCACTCGCTGAAGTATAGGCCATTTAACACTGTCATCCAAGGCCTTCCACCTACGGATGCCAAGGTCCATGACATGTGTCCGAACCTCAAAGCCAATCTTTGAGGCCAATTTAGAAGCATGCTCCCCTACCGCTGCACGGAACTGTGGTGGAATGGGAACTTTAAGCCTTCCATCTTTATCAATGACCCTTTGTGCCAGTTTGCCTCGCGTAGGCCCACAAGTGCGTCTAATAGTGAGTACTGTTGTAAAGTACTAGTAAGAAGTTTTTCCAATTGGCAAGAGAAAATATATATCTATCGTATGTTTCAAAAATTCATGGAGCATGGAGAATCAAATGACCCTTGACTAAACTCACAGAAGCAAAGGTCAATATGCAAGTAGATTCTGCACCCGTTCGAAATGTTCTGTATCCTATGAGAAGTGTACAGATTTAAGAATAACATATAGTGACGTTGGAGCCTTCATCAATCTTAACTGTACTCCCAAATTGTTGGAGTTTGGTGTATAGAGAAAAGATAGTGGAAGTATTTGGCAAAAACATGTATCCATATCTATGTAGAAAATAGGTGTAGCATCCTCTCACTGCAAGCCTCTACTATGATATCACAATGGGCTTGGTTCCAAAAGGCTCCAATCAACATGACGTCATACACTACGCCGACACAACAACTAGGGTAGGAAATTTCACAAGTAAAAAGAATATTTTTCCAGCCAATTCACAAACTCCAACCAGATCAAAGAATATTGGATAATTCACTGCAGTGTATATCCAATATCCCGGTAAGGGCATCTCAGGTGTGTGGCATAAATCTGCATGTTGATTTAAACCCAAGTGATGTTAGGAGAAACATCAGAAGTCAACAGTTGGAAGCTTCAGAGAATTCAGAAAGGGAAGGTTTTGCAGAGTATATTACTACTTCTCAACAACAGGAGCAGAATGAAATAGACAAGGAGTTACAGAAGACTATTGCAGCAGGTAACTCACTTGGTATTAAGTTCGGCAACCCTGGTATAAAGAGGATGAAAAAGATGATAGAAAATGAAGCAAAAGCTTTGAAAGCATCACTAAAAGATAATACATATGCCCCTCTTATGAGGGACGACTAAGTTGTTGAATAGCGTGCAATAATAAGTGGCCCCAATGAAAATCATTTCTTGCAATATTAGGGGGCTGGGCAGTTTAGTTAAAAAGAGGTTCGTTACTAAATTGATTAAAGATAGAAATCCAGATGTATTATTGTCACAAGAAACAAAAATTGAGAGGTTTGAGTTGTCTGTCGTTCAAAGATTATGGGGATCTTATGATGTAGAGTATGGGGAGTCTAGGGCTGTGGGTCTATCTGGAGTTGTTTTAATGATGTGGAATCCAGATAAGTTAAACCAAGAAGTGTCACTACCCACAGGCATTTTGTCATGGTGATGGGTGCTTTGTTTAACTTGGAGTGTACCATTGTTAATTTATATGCTCCCAATGAAGCTGCAGCTAGGAGTGAATTGTGGAATGTGTTAATCCAGTTGAAACGTGTAGCTCAGGTTCCATGGTGTATGGGAGGGGACTTTAATGAGATAAAGGCCATGTGTGAAAGAACAGGGTGCATTAGAGTGGAGAGAAGTGTGAGGGAGTCCAGAGAGTTTATTAATCAATTAGCAGTCAAAGATTTACCAATGATGGGTAGGCAGTAAACGTGGACTAATTTCCAAGAAAATACAGTGCATAGCAGATGGGACAGATTCCTAATCTCTGTGGAGGTGATGGATAATTTCAACTTGGTGTTGTGGGGACTACCAAGACTAATTTCTGACCATGCCCCTATCATGATTTCTGATAATAACTGGAATTGGGGACCAAAGCCTTTTAGATTTATGGATGTATGGTTGTCTGATCCAAAGTGTATGCAAGTAGCTAAGGAAGCTTTGGGAGACCTTACCAACCTATGGCTGGGCAGGTTGTCAAATTGTAAAGAAGCTAAAAGAAGGTTGAAATTATGGAACAAACAAGAGTTTGGGGACTTGAATCTCAAACTTAGCTCTCTACTAGGAGAACTACATCAACTGGATCTACTGAGTGAAGACAGATAGTTGAGTATGGGAATCTTGTTAGAGCTTGAGGGTTGGAATTGCTTAGCTGAGTTTATGTCGCTGATATAATGCGTTGAGCTTGACGCTGAATCACAAATGTGAAGAGGGATACGGTTGCTGCATTTGAAAATCGATTTATGCTTCTAGTGTTGATACCCTGATACTAATTAAGAGTACCAAATATCGGATGCTGCTGTTGGGCCATGGTTTCTTCTTGTCATGGTATCTTAAATTAGATAATAGCTCTGAACATGCTTTGGTCTGTCCATTCGAGCTCATTCTGCTGTTGATTATGGCCGCGTTAGGAGTGCTTATTCTATTCTCGAGGATATGTGATGTGAACTAGTGCTGAGATTTCATGCTATTTTGGGTCTGGTTATGACACATATGGTGCTACTGGAAGGGTTAAAGAGATAACCTTCACCTTTTTGGAGTTAATCTATCAGTTGGAATCATTCAATTTCCTTTGAATGTAACTTTCTTTTAGTTGTTTTACCTCAGGCCTATATAGTTCCTCTTTCTCAGTGGTTTGTATATGGTCCTCTCTCGATGTATCCTTTGTCGAGTTTTAATAAAATCTTTTAGCCTATCAAAAAAAAAAATTGAAGGTTCAGGCAGTGAGCAAAAATATTACATCTCTTTCTTCTTTTGTTGTTCCCCTTTTCCTTGCATATTAGGCGCATCTTATAATGGGAGGAAAATTGAAGCAGCAGTAACATGTGCTTGGGCAAAAAATGAACATGTAGAAAAAGAAGCAAGCTGATACAGAGGTAACAAAAAAGGGCAGCAACTAGCACTTGTTTATTTAGACTTGAAAAACAAGACAATGAATCTAAAAAATAATTCTTAAACTACATCACTCACCAACATTGTTGTTAGCTAATGCCTCACTTTGTGGCTGGACAATGGGAGGTGGTAGGGCCGGGGTATCCATGTTAGGTTGTGGTGTCGATCGGGTGACCCTCTCAGAGATCATAGTTGCACAAGATTGTGGCTCTGGATGGGACTGTGGTGCTCTTTGAAAACCTCGTGGCATCTCTAAGGCCTATAACAACACAATACAGAGCGCCCAAGCATAAACATATAATGTACATATAACAAGACTACTAGAAAGAAGAAAGAAAGAAAGAAAGAAAATGTATAGATACATAATTTTTGCCTATCATTAATTTGTACCTGCTCAAAAGAGTCAACCGACTCACTGTCATTGCCAGGGTCATCCTCATCACGTGAAAGTCTACAGTCATCATCCTCCAACTCAACCCTAGTACGCTTTCCATTTTCGGCAGTAATACGTTTGCGCTGCTGAACCGATCCCACAAAAGGAGTTGCAATACTCTTCACCCCATGAGATTCACAGATCTTATTGTTCCTCTTTATCTTCTCATTTCTTTTCCTCTCATAATCTGGTATGAAATGAGTTGAGAGAAAACCAGGTTGGAGCAACACTTTTCCTTCTTTGGGCATTTTGCGTAACTATGAACTAGAAAATAAACACAAACATTATAAACTAATGCAGACCAAGGTCAATATAAAAAATAAAACATAAGGCAAACCAATAACTTCAAAAACTAATAAGCACATCTATAATACATGTCAGGATCCTCCGAAGTTACATATTATCCTAAAAATGCAACACCTTATGCATTTAATATTCATAACATCAGTACACATGCAAGAACATTACTACACTGATCTCAATCTCTACAAATTATGAAGTTCTCTTCATCTACTTATTAATTAGAATCAAGTTTACTGAAAGAAGACAAAGAAGAAAACAATACAAAATTAGCTCTATTAAAACTAGGGCATAAGCCATAAGGGAACAAGTATAAGAATAAACATATATTAAACAAGCTCAACATGTTGAGAAGAGCAATCAATCCGAAAATTTGTCGGCACTCAAAACAAACACAGATTTCCGTAATCATAGAGAACAAATTAAATAAACTAATGAACAAATTCCTTGTCCAACTAGGGGAAATCTATATAGAAAACTGAGAAACCCATTGTCGACTAAATTAAGATATTCCTAGTTAAGCTATTGTTTCTTGGAAAGCATGAGGGCAGTTGATTTTCTAATACTATTGTTTTAGGGGAACCAAAATCCACTGCCAAATTGATTCAAGTACAAAGGCAACCGACAAAGGCTTTGACTATGCCTTTTTCACATTTTCTAATTAGCAAACAAATGGAGCAAAGAAACTTTTCTACTTTGTAAGAAACCGAAACGAGAAAACCCAACCGACAAAATATTCCTCCAAGCCTGTAAATCGAGATGAGGATGAAGCATACCAGAGGGGAGCAAGAGAGAGAGAGAGAGGGAGCGAGAGAGAGAGAGAGAGAGAGAGAGAGAGAGAGAGAAAGAGAGAGAGAGAGAGAGAGAGAGAGCTCAACCAAATCGGACAGGTGTGGGTCGACAGTGCCGCTCTGTGTGATAAGGAATGCAGTCAGGAGTTAGAAATTAGGGGGAATCGATGGAGAAGAACAGAGAGAAGTCGAGGAGAAGAGAGAGAAGTCGACATACCAGAACTTGGGAATGAGCTACAAAGATGGAGAGGGAGCAGTCGACATACTGCTATAGCTAGGGCTTTGCTTTGGGAAAATTTGAGGGAGAATTAGACGTCGTAGACGATTTGTGACTGGGGTTGGGTTAGAAAACCTGAGTTTAGAAATGCTAACTGGGGTTGGGTTGTGGGACCATAGATTTTGGTGACAAAATTGTTCCTCACTTCCAATTTTAAGTCCCGCCCAATTTTTATTGCACCCCGCCAAAATGAAAATCAGTAAAATGAAATTGATTTTAGTACCTTCAGTGACGAAAAAACTTTTCTCACCCTAAGTGCTCTCTTTTGTGAGGAATTTTTCCGTCATCTACCGGTTAGCGACGAAAAAAAAAATTTCCTCACCTATAATGTCATTTGTCCTCAGTTTTTAGAGACGCAAAAAAAAAAATTTCCTCACCAACTTACTACTATTGGTGACAAAATATAATTTCCTCTCCCTTAAATTTGTTTATCCTTCTAATTGAAGACGAAATATGTTTTTCCTCTCTAAATAGACATATAGGAGACAAAATTTAGTTTTGTCACCAGGGATTTTGTCGCTAAATTTCAATTTTGTTGTAGTGAGGCTTTGGGACACATATAAGACATAGGAGGGACACTTGCTATTCTATATTTTGTCCCATTTAGAGATGTTCCAGTTACTTTTTTTGCTGCTGCAATAACACCGAAAAAAATTGGTGTGAAAACTATACTAGCCATCAATCATGCGTGAGGGTATTAATGTCTTAAAGAACTGTTTGTGATGATGTGAAGGTTACTCCTACATTCTTTGGCTAATAGTAATTATGCTTCTGTGTTCGTTGTAGAGAGTTGGTGATCTTCTATTCGTCCCATGTATCTGCAACCAATTGCAGGGTCATGGGGAAACTATACATGTAGTTGGTATTGTTAATAACCTATTAAGTTCTACAGTTTGTCCTTGTTTAGTCGACACATAGAAATCAATATTGGTAAAGCTTTGATTCATCGGCTGCTATTTTGAGTACATAGGCTACCATTCCAATCTGCTATAAGTATTGAATGTTTCTTAGGACTAGAGGGGTAACTTCATGTACTTTGTACCGGTGGTAATGTGATTTGAAGCACAGTTAGATGCATACATTGTCCTCTATGAGCATTAAATGCCCTCTTGTATTTCTGGTGCTACTATATATCTTTCTACTGTTATTGTTGTTCTCTGCTGGAACTATTGCCTCCTATTGTTGTGGTGTATTGTTTTAGAGATGCTAGCTTCTGATGATATCATAGTCGATATGTGGTCTGATTTCAATGAAGACTTAATGTTTTATGGTTGTGATGAAGTTGCCACATAGACTATCAATTCTAAACTTTAGTTATTTCCATTTTGTGATGCTGTCGAGTCTCCTATTCCTGTCAAATAATTATGTCAAGCTTTTCATTGAAAATCCACATCTATCCAAATAGATCCATAAGTATTGTTATAAGTTTCTTTTTAACCCGGGACCTTGTTACATAATCTGACATGTAAGTCCCCCTTTTTTTTTCCCCCTAAATGCAGACAGCCAAATTTAGATCTTCTAGGCGATGAGGAATTAGAAAAAGGTAAAGCCTGCTTTTGTTTGCTTGGTGTGGATGGCTATTATAGCTCTTGCTGCAATTGTTTTTCTCCGGACTTCAAATACATGCTGAATCTTTTCGGGATGATTTTTGCTGCTACAACTTCTGATATAACTTCAACCTACGGGCATGTTTCTCATATTTTGGAGGGTTTCAAGTAGCCCATTTATGTCGTTGGCTTTGGGAGCAGAAAGGGTATAAGCTCGGCAAAGAAGCAAGCTTCAAGTAAAGAAAATATGCGGTTACATTTTCTGGAAAATAGAATTACATTAGTTATTTTTCAATGAGTCCAATTTGTCGGGCTCTTTTATGTAGTTTTTGTTAGGAAATTGTTTCTCAAGTTAATATAATGAATCTTTATTCAATGGCTGAATTGTTTATTGTATATTGACATTTGGATATAATTGGTGTTGAATGGAATAAATCATTTTTGTTTCTTAAATGAAATTACCATGATCTTATTTAAAAATGCTAATATATCGGTATTTATAGAATTTTAAAATTTTTTTGGCTAATATAGCGTTCTTAAAACGCTGTAGAAACTTTACATTCTATAGCGTTTTTAAAATGTTGTAGAAATTTTACATTTTATAGCGTTCTTAAAACGCTGTAGTAACTTTACATTCTATAGTGTTCATAAGACGCTGTTTAAAGTCAACTTTCTATAGCGTTTAAAAAACGCTGTCTTAATTCTAAGACTTTTAATAACTAGGGCTAATACAGCATTTTTCCAAATGCTGTATATATCATTTAATAGCATTTTTCAAAAGCTGTAAAATACGATTTTTCTTGACTTGAACATGTTCAAGTCAAGACACACTCTAGCAACTCAAGCAATCTAATCTATGTACATGTAATTAATCAGGGATGGATTCATAAATTTGCATTAGTGGAGGCACACAAATTAGTAAACTTAACCCGTGCATTTATAATTCCTCAATTAATATATTTTTTGACGATAAAATAACAAACTAATGAATATATTTATAATTTCATGTCATGATTAGAAGAAAGGAATGTATTTGAACAAAAAGACGGTATGAAAATTTGGCACTCAAAGGAATAGATCAAACAAATATCCTCAAAATGGAAGTCAAGAGTAATTTTATTGGAACATTATCACAAATTTATTTGATGTAATTGAAATATTCTAAAAAATTAATATAATTTTACAAAATGGGGGGCACATGCCCCTACGAGCCCCCCACCTGTATTCGTTCCTTGCACATACAAAGCACCTTTTTACTACTTAAAGTTTAGTTTTTCTTAATAACATTTTCAGTCGATAATCTTTTTTGTGATTTACTAATTTGTAACTGCACAAATTAAAAAGAATAAGGAATTATATACGCATGTGTGCACATGCATGTTCAGTATAAATGCATATATACTAATTTATAACATGTTCAACTGTGAACAACTTTTTTACAACAGCAATCAATTGCGACCGTCCAAAAATGTTCTGGACGGTTCAAATTTTAATTAAAAGTTTTAACTCTTTCTCGAAAAAATTTCATTAACATCTAGACCATCCAAAAAAATCCATTTGCAACCAATAAGATTTTTACCATCTAGAAGAGGAACCAACTCCCATGTTAGCTAGAGCAGTGAGCTCATCATTCATGGCGTCACCCAATTAAGATTGGTACAAGCTTCTTTGTAGGAACGAGGTTCAAAGTAAGTATGGGTGTGAGATAAAAAGAACGATAAGAAACAGAAAAGCAAGTATTAGTAAAGCCAAGTTTTACCGGAGGGCGACGATCACAAGAAGGATACCGGGGGGGCAGGCGGATCAAAGTCTATGAAAGCATGGGAGGGGGCGAGAGAAACATCAGATACATCAATAGTATGAACATACTCTTCGTCTAGGACTTATACAGGAAAAGGATCAATGTACAGAGAAATGTAACATGCCTAGACACATACAATTTCTGGGTTACAAGATCATAACAATGGTAGCCTTTTTGTTCAATTCCATAGCCCACGAAAACACACAAAGCGCAACAAGCACTGAGCTTAGTGCGATCTCGCTTAGGGAGAAGAACAAAGCAGGTAGAACCAACACACGAAGGAGGGAATAATTGGAAACCTTATCATAAAGCTTTTCATAAGGAGAGGAACTAGAGAGGAGAGGAGTAGGCATCCGATTCAAAAGGTAAGCTGCAGTGAGCATAGCCTCCCCCCAAAAGACAGCCAGCATGCGGGAGGAAAGAAGAAGAGACAAGGCAATGTTGAGAAGAGAAAACGATGTTTGCATTCAACACACCCATTTTGAGCAGGAGTGTCAGTGCAAGAGGATTGGTGAATGGTTCTAAGAGTGGCTAAGAAATCAGTAAATTCACCTAGAGAATATTCCCCACCCAAATCAGAGCGAAGGATTTTGATGACCATAGAAAATTGAGTTTGAACCATGGCATGAAAAGTGCAATGGATTGTGAAAAATTCAGACTTTCGTGTCAATAAATAAACCGATGTAAACCTGCTAAAATCATCAACAAAGGAAACATATTGCTGAGAAACACCTTTGGTAGCAACTGGGGAAGGTCCCCACAAATCTGTATGAACAATTTCAAATGGAGAAGTGGAAACCGAAGTACTTTTCTTAAAAGGTAAAGCAGACATTTTAGCAAACTTACAACCACTGCACTCTGAAATATCACTAACTAGAAATATTTCCTAAACAACTAGACTTAAGTACAAGTTTTAAATGTTTACTAGATAAATGCCCTACTGTAGAATGCCAAAAATAAAAGGGAGAAGACTGTTGATCTAAGTGGAAGGACGATAGAACAGTGGAAGTAGACTCAAAAGGAATATGCAAAGTGTCCACGACATAAAGATCTCCAACTCTACACCCGATACACTGTAGAAAAATAAGAGTAGTAGCCAAGATACCTCAAGAGATCAAAAATAGTCAATTTCGAGAGCAAGGAGAAGATTTTGACAACAATCGAAGATTGCCCAGATGATTTCGAGTGCAAACAATGCTGACCCAATGCAATTGGAGAGCCAACAAGAGTTGCCGGAGGTTGAAGACTAACCGACGGTGGTCGACGATGGTTGTCGGTAGTCAAGGGGTGGTGGGCTGTAGTCGTTGGTGCTGCTGTGGTTGCTGCGCTTTCTGAGAAGTTGTAGTGTGTTTTGGGAGGGGGGAGTGGAGGTCGATTAAGGGAGAATAGGGTAGATCTGATACAGTGGGGAGGAGATGCAACTAGCCCATTTCGGGCTCTGATACCATGATAATTTTGGAAGTGCTTTCAACGTAATATTATTGGTATGTCTAATTACAAGATGTACAAGAGGTTAAATAGATAAAACCCTAACAAAACCCTAATTAGCGAAAAGACTAAGCTACCTCTATAATAATAGAAAATAACAAGAGCATACAAAACCCCAAAAATAATACGTTCACAATCCCCACAAAAATGGAGAGAAAACAATGAAAACATCGGGAAAAAAAACTCAATCAATAAATTCCCACAATCCACACAACACAAAGTTTTAAGAACAATACCCGAATACAAAGCAGAGGAAGAGTCAAAAGTCAGAACATGCTATAACTGGAGATTGAAGTGCCACAAATTGAATATCATGAGTATCAATTGTCACCATTTAGAGCAAACTAGAATTCTGCGATTCAAAATTAAACCACCGTCCTGGCAGAATAATTCAAAATAACTTGTACTCTCAACCCTACAACTCGAGAATAACCTGCTCAGCACCATCCATTGGATCTGTTTAAGAAATAAGCAAAACAACAAATTCAATAAGCAACTATAGACCAGAACTTGTTTGGCCAAATTAAAGAAAAAATGAGTTGGGATCAAGACGAGGATTCAATATTCATTAGCGAACACAAAAAATAGTTCTGTACATATAAATCAGAACTCCACTATTGGACGCGCGCATCTAAATTTCTTCAAATTGCATGAGCCCATGATTGGGGTCAAAACCACAGTTATTTGCTCAAGGGCAAAAGAAATAATTTTATTTATCAATACATGATAAGTACGATCTAAATCATATTACATCTATCTTGATCAATAGATGCAAGAATCCACCGGCTTACAAGACAATTTGACAGAAATTAAAAAAAGATGATCACGATTCATAAATAATTATGCTAATCACAATGTTAATGGGATTCTTCTGTTCCATCCTCACAAAGTCACAAAGTATTAAACACAAGAAAGTAGTAAGACACCTCATTCTCATAACACAGAATTGGAAATTTCACACTTCAAATATTAACGACATTTTTCAAAGAGAATATGGCTGATATGGTTAATTAAAGGTCACTTACCTCATTTGTCGAGATGAATCGAATCTGAAGGCATAGATGATAGGACACCACCAGATTTGTCGGGCAATTTGTTGAGATCAATCAATCGTCATCTAAGTCCTCAGGATAATAATCTAGAAAAGGAATCCAACATGAGTACAAAAATAAAAAATCCAAGACATAATTTAAGACTAGCTACTATTTCATTCATCAATGTACATATGTTCACGTCGAGACACTCTCTAGCAACTCAAGCAATCGAATCTATAATATACATGTAACTGAGCACTTTTTTTACGTACTACTTAAAGTTTAGTTTTGGGAAATGATTTTGCCACTCCTTTTTTTTTGTTAACGGCACTCCCCTGCAAGTGTATTTTTGCACCAAAGGTACACTTGCAGGGAAGTTGCGTTAACAAAAAAAGGAGTGGCAAAATAGTAGCCTTAGTTTTTCATCATTACATTTTCAATCACAATAATCCTTTTTGTGATTTACTAATTTGCAACTGCGTATATATTAAAAAGAAAAAGGAATTTTATGTGTGTGCGTTCAAATGTTCATTATAAATGCATATATGTATATTTGATTTTCTCTAACACTACCAGCAATTTTACATAAAAACAAGTGAAATTACCTTATGAAAACAAAGTCTCATGTATTGCATGAATCAACTACTTGTATTTTCTTAAGGAAAGTTGCAAGTATCATGCCAGGCCTATCTTTTGGTCAACCGAAAACATGCATAAAAAATATTTAAAACTAAATACTCCTGAGCTACTCCTACAAAGGTTTTGATGCCAAAACAAAAGCAAAAAGACTCTATTATGAAAAATTATTGAATGCTCCAGCCTGGCAGCCTCCGGGGGTCATTGATCAGATCACTCTGACAAAGCCCAATCAATGTTGCGTTAAACACAACACAAAGGGCTGGGGGGCCACTACACCAATAATGCAGGTATTAGAGCCACACCACTTGAAAATGGCTCCGGAGCTCCAACTTTGGAATTGAATATTTTGCAACTACTTTCAAATCAGACACGACATAATGATATTTATTATTTACCTACATAAGGCTGAAGAATTGTTTTGGTGAGGGGATCATCCCATTCCAGCGACTCCCACCATTCTTTTTGTGCACCAATCTGGATGAGGCCGCTTGGTGTAGTTGCTTGCTCGCCATTCATATGCAGTGAAAGAGGCAGGCTCCTTACCATCGGACAATCTTCAACCTGAACTTCTGCCATAGATGGACACACCATCACCCCATTATATGCTCTTCAGTCTTGGTAGTTCAATTAGAAATAAGAACTTGAGTTTTGGGAGCCTGATTATTTTTTTTTGGTCAAGCGGAAAGTTTGGGAGCCTGATTGAGTTGCTATAATTTTGATGATTTCCCCGATCACTCATCTCACTCATCTCTGCTATTTCGATTATTATATCCTCCACATTCTTACACCGCTTTACATCAAGTCCCTCAAGGTTTGGCAAGTTCTGCAATAACTGGACAGGGAAAATATTCTTCATAGCATCACATTCAATGATTTGCAAATTTGTTAGGTTGAAGTAAATGTTGTGTGGTGGGGCAATCTCGTCAAAGAGTACCCTTAATCTGGGTAACCCACTCAAAGAAAAGAACTCGACGGTTCCTAGAGGGATCTGGCCATCATCTGAAAAGGTAGATGACGAAAAGATTGATTTTAACCCGTTACAACATTTGACCCAACAATTACGTAAATCTTTGGCATCTTTGAACCATGGAATAGCTGATAAGCTGATGGGATCGTGGAATCCATCAACCGCAAAGCCCTCTAAGCCTGTGGGGAGCACTGGCTGATCTACTCCACATTCAAAAGGTTCAGGTTTATAACTGATACTAAACTCTTTTCCCACATTTCCTTGGGACCCAGGCATCCGTTCTCCCACTATAAGACGGTACTTTTGCAACCCTTGGAACTCCTCAGATCTCACATACTTGTTAAGCTCTTGTACATTGTGCAAGTGCACAGCGACAACTTTTAATTGACGCAATCCCAGGAGACCTTCTGTGGACACTTCTACTCCTGTCCAGAGAATTCTAAGGTATCGGAGTTTTGAGAGCCTGCGTAACTTACAACAAGGAAATGTCCTTAGTAGTTTATTACTGAAGAGCTCGAGTTTTATGAGATTAACCAATTCTTCTATTCCTTTCGGTAATTCTTTAATTTTGCTATAAGTCAGTACAAACATTTTCAGAGCCTTCAGTTTCTCCAGTGATGGCACATACTTTAAATGCCTACAGCTTTCCAATATTAATGCATGCAAATTCTCCAAGTTGGAGATGGACTCTGGCAGTGACATTATTCTACTCTCAGACAAATTCAATACCTTAAGACAAGGCATATTGGTGAAGAAAGAATCCGGAATCACTTCTAACTTTGACTGATAGCTATTCAAAAGTAAGGTGGTAAGCCGAGGGCAGTCAGGTGGTGTAATTGGAAGTTCACTTATCAAACTATCCATGAAGGAAATCCTCTCAAGATCAACAGACCAGGGTTCATATGGTACCCTTTTTTTTTGTCTCACCTGCATTTACCATGAATCGAGGACTACTTGATGTTATTCTGAGAGCCATATCTCTGATCAAATCATGCATCCTAACAAATTCTTGTTCGTTCAGTGTGTCGGAAAAGCTCTCCAATAAGCATCTACGTGTTAGTTTTCCCAATATAGCGTGACCCTTGTCCAACTGTGCTTCTACACTATCCATAGCACCGATTAATCCCTCAGCAATCCAATACTCTATCAGCTCTTCCACAGGGATTTTATGATCTTCAGGATACAAGGAACAATACAAGAAGCAATTTTGGAGCACTTCATCTCCTAGGCGACTATAACTAAATTTCAGTCGCTCAAAAACCTTCCTTTCACCATCGTTGACCTCTTTTGTCGAGCTGATCAATTCATTTAATGCATTTCTCCACTCACGGATTCCTTTCAATCCCCTCAAACTTCTACCTACTATAGCAATTGCAAGCGGCAGACGTGCACATTCTTTGGCAATTTGAGTTGCAATTTCTTCCATTATTGGAGCAAGCACCGTGTCACTTCCAACGGCCTTTCTGAGAAATAGCATTAGTGCTTCTTCCTCCGTGAGAAGCTCCACTTGAACAGGTGTGCATCCCATCCTACTGCACACTTCCAATGATCGTGTAGTTAGCACTAGTTTACACCCATTAGATCTGGTTGGTTCCGGAATACCCACAGTCCCTAGAGGAAATTCCTCCCATAGATCATCTAAGATAAGGACATACCTCTCCCGTCGGGAGAGCAGTGCATATAATTCCGCTGCTCTTCTTGTCACATCCTCGTCATCTGAAATCTCTACTTTTAGCTCCTTAGCTATTTCCCTCTGTAACTCTCTAACGTTGAATGCTTTAGATACTGTGACCCAGAAAACACTAACAAACTTATCTGTTTCTTCCAAGAGCTTGTTGTGAATGTGTTTCATGATGGTTGTTTTGCCAACGCCCCCCATTCCCCAAACGCCAACCTGTCTATCCTTATCATTCATCAAGCATTCCCAAACTCGCTCCACATTCCTTGCCTCTGTGGTTTCAACAAAATCTTCTGTTGGTGGCATCAACAGTCGGCCAATTGGTTCATCGACCTGCAAACCGTCGAAAGCTTTGCCCTTTTCTTGGAGTTCTGTCGCCTCTTGAATCTTCGTGCTGATATGATTTCCCAACCGGAGACGCGAGAAGACACTCCCTTCTTCAACTTCTTGATCAAGTCTTTGCACATTGTTCTTCAACCGTGACACATCTCTGAGCCAAGCTTCGACTTGTTTCTTTAGTCGTTTACGTGGCCTGTCTTCACTACTATTAATTTCTGCCTCTATGTCACTCTTTTGATAACTCAGGTCATCTATCTTTCTCTTGAGATTTTGCATGTTTCCTTCAAGGCCATTGAGGTATCCAACCCAACCTCCAATATTCTTCACAATTTCGAACATTGAAACCACGGATCCCAACATTTTTTCAGTTCCTACAAAAAAAGAAATAGCAGAAAATTGAAATAAAAACGGTCGGTGTATGTATTTTAGGTGTTTGTGGCTACAAACATACATACATACACGTATATATACTGATTGCAGGTGGTCGTGTTTATGGATTTTGGGATAGATCATGAAAGGCGATAGAGGTGGCAGATGTCGTTGGGTCCAATTTCCTGAAATGCAAAAATTTAGTTTATTGTAGAAATCCAATGCGGGTCAAGTGTGTGCTAGTATGTTTACTGCCCGACATTCGTCAGATGATGATGGAATGGCCATCTGTGATGATTTTCACAGTTTCACTGCATATTAGAGAGAGAGAGAGAGAGAGAGAGAGAGAGAGAGACGCATGTTAATGATGTTTGAGGCACTAATTAGTTGGGTCAGACAGGACTGCTTGGCAGCAATTTCGTGAGGTGTCTATCTAACATTTATTTGCAGGGGTAAAAACACCAATCTCCGTTAATGCCGTTTGACTGGAATGGCTGACAAGGAAGGTCAGTGTCATTTCCTATTATAAAACACCAATCTAACATTTACTATTAATGGTTGTTACGGTCTGACATGCACCGCAGCGCTATGTGACGGATATGTTGGTCGATACTTATAACGTTCCGAATTTTGGGAACGTTAAAAGGCATTTTTATTGAAAACTTAAATGGAGCCACTGCTCATAATTACAATATAACTCTCGTAAGAGTACTTTTCGTTACAAAAGAGAGGAAACTAAGGTTCCTAACTACAGCTCCGCCTGCGTTTCCATCCTAGCCAGCTCTTCGGCTCCAAAAGCCTTCAAAGTGTACAACTCATTCTATCTATCTATCTATAAAATCTGACACATTATATCGGCATCGCCACCAATATAATATGTCAGGGTCACCAAAGATAATACCATGAGCTACAGGAGCTCAATAGAATAATCCAAACCCACTAACCCATAACTTACAAGTAATAGACCCCAAGGTTAATGATTTTCACATAGTATATGCAATTACAACCAAACAGTTAACAATAACACATTCACATTTGCTAACTAACGTTGGTGTCCGTAATTTTCTGAGTTTCTCCTACGCGACTTATAGTAGATTGTGTCATCGTTTCACTTTTCTTTTTCGAAATCAACATTTCCAAAATCACTTTTTAACACACCCAACCTTGGTTCCGCCGTTCCGGGTTCCCGAGTATCCTCACAATGGTTCCGCCGTCCCGAGTTCCCATTGGCATACATTTGCATTGGCTCCTCTCCGCGGATAACCAAGCCATACCTCACCATGGTTCCGCTGCTCCGGGTTCCCATGGGAACGCATACAACCTCACAATGGTTCCGCTATTCCGGATTTCCATTGGAACACACACACACACATTCCCACAATGGGCAAGTCTGGTCACATTGCAATTTCAAAACACACATTGTCATTAACACACCCTAGGTGTCATGTTTCTA
The DNA here is from genome assembly GCA_019656295.1 of Rhododendron mucronatum var. ripense. Lineage (NCBI taxonomy): Eukaryota > Viridiplantae > Streptophyta > Magnoliopsida > Ericales > Ericaceae > Rhododendron > Rhododendron mucronatum. Next base: position 1,347,490 of record BPLT01000086.1, read on the forward strand.
TTTTCCTTGATTTTTGTGTCTCGTTACATATATAGACTCCGCGGTAGGACTTTTCACGTATACATAAATCATTCATTGAAATCTTAAAAATAAACTAGCTAGATCATCCAACTTTATATTATTTAGCATGCTTGAACACAACTTAAAGCATAACGCCACATGTACGGACGCTTTTGGAGTGAAAAATCACTTATATTCTATCAACAATCACAAGTAATGCAAGCAATTCATGTATACATGCTCATAACCATCCTAAAGATCAAAATACGAATACTTATATTCACACGTTAAATTATTATCCTTCAAAAATCTTTCTTTCTTTCTTTTTGGGAAGTTCAAAACAACATATGTTTTTCCAAAAAATAAAGTTGGTGAGTTCAACATACTTCCCATCCTTTTCATCTTTTAAGAAAAACACCTTTCAAGTTTCTCATCATTCCTCAACATACAAGCATCATACATTTACATTTAGAGTTTAACGGATAAGAAAACGTTCACGTGTATCCTATTTATACTTAGGGAAGTGAGTAGAGAAAATCTACATTATACTTTGGGAGAGTGAGTAGACAGTAATCTACATTATACTTTGTGTTAGAGAGTAAGGATATTCTACCTTGATCCGAGACTAGTTGGGGCCGAATAAGCTAGTTGAAAAATTTCTACGGGCGGTGAAACTCGCAAATCTGAACCAAACTTTGGATGGCAGTAACTCAGTCAATACTTTGCCGAATATGATCGTTCTTGGGTCGAAATCAAAGCCCTAGAAGTGCTCTACAACTTTCGTGAAGGAAGTTGATCCTAGAAACTACTTTAGGTAGGAGAAAAATGGTGATAAAGGAAGAGACAGTATGCTGTCTGGAAATGGAAATCTGAGATTTTTATTGAACTTCGGATGCCAATATCTTTGTCATTTCTTCACCGATTGGGGTGATTCTTGGGTCTAACTTAAAGGTCTCGAAGTGCTCTACAACTTTCTTGAAGGGAGTTGGTTCTAAAAACTAATTTAAACAGGAGAAAAATTAAGATTTGTGAAGGGACAGTAGGCTGTCTAGAAAAATGGAATGGTTTCTAGAGAGAAGTGACAGCAAGGAGTGGAGGTGTGAGTTGAATGGAAGACATGGGGTGCTATTTATAGCCAAAACTTGAGCTCCTCCTCCCTCCTCTATGGCCGCCCCCCCCCCCCCCCCCCCCCCCCCCCCCCTCTCCTTTCTCCCATGGATTTGCCCCATTGTATAGTCATTTCAAGCCCTTAACCAAAATCCTAGCCTTCCCTCACTTGTCATGCCTTCTTTAAGCCATAGCCTAGCTCATCATGACGGGTTTTTGGCTTGTCAAATCCTATGGAGAGGTTGCTTGCAAGAAAACACAAGATCATTGTACTTTGGAAGACTAGAAATGGGTTGGAAAGTTGTACTTGGCTTGGGTGTGAGAGTGGTTAAAAGGTTAACTTGTGTAAGTGAACAAAACATACCACACACTCCTCCTCACTCTCTCCCATTCGGCCTCTCTCTCTCTCTTTACAACATAGTCTAATTAGGCCTATGGAAGAGAATAAGGCTATGGGTTTTCAAGTGACAAATCAATGGAAAGAATATGAATAAAACTTTCCTAGAAAGCATGTAAGTACATACAAACATATAGACATGCTTGTATAAGGCTATGAGGTGTATATACCTATATATAAGCACGTATATGTACTTAGAGAATCTAATAAAGTGATTTTGGTGGGTAATTTAGGCCTATTAGCCTTAGGTTTGTAAGTATGGCAAGACTAAGGTTGCTTCTCAAAATGATAGGATTCTTAAGGCTCAAAGATGGTCAAAAAGATCCATATACGATTAGGGAAATGTAACTAGATGAAATGGTAACTAGGTCTTTCTAACCAATTGGTTGGAAACTAATTCTACTAGTTAAGTAGGATTTCCAGCCAAGAAATGTAATTTAAAGATTTTTAACTCGTTAGGAAAATATACAAGTGCTTTTATAAGCATACTTGTCTTTAGAAAATGATTAAATTATTCAGTGTGAAAAGATAAAATTTTATAAGTCTCAAATCTAATTATAACGGATTATTAAAGTGTAAAAAGAATTTTTTTTTAAAGGTGAGTCAAAATAATAAAATTCAAATATTTAACGAAATTTTTATTAACCAAAAATCAGGGCTGTTACAATACTCGTGAATTTTTTTTTATCACCATTATTGTACAACTTAACCGAAATCGACCCTCAAACCATAGAGGGGGATCACCATGTTTTGTCACCATCTCTCCCTCTTATTTATTTCCACAATATATACTCTCCATTCAATTGAGACCATGACAGAACAGAAGCAATTACACAGAAGGTTTCGTCATTTCGAGAGCCTAAGACAGTGTGATCATGGCTCTCTCATGCTGCTCTAGGCTCTAATCTACTTTTTTTTTTGAACGGCAAAAGAGTTTTATTAATCTTTGAACGATTACAAAGACTAAAATGACAAGGAGAAATACAACAAATGCCTATCCGAGACCCATAACTCTTGATTGGCAAGATGTCAATCAAAGAGCAACTCTAATCTACTAATGAAAGCTAATTTGAGCCAACACGATGTGATATCGTGCAGTTGTATCAGGCTATATGAGAAGTTTCGTTCGGAGAATAGGGAATAAGAGAAAAGAAATATAGGCAACCACATAGGGCTTGAATCTTCTCAAAGGGTGATATATCTAGGCCTTAGTCCGCTAGTGTGCAAATCCGTTATTGGAATAATTTTGTAAATCACAAGTACTATAATTTATTAATATTTTAACGCTAATAGGCAACATTGTTAGGCTATTTTGACAAAATTAAATATGACCCAACCACGCTAAGAAATTGGTTCCACCTCGTGGTTTAATTTCTCGCACAATATCTACTTTTTGGTAATGCTACAAACAGCGAGCAATTTTATATATGGGCATTGTAGCCCCTCAGGAGGAAAAAAAAAAAAAAAAAAAACAATGAACCTGCGGCAAATTACAGTACACAGATCAAAACAAAAGACTGCATAGTACGCATCCCAATCTTAAATTGATTTCAATAAAATTGGGATGACAATAAAACCCTCGTACCTAAAGGCTAAAACCAGAGAGAGTTGATAATAGCTAGATATGTTCTGCCATAAACATAAAATAAATTTAAGTCTAAACTAAACAAGCAAGAAAATCCTTATAATGGGAATCTCGATCCTTAACAGAATAAGTCAACACAAATCGTAAAATTAGTTTCAAACTACAAAAACATAACTAAGCACAATATATGGGCATTGTAGCCCCTCAGGAGTTTGGGCTTTGACCCTTTAAGAGATTAGGCTTCGTCCCAACTATATGTATTTTCCAACCTTTTGTTATTTTTCAACCTTTGGTTGAAATCCCTTTCCCCTTTCCCTCTAATAAAATGTCATTTTTGCCAATCAATAAAAAAAAAAAAACTAAGCAAATTTAAGCTCTCAAAATATTCACCACAAAACAAGCACATAGACAAAGGGGAATAAGGGGGAAAACTTGAACCCAAAAGTGAAAAAGAAAAAGTTGTCTTACTTTGTGGCGAAATAGCAACAGATGCAGTTAAATTGTGCTGGAAGAGATGAGGGTTGCAACTTAGATTGACTTTACGATGTGTTTGAAAGGAGGAGATGGAGAAATGTAAATTAGTTGGAAAAGCGAAGGAAGGAGGAAGGAAGGAAGAGTTGTAGAGTAAAGGAAGCAACAAGTAATGAATTTTGCTCCCCTTACTTTATTGGTCGGCAATTCTTTGGAGTAATATCATCATTTAATACGCTAGGTTATTTGAGTTTTGTAAACATTTAGGCTATATTTGGTAACACTGTCACTTTTCTGTTTTCTGTTTTCGATTTGTTGAAATCAGTTTTTACTTTTCCTAAAAAAAAGTGAAAGCGGAAAACATATTTGTGTCAACCTATTTTCAAAAAAAAAAACATAGTTGTTCGGCTAAATAAGTCAAATGGCTAATTTTTTTGTTTTTATTCAAATTTTTTTGCATTTGTTAGTTTTTCGTCAATTTTTTAAAAATTATTGCTTCGCCATGACGAGAAGAATCTAAAAAGTAAAAAATTACAATTGAAACCTAATTTTTTTGAATAAAGACAAAAATAAGCCAATAAGTCAATTTTTTTTTTGTTTTATTCAAAAAAAATTAGATTTCGATCGTAATTTTTTACTTTTTAGATTCCTCTTGTTTCCTGATTGAAATCCGATGATTCGAATATACTAATTCTGAGACGTTTTAACTATTATCATGAATCAAAAATTTAATGTCAAAAGATTCTTTGAATCATCAAGGCTCAAAACTTTGGAATTCGCTCCGTTTAGCTGCTAGTAACTTTTACAAGGATCGGTCCATACAACACTTTATCCCGATTTCAAATTAACCTCCGCTAGTCAGCGATTGGATTCGTGGCCTATAACTTAAATAAACTGCTGTAAGTGGGATATAAAACCACAAACGGAGTACCATACAAGGGATACGCGCGATGACGTAGCACGACAATTGTATTGAAAATTTTCCTGTGATGTGCGTCTCTTTCATAGTTTTTCTTTTGGAGCAAATGAAATGGGATTAATTCCGTACTGTACCGGCGGCTGGTACCGGCCGAGATGTACCATACCGGCCAGAAAATGGAACACTGACTTAGGTGTTCCATTCCGGCTAAAATACCGTGTCTCAGCGCCTATGGAAAAAGGAGAATCACGTGTTGACTGTTGACAATGGAAAACATGTAGAGTAAGAGGGCTTTTTTTGGTTGGGTTATACTCATGACTTATTGGGTCATTTAGGTTGATTCAATTAAAACCCAATTAAGCCCAATTAATAAATGGGTTAGATGGGTTGGACCCATTCTGACCCAGCTAATAATAGGCTGGGTTGGGTCTATTTTTTAGTGGATGAGTTTGGGTTTAATTAATTTGCCACCCATAGTTCTATTGTATCCCAGTGGGTGGGGAGAGAGAGACGTGAATGTGAAAGTTTGAGAGAGAGAGAGAGAAGAAGAAAAAGAGGAAATAAAAAAAGACATCCAACGAATTGTAGTGGAGCCTATTTTTTGCTTTTGAAAATAGTGATAGTTGAATTTTGTTACTTCCTCAAATTTTAAAAATACTGAAAGTGATTTCTAGAATTTGAAAGTGGAAGTAGGCACCAAACAAACTTTCAAAGTTAATTTTTAAAAATTCTGAAAATGAAAACAAAAACAGAAAATAGAATGGCTACCAAACATGACCTTAGTGTTACCTATTCAAATTCATCCTTTCATTTTTGCGATTAGTCTTGAGGAGAAAAAAATAACAATCCAGTGTCCCGAATTTGTACTATTCATATTTGATGTAAAATGATGTCTTCTATCGATTGAAAAAAAAAAAACACTAAACAAGCATGAAAATCCTCATAATCAGAATTTAGATCCTTATAACATACACAACAGGAGAAATGATCAACCCAAATTGCAAATTTAGTTTCAAATATCAAACTGCAAAAAAAAAAAAAATTAAACTTAATAAAATTTGAAAGATAAACCTAGGAAGACATTTTTATCAAAAAAATGCATATAGTCTTCGAAATCACGTAAATTAACGTATCAAAAAATTCACCACACAATTGACACAAGTCAAGCACATAGACAAATTAAGGGGATGGGGGAAAAACTGAACCCAAAAGTGAAACAAAAAGAGTTGTCTTACTTGGTCACGAAATAGCAACAGATCGATGCAGTTAACTTGTCTACGAGGTTGCAAATATCGGATGAAGAAAGTGAAAAAAAAAAGTAAGGAAAGGGAAATAAAAGGATGAGGGAAATGTGTTTGAACAGAGGGGATGGAAAATGTAAATTAGTTGGAAGAAGGAAGGAAGGAAGGAGGAAGCAAGAGTTGTTGAGTCAAAGAAGCAACAAGTGACGATTTCTGCTCATGTTGTTGGCCAGCACTAGTTTGGACTAATAAAATTTTATAAATTAGGTTATTTGTGTTTTTAAACTTGTAGAATTACTTGTTGAAATTCATTCTTTTATTTTTGTGATTAGTCTTGAGGAAAAAAAAAACAAGAATCTAAACGAAATCACTAGCCACGAAAAAAATATTTTTACAAGTTTTTCCTTCAGTTTTTATTCTCAACCTTCTACTTCAGTTTTTCATCCATAAGTGGGTGTCACGAAATAGTTGTTATGAATCTTATGATAAAGAAGACTCAAAAGGTTAAATGATTTTGGATTAATATTGGTAATTATCGAAATTAGATTGATCAATTCGGTTAAGATGCCTAAACAAGTAATAAACAATTTGATACAAATGACATTATGTAGTGACGATGATAGATAGTAGTGGTTAATAGAGATTGGTCGATCAGTTGGTGCCGGCCGAAGAGACGACTAAATTATTGATAGAGACAATCGATAGAGTTGACTTGTCGATTTAATTAAGCATTCAACCAATTAGGATGCCATTTGAAAATCAACATGACATTAGCAAATCTGATGATTAATAATGACGGTGGTTTTCAGTGATTAACTAGTTGTAGGAATAAGACCCTTCTTTGCCGTCTTTACCCTAGATTATATTGAAGAGCCAAGTCAACGAAAATGAAGAAAAATGAAACTTCTATGAATCAGCAAAGGAAACGAAGGTTCGGTCTGGTGCAGGAATGTATTAGATCTTGATCTGTGGGGAGTGAAGAGAAGAACAGTATTATCTGCATCTTCTAATAGTGATGTTGAGGTTAGTTACGATTGATTCCTAGAACATCAAAACCACACCTGCATGGTTAGAGGGGCGAAGGTAGTATGGAGGACTAATGGGAACGAAACGAAACCAAAGGAAAAAGGAACAAAGCAGAACCACGGTCGCAAAAATCATTGCCGTGCTTCTTCTTTCTCAAAAAATCACAACCACAAAGGGGAACACAAGAACAAACAGAACCGTTACCCATCACCATGCCCCTCTTCCCTAACTCATGGGCAACATTATCCCCGTTGCACTGAGAATACACTGGAACAAAATAGATCCAAACTCGTTGCACATTGCTCGAATATCATAGACTGAAACATCAACCTCTTGGTATATGACTGAATGCCCATTAACCATGTCGATCAGTGCTTTAGCATCCCCCTCCATTGACGGTGAATTTTGGGTGATCACTGAAGGTTGGCCAATATGATCAAATGCTAGTTAGTGGGAGTTCTTATGTTTCATCCTCGGTAATTTTTAAAATAAATGAACGGTTTGAATTATTTTTGCAGGACTCGAGATGGTTCCCTCAAAAAGTTGTGTGCAAGATCTGTGCCCCATTGGCTTTGCGCATAGTACAACTCCAAATATAGTCGGCAATTTGAAATCTACCACTGCGAGGGGCATATTTTTTGTTTTACTTTCTATAGATTGATCACACTCCCCTGTTTCAAAATATTTTTCACTAACCAAACGGGGATTTAAAAAAGGTTTTTCCATAAAAGAAACTTAATTTTTGTTCCAAAAATAAAAAGAACTCATTGATATTTAACAATTTGCGAGAAATAAACGAAACAAAAAAAGGAATTACAGACTTTGTTAGTTAGAAAGGAAATCTTTGGCAATGTTGGCGGATGTGAGTTAGTTAGAGAGTAAGGTGACTATATCGAGTATTATCAATCTCTCAATTGAATGAGAGATTGCAATTCAGAGGTTTTGTAACACCCCGTCTCAAGAAAATTAATAGTTCTTTGTTCTAGATTTTTTTATGGACCATGAAGAGAGAAAAGGGCGGTGGTATATTCAAAGGCGGACCAGAAATTTCATATACTGAGGGCACCTATTATTTACAATCTTAAAAAATATTTCTCCATATGTATACAACTAAATTATTGTTTAACTATTAAATATTGATCACTTATTCTATTTCGCAACCGATTTTTCATAATATTCATGGCTAAAAATACTCTTTTAACTGTTGCAGTAGCAACCATAAGATTAATGCCAAAGTCAAAACAAGTAAACTAAAAGATATATTAATTTAGTAATTTAATTTTCATAATATTGTGGATTGGGAGGAAAACAAAAAGAGATAAAACAAAAATAGAGAAATAAAAGAAAGAGGTAGAACAAAAATTTAAAAAAAAATAAGGAAGAGAGGTAGAACGAAAATGAAGAAATAAATGAAAGAGTTAGAACAAAAATGAAAAAATAAGGAGGGTCCTGGAAATTGAACTCAAGCCCTTGGAACTTTTCATAATGGTATAGGAGACTTTTTTGGTATTTATATCTAACTTTTGCTTACTATTCCTAATTCAAATTGATCATTCTTTAAATTGCAATTTTACAATATTTGTACAAAGTATTTATTTTTTTTGCATACCTGTAAGTATATGGTGGTAGCACATTAGTCTTTTTAAAAAAATGTTTTCAAATAAGTCAAGTAAAAATTTAATGTCCGCACACATCTACCTTTTCAATTAGTGAAAAACATTATAAATCTTGTGAGAATTTAAGAGAGAGAGAGAGAGAGAGAGAGAGAGAGAGCAATTAAATTAGGATAACACGGGGTAAAAATACTAAAAAAGTAAGAAGGGGAATCGAACGCAGCTTTAATGTCTTTATGCGTTACACAATTACCATCCTGCCACAGCAGGGTTCTGTGCTTACTTCTAGAGATATATCATATTTAACCTATCTATGTATAAATTTTTTTTTTTTGGATTTTTTCAAAAGCCACTGGGGGCACGTGATTTTTTTGGATTTTTTCAAAAGCCACTGGGGGCTCGTGACTCCACGTGCCCTAACGTGGATCCGGCCCTGGGTATATTATATTTTTTGTATGAATGGCAACTTTTCATGAACGCTGGATTTGTATCTAATTTTAACGTGGTTGTGTGTGTGCGTGGGGGGCTAAAACAGAAAGAGGTTAAGACTGAAAAGGTGTGTAAGGGGATCAAATAAAATCAAGAACGAAAAGGTGATAATATATAAGGGCAAAAAAAGAAGGAAAAAAAAAAAAAAAAAACAAAGATTGGGTAGGGTATATTTGTGGTGTAACTAAGAGGACAATTGACAAAAGGAAGAAACTTTGGTGTTTTTCGTCACCACGTTAGATACAAAGCAATAGGTTTACGAGTACCAAACAAAACAGAAGACTACATGAATAATATGCAACCCAATCCAAAATTGTTTTCGATGTCATGGGGGAGATAATGAAATTAAAACCCTCATACCTAAAACTAGAGAGAGCTGATAATAGCAATATTTTAAAATAATATCATTAATAAAACTATATCGATCATTCTAAAACTTGTCAATGTTCATGCAAAACACACTCTCAAATTTTGTCTGAGATTTTGTACTCATTTTTACATAATATAAGTGAAAGTATGTGTTTTATATTTTTGTAGTTTATAATGCATCCCTTAATTATATACGACCTTAAAATAAATTTTGTCACTATGATTAACAAGGTGTTTCCACTAAACAACATTCCTGAATCCGTCTCTGGTAACAAATACTAGCAAAAGCTTCAACATAAAATGAAGTTGTATATCTTTTAGAATTGATTTTGACACTCCTCTTTTATCCAAATGCATTTACCTTTTTTTATTTTTGTTCATATTATATTACGTTTTTATCCTTTTTATGTGTGGAAAAAGATATATGAAGGATAAATTTGTATTGTTATGAATAATACTGTAATAAAATAAAGGGCCTGTTTGGTATGATATTTTATTTATTTATCAGTTAATGGAATGAAGCTGGACCCAATTAAGTTGAAATTCAAAATAATTTTAGTTGAAATTCTGTAAAATTTTAAGCAAATAAACAAACCTTATGCCAATCTGTTTACAAGCCGTGACCGTGAGATTCGAATATCCATACCCTACCTATAAGACTATAAGGACCAGTCTACGACTGCCAAACTGTTTTTTATTTTTTTTCTGGGTATACGACTGTGGTTAATTATTCCGCCCTCCCGGAGTACTACTATAGTAGGGTTGTTTATGTGATACTTTCAATCATTTATGCAGTAAAAATTGATACAGACACTTTAAAATTAGTACAATTCTAAAGTCATTTTTCTTTATTTTTTAGAATATCTTCTTCAATTTTTAAAATGTCAATATCATTTTTCAATGTCAACCATCCAAATCTCCCCTATTTTCATCTACCAGAAATGCTACATACACTACCTAATTCCACTACACCATCCACTACATCTTTTGTAGGGCTCACTCCGGGTCCCACAAAAATACAAAAAAATACCCATAAATTTTTAAATAATATTTTATGGGGTCCTGTAAAAAATCAGCTCCAACGGATATATGCATCTACAAAACAAAAACCAAAAAAAAAAAAATTCTAATCAAAAGCTTCATAATGCCTATGTAAACCACCATTGCATCTCTCTCCCTCTCACCACTTCATCTCCTCCAAAAAACCTTTCATTTCAACGCACAAAAGTAATCATCTTTCTTGGTGGGAAGCACCAACAAAAATGGAGCTAAAACCCCACATAGCCTTACTTCCCTCACCCGGCATGGGTCACCTCATCCCACTCGCCGAGTTCGCCAAGCGACTCGTCCTGACTCACAACTTCTCTGCAACCTTCTTGATCCCAACCGACGGCCAGTTGCCCGAAGCCCAGAAATCCTTTCTTGAATCTCTCACCCCCGCCGGCATATCGCACGTTCTCCTTTGTCCGGTCAACTTCGACGACTTGCCCGACGACGTTAAGATCGAGACCCGTATCTCCCTCTCCGTGACCCGCTCCCTCCCTTCCCTCCGCGACCAGATAAAATCACTCGTTTCGGGTCACCGGGTCGTCGCCTTCGTCGTTGATCTATTCGGTACCGATGCTTTTTACATAGCTATGGAATTCCAAATCTCTCCCTATATTTTCCTCCCATCCCCGGCCATGGCCTTGTCATTATTCCTTTACTTGCCAGAGCTTGATTCCTCTGTTTCTTGCGAGTATAGAGATTTACCCGGCCCGGTTCGAACTCCGGGTTGCATACCGATCCACGGGAAGGACTTGCTGGACCCGGTTCAGGACCGAAAGGATGAGGCCTATAAATGGCTTATTCATCACACAAAACGGTACGGTTTGGCTGAGGGTATTATGGTCAATAGCTTCAAGGAATTGGAAGGTGAGGCAATTGGCGCTTTGCAAGAGAAAAAACCCGGTTTTCCGTTTATCCGGTTGGGCCACTCATACAGATGGATTCGGGTAGCGGGGACGACGGGTCGGGTTGTTTGAGTTGGTTGGATAATCAGCCACCTGGCTCTGTTTTGTTTATCTCGTTTGGGAGTGGTGGGACCCTCTCATATGATCAGCTCAATGAGCTTGCCTTGGGGTTGGAAATGAGTGAACAAAAGATTCATATGGGTTGTTAGAAGTCCAAGTGATACAGCTGCTTATTCCACTTTCTTCACTGGCCAAACCAAAACTGACCCTTTTGCATTTTTACCAAAAGGGTTTGTAGACAGGACCAAGGGGTATGGCCTACTCGTGCCATCTTGGGCACCACAAGCTCAAATCCTTAGCCATCGCTCGATCGGAGGGTTCGTAACTCACTGTGGTTGGAACTCGACATTAGAGAGCGTGGTTCATGGCGTTCCGTTAATCGTTTGGCCACTTTATGCAGAGCAGAAGATGAATGCTGTGTTGTTGACCGAGGATGTAAAAGTGGCATTGAGGCCAAAGGTTGGTGATAACGATATAATTGGACGTGTTGAGATTGCCAAAGTCGTGAAGGGTCTAATGGAAGGGGAGGAAGGGAAGCAAGTTCAAACCCGAATGAGAGACCGAAAAGATGCCACGGAAAGGGTTCTAAGCGCTGACAGATCTTCGACAAGGTCGCTCGCTGAGTTGGCACAGAAGTGGAAGAACAAGATTAGTAATGAAAATTGATTAGGTTAAGTCATTAGTGTCTATCTACATGTCGGCTCTATTTCTAAAATGACCTCTTTAATCTTCTTTGGAATTCTTTTAATTTGTTAGTATTTTTTTTAGTTTGATAGTACATAGGAAGAAAAAGAAAATTGCAAATCGCATTTATAAAATCAAAATCTAATACTCCATCCGTCCCACTTTGTTGCGCCCATTTCCTTTTTGGAACGTCCCAAAAAATTGTCTATATCTCACAATCTGTAATGTTTATACCCAAAGAATCTGCTAGGTGGGGGAAGGAGATAAATCTCCACCAGGGGCTCCGAGAAAGCCCGAGGGCGGACATGGGAGGACTACGAGCAAGGGTCATCCCCTGACTGTCCATGATGACTCCAAGAATAGTGGGGCAGGACAGCCCCAGAATTCACGAGAAGGAGTAAGTCCCATCGCGGAAGAGAGTCAATTGCACACTCGAAAAGTGTACACAATAGTGAAGATGTCCTTGATAAAAAGAGGTAGGAAATCGAAGAGTATGCTCGTTTGATTAAAAAGCGAGAGCATGAGATCCAGGAGTTAGAAAAGGATCTGGGAGCACCCTGAGGACTCTGGACTTTCACGAAGAAATTCCAGAGAAGACAAGTATGCGAGGGTAAAACACAAAAAGGCTCATTCACGAGGAAAAAGGAGCAGGAGCCCCACACCAAGGCAACATAGAGCTCCCCCACGAAAAGGGAGGAGCAGAAGTAAAAGCCGAATACCAGAGTAGCGAAAGGCTTCATTCTTTTTGTTAAGCTTACAAAAATTATTTTAGAAAAATGTGAAAAGTTGTATTCAACTATGAGGCAAAAGCCTACACAGCAGAGAGGAATCCCATGGAGGTAAATGTGTGTCCACAAACTAGACAAACCATTAGAGAGGACAATCAGAGTACAGTATGTGCAGTCCTATTTCTAACTCGCCTAACAAGATCAAGTACGCAAAAAATAAAACTAATATCAAGCGTATGACTAACAAACCACCGGATTAAATCTGGACATAAATTTCGAACTAAATCCGGACTAAAATGAAATAAAGTAAAAAATACATTCTCTTCCGTCATTGAGCAACCATTCTCTTAGCTAAGCCCCTACCGATCAAGCTCTCAAGGAGCCACTGGCGACCCAAGAAGCCATCGGCGACCATGTGGCTGCAAACCCAGAAGCGGTGCAGGGGCGAGTAGACGGCGAATAGCAAGCGGTTTTGGTGAAGAAGGGAAAAGGAAAACCATATTTGAAGGTAGGGATTGATCCCTTCCCTCCCGCCGTCCCAAACACAAACTGTGTATTCAAATACTTTAATATTTCAATGCAATTTCATACTCCTATGTTTCATGCGTTTTTACAATTTCAAAACTCGAAATATCATTTACATGGATTGCGGTTATTAATTTTATCGATCGAGTGTTTCTGAAGGGGAAAAAAAAACACATACTTTTTAGAGGTAATTATTGTTAACATTTAAGTGAAAAAATCACTCATTTCATTTTATTCACAAACTTTTACTTCAGATTTTCATCCATATATATATATATATATATATATATATATATATATATATATATATATATATATATATATATATATATATACATATATCTGTGTGTGTGTGTCACAAAATATTTGTTATGGTAAAAGTAGTCTAAAATGGTTAAATGATTTAACTGGACCATCAATTAGATTAAAATTTGCAATTAATAAATTAGATTGGTATAAGATGCCCCTACAATTAATAAAAAAAAAATTGATTTAGTTGACATTTATATAGTGTTAGTGATTAATAAAGATTGGTCGGCCAGTTATGATTTTATATAGAGTTAGTGATTAATAAAGAGACGACTAAATTATTGATTTGAGATAATCGGCAAAAGTTGGCCGGCTGATTTAATAAACTGTTCAACCACTTATGATTACCATTTAAAAATCAACATGACATAAGCAAATCCGATAGTTTAATAGTGATGGTGGTCGTCCGTGATTAATTAGAGAAAGTCAGTTAACTACTTGTAGGAATAATGAATAAAATTATGGATCCACTAAATTGTTCTGGCCAATTCAATTTAAGTGTTTAATTTCATCATTTTCAATAGAGTAGTCTAGAAACTCACCTTCTGCTGATTTAGAGTTTGACGCCGATGAGAGAGTAAAAAAATGCTATAGCCACGAACGGAAATATAAAGATTCAGATACACATGTAGAACATCTATCCCGATCAGTATGTGCTGAACCCACATCTACCGTATGGGATCCATGCGCATCGTACAGTTTCAAACACCTCTGAAATCAAAATCTGTCAATTTTTTATGTCCATAGCATTGTTCTGTCAAAGTAAGATGATCGGTAATGATGCTACAGGCCAAGAAGACCTTCCTTTGCCGTCCAAACCCTAGATAAGATCGAAGAGCAGAGTCAACGAAAATGGATAAAAACTAACACTTTGTTCTTTTTCTCCTCTCAAAATAATTAACTATTAAACTTCTACGAAACAGCGAAGGAAACAGAGGTTGGAACTAGCGCAGGAATGTAATAAAGCTTGACCGTTGGGGAGTGAAAAGCAGGACAGTGTTATCCGAATGTTTTCATAGCAACGTTGAGGTGGTGATGGAATTTGGGAGTCCACACAGAGCTTAGCTAGTATTATTCTTTTTGCTAGAACAGATTAATAAAATTTCTGTCATTCAAAAAAAAAATTCTTTTTGCTAGAACAGCTCTAATGGATTTCCTTGAGGACATTTTTGGTTTGGGTTTTTTTCCTTAAAAAGTAATTTTGTTACTCCACCTTTTGTATTTATCTTATGTGAAACTGTCAAATTACCATTTATTTTATTTGTGTTATCCACTTTCTCACACATAGAATAGTATTGTTGTAATTTCAAATAGAAAGAAAGACAAAAAGTGAAGTGCCAATGACTAAAAAATGAGTATGAAAATCAAATGTTATTTTCTTTCTTTGGATTGTACTTTTTTTTTTGGTAACCAAGGAACAACCCTGCAGCCGAGTTATAATTGGACCTGATTGTGCAATCAAAATCTTGGGAGAGACTAGCACAGTAATCCACCGCCATGACCCCCCACTTAAATCATGGTTTCTCTGCAAGGGGAATCGAATTCTGTTATGTTGCAAACGCAGATTCACCCTTACCATATTGACAACCCACAAGATCTATACCTTCAGGGCCCCGAAATTAGTTGATGTACGAGCAAATTGGTCCAGACATCCAATAATCCAAAAGCTAGAATTATAAGAAGTTAAATTTTTATTCCTCTGGGCTTTTGGTTTTTAATGTGAATGATTCTATCTTTTTTTTTTTATTCTTTAATTGATAAGCATAAAGAGTAAAAGAATAAGAAGTTAGCTTTTTCTTTTTTTTTTTATGTCATGCAAAGGAAAAGTTACAAATCATATTACCCCGCTAATGCAGGAAATTAGTATTAGTTGGAAACCCGGAGGAAGGAAGAAGGAAAGTTCGTCGAGTCAACCAGGCATAGATTGCGGATCCAAAAAATAAATTAAAAAATCTAGGCATAGATTTTTGTCTACAATGTTAGGACGCTGATTTTGGCGGTCCAAAAATGTACACACGAGCTCCACTTTACATTGGATGTTCCCAGTACCAGTAACATCCAATGCAAAATGGAGCGCCATAAATAAAAGTAGAACGCGAATATCAATTTCTCAATGTTATCTTAATAAATTCAAAGTGTATTTTTTTGTTTCTAGTTAAAGTGTCTCTCAAGTTTCTAGTTAACGTCCTTGGGTTGCTAGTCTAGTACGGAGTAATTCGTGTTCTAACTATCAAATAAGTTGTGTCTTTGCTTTAATAATGGTCTAGGTATTTGGAAGGTCTTGTTGGAAATTGTGCAGTATTTATTAGTAGTTTCGGAGGCACAATCTTCCAATCTCTATAAATAGGTGATCTCATGAAATGAGGAAAGAGAGCTAGCTGATAATTAAATATTGTGCAAGTGTATCTTACTTGGAATGAGTGATTCCTCCTATAATCAAGTGTGTGCGTTGGTCACGTGGAGTGGCATCCGCTACCCCAGTTGACAACTGCCTAAGCTCTCAAGAACAGATCCCTATATGGATTCTACTTGTATAATTTGTACCAATAATGCTACACACAGCAAAAATGCATAGATTTTGTGCACAGATTTGTTGTGGGGTCCACTTTGGGCCCCACGCAAACAATTCAAACCATTCATTAAATGTAAAACATTTTTTCTAGGGCAGCTATAAAAAATCAACTCAATCCGATACTTATAGATACTCGATTTAATCATCTAATTTTTCATTTGGATTCCAAGATAATGAAAAGTTAGATAATTGAATAAAGTACCTATAGTTATTGGATTGAGCTTATTTTTCGCGGGGCCCTTGAAAAAAAGTTTTATATTTAATGAACAGTTCAAATTATTTGTGTGGGATTTGAAGTAGACCCCACACACAAGTTTTTGCGTGATCTGTGTAGAAAATATATGTGTAAACAGACTTACTGAATTTACACAACCCCCCTCGTTTATCGTACCATAATACTATATGGGACCAAAAATAAGTGTGTTGGCCTCATTTAATGTGTGATTTAAAAGGGCTTGGGACACCACGTGGCAGTGCCCCAGCGATTGAATAATCTCTCGCAATTCAATTATTAGGACACGACACAAAAAATAATTAGTTCTTTATGTTGGTGGGACTTGTGTCTAATTGAATCATTTAGATTTTGCTCTGTTTAATCGAGAGAACTTCTAAGTTTTTATTATCTTATAGTGGTCTGATGTCATGGGAGTTTTGGGTTTCAATTCTTGAAAATATCGGACATTTGACTTGTTTGGTTGGGTTTTTAGGATTTGGACTCTAAATTATTACATTACTTCAAAATCCACTCATTACCTCTATCTCTAATTACTACCTCAATCATTACCCCTATCTCTCTACCCTAATCATTACAAATTCAAATCCAAAAACTCAAAAACGAACAAGCCATATAGTAGTTACTAGAATTGTGCATCGAGTAGTGTTGCAGTCTTGCAGATAAGCTGAGTAGTAGCGGAATTAACTTGTCAATAGGCTCGTTCATCACAATGTAATATGAGACAGGTCTTGAAGGGGCCTTTTTTTCTTCGATCGGCAGGTCTTCGAAGGGGCCTTTGAGGCGTGACCAAATCTCCCATCGTCGTCTAATCTTCTCCTCTTGGTTGCATTGTTCACCCTTGCTCCCTCTGAAGATGGTTTTGTCTTGACCAAACGCAGAGCTTGAACACTGCAAAACTTGTTGGTCTTTGCCCGCTTATTCCACGTCTAAGTGTGGCCATACCACAAGCTGAGGAGTGAAAATTTTGTAGTACTTATCTCACGGTTAGGCTGTTAGAGGACTACCAATGTAGAGAAATAGCAATACAAAGGGGGTATAACCCAAGCCAATACGACAAGGATGCAGACATCTCGAGACTGAGATGCCAGCCATATAATAAGGATACAAATACGAAATGATTCTCAAATTAAGTTTGTCTTTAGTTCAAATAATTTTACTTTGATCTTAACATTTTCTCCTGATTGCTTCATAAAACACTAGCCCTAGGCACGTGCAATGCACGAGCATTGATGCTGTCAATGTTCAAGCATATTGAAATTGGAACTCAATGTATACAAAACTTAAAACGCAAAGTTGGATGGTGAAATGGTACAGAGTGTGGCAGCTGTGCTTTGCATGTGTCCTCAAAACTTGGGAAGAAAAGCAGCAAAAGTTTACAACAAAAATACATGGGCTTTCAAGGATAAGTACAGTTTCCCCATTGGTTTACAAGAACACATAGCTCACTTAGCATCTTCGACTTTGATGATCTTCAGGTACCTGGCGTCCCTTCTTTGTGCTAGCTTCACATGGAAAATGTAGTCGATCTGCATCCGCTCCTTCATCCACTTTTGTAACATGGTAAGTTGCTCCTGGAGATATAATGAGAAGATAAATAGATGACCGTGTGCAAAGGTTTTTTCCCTATGTAGATAAAGTTAACCATCATTCTACCTCTTTGTCGCGGGCAATGAGCTGATTAGCTTTGCATGCAAGGATCTTTTCAGCATGAGTTCCAAAGAGAATTGAAGGCAAATGGCCGGTAGAGTCACCCAATTCTATGCGTACGCAAGGCCTGCACATTAAGTTATTATGTTGCTGTCGATATATTCTTTAGAATATTCTCATTTTCCAACTTCCTACAAACATAGTCGTTAAGTCTTTATTTGGTGACAGTGCATGAAGTTAAAAGTATGACATGTTTAAAGGTAATATGGAAAGTATACCAGGCTTTTCAAGTTTTTTCGCTTCTGGAATCTCTGGGTTGATAAGTGAAGCTCCATAGGCCGAGCTCCCTTTTGGTTGGCACGTTCATGTCCAAATAACACCTTTCCATGTATCCCCTTTTTATCAAGTTGTAATTTTTTCTTTTGATTAGAAGCGTCTGTTTAGGATGTGGAAAGGAATCTTTATATTGTATTGTTTTTTTAGTGCGGTGGATGTTAGTCGAGTTTTTATTGGGCCGGTCCGTGACAGAGTTGGAAAAACAGGATATTTTGCCAAAGCCAAACAAAATTCTTAGTGGGCCAATTTCTATTTTGCTCGAATGCATTTTTGGGCCCTTTATTGCGTCAACTTATTAGGTCATCAAAAAAAAAACAAGTCGAGGACGGCAATTATTTGGTAACCCTCTCGTTCTTACAGCAGAGCAGGGATTATGGCGAGAGTTTGTTTATTTTTGGTGGCTGCTTGAAGACGAACCGAAGTTTGATTAATCAATTGGGTCTAAAAATCTTTTGAGAGGCTGTTCATTGGTTTCCTACTTCAACATCCGGTACAGCAGCCTTGGGTGCTGAATATTGATCTTCGAGGGACTCTGTTCTTGTTCTTATTTCAACATCTGTATGACATTCTTTCGTGGAGTTCGAAAGGATTTTTGGAAGGCCTGAGGATTCAGGATTCGGTGATCATGCAAGGGTACGATGAACGTGGATTCGGCAAATAGTTCTTGGGACTCGTGGTGAGGATACACAGTCAATTAGTAAGAATATTTGTAATCGTACATTTGTTTTAGTGCATGATTCCTTCCCGTGGTTTTTACCCGATATTGGGGTTTTCCACGTAACTTTGGTGTCTCATTATTTTTGGTTGATTTTTGCTGTGGGATTGAAGTCATCTAGTACGGCGAAGTTAATACTCCTAGCATCACTTTAGAGATTTCATTTGGTATCAAAGCAGGTCACTATATATTAGAATTTTTTGAATTCTTAGTGGATCCTTAGGTTGCAATGGAGTTGAATACAAATCGCCCCCCTGTTCTGGATCGTACTAATTTTGATCATTGGAAGGCAAAGATGGAGGCCTATTTAAAGGCCATTGACGAAGATGTTTGGAATGCATGTGAAGTGAGGTATATGCCGCCAACTGTAACTGTTGAGGGAACTTCGGCACCTAAGCCTAGTGCGAAGTTTACAGCGGAGGAGAAGGCACTACGTGCAGCAAATAGCAGGGCACTGAATGTACTGTTTACTCATGTCGATACAAAGGAGTTCCACCGTATATCTACATGTAAAACGGCAAAGGATGCGTGGGATATTCTTGTCACTACCCACGAAGGAACTGATACAGTAAAGCAAGGGAAGCTGCAACGGGTCACTACCAAGTTTGAAATGCTGCGCATGAAGGAAGATGAGACATTTGACGAGTTCTATGCCAAACTCAACCATATAGTCAACACCAGCTATACCTTGGGTGAGCCTATTACTCCCTTTCGTGTTGTCAAGAAAATCTTGCGATCTCTTCCTGAACGATTTAAAAATAAAGTTGATATTTTGGAAAGTAAGAGAAAATTACCTGAAATGTCTGTCGAAGAAATAGTAGGGCAATTTCAAAATTATGAGCTTACACATTTTGATCATGACTTATTTCCTACTAAAAGTACTAATAAAGGATCGGAAAAACAAATTGCTTTTTCTAGTAAGAATACTACTAGAGGTTTGGAAAGACAAACAATTTTTTCTAGTAAAAATAATGAATCTAATGAGTCAGACAACGATGACAATTACGATACGGAGGCCATGGCTTTATTTACCAAGAACTTCAAGCGATTTTTTAAGAAAAAGAATAATGATAGTGATAACAGTGGTAAGAAAGGTAATGGAAAATTTGAGTCCTCTAGTAACAAAGATCGGAAAGGAGTAAAGGGACCACCCTCGGGGCCGAAGTGCTATGAGTGCCATGGGTATGGACATCTCGCTCAGGACTGCGCAAATAAAAAGGCTAAGCAAAAAATATTCAGTGTGACGACTTGGGATGATGACACTGATAGTGAGAAGTCGAATAGTGATATAGAGGAGGAAAAAAATGAAAAAAACTTCTTGGCCTTCGCAGCAAATCATCACGAAAGTGATATGACCCAACAAAAGTTGGGGAATGGAGGAACCCATGAGAGTGACAATGAAGATGAAGAAGTGAAGTTTGATGAGTTGCAGGAGGCTTATAACAATTTATATGAAGAAAGCCGGAAACTCACCAAACAGAATGATAAGCTAGCCAGTAAGAGTGAGGCAGCTGTGGCTGATCTGGTAAAAGCACTATCTTCAGCAAGGGAGCTCTCAGAAAATCTAGAAAGTGTCACTCATGAGAGGAATCAACTTAAACTGGAAGTAATGCAACTTCGGGAGAAAGTCAGCAAGTTTGAAGAGCTGAACGGGATAAACAAAGGTAAAATAAATAAATTGACTACTGACTTGACTAAAGCTAATGCTATTTTTGAGCGCATGAATGCAGGTTCTAAGCATTTAGATGATATTCTTGATGTACAAAGATCATTCAGTGACCGATCTGGACTTGGGTTCAATGCCACGTGCTCAAATCAAGAAAATGTCATAAAGATATCTGAAGAAAAGCACAAGGAGATAGCTTTAAAAAATCCAGTAAGTTCGTCAATTTTTGAAAATCGACACAAAGAGGTAAAATCAAAAGCTAGTTACAATACTGTTAAGCCTCAAGTTTTTATTAAGATGCCTGCTCATATTCAAAGAACTATTGTTGGGAGATTTATCCCTGTGTGCCATTATTGCGGTGTTAAAGGACATATTCGTCCTTATTGTTTTCAATTGTATGGCTATCCTACACGTCATTATGTGAGTAGTAGCAAGAAAAGTATGCATCAAAATGGTAGTAATCATAAGAAACAAACTCATAATTTGGTTAAACAGAATAAACCCAATGAGAAAGATCATGTTAAAACTTACAGTTATAAGACTAAGCCTGTATGGGTTAGGAGTGCTGATTTGCATTGCATGGTTGTTCACACTGCACTAAAAGCACAGAACACTAATATGTGGTATCTTGATAGTGGATGCTCTCGTCACATGTCAGGAGACAGATCTCTTTTTACAAAGTTTGAAAATTACAATGGAGGTTCTGTTACGTTTGGTGATGGTAGCAAGTCCAAAGTTGTCGGGAAAGGGATCATTCAGGCCCTTGGAGTTGGTACCTTGGAAAATGTTCTTTTTGTAGAAGGACTCAAAGCTAACTTGATTAGTATAAGTCAAATGTGTGATTCCCGTCATGAAGTTAGATTCTCAAAAAATGATTGTTATATCTTAGATGTGAACGGGGCTAATGTAATGCATGGTATTAGAACTTCTGACAATTGCTATGGTATTATACCCTCAGATAATGTGACTTGTCACTCCACTAAATTAGATGAAATAGATCTTTGGCATCAACGGTTAGGCCATATCAATTACAAGGACCTATCTATATTAACTAAAAAGGAGTTAATTCGCGGGGTACCTAGACTGAGTCGCCCATCTCATCATATTTGTGGTCCGTGTCAGATTGGAAAGCAAACTAGAGCTGTTCATAAAAAGACTAACACGTTGGCCACCACTAGACCTCTAGAATTGCTTCATATGGACTTAATGGGTCCCTCAAGAGTAGCTAGTATTGCTGGAAAGAAATACATTTTTGTTATAGTGGATGATTTCACACGGTTTACATGGGTTAATTTTTTACGTGAAAAATCTGAAACCATTACATTCTTTAAGTCATTTGTCAAAAGTGTGCAAAATGAAAAGAGCATGAAAATTGGTATGATAGTTCGTATTCGCTCAGATCATGGCAAAGAGTTTGAAAATAGTGAATATGCAAAGTTTTGTGAGGATCTAGGGATTAATCATGAGTTTTCTGCCCCTAAGACCCCTCAACAAAATGGGGTGGTTGAACGCAAGAATAGAGTGATTCAGGAGATGGCACGAGTCATGCTTCATTCTCGTAAGATTGCACTTAGGTTTTGGGCTGAGGCTGTAAACACTGCGTGCTATATTATTAACAGGGTATATCTTCGTCCAGGAACCAAGAATACCCCGTATGAACTATGGAAAGGGAAGAAGCCAAATGTAAAGTACTTTAGAACCTTTGGTAGTAAGTGCTACATAATGAAAGATAGGCAGAAATTGGGTAAGTTTGACTCTCGTAGTGACGAAGGCATTTTTCTTGGGTATTCTCCAAATAGTCGTGCATTTCGTGTTTTTAATCTTCGCACATCCTCTGTTATGGAATCTATTAATGTTGTTATTGATGACATGACTCTAGATGAGCCAGAGGTTACTAATTACGAGTGTTTTGAGCCTTTTTGTGTTCAAGAACAAACTGATCAAGCGAACTATCAAGATGATGGAGATACTGAAAATGGAGTTGAAAACGATGAAGAGGAAATCAAAACAGAGGAACAGGATGATTCAATAGAGATGGGTGATACCCTGAAACCCTCAGCACGGGTCAAATTAAATCATCCAGAAACACAAGTGATTGGAAACGTATCGGATCCTATGAAAACTCGCAGGCAGATTCGAGATGAGGTAACCTATTTCTGTTATGTCTCCTTAATCGAACCTAAAAATATCAAGGAAGCTTTACTTGATGATTGTTGGATTAGCGCTATGCATGAGGAACTACATCAATTCGAACGTAATGATGTGTGGGCATTGGTTCCCAAACCTAAAGATACAAACGTTATTGGAACAAAATGGATCTTTAAAAATAAAACCAATGAGGAAGGTGTAGTCATCAGAAATAAAGCTAGGCTTGTGGCTCAAGGATATACTCAGGTAGAGGGAATAGATTTTGATGAAACCTTTGCCCCAGTAGCTCGTCTAGAATCCATACGACTCATGCTAGCTGTTGCCTGTCACATGAAGTTTAAACTGTTTCAGATGGATGTGAAAAGTGCTTTTTTGAATGGCATCATTAAAGAAGAGGTGTATGTTTCACAACCTAAGGGTTTTGAAGATCCCCATAAGCTAGACCATGTTTATCACCTAAAAAAGGCCCTATATGGGTTAAAGCAGGCTCCTCGAGCTTGGTATGAACGCCTGACTCAATTTCTAATTCAAAATGGTTTTTCCAGAGGAAACGTTGATAAAACGCTCTTTGTGAAACATGATAATAAACACATTTTGGTTGCTCAAATCTATGTTGATGATATAATTTTTGGTTCGACATCACCATCTCTTGTCCAATATTTTTCTAACACCATGCAAAGTGAGTTTGAGATGAGTATGATGGGAGAATTGTCTTATTTTCTCGGTCTTCAAGTTAAACAATTTGATATCGGCATGTTTATATCTCAGTATAAGTATGCAAAAGGGCTTGTTAGCAAGTTTGGTCTTGAGCTTGCTAAGCATGCTCGTACTCCTATGAGCACTACTTTGAAGCTTGCACGAGATAGTGAGGGCATAGATGTTGATCAGACCACGTATCGTAGTATGATAGGTAGCTTACTATACCTTACTGCTAGTCGTCCAGATATTGCATTTAGTGTTGGGGTTTGTGCTCGGTACCAGGCGTCTCCTAAAGAGTCTCATCTCTCAGCCGTTAAACGTATCATAAAATATGTGAGTGGAACCCTTAACTATGGAATATGGTTTACCAATGACACTACTACTAACTTGGCCGGCTACACTGATGCCGATTGGGCAGGTTGTGCAGATGATAGGAAGAGTACTTCTGGTGGATGTTTCTACATAGGAAACAATCTAGTTTCTTGGCTTAGTAAAAAACAGAATTCAATTTCCCTATCTACAGCCGAGGCTGAATATATCGCAGCGGGTAGTGGATGTACTCAATTGTTATGGATGAAACAGATGCTTGCTGATTATGGTATTACCCAGGGTACTATCACTCTTTTCTGTGACAATACTAGCGCTATAAATATCTCTAAAAATCCTGTTCAGCACTCTCGTACTAAACATATAGACATTCGTCACCATTTCATTCGAGATCTTGTCGAGAATAGGGTAATTCTCTTAGAATATCTGGATACTGAACATCAGAAGGCCGACATCTTTACTAAACCTCTTGATCACATTCGTTTCGATTATCTTCGTAAATTTGTGGGGGTATGCTCTGTCAATTGAGTTTTGTTTTATCTTTTTCTTTAATTTTTTTTTTCTCTTTTCCTTGTTCGTTTCTTTCTGTTAGTTTATCTTTCTTTATTTTTTTTAAAGTTTGCTGCATATGCTTATAATATTTATTTTTAAAACATTAGCGTCTTTTTCTGATGAGGTCAATTTTTGTGAGCTTTAAGTTGTTGGCTGACATGGTGCAATAGTAGTGTGTTATTGTTTTGTTTATGACTATGCTCACTAGTAGTGTGTGCATGATTTTTGAGTACAAATCTTGATATACTTCGTATTGTTTGGAAGTAGTATGAGTCTTCTCTAAATGACCTCCACTTGTTCGTTCACGTCAGAAATAGCTGCTCCCTAATTCTTGCATGTCATTTCTCATGTAGCTACATTGTGTCTTGTTTTCTTCACTCGAGATTGACCTTTCTGCATTTTGGATAATCTGTGGGAGTTGAATATATAAAAAAAAAAAAAAAAATTCTCATCAAAAGTCGCAGGAGGAGGAACGGAAGTATATTAAAAAAAAAAAAAGGAAGAGGAGGTTTTGTATATGGTGCATTTTATTTCTTATGGCCTTTCGGGCTTTTCACTTAGTAACCGGGCCTCTTGCCTCAGTAAGCAGTGAGTGTTCGCGTCAAACAGTGACGAGTTCCAAGAGTGTCTTGTGTGGCTTGTTTGGGTTCGTAGCCTTTTTGACTCGAGTAAGTAAGTCCGTTGGGGTGTTCTCTACATCTAGTGCCCTAAAACCGTCTGGTTTGGGTGTCACTGGCCTAAAGCTCGCTACAAGGGTCAATTAGAAAGCTTAAGGGACCACAGCATTGCACGGCCACATTATAGTTGTTGGAGTTTGGTTGAGGGGGAGTTTGTAGTATATTGATTATCGAAATGTCTTGGTTTGACTTCTTGAGGGGGAGATCACTTGACCATCTTACATACATGAGAGACCAAGGTTAGCTCTTAGGTCGAGCTGCATATCTCTGACGTGATGCACACACACGCTTTTGTCATTTGGATCTTGATTCATAATACTTCTCTTGCTCTTGATGTATACATGCTTTGGTGCTCAAAAATTCACGTCACCGTTTTATCCTAGTGTGTGTTTTCTTGATTTTCAATAACCCCCTACTGTTAATCTTGGTCTTGCCATCGAAATATGCTCTCAAAGATTGGACTTTATTGAATCTATTTTGCCCGAGTGTGTTTTCTATATGGAGTATCTAACTTTGGTCGAGTCTATATACACTTATAGTGGGTGAACAGCTCTATCATTGGCAGGCCACTCAAATCCATCAAACAAGTTTTAGCCTCTTTGCAATCCATCAACTCAAAATCCCCCTCAGTATCTTATGTTTCTTAGCTTCCGGTTTAGGCTCTTAAAACTTATGCTGTCTTTGGGATTCGTATGGTTTGTTTCTCTATACTCTGTTATGGCTATTTTTGTTGCCCTCGTACCGGTTAGTAACTCCCGCTAGCATGGTTTGTACGGTTGTCTTCTGGACTTTGCTATTGCAAGTTAATTCCTTTGTCCTTCCATTGACAAAAAGGGGGAGATGATATTATTCCGTGTTTTTGTTTGTGTGTTTCTAACGTTCTAATAGCTGTGAGATGTTTTTTATGGTGCAGCGATACAGATTTCCAACTCACAGTTTTCTTAGGGGATAGGTGTTATAATTGTTGAGTGTGTTTTGTCATGGAAGTGCCAAAGGGGGAGATTGAAGCTCCATAGGCCGAGCTCCCTTTTGGTTGGCACGTTCATGTCCAAATAACACCTTTCCATGTATCCCCTTTTTATCAAGTTGTAATTTTTTCTTTTGATTAGAAGCGTCTGTTTAGGATGTGGAAAGGAATCTTTATATTGTATTGTTTTTTTAGTGCGGTGGATGTTAGTCGAGTTTTTATTGGGCCGGTCCGTGACAGAGTTGGAAAAACAGGATATTTTGCCAAAGCCAAACAAAATTCTTAGTGGGCCAATTTCTATTTTGCTCGAATGCATTTTTGGGCCCTTTATTGCGTCAACTTATTAGGTCATCAAAAAAAAAACAAGTCGAGGACGGCAATTATTTGGTAACCCTCTCGTTCTTACAGCAGAGCAGGGATTATGGCGAGAGTTTGTTTATTTTTGGTGGCTGCTTGAAGACGAACCGAAGTTTGATTAATCAATTGGGTCTAAAAATCTTTTGAGAGGCTGTTCATTGGTTTCCTACTTCAACATCCGGTACAGCAGCCTTGGGTGCTGAATATTGATCTTCGAGGGACTCTGTTCTTGTTCTTATTTCAACATCTGTATGACATTCTTTCGTGGAGTTCGAAAGGATTTTTGGAAGGCCTGAGGATTCAGGATTCGGTGATCATGCAAGGGTACGATGAACGTGGATTCGGCAAATAGTTCTTGGGACTCGTGGTGAGGATACACAGTCAATTAGTAAGAATATTTGTAATCGTACATTTGTTTTAGTGCATGATTCCTTCCCGTGGTTTTTACCCGATATTGGGGTTTTCCACGTAACTTTGGTGTCTCATTATTTTTGGTTGATTTTTGCTGTGGGATTGAAGTCATCTAGTACGGCGAAGTTAATACTCCTAGCATCACTTTAGAGATTTCAATAAGTATCTCAGAAAACTGGGATGTAGATATGCATCTTTTCCCTACGTAGAACACAATGTAGCAACCAAAATACAACGTAGATTTTACACAAAACCAAGAGCAATATGGTTTGTTGTCCTTACCGTCTACATCTTTCAACTCCAAATTTGTTGCTACGATGATTGGACGCTTATGTAGCATGTTAGCAAGCGTGTCACACTCATCGTGAATATAACGGCCCCATGTGGTCAAAGTTGTAGGCTGGTGGTGACTGTTACATGATACAGGGGATAATGTTCCTTAATCATAATCGTTGTGTGCAAACCAAAGAACATGTAAACAGCTGGCTGTACATATGCCAATTGGAAAATGTAACTGTTTCACTTACCTTGAGTCGACGAGAATAATATCGCGGAAAGTTATATCCATCCGATTCCGTTTTCTTTTTCTATTCTCTTCTTGGGAGATACCCATCACAGTAGCGACTACGTCTGTAAGAAACACAAAATAGACCAATCATATATTCGTTTGGGCAAGAAGATATAATTTCCACCCACTCTATAGACTAGTTGATAACATACGTATCTGTTTCAGCTGGGTTGATGCCTTCAACTTCTTCGATGATTGAAAAGTACTTAAGGGTTATTTCGCGTGCATGCTCATCAAGTAACACGCACTTATGTTCCGTATCGGCCTTAGTCAATAGGGCTCTTGAGATTAGGTACGTCTTATGCAGCTCAAGTTTGTAGGTTTCAATTTCTTTTTCGAACATAGTAGCCCGAATTTTTTTCCCCTGCAAAATTTACCCTTTATTAGTGACCCACACGTTGTAAAACCTTATAGATGCAATATATTGGAATCAAACCTTCTCATCTAGCAGCATGAATCTCTTGTATGTAGTATTTCCATCTTTCGAAAGAAAGGGACCCATAATATTGACAACTTTAACGTTTCGTCAAGAAGACTACATTGGTTTTGCATGATGCCTTTAGAAGCCTACAAAATAGTCAAATAAAGTGGAACATAAGAAAGGTAGTAGTTCCAACATCAGTGGCATAAGTACTATTCTCAATTTCTCATATTCAATACATATATACGTTCACAAATATTCCCGTGTACATTCTGTGATTGGTAAATTATGATGACATTGGCCACATATTTTAATAGTTTTAGGGTTCTAAGGGTATCCACTATCCACAATGGCATAATTGAATTTTTTTTTTAAAGTTAACAATGCTGATCCAAAATATGTCTCGCAATGGAAAAACAAAACTTCGCAACCTCTTAACCAATGACCAAATTTTGGCCATATTTCAAATTAGACATGACATAATGATATTTACCTTCATCAAGAAAAGGCTGAAGAATTGTTTTGGTGAGGGGATCATCCCATTCCAGACACTCCCACAATCCTTTTTCCACAAAAATGTACTTCAGAGAAGGTGGTGCCGTTGCTTGCTCGCCATCCATATGCAGCGAAAGAGGCAGTCTCCTTAACATGGGACAACCGTATACGTACACTTCTTCTATAGATGGACACACCATCACGCCATTATATATGCTCTTCAGTCTTGGTAGGTAGAAACTTAGATTTAAGATCTTGAGTTTTGGGAGGCTGATTGAGTTGCTATAATCTTGATGATTGCCCCGATCACTCATCTCTGCTATTTCGACTATTATATCCTCCACATTCTCACACCACTCCACACCAAGACTCTCGAGGTTTGGAAAGTTCTGCAATATTTGGACAGAGAAAATATTCTTCAAAGCGTCACATCCATGGAAGTACAATTCTTTTAGATTTAAGTAAATGCTGTGTGGTGGGGCAATCCCGTCAAAGAGTACCCTAAATCTGGGTAAATTTGACAAATAAAAAGACTCGACGGTTGCTAGAGAGATCTGGCCATCTTCTGAAAAGGTTGATAACGAAATGATGGATTCCAACCTCTTACAGAATAAGACTTTACATCTACGTAAAGTTTTGGCATCTTTCAACCACGGAATAGCTGATAAGCTAGTGGGATCGTCGAATCCCTCAAGCTGAAAGCACTCCATGCTTGCTGGGAGCACTGGCTGAGCTACTCCACTTCCAATAGGTACAAATTCGGAATTGATCAAAACCGTTCTACCTAGATCTTTTGAGCACGTAGTATTTTTTCCCAGTATAAGACTGTACTTTTGCAACCATTGGAACTGCTGAGATATCACATACCTGGTAAGCTCCGGTACATTGTCAAAGTGGACACTGACAACATTTAATTGACTCAAGCACAGGAGATCTTCTGCTGACACTTCAACTCCTGTCCCGTCAATTCTGAGGGGTATTGGAGTTTTGAGAGTCTGCGTAACTTCCAGCTAGCTAGGAAACATCCTTTGTTTGCAGAGAGAGAAATTCCCTGAGAGGTTGAGTTTTCTGAGATTTACAAATTCTTCTATACCTTGTGGTAATTCTTCAATTCTGCTATTAGTCAATACAAACATTTTCAGAGCCTTCATTTTCTCCAGTGACGGCACATACTTTAATTTGTTACAATATTTATCCAGTATTAATGCATGCAAATTCTCCAAGTTGGAGATGGACTCTAGCAGGAACGTTATTCTGCTCCAGGACAAATTCAATACCTCAAGACAAGGCATATTGGTGAAGAAAGAATCCGGAATCACCTCTAAATCTGACTCTAAGAAGCCATTCAAAATTAGGGTGGTAAGCCGGGGGCAGATAGGTGGTGTAATTGGAAGTTCACTTATCAAACTATACATGAAGGAAATCCTCTCAAGATCCTTAGACCAGTGTTCATCTGATACGCCTTTTATTCTCTCGCCAGATTTTACCATGAATCGAGGACTGCTTGCTGTTATTCTGAGAGCCATATCTCTGATCAAATCATGCATCCTAGCACATTCTTGTCCGTATTTGTAGGTCTTCTCCAATAAGCAGCTACTTGTTAGTTTTCCCAATATAGTGTGACCTTTGTCAACTGAGCTTCTACACCGTCCATATCAATGATTAATTTTTCCGCAATCCAATACTCTATCACCTCATTCACACTGATGTCATGGTCTTCAGGATACGAGGAACAATACAAGAAACAATCCTGAAGCACCTTATTTCCCAGGCGATCATAACTAAATTTCAGTATCTCAAAAACCTTAGTTTTACCATCGTTGGCGTCTTTCGTCGATCTAATCAATTCATTTAATGCATTTCTCCACCCACAGATTCCTTCCAAGCCCCTCAAACTTCTAGCTACTATAACAACTGCAAGTGGCAAACTTGCACATTTTTTGGCAATTTTAGCTGCAATTTCTTCCGCTTCTGGAGCAAGCACGACGCGTTATGATAAAGTAGACTAAAATGGTTAAATGATTTTGGATTAACATTGGTAATTATCAAATTTAGATTGATCAATTCAATTAAGATGCCTAAACAATTAAAAAATAATTTGATTTGATTGACATTATGTAGTGATAGATAGTAGTGCTTAATAAAGATTAGTCGATCAGTCGGTGCTGACCGAAGAGACAACTAAACTATTGATCAAGACTATCGATGAAAGTTGACCTATCGATTTAATTAAGCGTCTAACCAATTAGGATACCATTTGACAATCACCATGACATTATCAAATCTGGTAATTAATAATGATGGTGGTTTTCAGTGATTAATTAGAGATAATCAGTTAACTAGTTGTAGGAATAACGAAATTCTTGTGGCCAATTCGATTTAATTAGATGAGTCTGAGGTCGATAAAAAGCTTGGAAAACGAAAGCAAAAAATGGCTACGAAAACATATGAAAGTGTGAAGATTCATACACAAATATATTCCGAAACATCAAATATATGTGGAACCCACACAACGTAGATCCATGGGCGGCATCGGAATGTTTCGAACCTGTTTCATGCATTTTTGTCTATGCCTATAGCATTTTTCAACCAAAGTAAGATGATTGGCAATGATGCTACAGACCAAGAAGACCTTCCTTTGCCGTCTAAATCCTAAGATTATATTAAAGGGCAGAGTCAACGAACACGAAGAAAAATAAAACTTCATGAATCAGCCAATGAAAT
This sequence comes from Rhododendron mucronatum var. ripense, assembly GCA_019656295.1. Taxonomy (NCBI): domain Eukaryota; kingdom Viridiplantae; phylum Streptophyta; class Magnoliopsida; order Ericales; family Ericaceae; genus Rhododendron; species Rhododendron mucronatum. The sequence continues at coordinate 1,378,482 of BPLT01000086.1, forward strand.
GAAGGTTCAGTTTGGTGATGGGATCATCCCATTCCAGAGACTCCCACCATTCTTCATATGCATAAATTACCCTGAGAGCAGGTGGCATTGTTGCTTTCCCCTATCCCTATGCGGGGACACCAGGATACCATCACTTGTTCTATAGATTGACACACCATCACGCCTTTATATATGCTCTTCAGACTCGATAGGTCATTTAGAGATAGGCGCTTGAGCTTTGGGAGACTGATAGAGTTGCCATCATCGTGATGATTGCCCGGATCACTCATGTGTGCTATTTCAACTATTATATCCTCCGAATTCTTACACTTCACCACACTAAGTCTTTCAAGGTTTGGGAAGTTCTGCAAAAATTAGATCGGGAAAAAATTCTTCGCAGCATCGCAATCACAGAAGCACGGATATTTTAGCTTGAAGTAAATGTTGTATGGTGGGGCAACCCTGTCAAAGAGTTACCCTAAATCTAGGTAAACATGACAATGCAAAGAAAATGACTTGACGGCTCCTAGAGAGATTAGGCCATCTTCTAAAAAGGTTGATGACGAAAAGATGGACATGAAACTGATAAAAACTATTTTCCCCGGATAAAATGGCGATAGACGATGCTTTCCTGTTGGCTTAGATTAGCCTTCAACATTTGATTAATTTGTTGAATTTGTGAAATAAAGACGCAAACAATTGCCGTAGACAACCTCGGGAAGAACACACGTAGAAACTGGAAACACGGGAACGGGAGCACTGAGATTTTTCATTCATCAAGTCTCTAGAGACTTCTTACAATATTGATATTTATACTAGACACCTTGGGCTTAACAATACACTAGGCCCATCCACAAATAAACACTCAACATGACCCAATAGAAACATAACATGGCCCACTTACAAACATAATTATTTTTGCCCAAATACAAAATTACAACAAGGCATTACTGCTACCACTTCCCACTATACGAGAGTACTTCTTCAACCCTTGGAACTGCTGAGGTGATGATAGACGATGCTCTCCCACTGTAAGAGAGTACTTCTCCAACCCTTGGAACTGCTGAGATGTCAAATACCTGCTAAGCTCTTGTACATTGTGAAAGTGGACAGCGACAACTTTTAATTGCCTTAAGCACATTAGATCTTCTGCTGACACTTCTACTCTTGTCCCGTCAATTCTAAGGTATTGGAGTTTTAAGAGCCTACGTAACTTCCAGCTAGGAAATGTCCCTAGTCTTTCATTTCCGGAGAGGTCAAGTTTTCTGAGATTAACTAATTCTTCTATACCTTCTGGTAATTCTCCAATTTGGCTAGAAGTCAGTTTAAACACTTTCAGAGCCTTCAGCTTCGACAATGACGGCACATTCATTAGTTCACAACACTTGGCCAGTATTAGCGAATGCAAGTTCTCCAAGTTGGAGATGGACTCTGGCAGCGACTTCAGATAGTTATTGGATAAATCCAAAACCTTAAGACACCACATATGGGTGAAGAAACAATCAGCAATCTCCAACAAGAGAGTCTGATTTAAAAGAAATGTGGTAAGCCGAGGGCAAATAGGTGGTACAATTGGAAGTTCACTTATCCAACTGTGCATGAAGGAAATTCTCTGAAGATCCTCAAACCAGTGTTCATATGGTACACTTGTTATTCTCTCACCAGCTTTTACCATGAATCGAGGACTACTTGCTATTATTCTGAGAGCCATATCTCTAACCAAATCATGAATGCGAACACAATCATCCCCATCCTCATCGATAGAACTCTCGATCTGCAATAAGCAGCTACTTGTTAGTTTTCCAAGTATAGCGTAACCCTTGTCAAACTGTGCTTCTACACTATTCATATCAGCGATTAATTCCTCCGCAATCCAATATTCTATCAGCTCATTCACAGGGATCAAATGGCCTTCAGGATACAAGGAACAATACAAGAAACAATCCTGGAGCACCTTATTTCCAAGGAGATCATAACTAACTTTCAGTCGCTCTAAAACGTCACTTTCACCAACGCTGGAGTCTTTCCACGAGATCAAGTCGTTTAATGCATCTCTCCACTCACGGGTTCCTTCCAATCCCCTCAAACTTGCAGCTACTGTAACAACTGCAAGTGGCAGACAAGCACATTCTTTGGCAATTTTAGCTGCAATTTCTTCCACTTCTGGAGCAAGCACTGTGCCAGTCCTGACTGCCTTTTTGAGAAATAGTGTTAGCGCTTCTTGCTGCGTAAGAAGCTCGACTTTGACAGCTGTGCAACCCATCCTTCTACAAACTTCCAACGACCGTGTAGTTAAAACTATTTTACACTCGTTAGATCTCATCGGATCCGGAATACCCACCCTCTCCAGAGCAAATGGCTCCCATAGATCATCTAAGATAAGGACGTACCTTTTCTGTCGGGAGAGCGTTGCATATAATTCTGATGCTCTCATTGTTTCATCCTCATCTTCCTCAAAACTAAGTTTCAGTGCCTTAGCTATGTCGCTCTGTAGCTTTGTTATACTGAATGCTTTGGATACGGTGACCCAATAAACATTACCAAACTTGCCTTTCTTTTCCAGGAGCTGATTGTGAATGTGCTTCATGATGGTTGTTTTGCCAACACCCCCCATTCCGTAAACGCCAATCTGCCTAACGTCATCATTCATCAAGCATTCCCAGACTTTCTCTGTGTTCGTTGCCTGAGTGGATTCAACAAAATCTTTTGTTGGTGGAATCAACAGTCCACCAGTTTCCTGGAGTTCTGACACTTCTAGAATCTTATTGGCGATATCCTTTCCCAACGAAATACGTGAGAAAACATTTGTTTCTCCGACTACTTCTTGCTCAAGCATTCGCACATCATCTTTAAACTGTTGTACTTCTTTCTCTGGTCTTTTCGATGGCGGACGCTTCGCAGTGCTAATTTTTGAATTTATGCCATCCTCTTGACCACTCAAGTACTCTACCTTTCTCTTGAGATTTTGCATGTTTTTGTGAAGATCCTGCAAACAAAGAAGTAGCAAAGGATTGCGGTCATGAGAAAATCATGAAGAGTACTTCACTAATATTCTGATGGTTTAATTCAGTTTTGCACAAGATTTCAAAAAGATACAGATTCGGAATTGATACAAACCTCTTTTCTTAGATCCAATACGGACAAAGGATGTTTTCCTAGTATAAGAGCGTACTTCTCCAACCCTTGGAACTGTTGAGATGTCACATACCTGGTAAGCTCATGTACATTGTGAAAGTGGACAGCGACAACTTTTAACTGCCTCAAGTACAGGAGATCTTCTTCTAACACTTCTACTCTTGTCCCGTCAATTCTAAGGTATTGGAGTTTTGAGAGGCTACGTAACTTCCAGCTGGGAAATGTCCCTAGTCTGTTATTATTTGAGAGGTCGAATTTTCTGAGATCAACCAATTCTTCTATACCTTCCGGTACTTCCTCAATCCTGCTATTAGTCAGTTTAAACTCTTTCAGAGCCTTTAGTTTCTTCAGGGATGGCACATACTCAAGTTGTACGCAATCCTTCAGTATTACTGCGAGCAAATTCTTCAAGTAGGAGATGGACTCTGGCAGGGACTTTATTCTGTTCTCAGACAAATCCAATACCTCGAGACGATGCATATTGGTGAAGAACGAATCTGGAATCACCCATAAGCAACTGGAATTCAAAAGTAAGGTTGTAAGCTGAGGGCAAACAGGAGGTCTACTTGGAAGTTCTCCTATCTCACTGTACATTAAGGAAACCCTGTGAGGATCTCCAGACCAGACTTCATAAGGTACACTTTCTAGTCTCACGCCAGCCTTTACCGTGAACCTTGGACTACATGTTGTTATGCTTAGAGCCATATGTCTTATTAAATTATGCATCTTGACATATTCTAGCCCGTCATTCGCAGTGAAGCTCTCCAATAAGCAGCTACTTGTTAGTTTCCCCAATATAGCATGACCCCTGTCAAACTTTGCTTCCACACTGTTCATCTCAGGGATTAATCCCTCAGCAATCCAATACTCCATCAGCTCATATACAGGGATGTTCCAGTTTTCCGGGTACAAGGAACAATACAAGAAGCAATCCTGGAGCACTTCATCTCTTAGGCGACTATAACTAAATTTCAGTCGCTCAAAAACCTCCCTTTCACCATTGTTCATGCCTTTTGTTGAGCTGATCAATTCATTTAACGCATTTCTCCACTCACAGATTCGTTTCAATCCCCGTAAACTTCCACCTACTGCAACAATTGCAAGCGGCAAACGTGCACATTCTCTGGAAATTTTATATGCAATTTCTTTCACTTTTGGAGCAAGCTCCGTGTCATGTCCAATGGCCTTTCTGAGAAATAGCATTAGTGCTTCTTCCTCCGTGAGAAGCTCCACTTGAACAGTTGTGCACCCCATCCTTCTACATGCTTCGAGCGAACTTGTAGTTAGCACTAATTTACACCCGTTACATTGAGTTGGTTCCGGAATACCCACCATCTCCAGACGAAATGCCTCACATACATCATCTAAGATCAGGACGTACCTCTTCCGTTGGGAGAGCACTGCATATAATTCCAATGCTCTTCTCATCACATCCTCGTCATCTGAAATCCTTACTTTTAGCTCCTTAGCTATTTCCCTCTGTAGCTCTGTAACGTTGAATGCTTTAGATACTCTGACCCAGAAAATACTATCAAACTTCTCTGTTTCTTTCAAGAGCTGGTTATGAATGTGTTTCATGATGGTTGTTTTGCCAACGCCCGACATTCCGAAAACGCCAACCCGTCTGACCTCATCATTCCTCAAGCATTCCCAAACCCGCTCCACATTCCTTGCATCTGTGGTTTCAACAAAATCTTCTGTTGGTGGCATCAACAGTCGACCAATTGGTTCATCGACCTGCAAACTGTTGAAAGCTTTGCCCTTTTCTTGGAGTTTTGTCGCCTCTTCAATTTTGGCGCTGATACGATTTCCTAACCATAGACGCGAGAATACACTCCTTTCTACAACTTCTTGATCAAGTCTTTGCACATCGTTCTTCAACCGTGGCACATCTCTGAGCCAAACTTCGACTTCTGTCTTTAGTCTTTTACGTGGCCTGTCTTCAGTACTACTAATTTCTGCCTCTATGTCACTCTTTTGAGCACTCAAGTACTCTATTTGTGTCTTGAGATTTTGCATGTTGCCTTCAAGGTCATTGAGGTATCCAACCCAACCTCCAATATTCTTCACAATTTCGAACATTGAAACCACGGATTCCCACATTTTTTCAGTTCCTACAAAAAAAGAAATAGCAGAAAGTTGAAATAAAAACGGTGTATGTATTTTAGGTGTTTGTGGCTACATACATACATACACGTATATATACTTATTGCGGGTGGTCGTGTTTATGGATTTTGGGATGGATCATGAAAGGCGATAGAGGTGGCAGATGTCGTTGGGTCCAATTTCCTGAAATGCGAAAATTTAGTTTATTGTAGAAATCCAATGGGGAGAATTTTTCATAAATCCACTATAGCACTTTCCAAACCCATCTAGTCCACTTCTAAGTTTCATAACCCACCAAGTCCACTAAAATTTTAATGACAAAAATACCCCACTTAAGAAACAAGGGCCTTGTTTGGCTAACACGAAAATATACATTTTTCATTTTTTTTCGTTTTTGTTGCAATTAAGCCGCCGCTACCACCACCACCACCACTGCCGCCGCCGCCCCACCGCCGCCGCCGCCGTCACCACCACCGTCACGCCACATATAACGTTATATGTGTAACAAAAAATGTATTTTTTCATTTTTCTCGATTTTTTTTATTGAACCGGCTACACTTAACATTTAACGTTATATATGTGACAAATTTCTCTTTTTGTTTTTTTCTATTTTTCTTGTATTGATTTTTTAACGTTATATGAGTGATAAAAATTTCCTAACATACAAAATTATATGTGGCAAAAATTTTCTAACATGCAACATTTCTTTTTGGTTTTTTTTTTGTTTTTAGTCTTTAACGTTATATGCCAGTCCATACAAAACATATAACATTATATGTGAGTTTTTGAATATCTAAATATCGCAAAAAAAAAAAAAAAAGGTTACACGGTACAAAAGGTCATATATAATGTTATATGTTCTCTTTATTAAATAACATAGAATATTTCTAATCTAGAATGTTATATATAACGATATAACGTTATATATTATTATATTTCTCTCTAACTAAGAATGTTTTAAAAAAAGGACAGTAAATAACAACAAAAACACACAAAAATATATTTTTTGTGCAACACGGAAAACACACATATAACTGACACGGAAAACACACATATAACCTTATATATTTTTTCAAAAAACATAACTTGTTTCAACCTTATATGTCTAGCCCTAGAAAAAACACACATATAACCTTATATATTTATTCAAAAAACTCCAAATATATCAGAAGCAAATCGGAGAGGCCGCTGCAGTGGACCAAATCAATAAGTGATTGATGAAAAACACAAATATAACCTTATATATTTATTCAAAAAACTTCATATCTCTAACCCTAGGAAAAACACACATATAACCTTATGTATTTATTCAAAAACCTCCAAATCTGATGATAATCGGACACGGGACAAACAAAAGACCGGATCAACCTTCTTCACGAGCCTCAAGATTTCAAATACCACCACTAAGCTCACCATCATTTCAAATACCACCAATAGAACAACACCACTATTCAAAATGGGAAGAAGACAACAAACTATATAAAAGAGTTCACAAATCTACACCTATACAAGTTAAACACAAACTCATTTTGTTTGAAAAAGAAAGAACACAAAATTGCATCTAATTAAAGGCCAGTGATAGATCCGGACGAAGAGCTCCAATCTGGTGCACGTGAGCCCAACGACGTCCGACGGCCACCAATGGTCGGCGAGGATTCTCTACACTTACGATTTCGCCGCCGATGGGTTCAGTGTAGTGCTTTCCGCAGACAAGATGGAGACTGTGAAGAAGTTACCAGGGTTTTTGTCGGCTTACGGTGACAGGCAAGTGACGGTGGACACCACCCACACGTTCGAGTTCTTGTCGCTTAATCCGGTCACCGGAGTCCCGCCGGCGTCGGATTACGGGGAGGACATGATTGTCGGCGTGCTAGACAGCGGTGTGTGGCCGGAGAGCAAGAGCTACCACAATGGGAGAGAGAGAGAGGAGGCTGCTCCAGATTTGTTTTGGTCTAGGGTTCTCTCTATATGATCATAGCTTATATAGGAGGATATTTTCGTCTTGGTTTAATTTCTTTTTAAAAAAAAGTGGATTTAAGGCCTTACTAAACTATATTAGTGGACTAGAGGGGTTATAAACATTAGAAGTGGACTAACTAGGTTACAAGTTCTCTATAGTGGACCCTAGACCAATTTTTTAAATCCAATGTGGGTCAAGTGTGTGCTAGACTGCTAGTATGTTTACTGCCCGACATTCGTTAGATGATGATGGAAATGGCCATCTGTGATGACTTTCACAGTTTCACTGCATATTAGAGAGAGAAAGAGAGAGAGATGATGTTAATGATGTTCGAGGCACAAATTAGTTGGATCAGACAATACTACATGGCAGTGTTTCTCCACAAAAAGTGCAAAAACCGAATTGGCTAGTGTTGCGGGTGTGCCAGGGCAGGTTTGCTGCCCAAGTTTGTATCAAGGCCTGTAAGCCTCAATCTGACTTCTAATAGAACGAAAGTGCACGGCTTAAGGGTAAAACCGTGAGGAGGTTCGTGATTTGCCTTTGTGGGATAAGGACTTAGTATTTCCTAACCGTGTGAAAAATGGAAAGAAAAGTAGAACAAGGCTTGAAATAGAATTAAAAGGACTTTAACAAAGTCTGGTTACAAGGACATGAAATAAAATCTAGGTTTGGCTAGATTGAACGGGAAAGTAAAGATAATTGAAAGATAAATTGGGTAAGCCATGGGCTTGATGGTCGTGGACCTTTGCCAAAGCCTTCATCTCTGGCATTTATAGGCAGAAGTTCCAGGCCTTGAGCTGCTTCCACAGGCCTTCTTGCAAGGCTGCCAAGTGTTCTCCTGGTAAAGGCTTAGACTTGACCTGCTTCTACTTCCTCCAATGAGTGCTGCTCTTCTTGTCCAAACCTTGCTCCTCACTCCAAAAAATCAGCTGAGGCCTGAAAAAACTCTCCTTTCCTGCATAAAAATTTGTAAATAGGCAAAAGGAATTTTGGCTGTGCAGAATCTCCAGGCCTTTTGAGCTGCTTGTAAGCTGCTTGAATGCTTGGATAGAAGATGTTGGGCCCACCAAGGCTAATGGCCGAAGTTTTTCCAGGCCTTTCAGCCATTATATTGGCTCTTAAGCCCCTTTTAGGGGCCCACTTGCTATTTTTAGGTATTTCCATGTGTATATATATATATATATGCATATACATATACATATACATATACATATACATTTACATATGAAAAAGAGAGATTTCGTGGGACTTGTGCCCTACCACTTGCTTTCTTTGAGCTTTCATACAGCAGGCCTAGTTGAGCTGATTGTGGGCTATTAGAAAGAACCTTCTAAGCCTTTGTACTGCTTGTGAGCTGCTTGAGATGTCTCCATGCATGGTTGCCATGTGTCCCAAACCTTGCATTGTGCTGAAGGATAGTAGAGACTCAGGCCTTGAGCTTCTTGTAAGCAGCTTACCTAGATCTGCCCAGCAATAACATTCTAGGCCTTTAAGTTGCTTGTAGGCAGCTTAAGGCCTTTTCCCCTGCCAACTGAAGGCCATAGGTGACTTTTTCTTTAAGATTTAGGCCCATCTGTTATTTGGGCTCGAACTCAATGTGAATCATGGGCCTTCGTCCATTGTAAGCCTTTTGAGCCCAAGCCTGGTGAGAAAACCCAGGCTTTAATTGATTTGGACCTATTTGTAAGCCTTGTTACTTCTAAGAACTGGGCTAGGCCTGGATAAAATGCTCAGGCTTAGTGGGTCGACTCAAGACCTTGGCCAGCCCTAGACCTGAATTTGAGATAACAAAATTGTAGGCATTAATTTAGCCCAGGCCTTTGTAAGCTCAACTCGATTATTGGTGTTCAAATTGGCTTGATTTCATGGATGACCGATCATGAGGCTTTCCAAGGCCTGAGACCATCATTCAAGGCCTTCTTCTAACCAACAAATTGATTTTCTGAATTTTGGCCAAAAATGGTTGTAAACATTGCAACACCCCCACCCCCCCACCCCCCCCCCCCCCCCCCCCCCCCCCCGATTCTTTACGTTTAGTATCAAGGCATGTATAAAAAGTGAAACCATTTTTGGCATCCAAACAGGCCTCGATTCCTATTTTAGCATGTCTTCTTTTGTTTGCCTTGCCTATGGACTTAGTAGGCATTAGGCATTTTCCATGCTTCATTCAGGCCATTGACAACATTCTCTAAATTCGGACCTAGGAAGGAGCCTAGCAGCTAACCTTTTGTCAGATAGGCCTTTCAAGGAACTCTCTTAAAGATAAAAGCCTCAATTTGCATCCTCTAGATTTTGCAAATATTGCCTCTTATCAGGCATGTGCACACCAATAAAGGCCTGTGTAAAAAGAACTAAAAATACGTCGGAAGGCCTGAACACCTACTTAGGAGTGCTTATAATAGAGATTTAGGCCTACTCAAAAAAGCTCAAAAGGCCGTCTTTCCTGCAGAAAGGCCTGTTTACACCAATAGAGTCTTGTGTCCAGGCCTAGTTATTAAGAAACCATAGGACCATGAAAAGGCCTGAAAATATGCTAGAAGGCCTGAACTCCTACTTAGATTGCTTATACTATTGGTTCAGGCCTAGATAATGAAATAAAAAGGACCTCCACCTATGCGGAAAAGGCCTGGTAAAACTCTAATAAGGCCTACTCGAGGACTGATAGGCCTTGGCCGAACATTTTAGAGATGCTTGTTCGGCCTTTTGAAGGACTTTCTCCACTTAGCCCTTCCCACAACCACAATGTTTTTGTGTAAGCCAAGTGAATAACACTCACTTTTGATGTGCCCCACAAATCCAACGTGGGTGCGATTCCATAACTTTTAAGGCCTATAGTTGGCCTATGCTTGAAATGCCTATTGGCAGATTAGACAATGCCAAAAAGGCCTTCATGAACCGGGGGAGGAGGGGGATCTCCAATCACAAATGAATCATGGTCAAGCCCTGGAGTGTCATTGTTTGCCTCCTCTTCATGCCGTTCCTCCTCTTCTAGAATGGCTACAATATGCAATTCAGACCTGCCTATAGGGCTAATGACAGGCCTGGATCATTCCTGACCTGCATCAATAATTTGCTCAACGCCCAGGACTGCATCTGGATGTGGTAGCCCTTCAGAGGCTTGAGACAACTTCTCAGATGGGAAAACGGGCTGATCTTGCCTCATGATTGGACCCTCCATGTTCTGGCTCATTTCAGGTCTGAGATCTTGTTCCCTTTGCGTCGAAATAGGCTTATCTTTTTGCTCCTCTAGGCTTGGAAATAGCTGTTCATCTAGAAGTTTTTTAAAAACTCCTAAATGTTGGTTGTTGCGCTCAGGCCTAAGATCATTGCCGTGATCATTCTGATGTATATCATCTAGGCCTTGCCGCTGTTCAGGGATCCTTGAAGGACTGAACTGAGAATTTTGCCCCCCAAGTCTAATTTATTGGCCTCCTTGGCCCTCGAGTGCAGGGCTTTCAGGAGCTACAGCCTGAGAAAAACCTGGAGGCTTGGTAATCTTACTAAAGGCTTGTTTAGACTCATTCAGGCTTAAAGTTAAGCCTAAAGCATCAAACCGTGATACCGGTGGTGGAGTTGGAGTTGACAACTTATCCTTAAGTATAGCCATCGCTTTATCAATGGCCTTAGCGAAGTTGATAATGACCTGGCTAGAGTTGATAATAGCCTAGTTAGAGCTGATAATGGCCTTGTTGGATTCTTCTAGCCTATGCAAACATGCATCCAAGGGATCAGTAACCTCCTGTGAGAGTTTTTCATTGGATGCAACGGTACAGGACTGGATGTTGATGTTTTCTTCAACTTGGTCCCCAAAGGTCTAAGCATGAGGATCACCAAAGCCAACATTATGGAATTCAAGCTGTTCGGGCAGGCCTGAATGCATGATACTTGAATAGCCATGTGACTTAGCATTAAGGAGATAAGTTACCTCATCGCGTAATGGGCATTCCTCATCTTCGAATCTGCCAATTTCGTCTTCAAGCCGTCTAACTGCATCATTGTAGTAGTGTTGAGCGTCGAGAAACCAACCCTCCGTAAGATTGAGTCGATAATTCTCCATGTTGAGACGGTTGATCTCATCTTCAAGTTCGTCGACTTTATCATCGCACCAACAAATTTCTTCTACACAATGTCGAATCTCAACATCCAATTCAAAGTATTGAATTGACATGTGAATGAATCGGCGTGATCATACCCCTTGAAACCATTAGGGTCCCACCAGGCGTGCCAAAATGTTTCTCCACAAAAAGTGCAAAAACTGAATTGGCTAGTGTTGTGGGCATGCCAGGGCAGGTTTGCTGCCCAAGTTTGTATCAAAGTCTGTAAGCCTCAATCTGACTTCTAATCGAACGAAAGTGCACAGCCTAAGGGTAAAACCGTGACGAGGTTCGTGGTTTGCCTTTGCGGGATAAGGACTTAGTATTTCCTAACCGTGTGAAAAATGGAAAAAAAAAGTAGAACAAGGCTTAAAACTGACTTAAAATAACTTTATTAACGGTTTAACAAAGTCTAGTTACAAGGAAATGAAATAAAATCTAAGCTTTGCTAGATGAACGGGAAAGTAAAGATAATTGAAAGATAAATTGGGTAAGTCATGGGCTTGATGGTCGTGGACCTAAAGATAAAAATAGTTGAAAGATAATCGAAATGTAATTTAGATAAGCCGCGGGTTTAATGGTCGTGGACCTTTGCCAAGGCCTTCATCTCTGGCATTTATAGGCAGAAGTTATAGGCCTTGAGTTGCTTGAGCTGCTTCCACAGGCCTTCAGCAAGTGCTCTCCTAGTAAAGGCTTAGACTTGACCTGCTTATACTTCCTCCAATAAGTAATTGCCACATGTCCAAACCTTGCTCCTCACTCCTCACTCCAAGAAATCAGCTGAGGCCTGAAAGGCCTGAAAAAACTCTCATTACCTACATAAAAATTTGTAAAAGAGCAAAAGGGATTTTGACTGTGCAGAATCTCCAGGCCTTTTGAGCTGCTTGTAAGATGCTTGAATGCTTGGATAGAAGATGTTGGGCCCACCAAGGTTAATGGCCGAAGTTTTTCCACGCCTTTTAGCCATTATATTGGCTCTTGAACCCTTTTTGAGGGCCCACTTGCTATTTTTAGGTATTTCCATATGTGTGTGTATATATATATATATATATATATATATATATATATATATACACACACATTTACATATGAAAAAGAGAGATTTGGTGGGACTTGTGCCCTACCACTCGCTTTCTTTGAGCTTTCATACAGTAGGCCTAGTTGAGCTACTAGTGGACTGTTAGAGAGAACCTTCTAGGTCTTTGAGCTGCTTGTGAGCTGCTTGGGATGTCTCCATGCATGGCTGTCAGGTGTCCCAAACCTTGCTTTGTGCTGAAGGATAGTAGAGACTTAGGCCTTGAGCTGCTTGTAAGCAGCTTACCTAGATCTGCTCAGTAAGAACATTCTAGGCCTCTGAGTTGCTTGTAAACAACGTAAGGCCTTTTCCCCTGCCAACTGAAGGCCATAGGTGACGTTTTCTTTAAGAAGTAGGCCCATCTGTTATTTGGATCCGAACTCAATGTGAATCATGGGCCTTCGTCCATTGTAAGCTTTGTGAGAAAACCCAGGCTTTAACTGATTTGGACCTCTTTGTAGGCCTTGTTACTTCTAAGAACTGGGCTAGGCATGGATAAAATGCTCAGGCTTAGTGGGTCGACTTAATACCTTGGTCAATCCTGAGCCTGAATTTGTGATAACAAAATTTTAGGCATTAATTTGACCCAGGCCTTTGCAAACTCAACTCGATCAGTGGTGTTCAAATTGGCCTGATTTCATGGATGACCGATCATGAGGCTTTCCAAGGCTTGAGACCATCATTCAAGGCCCTCTTCTAACCAACAAATTTATGAATTTTGGCAAAAAATGGGTGTAAACAGGCAGCAATTTCGTGAGGTGTCTATGTAACATTTAGTTGCAGGGGTAAGATTGCAAAACGCCAATCTCCGTTAATGCCGTTTGACTGGAATGGCTAACATGGGAGGTCAGTGTCATTTCCTATTATAAAACACCAATCTAACATTTAATATTAATGGTTGTTACGGTCTGACATGCACCGCCTCGCTATGTTACGGATATATTGGTCGATACTCGTGGATTTTTATTTTTTTATCACCAATATTGTACAACTTAACCGAAATGGACCCTCAAACTGTAGAAACTTTATATTCATCTCAAAATTAATTGGCAATGAGTAAAGTGGTCTCAAATGTTATTAAATAATCACTCATTCCACTCCCAAGCAATGTGGGATTCATTTCCTTAATATCCCCCTCACATACAACTGCGTTTGAAGTCTGTCACGTGTGGCCACTTTTTGGATCATATTATCGTGCAGCATTTTCGCTGGTCTGTCATCGCGGGGTGTGAATTGTGAATTTTATAAAATGTGGGGGGTGGAACATGCCCTACTATGATACCATGTAGAAATTTTATATTCATATCAAAACCAATTGACAATGAGTGGAGAAGTTTCAAATATTATTAAGTGATCACTCATTTCACTCCCAAGTAATGCGGGATTCATTTCCTTAACACAAACTATAGAGGGGGATCACCATGTTTTGTCACCATCTCTCCCTCTTATTTATTTCCCCATTTTTCAATATATGCTCTCCATTCAATTGAGACCATGACAACAGAAGCAATTAAACAGAAGGTTTCGTCATTTCGAGAGCCTAAGACAGTGTGATCATCGCTCTCTCATGCTGCTCTGGGCTCTAATCTAACTTTTTTTTTGAACGGCAAAATTTTTTACTAATCTTTGACGAATTACAAAGGCTAAAATGACAAGGAGAAAAGGCAACAAGTGCCTATCCGAGACCCAAACTCCTGATTGGCAAGATGTCAACTAAGGTGCAACTCTAATCTACTAATGAAAGCTAATTTGAGCCAACACAATGTGATATTGCTGAGCAAAAAAAAAACACAATGTGATATTGTGCAGTTGTATCAGGCTATATGAGAAGTTTTGTTCGGAGAATAGGGAATAAGAGAAAAGAAATAAAGGCAACCACATAGGGCTTGAATTTTCTCAAAGGGTGATATATCCAGGCCTTGGTCTGCTAGTGTGCAAATCCGTTATTGGAATAATTTTGTAAATCACAAGTACTATAATTTAGTTGACGTCAGTTGATATAGGTAAATTATTAATATTTTAACACTAATAGGCAACATTGTTAGGCTAGTTTGACAAATTAAATATGACCGTACCACGCTAAGAACTTGGTTTCACCTTGTGGTTTAATTTCTCGCACGATATCTACTTTTTGGTAATGCCACAAACAGAGAGCAATTTTATTTTGCTTTCGGAAAACACAAACGAGAGAGAAAAATAAAAAATAAAAAGAAGAAGAAGAAACAATGAACCTGCGGCAAATCACAGTGTACAGAACAAAACAAAAGACTGCATAATACGCACCCCAATCCTAATTGTTTTCAATAAAATCGGGATGACAATAAAACCCTCGTACCTAAAGGCTAAAACCAGAGAGAGTTGATAATAGCCAGATATGTTCTGCCATAAACATAAAACAAATTTATGTCTAAACTAAACAAGCATGAAAATCCTCATTATCGGAATCTCGATCCTTAGCAGAAGAAGTCAACACAAATCGCAAAATTAGTTTCAAACTGCAAAAACATAACTAAGCACAATATATGGGCATTGTAGCCCCTCAGGAGTTTGGGCTTTGACCCTTTAGGAGATTAGGCTTCGCTCCAACTGGATGTGTTTTGGGAAAATGATGATGAAGGGCGTGTTTTAATAATTAATACCCGTCAAGGACTTACTGAGAACATTTATTAATACTGAAAATGTCATTGACGGATATTAATTATCAAAACACGTCCTGGACCGTCATTTTCCCATGTATTTTCTAACTTTGGTTGGAATCCCTTTTCCCTCCAATAAAAAGTCACTTTTGCCAATCAATAATAATAATAATAACTAAACAAAATAAGTTAGAAAGCTACATCAAGAACGACATTTTTGACAATAAAATGCATAAGTCTTCGGAATCAAAATTTATGGCTTGTTTGGATGGTATTTTGAAAAAAGAAATTGAACTCAAAAAAACACGTATTATCTCTACTTTCAATCATTACTCTCATTTCTCTTTTCAATCATTATTCTACTCATTTCTCTCTCCGATCATTATTCTCATTACCCATATCTCTAATTATTACCCTAAGTTTTTTTCTTCACTCATTACCCAAAAATAAACTCAAAAATTTTCAAAACACCATCCAAACAAGGCATTAAACTCTCAAAATACTCACCACAAAACAAGCACATAGACAAAGGGGAATGAGGGGGAAAACTTGAACCCAAAAGAGAGAGAGAAAAAATTGTCTTACTTTGTGGCAAAATAACAACAGATGCAGTTAAATTATGCTGGAGGTTGCAAATATCCAATGAAGAAAGAGACGAGGGTTACAACTTAGATTGACTTTACGATGTGTTTGAAAGGAGGAGATGGGGAATTGTAATTAGTTGGAAAAACGAAGGAAGGAGGAAGGAAGGAAGAGTTGTAGAGTAAAGGAATTAACAAGTGATGAATTTTGCTCCTCTTAATTACTTTATTGGCCGGCACTTGTTTGGAGTAATATCATCATTTAATAAGTTAGGTTATTTTGAGTTTTTTAAACATTTTAGTGTTACCTTTTTAAATCCATTCTTTCATTTTTCCGATTAGTCTAGAGGAGAAAAATATAACAATCTAAAACAAAACATTAACCATAAAAAAGATAGATTTTTGTCAAATTCTTTAATTTTATTATCTTTTTTTTTTAGTTGAGTCCATAATTTTTCAGATTTCTCCCGTTCAGACCAATCGAAAACATTACAATTTTTCAAGCGAAACTACAATAAAAAAATCACTTACGACAAAAACTAATTAATCACTTACAATGTAATAAATTAAACAAGCCTAAACTCACATTTAGTGAGTCTAATTTTTGTATTATCAAAACAAATCAAAATAAATAGTAAAACTTACGTCAAGGAGGATTGGGAAATCCTGTAGTGCAAGGCCCTGCAAGACACCCTGTAGGGCGTACACAGGCCATCGATCTTGACAATGAATAGTTGAAATATGATTTTTAATTATGACCGATTTACTGGTCATAATTGATTTTTGATTTGAACCATTGATTGATGAGATCGACGGCTATGTGCCACCTTACACATGCACTACATGAAGGTGCACTACAGCACCCCCGGATCTACAAATTGTGGGTTTGCTGTTAAAAGGACATTTCATTTCTTGCTGAAGCATTAATTTGTGCGGATGAATAGAACAACACAATGAAAGCATATAGTCCGAAACAAAAGCTCTTACTCCGTAAAATCAAAAGTTCAGCAATAGAGCAGTAACAGAAATATATATCTCTGGCATGCCCTCTCCCACTAAGGTTCATTTGATTGTCAAACAAAGCTAAAACCCAAAGAGTTTAAACAAACGAAAAAGGAGAGAGATGCAAAATGGGACAGTGTGTAAAAAGACTAGCTAGGGGGCCTCGATCACCACCTTAACGCATATCCTCAGATATTCAATGTGGCTAAGGCTGAAAAAGGTGTGTAAGGAGAATAAAATTAAGAAGGAAAAGGAGATAAAATATGAAGGCAAAAAAAGAAAAAAGAAAAAAAAAGGAAGAAAAAAAAAACCCAAAGGATTGGGGGGGACATATTTGAGGTGTTGATCTTAAGAAACTGATGGTGGGTATTTTTGGACAGTAGGTTGAGAAGGAACAATCATATACGAAACCGAAGACCATGAATAATATGTATCTAAGGTGACCAAACCAAACCAAACCAAACGGAGCTTTATGTCCCAACCAATTGGGATCGGTAACATAAAATATTTTTCTCCATTGAGCTCTGTCAATGACCATTTGTTCACTCGTCTCAAACCCATTAGACACAAAACAATAGCGTGATATGTTATGCCAAAAAACATAAGACAAACTTATCTGAACTAAACAAGCATGCTTGGGCCGATCTCCTCTTCTTCACTTCTTAGTTTCCTCGTACTCCACTTGCACCTCCACCATCCACTCTCCACAACCCACAACAACACACCCCCCCCCCCCGGTGCCGATTGAAGAAGAGATGGTTTGGCTTTGCTTATGCAGGGAATAAGCTGACGGATCCAGTGCGGCGGCTTCCGAGGACAGAGTTTTCGGCCAGATTTTTATTTTCTCCTTTTTTGGTTTGGTTATTTTTAGGTTATGTTGATTTGGTTTGGGATTTATTAGTTTGATTTCTCTCCCTTTTATGGAAGTTTCTAGACATAGGGTTTCTGGTCTTGGACCGTGTGGTTGTTTTTGCCGCAATTGAGGATTTGTTGCTCTTTCCGTTTGGAGGTCGGTCATGGCTAACTCGTTGGCAAAACTTGGTGCAAGGATCTAGTGGTAATCTTGGATAGCTCGGCCTCTTAGTTTGGTTATTTACTCCCTTTGGAACGATATCTAACTTCGATTGTTGATGTACTCAGTTGTTTCTCGTATAATACAACTCCTATCATTTTGACCCAAAAAAAAGAAAAAAGAAAAACTAAACAAGCATGAAACTCCTAATAATCGGAATCTCGATCCTTGCAACGTACATAACAGAAGAAAATTTAGTTTCAAACATCAAACTGAAAATGCATTAACTAAGCTTAATTAACAAAATTAAGAAAGCTACATCGAGAAGGACATTTTTTTACAACTACAATGCATATATTCTTCGAAATCATGTAAATAAACGTCCCAAAAGCCTCACCACACAATTGACACAAGTCAAGCACATAGACAAATTAAGGGGAGGGGGGAAAATAAACCCAAAAGTGAAAAGAAAGAGTTGTCTTACTTGGTCGTGAAATAGCAACAGATCGATGCAGTTAATGACGATCAAGATTGTTGATTTTGTTATGTTTGTACTAATTAACTATAGACATGTTCTTCTGTACTGACCCTGCGAACTGAATGGTTTCGTATCATTCAGAAATCACAATTTTGAGCTATAGGGATAGACAGTTCCCTACCAAGATTGCACCAACGGCCGCACCAGACCGTCTCTGGCCACCAGACGGCCGATCCGAGCCGTCCAAAAATTCTATAAAAAAGAACGAGGGGTCAACCGGAGAATCAACAACATCCGATGTGTGTAGGGTGTTTGATCCAATGTGTGTAGGGTGTTTGGATCAAGCACACTACACACATCGAATGTAGTTCATTCCTGAGTTCGCCCTTTCGTTATTTTTTAAGAATTTTTGGACGGCTCGGATCGGCCGTCAGGTGGCCGAAGACAGCCCGACACGGCCGTTGGTACAATTTCGGTGGGGGACTGTCGATCCCTATAGGATTTCTAATATATATAATGTAGAGAGAGAGAGAGAGAGAGAGAGATCACCGGAAAACGTGATAGTGCTTCAAACCAACGAGATCAATTTGGCCGGAGGACCGTGATCTTTGAATTTTTTATGGGTGTCTAAGCCCCTAAAGCTCAAGAAAATGTCGTATACAGCTTAAAATTCGGAATTCGAAGAGGAAGCCATCGAAGAACGCAGAGACTGAGCTACAACATCCGATCGGATTTATTTATTTTTGGTCAAACAGACTGTGTTCTTCTTGACCGACCCTGCGAATTGAATGGTTTTGTATCATTCAGAAATCACGTAAATTAAGCTCAATCTCAAAATTCTCATGAAAACTTCAACAGCAGAGACAGAGGAGAGGGGGAAAAGAAAAATGCTGAACCCACAAGTGAAAGAACAAAGAGTACTCTCGTCTTACCTGGTGGCGAAATAGCAACATGGCATTGAAAAGTGTAGTCTGGTGTGGAGCAATTGGGAAAGAGGAAGAGAGAGATGAGAGAAGAAAGAGAGAGAAAGCAATTGGAAGGAGGAAGGAAATTGCCGAGTCAATGGGGCAACTACTGATAGGATTGAAGGGCCCCCCCGCTACGCGTACAGAAGGCAGCAGGCCGTGTCGTGGCACAGCTTTCTTCCCAAAAAGTAGAAGAATTTGGCTTGTTCTGCATTTTTCTTTTGTTTTTAATCGCGCTTGTTCTGCAATTCAGTTTTGGAGTTTTGGACTAAACTGGACTGCAGAGGTGCGGTTCAAGTAATCACAGTCGTCAGGTGATATTTTTAATGGTTTAGATTTGTTTTCAATTTACAACCGATAATAAATTTAACAAATTTAAACCGTTAATTTTTAAGATGAAAGAATCAGATTAAATACAAGCCGGGTTCAAAGTAGAACTCTATTTCCTACCACTTTCTTTAGGCTACTTTTTCTTTTAATAGTAGAACTCTACTTCCTACCACTTTTCTTTCGGCTACCTTTTTTTTTTTTTTTTTGTAATTCAAATTCTAGAATCTTGAAATTTGAATGGAAAGTAGGAAGATTAGATTGAGCAACTATATATTCGATTGAGATGATTTTCCATAGCCAATTCAATTTTTTTTTTTAAATCATTCAACGGCTTGGATTTTTCGCACATGACCTAAACTAGGCCCCGCATGGCTGTCGGTGGAGAATTAGTTCCTCATCGTTGATGGCCATAGCTTTTTTGAAAGTCAAAAAAAGTAGGGAAAAATTCAAAATACCCCCCAACCTTTACACCCAAATTCAATTAGACTCCCAACCTTTTAAAAACTTTAATTTTACTCCCAACGTTATATTCCGTTAATCAAAATGCCCCCTTCCGTCCGAATTACTAACGGATTCCGTTAAAGGCTCCGTTAAATAATGTCCCGATGGAATTTCGATGATCCAAGCCGTTCAATGTGTTCAAAACGTGATTTTAAGGGTACTTAAGAAAAATCAACAAAAAAAATGACCGAAAAGGGCTTCATCTGAACAGTTTTCTATTGAATAGTTCAATAAAAAACTGTTCAGACGAAACCCTTTCCTGATCATTTTTTTTCTTAATTTTTCGTGGGTACCCTTAAAATCACGTTTAAATCATATTGAATGACTCGGATCATTGAAATTCGATTGGAAAAGGAGAGGTGCGAATTGATTTGAATTTTGTTCAAGTCCGGATGTCCGGATTTTGCTTTAGTCTGCACCTCCCCTTTTCCGATCGAATGTCGATGATCCGAGCCGCTCAATGTGATTAGAATGTGATTTGAAGGGTACCGCCTAAAAATCAGCAAAAAAAATGACCGGGAAGGGCTTCATCTGAACAATTTTTTATTGAACTATTCAATAGAAAATTATTCAGATGAAGCCTTTTTCTGTCTTTTTTTTTGTTGGTTTCCCATGGGTGCCCTTAAAATCACTTTTTGAACACATTGAACGGCTTAGATCATCAAAATTCCATCGGGAAATTATTTAACGGAGCCTTTAACGGAATCCGTTAGTAATTCGGACTGAATGGGGCATTTTGATTAACGGATTATGACATTGGGAGTAAAATTGAAGTTTTTAAAAGGTTAGGAGTCTAATTGAATTTGGGTGTAAAGGTTGAGGGTATTTTAAATTTTTCCCAAAAAAGTACTACTACTTTGATTTTGCCGCCAATTACGCTAAACCAACAGGAGCATTGTTTCACCCCATTCTTTTTGGGTCAGAGATTGGGGTATTAATAGCTCGAATCCTAGAGATGGTAAATGACATCGGTAGTGTTTGGTTGGTAGTTTAGTTTAGTTTAGTTTTGGTAGTAGGTGGAGAGAGAAATAGAGTAATGATTGAAAATAGGGTAATGATTGGAGAGAGATAGAGAGAGATAGAGAGAGATGAAAAAGTAATAATTGAAAAAATAGGGTAATTATTGGAGAAAGAAGTAGGGTAATGATTAGAAACAAAACTAAAACTAAAAAGGGAACCGAACAAAGCCAATCGATTGACGCATAACTTCGCTTTGCTGTTTCACTCTAAATTAAATTACCCCTTGCGTCCAACACTTGATTGACGTCATAACTTCGCTATGTTTCGGTCCAAAATTCCCTCTATCATCGTCTTTCCTTTTCTCTGGATTATTTGAAATCAAGTTTTAATGCCACTGCTGGTGCGTTACGAAAACGTTTTATGGATTGCAAACGGTTTGCTGTCAATTGAGCACTCTAAGCAATGTGAACGTGCTATTATAGACTACCACAAGTTTTAATTCGCATCGATGTAGGATTGGAACAAAAAAAACTCTAGAATGCGTCTCTAGCTCGGCTCGGTAAGAGCTAAGTTTGAGTTTGATTCATTTACTAAACAAACCAAACCAAACCCAAGCAAGTTGCTAGAAATGGAACAAAATAATAGGAATAGAGATTAGTAACACTCTAATACCATTTAAATCATTCAACTCAATCAATTGTTCGTGAGTGGATAGTCCTTCCAGGCTCATACACTAGTTTTTGGATGCTATAATTAACGAATGTGGGACTAGCTCTATTATTTATGTTTTTACCAATGTCAATCGCTATTACACAAAGTGTTTGGAACTATACACAGTTACAGTGTAGATGAGGAGTTAAAAGGGTCGGAACATGCTACAACTGTAGACTATAGCTCCACAAACTGAATATAATGAGCATCAATTTTCACCATCAAAGAAAACTAGAGTTTTGTGATTCAAAAACAGAACAATTGAAAATATCTTCACTCTCAACCTATCGTACCCGCCATAACTTGTGCAGCACCATCCCTCGGATCTGTCACTGAGAAAGAAGCATGACAACCAATTCAACGAGCAACTATCGTCCTTTTGGCCAAGTAAAAGAAAAATGGATTTGGGTTCCATCCTAAGATTCAGTATTCAACAGAGAAACATATTACTAAATGACTCCATACATACAATTCATAACTCCTTATTTGACGCACATATTTAAACTTCTTAGATATGGCGTCGTGACCCATGACAGGGGCCAAAACACAATTAGTTGTTCCACGGCCAAAAAGACTAATTTTATGTGTCAACACTTGATATGGGATCCAAATCATATTCCATCTATATTGATCAAAAGACACCGAGATTACAAGACAATTTTGTGGAAGTTAAACAGATGATCACGAAACACAAATACTAAACTATCGTTTGAGAAGTAAGTAAGCCGGTCCTTGTTTTGTCGCAAGGATGGTCACTTATTAGGTCAGGGTCGACTGGACCGGGGGTTACTGCTCAGGGAGATTGCAGCTCACGTTTGTTCACTTGTTAGGAGTAGGGCCACGAAAGACATACGAACAAAGTGACAAGTTGCCTATTGGGGCGAATTTAGGTGATCAGTGAAGGTTGACCAATCTGATCAAATGCTGATGGGAATTCTCATGTTTCATCCTCACTAAGTATAAACACAAGAAATTACTAAAATATCCAAGTCTTATAATTTGTTGGGATCATCGCATCAGAAGACAAAGACAAAAGGCCATCATCAAATTTGTCGGGCAATTTGTTAAGGTCAATGGAATCGAAAGAAACAGAAAAAAGGTCGTCATCAGGTTCCTCAGGAAATTAAAATCTGGAAAAGGAGTCCCACAAGAGCACAAAAATCAGTAATCCCAGTCATAATATAGAACTAGCTAGTATTTCATTCTGTAAGGGCAAAATATTTAAGAGCAAAATATTTATGATTGTCAATGGCATGCGTCAAAACACATTTGTCCGTGTAATTGAGTTTATTTTATTATTGAGTTGTAATTTTCCGTGGAGGAAATATCAAGCAATTAGATCGAGTCGTCTATCGGTCTCCCAACAATCATGCTCGTGACTCAGCTTTCCTAATCAAGACTAGAATCATGGAGAAAAGGAAAGTGGGAATTGAATAAGGAAACATTAATATATGAAAGAGAGTTTTGCTCGTGCAAAATCTCATGCCTTCGGTTTTGCTCGTGCAAACCGGCGATACAGCAACTTATTGTCTTACTTATAAATATCAACCCTTGAGGTTAAGAAAGGGAGTAGCATCGAAATAAAAGTGGAGAGCTCATATTTCTCATCTCCCAACACTTTTGGCGGCTAGGGTTTGTACACCTCGAAGACTAGTGGAAGTTTATCAATTCCCATGCTCTAAAGAATCATCTTCGAGGGGTTTTCTACTTCAACAACAATCAATCTCTGAAGAAAAGCTCTAGGAGGATTCCTAGGCAAGTTCAAGTCCTTTGGTGGATTCCGGAAGGCAAAAGGAAGGCTCGTGGATTCGAGGCAGCAGCGGTCAAGCATTCAGAGAGGTGTGCGTGGATTCGGCAAGAGCGTCTAGGTTTAGGTTTGTGGAGTTCAAACTTATCGTAAGAGTTCTTGTAACCTCGTGTTTAGTAGTGCTTGATTTCTTCCCGTGGTTTTTACCCTTTCAGGGGTTTTCCACGTATATCTTGGCATTTGTTATTTGTTTGCTTTCCGTTTGTGAGATTGATTTTGTTTGTCGCATAGTGAATCGTTGATTGAGATTAAAACATAGCAAATCTTTAAACCTAGAGGATCTAGGATTTTTCAATTGGTATCAAAGCGGGTTGCTCGTAATATTAGGGTTTATTCCTAGAGCGTATCCTAATTTTATTTATTTGCTATTATGGAAACCCCTAATAACTCTGCTGTTGCGAAACCTCCTCTTTTAGATGGGTCTAATTATGCATATTGGAAAGCTAGGATGAAGGCTTATTTGAAATCTCAGAATAATCGTGTCTGGCTCTCAGTTGTTAATGGCTATAGTGAGCCTACCGCAACTGTGGAAGGGAAAATTGTCCGTAAGCCTGATGAGTCTTGGGATAACACTGATCACTTGAAAGCGACTCATAATTCATGCGCCCTTAATGCTATTTTTGGTTGTGTGTCTATATCTGAGTTTCAACGTATTTCAACTTGTGAAATAGCTAAGGATGCTTGGGATATTTTATCCATCACTCATGAGGGGAATAGTCAAGTGAGACAACAAAAACTTCAAAGTATTATCACTGATTTTGAGATGATACGGATGAGTGACAATGAGACCTTTGGTGATTTTTATGCAAGGTTGAGTGAAATTGTGAACTCAAGCTTTAACTTAGGTGAGCCTATTTCTCAGGAGAAAATAGTTAAGAAAATCGTGCGTTCTTTACCTAAGAGGTTTATTACTAAAGTTGAAGTCCTTGAATGTTTGCCTAATTTTGATTCCATGAAGGTTGAGGAAATTGTAGGTCATTTCTTAACTTTTGAGACCAAATTGTCGCAATATGGATCTCAAAAAGAGAAGAACAAAAACGAAGAAAAATCTTTGGCTTTTTCTAGTTTTACGGTCTCGGATAGTGATGACGATGAATTGGACCAAGAGGAAATGGCTCTATTTGTTAAAAAATTTGGAAAGTTTTTTAAAAAGAATAAAACTTTTGGTCCTAGTTTGAAAGATAGGAATGATGGTGACAAAGGGTCTTCCAAGGGTAAAGAGAGAAAATCATTGGGTCCCCAATGTTACGAGTGCATGGGGTTTGGTCATATTGCCCAAAATTGTGCTAACAAACAGAAAAATAAATCCTATAATGTCAGGACTTGGGATGATAGTGACTCTGATGAAGAAGAAAATCGTGGGGGAAATAGTAAAGTCATGGCTTTAGGAGCTTCTGTGCATCCCCATGTGAGTGGGTTTAAATTAGAAAATGAGAGCGTGAATGGTGATGATTTGATCAATAGTGAGAGTGAGGAGGAAGAGAGTTTAGAGAAAGCTTTCAATGAACTTTACATAGAAAGTCTGAGGTTGACTAAGACCAACATTAAGCTATCTAGTGAAGTGAAGAATAGTGATGAGTCCTATGTAAAACTCAAGCAAGAGCTTTTGGAAGCCCAAGCTCGGGTGAGTCAAGTTGAAAATAATAGGGATTCTATGGTTAATGAACTTGTGGAGATTAAAAGCATGAATGTTAAACTTAGTATTGATTTGCATGCTTCTTTTGAATCTAACAAATTACTTGAGTTAAATGTAGCTAATTTGCAAGCTGAGCTTGACAAGGCCAATGCTACTTTTAAAAGAATGAATGCAGGTTCAAAGAAATTAGAAGACATTCTTGGTGCTCAAAGACAAACAAGTGACAAGTCAGGCCTTGGCTTTCATGGAGCTTCATCATCTAAACTACTTGAAGGTAAAGTAAGTGAAGCAAAGTCTAAAGAGGTAAATCCTAAACCTAATAACATTAATCTTGCTAAGAAGCCTCTTCATATTAGAAAAGCTAAAGTTTCAAAATTTGTTCCTACATGTCACTATTGTTGTGCAAAAGGTCACACTAGACCTAATTGTTTCCAACTACATGGTTACTTTCCTCGTGCTAGTATCACTACTAATGTTGTCAACACTAGGAGTATGACACCTAAACCTATGCCTAGCAAAACAAGTAGTGGAGCACAAATTAAGACCAGACTTATTTGGGTGAGGAAGTCAGACTTGAAACATCAAGTGAATATATCTACCAACCATTTAGATGACACTGGATCATCTGGAGGAGTAGACCTTGCCTTTTAAAGGCTTGCTCTTAATTAAATGCATCCAAAGTCTAGGTTGATTTTCTTGTCTATCTTATACCTAGAGCTATTTTTTTTGGGTTGTGCTTAGTTTCTTATCGCGCTTAGTTTATATTGGTGTTTTTTTATTTTTTTTTAATTGTTTTCTCGACTGTCGTTTTTTTTTGGGAAAGCCAAAGAGATTTTATTTTTGTTATTTGTTTAAAAAAAAAACATTCGCATATTCAAAAAAAACAAAAAAAATTATTCAACGGGCAAAAAAAAAAAAAAATTTTCTTCGCACTGAGCATGCTGCACTTCTTGATGTCTTTGCTATATCTCATACTAGTGCATCTCATGGTTTGTACCTGTCATGCCTGCCTTCTCAAGAGCTACTTTCATGAAAGTTTCATCGAAAAATCATGTGTATGGCAGTCATTGCATGTGTTTGTACACGCCCATTGATAGCCTTGAGCAGTTGATCCTTATCTCTTTGGGTGAGTATTTGTCCTTGTGGTGGACACCCTATATCATTCACCTTGGGTATTGACCTTTGACTTGCATACCCCATGTAAGGTCAGTTGGCTTGGTTTGATGGTTATTTTTTTTTATAAAAAAACTATCTATATAAAAAATTAAGAGACCTGAGGAAAGGGCTACCTCTATGTGCACGTGTAAGCTACCATTGACTTGCACCTCATGTATTCTCTTTTTGCGTCATGGATTTAAGCTACGGCCTTAGATGTGTGAAAGCCGCCCATGACGGTGCAAAAATATTGTGTGATTATTTGGTATAAGGTTGGCATCTCTTGAGGGGGAGAATATCATGTTATATACTCCCTTAACCCCGTTTTTGATATGCTCATACTTCATGCGGGTTAGAGTTGGTCTGCCGCCTTTGTGGAGAATGATATAAGTTGGTCCCTTCTTGGTTGATATGACCTCATAGGGATGAGTTGATTCTATTGTTAAGGCTATCATTGCACACACTCACTGTGACACTTGCATGATTTCATACCCATGGTCGTTCTTTGAAATTTTCTTAAGGTAGCTCTTTTGAAAGCAATTATTACTTGGGGTACCATGCGATGTTTCTTTTGTGTGTGCTATATCTTGGTGATTGAGTGCTTCATGGTATATTCTTTTGTCTCTTTGAGATCCCTTTCTATGGGAGCATATCTTTGTTTGGTGAGTGGGAGTATCTTGGTTTAATACAATATTTTTATTACAATATGCGCTTAATTGATTGCAATGCGTGTCCTAGCATATGTTGTTCATTTATCCCTGCTCTTCCTTTGTCAATACATGACAAAAAGGGGGAGTAGGATGCTGTGGGATCTAACTCTATGCTTGTTGAGAACATTGCAGGATGATCATTGTGATTGTTGGGATTAGGTGTTAGATTTTTTATTTGATGTGTTTTGTCATGCATTGCCAAAGGGGGAGATTGTAAGGGCAAAATATTTAAGAGCAAAATATTTATGATTGTCAATGGCATGCGTCAAAACACATTTGTCCGTGTAATTGAGTTTATTTTATTATTGAGTTGTAATTTTCCGTGGAGGAAATATCAAGCAATTAGATCGAGTCGTCTATCGGTCTCCCAACAATCATGCTCGTGACTCAGCTTTCCTAATCAAGACTAGAATCATGGAGAAAAGGAAAGTGGGAATTGAATAAGGAAACATTAATATATGAAAGAGAGTTTTGCTCGTGCAAAATCTCATGCCTTCGGTTTTGCTCGTGCAAACCGGCGATACAGCAACTTATTGTCTTACTTATAAATATCAACCCTTGAGGTTAAGAAAGGGAGTAGCATCGAAATAAAAGTGGAGAGCTCATATTTCTCATCTCCCAACACTTTTGGCGGCTAGGGTTTGTACACCTCGAAGACTAGTGGAAGTTTATCAATTCCCATGCTCTAAAGAATCATCTTCGAGGGGTTTTCTACTTCAACAACAATCAATCTCTGAAGAAAAGCTCTAGGAGGATTCCTAGGCAAGTTCAAGTCCTTTGGTGGATTCCGGAAGGCAAAAGGAAGGCTCGTGGATTCGAGGCAGCAGCGGTCAAGCATTCAGAGAGGTGTGCGTGGATTCGGCAAGAGCGTCTAGGTTTAGGTTTGTGGAGTTCAAACTTATCGTAAGAGTTCTTGTAACCTCGTGTTTAGTAGTGCTTGATTTCTTCCCGTGGTTTTTACCCTTTCAGGGGTTTTCCACGTATATCTTGGCATTTGTTATTTGTTTGCTTTCCGTTTGTGAGATTGATTTTGTTTGTCGCATAGTGAATCGTTGATTGAGATTAAAACATAGCAAATCTTTAAACCTAGAGGATCTAGGATTTTTCACATTCGCCAATATCAGGAAATGGTATGTAATGTAACAAGGTAAAAACAAATGGGACTGGCTCTAGGAGGTTATTGAAGTGAACAAGTATAGACCCAGACTTAACGATGACTGAACCATGCTTTGGAGAGTCATGCGTGAAAAGTGAAAACAATTTAGTTGGCAATAATTTTGTAGTCCCAATATTTCAAGGTTCCAATTTTGCTTCAAATAGTTATTAGGAGTTGGATTTACCCTCGACCGTTTTCAGAACTTTTCCAAAGAAATCTACCCGTCCAAAAAAAAAAAAGAGAAGAGAAACATGCAAGACCCGCCAAGAAGAAAGAAACGAAACGAAAAGGGGACAATGCAGATCCATGGTCATAACAACCATTGTTATGCTGCTTCTTTCCAACAGAATCTTCGCTATACAAGAGATTGATAGTTACTGTCCGCTCTGCTTCATGTGATTCACATAATAGCTCTCTTTTTATTGCCACTCATTCAGTAAATCACAGAGCAACACCACAAATATGGGGAGAAAACAATGAAAACATCAGGAGAAAAAATCAATCAATAATCCCTCAATCCACAACACACCAAGTTTTAGAACTATACCCGAAAACAAATCTTAGGAGCAGCCAAAAGTCAGAACATGCTACATCTGGAGATTGAAGTGCCACAAACTGAATATCATGAGTATCAATTGTCACCATTACAGCAAACTAGAATTCCGTGATTCAAAAACAAACTATTGTCCCTTCAGAATAATCCAAAATAATTATTACTCTCAACCGTACGACCCGAGAATAACCCGTGCAACACCATCCATTGGATCTGTAATTAAGAAATAAGCAACCAACTCAACAAGCAACTGTAGACCAGAACTTGTTTGGCCAAATAAAAGAAAACATGAGTTGTGATCAATATATACGAGGATTCATTATTCATAAGGGAACAAATTAAATAGTTCCATACATACAAACTAAAACTCATTATTGGATGTGCGTACCAAATCTCTTCAAACCGCATGAGCCCATGATTGGGTTCAAAACCACAATTAGTTGTTCAAGGGCAAAAGAAATAATTTTATGTGTGCATACTTGTTAATTACGACCTAAACATATTACATCTACCTTGATCAAAAGATGCATGAATCCACTGGCTTACAAGACATTTTGACAGAAACTGAAGTGATGATCACGATTCACAAATAATTATGCTAATCACAATGTTAATGGGATTCTTCTGTTCCATCCACATAAAGTATAAATACAAGAAAGTAGTAATACACCTCATTCTCATACCTCAAATATTGAAAATATTTTCCAAAGAAAATATGGCTGATTTGTTGTCACTTACCTCATTTGTTGAAACGACATCACCAAACCAAATTGTTCAGAAAATCAGAGACCTCAGTGTCTTCGGGTTACCTAATTAAGAGTATAAAAATAAGAAATCCAAGACATAATTAAGACTAGCTACTATTTTATTCGTCAAAATCAAGAAACGATATGTAACAAGGTAAAAATAAATGGGACTGGCTTTATGAGGTTATTGAAATAAACAAGTGTGGGACCGGTTTCCCTCACACAAAAGTTGAAATAAATTTTGACACAAGTTTTGTATGAGACCCATTTTGGAGTCCATGAAAATGATCAGAGCCGTTGGATTTGTTTAAAACGTCTTTTTAAGGATTCTTGTAAAAATTCAAGTTATTCGGATATTAGTAAGCGCTTAATCGGTTCATTCAGTTGGTCCCAGTCAAATTTTAGAAGATAAAATTGAATGAATTGATCAAGCCCTTACCGATATCGGAATGAGTTGATTTTGTATACGAACTCATAAAAATCTATTTTAAACGAATTTAAAAGCTCCGATCATTTGTGTAAAACTTCGATTAGTTTTGTGTCAACTTTTGTATGAGGGGAATTGGCCCCAACAAGTATAGATCATGCTTGATTCATCTTTCAGTGATTGAACCATGCTTTCGAAATTACATTCTACAGACATATGTTCAAGTCGAGACACACTCTAGCAACTCAGGCACTCGAATCTATATACATGAAACGGAGCACCAACACCTATATACTAGTTAAAGTTTAGTTTTTCGTCATTATGTTTTCAATCAATAATCCTTTTTGTGATTTACTAAAACTTGTAACTGCAGCAATAAAAAAGAATAAGGATTTATATGCGTTTGTGTGTGCACATGTTCATTATATATAAATGCATATGTGTATATATGATTTTCTCACAAGTACTTTGCACAACTGTGAGGTTCGATATAATTCATGTTATATATTCTGCATGACTTGAATTTTGATAAAACAACATTTTTTACCTTATTGACTTTTATATGAAAGTAGCGGATCAAAAAAAAAAAAAAAACTTTTATATGAAAGTAGTAAGTTCACGTAAAATGTAATGATTGCGACATGTAAGCTAAAACATAAAACAGGTGGCTTAGCATCCGCAATGGGCAATACTTGTGTGTTTTTTGTGCCGCAATACTTGTGTGTTAAAGTATGCTAGAGACTAGAGTGTACTAAATCTAGTAGTGTGCTAGCATGTGTATCAAGTTTGACAAAAAAGCTAACAAACAATAAATGGATCCCATCTCTTTCATAAATTCATACTCCAATCATAAAACACAAATGTCCACTACTTTTTTGTTTTGACATTATTTTGAAGAGTTAATATCAAAAAATAACACACTCCTAACTAACCCATTGAGGCACTCATACACACTCCTAAGTTAACAATGTTTAACGTATACTTGTGAGATCCATTTTTTATCCTAGCACATATCTTACCAAACATTTTGACATACAAATATAACACACCCATTGTAGATGCTTGATACATTAACTCAAACAATGTATATATTTGTAATGACGAAAAATAAAAATAAATAGAGAGAGAAAAAATGACCTATTAGTATCACGTTTTGGCTTTCGTCTGAATGACACTAATCCCCATAAAAAAGAGAATATATCCTCAAATATCCATGTCAACCCTTTTTTTTTAAATCACATCCGTGTCAACCTATTCATCTCAATTTGTTTTCTAAAAGAATGTTAG
This sequence comes from Rhododendron mucronatum var. ripense, assembly GCA_019656295.1. Taxonomy (NCBI): domain Eukaryota; kingdom Viridiplantae; phylum Streptophyta; class Magnoliopsida; order Ericales; family Ericaceae; genus Rhododendron; species Rhododendron mucronatum. The sequence continues at coordinate 1,409,484 of BPLT01000086.1, forward strand.
TAGATTTATGCGTCTGTTTAATCTCGCTTGGCTTAAATTCCCTCCGTCAAAAATTATAGTTCCCTACAAAAAGAATTGCAATTTTTGAACAGAAAAATAAAGTACTTTTTGTACATAATTTTTTTGAGTTTCTTCGCACCAAATTAAAAATCTCAATTGAATAGTTCTTTAATTTGGGGAAAAATTTTTGAAAAATCATGAACATACATATTTTATGTTTTGATTTGAAAATGGCATGTTAGAACTACGACGCAAGGAGTACGAAATTTGGTGCACATTCTACTCATTAAATAGAGGTGATAAGGTTAAGGTAATTCTTCAAGCACCTTGAAAACATTCTCAGGAGCTGACGCTGAAATGACATGTAAATGAGTCGGAAACGCGAAGGAAGGAGAGAAAGAGTAGTGGATGAGTGAAAGATGATTAAAAAAGAGACGACGCAAAAGGGGATGAACTCTGCTTTGACAACAATTGGGGGCACTTTTTGGAATATAAATAATCGGATTAGGTGAATAATTGTCTCTCCCTCTCTTTGTGCGCGCACTGAACTTTAAAAAATTGTAGCCACGGCCTCTTTCAATAATTCTAACACCACACCCATTTATACACCCACACTCACAATAATGATGAGGCCCACACACACTGATGTGTAGTGTATGCGGATTCCACCTTTATTGTGAGTGTGAATGTGTGATTGAGTGTAAATGGATGTGGTAGTAGATGGACTCCCGCCTTCTCTCTTTCTCTATTGCTGAGTACGACCATATCAATCATCCATCCGAAGTCACAGGTTTCTCTCAATCTCACCACATCATACCCACCGAATTTAGTAATCTATCTGAGAAGTTAATTGACATTGTAAAAGAGTCAAGTACTGATTCTAAGATGTATATAGACATGTATACGTGTGAAAGACAGTTTTTTAACAACTAGAGCTTTCTCTCTATGGACGGATCCCAAAAGAATTGATGCATAAGATTGGATGTTTTCCTTATATATATTTTGTTTACTGCAACTTAATGTCTTCGGCGAATTTGTACCAAGAAAGTGGAAAAAAACGCAACGTAAAGGAAAGGGGAATGTGTTTGAAGAAGGGAGGAGATGGGGAAAATGTAAATGTAATTAGTTGGGAAAACTTTTCAGCTTTGCAGCCCAGCAAAAGGGGTGAACTAAGCTTTGAAAAGTGAAAGATAGATTAAAAAAAGACGACGCAGAAGGGGTGAACTCTGCTTTGCAGCAGTGCAGGTGCGCGGATCTCGACAATTGGGGCATCTTTGGAATAAATAATCGGATTAGGTGAATAATTGTTGGGTAAATTTTAGAGATAGTCCATCTAGTTTGTGTAAAATTTTAATTTCGTCCCTCTAGTATTAATTGTGTCATTTTTAATTCTATTATTTATATTTCGTCTCAATTTGGTCCCTTTCACCGACCGTGTTACTAGAACTAACGGAACTTCTGTGCAAAATTGACATTTTCCTCCTAGAGGGACGGAATTGAGACAAAATGCAAACTTGAGGGACAAAATCAAAAATTTTACATTTCATTTTGATTGAAAAGACAAACCCATACCTAATATCTTTTTTTACTGTAAATATATTTTTTGATTTAGTAATCAAAATATATTGAGAACACTAAAATATAAGTTTTTTTCGAATATATAACTGACGATATTATAAAATTCGAAAAGCATCCCTTAGTTAAATAACATTGCATAAGATTTTCAATGAATTTATCTTGATTTTTACAATTTCGTAATTTTTTTAGCGATTATAAAAGAGGAAAACTTGTTTTGAAATATTTTGTTAATCTTGTTAACATTGTTGTTTTTTTCTAATTGCAAAGAAAAGGTTTTTTTTGGTGAATAAAGAAGAAGTTGTGATGAAACATTTTGCTGATCTTGTTACAAAAACAATTTCCGTTTTTCTAATCGCATAAAAATTTACATAATAAACCCATTGAAAAAAACCCAATGCAAAGTTATTTAACTAAGATAAGAGATACTTTTCGAATTTCATAATATTGTCTGCTATATATTTGAAAATAATATTTTAATTTCCTTAATATGCTTTGATTACTCAATCAAAGAAAAATAATTAAGGTGAAGAAGATATTAGGTATGAGTTTGTCTTTTTAAAATCAAAATAAAATGTAAAATTTTTGAATTTGTCCCTCGAGTTTGCATTTTATCTCAATCTCATTCCTATAGGAGGAAAATGTCAATTTTGCCCATGAGTTCTGTTAGTTCTATTAACACCGTCAATGAGAAAGACCAAATTGAGACAAAACATAAATAATAGAATTAAAAATGGCACAATTAATACAAAAGAGAAGAAATTGAGATTTCACGCAAACTAGAAGGACTATCTCTAAAATTTACCCAACAATTATTCACCTAATCCAATAATTTATTCCAAAGATGCCCAAGTGTGGAGATCCGCGTAGCTGCTGAGCTGCAAAGCTGAGTTCACCCCTTTTGCGTTGTCTTTCTTTAATCATTTTTCACTCCACTGCTCTTTTTTTAACGAAGAGATTCTTTTCGAATCAAAAATACTAACAGCAGGGACAAGTTGCAGGGAACCACGCAGAGATAAATGCGTTTGGCCCTATTTCGGCGCTCGAAAAAATCTAGAAAAATATCCATAAATTTTTGAATATTATTTTATGGAGCTCTGTAAAAAATCAGCTCCAGTGAATATCGATAAGTATTACTTTTGAATTCGTATGAGCAAAATTGCTCAATTCGCCCCTACGAATTCAAAAGTAATACTTATCGATATCCACTGGAGCTGATTTTTTACAGGGCTCCATAAAATAATATTCAAAAATTTATGGATATTTTTCCAGATTTTTTCGGTACCCGAAATGGGGCCAAACGCGTTTGTCTCTGTGTGGTTCCCTGCAACTTGTCCCTGCTAATAGCAGGACTGTTTTCGAATTTCTCTCTTTAATTCTGTGCTCGCATGTGCACTACTAATTAGGGGTGAGCAAAATAACCAAAAACCGTGAATTCAGTTCAAACCAATCCAATCCAAACCGAATAGTTTGGTTTGAATAGTTTGGTTTGGTTTTTTAATGATGTAGTTAGGTCTCGGTTTAAAAAAATAGAAACCATGTTAAATGGTTTTGGTTCCACACCAATCCGAACCATGTGATATATATACATATGTAAAATTTGCTTAGATATACTTTTAATAAACTTAATTTTCTTATCTAATACTCTATTCCACCATGACCACCCTATTCTTTTTGTTCACTTTCAATATTAATTTCCTAAACTTCCTATTCCTACAATTTCATTATGCTAAACATACACAGTTTGGGTTCAGTCAAGTGATTTCCTACTCTTTTTTTTCTTGGTAACTTATTTTCTAATGTATTCTATTCTTATTTAGTTAGTTGATGTTAGTGAGTTTTGATAATTTTAATATACTAATTTCAATATAACTTTTAGTTTAAGTTATCTATGCAATTTTAAGTACTTAAAATTGTTTATAGTGATGATATCTCAATTTTTAGCAAACCGTGGTTCAAAACTGAAACCAAACCGCCTTTGAATGGTTTGGATTGGTTTGGTTTTATGAATTTTATGGGTTGGTTTGATTCTCTAAATTCATAATCCGTAAATAGTGATTTGGTTATTGAATTGTTGTAAAACCAGATCAATCCGGTCCATGCTCACTCCTAGCGCTACCACTTGTACAGTGAACCTTAACAAAAATGCAGCCACCACCTCTTTCTATTGCCGAATTAGTGTTTGGCAACTCCTAAATTTGATGGGCTATCCGAGAAATTGACAATGGAACAGAGTTAAGTAACTTCTCCTTGTGAAATACTTCTGATTTTAACTAAGATGTATATAAACATGTATACATGTGAAATTATTTCAATACATATTCCCAAAGGAATTGATGCATAAGGTTGGGTCTTTCCCTTATATTTTTTTACTACAACGTAATGTCTTTAGCAAACTCATTTCCACTAAAGGAAAACATTTTAAGGATCTTTTTCCCTACAACATTTCTCGCCACCAGCCCCTTTAGTATGGTGGAATACCATTTGGTCCATTTAATTTAGAAGGAATAGCTTGTCTACATGTTAAGTTAACACAACTTAACAACTGCATTTAGTTTAGTGGAAATACCCGATTTTAAGAGGGAGCAAACTAGAGAATTTAGAAAGAAATAAATTCCTAAATCTCAAGGCTTGATCAATGGGCCAACCCGTTGGGATGCGAAAGGAATATAGTTGGCAATTTAAAGTCTTAAGTCTTGTTAATTCATGCTTCTAATTTTGCTTCGAATAGTTTTTAGGCATTGTATACCTTGTTACTTTCATTGCTTTCCCCATCCGTAACTTTCACAGCTTTGCTCTGACTTTAGTCACAAAATTTGTACATACTGGAGCCCAAACTACATGTTTTTCTACATTGATAACAAAAAGTATACTTTATAAGTACTACATATTACCACTCTTACTTGCTATGCCTGAGAAAGAGATAAAATTGTGAATGTATGTCGCACTCATTTTATTTTATACATGGGACCAAAAAATGGGTGATAACTTCGAATTTTAGGAGGGGTTTTCTAAACATACATAAAAATTGAAGTAATTTTTTTCACCCATAGAACTTACAGGGGGCCTAATCTCATAAAACTTTTCCAAATTAACCTAAACAATCAAGTATAATAACTGAAAATTTTGAATTAAAAAAAGAAATAAAAATATTTGGAGTAAAAAAATGAATTCCAATTAAAGAAAACTTATACTCTATCCCATAATTTAAAAGAACTCATTGATATCTAACAACTTACCTGGTACAAAAATTTGAACCTTTTGAGCAAAATGCATTGCTTTAAGTTCTCATGTGCATAGTGGGCTACCGTTTTAGAAAGGAGGTAGTCAATAATAGCTCCATTTTAAAAATAAAAAAAAAACAGAGAGAAGGAAAAAAGGACAAAAGAAACGAAACAAAAATGGAACGAAGCAGAACCGAGGTCACAAAAATCATTGGTGTGTTTCTTCTTTCAAATAGATCAATCTTGGCTAAACTAGAGATTGCACACTTATTGCTGGCTCTGCTTCACACGATGGACAGAATAGCTCCCTTTTTTTTTGCCGCACAAGGCTTGTCTGCAGTCCACGCAAAGGTGCGGTTAAAGTGTACGCAACCATCGGATGGTGTTTTTAACAGTCAAGATTTTAAAAAAAACTTTTCAGGAGAAAAAACTTTTCGCTGGATTTTTTTATTTTTTTAAAATTTGGACCGTTAAATGCAAAGATAAAAGGGCAAATTTTCGTAGTAGTCCCTGTAGTTTTACGGTTGTCTCACTTTCGTCCCTCTAGTTTCAAAGTGCTCGAATTTCGTCCTTGTAGTTTGTTTTACATTCCAAATTGGTAAAATCGTTAACACCGTTAACGAAACTAATTGGAAAAAAAAAACAAGTTTCCAATTTTCAATCCGTTTGAACCGGTGCGAATATCTTATTTTTTTGATCATTTTATCCTAGATGGTCGTAATGAATTTTTGGCTCTAAGGCCTTTCAACGAGCACCCGAAAACTCCTTAGGCTCTCTTAGGGTGCTCATTGAAAGGCCTTAGAGTCAAAAATTCATTACGACCATTTAGGATAAAATGATCAAAAAAATAAGATCTTCGCACCGGTTCAAACGGATTGAAAATTGGAAGACTTATTTTTTTTTTTCCGTTAGTTTCGTTAACGGTGTTAACGATTTTACCAATTTGGAACGTAAAACAAACTACAGGGACGAAATTCGAGCACTTTGAAACTAAAGGGACGAAAGTGAGACAACCGTAAAACTACAGGGACTACTACGAAAATTTGCCCAAGATAAAATGACTGTGATACAACTGCATGCGCTCTCTTCAGTAAATAACATGAGCATCAATTTTCACCATCAAAGGCCAAAGCAAACTAGAGTTTTGTGATTCAAAAACAGAACAATTGAAAATAACTTCACTCTCAACCTTCATACCCACGAATAACCTGTGCAGCACCATTCATAGGATCTGTAATTGAGAAAGAAGCATGACAACCAATTCAATGAAAGAAAAATGGATTTGGGTTCCATCTTGGGATTCAGTTTTCAGCAGAGAAACATATTACTAAATGATTCCATACATTTCATAACTCCTTATTTGACGCATATATTTAAACTTCTTTGATACGGCGTCATGACCCATGAAAGGGGCCAAAACACAATTAGTTGTTCTAAGGCCAAAAGAGACTAATTTTATGTGTCAACACTTGATACGGGATCGATCCAAATCATATACCATCTATATTGATCAAAAGATGCATTAATCCACCAAGCTTACAAGACAATTTTGTGGGAACTTTAACAGATGATCATGAAACACAAATACTAACTCTAGTTCGAGAAATAAATAAGTTGGTCCTCGTTTTGTCGTAAGGAAAATCAATTATTAGGTCAGGGTCGACCGGACCGGGAGCACATTCAGTAAATCACATAGCACCACCACAGATATGAGGAGAAAACAATGAAAACATTAGGAGAAAAACTCAATCAATAATCCCTCAATCCCCACCACACCAAGTTTTAACCATACCCGAAAACAAAGCAGAGGAGAAGTCAAAAGTCAGAGCATGCATGCTACAGCTGGAGATAGAGGTGCCACAGACTGAATATCATGAGTATCAATTGTCGCCATTACAGCAAACTATAATTCTGTCATTCAAAAACAAACTAGTTTCCCTACAGAATAATTCAAAATAATTAACTAGTACTCCCAATCCTACTACCCGAGAATATATAACCCGTGCAGCGCCATCCATTGAATCGGTTCAAGAAAGAAGCAAAACAACCAATTCAACAAGCAACTACAGACCAGAACTTTTTAGGCCAAGTTAAAGAAAAAATGAGTTGGGATCAAGACGAGAATTCAATATTCATTAGTGGACACATTAAATAGTTCTGTTGATATAAATCAAAACTCCACTATTGGACGTGCGTATCTAAATTTCTTCAAACCGTATGCGCCCATGCTTGGGGTCAAAACCACTGTTATTTGCTCAAGGGCAAAAGAAATAATTTTATTTGTCAATACATGATAAGTACGATCTAAATCATATTACATCTATCTTGATCAATAGATGCAAGAATCCACCGACTTAAAAAGACAATTTGACAGAAATTAAAAAGATGATCACGATTCACAAATAATTATGCTAATCACAATGTTAATGGGATTCTTTTGTTCCATCCTCACAAATTATAAACACAAGAAAGTAGTGAGGATTTCACAATTCAAATATTCACAACATTTTCCAAAGAGAATATGGCTGATGTGGTAAAAGGTCACTTACCTCATTTGTCAAGATGAATCGAATCTTAAGACATAGATGATAGGACATCACTAGATTCGTCAGGCAATTTGTTGAGATGAATCAATCATCATCTAAGTCTTCAAAATAATCGTCATCAGAGTCCTCAGAATAATCGTCATCAGAGTCCTCAGGATAACAACCTAAAAAAGGAATCCACAAGAGTAAAAAAATAACAAATCCAAGACATAATTTAAGACTACCTACTATTTCGTTCACCAATATCAAAGAAATGATACGTAACAAGGTAAAAAAAAAAAGGAGGGGACTTGTATAAATAAGTAAAGACCATGCTCGATTCAATATCTTTCATTGACTGAACCAAGCTTTGGAAATTACATTCTATATACATATGTTCACGTCGAGACACTCTCTAACAACTCAAGCAATCAAATCTATAATATGCATGTAACCGAGCACCTTTCTACTACTTAAAGTTTAGTTTTTTATCATTTCATTTTCAATCTATAATCCTTTTTGGGATCATCCAATTAAGGGTTTAAAAGGCCGGACCTTGACAAATAGAAACCAAAGCAAAATACACAAAAAAAAAACCCAATGCCATGAGCCTAACCACACAAATTCGGCGGCGCAGTTGCAACAGTCTACCAGTTGTATCTTCATCAATCATCAAACTATTAAAATCACTGCCCTTTTTCTGGAGTTCTTGCACCTCTAAAATCTTCTTGGCAATAACCTTTCCCAACCGCATACGCGAGGAGACATTTGTTTCTCCAACTACTTCTTGCTCAAGCCTTTGCACATCATCTTTAAACCGTTGCACAGCTGTGAGCCAAACTTCAACTTCTTTCTTTGGTCTTATCCCTGGCCGGCGCTCAGCATCGCTGATTTGTGAATTTATGTCATTCTCTTGACCGCTCAAGTACGTACTCTACCTTTCTCTTGAGGTTTTTCGTCAAGATCCTACAAACAAAAAAATAGTAAAGGATTGTGGTTACGAGGAAATCATGAAGAGTACTTCACTAATATTCTAATGGTTTCAATGTATTTTGCAAAAGAAATCAAAGAGAAAGAAAAGGTAACGATGACCCTGAAGCAATTATGTTGCTTGAAAATTCATCCATATTTTCCTTACAATTGATTGCTTCCCTTCAAGCACTAGCTTTAAAAGAATAAAACTACAGAGCTGCATATATACTCCCAAAATATGAGTGGAATTTTATTTTCTCAACGGTTATGATAATTCTTGAAAAAAATCAATCTTGTTGGCTAGCTAATGCAAACATTGGTACCGTTTAATCCCTATCATCAAGGACAAGAGGAAAACCTCCAACATCCATCGTCAACATTGTTTACTTAAGCGCTCTTCTTTCCATAAAAAAAATCTTAAAGTAGTTATCCTTCCAAAAAAAAACTATTCAATTGGTTGTTTGGCAACGTCTCCAACATTTGGATAAAAACAAACAGCGCATGATATCCAGGGGGAGAGGTGTGTTACGGCAAGCAAGGGACCCGGTTACAAATTTTGTATACTTAAACACTAAGGATATAAGTATGTGATTAGTCTCAAATTAAGTTTGTTTTACGGCCTAGCATTTTTATTTATTTATTTATTTATTTATATTGGTCATTTGTTAATTGGATGTTTTTGTCAGGTCCAAATTTGTATTTTGTGCGCTATGGGTATTTATTGACACGGTTGTACTTTTGGAGTATAGGAATTCATTTTGTTAAGTAAATTTTATAACATTGATAATACAGCTGGTATTAGACTAGATTTCATAATTAGTTATTTGGTTTATATTAACATTACTGGGTTTGTAATACCTAGTAGCTTATTAATAGGGCCACAAGGGAGAACGTGAGTTAGAGGAAGTTATTATATTAGACTAGGGTTATTATTTGTGGGACAGAGAAGGCGCAGTCAAGGGTTTTGCTTGGTTGGAGATTGAAGCCGCAGGAGAGGGTTTTACTTGGTGGGAGATTTGCCGAAGTGGTTAGTTCCTCTTCAATTCTTGTTTCTCTTTTCCTTTTCCCATGTTCCAGTAGTTTATGGGTTTCAACTAGAAAACAAAACTTGGGTTTATTGGAGGTGTAGATCAATGGAGTTAATAAAGGAAAAAAATGGGTTTTGTCTGTAGCTTTGCAAAAGTTTCACTGGCACCGATTGGTTTCTTTTAATGATATTGGACCACGGTGCGTTGGAGGTTTGGGGTGGCGGTTTTTGTGGGTGCAGATGAGTGTGGATATGTTGTCGTGCTTGTGAAGATTAGTGGGGCGAGTGTTGGCTTGTGCGACGTGGTGTGCGGGGTGATGTGCGTGAGTGTTGTGAATGGTGATATGGGTTGAGTGTTTTGGGTGAGAACCAGGTGGTATGTACGTGGGTGATCAAATAGATTCATGGGAATTGGAGATTGATGTTTGGGTTTCCATGGTTGGCTGGTGAATTGGGTTTTTAGCTTTAGGTTTCATTTTAGGTAGTCCCATATTAGATATGTTGATACAGTCAGTGATAATTGCCTATATGATTCTTTGTTCAAGTTAGGCTCGTTTTGCGTTGTTCAATTGCATTACTTTTGGACCCAGGTGTGTAGTTAAGTATGTTACGTATTTTTGAAAGATCCCTATGTCCCTTAAAAGTATTTCCTTTAGAAATTTATATGAATGTTATTTGGAGACTCAAAACTGTTTATAAGTTGTTCTATAAATTGGCATGCGATGAATTTTCTGAGATCAATTGTTAATATTCTTTTTGGTGAGAACTTGGTGGATATTAATGGGAACATTTATTTCGGAAGTCCAGGGAACTTATTCCTTCTCGTGTTGGTGACCCTGGCCATTGGGGAAAAGACCGTGTTAGACCGGTGACCCTAATGCTCAACGGCTTTCTTTCGCGGGATCGTCTTAGGGAAAAGTACCACGAGCTGCCAACCCTGGTGACTCTATGTTCGATATTGGATCCAAGTTTGTTGAGATTTATTTTGGCCATGGTACTGTTTGATTGTGGTTCCCCATTGTTGATGGAGTTAATGGAGTTAATGTTGTGATCACCACCAAGAATATTTATTGGTTAAATACTTTATTGATTAATTTATTATTCTACCGGACACCTCGTATGCCAAACAAATTATGATTTAATGGTAAATTATTTTAATCCCCGCTTTCAACATTATTTATTATACATACTTGCTATTCACTGAGCTCGTCAGCTGACGGATTTATTCCAACTTCTCTTTCAGGCAAGTTGGGGAGTTAGGCAAGGACTCTGACGGCACGTTGGGGATTCTTTTGGTTGACCTCCTTAGGATGTCTCATCTTAGTTTTATTTTAATAAATCGCTTCCGCATTTGAAACAATTGTCAGAATACAAATTCTTTTAATTATTGTTGGATTATTGGATATTGTTTGGTTCATGGGATGATTGTGCCCCATGTTTATGATTGAGACACATTTGGCTTTTGATTTGATTAATAACGAAAAAGCGATCATTTGATTTTTGGTTACTTTGATTTATTCAGGCTGCGTGTTCCATGGATTAGCCTCATGGTTCATGGCCGGTCACTTCTCATTTTTGGGGTGTGACAGTTTGGTCTTTAATTCAACTTATTACCTTGATCTTGTTCAACAAGACTTAATCAAATGGAGAAAAGAAAACACATAACACTTTATGTAGCTAGAGTATTATACACGGATGAAAAGAATGTATATAATGAAAGTGTATTTTTGTCAATAAGAATCTATATTTTTTAATTCGACCCCTTTGTGATAAAAATCCTGGCTACGCTATTTGACTTATTAATATGTTTTGAATTGTATACAACTTTAGCAACTGCCCTCGTATCTATTCCACCACTTCCACATAAGAAAGAATGCCACCACCGATTGACCTATCTTTTAGCCACAAACAATCACACTTTGTTTGATAATATCCATACTTACCCTCAGGTGCTTGTCAGCTCGCTTGATTTTGAGTACACCAATAATTTCCTCAATGAACTTCGCTTTAGGCCTAAAATTTCAATTTAATATGCCAAATGAAACTCAGTATATCAGAAAAGATTTGAAAGGATAAACCAAATTTCCATGCACATACCAAAACTAGTACACAAATTATATAAAGTCCCCACACAGAACCACGCATGTCAAGAAGATCTACTATGAACTCAAGAGTAGCATTACTTTCCCTCGACTCCCAACTAGAGACGGATCCAAAGGTGGGCTATGGCCACCTCCAATTTGGGAAAACCAATAATTATATTTAAAAAAATCTATACAACATTTAACATATTGGGCCCCAATCATTAATTTAGTGTTGTGTGGGAAGCTAATAGTAGTTTCGTCGTTATCCTTCATTAATCTCGGCAATTTGCTCATAATTAGTTGTTATAATTTCACCTCCAAGGGGAGGTATATTGGAAATGAATGATTCAGTTAGCCACATAAGAATTTAAGCGCACACGATTAGCGTGTGCCTCCCTTGTAGTATATTCAAGTGGTGGTGTTATATCTAGACGAACGTATATAATTTGATATCGGTAAATTACAGTGATTTCCCCAGAGGTCCGGACAAATACATTAACCTCTCCTGTTCTTTAGGCCAAATGGTGTTACTTCGAGTACAAAAAGTCCTAAATGTAACGATACAAATTTAAAAAAATCAAATTTCTTTAGCATCTTCTCTCAAAAAAAAAATTTTTTTTTGGCTTTTTTCCGATCCTCTCATCTAAGAGAACAATACAAATATTGTATTGTTCAAAAAAGAAAAAGGTCTCTGGAGACCAAAAAATCAATCTTGTTTTGAAGTCCAACTTTGCCCTTTTTCGGGCCTTTCTACTCGTTCTGATTATGTGCAGCTCTCATTTTATAGATATTATTGAATCTATTGACTATGTCATAATTCATGTTAATCAGATATCAATCACTTAGGACCGGAGAAATGCTCTCCCATAAGACAGATACGAAAACGAAAGACACGATGGTGTGGTGCCTTGTAGACCGAAAGATGCATGCATGGGTAATTATTAATTAACTGCTCCAATTGAATTCTTGGGAAGATGGGATGCATGCTTTGACTTGGGAGGATAAGAGAGTCACTGTAACACAATGGACAATAAATTTGCGTGGCATTGGCATTAGCATTACAGAAATGCTACTGGTACAGCAAGTGCTTTACAGACAGCGTGTACAGCAGCCTCTTGGGCCCGTCTCGAATCCAACAAAGATAATCGGAGCCGCTCATTTTGTTCAAATTATTCTTTTTGGGGTCTTCGTAAAAAATCAACTCCATGCGATATCATTAAGGTCGTTTATGAAACGTCCAATTTCGCTTCAAAATTTAGGCTAGCAATTTAGCAAATATGGACATTTCATAAACGCCCTTCACGATGTCGGATGTAGCTGATTTTTTACAGGAACCTTAAAAAAAATATTTTGAACAAAATGAGTGGTTCCGATTATCTTTGTTGGACCCGAGACGGGCCCAAAAGGCTGTTGTACATGCTGTCTGTACGGCTCTTACTGTACCAGTAGCACAGTTCTTAGCATTAGAGGCATCCAATATTTTGAACAGATAGCTTGATAACTTGTGTACATAAGTTTCTACAAGAGATTTGATCCCTCATTCAATACATATGAATCCCACAAAATAAAATAGATTCACTTGCCTTGAACGAGTGTATCTCTATATTTGGATGGGTGTACGCAAATATGTGTACTAAGATCGCTAATGGAGTAATAAATTGAGTTGAATGTATAAATTACCCGTTAGATTGATTTCCGGAAACCACCCCAGCCATACTCGCAACCTCCTTAAGCGCTGCACTCCGTCGCTTCACTTCCTCATCCGTCACTTTCTTTCCTCTGAAATCCAGATTTTTTGCTTGCTCCTTAATTTCCGACGGCTCCACCTCATAGAACACGGGAAAAATAACATGATCTGACTTCTTCTTGCGGTGTCCGAGAATTGTTTGGATTTCAAACAGGCACGATTTCGAAGTGGCATAGGTTTCCAATAACACGATCATCGACATGTTGGAGTTCCAAATTGCTTTCTGCAACTCAGATTTGATGTTCTCACCCCTCTCAATCCCTTCATTGTCCCTGAATGTTTCAAACCCCTCTCGCTTCAAAGCCTCGTAGAGGTGATCGGTGAATTTTGTACGGGTGTCTGAGCCCCTAAAGCTCAAGAAAATGTCGTAACTACATTTGAATTCAGAATTCGAAGAGGAGGCCATCGAAGAATGCATAGATTGAGCTACAACATCCGATCAGTATGTTTTTTTTCAGACAGACATGTTCTTCTTAACCAACCCTGCGAATTGAACGGTTTTTGTATCATTCAGGAATTAGGTAAATTAATCTTCTTGCGGTGTCCGAGAATTGTTTATTTCTTTTTCTTTCTCTTTTTCTTTTCTTCTTCTTTTTCAAGAAAAGTACGGATGAGAGAGAGGGGAAGCTTGAGAAATAATAATATTAAATGGTTTGCTCATGAACAGTTGCTAGGTAAATATACCTATGTACTGTGGCCGGCGGTATTCTGCCTTTGGGTTTACCTAGTCTGTTGCATGGGTAGTTTTTTGATTTGCCTAGCTTAAATAGCTTAAAATTAGTGTTTACCTCTTCTGATGTACATGCTCTAAGGAGCTAGCTAGCGTTGATGTCATTTATTTCAATTGAATGAGAGATTGCAACCCAGAGGTTTTGTAACAACCCTCTCTTAAGAAAATTATTGTTCTTTGTGCTGGGGATTTATGTATTAATTACGAAGAGAGAAAAGGGGTACATTGTTGGTATATTATACTCCCTCCGTCCCAATTTACTTGTCCCAGTTCTATTCTAACTGGATTAAAAAAACTTGTTATATCTTTAAAGTGGTAATAAATTTGATATCCAATATAGATCTTGTTTGATAGATCTCGATTTGTTCTACAATTCAATATTTTCAAAATTACCTAAAACATTACTTCCTATGTCTCTTATTTAGAGTCCAGTATTCTATTTTGGGCTGTCCCTTAATAAGTGTCCATTTTGTAAAGTTAGGGGGGCAAAAGTTGGTGCATTGTCTATTTTATCTCTAAAACTATATTTTATTTTGAAAAGTTAGTGAGTAAAAGTGTAATGATGATGGGTATATAGGGAAAGTGGAGAAAAAAGTTGATTTGAAAGGTGTAATGATAGTGTCTTTGTAATAAGTTGGAGTTACGAAGCAAAATACTTAAAAAAGGACGAAGGGAGTATAAATTACAAGATATAATTAATTAAAAAGTGGCATGAACTCTCAAAAATGACAATTAAATTGGGACGGGGAGAGTATATTTTTGCTTGAAATAGACACATGCTGACTTTTCATAGTTATCCGATTTTAATGTGGTGAAGAGACATGTAAGGGGAATAAAATCAAGAAGGAAATTAAAAGGTAAAGATATTCAAAGGCAAAAAAGAAAACAAAAACAAAAATCGGGAAGGATATATTTTTGGTGTGGATCTAAGAATTTGATGGTGGGTGCTACAAATTGGTATTAAAACTTAAGTTTTATTAATTATTATCCTCGGATTTAAGAAAATTAGATCCTGTATTGTGGAAGAGAGTGAATTTGGGTGTTTACCGCCACGGAAACTCTAGTGGTTGCAAATAAATAAATGGTGGAATTGATAGGTTCACATCATACTCCCTACATCCCATGGTATTTGTCCACTTTTGGACAATGAAAATGGCCCAAATTTATTGTATATTTTGAAAACCTCAATAATAATGTCCTATGGAATACTTTTTACCCTTATATCTTGAGATCAAGTGACAAGTGGAATTCGAATTAAAGGGTATTTTTGGACAGACGGTTCACGGTTGAGAAGGAACAATCATATGTGAAGCCGAAGACTGCATGAATAATATGCATCCCAAGCAAATATTCCCGACTTGGCATGTATCCAACAAAGGCAACAATTATTGACAAAATTAAACACCAAAGCCAAAGACTGCATGAATTATATGCAACCCAATCCAAAATTGTTTTCAATATCATGGGGGATATATTGACATTAAACCCTCATACTTAAAGCTAGAGAGACCTGATAATAGACCGATATGTTCTGCCAAAAAAACATAAAACGAACTTATTTGAAGTACTAAACAAGCATGAAAATCCTCATAATCGAAATCTTGATCCTTACAACGTACATAACAGAAGAATTCAACCCAAATTGCAAATTTAGTTTCAAACATCAAACTGCAAATAAATTAACCGAGCTTAATAAAATTAGAAAGCTACATCTAGGACATTTTTTTACGACTAAATGCATATGGCCTTCGAAATCATGTAAATTAACGTCTCAGAAAACTCACCACACAATTGACACAAGTCAAGCATATAGACAAATTAAGGGGAGGGGGAAAAACTAAACCCAAAGGTGAAAAAGAAAGAGTTGTCATACTTGGTCGCGAAATGGCAACAGATGCAGTTAAATTGTACCAGAGCTTGCAAATATCTGATGAAGAAAGTGAAAAACTGTAACAAATGAAAAAATGTGTTAGTAGAACGGGAGGATGGGGAAACGTATAGTAGTTGGAAAAGGAAGGAAGGAGGAAGGAAGAGTTGTTGAGTCAACGAAGCAACAAATGACGAATTCTGCTCCTCTTGTTGATCAGCATAGTTTAGAGTAATAAATTTACTATATAAATTAGGTTATTTGCATGTGTTTTTTAAACTTGTAGTAGTATTACTTTTTGAAATTCATTCTTTTATTTTTGTGATGACTCGTCTTGAGGGAAAAAAAAAATACAAGAATCTAAACGAAATCACTAACCATGAAAAATGTCACGCCCTCGATTTTCAAGTAAATAAATAAACCATTTCGATAAAGACCCTCGCATAAGATATATAATACCCAAAGGGGAGTTTCCACCTGTTTAATTTACAATCGAAGTCCCCAAGTTTAATGAAATACATCTTTGGCACCACGGCCCAAATTAACTTACATACAACTATGAACAAGCTATTAAATCACAAATGGTTTAATCAAAAGAAATCAAATTGAATTAGTTACAAATTCATCTCTAATCAAAGTAGGTGATTTACAAAGACGATTAAATAGCTAGACTTCATTAGCTTCCAAAAATGTCTTCCACACTGAGCATACGATGTAATGCAAGCCACTGCCTGATATTAAAACCTGAAAAGAAGGATTTTGTTGAGCTACACTAGCCCAGTAGGAAATTCTATACTCAAGCTATATGTAAATGCGAAGAAACATGCAATAAGAGAGAATGGGTTTCAATAAGAAGAACTTGAGATACAAGAGGGGTTACCAAATTGAGCAAACAATTAAACTTCGGGATTTTGGACATCTTAGAGATAACTCTAACCATCAACACGTCAACTAGAAACGGCAATAAAACTCACAGCAACCAAACAAATAACAATAACGGTTCAACCATCTCATACTTTCCGAATGAATGCCACAAACCACTTCTTCATTTCACACCATTCATCATAGAGCTTTATTTCATAAAACTTTCCTTTTTGGTTTCCAAGAACAATTTAGAGAAAAAATTATGATCATCACCGGTTATGCTCTGTTGATTCGCTCAAGAATACCGGAGTATCTTTTAGTAAAAATTCTCTTTTCAAAATCCAAATCCTTTCTTTAGTAAAACCTTGATAGAATCAATCGTTCGTTCTCTTTATCAATAGCCACGATCTCAAGCATCAAATAATCCAAACTTCAACATAAACTTCTAAAAATCAATCAAACTTCTCTTCATCCAGTGGAGACATTCAACTGTGTTACCACCCCTCGTGATAGTGAATTCTCTTCACCTGGGAGAGACATTCAACTGTGTTACCACCCCATGTGTGACAGTGAATTCTCTTCACCTGGGTTTCCGCATTACCACACCTTGCGTTGCGGGCCCTCTAGAGTCCTCGCATTACCACACCTCGCGTTGCGGGCCCTTTATTCAAATTCTCAATTTAAGCATACACACACATAAGCCATCGTTCAATGTACATGCAAGCAACATTTTCCAAATTCGCATTTTAATACAAACTTGTAAACATGTCACATCGCACATTGATAATTACCTTAAGTTCATGTCATTTCTTAAAATGTATCACAACGTCCTTCTCTACATATCGAAACCACAATCGACTTCTCGACACATCACCCGCTGGGTTCTAAACGAGAATCTTATAGAACGAGTGTCAAAAGAACTTATGGAGCTCAACAAGACGAGACACGAGGATACGAATCACAATACTACCCATCGGATCACTAGATAAGCTCATGTCTACTCATAACTCTCACCACTTTATCCCATATAGCCCAAAGTACTCCTATCGTCCTTACGGTACATTTCCCTAACCAACGCCATTGATATTATGCTTTAAAGAGTGCTAAAAGACAAGATCAAGTAACGATTCATTAGGGCATAAGCAATTATGCTCAAGAGTGACTTATACATATCCTAATCATATAAGGAATCATAACATGGGTCAAGAACAACCTTAGGAATAGACATAGACATTGGCAGGCTGATACACCTCTACTCAAATGATCATAACTTTTTGTATACTGATCGGTATAAGGTGATTTTGGTGGAAAATGAAAGCTGACTTCAAGACCCTCGAATCGATATAAAGTTTGCGTAAATCGGACCTTGGACGAGGAAGTTACGGCCGTTTGAAGTTGGGCTGAAACCCAGAAAGCAAGCAGAATGTTCCAGAGAGGGGAGGGATCGATCCCTCCTCTCTTGGGGATCGATCCCCCAAGGGAAAAATCCATATTAAGTTCAAATTTGAATGAGGGATCGATCCCTCATGCTTGGGGATCGATCCCTAGGCGATTTTGGGCGATTTCTGCAGATTTTGATAGCTTTTCGAAAGAACGAAGGGGGACGATCAAGGCTCGATCCAAGCACGAAATCAACTCATAAACATATAAAGTGAGTAAAAAATCCCTACCTTGATGTTAGAAGCTTCAAACACGAGATCAACGAACGAGCCCTAGTTCCAAAGCTCCGAAATCCTCCAAGATCTTCCCCCCGAGCCTCACCCAACGCAATACGAGCCCAAGGTTGCATTCTAGAGATGAAATAGAGACAGATCCTTGAGATTTTTGTGAGATGGAGTGAAGTTTTGAGTGAGGGAGCAAGAGAGAGAGAGAGAGATCGGTGGAGAGAGAGGGAGAGCCGAGAGAGAGGCGTGAGGAGAGAGAGATATTTTGGGGCTTTTAATCCCCTACACACACACCCCTCTATTTATAGCCCTATATCTCTATATTACATACATGCTCCCTCAAGTTACAATCCTATCATTTAAGCCCCAAATCAAATAAACTCACAATTTTCCCATTTATTCGATATTCTAGTATTTATAAAATCTTTAAACAATTTCGAAAAATACGGGTCTCTACAAAAAAAAGATAGATTTTCACAGCCTTTTACTTCAGATTTTCATCCAGAAGTGTGTGTCACCAAATAGTTGTTATGATAAAGTAGACTAAAATGGTTAAATGATTTTGGATTAACATTGGTAATTATTGAGATTAGATTGATCAATTCGGTGAAGATGCCTAAACAATTAATAAACAATTTGATTCGATTGACATTACGTAGTGACAGATAGTCGTGGTTAATAAAGATTGATCGATCAGTCGTTGCTGGCCGAAGAGACGACTAAATTATGATCGAGCCAATCGATGAAAGTTGACATGTCGAATTAATTAAGCTTTAACCAATTAGGATACCATTTGGAAATCAACATGACATTAGCAAATCCGATAATAAATAATGATGGTGGTTTTCGGTGATTAATTAGAGATAATCAGTTAACTAGTTGTAGGAATAATGAAATTGTTATGGCCAATTCGATTTTGATGAGTCCGAGGTCGATAAAAAGCTCGGAAAACGAAAGCAAAAAAAATTGCTACGAAAAAATATGGAAGTGAAAAGATTCATACACAAATCTATTCCGAAACATCCAATATATATGTGGGGAACCCACACAGGATACCATTTCATGTTTCTCACACCTTTGTTTTGCGCATTTTTGTCTCTGTCTATACCATTTTTCAACCAAAGAAAGATGCATGATTGGTAATGATGCTATAGACCAAGAAGACCTTCCTTTGCCGTCTAAACCCTAGATTACATTGAACAGCCGAGTCAACAAAAATGAAACTTCTACGAATCAGCGAAGGAAACGAAGGTTCGTTCACGATTATCTGCATATTCTGATAGCGATGGGGAGTGAAGAGTAGAACAGTTTTATCTGCATATTCTGATAGCGATGTTCAGGTTACGATTAATTCCTGGGAAACCAAAACTATACCTGCTTGGTTTGAGGGGTGAAGGTAGTATGGAGGACTAATCAATTGCATCCAACGTTGCCCCATCCTTTGCAGCTTTGCTTTTGCGTTATCCATACCCGTCACGATTATCCAAGAGAAAGAACAATAGTGCTAAGGAGCAAAGAAGGCAATTACTCTTGCAAGTTGATAAAAATAGTAACAAAATACCAGGGACTCTAATATCACGCGAAAGCATTCAACTCAAAAATAATTGACAGTGAGTAGAGAGGTCTCTCGGACTCGTATACTAGTTTTTGAAGGTTATAATTGACCGATGCGAAACAAGCCCTAACAACGATGTGTTTATGTATGTCATTAGTAGCACTCATATGGTATACAAATGTTTTTGCTAAATCTGTCATTCGAGGGGGGAAAAAATGGGAACGAAAGGAAAGGAAAGGAAAGGAAAAAGAAACAAAGCAGAACCACGGTCACAAAAAACATTGGCACAAACAAAGGGGAACAGAAGGACAAACAGAATTGTTCCCCATCCCCACGCCCCTCTTCCCTAACTCATGGGCAACACTATCCCCGTTGTGCCGAATAAACTGGAACCAAATCGAACCAAGCTCGTTGCACGTTGCTCGAATATCATAGACTGAAACATCAACCTCTTGGCATGTGACTGAATGCCCATTAACCATGTCGATCAGTGCTTTAGCATCCCCTCTATTATGACGGTGACTTTTAGGTGATCAGTGAAGGTTGGCCAATTTGGTCAAATGCTAGCTAATTGGAGTTCTTAAGTTTCATCCTCGGTAATTTTTTTTTATTTAAAAGATGAACAGTTTGAATCATCTTTGCAGGATTCAAGATGGATCCCGCCAAAAGATTTGTGCAAGATACGCGCCCCATTGGCTTTGCGCATAGCACAATTCCAAATATAGTCGGCAATTTGTAGTCTACCCCTGCTAGGGGTATAATTTTGTTTTACTTTCTATAGTTTCTATGGATAACACTCACCTGTTTAAAAAGATTTTTCGCTAACCAAACGGGGATTTAAAAAAGGGTTTTCCATAAAAGAAAACTTAAATTTTGTTCAAAAAAAACTCATTGATATTTAATAATTTGCAAGAAAAAAATTGCAATTTTTTTGGTCAAAATGCATTTCTTTAAGTTCTCATTTTGCATAGTACCTTTCTAGAAAGGAGGAAGTCAATAATATATGAGTTGCTTTCTTCTTCTTTTTTTGAATGGTAAAAAGAGTGGGAAGGGGCGACTAGCGTAGCAACTCCTTGGGTGTAACCATAAGGGTTCTCGACCTGCTGTGGAATATTCGGTTTGAGCCATAACTACTGCCCGAAAAGACGAACCAGTCACCACAGCACCACGTAGGTACTAGATGGACAAAGGGCCCTCCACACTAATCCCCGGAATTGGTGGGACTCGAACCTGGACGGATCATGTACGGGAGGAAGGAGCACTTAAGCCCACTCACCCTTGCCATCAGTTGTGTTGGAGCCCCGAACTCAACTCCAACTCTCTGATTTTCTCACCCTCACCACTCTCTCATAGCTTTATGTTAGAATGTGAAGACGATAAATTTTTATGACCAGCGGGACCCAAGAAACGTTTTAAGGGTTTTTTGGTGTGCTAACTTGCTTGGACTATAAAAGCAAAGTTAGGGTTGCCTCCTATTGTACTGTTGTTCATCTTTTCATCATAGTGAAACCCCCCAACACCCCGTGGAGTATGATTAGGCAAATTGCTTAAGTCGGAACCACGTATATTGCTTGTCTTGTTCTTTCGATTGCTTATTTATTTTTCGCTTGCGTGTGTTCTCTTGCCCTAACAACTGGTATCAAAGCCAGGTTGAGTGGGAGCATCAATGGCAGGAGAAGAATGAAAAGTAAACGGAATCGAAAAATTCGATGGTTCAGACTACGGATATTGGAAGATGCAGATAGAGGATTATCTTTATGGAAAAAGCTTGAACGCACCGTTGGAAGGGAAGAAACCGGAAGGGATGAAAGATGAAGACTGGAAACCCTAGACAGGAGAGTCTTGGGGATTATTCGTTTGACGTTGACAAAATTGGTGGCCTACAACGTCGCGAAGGAGAAGACCGTTGGGGATGTGATGGCGGTCTTGGCAAGTATGTATGAGAAACCCTCGGCGAACAATAAGGTACATCTCATGAAGAAGTTATTTAATCTTAAGATGTCGGAAGGCGCTGCAGTTGCCAACCATCTTAATGAGTTTAATACTATTATGTATCAATTGTCTGCTGTTTCAATTGAGTTTGATGATGAGATACGTGCCTTGATTGTTTTGGCTTCGTTACCCAATAGCTAGGAGGGTATGAGAATGGCTATTAGTAACTCCGCTGGCAAGGAGAAACTCAAATACGATGACATTCGAGATTTAATCTTGAGTGAGGAGGTTCGTAGGAGAGATGCAGGAGAATCCTATTCGTCTATAATTCGGGTTCTGCTTTGAATACCGAGACTAGGGGTAGGAGCCAGAATAGAGGTTCTAATAGAGGAAGGTCGAGGTCGAGGAAAGGAAGGAGTGGGTTTAGGACCCCTCTACATGAGATTCAGTGTTGGAACTGTAACAAGATGGGCCACTATGGAGAAACTGTAGGGAGCCGAAAAAGCAAAACAACGAGTCTGCTAATGTTGTTGCTACTGAAAATTAGGATGCTTTGCTTCTTTCAGTTGACAGTCCGATAGACTCTTGGGTGTTGGACTCAGGAGCTTCGTTTCATACCACTGCACACCGGGAAATTATCGAGAACTATATTGCTGGTAATTTTGGGAAGGTGTATATGGCTGACGGTGAAGCGTTGGATATTGTGGGTATGGGAGATGTTAGAATCAGACTGCCGAATTGGTCTTCATGGTCACTACAAAAAGTCAGACATGTTCCGAATTTGATGAGAAATTTGATTTCTGTGGGACAGCTAGATACAGAGGGTCATTCAATCTCATTCGTCAATGATCAGTGGAAGATTACAAAGGGAGCATTGGTTGTGGCTCGTGGGGTCAAGACAGGGACGTTGTACATGACACAGAGCACAAGGGATATAGTTGCAGTTGCTACTGCAAGTTGTGATGCAGACCTTTGGCACCAAAGATTGGGTCACATGAGTGAAAAGGGCATGAATGTACTTCTTTCCAAGGGTAAACTTCCAGGGTTGAAGTCGCTTCAGTTTGACTTGTGGGAGGGTTGTGTTTTTGGGAAGCAAAAGAAGGTTAGCTTTCTAAAAAATGGCAGGACTCCAAGGTCAAGGAAGTTGGAGTTGGTCCACACAGATTTGTGGGGTCCCGCTCCTATTGAATCGCTTGGTAGGTCAAGATACTACATGAGTTTCGTCGATAACTCAAGCAGGAAGGTATGGGTTTATTTTTTGAGAAATAAATCTGATGCTTTTGAAACTTTTAAGAAGTGGAGAGCTTTGGTGGAGAATGAAACAGGCCTAAGACTGAAATGTCTAAGGTTAGATAATGGAGGTGAGTATGAGGACAAAAAGTTCAAGGAATATTGCGCTGTTAACGGGATTAGGATGGAGAAGACCATTCCGGGGACACCACAGCAGAATGGTATGGCCGAGTGCATGAACAGGACCCTCAATGAGCAAGCAAGAAGTATGAGGCTTCATGCTGGGTTACCAGAAATTTTTTAGGCTGATGCAGTGAGCACTGCGGCTTACTTGATAAATCGAGGACCGTCGGTTCCTTTGAATTTCAGATTGCCCGAGGAGGTTTGGAGGGGAAAGGAGGTAAATCTTTCGTTTCTTAAAGTTTTTGGTTGTGTTTCATATGTTCATATTGATTCTAATGCTCGTAATAAATTGGAAGCTAAGTCTAATAAATGTTTTTTTATTGGCTATGGCGATGAGGAATTCGGCTATCGATTTTTGGGATGTGCAAAATCGAAAGATTGTAAGAAGCCGAAATGTGATATTCAATGAGCAGGTTATGTATAAGGATCGTGATTGGACAGAGCAGGTTGATTCTGTGCCAGAGGTTGAGAAAAAGGATGTGGTCGATTTGGATGAGCTCTCTGAGGGATTTGTGCCAAACAGCAGCCAGGAAGATGAAGAGATTGTTATTCCGCAAGAGAGACAGAGTACGCCAACTAGTGCTGTCAGAAGGTTGTCTTCCAGGGTTAGCAAACCACCACAGCATTTTTCACCATCTTTGTACTATATATTACTCACTGATGCTGGTGAACCAGAGTATTATGACGAGGCTTTGCAGAATGAGAGTTCAATTAAGTGGGAGTTGGCCATGAAAGATGAGATGAACTCTTTGTTGACAAACCAGACGTGGGAGTTGACAGAATTGCCAGCCGGTAAGATAGCTCTTCATAATAAGTGGGTTTACAGATTGAAGGAAGAGCACGATGGTAGTAAGCGCTACAAGGCTCGACTAGTAGTCAAAGGCTTTCAGCAGAAGGAAGGGATTGATTACACCGATATTTTTTCTCCAGTTGTGAAGTTGACGACAATACGGTTGGTATTAGGGATTGTGGTTGCTGAGGATTTGCATTTGGAGCAGTTGGATGTGAAGACTGCGTTCCTCCATGGAGATTTGGAGGAGGACATCTACATGCATCAACCACAAGGCTTCGCAGTTAAAGGGAAGGAGAAGATGGTTTGCAAACTGAGCAAGAGCTTGTATGGGTTGAAGCAAGCTCCAAGGCAATGGTACAAGAAGTTTGATAGCTTCATGTGCAGCAATGGGTTCAAACGGCTGGAGGCGGATCATTGCTGTTATACCAAGGGTTTGGCAAGTCTGATGTGATTTTGTTGCTATATGTTGATGACATGCTTATCGCAGGGTCTGATATTGGGGAGATCAACAAAGTGAAGAAGGCGTTGTCGAAACAATTTGCAATGAAGGATTTGGGAACGGCTAAGTAAAGCCTTGGAATGAGAATAATCCGAGATAGAGCAAAGGGGACTTTAAAGCTATCACAGGCCGAATATATCAAAACGGTGCTCAAGAGGTTTAGCATGGGTGATGCAAAACCTGTTGGAACACCTTTGGCTAGACTAACCAAGGATCAGTCACCAAAGACAAACGAGGAGCGGGACTACATGGGTAAAGTTCCGTATGCATCAGCGATAGGGAGTCTTATGTACGCTATGGTTTGCACACGTCCTGACATTGCGCATGCAGTGGGAGTAGTGAGTAGGTACATGAGTAATCCAGGGAAGCAGCATTGGGAAGCAGTGAAATGGGTTATGAGGTATTTGAGGGGTTCTACAGATGTCTCATTGTGTTTCACGAGGGCTGGTCTGAAATTGCAAGGTTATGTCGATGCAGACTTGGCGGGGGACATGGATAGTCGGAAGAGTACTACTGGGTTTGTGTATACTTTGGGTGGTACAGCTGTGTGTTGGGGCTCTAAATTATAGAAAATTGTTGCTCTCTCAACTACAGAAATTGAGTATGTGGCAGTCGCGGAAGCTAGAAAGAAGATGGTATGGTTGCAAGGATTTCTAGATGAGTTGGGGAAGACGGTTGAGAAAGGAGTGCTGCACAGTGACAGTCAGAGTGCCATCTTTCTCGCCAAGAATCCGGCCTTTCATTCTAGAACGAAGCACATACAATTGAGGTATCACTTTATCCGTTCTTTGATTGATAGTGGACAGTTGATACTTGACAAGATTCGTGGTGTGGAGAATCCAGCGGATATGTTGACAAAGGCTGTGACTGTTGATAAGCTGAAGCTGTGCGAAGCTTCAGTTGGGTCTCCAAGCTTGAGGTTGTGGAGATGGGTGTTGTGGGTGTTGATGATAGATGGTGTCTGTTGACGACCATTGAAGTTTGGGGAGCACCGTTGATCAGTCTTCAAGTGAGAGAATTGTTAGAATGTAAAGATGATCAATTTTTATGACCAGCGGGACCCAAGAAACGTTTTTAGGGTTTTCTGGTGTGCTAACTTGCTTGGACTATAAAAGCAAAGTTAGGGTTGCCTCCTAGTGTATTATTGTTCGTCTTTTCATCACAGTGAAACCCCCCAACACCCCGTGGAGTACGATTAGGCAAATTGCTTAAGTCGGAACCACGTATATCGCTTGTCTTGTTCTTTCGATTGCTTATTTATTTTTCGCTTGCGTGTGTTCTCTTGCCCTAACACTCTATTCCACCGTGAACCACTCACTTTGTCACGCCATTTACAGGGAAATCACTTATGTATATATAGCCCAAGTCTGATGTACACAGTGATAAGGCACACACCACAAAGAGCTCCTTCAAATTTTAATGCTCTGATTTTCCTGCTCTGTTCCAGCTGCAAAACCAGCAGCCTAAAGAGGACGAGGTTGGCCTCAATTTGTGAGCCAACCCTCACAACTATGGCTTCGAATCCCCAATTATTATTTTTTTCATGAATGTCATTAGCAGCACATATAGGTTGTAAAAATATTTCCGTAAAATCTGTCACACGAGAAGAAAAAACAGAAATAAACAAAACGAAAAAAGGAAGCAGATCCTGTTGCAACCACCGTTGCTATGCTGCTTCTTTCAAACAGATCTATCTTTCCTAAACAAGAGGTTGATAATTATTTTCTGCTCTGCTTCATATGATTAACATTATAGCTCTTTTAATTGCCACTCGTTCAGTAAATCACTAAATCATAGAGCGCCACCACAAACATGGAGAGGAATAATCCCACAATCCACACTACACAAAGTTTTAAGAAACAATACCCAAATACAAAGCAGAGGAGTCAAAAGTCATAACATGCTACAACTGGAGATTGAAGTACAGCCACAAACTAAATATAATGAGTATCAATTGTCTCCATTAGAGCAAACTTGAATTCTGCAATTCAAAAAATAACTATTGTCCCTGAACAATAATTCGAAATCACTTGCACTCTCAACCCTACAACCCGAGAACAACCCATGTAGTACCATCCATTGGATCTGTTTGAGAAATAAGCAAAACCACCAATTCAGTAAGCAACTATAGACCAGAACTTGATTGGCCAAGTTAAAGAAAAAATGAGTTGGGATCAATACGAGGATTCAATATTCATTAGAGAACAAATTAAATAGTTCCATACATACAAATCAAAACTCCAGTATTTGATATTCATCTATCTTGATCAAACAATGCAAGAATCCACCGGCTTACAAGACAATTTGACAGAAACTAAAGAGATGATCACGATTCACAAATAATTATGCTAATCACAATGTTAATGGGATTCTTCTAGTCCATCCTCACAAAGTATAAACACAAGAAAGTAGTAAGACCTCATTCTCATAACACAAAATTGGAGATTTCACACTTCAAATATTCAAAACATTTTCCAAAGAGAATTTGGCTGATGTCATAAAAGGTCACTTACCTCATTTGTTGAGATGAATTGAATCCGAAGACATAGATGAAAGGAGATCAACAATTCTGTCGAGCGATTTTGTTGAGATCAATTAATCAATTGGAAGATGCTCAGATTCCTCAGAATAATCGTCATTAAATTCCTCAGAATAATCGTCATTAAATTCCTCAGAATAATCGTCATCAGATTCCTCAGAATAACAATCTAGAAAAGTAATCCAACAACAGTATAACAAATCCAAGACATAATTTAAGACTAGCTACTATTTCATTCACCAATACCAAGAAATGATACGTAACAAGGTTAAAAAAAATATTAATAAAGGGACTTGTATAAACAAGTAAAGATCATGCTCGATTCAATATCTTTCAGTGACTGAACCAAGCTTTGAAAATTACATTCTATATACATATGTTCACGTCGAGACACTCTCTAGAAACTCAAGCAATCGAATCTATAATATACATGTAACCGAGCACCTTTTTACTTCTTAAAGTTTAGTTTTTCATCATTACATTTTCAATCAATAATCGTTTTTGTGATTTACTAATTTGTAACTGCATAAATTAAAAAGAATAAGGAATTTTATGTGTGTGTGTTCACATGTTCATTATAAATGCATACATGTATATATGATTTTCTCTAACACTATCAGCAATTTTTACATATAAACATGTGAAATTACCTTATCAAAAAAAAGTCTCATGTATTGCACGAATCAACTACATGCATTTTCTTAAGGAAAGTTGCAAGTATCATGCCAGGCCTATTTTTTGGTCAACCGAAAACATGCATAAAAAAAATATTTACAAACTAAATACTCCTGAGCTACTCCTACAAAGGTTTTGATGCCAAAACAAAAGCAAAAAGACTCTATGATGCAAAATTATTGAATGCTCCAGCCTGGCAGCCTCCAGGGGTCATCGATCAGATCACTCTGACAAAGCCCAATCAATGTTGGGTTAAACACAACACAAAGGGCTGGGGGGCCACTACACCAATAATGCAGGTATTAGGGCCACACCAATTGGAAATGGCTCCGGAGCTCCAACTTTGGAATTGAATATTTTGCAACTACTTTCAAATCAGACACGACATAATGATATTTATTATTTACCTGCATAAGGCTGAAGAATTGTTTTGGTGACGGGATCATCCCATTCCAGCGACTCCCACCATTCTTTTTGTGCAATAATCTTGATGAGGCCGAGAGCAGGTGGTGTTGTTGCTTGCTCGCCATCCATATGCAGCGAAAGAGGCATTCTCCTTACCATCGGGCATTTGAGAACCCCAACTTCTGCTATAGATGGACACACCATCACCCCATTATATATGCTCTTCAGTCTTGGAAGGTATTCTAGTGCTAAGTTCTTGAGTTTCGGGAGACTTATTGAGTTGCTATAATCTTGATGATTGCCCCGATCACTCACCTCTGCTATTTCGACTATTATATCCTCCACATTCTCACACTTCAGTACAGTAAGTGTCTCGAGGTTTTGGAAGTTTTGCAATAACTGGACAGGGAAAATAGTTCTAAGTTCTTGGCATTTGTAAACCTTAACTTCTGCTAAAGATGGACACACCATCACCCCATTATATATGCTCTTTAGTCTTGGTAGGTCCTCTAGTTCTAAGTTCTCGAGTTTTGGGAGACTGCAGATTGAGTTGCTATAATCTCGATGATTGCTCCGATCACTTGTCTCTGCTATTTCGACTATTATATCCTCCACATTCTCACACTGCGTTACAGTAAGTGTCTTGAGGTTTGGGACATTCTGCAATAACTGGACAGGGAAAATATTCTTCATAGCGTCACAATAATTGATGGACAATTCTTTTAGGTTGAAGTAAATGCTGTGTGGTGGGGCAATCCCATCAAAGAGTACCCTTAATCTGGGTAACCCAAACAAAATAAGTAACTTGACGGTTCCTAGAGAGATCTGGCCATCTTCTGAAAAGGTAGATGACGAAAAGATGGATTCTAACCCGTTACAATAAAGGACACGACATTCACGTAAATCTTTGGCATCTTTGAACCATGGAATAGCTGATAAGCTAATGGAATCGTGGAATCCATCAACCCTAAAGTACTCTAAGCCTGCGGGGAGCACTAGCTGATCTACTCCATGTTCAAAAGGTACAGATTTATAACTGATACTAAACTCTTTTCCCTCACGAAATACCCCCGTATGACTTTTTCCCACTCTAAGACGGTACTTTTGCAACCCTTGGAACTGCTGAGATATCGCATACCTGGTAAGCTCCTGTACATTGTGAAAGTCAACAGCAACAAATTTTAATTGATGCAAGCACAAGAGATCTTCTGCGGACACTTCTACTCTTGTCTCGTCAATTTTAAGGTATTCAAGTTTTGAGAGCCTACGTAACTTCCAGATAGGAAACGTCCTTAGTATTTCATTATTTGAGAGCTGGAGTTTTCTGAGATTAACCCATTCTTCTATACCTTCCGGTAATTCTTCAATTTCGCTATCAGTCAGTACAAACGTTTTCAGAGCCTTCAGTTTCTCCAGTGATGGCACATACTTTAATTGGCGACAGGGTCCCAGTATTAATGCATGCAAATTCTCCAAGTTAGATATGGATTCTGGCAATGACGTTATTTTGCTCCAGGACAAATTCAATACCGCAAGACAAGGCATATGGGAGAAGAAAGAATTTGGAATCACTTCTAACATTGACTGATAGCCGACATTCAAAATTAAGGTGGTAAGCCGAGGGCAGAAAGGTGGTGTAGTTGGAAGTTCACATATCAAACTATCCATGAAGGAAATCCTCTCAAGATCAACAGACCAGGGTTCATATGGTTCCCTTTTTTTTGTCTCACCAGTATATACCATGAATCGAGGGCTACTTGCTGTTATTCTGAGAGCCATATCTCTCATCAAATCATGCATCCTAACGAATTCTAGTTTGTTCTGTTTGTCGGTAAAGCTCTCCAATAAGCAGCTACGTGTTAGTTTTCCCAATATAGCATGACCCTTGTCCATCTGTGCTTCTACACTGTCCATATCAGTGATTAGTTCCTCTGCAATCCAATACTCTATCAGCTCATTCACAAGGATTTTATAGTCTTCAGGATACAAGGAACAATACAAGAAACAATCCTGGAGCACCTTGTTTCCTAGGCGACTATAACTAAATTTTAGTCGCTCAATAACCTTACTTACATCATCGCTGGCGTCTTTCGTTGATCTAATCAATTCATTTAATGCATCTCTCCACTCACAGATTCCTTTCAATCCCGTCAAACTTACAGCTACTGTAACAATTGCAAGTGGCAGACACGCACATTTTTTGGCAATTTTAGCTGCAATTTCTTCCACTTCTGGAGCAAGCACCGTGTCATGTCCAACGGCCTTGGTCAGAAATAGAGTCAGCGCTTCCTCCTCTGTGAGAAGATCCACTTTCACAGTTTTGCACTTCATCACTGTACACACTTCTAAGGATCGCGTAGTTAACACTAGCTTACACCCATTAGATCTGATCGGTTCCGGAATACCCACCGTCTCCAGAGTAAATGCCTCCCATAGATCATCTATGACAAGGACGTACTTCTTCCTTCGTGAGAGCACTGCGTGTAAGTGCGTTGCTCTTCTTCTTTCATCTTCATCATCCAAAAGATCAAAATTTAGCTCCTTAGCTATGTCTCTCTGTAGCTTTATAATGTTGAATGCTTTAGATACTGTAACCCAGAAAACACCATCAAACTTATCCTTTTCTTTCAAAATCCTATTTTGAATGTGGTTCATGATGGTTGTTTTGCCAACGCCCCCCATTCCGTAAACGCCAATCTTTCTATCATCATCATTCATCAAGCATTCCCAAACTCTCTCCACGTTCCTTGCCTTTGTGGACTCAACAAAATCTTTTGTTGGTGGCATCAGCAGTCTACCAGTTGGACATTCATCAACCAGCAAATCGTTGAAAGAGTTGCGCTTTTCTTGGAGGTCTGCCACCTCTTGAACCTTCTCCATGATACGCTTTCCTAACTGTACACGCGAGATGACATTCCAGACGTTCCTTTCAGCTCCAACTACTTCTTGCTCAAGTCTTTGCGCATCGTCCTTCAATTGTGGCACAGCTCTTAGCCAAACTTCGACTTCTTTCTTTCGTCTTTTCCATGGCTGGCGCTCTGCCTCATTAATTTCTGCATTTGTGTCATTCTCTTGAGCGCTCAAGTCCTCTACCTTTCTCTTGAGCTTTTGCATGTCTCTTTCAAGGCCATTATGGTATCCATACCATGTTCCAAATAATTCCGTTATATTCTTCGCAACTTCTAACATTGAGCCCAAGAATTCCATTATTTTTTCAGTTCCTGAAAAAAAAGAATGGCAGAGGAGTGTGTTTATGGGAAAAATATGACAAAAACATCGACAAAACTGTAATGATTCGTAAGGAAAGTCTCGGTACGTACTTTTGAGTATTTTAATATTAGAACATGTCATTTAGTACTGCCGGTTAGATGATGGAGTAAAGAAAAAGGAAAGAGATTAAGTCAGGATCATTGAACTTGAACTTGTCAACTATATTAAGGATATCAACGTTACAGGTGCAACACCTGAGTTAGTTAATTAAGAAGTGACTATAGTGAACTTGTCAACCTACTTGGGAAGGGCTTTCCTACGGATAGTCCGGACGGGCGAAGTGGGAAAGGAAGTAGGCGAAGAAGTCCGCCATGTACAAACGTTGCTGATATTGAGGACCAGCGTAAAATTGCCACAGCTCCATGGGTTCACCGACTTCGTAGGCTGAAGATCCTTGAAGAAGTAGCGAAGCCAGCTCGCCCAGGAAGTCTTATTAGTGTTCGCTGCGGGCTTATATCTGCCCTGGGCCGTATATTAGGGTCCGAACTGGGCCAATTTGCTGAGCATTATTTTGGATGAATGACAGGCCGGTCCAACTTCGTTGGCCTACTTCCCGCGCGCTCCAGTCCAAAGCCAAAAAAGCACAGACAAGGACTCCACCTAAATTTCTAACCAAAATACTCCTCCTGTACAAAACTAACGTAACCATCTTTGAACACGAGAGCAGCTTCAAAGTACCCTCATCTGATTCAATATTGCTCTAGACCCATATATATGCAATTTTCTGTTCTCTGTTTTAAGGAGCGTTGATGTCATTGATTTCAATTGAATGAGAGATTGCAATCCAGAGTTTTTGTAACGAGATGGACTTTTTCACGGCCGCTCCGTGAACAGGGTGTTTACGGAGCGGCGCAATCTCAACCGTCTAATCGCCCAATCAACAGCTGAGATTCGTTTTCAATTATAACCGGTAACAATTAACTTTTTCCCGAAATTTTTCTATTAAAATCTGGACCATCCAAAATACTTTTAGATGATAGCGATTCACTTCCGTAAACTTTCTTTACGGAAACTTCTATAAAGAAGTTTTTCTCTTTTGTCACCCCACTCTTAAAGAAAATGATTGTTCTTTGTGCCAGGGATTTATGTACAGTAAGAATTATGAGGAGAGAAAAGGGGTAGTGGTATATAATACTATATTTTTGCATGAAATGGACCCATGCCGACTTTTCATGGTTGGTGGATTTGTATAAATTTCTGTTGTTGGATTTGTATAAATTTTTATAATATTTACTTTTTTTCTGTTTTTGGTTGCCCGATGCGGGGATTGTCTAAGTCCACCCGCTTGCGGTGCTTATCCGTGGTCGGGCCAGTTTGTATCTTATTTTACGTGGTTGTGGTGTGTGTATGGGTGGGTCAGTAGGTGTGTGAGTGGGGGTGGTTTTCTAAAACCCAGAGAGAGAGAGTCACCACCTTAATGCATATCCTCAGGTATTAAATGTGGTAGAGAAGCGGATCAAAATAAAAAAAAATATGAGAGAGAGAGAGAGAGAGAGTCACCATCCTCAGGTATTCAATGTGGAGAAGAGAGGTGTGTAAGACAAAATAAAAAAACAAAGATTGGGAAGGATATATTTGTGGTGTAGATCTAATTGAAATTATGGAATTCTACAAATTGGCATTAGAACATAGGTTATCCTCGGATTTAAGAAAATTCAATCCTGTATTGTGGTGAAGAGAGTTCATCTGGGTATTTACCACCACAGAAACTATAGTGGGTGCACCTATGGCCCTATATTATTGTTGGCATGAAACATATTGGTTTAAGAGAGAAACTTATTCGTGCATCTTTTCAGCAGCAATCACTTGCAACCGTCTAAAAGTGTTTTGATGGTTCGGATCTTAATGAAATTTTTCAGGAAAGTTTCATTAACATTCGAACCGTCCAACGAAATTAGCACCATAAACAACTATTAATTCACAGCGGAGCCGTGAAAAAGATTCTCTTGGCTTAATTCATGATTTTGTGATGCAAATAAATATAAATGGTGAATTGATATTTTCCGAAGGTTCACATCATGAGGGTGAGTTCTTTTAAACTTAAATGGTTGAAATAAGTTGACTTATTTTGCTAAAAAGCGGTTATTTCTCAAAATATTTGGGTAAAAGTAAATAAAATTTATTTTTTCGATTCCTCTTGCCGAAGCGAATCAATAATACACAAAAGTTTGACGAAAAACTAACAAATGTAAAAAAAATTTAAATAAGGATAAAACTAACTTAATTTCTTATACGTTTAGGAGAACTCACCCTCAGTACGTAGCTACGTCCCATATTATTTGTCCACTTTCAAACCATTAAATGTCCCAAAAAGATTGTCCATTTTGAAAACCACAATAATGTCCTTTGAAATACCTTTTTACCCTATCTTGATTTCAAATGACAAGTGAAATTTCATTGTTTTTTTTAACGGCGAGTGGAATTTCAATTAAAGGGTACTTTTGGACAGTAGGTTTAGAAGGAAAGCACAATCATATATGAAACCGAAGACAGCATGAATAATATGCATCCCAATCGATCCAATAGCCCGACAGGGCATCTATCTAACTAAGGTGACAATTAATTGACAAAGTCTAACACCAAAGTTCTTCCAACTCTTGGTGTTTTTGTCGTACTTGGTCATGAAAAAGCGATAGATGCAGTTAAATTAAATTGGTGGTTGCAAATATCGGATGAAGAAAGTGAGAAAAACATAACATAAAGGATGAGGAAAAGTGTTAGTAGAAGGGAGGAAATGGGGAAAGGTAAATTAGTTGGAAAAACGAAGGAGGAAGGAAGGAAGAGTTGTAGAGTCAAGGAAGCAACAAGTGATGAATTTTGCTCCTCTTAATTACTTTATTGGCCGGCACTTGTTTGGAGTAATACCATTATTTAATAAGTTAGGTTATTTTGAGTTTTTTAAACATTTTAGTGTTACCTTTTCAAATCCACTCTTTCATTTTTTCGATTAGTCTTGAGGAGAAAAATATAACAATCTAAAACAAAACATTAACCATAAAAAAGACAGATTTTTGTAAAATTCTTTACTTTTATTACTCCATCCGTCCCTTATTTAAAGCCCAGTATTCCATTTTAGACTGTCCCTTAATAAGTGTCCATTATGTAAAATTCGTGAGTAAAAGTTGGTGTATTGTCTATTTTGTCCCTAAAAGTATATTTCATTTGAAAAGTTAGTGAGTAAAAGTGTAATGATGATGGGTAAATAGAGAAAGTGGAGGAAAAAATTGATATGAAAGGTATAATAATGATGTCTTTTTAATAAGTTTGAGTTACGAAGTAGGACACTTAAAAAGGGATGGAGGGAGTATCTTCTTTTTTTTTCGTTGAGTCCATAATTTCTCAGATTTCTCTCATTGAGACAAATCGAAAAAATTACTATTTTTCAAGCAAAACTACAATAAAAAAAATCACTTACGACAAAAATTAATTAATCACTTACAATGTAATAAATTAAATAAGTCTAAACTCACATTTAGTGAGTCTAATTTTTGTATTATCAAAACAAAGCAAAATAAATAGTAAAACTTATGTCAAGGAGGATTGGGAAATTCTATAGTACAAGGTCCTGCAAGATATCCTGTAGGGCACACACAGACCATCGATCTTAACAATGAATGGTTGAAATATGATTTTTAATTAAGACCGATTTACCGGTCATAATTGATTTTTGATCTGAACCGTTGATTAATGAGATCGACGGTTGTGTGCCGCCCTACACATGCACTACACGAGGGTGCACTACAGCACCCCAGATCCGCAAAATGTGGGTTTGCAATTGTTAAAAGGATTTGATGAAGCATTCGTGAGGATGAATAGAACAACACAATGAAAACATATAGTCCGAAACCAAAGGTCTTACTCCATAAAATCAAAAGTTCAGTAATAGTGCAGTAACAGAAATATCTCTGGCATGCTCTCTCCCACTAAGGTTCATTTGATTATTTATATACAAAGCTAAAACCCAATGAGTTTAAACAAAGGAAAAAGGAGAGAGACGCAAAAAGGAGAGAGAGGTGGCAATCTCAATCCATATTTTTTAACCCGCCCGTATCCGCCCACTTTTAGCCCAACACAATCTGCCCATACTGTATAATGAGTTAATATGGATTGAACCCATATCAACCCATATTTATGTGGGTTTAGGTGGGTAGAAATGGGTTGAAGTTAAAAGACCCAACCTAAGTGCTTCACGTGTACTCCAATTACAGAACCGCGGTTTCTCAACTTCTCCCAATTACGTCGGCATTCGCTGTTTTCTAGAATTTATAGACTCATGGCTATTGAGTGCCAAATTTAGATAATCTCTCTCTCTCCAAGACCCAAGAAAGAAGGTAAAATATACACTCCACACAATTGAGTCTGGAAATTCCCCCAATTGACATATGTAAACTCATACATAAGATTACGGGCTTATCTACGCATTGGAGCTAGCCGAGCTACAGTTATCTCAAGCTCGGTTCCTTTTGAGTTCAACTTTTTTACTAAATAAACCGAACACGAACATGCATATGGTACGACACATACCGTAAATAAACGAATCGAACTACTTTCAAATCTGAAAACCCCAAACTAGGCATGTTTAGTTAAAAAAATATTAGGGTAAAAGTAAAAAAAAAATAACTTTTTCGATTCTCTCATCAAGATGAACAAATAGGGGTAAAAAATTTGCCGCAAAACAAGCAAATACAAAAAGAAAAATTGAATAAAGTTCAAAAAAAAATAAGTCACTTGACTTTTTAATTCAAACCTAAGCGGTGGCTTTGGCTCTTCGTAAGTCTCTCTCTCTTTGTATATATAAACTAACCATATTCTTGTACAAACATCATTGATTTTAATAGTAAAACCAGAGACGATTTCGTGTTTTTTTTTCTTTAAGGCATGACTTACGGGTTTTTTTTTTTCTTATTGATTCTGAAAGGTTTGTACATGTGGTATTTTTGTTTAACAAGTCTGAGTTTCGATATAGGGGAATTAGTTTAAATAAAAATAAAAAACGAAGAGAAAAACAGGTTGGGTCGGGTGAGTTTAGGTTTGGCTTAACCCATATTCGACCTGACCCGTTCGACCCGTTTACTTTTTGACCCATATTCGACCAGTCTATATTTGACCCGCGGCCCGTTTCAACCCGCCCAAACCCACTCAGACTCGTCCGTTTGCCACCTCTATTTCCTAGCATGCTTGCTGGGGCCAATTAAAGAAGTGATAGTTTGGCTTTGCTTATCTAGGGAATAAGCTGACGGATCTAGTGCGGCGGCTTCTGACGACAAAGTTCTCGGCCGGATTTTTATTTTCCTTGTCGCTTTTTTGGTTCGGTTTTTTTTAGGTTATGTTGATTTGGTTTGGGATTTGTTAGTTTGATTTCTCTCCCTTTTATGGAAGTTTCTGGGCGTAGGGTTTCTGGTCTTGGACCTTGTGGTTGTTTGTGCCGTAGTAGAGGGTTTGTTGCTTTCTCTGTTTGGAGGTTGGTCATGGCCGACTCGCTGGCAAAACCTGGTGCGATAATCTAGTGGTAATCTTGGGTAGCTAGGCCTCTTGGTTTAGTTATTTACTCCCTTTAAGACGATATCCAACTTCGATCGATGATGTACTCGGTTGTTTCTGCTATAATACAACTCCTATCATTTTGGCAAAAAACAAAAGGAAAACTGAGCAAGCATGAAACTCGTAATAATCGAAATATCGATCCTTGTAACGTACATAATAGAAGAAAATGTAGTTTCAAACATCAAACCGAAAATGCACTAACTAAGCTTACTTAACAAAATTAAGAAAGCTACATCTAGAACGGACATTTTTTTACAACCAAAATGCACATATAGTCTTCGAAATCAACTAAATAAACGTCCCAAAAGCCTCACCACACAATTGACACAAGTCAAGCACATAGACAAATTAAGGAGAGGGGGAAAAATAACCCAAAAATGAAAAAGAAAGAGTTGTCATACTTGGTCTTGAAAATAGCAACAGATCGATGCAGTTAATGACGATCAAGACTGTTGATTTTGTTATGTTGGTACTACTTAACTATAGACATGTTCTTCTGCACCGACCCTGCGAACTGAATGGTTTCGTATCATTCAGAAATCACGATTTTTAGCTATAGGGACAAACAGTTCCCTACCAAAATCGCACCAACGGCCGCGCCAGACGGTCTCTGGCCACCGGACGGCCGATCCGAGCCGTCCAAAAATTCTTAAAAAAAGAACGAGGGGGTCCACCGGAGTATCAACGGCATCCGATAAGTGTAGGGTGCTTGATCCAATGTGTGTAGGGTGTTTGAATCAAGCACCCTACACACATTGGATGCTGTTGATTTCCGCGCAACCCCCCTACTTTTTTTTAAAAAAAATTTTGGACAGCTTGGATCAACCATCTGGTGGCCGAAGACGGCCCGGCGCAGCCGTCAGCACGATTTCGGTAGGGGACTGTCGATCCCTATAGGATTTCTGATATATATATATATATAGAGAGAGAGAGAGAGAGAGATCACCGGAAAAAGTGATAGTGCTGCAAACCAGAGAGATCACCGGAAAAAGTGATAGTGCTCCTGCAAACCAACGAGATCAATTTGGCCGGAGGACCGTGATCGGTGAATATTTTATGGGTGTCTAAGCCCCTAAAGCTCAAGAAAATGTCGTATACAGCTTAAATTCAGAATTCGAAGAGGAAGCCATCGAAGAACGCAGAGACCGAGCATCCGATCGGATTTATTTATTTTTGGTCAAACAGACTGTGTTCTTCTTGACCGACCCTGCGAATTGAATGGTTTTGTATCATTCAGAAATCACGTAAATTAAGCTCAATCTCAAAATTCTCATGAAAACTTCAACAGCAGAGACAGAGGAGAGGGGGAAAAGAAAAAAGCTGAACCCAAAAGTGAAAGAACAAAGAGTACTCTCGTCTTACCTGGTGGCGAAATAGCAACATGGCATTGAAAAGTGTAGTCTGGTGTGGAGCAATTGGGAAAGAGGAAGAGAGAGATGAGAGAAGAAAGAGAGAAGAAAGAGAGAAAAAGCAATTGGAAGGAGGAAGGAAATTGCGGAGTCAATGGGGCAACTACTGATAGGATTGAAGGGCCCCCCCGCTACGCGTACAGAAGGCAGCAGGCCGTGTCGTGGCATAGCTTTCTTCCCAAAAAGTAGAAGAATTTGGCTTGTTCTGCATTTTTTTTTTTTTTTAACCGCGCCTGTTCTGCATTTCAGTTTTGGAGTTTTGGACAGGTGGAGTTCCAGATCAACAGTAAAAAGCAATTTTAGAAAATGAAGGTTTTTCAAGCTCAAAAATTATATGTTTACGTAAATAATTTTTCTATCAATATAAATCTTGTTTGATAGATCTCATAGAGATCTTTTAAACGGTGCAAAAAAAATTAAAAATTTATTTTTCGTTTTCATTATATTTAAGTTTGAAAAACCTTCTTTTTCTAAAAGTTCTTTTTACTGTAAATCCGGAACAGCTGGACTGCAGAGATGCGGTTCAAGTAATCACAGCCGTCGGATGATATTTTTAATGGTTTAGATTTGTTTTCAATTTACGACCGATAATAAATGATTATGACCGATAATAAATTTAACAAATTTGAATCATTGATTTTTAAAATGAACGGATCAGATTAAATACAGCCGGGTTCCAAGTAGAACTCTATTTCCTACCACTTTCTTTGTAGCCGGCTCCTCTCCAATCTATAAAGAATTGGAGGATCCTCCAATTCCACCTTATATTGTGACAAGTGGCATTTAATGCATTCAATGGTCAGGATTAATCTATTAACTCACTTCCCAATTTCAGCTCATCTCGTACTCTACGGACACCCAATTACTCCCCAAATTTCTTAACACCTTTTTCCTCCTATTAACCTATTTCCCTCCCTCAAATTTCAGGAGCCTCTCTCCCCTCCATCATGAAAAATAGATTTTCCCACCAAAAAGAGAAACATAGTCGTCTTCCTCACATTAACCCTGGCCCTTAAGGTTTTCATCTCTCCATTACCCATCAACATGTTCTTTTTAAAACAGAGCATCTCATTTTTGCAAGAAGTTTCTTTCCAACTCTCTTTTGATGTTTGATTTTGTGAAGTTGTAATTCAATTTGTAAGTATTTTTATTTGGATTCATGGATCAAAGAGTGAACGCCTTGGGTGAAATTTATAACTCCTACCAATAGTAGTGCTATGAATTGAATTGACGTTCTTGAATCTGTACTTGTTTTGCTAGAAAAAAAAAAAAAAAAAACTCACGAGCTATATAATTTCAGTGAAAGAAACCATGATGAAATTTTTAATAAAACATCAGTGGAAAAAAATCCTCAAGCCCTACATAATATCAGTGAAAGAAACCATGCCGAAAAGAAACAAAATTATAGATATAATATCATTCAAAGAAATTCTCATGAGGCGATCAGGAGTAAGCCATCACATGAAATTGCTGTAGCTAGAATTCCTCATAAATTTGACTTCTTCAGGATTCATCCATGCTGGTGCCTCATATTTTTCAACATCCTGGTTGTAATTAGTTCCAATTAGCAACACCGAAATTAAGACATGCATTTAATCATAAATGTAGAAGTTTGAGTTAAAAGAGTACCTGAGATAGAAGAGAATAAAATGGTGGATTAGAAATTTGAGTGGTAGTGACTAGAGAGGAAATACTTCCAATATGCCCATGTCCATGCATTTTTGGAGGTATGGAGTCATTGATAGTTGCATTGGATGGGCAAGAAGTTGACTTGTAACTTGTAACCCTTCAAAATTCAGATCAATGGTCATAAGTCATAACTTCATTTGCAGCAGAAAAATCATAACGATACAGAATTACATTGTATGCATCGACGATAGATTTAGATTGGAGCATCCGACCAGCTTTTGCGTATGGATAGCTGTTATATCATGGCCCTAATTGATGAGCAGCACAAGTTGTAAACCTTTCAAATTTAATCAACAGGTAGATACCAATCTTAAGAAAGATTAAGGACAAAATAACATCCGTTAAAAGTATACCTGAACCACCTCTCTTGCCATTGCAGGGCCAAGAAATGACTCCTCATTTGGAACAACTTCTACTAATCCACCCTTTCTTTTCTTCCCTTGTTTCTCAGTCCAACTTTTTGGTCTTTTGTTTCCCTTGCGAGGAGCCTGTTTTTTCTTAAGTCCTTTTGGCTGAACGGCAACAGAATTTTCCAAAGGAGCTTCATGTGGAGAGTCTGGTCCTTCATTAGTAGACTCATCCATATCTCGTTTGTTCTTTAAGATATCTTCAACCTTTTCAAACATCTCATTCATATAGCTAGCTACCAAGGCAGATGCCTCTTCACATTCTGCTGCTCGGGATGCAAGTTTTACCAATTCAGGGCATAGCATTCTATATCTATTGGTAACCTTCAATTTATTGTCACCTTCAACCTCACGTCCTTTAAAGTCCTTCACGATTCCAGCCTTCGCATCTCGTGTCCATCTCTTTAGAATATATCTTTCCGGTATGAGCTTAATATCCATCACATCCAAAACCTTTACAGCATGGCTGCACAATATTCCAACTGCCTCAAATTTACAACAACTGCAGGAAACAGTTTGTTCTGAACAGTTGCCTAAGACTTTGTAAGTTTTCACGATGGAGGGAACAGAGGCTCCTGAAATTTGAGGGAGGGAAATAGGTTAACGGGAGGAAGACGGTGTTAAGAAATTTGGGGAGTAATTGGGTGTCCGTAGAGTACGAAATGAGCTGAAATTGGGAAGGGAGTTAATAGGTTAATCCTGACCATTGAATGCATTAAATGCCACTTGTCACAATATAAGGTGGAATTGGAGGATCCTCCAATTTTTTATAGATTGGA
Source organism: Rhododendron mucronatum var. ripense (assembly GCA_019656295.1). Classification (NCBI taxonomy): domain Eukaryota; kingdom Viridiplantae; phylum Streptophyta; class Magnoliopsida; order Ericales; family Ericaceae; genus Rhododendron; species Rhododendron mucronatum. The sequence goes on from BPLT01000086.1 coordinate 1,450,672, forward strand.
GAGGAGCCGGACTCACTTTCTTTAGGCTACTTTTTCTTTTAATAGTAGAACTCTACTTCCTACCACTTTCTTTCGGCTACCCTTTTTTTTTTTTTTAATTCAAATTCTAGAATCTTGAAATTTGAATGAAAATTAGGAAGATTAGATTGAGCAACTATATATTCGATTGAGATGATTTTTCATAGCCAATTCAATTTTTTTTTTAAAAATCATTCAACGGCTTGGATTTTACGTGCATGACCTAAACTAGGTGCGTGGCTGTCGGTGGAGAATTAGTTCCCCATCGTTGGTGGCCATAGCTTTTTTTAAAGTAAAAAAAAGTACTACTTTTATTTTGCCGCTAATTACGCTAAACCAACAGGAGCACTGTTTCACTCCCATTCTTTTTGGGTCAGAGATTGGGGTATTAATAGCTCGAATCCTTGACTTGGTAAATGACATCATAACTTCGCTTTGATGTTTCACTCTAAATTACCCCTTGCGTCCAACACTTGATTGACGTCATAACTTCGCTATGTTTCGGTCCAAAATTCCCTCTATCATCGCCTTTCCTTTTCTCTGGAATATTTGAAATCAAGTGTTAATGCCACAGCTGGTTCGTTACGAAAACGTTTTATGGATTGCAAACGGTTTGGCACTCTAAGCAATGTGAACGTGCTATAGACTACCACAAGTTTTAATTCGCATTCATGTAGGATTGGAACAAAAAAAAAACTCTAGAATGCGTCTCTAGCTCGGCTCGGTAAGAGCTAAGTTTGAGTTTGATTCATTTACTAAACAAACCAAACCAAACACAAGCAAGTTGCTAGAAATGGAACAAAATAATAGGAGTAGAGATTAGTAACACTCTAATACCATTTAAATCATTCAACTCAATCAATTGTTCTTGAGTAGATATTCCTTTCAGGCTCATACACTAGTTTTTGGATGCTATAATTAACGAATGTGGGACTAACTCTATTATTTATGTTTTTATCAAGGGCAAATTTTCGTAATAGTCCCTGTAGTTTTATGGTTGTCTCACTTTCGTCCCTCTAGTTTCAAAGTGCTCGAATTTCGTCCCTGTAGTTTGTTTTACGTTCCAAATTGGTAAAATCGTTAACACCGTTAACGAAACTAACGGAAAAAAAAAAATAACTGTTCCAATTTTCAATCCGTTTGAACCGGTGCGAAGATCTTATTTTTTTGATCATTTTATCCTAAATGGTCGTAATGAATTTTTGGCTCTAAGACCTTTCAATGAGCACCCGAAGACTCCTTATTTAGTTCCAGGGCTCTCTTAGGGTGCTCATTGAAAGGTCTTAGAGTCAAAAATTCATTACGACCATTTAGGATAAAATGATCAAAAAAATAAGATCTTCGCACCGGTTCAAACGGATTGAAAATTGGAACAATTATTTTTTTTTTCCGTTAGTTTCGTTAACGGTGTTAACGATTTTACCAATTTGGAACGTAAAACAAACTACAGGGACGAAATTCGAGCACTTTGAAACTAGAGGGACGAAAATGAGACAACTATAAAACTGCAGGGACTACTACGAAAATTTGCCCTTTTATCAATGTCAATCGCTGCTACACAAAGTGTTTGGAACTATACACAGTTACAGTGTAGATGAGGAGTTAAAAGGGTCGGAACATGCTACAATTGTAGACTATAGCCCCACAAACTGAATATAATGAGCATCAATTTTCACCATTAAAGAAAACTAGAGTTCTGTGATTCAAAAACAGAACAATTGAAAATATCTTCACGCTCAACCTATCGTACCCGCCATAACCTGTGCAGCACCATCCCTCGGATCTGTCAATGAGAAAGAAGCATGACAACCAATTCAACGAGCAACTATCGTCCTTTTGGCCAAGTAAAAGAAAAATGGATTTGGGTTCCATCCTAAGATTCAGTATTCAACAGAGAAGCATATTACTAAATGACTCCATACATACAATTTATAACTCCTTATTTGACGCACGTATTTAAACTTCTTAGATATGGCGTCGTGACCCATGACAGGGGCCAAAACACAATTAGTTGTTCCAAGGCCAAAAAGACTAATTTTATGTGTCAACACTTGATATGGGATCCGAATCATATTCCATCTATATTGATCAAAAGACACCGAGATTACAAGACAATTTTGTGGAACTTAAACAGATGATCACGAAACACAAATACTAAACTCACGTTCGAGAAGTAAGTAAGCCGGTCCTTGTTTTGTCACCAGGATATTCACTTATTAGGTCAGGGTCGACCGGACCGGGGGTTACTGCTCAGTGAGATTGCAGCTCACGTTTTTTCACTTGTTAGGAGTAGGGCCACGAAAGACATACGAACAAAGCGACAAGTTGCCCATTGGGGCGAATTTTAGGTGATCAGTGAAGGTTGGCCAATCTGATCAAATGCTGATGGGAATTCTCATGTTTCATCCTCACTAAGTATAAACACAAGAATTACTAAAATATCCTAGTCTTATAATTTGTCGGGATCATCGCATCAGAAGACAAAGACAAAAGGTCATCATCAAATTCGTCGGGCAATTTGTTTAGATCAATGGAATCGAAAGAAACATAAAAAAGGTCGTCATCAGGTTCCTCAGGAAATTAAAATCTGGAAAAGAAGTCCCACAAGAGCACAAAAATCAGTAATCCCAGTCATAATATTAGAGGTGGCAATCTCAACCCATATTTCTTAATCCGCTTAAATCCGACCACTTATAACCCAACCCAATCCGCCCATATTATGTAATGGGTTGAGAGTGGATTTAATATGGGTTAGAATTAAAAATGGTCCAACATTCTTTTTTTCTCTCTTGCCCACACTCTCTCCCATCTTTTCTATTCTCTCACTACAATCGGGAGCCTTGTTAATAAGGATACACTATAGGGTTCAACGTGCAATTAGTTCACCTAAACTTTTTATAGTGGTTCCAGTCCTTATATGGACACGCGTTCAAAAATACCTTTAACTCATAAAACACGCTCAAAACCAAAATAAGCCCACGCTATTGGCTGACAAAGTTCTATTGGGAAGAACTACAATAGTAACTTTATATGGATTACTATGGTACAATCACACCCTTTTGCCATACAATTAGACAATTTACTATTATTTTTTTAATTAATGCAATTTAGTTTTCCTCCAAAAAAAAACTACAATGATATCTTTTGGTTGCCATGTTTCTTTTTGTTTTTCACCTCAGAAATTTTTCTTGTATACATGTGACATTTCTAGTAAGCATAACATTTTTTTTTTTGTTTGATGCAAATGTAAAAAAAAATGAAACACATGGGTGGGTCTGGAGAGATAACTTTATTTGTCAGTCTTTTGGGGATAATAAAGAGTATAGATTTGGATAGATAACTAAATCTGTTGATTTTATTACGATTATACATAGTACAGAATTTGCAGAGAGATAACATTATCTGTTGGTCATTTTGAAAAAAATTGATAGTATGAATTTAGACAGATAACATTATTTGTCAGTCTTTTGGAGGTAATAAAGAGTATAGATTTTGATATATAACCATATCAATTGATTTTGTTTGTGATTATATAGAGTACATAATTCGCAAAGATAATCATATTTGTTGATCTTTTTTTTAAACAATCTACAGTATAAATTTGAACTGATAACCATATCTTTCCAAATCTATATTCTGTATTATGCCTAAAAGACCAACAAATAAGGTTATCTATGTAAAATTTGTGCTCTTTATAATGGCAATAAGACTAATAGATAAGGCCATTTTAGAACAAATGTGTTATGTATAATTGCAACAAAATTAACAGATATGGTTATATATCCAAGTTTATGCTCTATATTATTTCAAAAAGATAAACAGATAATGTTATTTATGCAAAATATGTGCTCTGTACAATCTCAATTTTACTAAAAAATAAGGTTATCTATCCAAACAACACGTGTTTTATTTTTGACATTAGCCCAATTTTGTGTTGTTGTGAGGAGGTAAATTTGGTTGGTAGGACAAATAGATTTACACGCATCTCACATTTAAGCTAGGTAAAACAGATGGTAAATGCTATTAATGATAGTCATTCCTATGTATATGATATTATTGCCAAATCTGTAAAAACTCTTCCTCCCATACTTGACCAATAGATAATGTTATCTTCATGAAATATGCAATATTCTATGCAGTAAAACAAACAAATGTGATTATTTGTCTATACTTTTTGAATTATTCGAAAAAGACTAAGAGCTAAGGTTATTTGATTTGTAAAGTATGTGCTCTGTATAATCGCAATAAAGTCAATAGGTATGGTTATTTGTCCAAATTTGTATTCTCTTTTTTCAAAAATATCAACAGATAATGTTATCGACTATACTTGTAAGAAAAATGATATGGATACGGACATTGTACCGATGAGTGAGTCCTTCTCGAGTACTATTTTAGTAATAACTTTGATAAACTCTTAATTAATACCAAAACTAGAAGGGCATACCCCTTCAAACAAATGTCAAAGACAAATGAAACAACAAAAACTACAGAAACATCTAAGAACTAGAATAGAGAACTGGAGGAAGATGCCAAGAAAGGCAGAAGAATCAGTTTTGATCATCTCACTTCTTCACATGCCTCCTGTTAAGGAAATAGAGTCTCACATTGCTTGGGAGTGGAATGGATGATCACTTAATAACATTTGGGACATCTCCACTCATTGCCAATTAATTTTGAGATGAATATAAAGTTTCTACACCTCCGAGAGATGATGCAAGCCCTCGAATCAGATCAGGAAACTCTAAGCAATAAGAACCAATGAAACAAGGGATTGCTTGAAATATTATTTTGTTCGTCTCGCTCCTGATAGATTGTTTAAATGGAGATTTATGAGGATCGAACTGCTTCTTTGTTGAGATTTTTTAAAAACCGGACCTGCTCGGCTTGTTCAACCGGCCCATACTCTAGTCCAGGCCAACCCTAAAATTGCCATTATTACAAAACCGGTCTAAACTTTGAAAATTGCTAAAACCGAAGGATTGAACTGGAGACTTTAACTTCGTTTTACAGCCACATTAAATGCTCCGTTTGAATCAGTCTGGGTTGGAGCAAGTCGGACTGTCCTGAGTGAAACTTTAACTTTGTTTTCCAGCCACATTAAATGCTCCGTTGAGTCAGTCTGGGTTGGGGCAAGATGGACTGTCCTGAGTGAAACTTTAACTTTGTTTACCAGCCACATTAAATGCTTCGTTGAATCAGTCTGGGTTGGGGTAAGCTGGACTGTCCTGAGTGAAAGTTTAACTTCGTTTTCCAGCCACATTAAATGCTCTGTTTAGTCCAAGCCAACCTCACACAACACAGAATCTTCTGTTTGACTTATTTTCAGAGGTGTTTACAGTACTCAATCGTGACTGTCCAAAAGTATTTTGAACAGTCGAGATGTTAATGAAATTTTTTCGGAAAAGAGTTAAACTTTTTCCAAAAACGATTTCATTAAAATCAGAACCATCCAGAATATTTTTGGACGGTTATGATCGGTTGCCGTTGTAAAAAGCTGTTTGTAGACTGTAAATAAGTATTTCTCTTTCCTCCTGCCCCAGCAGCAGGAATTCCTGCATCCAAGCACAGATGGCAGCTCTTCATAAGCCCACGTCCCTTCTTCTAATTATCCCATCACACTCGGCCTTTTACCTATCGGATCGAAATTTTACTCAATCCCCCGTTGACTCCAAGAATCCTTTTAATCTAAAGGAGAAAGATTTCCTCGACTCAGATGGGATTTGCCACCGATGAGTTCAGATTCTTCAGAATGCATATTTCTTCAAGAATATTGTGTAATTCCTCATCTTCCACTTCAAATTATGAGGGATATAAGTACAGTCAGAACAATATTTTTAAAGATATATACTATTTTATAGTCTAATAATAATATTTATACAATTAATATATATTTTAAACACTCATACACATCAGTGGGGTGACTCCCTTGGAGTGGGAGATGGAGTGCTTGGCAACGGTGCCGAGCAGTTGATTCGGCCGTTCATCTCGACAATCGACGGCTTAGATCTTAATCCAAGCGCCCTGCTCTCTCACTCTCACTTTTTCCTGTCCCACACAAATCATGATACATATGCACTCTAATTTATACTCCCTCCGTCCCCATTTAACAGTTCTTTGTAGGAGTTCGTGTCATTTTTCAATTACTTATATCTCATAGTATATAATGATTTATGTGATTTTTGAAAATAATGTGTAACAAAACTAATTGATCTCTATCAAATAAGATCCATATTGCACATATAATTTTTATTGATTTAGAAAGAATACCTCATTTTTTATCAGATTAGAATACAACGAAGAACCATTAAAATGAGGACGGAGGGATTACTGTACAAGAGCAAATTATAACAACCACTCAATACAACTCACACCAATCATTCTATCTTTCCCAACATTTTAATAAAATCAACAAGGCTACTTGTATAAGCAACTAATTAATAGGTAGAATTAGGCCCCGTTCCAGAAACCTTCTTAAAAAATAAGTACTTATTTTGGATTTTCTCAAAGAAAATAAGAAGGGTTGTTCCACAAAACCCAAATAAGCAGCTTATTTCACATTTTCAAACTCAAAAATAACGTAAATGAAAAATAATTTTTTAATTTTTTTGGCACCGTATTAAAGATCTCAATAAGATCTATTAAATAAGATCCATATTAATAAAAAAAATTATTTGCGTAAACATATGATTTTTGAGCTTGAAGTTGCCTTAACAAAAAAATAAGTACTTATCCCTTATTTTGTGGAACAAGCCTTATTATTGAACAAAAAATAAGTTTTTAAACCCGTTCTGGAACGGAACCTTAGTCGTACATCCATTGTAGCATTTTCCTAAGCCCTTGCGTCCACTGTAAACTTTTGTAAAGTTTCCGGTCCATCGCGCGTCCCAAAATACAAAAATACCCTTCGCTACAGTGACAAAGATCTATTCGTCTGAAGTCCGGCAGTTGCCTCCAACTCCGCTGCCGACCACATCTCCGGTATCCCCTCGTTCATGTGCAGCGCCTTCATCTGCTCTAAAACGTCAAGCGAAAACTTCTCGATCGAGGAAGTTGATGGGGTGGTTGTTTGGTTTTGTCAGCCATGAATGTAGTGAGAGAGAGAGAGAGGGGGGAACAGGAACTTGACATTTGGAGAGAGAGAGAGAGAGAGAGAGAGAGAGAGAGAGAGAAGGAACTTGATATTTTTTTATCATTGTTTTGGACTTTGTGGCATTAACTTTTGGATTTGTAGGCATTAAATTGACTGGTGGTTCAAGAAAATGTAATATTACAAGTATGGATTTTTTAGCCAGATGAATTTTATCTCTTGTTTGTTTCCTAAAAATATTAAAATATTTAATTTCATGATTAAAAAATTGCCTTACAGTCAAAAAATAAAACACATATGTTGGTTTGGATATATCACCATATCTATTTGTTTTATTGTGATTATATATAGTACAAAACTTGCATATATAACCTTATCTGCTATCTTTTGAGATAATACAGAGTATAAATTTGGATAGATAACTATATCTGTTTATTTTATTACGATTATATAAAATATATAATTCGCATATATTAGTCTTTTTATATAATATAAAGTATAGCTTTGGACAAATAACCATATCTGTTAGTTTTATTGTGTTTATATATATTGAATACAAAATTTGTAAAAATAACCTTATTTGTTTTTCTTTAAGGGATAATACATAGTATAAATTTTGACAAATAATCTGTTGATTTTATTGCGATTATAAAGAGTACATACTTTGCATAGATAACCTTATTTATTGGTCTTTTCAAAAGTTAAAAGTATAAATTTAGACAAATAACACGTCATTTGTTTTGTGTTGCACACATAACATCTTTTAGTTAGAAAATACCACGTATAGTTAAACTTTTTTTTATAGATCCCTATAGTAAAAAATCAATGAAACACATATGTTGGTTTGGATATATCACGTTTGTTTTATTGTAATTATATATAGTATGAAATTCGCATATATAACCTTATCTGTAATATTTTGAGGTACGTAATACAGAGTATAAATTTAGATAGATAATCATATCTGTTGATTTTATTACGATGATACAAAATACATAATTCGCATATATAACATTATCTGTTAGTCTTTTTGTATAATACAAAGTATAGCTTTGGACAAATAAGTATATCTGTTGATTTTATTGCGTTTATACAGAATACAAAATTTGCAAAATTAACTTTATCTGTTTGTCTTTTTGAATAATATTGTAACGCCCCGATTTTCGGAAATAAAATCGGAGGTATTAAATATTGATTTCTAAAAATTTATTAATTTAAATTCAAAATCCAAAACGGATAATTCTCCCTAATGATTCGTCTATTACAAAACCTTATTGAAATACTGAAAAATAGTCTTTGTGATAAAAACTAAACAAAATAACAGAGCCGCCTTCTAGGATTGATATGGATCCCAAGCGTATTCTGGCTCGACTCCCACCTCTGGATTCTCTTCCGTATAAAATTGTTCACCTTCAAGATTCTGTGTCTCCTCCTGATTTTCTGTAAAATCTGGCACGGAAGCCAGACAATCCGTACCTGAGTGAAAAAGTTCACCCCGAAGTATAATCCAACCCAACTACCCCTCTTACTTTACAACTAGCAGGCAGCAGGATAATATGATAAAATGATACGAGACAGTAAAGCAGAGATTATTCATATAAATCAATTCATTACTATCCATTAACCTATCGTGTAATCTAAGATTTCCTCCGCGGAATCTTTCCTCCCCAACCGTTAGCCATGCTCGGTCTCCCTTTGCTGTCGCAGATACACCTAAATTATATACCGAGTGTGCACCCCAATAACTACAACAAGGGGAAAGCTTATCATGCCTGAATCATAACTAGGGTTCGCCTATCTTATATACCACTTCACAATCATCACTGGACTCTCGCCAGTTTCAATTCATCACTGGACTCTCGCCAGTCTATCAATTTATCACTGGACTCTCGCCAGTTTCAATCTCATCACAAATCTCATCACATTCAAAATCTCGCTTGCAGGCATTCTAGAAATAAAAACTTTCCATTTCATCCATTACCTAGCATCGTCTAATATGAACTCTATTTGCATGCCACCCCATTTCTCTAGGGTCCAATCTAACATATAAATCAAGAATTGGTGCAATATACAATTAAATCAAATAATAATTAAAACAAATAACCAACAGTGCAATCACATAACCTTTTATGAATGGGTCGTTGCCCTTATTCTCGTATGGCCACAATGTCAATAATGAAGTAAAACTTTTATAAAAATTATAATAAAATATTTTCTAGGCTCTTATTAATAATTTCTAATTAAATAGTTTAATTAAAAGCTAATTAAATGCATTAATTTGATAAAAATATTAGAATAATTAATCATGACCTAATAAGAGTCCTAAAGATCCTATATAATCAGTTGAATGTCAAAAGTTGGGTTCGGAGGGTCGAAGAGTTAAATTATATGAAAACGTTAATTAAAATGACCGAAAGTAAAGTAAATAGACAATAAATAAATAATAAAAAAAATAATGAGATTGTCATATTTTCATCTTTGGACAGTAAGGAGTCTAAAAACAATTACACGGGTATTAATAATAATGTTTATAAGGCCGTAAAATAATTTTGATTGGAATTACTTTAAAAATAATAATAAATAATGAATAAAATAAAATAAATATTTAATTTGACAAGTTACTGTATTTGAGATGCAAGGAGTCTAGAAAAATTTAGTTGAGTGTTAAAACGTTAGTTTAAGGGTCGTAACTAATTTTTGTTTATAAACTTTGAACGATAACTAATAAATAATTTAATTAAAAAAAATATGGCCGTAACAAGTTATGATCTTTGAAGTGTGAAAAGTCTAGAAAAAATAGTTCGGGGGTCGAAAACGGTGTTCGGGAGGTTGCAAAATCGATTCGAACCAAAACTGTCCAAACCGCGAGGTTGGACCGGTCAAAGTTTGCGGCTGGGCCTTCTGCCGCAAAGTCCGGCCTGGTTCTTGCGGCCCGAACCTTGCGGCCGCAAGGTTGAAGGCAGATTTCGTTTTTTTATTGTTTTGGCTCGGTTTTGATGCATGGGTCCATTTGGGGCATAGGGTTAAACATAAAAACATCAAATATACTTAGAGAAGTGGTTGGGAGAGATTATACTACCTCAAATCGGATCGAATTGGTTTTTGATCGAAACTTGAAAATTTGGGAAGAAAGTTTCGGGTTCTTTGATCGGGAAACTTTGGGACCGAATTGGATGACGTTCGGTGATGCTAGGGATTGTAGGAAGGTATTAGAACGATCAATTCGGGTTTCGGTTGATCGTAGGTATGAAACTCACTTTTCTCTATCTTTCTTTCTCTCTCTAGAACTCCATAGATTGGAGGTTCGATCTCTCCTGTTTTTCTCTCTTTTCTGGACTGGTGGGGCGTGGTAAATTTCGTGGTGTGCCCTAGGGTCGACGTACTAGGGTATATATAGGAAATTTGAAGAGTTTCGATTGAAATTGGATTTAAAGAGGTTGTATTCTATCGGGTTTCGGAATGGACGAATTATGGACGGTTTTCGTGCTTCGAGAGGAGTTAGAGACTGGGTAGGAGAGGGAGAGACCGTAGGGTTTTCATGCATGCAATTTAAATAATTAAAATTATGATAATTAAGTCTAAATTAATTTTATTTGTATATATCTACTAGGTAATTATTATTAAGTAAATTTTATTATTACAAAAAATACTTTTTAATGATACTATTAATTATAAAAATTACGGGTCGATACAACCTATCCCCCTTAACAAAATTTCGTTCTCGAAATTAAAGTGTACCTTTAGGAGGAAACAGATTCGGATAGTTAGCGCGCATAGTATCCGCTCGTTCCCAGGTTGATTCCTCAATTCCTCGATGTCGCCAAAGGATTCGGACAAGTTGAATGGTTTTGCCTCGAATGCACTTCTCACTATAGTCCTGGATCTCCACTGGTTGTTCCTCGAGAGTGACGTCCTCATTGAGTTCGATGTTTTCCCAATTAATGATGTGGGGAGGATGTGCCATGTACTTTCGGAGCATTTACACGTGGAACACATTGTGAACTCGGTCCAGTTGTGGCGGTAGTGCTAGACGATATGCTACTTCTCCAATTTTCTCGAGGATCTCAAAAGGGCCAATATATCGTGGTGACAGTTTCCCTTTCTTCCCAAATCGGATAACTCCTCTTCGTGGTCTAATCTTTAAGAACACATGTTCTCCAACCTGAAAGGTCAAGGGTCTGGTCCTTTTGTCGACGTAGCTTTTCTGTCGACTCTGCACGGTCAGGAGCCGTTGGCGAATGGTTTGGATCTTTTCGGTTGTCTCTTGAACTAGCAAGCTTGTTTCTCCTACTTCAGCTCAACAAACTGGCGATCGACAAGGTCGCCCATACAAAGCTTCGTATGGTGCCATGTCTATGCTAGATTGATAGCTGTTGTTATAGGCAAACTCGACTAGGGGTAGGTGTCGTTCCCAACTTCCCTTAAAGTCCAAAACACAGGCACGGAGCATGTCTTCTAAAATTTGGATTGTTCTCTCGGATTGTCCGTCCGTTTGTGGGTGAAATGCAGTGCTGAGACGAAGGTCGGTTCCCAATGCTTTCTGCAGGCTATCCCAAAAGGTCGATGTAAATCATGAATCTCGATCACTCACAATGGATACGGGCACACCGTGTAATCGTACGATTTCTCGAATGTAGAGTCTGTTGAGAGAATCCATCGAGTCCGTCATCTTCATGGGTAAAAAGTGGGCGGATTTGGTTAAACGAGCGACTATCACCCAAATGGCTGTGTTTGATTGCAGAGACTTGGGAAGTCCTGTCACAAAATCCATGGCGATATGTTCCCACTTCCATCCGGGTATAGGCAAGGGTTGCAAGGTTCCACCGGGCTTTTGATGTTCCGCTTTTACTTGTTGGCAGGTAAGGCATGTTGAAACGTATTTAGCTACATCTTTCTTGATTCCAGCCCACCAGTACTGTCGGCGGAGGTCTTGGTACATCTTGGTGCTCCCTGGGTGGACGGCGAAATTGGAATGGTGGAATTCCTTAAGTACTGCTTTTTGGAGGGTACCGATATTAGGAACAAAAATTCTTCCTTGGAAATGAAGGCTCTTGTCAGCGTGGATTTTCCATCCAGCTGCTACTTTTCCAATCGAGAGTTGGTATCTGATGAAATCACATTTTTGTTCAAAGGTTTGGGCTAGAAGGATTTCTCGGTGTAGGGCTGGTGTGGCGACCATGGCGAAAAGACAAGAGGCGACACCTTCTGCGGTTGGCTGTAGCTTGAATCCGTTAAGGTCTTCCATCATCTTCCATTCTCTCATAGCTAAACTAGCCACGTGTCCTCGATTCTTGCGGCTCAGCGCATCAGCGACTACGTTTGCTTTTCCAGGATGATAAGACATCGTGAAATTGAAGTCCTCTAAGTATTCTACGCATCTCCTTTGCCTCATGTTTAGCTCTTTCTGAGTAAACAAGTATTTCAAGCTTTTATGGTCTGTGAATACCTCGAACTGTTCTCCGTACAGATAATGTCGCCAAGACTTTAAGGCGAACACCACTGCTGCTAGTTCCAAATCGTGAGTTGGATAATTCCTTTCATGCGGCCTCAACTGTCGGGATCCGTAAGCAACGACTTTTCCATTTTGCATAAGTACCGCTCCCAGTCCATCTTTGGATGCTTCGCAGTACGCAGTATACCCTGTGTCTCGTTCGGGTATGACCAGTATAGGAGCGCTAGTCAACCTCTTCTTAAGTTCTTGGAAGGATCTTTCACATGCTTCGTTCCATTCAAATTTAATCCCCTTTTGGGTCAGTCGCGTTAATGGTTTTTCTAAAATGGAGAAATCCTGAATGAATCTTCTGTAGTAGCCTGCTAATCCCAAGAAACTTCTTATCTCAAACACCAACGAAGGTCTTTTCCAGTCCATGACTACTTCTACTTTGCTGTCGTCGATTGAGATTCCTTTCTCTGACACCACGTGTCCTAGGAATTTGACTTCTTTCATCCAGAATTCGCACTTGCTAGCTTTCGCATACAAATGGTTGTCTCGAAGTACTTGGAGGACAATTCTCAAGTGGTCTTCGTGTTCCTTCTCCGTTGGAGAATATACAAGGATGTCATCGATGAACACTACCACAAATTTGTCCAAGTACGGCGTGAAAATTTGGTTCATCAGACACATGAAAACTGCAGGAGCGTTAGTGAGACCAAACGGCATGACTATGAACTCGTAGTGTCCGTAACGGGTGCGGAACGCCTTCTTAAGTATGTCACAATCTCGAATCCGCAATTGGTGATATCCAGATCTTAAATCGATCTTCGAGAAACAAGTTGACCCTCTTAGTTGGTCGAACAAGTCGTCTATTCTCGGTAGAGGATATCGGTTCTTGATGGTGACTTTGTTGAGCTGGCGGTAGTCGATACAAAGTCGGAGTGTTCCTTCCTTCTTTTTGACGAAAAGCGCTGGAGCTCCCATGGTGAGGTACTAGGTCGAATAAAGCCCTTTTCTAAGAGTTCTTGTAGCTGCGTCTTCAACTCTCGTAGTTCTGCTGGTGCCATCCGATACGGGGCCATCGAGATTGGGGCAGTGCCGGGTTGTAGCTCGATAGTAAAATCCAATTCTCTTGGCGGCGGTAATCCTGGTAATTCATCTGGAAATACGTCCTCATACTCGCAGACGACTGGAGGGAGGTTCAATTCCATTCGGTCCGTCTCCTCTAATTTGAGACTCGCTAACCATCCAGCGAGCTTCCTATGCCACTTTGTTTTGTGCGCGTAGGGTGCAGATGGGTCTTGTCTATCTCCCTTAAACTTGAAACATGTTCCATCTGGCGAGTAAGCCGTCACCATCTTTCGATGGCAGTCTATGACAGCTCGGTGTGCAGTCAGCCAGTCCATCCCAAGTATGACGTCAAAGTCCGTCATTTCGATTACTCGAAAATCGCATGTTAACCGCAGGTTCGATACTTCTAATTCGCACCCTCTACATATTGGTACTATCGGAATCTTATCCCCTAATGGTGAGGTTACATGCATAGTTGTCTTTAAAGGTTCAGTTTCTAATCCAAGTGTAGATACACATGCGGCAGATATAAATGAGTGCGAAGCTCCAGAATCAAATAGTGCTTGAACGCATGTAGTATAAAGAGTGAGGGTACCTTGGATTACTGCAGGGTCCATTTCCTCTTCTGTTCCTTGTAGTGCAAACACCCTTCCAGCATTAGGCTGGATTGGCCCATTCGATCCTTTGTTCTGAGTTGGCGGTTGGTTCCACCCACCGCGAGACTGGTTCTGCCCTCCTGATTGGTTACCATTCCAAGATTGCCTAGCTTGATTCTGATTCCCAATTCCTGCAGCCCTGACTTGATTTTGCGACGGTTGTCCCCCCTGGCTTCCAACTCCATTCAACTTAGGACAGTTGATCTGGATATGTCCTTCTTCATGGCAAAAGTAACAGCGGCGGACTGGGTATTGGTTCTGAGGAAAAAGGTTGCGGTTTGGTCCAAGATTAGGGTTTGGACCTCGGTTTAGTACTTGGATCTGGTTTGGATTAGGGTTAGGGTTTCGAGTGAACCCTGGGTTGGGATTCCTCCAAGCTGGGTTGGATTGTGGCGGTTGTGGGCAAGGGTAGTAGGGCTGAGAGATTGGGACACTCCTGTTATTAGGGTTGGTGCGGATAGGTCCTCCAACTGTAGGTATTACCTTCTTCTGGTCATGCCTCGTCTTAAAATCCAGGCTTTCTCTCTCCATCTTAAGTGCGCATTGCACCACTTGTGAATAGGTGGCAAGCGTCTGTGCCACCACCGTTCGGCGCGTCTCATTGAGTCCCCACTCAAAATTTCGTGCCTTGTCGTCATCAGTGGGTATAATTTTTGTGCCGTAGCGAGACAGTTCTTCAAACCGTGCTGCATACTGGGTAACGGTCATGGTGCCCTGCTCGAGGTTCATGAATTCTAAAGCCAGCACTTGTTTAACAGGTGCTGGGAAGTACTTGTCAAGGAAAATTTCCTCGAACCTGTCCCAAGTCATTGTCGTCACATCATGGGTGTTCTTCATTAGATCCCATCAATGCTGAGCTTCACCCTGCATCTGATAGGTAGCTAGGGCAATTCGATTGCTAGCCTCTTGAATGTCCAAGGTTTCAAGAATCTTCTTGATTTCTGCCAGCCAAGCTTCCGCAGCTGTGGGGTTAGGTTCTCCTTGAAAGCAGGGCGGACGACGCTTGCAGAATTCATTCAACGCCTGACTCCTGGTCATTGACCCTCGAGATGCGTGCGGAGCTCCACGCGGAATCTGGTTATTTGCAGTCGCAGCCGCAATGAACGCTTGCATGAGTTGGACTAGCTCAGCAGCTCCAACTTGGCCATTGGGTTGAGGGGCTCCATTTGGTCCATTGTTTTGCTCGTTATTCTGGTTGTCTCTCGTTCCCTCCATCTAGATACCGTTATGTTATAATTTAGTAAGGGGGGTTTATTATAAGAACGCATATATTTGTATGTTTATTAAATATATGGAAGCAAAACATTATAAGAAACTTTTCTTTTATTAGCAAAACAAATTAAAACACATCCTTCATGCCAAAACACACTACTTAAATGCGTAGCTATCAAAAGTCAAGATAAATCCTACTACCACAATTGTTTTCCTAAAAAAAAAATGTCAAGAAAATCCTTATTACCACAATTGTTTTCCTAAAAATAAGAAAAGAACGAAAATGTGTTGTGCGCGAATGACTAGTAGGTGCTAACGGAATCGATCAATCGAAAAGCACAGGAAAATGCTCTGCTAGAAGACTCTGCTTTTCTACGGTGTCCTCTGTGAGCTCGTAGCAACGCCATGTCACTCGCCATAGTGGTTCCTGCTGTCCTCCTTCGGGGTTTGGGTTGTGAGAAGGTACTAGACGAATGGGTATCTCTACATAGGTGACGTGATCGGTGAAGTCAGCATTCTCTGGAATGATACGATGTTCTTGCTCGGGACGGGCCCTTGTGACTCGTGAATAATGGATGCGGTCGGTATAATGCTCCTGGAATCCTCGGGGTACAGCGATGAGATAGTATCCATTATAACATGGGGCTACGATCCTTACTGGCCCTAGGTAAGCGGACTGGGATCGGATCTTGAAAGGACAAGGGTATAGTGGCTCTAGCTGTATGTAGACCCAAGTGCCTGGATCATAACTAGAATGGTGTCCTACCCATGGGATTCCTGCAGGTCGAGTCATACTAGGACGGGGTGGAGGGTCAGCGTCTATGACTTCGCACTCATTGTCTGACTCTTCTATTGGAACAGGGGCTGGAGAAGGTGGAGGTTCCTGCATCTCAAGCCGTTGGTTTGTTAGCCACCACTGCAGCTCAGCATCCACGTCCCTTGGTGCATCTATGGGTAACATCCAGCCATAGTCATCCATCTCTAGATCTTCCAAAAACCCATCCTCACTATCAGTGCTATTTCCCTCATCTTCTTCCAATTCTGGTTCAGCATTGTCCATCTCTTCATCCTGATCCTGAAAAGGAGGCTCTTTTGGGTCCTCTTCTTCCTCAGGAGGTTCTTCAGGATCTTCTTCTTCCTCAAGCGGTTCCTCAGGATCCTCCTCTTCCTCAGGCGGTTCCTCAGGATCTTCCTCTTCCTCAGGCTGTTCTTCGGGATCCTCTCGTATTCCCATGTCTACCCCCAGGATATAGGCTAACATTCCTCGTATCTCTTGCTCCTCAATGGTGGATCGAGTGATGATGTTAAAGAGAGCTGCGATCTTTTGGTGAGCCTGTCTCATCCGATAAAGGGCAGGAAACATCCCCGCAAGATAGTCATCTCCCATGGGAAAATCCGGGGTGTTAGTCATGAATGCCTTTAGGCTTTCCACTTCTGCAACTATGTTGGCTGTCTCATCCTCTTCTGGAGTATTGGGAGGGCTTCGGCTTCCATCTAGGGTAGGAATCGGGGGTTGATTATCCATCTATAAAAGCAAAGAAAATATATTTATCGTTAATTTTCTGTATTTTTTTCAAATATTATTATTTAAATCTTACGAGGATAAACTTAGTCTATCGTGATCTACTCAATCTACCCAAGGCCGAGGGTTTGAACCTAAGGCTCTGATACCAAGTTGTAACGTCCCGATTTTCGGAAATAAAATCAGAGGTATTAAATATTGATTTCTAAAAATTTATTAATTTAAATTCAAAATCCAAAACGGATAATTCTCCCTAATGATTCGTCTATTACAAAACCTTATTGAAATACTGAAAAATAGTCTTTGTGATAAAAACTAAACAAAATAACAGAGCCGCCTTCTAGGATTGATATGGATCCCAAGCGTATTCTGGCTCGACTACCACCTCTGGATTCTCTTTCGTATAAAATTGTTCACCTTTAAGATTCTGTGTCTCCTCCTGATTTTCTGCAAAATCTGGCACGGAAGCCAGACAATCCGTACCTGAGTGAAAAAGTTCACCCCGAAGTATAATCCAACCCAACTACCCCTCTTACTTTACAACTAGCAGGCAGCAGGATAATATGATAAAATGATACGAGACAGTAAAGCAGAGATTATTCATATAAATCAATTCATTACTATCCATTAACCTATCGTGTAATCTAAGATTTCCTCCACGGAATCTTTCCTCTCCAACCGTTAGCCATGCTTAGTCTCCCTTTGCTGTCGCAGATACACCTAAGTTATATACCGAGTGTGCACCCCAATAACTACAGCAAGGGGAAAGATTATCATGCCTGAATCATAACTAGGGTTCGCCTATCTTATATACCACTTCACAATCATCACTGGACTCTCGCCAGTTTCAATTCATCACTGGACTCTCGCCAGTCTATCAATTCATCACTGGACTCTCGCCAGTTTCAATCTTATCACAAATCTCATCACATTCAAAATCTCGCCAGAAGGCATTCTAGAAATAAAAATTTTCCATTTCATCCATTACCTAGCATCGTCTAATATGAACTCTATTCGCATACCACCCCATTTTTCTAGAGTCCAATCTAACATATAAATCAAGAATTGGTGCAATATACAATTAAATCAAATAATAATTAAAACAAATAACCAACAGTGCAATCACATAACCTTTTATGAATGGGCCGTTGCCCTTATTCTCGTATGGCCACAATGTCAATAATGAAGTAAAACTTTTATAAAAATTATAATAAAATATTTTCTAGGCTCTTATTAGTTATTTCTAATTAAATAGTTTAATTAAAAGCTAATTAAATGCATTTATTTGATAAAAATATTAGAATAATTAATCATGACCTAATAAGAGTCCTAAAGATTCTATATAATCAGTTGAATGTCAAAAGTTGGGTTCGGAGGGTCGAAGAGTTAAATTATATGAAAACGTTAATTAAAATGACCGAAAGTAAAGTAAATAGACAATAAATAAATAATAAAAAAATAATGAGATTGTCATATTTTCATCTTTGGACAGTAAGGAGTCTAAAAAAAATTACACGGGTATTAATAATAATGTTTATAAGGCCGTAAAGTAATTTTGATTGGAATTACTTTAAAAATAATAATAAATAATGAATAAAATAAAATAAATATTTAATTTGACAAGTTACTGTATTTGAGATGCAAGGAGTCTAGAAAAATTTAGTTGAGTGTTAAAACGTTAGTTTAAGGGTCGTAACTAATTTTTGTTTATAAACTTTGAACGATAACTAATAAATAATTTAATTAAAAAAAATATGGCATTAACAAGTTATGATCTTTGAAGTGTGAAAAGTCTAGAAGAAATAGTTCGGGGGTCGAAAACGGTGTTCGGGAGGTCGCAAAATCGATTCGAACCAAAACTGTCCAAACCGCGAGGTTGGACCGGTCAAAGTTTGCGGCTGGGCCTTCTGCCGCAAAGTCCGGCCTGGTTCTTGCGGCCCGAACCTTGCGGCCGCAAGGTTGAAGGCAGATTTCGTTTTTTTGGTAGTGTTTGGTTGGGAGTTTAGTTTAGTTTAGTTTTGGTAGTGGATGGAGAGAGAAATAGGGTAATTATTGAAGATAGGGGTAATGATTAGAGAGAGATAGAGAGAGATAAAAAAGTAATAATTGAAAAAATAGGGTAATGATTGAAAAAAGATGTAGAGTAATGATTAGAAACAAAATGAAAACTAAAACTAAAATGGCTTCCGAACAAAGCCAAAATTGTTTTGGCTCGGTTTTGATGCATGGGTCCATTTGGGGCATAGGGTTAAACATAAAAACATCAAATATACTTAGAGAAGTGGTTGGGAGAGATTATACTATCTCAAATCGGATCGAATTGGTTTTTGATCGAAACTTGAAAATTTGGGAAGAAAGTTTTGGGTTCTTTGATCGGGAAACTTTGGGACCGAATTGGATGACGTTTGGTGATGCTAGGGATTGTAGGAAGGTATTAGAACGATCAATTCGGGTTTCGGTTGATCGTAGGTATGAAACCCACTTTTCTCTATCTTTCTTTCTCTCTCTAGAACTCCATAGATTGGAGCTTCGATCTCTCCTGTTTTTCTCTCTTTTCTGGACTGGTGGGGCGTGGTAAATTTCGTGGTGTGCCCTAGGGTCGACGTACTAGGGTATATATAGGAGAATTTGAAGAGTTTCGATTGAAATTGGATTTAAAGAGGTTGTATTCTATCGGGTTTCGAAATGGACGAATTATGGACGATTTTCGTGCTCCGAGAGGAGTTAGAGACTGGGTAGGAGAGGGAAAGACCGTAGGGTTTTCATGCATGCAATTTAAATAATTAAAAGTAGGATAATTAAGTCTAAATTAATTTTATTTGTATATATCTACTAGGTAATTATTATTAAGTAAATTTTATTATTACAAATAATACTCTTTAATGATACTATTAATTATAAAAATTACGGGTCGTTACAAATACGGAGTATAGATTTTGACAGATAAGCGCATCTGTTAATTTTATTGTGATTGTAAAGAATCCATATTTTGCATAGATAACCTTATTTGTTGGTTTTTTAAAAAATTAAAAGAATAGATTTAGACAAATAACACATATAAGGTTATTTGTTTGTTTTGTTTCGCACACATAACATCTTTTAGTTAAAAAATAACATATATGGTTAAACTTTTGGACAAGATTATCCTTGGCCAAATATTTTCGTTCTTGTTCCTTTTTTCTTTCTTCTCTGTTTTTTCTTGTAAAAAAAAACTGACAATCATTCACTGTCTCTTGGAAAAGAGGAAGAGGGAGAAAAAAAGTACAATAAACCCAACACAACGAGATCCATGTCTATCCCTCTAGCTCTCCATTGTTCAACTCAACAACAGTATTTTGCATTTGCAATTAGGCTCCGTTCCGGAACCAAATAAGAACTTATTTTTTGTGTAATAAGAAGGCTTATTCCGGAAAATAAGAAGGTTGATACTTATTTTGGAAGAATTTGTATAGGTACCAACCGGCCGGGGAGGAAAATCGTACCGGCGGCCGCGTCGGGCGGTCTCCGGCCACAGGACGGCCGATCCGAGCCGTCCAAAAATTCTAAAAAAAAAAAAACAAGGGGGACTTCGCGAGAATCAACGGCATCCGAGGTGTGTAGAGTGTTTGATCCGAGCACCCCTTTTCCGTGTAGGGTGCTTGATCATATATACACGGAAAAGAGGTGCTTGGATTAAGCACCTCGGATTAAGCACTCTACACACCTCGGATGCCGTTGATTCCCGCGAAAACCCCCTCGGTTTTTTTTTCTTCGAATTTTTGGACGGCTCGAATCGGCCGTCCGATGGCCGGAGATGGCCCGGCGCGGCTGCCGGTACGATTTACCTCCGCCGGCAACCATTATCATAGCAACAGTCTTATTTTTTGTATAAGGCAACTTCAAGCTCAAAAATCATGTGTTTATGCAAATAATTTTCCTACCACTATGGATCTTGTTTGATAGATCTCATTGAGATCTTTAATACGGTGCAAAAAAAATTTGAATTTTTTTTTTCATTTACATTATTTTTGAGTTTGAAAATGTGAAAGGAACTTTTTGTTTGAGTTTTGTGGAATGACCCTTCTTATTTTTGAATGAGAAGTAGCAAAATAAGTACTTATTTTTTAAGAAAGTTTCCAGAACGAAGCCTTAATCGACACAGCTTCTTGCGTTGGTGCATTTTCCCAAGCAACTTCTTTCTCTTGTAATCTCTCTATGTCTCTCTTCCAATCGGCTCTGCTCTTTGGCATCCCGTAGTTCTCCTCTCGCTGCCATGGAATCTGGTCTATCACCGCTTGCCAAGGAATTGATCTTCACCACTATTACACATTGAGCTGGACTAAACACCCAAAACCATCTTCAAAACGAACTCTAGCCCAATTTACCGTACAATCAATCCAATTCATCCATCTCTCTCTCTCTCTCTCTCTAACTCTCTCCCGTCTTCTCTGATTTCGTTAACTGTTTAATTACAATCCCCGGCCTTTTATGAATCAATCCGTTCACATGCCATTTTCAGCTTATCTAGTTATACCTATAGGGTGGGATTGAATTTAAAAGAATTTAAAAGATGAGTGGTTTATTATTGTTCTTATTTAAATTTTTTTTGCATTTGTTAATTTTGTATTAAACTTTTGTGACTTAATGATTCGTCTCGACGAGAGGAATCGGAAAAGTAAAAATTTAATTTTTTTTTATTGAAACTCATAATTTTTTTAAAAAATAAAAAAAAAATATAATTACAAGACCAATCCTTTGAGCTCCTCTCCCTCTTTTGGGCTTTTTTCCGTTTTGTCCTTATTTAACTTTTTCCGCGTTTGTCGTTTTGCGACAAGTATTTTACGATTTTTGATTCGCTCCAATCATAAAAGTAAAAAATTACTATGACTTTTACTCAAATATTTTTAAAAACATCCAAGATAAAGCCCAAAAAGCCGGTTGTTGTGATTTATCTTGAATATTACAAAAAAATATTACGGTAAAAGTTTAAAAAAATTACTTTTTCAATTCTCTCGTCGAGACGAACTAATAGGGATAAAAAGTTTGTCGCAAAACAAACAAATACAAAAAAATTTGAATAGAGACCAAAAAAAAGTCACTTGACTTTTTAAAGCTTTTTTAGGCTCTAATTGCTTCATTTTAATAATAAAATTTTACTTTTTTGAATCTTCTTATTGAGACAAATTTGGGGGGGGGGACGGGTCGGGTCGGGCGGGTTTGAGTTTGACTTGACACATATTCGACCCGACCCGTTTCAACCCGTTTTTAAAAAAAACCCATATTTGACCCACAACCCGTTCAAACCCGCCCGTTTGCCACCTCTAGCTATATATAATAAACACATATGGTTGTATAAATATGTAGTACTATAAAAATACCAAAAATATACGCACGTATTTCTTTAAGGAGAATGCTAAATTTTGTCGGACCGTTTTTCTATCATATCTTCTAAAACTAATTGGTGTTAGCGAATGTTTCAAATAAATTTTTTATGGCATTCGATATCACACTTGTAAGTCTGTTTTTAGAGCAGTCGCAAGGAGTTGCATTATGTAGCCAAATCAAGGGAGCACTCCAGATTCAACACTAAAGAGAGCCTAGTAGTCTATCGTTAAGGTTTAAAAGATATATTATATTGGGAATGACTTCGGTGTCCCCGGTCATTTTGGGGACACCGTAACTTTTGGCATAACAAAACCATTATGAGTATAACCAAATTCCATTACAAGCATAACAGAACCATAGTAAGGCATAACCAAAATCATAGCAATGCATAACTTATTTGTTATGCCTTAGTTGGATTTAGTTACGCCTTGATTGGTTTTTTGAATATTCCTTATTTGGATTTTGTTATGCTTGTAATTGATTTTAGTTATGCTTATAATGGTAAAGTTATGCCAAAAATTACAGTGTCCCTAAAATGACCGGAAACACCATAGCATCACCTACTATATTATATATAAAAGTGTATGAAAAAGTGTGAAAAATACACTGCAGTGTGTGTTTTTTTTTTTGTCTTCTTCTCTACTTATTGACAATTCAGTGGATTTCAATAGAACCCTTTTTTATAAGGCCACGACACTGATGCTATATAGTGTGACAAATTTACCCTCAACTTTGGTCACAGGGTCGAGGGTCTCTATCTAGCTTCTTCAAAAGTGTATGCGACGCATTTCTTTAAGGAGAATGCTAAAGACAGCCTAGTCATCTATCATTGAGGTTTAGGAAATATATTGTGTTAACATGTGTGAAAAATATATAAAAGTATATGAAAAGTGTGAATGTGTTACACTAGAATATGTATGTTTTTTGTCTTCTTCTCGGCTTATTGACAATTCAGTGGACTGTCAATAGAATGATCCATTTTTTGTAAGGCCACAACACTGATGCTAGTGTGACACAACTTTGGGCTTAGGGTCTCTCAACAGATCCACTCTGTACGTAGTTTTGATCGCCTATGCCCCCAAGACCCGACTAGATCTGATTGTGATTTGTAGCCATTGATCTTCGAATCGAGCTTATACGTGCATCGCCCAATTCCTCTCTGTTATCTACCGGCAGAAAACGGACAAAAACGTAGAGAGGAATAAGGCCCAATTGTGTTTCTGATTTCTGTTCTTCTCTTCTCTTCCTTACCTTCCAGTGCTTTTTCTCTTGAAAAACTAGATAATAAAAAAAAAAAGAACAAAAAGGATAAGGAACCTCCCAACAGCCTGTTCTATCATCTGAGGGTTTCTTGATTACAAAGGAGGGAGAGAGATACAAGGGCCGAGGGGGTATGGTGGCTGATTTTTAGTACTCCCTCCGTCCGGATTTAATCGTCCCCTAGTTCAATTCGCCAATACCAGGAAATGGTATGTAACAAGGTAAAAACAAATGGGACTGGCCCTAGGAGGTTATTGAAATAAACAAGTATATATAGACCTTGACTTACGATGACTGAACCATGCTTCATAGAGTCATGCGTGAAAATTTGAAGTAATACTATCAATGGATCTCCGATAAATATGTGGTGCGATATTTAATTCAGAGGGCATTACACTCTTCTATAGTAATGTCCTTTAGATGTACTAAAAGACATTAACGGATTTGAGTCTTCACTAAGTTAAAATTTGACAAAACTCACTTTTAGAATCAAATTCGCTATAAAAATTTGCTACGTTGGTTAAGGAAATTAAAACGACTTTTCAAGGTATAAAATCACCCATCAAAGACTAATTGCTCATGTAGTTGCTAGTTTACCACCATTTGAGTTGACTTCTCTTAATCTCAGCATGATTCCTTACGTACCATAATTAGCTAGACCAAATT
The DNA here is from genome assembly GCA_019656295.1 of Rhododendron mucronatum var. ripense. Lineage (NCBI taxonomy): Eukaryota > Viridiplantae > Streptophyta > Magnoliopsida > Ericales > Ericaceae > Rhododendron > Rhododendron mucronatum. The sequence continues at coordinate 1,474,962 of BPLT01000086.1, forward strand.
ATGCTAATATTCCTCCACACATGTAGATGGTTTGGCAATGCATTTACAACCTTCCATTGTTAAAAGCAAATCTATACTACTACTTTTAAAGAACGAAGTTTCCAAATATACCCTTTCAAAAGGAAAAAAAAAATTTTGTACTCCAAAGAGGCAAAAAAAGACTGATTTAAATGTTAGAAAGAATAAAAAAAAGTTAGCCCTGGCGCAACTGTACAGAGTAGGCCACATACCGCAATTATCAACCGGCCAAAGTAAAATGAAATGATGGAGACTTGACCTGATAAAGCTGCAAACACAAAAAAAAAGTTGGCCCTGGTGCAACTGTGTAGAGGTAGGCCACACAATGCAATTATCAACCGGCCAAAGTAAATGAAATGAGGGGGACTTGACCTGATAAAGCTGCTTTGGAGAGTCATGTGTGAACCATGCTTTCGAGAGTCCTGTGTGAAAACAATTTAGGCTCCGTTCCGAAACCTTCTTAAAAAATAAGTACTTATTTTGTCACTTCTCATTAAAAATAAGAAGGGTCATTCCACAAAATCTAAATAAAAAATTTATTTCATATTTTCAAACTCAAAAATAATGTAAATGAAAAAAAATTCAATTTTTTTGCTCTATATTAAAGATCTCAATGAGATCTATCAAACAAGATCCATAATGATAGAAAAATTATTTGTGTAAACACATAATTTTTGAGCTTGAAGTTGCCTTATACAAAAAATAAGACTGTTGCTATGATAATGGTCGCCCGCGGAGGGAAATCGTACCGGCGGCCGCGCCGGGCCGTCTCCGGCCACCGGACGGCCGGTCCGAGCCGTCCAAAAATTCTTAAAAAAAAAAACCCAGGGATATACACACGGAAAAGGGTGCTCGGATCAAGCACCCTACACATCTGGGATGCCGTTGATTCCCGCGAGAACCCCTCGATTATTTTTTTAAGAATTTTTGGACGGCTCGGATCGGCTGTCCGGTGGCCGGAGACGGCCCAGCGCGGCTGCCGGTACGATTTCCCTCTCGGCGCCCATTGGTACCTATATAAATTCTACCAAAATAATTACCATCCTTCTTATTTTCCGGAACAACCTTTCTTATTCAAAAAAAATAAGTTCTTAATTTGTTTATGGGACGGGGCCTTAGTTGGCAATAATTTTGTAGTCCCAATATTTCAAGGTTCCAATTTTGCTTCAAATAGTTATTAGGAGTTGGATTTGCCTTCGACCATTTTCAGAACTTTTCCAAAGAAATCTACCCGTCCAAACCAAAAAAAAAGAAGTAAAAGAAAAACATGCAAGACCCGCCAAGAGTCTCGACTCACAACATACGGCATATAACTATGGCTTCGAATCCCAATTTGTTTATGAATGTAGACATTAGCAGCACATACAGGGTATACTAATATTTCTACTAATCCTAGCTGTCATGCAAGAAGAAAGAAACGAAGCGAAACGAAATGGGCGCAATGCAGATCCATGGTCACAACAACCATTATTATGCTGCTTCTTTCCAACAGAATCTTCGCTATACAAGAGATTGATAGTTACTGTCCGCTCTGCTTCATGTGATTCACATAATAGCTCTCTTTTTATTGCCACTCATTCAGTAAATCACAGAGCAACACCACAAATATGGGGAGAAAACAATGAAAACATCAGGAGAAAAAATCAATCAATAATCCCTCAATCCACACCACACAGAGTTTTAGAACTATACCCGAAAGCAAATCAGAGGAGCAGTCAAAAGTCAGAACATGCTACAGCTGGAGATTGAAGTGCCACAAACTGAATATCATGAGTATCAATTGTCATGACCATTACAACAAACTAGAATTCCGCGATTCAAAAACAAACTATTGTCCCTTCAGAATAATCCAAAACAACTATTACTCTCAACCGTAGGACCCGAGAATAACCTGTGCAACACCATCCATTGGATCTGTAATTAAGAAATAAGCAACCAACTCAATAAGCAACTGTAGACCAGAACTTGTTTGGCTAAATAAAAGAAAACATGAGTTGTGATCAATATATACGAGGATTCATTATTCATAAGGGAACAAATTAAATAGTTCCATACATACAAACTAAAACTCATTATTGGATGTGCGTAACCTAATCTCTTCAAACCGCATGAGCCCATGATTGGGGTCAAAACCACAATTAGTTGTTCAAGGGCAAAAGAAATAATTTTATGTGTGCATACGTGTTAATTACGACCTAAATCATATTACATCTACCTTGATCAAAAGATGCATGAATCCACCGGCTTACAAGACATTTTGATAGAAACTGAAAAGATGATCACGATTCACAAATAATTATGCAAATCACAATGTGAATGGGATTCTTCTGTTCCATCTCCATAAAGTATAAAATACAAGCAAGTGGTAAGACACCTCATTCTCATAACACAGAATTGGAGATTTCACGCCTCAAATATTCAAAATGATGTGTTGTCACTTACCTCATTTGTTGAGATGTATCAATCCGAAGACATTAATGAAACGACATCACCAAGCCAAACTGTAGTGTCGTCGGGGTACCTAGAAAAGGAATCCAACAAGAGTATAAGAATAAGAAATCCAAGACATAATTAAGACTAGCTACTATTTCATTCGTCAAAATCAAGAAACGATATGTAACAAGGTAAAAATAAATGGGACTGGCTTTATGAGGTTATTGAAATAAACAAGTGTGGGGCCGGTTCCCCTTATACAAAAGTTGACATAAATTTTGACACAAGTTTTGTATGAGACCCATTTTGGGGTCCATGAAAATGATCAGAGCCGTTTGACTTGTTTAAAACGTCCTTTTAAGGATTCTTGTAAAAAATCAAATTATTCAGATATTGGTAAGCGCTTAATCGGTTCATTCAGTTGGTTCCTGTCAGATTTTAAAGGATAAAATTGAATGAACTAATCAAGCCGTTACCGATATTGGAATGAGTTGATTTTGTGTAGGAACTCTTAAAAATCTATTTTAAACGAATTAAAAAGCTCCGATCATTTGCGTAAAACTCCTTTTAGTTTTGTGTCACCTTTTGTGTGAGGAGAATCAGATCATGCTTGATTCATCTTTCAGTGATTGAACCATGCTTTCGAAATTACATTCTATAGACATATGTTCAAGTCGAGACACACTCTAGCAACTCAAGCACTGGAATCTATATACATGAAACGGAGCACCGAGCACCTATACACTAGTTAAAGTTTAGTTTTTCATCATTATGTTTTCAATCAATAATCCTTTTTGTGATTTACTAAAACTTGTAACTGCAGAAATAAAAAAGAATATGCGTTTGTGTGTGCACATGTTCATTATAAATGCATATATGTAAATATGATTTTCTCACAAGTAATTTGCACAACTGTGAGGTTTGATATAATTCATGTTATATGATCTGCATGACTTGAATTGTGATAAAAACAAATATTTTTATCTTGTTGACTTTTATATGGAAGTAGTAAGTTCGCGTGTAACGATTGCGACATGTAAGCTAAAACATAAAACAGGTAGCTTAGCATCCGCAATGGGTTTGGTATCTGGTGTGTTAATTGTGTATTGACTTAACAAATAAAAGTATATTTTTTTTCCCACAATGCTTGTGTGTTAGAGTGTACTAGGGTGTGCTAAATCTAGTAGTGTGCTAGCATGTGTGTCAAATTTGGCAAAGAAGCTAATAAATAATAAGTGAGTCCCATCTCTATCATAAATTCATACTCCAATTAATCATAAAAACATTAATGTCCACTACTTTTTTTTGACATTATTTTAAATAGTTAATATCAAAAAATAACACACTCGTAACTAACCCATTGAGGCACTCATACATACACATTCCTAAGTTAACAATGTCTAACATATACTTGTGAGACCCATGTTTTATCCTAACACATATCTTGCCAAAATATTGACATACAAATATAACACACCCATTGCAGATGCTCTTACACAATTTTTTTTTATCAATATAGTTGGCAATTTAAAGTCATATTAATTCATGCTTCCAATTTTGCTTCAAATAGTTATTAGGCATTGGATTCACCTCGTCACTTTCATTGCTTTCCCGGGCCCATCCGTTACTTTCACAGCTTTGCTCCGACTTTTGTTAACACAAATTTGTACATAGTTTGGCCCAAACTACATGTTTTTCTCATTTTGCATAGTGGACGACCTTTTAGAAAGGAGGAAGTCAATAATAGCTCCATTCTTAAAATAAATTAAAAAAATGGGAAAAATGGAAAAAAGAAACTAAACAAAAAAGGAACAAAGCAGAACCGAGGTCACAAAAACCATTGTTGTGTTTCTTCTTTCAAATAGATCAATCTTGGCTAAACTAGAGATTGACACTTATTGTTGGCTCTGCTTCACACGATGGACATAATAGCTCCTTTTTTTTTTTGCCGCGCAAGGCTTGTCTGCAGTCCACGCAGAGGTGCGGTTGGAGTGTTTGCAACCGTTGGATGGTGTTTTTAACGGTCGAGATTTTTTTTTAAAAAAAACTTGCTTTTCTCTGGAATCTTTTTGTAAAATTTGAACCGTTGAATGCAAAGATGAATGGCTGTGATACAACTGCATGGGTTCTTTGCAGTTGGACTGAAGCCGGGTCCTTTTTTGCCACTCCTTCAGTAAATAACATGAGCATCAATTTTCACCATCGAAGGCCAAAGCAAACTAGAGTTCCGTGATTCAAAAACAGAACAATTGAAAATAACTTCACTCTCAACCTTCATACCCACGAATAAACCGTGCAGCACCATCCCTCGGATCTGTAATTGAGAAAGAAGCATGACAACCAATTCAATGAGCAACTATCGACCTTTTGGCCAAGTGAAAGAAAAAAGGATTAGGGTTCCATCCCTGGGATTCAGTTTTCAACGGAGAAACATATTTAAGCTTCTTTGATACGGCGTCATGACCCATGACATGGGCCAAAACACAATTAGTTGTTCAAAGGCCAAAAGAGACTAATTTTATGTGTCAACAATTGATAAGGGATCCAAATCATATTCCATCTCTATTGATCCAAAGATGCATTAATCCACCGAGCTTACAAGACAATTTTGTGGGAACTTAAAGAGATGATCATGAAATACAAATACTAACTCTCGTTCGAGAAGTTCGTAAGTTGGTCCTTGTTTTGTAGTAAGGAAAATCAATTATTAGGCCAGGGTCGACCGGACCGGGAGAACATTCAGTAAATCACATAGCACCATCACAGATATGGGGAGAAAACAATGAAAACATCAGGAGAAGAACTCAATCAATAATCCCTCAATCCCCACCACACCAAGTTTTAGAACTATACCTGAAAACAAAGCAGAGGAGCAGTCAAAAGTCAGAGCATGCATGCTACAGCTGGAGATAGAAGTGCCACAGACTGAATATCATGAGTATCAATTGTCGCCATTACACCAAAGTACGCTGCAAGCAAAGTCCTTAATATAACCAATGGAGTAGCTGGAAGGACCAACTTGTCCAACATTAGGTGTCTCAAACTCTTAGTTTCCTTAAGGGTTCTGTTTCATTGGGCAAATTAGGACAACACACCAAGTGACCAAGATTGTTAAAAGATAAGCACATTCATATGACAAAACTATTGTCATTGTTAATTAGAGGCGAAATGGTGAAAAAATACAGATCAACTTACTGAGAAGTGCAAAAGGCTGAATTATGCTAAGGTGTGCTCGCCCTAGTGTGCAGGGTCTAGAAGTTTTTGAGAAGAAAAAAGAGTAAACAGATACTGCAGATTATGAAGAAAAAAAGAGGAAATAGATACATGCCAATAAACCTTACTCCAATTGATCTTTTGATATACACGGCCAAAGGTGAGGTGGAGAGGACATATAACTAGTATCAAGGATAAGAGTAATGAGTCATCAATTATCACCTAACTCCACCATCTGTACTCTCCATTTCAAACAAACTATAAGATACTTGTCTCCTACTTGCCATATTAATAGCACAAAAAAAAAAAAACAGAAAATATTAGGGGGGAATTACTTCCCAACATGAGTATCCATGGGAACGGCCTACAACTAGTTCATATACTCTATTCTTCCTTAATGGTTAGCTCTAAAAGTATCCCATTTCAGATGGATCATGGATGAATAACAATAAGTTAACTATGGCATGTTAAATTCATTTCTAGAGCACAAGAATAAATCCTAAATTCATAAGACTTAAAACAAATTCTCATTGGTATATTGTTCTTCCATCCTTCCAACCATGTTCATGAACTCTTTTCTCCACAATGAGGAGAGCTTATGCTTTTCAATGAGACCTGCTTCTGCTTTTCCCCTTGCTTCTTCACAAGTTTACATTTATGATGTTAGAATATTCTAGATTTGTGTATTTCTAGGATATTCTAGAATCGATGTGTATCTCTCATAAGATCAAATCGTATCAAATCATATATTATGATTTTATATGATTGTGATTGAGATTGTGATTGTATTTTCCTTTATTGTATCATGGCTCACACTATATATATGAGCCCTCTCATTTGTACAGAGATACAGTTCAATATACAATAATCTTTCTCTCCTTTGTCTCGTAATATGGTATCAAAGTTAGGTTCTCAAAGCTAGTTTTTTCTTTTCTTTTCGCCTTGCCGAACTCCTCTCGGTCTCACTACATCAAAACACCACAAAACCCCAACCCAGATCCCTTTTTTTTTTTTTTTTCTCCACTGGCCGAATAAACCAACCATACTCAACATCATATACCTTCTTTTCCCAAATTCTCTTTTATTGCCTAATCACAGGAGCAAAGAGAATTGCTCAAATCCGTACACTTGTCCACTATTCATATGAAATCATCTCTCTATTGTCCTTATTCCAAACACAGTCCTGTAATAGCAACAGGCCATCTCAATTTCCGAAACCCACCAGCATTACACCCACTACCGTCTCAACCGATCTCTTTTGCGTTGATTATGGAGAAAATTGACGCTGCTCAACCTATTTCCATCACTCTCGATGGTTCCAACTATATTCTTTGGGCTCAAGCCATGACCAGCATTCTGAAAGGGAAGAAATTGTGGCGTATAATCACAGGTGATGTGATTAAGCCTGTCAAAGCAATAGAAGAAAACCAGTCTAAGTATGAGGGTGGAACATGCATCAGATTAGCATGGATTTGGCACTTGTGACATCGCCGCACATAATCCACGCACTGAGATTCCATAGTAGACCAGAAGTAGCCCTGACGCAAAATCTTCCTAGCAAGCATGACGCCGCTCATGTGGGGACCGCAAATCCCTTCGTGGATTTCCTCCATAATTCTGACAGCTTCAGTACCATTGACGCAGAGTTTGTGCATCCCACAATGAGATCTCCTATACAACCTTCCTCCACAGATGATGTAATGAGCAGCAATCCTTCGTAACGCAGTTTGGTCCTTCTGAGAAGCCTCAGACGGGTACAAACCACTTTCGATGAAGTTCCATATGTCATGGTACCAAGGTAGGCCATCATCCACATCATCGATGGCGTTGACACATTGATAGGCGGGATGGTCTCGTTGTTCAATTAAGATAGGGCGGAGTTTGACACCCAGCGGTAGTTCGACCATGGAGGCCAGGGTTGCAAGTGCATCAGCGAAATGGTTCTTCAGCCGGGGGATATGAGTGAAAGTCACCTTATTGAAACGAGGGATTAATCCCTCTAAGTCCTGATGGTAAGGTTTCAGCTTCTCTTCGCGTACCTTCCAGTCTCCATTGGCTTGAGACACGACAAGATTTGAGTCCCCGATGACTTCAAGCTTCTCAACACCGAGCGCGAGCGCAGCTTCCATTCCCACAATACAGGCCTCATATTCAGCTTGGTTATTGGTGACGTCGAACTTAAGCTTGAACGCAAGCGGAATATGAGAACCGTCAGGGGTGACTAGCAAAACCCCGATTCCGAACCCTTTTTGATTGGCTGCCCCATCGAAGTAAAGAGTCCAAACATCCTCAACAACTGTCAGCACTTCCTCGTCCGAAAATACGAAATCTGAATCCTCGGGCCCCTCTACAGGGTGGTCAGCTAAGAATTCTGCAATGGCGCGTCCCTTTACCGACTTTCTGGTGACGTACTCGAGATCAAACTCTGCTAAGAGAAGCAACCAACGTGCTAATTTACCAGTAAGCGCTGGCTTTTCGAATAGATACTTGAGAGGATCCATTCGAGAAATCAACTTTACTGGTTAAGCCAGCATGTAGTGTCTTAACTTCTTAGATGCCCAGACAAGGGCCCAGCACGTCTTTTCTAAGGCGGTATAGCGTTCTTCAGCTCCAACCATCTTCTTGCTCAGGTAGTAAATAGCTTTCTCAATTCCCTTGTCCCCTTCTTGAGCTAGCAAACATCCCATGGACGTAGAACTCACAGATAAGTAGAGAATCAGAGGTTTTCCAGGTATAGGCGGCATGAGAACAGGCGGGTTCTGTAGATAGTCCTGGATCGAAATGAAAGCTGCTTGGCACTTTTCTGACCATATAAATGGAGTATCCTTCTTGAGTAGACGAAACATCGGCTCGCAAGTTAAGGTTAACTTGGCGATGAATCTGCTGATGAACTGAACCTTTCCCAAAAAGCTCCGCACTCCCTTTTCAGACTCAGGTGGCTTCATTTCGCGTATCGCTTTGATTTTTGACAGATCGACCTCAATCCCACGGGACGTGATCATGAAACCTAGCATTTTGCCTGCTGTGACTCCGAAGGTGCACTTCTGTGGATTAAGACGCATCCGGAACTTGCGCAGCCTTTCGAAAAGTTTCCTTAGCACGTGGACATGCCCTTCCCGAGTTTTTGACTTGGCAATCATATCATCAACGTAGACCTCAACCTCTTTGTGCATCATGTCATGCAAAATAGTCGTGGCAGCTCTTTGATAAGTAGGACCGGCATTCTTCAAACCAAACGGCATAACCAAATAGCAGTAGGTCCCCCACTCAGTGATGAAAGTTGTTTTCTCGCGGTCTTCGGGTGCCATGAGAATCTGATTGTAGCCTGAGAAACCGTCCATGAACGAAAGCAAAGCATGCCCCGCAGTATTATCCACGAGCACATCGATATGTGGCAAGGGAAAATCGTCTTTGGGGCTTGCTTTGTTCAAGCCCCGGAAGTCAACACAGACACAAATTTGGCCATTTTTCTTAGGAACAGGGACGATGTTGGCCACCCAAGTGGGATACTGAGAGACTGCGAGGAAACCAGCGTCAATCTGCTTGGTGACCTCCTCCTTGATTTTCTGCACCCAGTCCGGTCGCATCCGTCTGAGCTTCTGTTTCACCGGCTTAGCATCGGGCAACAGGGGAATTCGATGCTCCACTATCTCAGGATCGATACCGGGCATGTCTTGATGAGACCACGCGAAAACATCGCTGAATTCAGTGAGGAGCTCTTTGAAATTACGATGCTCCTTTGGATCTAATGTGGAGCCCACTTGAACCATCCGAGGATCACTCTCATCTTTCAAGTTTATTAAGATTACCTCTTCTTTTAATGGCTGAGCATGCCTTTCGTCTTCCCTTTCAATGAAAACACGGATTTCCTTGGGGATATCCCCATCGAAATCTATCCCTTCGTCGTCGGGGTCGACACAGTTTATATAAAGATCATTCAAGTAGTCAGAAGAGGAGTCTTTCATTTCATAAGACCCTACAGGGTCGCCAAGTACAAGGGAGTCGAACTCGAAGTAAAAGCTATGACGTGGAGGGCCGAGAGGCACAAACTCCGACTCAGAGCTAGACTTAGACTCAAAAGACCTGACAGACTCAGTGTCGGACTCAGCTACGTCATCAATGCAAGTAAGGCGTGGTTTGAAAATGCAATTTTTAAGGCTACCCTTAGCTTCCACGATAAGAGGGGTGGGGTCTTCGAGGGCGTCGGGCCCGAGCATGAACACTTCGGCCTTTTGAGCTTCCTTGGCCAAACCCACTTGAGAGAATTCACGGAACAACTGCTCTAAGCTCCCTTGATCGAAAGATCCCAGCCAGTCAGTCTTCGGCTTGGGTTGACTAAGCTTCCTCTTGAATTCTGCATTAGCTGGCTCTTCGTCACTGGAGGACCAAGTATCATCCGCAAAGATCTCAAAACCAGGTAGCAGTTCCCCAGTGACTGAGTCGATAAAGGGCTCAGCTTGCCCATGATAGATATCATTCCCCTTCTCACGGACAAAGTAGCTGTCGGGATCACCATAGAGAGATCGAGGTTTTCCCGTGCATTTCCTTCTTTTGGCATCGTTGGCAGAGGAAGAGTATCCCAAGCCAAAGCGGCCCTCACAGGAAGGAAACGCAGGGAATTCCGGAATCCCTTGTTGGTGAATTCCTAAACCAAGGCCAGGTAGATAGGACATCCTTCTCATAATGTCCAGAGCGACAGAGCTTATGATGAAGTCCCCATCCACGTTGATGGCCATAACCGAGCCAGAAGTATCAAAAGAGAAACCTGCGAGATCAACGTCCTCGTTGTCATGCGCGATACCAAAACGGGCGTGCCGTCCTCCTTGAGTGGGCGAATGCCTGAATCCCCGCAGATAATCAAAGTCCCAGTGGGAAGTCCCAGCATGACTTTCTGATGAAGAGTAGACGGGACAGCCATGATGTCAGATCTATGAAGCCACGGTCTTCCTAGCAAGAGATTGAACGAGGCTGGAATGTCGACCACATGGAACTTGACATCCATTTTGAACCTCTCCGCATCGAGAGTGAGCACGAGTGTGCCTTCGACCAGACGACGTGTGCTGTCATATGCCTTAACAGCCATGCTGGAAGGTGCAAAGTCTTTTTGAGTCAGTCCCAGACGGTGAGCCACCCTCAAAGGGCAAACATTGATCGCTGAGCCATTATCGATAAGAACGGTCGGAACCCAGAGTCCTCGGCATTTGACTGTGATATGCAAGGGTCGATTGTGGTCAACTCCTTCAAGCGGCAAATCCTTATCAGTGAAGACCACGGTATGCTTAGAGGTAGGTGGGAGGATAAGGGAAATCATTGCTTCAGGTGTGACGTCCGGTCGAATCTCAAGACGAGAGAGAGTGTGGCAGAATTTCTGACGATGCTCCCGGGAGGAACAGATTAGTCCCCAGAGTGATATGGCAGCGGGAATCCGCTCCAATTGCCTTTGAATCATGTCGTCATTCGGAGCGTTAACCGGTACCTCAAGTGGTACAGACCTTGAGAAAATAGGAGGTTCGTTCTTCCGGTTAGAAGAATTGGACGAACTTCCTGCTTGGAGATTAACAGGCTGAAAGACTCGTCCACTTCTTGTAACGTTAAGAACGTTCTCTAAAGAGGGTACCGCTTGAGGGTCTTGACTGTCGTCCCATAGATCAGCAGGGACTTCTCCCAATTTGCGTTTCCCTTTGTCGGAGGTCGTAGGGGCTACAGGCACTTCCATGTTCAAACCCAAATCCTCAATCAGATCTTTCATCAATAGTGATTCCCAAAAGTCTGGATCCCCAACGGCCACAGGTTCTCGAACTGGTTCTGTACTAGCGACAAAAGGGACATCCCACAGCCCTCCATCAGCGAGGGAGCGATTGACAGTCCAAACCTCGGACCCAACCTGGATGTTAACTATATTATCGACGTCCCAAAGATCAGCTGGTGGAACAAGGTCCGTAACCATGATGCTGCAATCCTCTTCAGGAGGGGAAGGCACGACAGGGCGTGGGAGGTTTTCATCAACGATGTAGAACGTAGGATCATACTTGGGATCAGCCACCGAGTTAACCAGCCTGTCGAGAGTGGAAGGGAAGAAGCATTCCCCCAGGATACGAGTCTCATCTTGAATAGGGTCATCTTCCAGATACTGGACTTCATGGTTGGGCAGGGCGTAACCCTGGAGAGGATTAGGGTCAAATCCTAACGGAAATTGCCAAGCGGGCTCAGGGTCCCAATAGTACTCTTCCTCAAGCAAAATAGGCTGAGGTTGTTGGAAGAGCATGTCCAACGAGAATCCATCCAAAGGATCAACCATGGCTGCCTCGTAATTGGCCATCCAAGCATCATACCATATGTGGTCAAAGGGGATGTCTTCGGGATTAGGTGGGAATCCCTCTAATTCCAACTCCATCCATTCATTGATAATGGGAGTGGCATAGTCGTCATTATCAGCTATGGCCCATCCCACGGCTTGCATGTCAAGTTGTTGCTCTGGTTGAGGGGGAATAGCAGTTCTGAAGCGGTCCAATAGACTTAAGGAGGGGTTCGGATCCGTCATATTGAAGTACGGGTTATCCACGGTAGAGGCAGAGTTGAGCTGCACAGCGGGAATAGACTGGTGGAACAGGTCACTGATAGAAGCGTTGAATACAAACGCTCCGTTCTGTAGACGCGCAGAGGGCGCATTGAAATTGGACGACTGTCCTTCCTCGGAGCGGATATAGGAGATCTCGGCCTCGGACTGAGAGGGGATAGGCACAATCGGCCTAGGTTGATTCGTTGAGGTTATATGGTCGGTGGGGTTGAATATAGTGGAGCTGAAGGAGATATCAGTGGAGCTAAGGGATATATGGTTAATGCGCGGAGCATTTTTGTGGTTTGGCATGGAATTGGCGAGAATGTTGGGTTTTTGAGCTGATGGCGGTGGAGCATGAAGAGTCCCTTCATCTATGAGATCCTGAATCGCATGTCGGAGGCGAAAGCAAGAATCGGTAAGATGACCGGCCCCTTGGTGATAGGCGCAGTAAAGATTGGCTTTGAAGTTAGGTGATGGATTCTTAGGCAAAGGAGTTGGTTCGAGGAGCTTCAGATGTCCCGATTGAACCAGTTTCTCCATTACCGAAGACAACGGTGCTTCAAAAGCGGAGAAACTTCGAGGTTGATTACGCGGCCGATTACTCTGCGGAGTTTGAACTTGATGGACCTCGGCAATGGGGTTGGCAGCTTTTGAGGAAGAGGCATTGGTACCACTGGTTGCGGTATTGGAGTAAGTTCCTCCCCCAAACAGCGCATTAGTATTTCCAGAATATGCTCTAGGCTTTGACTTTGATGGATTGGAAGATTCTCCCTTCGACAGAATCCCACTTTGTAATGCATCTTCGATGGCCAGACCAGAATCGAAGAAGGTATCAAAATTGGAGGATGCTTGAACGAGGACCAAGTGCCTAGCATAGTCTAGCTGGAGATTGCGGGAGATGATACGCAGCTGATCTCTCTCACTCAGGCGATCAATCATTTGAGCGGCTTTGGCCCTCCATCTCTTGACAAAATCCGCAAAGGATTCCTTAGCATCCATCTTGGTGGATTCCAACTCCCGGGTAGTCATCTTGAGCTGGGAGTTATAGCTATACTGCGAAATAAACGCAGCCCAGATGTCCTCCCAAGTCCTTCGTTTGGCAATGTCGAGCGACAGAAACCAATGGAAAGCGGGACCCGAGAGGGTTTGAGGAAACAGTTGAGACATGGCCTCGGGCTCGACTGACAGGAGCTTCATGGCAGCATGGTAACCATAGAGATGGGTTTTAGGATCGCCAGTGCCATCGAACTTGGCTATGTCGGGCATTTTAAACTTGTCAGGAAGCTTGGCATTGGGATTAAGGCAGAGACGGTCCAAGTCGATCCCTCCAGCACTGATTTTCTCGGACTTCGAAACAGATTCTTCCAGCTTGGCCATCTTGGCGACGAGAGCAGTCATGTCAGGGTGTTGAACAGTCCTAACAGCAGTGACGTCTGGATTCTGAGTAGGATTTCGAGTGCTCCGAGGATTGACCAAAGCGACCAGACGCCCTGGATGGTCCGGATCTTCAACCATGATAGGTTGCTCGTGTACATCCTCTTCGGCCTCGCCCTCCTCTTGAACAGATGGAGGAAGACGAGTGTTAAAGAGATCATTCAAGCGGGTCATGTTGGCATCTGTCTGAGCGGCCCTTTGTTGTATGACAGCAATACTAGCCTGGATGTTCATGAGTATGGTTTCCAAAGAGAGTGGTTGCGGTTGATCTGCCATGACCGTTGGTCCAGAGGTGCTTGATGCAGAGGAGGGGGTAGGTGATTCCGGAGAGTCTGTTTCTTCGAGGACCGGAGACGAGGCTGACTGAAGAGTAGCGAGCAGAGAACGCGGAGAGTTTTCCGTTGTGACTGACTGGGCTTGCAATCTGACTAATCTCTGAATCGGATTCTGGTGCAGACGTTCCCAAGTGGGTTTGGTTTTCTGCCTCGATACTTTCCTTGGCGGTGCAATGATTTAGAACCTTTGCTTGCAGAAAGTGAGAAAAGTCTTAATAAGGGCCCTGCAGCAACTTTAATATAAATAAAAGACTAAAGCGAAAACACAGTCACCGTCGTCAGTGTCGCCCTTAGACTCTAATACTAGCAGACAAGTCTGTCTTATGACGTTTGGAGATTGCCAGTGATCCTCAGAAATCTTTTCGAGATGTATCCTTTCTTGAATCAACTATCACCGAGGGACATCAAAGGAATCTAAGGTTTTGGTTTATTCCGTCTCGAGAATTCCAACTTTGGACTGGGAACAATCTGGCGTGGATGACATGATACTATGACCAAGGCGGCGTAGGCAGAACAGTGCCGTAGCCTGAACGGTGTACATGCTTCGCATGATAACCAAAGTGGTGTAAGTATCACGGCATTTTCTTCATTTCGTTCCTTGTTTTCTGTTTGGAATCTCGATTGGGTAATTAGCCAAAGATTTAGAAGACCTTGAGTTCCCAAAGTGTTATTGACCTAAGGATTTTGAAATTTGATAAACGTGCATCATCAAGGTGCACGACTCCTCATCGGGCCATGGTAAGGTCCTAATAAACATAAGACAGACTTGAAGGAGAGAGAACCTAGGAGCCGCCCTAAACATGCTTCTACGCAGGAACGGTATGTATATATGAACAGTACATGCGATAAGGAAAGCAGTAACATGTTGACAGTATATGGGGGTTAGATGCAAGTAATCTTACCCTGTAGGTACCTGTCTTAGTTTGGAAAGTTCTAATACTTTGTATATGCAAAGGCTGGTTTTGGCTTGTAACAGGTTCCTCGGACTAGAGCCAAGATATACCTCCCGCTGCCCGCGTAACCGCAGAGCAACAGTCGAACGGTAGAATGACTCATCATCGTTGAAGGTTGTTAGTCATTCGGGGTCCCCGGGCTCCGGTAAACCGTGCCGGATTGCCAAAACGATCCAACGAGGCTTATCCCACATCGATGCAAATGAAGAATGCCAAAAAGTCTAATTAATGGAACAGAATCGCAAATTCGCAAATGCCTTTTCAAATTTGGCTCTCTTTATTTAGTCAATACTTTAGAAGAAACTACACGAGAGAACAATCGGAAAAGCCCCAGATTGGATGGCCGGACACGAGGTCCTGTTAAATCACCAATCATTTCTTTAGCAGCGCGAAGCTCACTATTTTGACAGGCTTTCATGGGATTGTTCCCAAGTGTATTAACTTCTAAGTATAGACTAATATTGATTCGATCCCCAGCGGAGTCGCCACTGTGGGCAATGCGAATTGCCCGATCTTTCTTTCCGCCTAGGAAGGGATTCCGTTCCCCACTTTTTTGAGAGAGGAGCGCTTTTTGAAGCTGGACGACAAGCGCTCGCGAAAATACAGAGTCGCCACTTGGGTTTGAAGGTCCGACACCCAAGGAACCGTATTTCGAAGCACCTGCCGCGCTTTTTGATTTGAAAAAAAGTTAAGGAACCAGTCCGTCATAACCATATCTGGGTTCGGGAGCCAGGTTACGAGAGGGGAAGGGTTTTATGGCACCCCTCTCGCCCAATCCGGAGATCGGTCTCTACTTAAGCATTTGCGAAAAATGTTATTTGTTTGCGATTCTGTTTAATTAATCAATTTTTTAGCCAATTAGGGCGGGGGAACAATTTAAAGGGATTAAAACCGTAACATGTTTGTAAGATGTGATAGATGATAACATGGATGGCATGACATCTTAGGAAATAAATAAGATAAAATCTAACACCGAGATCGGATATCAAAAACAGTGCATTTGGAATGAGTTTAACACAAGGAATGGCCAACTTGCATGCATGGATGTGCCAGCATGCGAGTCAACTGTCGCGCGTCAAACCCATTCCATCGCGCGAGGGTTAATATCCTCCCAACAGGTTAAATTTGATCTCTTTCTGGGCTCTGGAAGGACCAGTGCACGCCCAGGACAAACCATGCAGTTTATGTATACTGAAAAGAAATCAATATTTACAATTTAACAGAACTGGAATAAAATACTACCCTTAAACAGTGAGGGTGTTAAAACAGAGGCTGAGAGCCTAGCTGCCCATGCAAGGGCAGATTCTGGAAATGCCTAAACCATCGCGCGATGGAGTCACATCATCGCGCGACTGTTCTGACTGGACATCCAGGAATTACTTTGCATGCCTGGGCTCTGAGACATATTCAGAAACTACCCAGGGGCATTCCAACATGAACAAGGAAAGCAAACTAAACTAAACTACTGATTCTAGCATGCAAAATAGTGAGATGTATCAGATATGGTTAAGCAGGAAAAAATGAAATCATACAAATCGAACAGAACAAGAGGCCCATCCCCACGAGAACCATATCACACGAGCTAGAAGCGTCGCGCGATTGAATGGGTTCATCGCGCGTGGGTACCCCATTCGCAGTTACTTGTAAATTTGCTGGCTTTGGGGTCAAGAACTGATATGGATTACCAGTCCTGACCCTGTCAGCCCCCCTCAGGGATCAAAACAATAAAGGCTGAAAATTATACCTTTGCTTGAATGATTTGAATATGGTTTGAGTGAGGTGGTATGCCTTTAACAAAGGAGAAAGTGGTGGTGGATTTGAGTGAGAGAAGATCAAGGTTATAATTCTTGTTCTTCTTCTTGGGATTTTTTTTTGGTAACCCTTTGGAAGAGAACAATGGGGGGTTATTTATAGGAGAAGAGGGAGCTTGTTGGTGGTGATACAAGGCCATGCAGCCAGCCAACAATGCTGGCTGCACTTACTTGGTGGGGAAGTAGGGTGCCAAAGTTGATTGGAGAGTGGGGGGTTAGGTGGTGCAAAGATGGCCGAGCAAACGCCGTCCAGTTGATGGAACGGGGTCACATGGACCTGCAGACGCCTCATCATCACAAAATCCAGCTGGATACGACAGGTGTCGACCATCTCGCGATGGAGTGAGACCGTCGCGCGAGGGTTCTTATTTCCCCGCGATAGTCAATCAGTCAAAGTTTGACTTTGACTACCACCTGGCAAGCAGTGCATTGCGCGAGTGTCTCAGAAAGTCGCGCGAAAGGCAAACCCGTTGTCACAGTTTGGGTTCAATGGTCCTGGGTTTAAGGGATGGGTTCCACATACACCAAATTCAAACCATTTCAATCAATACTGTTCTCGACCTGATTCATCATCGGGGGAACAAGGAACTGAAAAGAAACAAATTGAAAAGAGACAAAATGACTGAGAAATCAGATTGGGGTGTCTACATAGTGCATCCTCCAATAAACACCTAATCAAAGACGGTTCCAAATGACTTACAAGAATCCAATTCTTAGTCCTCCATCAAGACATTAACCACACTCGAGAAGAACATACTCAATAAACTCAAAACGACCAATCAGTGAATATCTGTTGCAACAAACTTTTATGGCTATCATAAAAACTACTAACCCAAATAGACTAAATCTATAAACTGCCTACATCATCGATCCCCAAAATCTTCTCTCTCCCTTTTTTTTTTTTTTACTAAAGTTATATGTCAAGGTTGAATATTCCATTTCTAGCTATCAAATTTTTCTTTCTCATCCAACTCCATAACAGTTAAGTTTTCAAAAGTACATATAAGCCTTCATGACATCTTACTACCTTCCATGGCTATGAACCAACTATATATTTCCACAAAAATCTCTATAGAATACTCCAACTTCACCTGAAAGGAACTAACTTAAAACTAACAAATAAGATAATCTACCAATCACAATTAGAATTAGTTGTCATGGAAAGAATCAAAATAATTCCAACCTAAACCAAGTAAGCCAAGCTCTAAGGATTGATCCTTAACAATGAACCACTTCAATCCCATTACTCACAAAAACCCAAAGTTTACTAATGAACTCCTTAGACCTCAAAGCTTTTGATATTTATTACAGTATCACAAGTCTTATGGTGGCCAAACTGTCCAAACAGCTTCATTGAACCATCCTCAAATAATTCTCCACGAAAGTCCAAACAAATTATCAAATCCAGATTAAAATTTTAGGAAACAAATAAGGCCCCCAAACTTCACACCCTATTCCACATATTCAGCAATGGTGGCAAGACAAGACTTATTCATTAAATGCAAGCAGATCAGATCACCTCAAGTAAAGTTTAAGACGGCTAACAATAATATTGCTGAAGTATAAACAAGATTTTACTCCACTGAATCATCCAAAAATTTCATGGGTCATTATACACATATCTACAGCCTTTATCAATACCCAAACTCAATAGTGTCTTCAAACTAAAAATCAAACTAACTAGCTACTAGTTTCACTTTCCAAAATAACGCATACTACACATCACTGTCTAAAGATCCTATAATTCACTTTGCAACTTGAAGACCAACTCCATGCACTAATCCAAACATTTAATACCGCTGAAACTTGCATTATAATTTCCTCTTGTCATCTCGAAACCACGTCAGTAAATTAGTCCCAAAAGTAAGAGTTTAAATCCTTAGCAGCAATTACTTAAGAACTTCAAAACTATCAACTATCAAGTCAATAATACTCCATATTTACACCAACGACACAACAACAACTCTAATCTCATTGGTTTACCCATAAAAATTTTCTCTTTCCTAACCTTCCCAAAATTCCACGATAGTGATACCATAATGCATTAAACTTCCAAATCCATAACTTTACTCTCTAATCAACAAAGAACAATAACAATCCCCTTTCATATAATTTTACAAACCCAAGCACTCACATCCTCATATAGTCATAGCCCATTGCATGCCAATACTAATCAAGCGATCGTACCCTTTCCAAAGCCTATCTATTTATTGTCAAATCCTCAAAACTGAACAGCTACTATTATGTTTAGAAAACTGTGGGCAATGCGAATTGCCCCGACTCTTTCTCTCCTCCGGAGGAAGGGATTCCGTTCCCCACCCTTTTGAGAAAGGAGAGATGCTGCCGGTTCGCGGGAGCGCTTTTTGAAGCTGGACGACAAGCGCTCGCGAAAATACAGAGTCGCCACTCGGGTTTGAAGGTCCGACACCCAAGGAACCGTATTTCGAAGCACTTGCCGCGCTGTTTGATTTGAAAAAGTTAAGGAACCAGTCCGTTATAACCATATCTGGGTTCGGGAGCCAGGTTACGAGAGGGGAAGGGTTTTATGGCACCCCTCTCGCCCAATCCGGAGATCGGTCTCTACTTAGGCATTTGCAAAAGATGTTTGTTTTGCGATTCTGTTTAATTAATCATTTTTTAGCCAATTAGGGCGGGGGAACAGTTAATCGGGGATTAAAACTGTAAAACGTTTGCAAGATGTGGTAGATAGCATGTATGGATGAAATAAATGAGATAAAACTGAAAACTGCTTTCTGGATGCCAAAACAGTGCAGGGTATGAATTTATCACGAACAGTGATCAACTTGCATGCAGAGAATGGGAACATGCAAGTCACACCATCGCGCGACACACCCATACCCTCGCGCGAGTATCAACATCCTTTTACAGGTTCAATTTTATCTCCTTCTGGGCTCTGGAAGGACCAGTGCACACCCAGGTCAAACCAAGCAGTTCATATGTACTGAAAATAACTACTTATTACAATCTGATCAGATAGGAATGAATAACAACCCTTAAACAGTGAGGGTGATAAAACAGTGACCAAAGGCCTAGTTGCCCATGCAAGGGCAATCACTGGAAATGACCCAACCGTCGCGCGATAGAGTCACATCATCGCGCGACTGTTCTGACTGGACATCCAGGAATTGCTTTGCATGCCTGGGCTCTGAGACATATTCAGAAGCTACCCAGGGGCATTCCAACATGAACAAGGAAAGCAAAATACACTAATCTACTGATTTTAACATGCAAGACAGTGAGATATATCAAATATGATTAAGCATGGAAATATGAAATCATATAAACTGGATCAGAACAAGAGACCCATCCCCACGAGAACCATATCACACGAGCTAGAAGCGTCGCGCGATTATGGGGGTTCATCGCGCGTGGGTTCTCATGTTCACAGCATCTTGTAAATTTGCTGGCTTTGGGGTCAGAAGCTGATATTGGTTACCAGTCCTGACCCTGTCAGCCCCCCTCAGGGATCAAGACAGTAAAGGTAGAAAATTATACCTTTGCTTTGAATGACTTGAAAAATGGTTTGAGTGAGTGAAGTGGTATGCTTTTGACAAAAGAGAAAGAAGTGATAGCTTGGATTGAGAGAAGATCAAGGTTGTGTTTCTTGTTCTTCTCTTTTTTGGGATTTTTCTTGGTAACCCTTTGAAAGAGATCAATGGGGGGTTATTTATAGGAAGAGGGAGTGTTTGTTGGTGGTGAACTTGGCTAGGCAGCCAGCCAACAATGCTGGCAGCACTCACTTGGTAGAGAAGTGAGGTGCTAAGTTGATGGGAGAGTGGGGGTTTAGGTGGTGCAAGGATGGCCGAGCAAACGCCGTTCAGCTGATGGAACGGGGTCACATGGCCCTGCAAGCGCCTCATCATCACAAAATCCAGCTGGATACGACAGGTGTCGACCATCGCGCGATGGAGTGGGACCGTCGCGCGAGGGTTCTAAATTCCCCGCGATGGTCAATCAGTCAAAGTTTGACCTTGACCACCACCTGGCAAGTAGAGCATCGCGCGAGTGTCTCATTAAATCGCGCGAAGGTCAAACCCATAGTCAAAGCTGGGCTCAATGGTTCTGGGGTTAAGGGAAGGGTTCCACATACACCAAACTCAAAACCATTTCAATCAAAACTGTTCTCGACCTGATTCATCATCGGGGGAACAAGAAACTGAAAATAAATTGAAAAGAGACGAAATGACCGGGGGAATCAAATTGGGGTGTCTACAAAAACCCACTTTCAACGATCGATTACTCCCACTTTATATCCACTTGGTCGTCTAAGTTGTTTTTTTTTTGGACTATAGCGACAAAACACAGGAATCCTAACCATCAACGAGTTCATAGGGTATTCACCTAATAACCATCAAGGAATTCATGGGTTAGTTCCTCAGACAAACATAATTATTAACTTCTCCTAAAAGACCATAACCAATTCTCTACTAGGATCTCAAGCATATGAACGAAGGACCGATCAAACAACAACAATTCAAGACTATCCTGAGTATTACAAATAAGAAACCCTTAGCACCCTTACACAGTAGCCCATCCTCAATACCAAATTGAAACAATCCTCCAAGTTACATTCTTCAAGTCAATTTCCAACTGTACTACCACCAATACTTCTCAAGAATCAATATCATACTCCAACTACATTCTGTGACCAACGTGCTTGTAAAATAAGGGCGACAATCCAAATAACGAATAAATCACATATGCCACATTCTCCTCCAATACCCTATCCAAAGTCTACAAAAAAAAAATAATGTTCCCACCTAATGACTACTATCTCCATAATACATGTGGGTACCGATACACATCGAATAACAAACACACTCACAAATGGCAATAGGACTCTGGGGACTTGGACCTCCACTAAATGATCATGATACAAAATGAATGCAAAAGTTTTTTTTTTTTTTCAAATCTGGCTTTGATACCGCAATTGTCACACTCCAAAATGAGAAGTGACCGACCATGAACCACAAGACCAAAGCTCGTAGAACATGCAGCCTAAAAGAAATTTTATAAAAACTCCCAAGCAAAGATCCACCGAATAGTCAGCCATTTTTTTTATTCAGAATATTTCCAACCTATAATTTCCACAAAAAGAATGGGGCACACACATCCCATGAACCAAATAAAATCCAGTGATCCAACAGTGATAAAAGAATCCAGATGTCTAACAAAATGTTTCAAATGCGGAAGCGATTAATAAAATAAAAATATGATGAGACACCCTAAGGAGGTCAAACAACAGAACACCCCGAGATACCGCCAGAGTCCTCCTAACTGCCCAACTTGCCTGAAGAAGAAGTTGGAATAAATCCGTCAGCTGACAAGCTCAGTGAGTAGCAAAGCATGTATATTAAATACAATTCCAAAACAGGGATCAAAATAATTTACCATGTCAACATAATTTGGCATATGCGGTGAACAACCAAAATAATCCATTAATCCAATTAACGATTCATCCGATAAGTCTTAATGGTGTTTTCAATCCAATCTCCAACAACAATGGGGAACCACAACCAAAATCAATAGTACCAAATGCCAGTGAATAAATATCTCAAAATTGGATCCAATATCGGAACTTAGAGTCACCACGAGTAGGCAGCCCATGGAACTTTTCCCTAAGATCGATCCGGTCAATAACAACCGTTGAGCATTAAGGTCACCGGCCTAATCCGGTTTCTTCCCTAATGGCCAGAGTCACCCGCACACAGAGGATTAATTTCCCTGGACTTCCAAAATAAATGTTCCCATCAATATCCACAAAGTTCTCACCAAAAAATTATTCGATCAACAAATGGTTTCATCAATCCGCATGCCAATTTCAAGAACCAAATAAAACAAATATATGTTCCCACTTTCAATCATTAATTTTCTAAAGCATCAATTTAAGAGATACGGGGAAGTTCGCAAATACGTAACATGCTTAACCACTCACCTGGATCCAAAGCTAATGCAATCAAACAACGCAAAACGAACGTAACCTGAACAAAGAATCATGTAAACAATATTGTCACTAACTGTATCATGTATAATATTGTCCATAACAATGAAGGACTGCCTAAAAGAATATTTAACTAACCTAGAATAATCCTAACTTCTACCACCAGTAACCACCAAAAATCCACCCACGAACTCCAAGAGCAAAACCAGTTTTGTCCACCCCTAAACTATGTATATACCACATGTACGCACAACATTAAATCGAAGCCCAATGC
Source organism: Rhododendron mucronatum var. ripense (assembly GCA_019656295.1). Lineage (NCBI taxonomy): Eukaryota > Viridiplantae > Streptophyta > Magnoliopsida > Ericales > Ericaceae > Rhododendron > Rhododendron mucronatum. The sequence continues at coordinate 1,497,954 of BPLT01000086.1, forward strand.
CATTTGATTCCTTCCAAGTGCCAAAACCCATCTGTTCTTTTCCAATACACATAATCCCTATGTTTGCATAAGGTAAAACTAGATTCTGGATGCCCCAAATTAAATCACCACTTTACTTCACAGGCACGCACGACCACATGATGTTTCCCACGCACACACCACCGTACAAGCAATACATTAACTAAAAACTAGAGCCCAATTGAAAGACCTGATGGGTTTGTGAAGCGGCAGACTAGAAAAAGATGTAAAACTAATTACCTCATTGAATCCAAGGAAGACCACTACGAAACCCTTGACTGCTGCTCTTGACTTCGGCTGTTGCAACTTCTCTCCCTCAAAATAAACAACCCTAGTCTAATATAATGACTTCCACTGACCCACGTTTTTTCCAAATAAAAACCCTACACCGTGAAAATATCTCTTAACTTTGTAAAACTACCCACTACTCCCTATATTATAGTTAATTAGAATTAGATAGAATGTAACACAATTTATAAAATTACCATCCGGTACTACTATTTTACTCAAAATCAATCTCATACCCCAAAGATTACAATTGTGTCAACAATACCCATAGCGCGCACAAAATAATTAATTAGGACCCAACCAATATACTCAATTAATAAATGGCAACATAATTAATTAAATAAATAAAAATTCTAGGCCGTAACACTTACTGTCATAGTCTGAGCCATGAGTTACTTCGATGTCCTGTTCGTACCTGTAAACATTGCCACAAGACTGGACCAAGGCATTATCAGAGTGATTGTTGGAAGAATCCCAACAAACAGTCACATGGGTCTAACTCTCGCGGGCAATCACGCAACACCTACTCTCAAGGAAGCCAATCCAAATCCAGTTATCAGTACAAATCCAACATTGCTTCTCGCCCTGTTGCTGCTGCCACTGAGGATTCTGATTCTCTTGATTCCGCACTTACTCCTCAATTCTCTATGACTGATGTAGAGGCTATCATTCAATAGGTTCTTGCCAAATCTGGTACATCTCACTCTACTGCTCTCTCAGTCACCTCAGGTACCTCATCTTGGTTCTTTGATTCTGCATGTTGCAATCATATGACTTCTGACCCTACCATTTTTTCTTCCATATCCTCTACTTCTCATATGCCTTCTATTCATACTGCTGATGGTTCACACATGCCTGTTACTCATATTGGTCATGCCTCTACATCTCACATTTCTCTTCCGGATACGTATCTCATACCTGCTCTCACCTTAAATCTAATTTCTGTTGGACAATTGTGTGAACTTGGTCTCACCATCATTTTTTCCTCTTCTGGTTGTCAGGTGCAGGATCCTCAGACAGGATAGATCCTTGGGATAGGGCGTAAGAATGGACGCCTGTTTGAACTCATCAATCTTCGTCTCCCCTCACATTTAACCTTCCATGCTCGGTCAGCTGCCTCAACTCATCTACCACTGCTTCTAGTCTTTGGCACTCTCGTCTATGACATGTGTCTTTTGGTCGTTTGTAGTCTTAGATTTCTAGTGGTACATTAGGTCATGTCACTTCTCAAAATATTGATTGTATGCCATGTCAACTTGCATGGCTTTCAATAAAAGTGACTCTATATCAACTTTTCCATTTGAATTAGTTCATTCAGATATTTGGGGACCTTCTCCTAATACCACTATGGGAGGATCAAAATATTTTGTAATTTTTGTGGATGATTATTCTCGGTTTACATGGATATATCTTTTGAAAAAATGGTCTGAATTACCCCAAATTTATCACGACTTTGGAAAAATGGTTCAAACTCAATTTGCTCGTTCTACCAAAGTCTTTCGTACTGATAATGCTATGGAGTATAAGGAGGCGTCTTTTTTGAATGTTCTTCGTCAACACGGCACCATCACCCATCGTTCTTGTCCTGGGACCTCCCAGCAAAATGGGCGTGCTGAACGTAAGCATCGACACATTCTCGACACTACTCGTGCACTCCTTATCTCTTCTTCCTGTCCGGAGAATTTTTGGGGGGAAGCTGCTTTCACAGCTGTCTATACCATCAATCGAGTTCCTACCCCAGTCATTGGAAATCTCTCTCCTTATGAGAAGTTATATGGCATTGCACCCGATTATCACCATCTCCGAGTCTTTGGATGTGCTTGCTTTGTTCTCCTTCAAAAGCATGAACACACTAAGCTAGAACCTCGTTCTCACCTCTGTTGTTTCTTAGGGTATGGTATAGAACGTAAAGGGTGTCGATGTTGGGATCCTATTTCCAAACGTCTTTGTATATCTCGACATGTTGTCTTTTGGGAACATCAAATGTTTTCTAGTTTGTCTAAGTTCAACCTGCCACCTCTCTCAACCAATCCCTCTTTTATTGACTCTTCTATCGACATCTTTTCTGATGAGTTTGATACAGGTACTCCAAATGATAGTTCTTCTCCAGCTTCTCCCGAGGTGCCTGTTCTGGTTGATGATCGTGCACCTAGACTCATAGAACCTACTGAGTCTCTTCAACCCTCTATCTCTTCTCCTATTGAAACAACTACTTGCTCTCCAGATACCAGTTGTTCCTTTGAACCACCACCACTTCCGTCAAAAAGGGTAACTCAATTACCTGCTTATCTTCATGATTATCATTGCTATTCTACAGTGTTTTCACTACATGAACCTCACTCTTATAGTGAGGCCAGTACTAATCCTCTTTGGCAGAAAGCAATGGACGAGAAACTACAGGCCTTGGATCGTACTCATACATGGGATTTGGTTGACCTTCCCCCAGGGAAATCTGTTGTTGACTGCAAATGGGTTTACAAAATTAAAACCCACTCTGACGGCTCCATTGAACGATACAAAGCCCGTCTTGTTGCAAAGGGCTTTACCCAGGAGTATGGCATTGATTATGAGGAGACTTTCACTCCCGTTGCCCATCTAACTTCTGTTCGGAGTTTACTTGCTGTTGCTACAGTTCTCAAATGGGACCTTCATCAGATGGATGTAAAAAATGCATTTCTTAATGGTGATCTTACTGAGGAAGTCTATATGAAGCCACCTCCTGGTTATCCTCACTCTCCGCACCAAGTCTGTCGCCTTCGCCGCGCCTTATATGGTCTTAAGCAAGCTCCTCGAGCTTGGTTCTCCAAATTCAGTACCACCATTGGCGATTTTGGTTTCACTTCTAGTCCTCATGATTCTGCACTTTTTATTCGCAAGACTGAGCATGGCACCATTATTCTTCTTCTTTATGTGGACGACATGATTATCACTGGAGATGATGTCACTAGTATTTCTAGCTTCAAACAGTATCTTTGCCATAGTTTTGAGGTGAAAAAGCTTGGCTCGCCTAGCTATTTTCTTGGGATTGAAATTTTAAAAGATGCCAATGGATGTTATCTCTCTCAAGCAAAATATGCCTCTGATCTATTAGCACGGGCAGGTCTTACTGACAGTAAGACTACATCCATTCCTCTTGAGCCGAACACTCGTCTTACTCCTTTGGATGGCACATTATTGACTCATGCTACACTCTATCGGCAACTTGTTGGGAGCCTTGTCTATCTTACTGTTACTCGCCCAGACATAGCCTACATCGTCCATCTTGTCAGCCAGTTCTTATCTGCTCCTTGATCCGTCCATTATGCAGCTGTTCTTCGCATTTTGCGCTACATTAAGGGCACTTTGTTCCATGGCCTTTTTTATTCCGCTCGCTCCTCTCTTACTCTTCATGCCTATTCTGATGCTGATTGGGCTGGAGACCCTACTGATCGTCGTTCTACTACAGGCTACTGCTTCTTTCTCGGCGATTCGCATATCTCTTGGAGAAGTAAGAAGCAAACTATTATTGCACGATCTAGCACCGAGGCTGAGTACCGTGCTCTTGCCGACATAACTCAAGAACTCTTATGGCTTCGATGGTTATTAGAAGACATGGGTGTCCACCATTCTACTGCCACCATACTTCATTGTGACAATCACAGTGCTATTCAGATTGCACATAATGATGTCTTTCATGATCGCACGAAACATATTGAGATTGACTGTCATTTTGTGCGCCAACATGTCACACGTGGTACTATTCGACTCCACCCAGTCTCATCCCTAGAGCAAACGGCTGATATCCTTCACCAAGGCGCACCTACCAGGACGATTTCAAGACTTGGTTACCAAACTCAAGTTGGTATCTGCTCTCCCACCTTGAGTTTGAGGGGGGATGTTAGAATATTCTAGATTTGTGTATTTCTAGGATATTCTAGAATCGATGTGTATCTCTCATAAGATCAAATCATATATTATGATTTTATATGATTGAGATTGTGATTGTATTTTCCTTTATTGTATCATGGCTCACAATATATATATGAGTCCTCTCATTTGTACAGAGATACAGTTCAATATACAATAATCTTTCTCTCCTTTGTCTCGTAATATATGAATTGCACTTTTCTGCTTCCTTTTGATAATGGGAAGAAGTTTCCTTCGCATCAGTTAACATAGTCTTTCTGCGTTTCAAGTTATCGTCGACATTTTTCTATTAACTAAGTTCATCTCCTAGTAATTTTATAGCATCATTTCACACTTTCTTGTTTGTGTTTTTTTTTTTTTTTGATCGGCAAAAAATTTTATTAGGGATCTTGTCAAAGGTACAACAAGAAAGGGGAGGGGCAGTCCAACCAAAGGTTAGACAAATATAGCCAAGGGCAAAAGCCCAATGCAATGGGGCAAGCCCGAAAGCCTAAGGCCTAAAATGCCAAAATCAAACAATGAAGCTTTGATCAGCGAAAATTTTTATTAGGGATCTTGTCAAAGGTACACAAGAAAGGGGAGGTGCAGTCCAACCAAAGGTTAGACAAATATAGCCAAGGGCAAAAGCCCAATCCAACGGGACAAGCCCGAAAGCCTAAGGCCTAAAATGCCAAAATCAAACAATGAAGCTCAAGAAAACCCCAAAGACTAAAAAGTCAAGATATTACAATTTTTTGTTTGTTTCAGGACCATTTTTACCACAATCTGCACAGAGTATAGAACTAAGGGGAAGGTGGGTAACAAGCCAGGATAATCCCTGGCAAAGAATTTAAGGCCCCGTTCCCGGAAAGAAAATAAGTACTTAATTTTTAAGAATGTAATTTCAAGTTTAAAAATTATGTACTTACACAAATAATTTTCTTATCAATATAAATCTCATTTGATAGATCTCATTAAGATCTTTAATACGGCACAAAAAAATTGAAAAAATATTTTTCATTTACATTATTTTTGAGTTTGAAAATGTGAAATAAGTACTTATTTTTTAAGAAGGTGTTCTAAAACGGGGCCTAAGAATAACTCCCTCAAGGGAGTTCTATCACAATGCTTGAACCTTTCTCTAGGTCCTTTTCGTTCATCACTTCCCCTAACCTTCCTAACATCATCACACATCCCATGACCCCATGCAAGTTTAAAGAAGCACATAGGCACTTGAATCACATGAATCCATCCAATATCAAGTAGCTGTTGGCTCTCAAATTTCAAAATTTTCATGTCTTACAAGCATTTTGCAAAGTCCTTTTTTGGAAGCTTCAAAAGTCTATAAAATCATGCCTAAGATTCATGAAGAGAAAAAGTAACTAAAAGCCAATCAATTGAAATAATAAAACTAGCCCCAATATATTTATAAGAAAATATGAAGGATTAAAAACAAATTATTAAGTTAGTCGAGCAATCAATAGGTGACTACAAAGTGATATAAACAAAAGTAATGGAAAACAAAACGAACCTTTGGCTGGAAAGAAGACCTCGATCATTATAAAAAAAAAAAACCTATCACAATGGATCCATAAGCAGTCATGACAAGTTCTCACAAAGTGGGAAATCTACCTCCAATTCACACGACATCAATTGAAATTTTTGGAGGTTTGTGCGAGATTTTGAGCAGTTCTCACGGAGTGGGAGGGGAAATCTACCTCCAATTCGCACAACATCAATTAAAATTTTCAAAAGTTTGTGTGAGATTTTGGGTGCCTGACATTTACTTCTTGTAGTGACCCAAATTTAATAACGAATGACTATTAAAACCTTAGCCTTGTATATGGCCAATTATTAAGAAAACTATTGAATCAACCCTGATTAGGGCTTCTTCGAATATGGCGTCATTCTTCTCCGAATTAGAATTGATTGAGGGAGCAGAACGAACAGAACCCTAGAACAACAACCGATCCATCCAAACCAGTTCCCACAGATAATGATTTAGAAATCTGGGATTTGTTCAGACTCTATTGACTGAAAATTTCAATAGGTAAGTGAAAATTTCAGAGGGATATGTGCGTTTAAATAAACCCCTTATTGTTTTGGTTCGAAACAAAAACAAATCCAAAAAGCCCTAGTCTCTGGAAATCGATCGAGAGATCTGGAGAGCTCGAGCGAGAGAGATATAGATACCTTGGCAGCCCGTTCGTCGTCGTCGTTCTTGGATCGTTCGTGGTGGTTGTTCTGAAATCGCCTCTTTTCTCTCTCTGATTGCCGCTATTGGGTTGAATGCTATCTATGCGGATGGCATTTTAATGAAAATGCTTTAAAATTATTCCGTGTTTACGGAACGCAATGGAAGTCTTTCCACTTTCTTCCATGAGTATAAAACACTGTAATTGACAACTTTTCATAGCATTCATAAAAGAATGCTATCGTATTATGCTATTAAAAGTTTTCTTTGTTGTACTGAATTGAATCTATAATAGGTTTTATACGGCCGGTCACAACCAAATAGGCAAAAATGCACCATACACCAAACAAAAAACAAAAGATGAGCGTAGCCAGGCGTCGCTGTTGCAACTCTCTACCAGTTTTATCTTCATCAATATCAAACCATTAAAATCACTGCCCTTTTCCCGGAGTTCTTGCACCTCTAGAATCTTCTTGGCGATAATCTTTCCCAACCGCGTACGCAAGGAGACATTCGTTTCTCCAACTACTTCTTGCTCAAGCCTTTGCACATCGTCTTTAAACCGTTGCACAGCTGTGAGCCAAACTTCAACTTCTTTCTTTGGTCTTGTCCCTGGCTGCTGATTTGTGAATTTATGTCATTCTCTTGGCCGCTCGAGTACTCTACCTTTCTTTTGAGGTTTTGCATATTTTCGTCAAGATCCTGCAAACAAAAAAATAGCAAAGGATTGTGGTCACGAGGAAATCATGAAGAGTACTTCACTAATATTCTGATGGTTTCATTCTATTTTGCAAAAGAAATCAAAGAGAAAGAAAACGAAACGATGACCCTGAAGCAATTATGTTGCTTGAAAATTCATCCATATTTTCCTTACGATTGATTGCTTCCCTTCAAGCACTAGCTTAAAAAGAATAAAACCACAGAGCTGCATACTCCCAAAACATGAGTGGAATTTTATTTTCTTGACGGTTATGATAATTCTTGAAAAACACCAATCTTGTTGGCCAGCTAATGCAAACATTGGTACCATTTAATCCCTATCATCAAGGACAAGAGGAAAACCTCCAACATCCATCAACATTGTTTACTTTAGCGCTCTTCTTTCCATAAAAGAAATCTTAAAGCTACAGATGTAGTTACGTTGTACTGAAGATTCCAAATATCGAATGAATCCCCACAATCTTAAGAAGCAAGCGTGTGTCAAAGGTTCGGATTCCTTACCTAGAGTATTTGAAGGATATCGTATCAATATTGCAAAATGTAGTAATAATAAATTAACTTTTAATATTGTGGATATATTTGGAAATCTGAAGAGCTCGGCAAAATGTGGGTTTGCAATTGTTAAAAGGACATTTCATTTCTTGCTGAAGCATTAATTTGTGAGGATGAATAGAACAACACAATGAAAGCATACAGTCAGAAACAGAAATATATATATATATATATATATATATATATATATATATATTGTTAGATATTTTGGCACTTTCCGGGGTTGTTCAAAACCTTTATTGGTGCCTTTGTTATATCAATTCCGTTTAATTGTAATGGGTAGGTTAATTAAGGGGTAGTTTCTCGCACGATACTCCTCCCATTATATGCGCCAAATTGACCGCTATAGAATCGAGCCAATTGCGTGAAAGGTAAAAACATTGCACAGCACATCATGCATATTATTTCCAAGATTAAAATTTTTATTCATGCACATTTTTCTTTTTGGTAAATCTCTCTCCTAATATTCGTTTTCCATATATATATATTTCCTAAATCAATTTTCTTTGGAAAGGCCGAAATTTTGCTTTCCATTATAAGACTTCTGTTTTATGAGGAAAATTGAAGTATAAAAGGTGCTGATCTCCATAGGGAGGTCACGACCCTAGGAAGAGTTTTTTTGTTTTGATAAAAAAGAAAAAGAAAGGGTTGCATGGCTGTTTTCGTGTTTTGGTCGAGGCGAGAGAGATTTTGTTTTTAGAAAAGAAAGAAAGTTTGTTTTGGGTTTTAGTATGAGGCAGAGGCGAGAGTTTTGTTTTAAAAAACAATGAAAGAGGTGCACGGCATTTGGTGACTTTCAGTGGGCCAGCCCGTAATCGGTTTTTTTTTTTGTTTGGCCTCATGCATATTTGAATCCCGTTTCGTTTGTTGAGATCACGTTACACATCATATCATTCATCCATTCACTGTTCGTGATTCTTTGTGCCATTTGCTGCTGTGGCCGAATCTTTTGAAGATTGATTCGGAGCCGGTTGAATCCGGAGATCAGGCGTGAAGTCCGTGGTGCATCTATTGGATCTTGAAGAAGCTCGGGGAGCATCGGAGATTAGCGAGAATAGGTAAAGGCTTGGGTAAGGATTTACTATTTCGCAATCTATACTTCTTTTTGATTAATAGAATAAAGCAGTAGTGTTAGGCCGTGGTTTTGGCTTAGGGTTATTTAGGACCCTAAGTTTTTCCACGTAAATCGTGCGTATCCTGTCTCAATTTTTATTCTACTGCACTATTTGATTTTTGGTTTGGAGTAATCGAGATAATTAACCCGTTCATCTTTATTAATTTTTAAATCTGAAAATTGGTGATCTTTTTATCAAAACTCCTATTCACCCCCCCTCTAGAAGTAGATTGAACACTTCCGCATAATTTCATATATATATATATATATATCATTTGATTATTATATACAAAGTTAAAACCCGTAGAGTTTAAACAAAGGAAAAAGGAGAGAGAAAGATGCAAAATGGGACAGTGTGTAAAAAGACTAGGGGGCCGGCTTCACCACCTTAACGCATATCCTCAGATATTCAATGGGGTGAAGACTGGAAAAGGGGTGTAAGGGGGATAAAATTAAGAAGGAAAAGGTGATAAAATATAAAGGCAAAAAAGGGAAAAAGAAAAAAAAAGAAAAAAGAAAAAAGAAAAAAGAAAAAAACCAAAGATTGGGGAGGACATATTTGAGGTGTCGATCTTAAGCATCTGATGGTTGGTATTTTTGGACAGTAGGTTGAGAAGGAACAATCATATACGAAACCGAAGACTCCATGAATAACATGTATCTAAGGTGACCAAACCAAATTAAACGGAGCCTTATGTTCCAATCAATTGGAGTCGACTACATGAAATATTTTCTCCATTAGACTCTGTTAATAACCACTTATTCACTCGTCTCAAACCCATTAGACACTACAATAGCGCAATATGTTCTGCCAAAAAATATAAGACAAACTTGTCTAAACTAAACAAGCATGCTTGGGCCGATCTCCTCATCTTCACTTCCTAGCCTCCTCGTAGTACTCCACTTGCGCTTCCCCCCATCAACTCTCCACCTCCATCCGCCTCCGTCTGGTGCTCGCTGGGCCGATCTGGTGCAGATTTGAAGAAGAGATGGTTTGGCTTTACTTATCCGACGAACAAGCTGACGGATCCTGTGCTGCATCTTCCAACGACATAGTTCTCGGCCAGGTTATTTTCCTGTTTCTTTTCTGGTTCGGTTATTTTTAGGTTATGTTGATTTGATTTGGGATTTGTTAGTTTGATTTCTCTCCCTTTTATGGAAGTTTCTGGGCATAGGGTTTTTGGTCTTGGACCGTGTGCTTGTTTTTGCCACATTGAGGGTCTGTTGCTCTCTCTATTTGGAGGTCGGTCATGGCCGACTCGCTGTCAAAACCTGTTGTGAGGATCTAGCGGCCGGTAATCTTGGGTAGCTAGGCCTCTTGATTTTTATTTACTCCCCTTGGGACGATATCCAACTTCAATCGTTGATTTACTCGGTTGTTTCTGGTATAATACAACTCCTATCATTTTGGGAAAAAAAAAACTAAACAAGCGTGAAACTCCTAATAATCGGAATCTCGATCCTTGTAACGTACACAACAGAAGAAAATTTAGTTTCAAATATCAAACTGAAAATGCATTAACTATGCTTAATTAACAAAATTAAGAAAGCTACATCTAGAACGACATTTTTTACAACTAAAATTCATATAGCTAGTCTTCGAAATCAAGTAAATAAACATCCCAAAAGCCTCACCACACAATTGACACAAGTGCAAGCACATAGACAAATTAAGGGGAGGGGGGAAAAATGAACCCAAAAGTGAAAAAGAAAGAGTTGTCTTACTTGGTCACGAAATAGCAACAGATCGATGCAGTTAATGACGACCAAGATCGTTGATTTTGTTATGTTTGTAGTAATTAACTATAGACATGTTCTTCTGTACCGATCCTGCGAACTGAGCGATTTCGTATCATTCAGAAATCACGAGTCAAATTAGGCAACCACAGGAATGGTAGAGCTCCACTTCCTACCACATATTCTCGAGTCAAATTAGTCAACCCCAGGAATGGTAGAGCTCCACTTCCAACCACATATTTACGAAGAAAATTCTTGAGATTCCTCTCACCCGCGGATTCACATTAGGAAAAGAATACTCCTTATTTCTTTTTAATTCCAAATCACTTTGTAATATTTTTTATTTTTTGTCGGCCACTGTGTAATATATTACGGGGATGTAGTAAAAGACACCAAATCTCTTTGTGTTTTCTATGTTCATTGCCAGTAACAAAACGAACAGAAAGAACATTCGAAATTTTTTGGTGGAGTATCATTTTTCCCCTTCGAGAAACTTAAGTTTAAGTGTGTGGGCCCCATATATATTTGAGGGATTCTGAATCACTAAAGATAGATACACTATTTTTTTACAATACATCTTATGTGGGATCCATTTCGGATCCTAAAAAAGTTTAAAAAAATATTGATAAATATTAAAATATTGTTTTATGAGATCTTGTAAAACATTAGCTCCAATGAATATCGATAAGTATTACTTCTGGATTCGTAGGGATGAAACTGCTCCACTGCACAGTTTCACCATTATGAATATAGAAATAATATTTACCAATTTCCATTGGAGCTGATTTTTTACAGGACACCATAAAATAATATTATAAAATTTATGAATATCTTCTGGATTTTTATGAAATCCGAAATGGACCCCACATAAAATATAATGTAACGTGTAGTGTAACTATGTAGTTTATGTACTATGTAGCATCCATCTATATAAATGGTGTTGTGTTTGAATTATTGTGTACCTATAATTTTTTGTTTTTTGTGTTTTTTTTTGTGGGGGAAAAAAACTTGACCGTCAGTACGTATATGTACCGAACACAGCTACTAGTGGCATGGGTTTGGCTGATCGGTAGGGTTTGGAAGTTAAAAAAAGATGAGTATTGAAAAATTCTGATTATCCTTTGTTTTTTTTTTTTTTTTTTTGAGGCAACACAAGTTTTATTAAGAACACTTGACAAAGGGTATATCAAGTGGGGGGAGAGGGGGAGAAGAATCCAACCAATGGTTGGATAATAATGAAAATAAAATAATGGGTCAAAGCCCACCAACACCCAAAGGATCAGGCCCCAAAAAATAAACCAAGAAAGCACATGGGCCTGGCCCAAAAAATAGCCAAAACACTGCCGTCTCCGCCGCTGCCACACACATCCTCCACCACCACCAACCACCAATTAACCACCACCACCACAACAAACCCATATCCTTTGTTTGGATATGGGGAAATGTGTGAGAAAAGAAGAAAAGTTTAACTGATCTCATTGCGCTTTCTATACTATGAATAGTAAAATTTTCTCTTCCTTCTCTCTCATTTTCTTTCCTAATTATATAATTATTTTCTCTTCTCTCACTTTTCTTATGTTCCAAACAGAGCAGCGCATTTTAGAATTAAGGGTTGGGCATACAAAGGATATTTCTTTCTGTTATTTTGAGTGTTTGGTTCTTAGTTGTCTTGGTTCTTCTTCTTTTTGGGTTGGCTTCTCGGCACGGGATCTTCTGTTCGACTTTCTCTGTCCCAGCCCTCTGTCCCACTCCTCAAATAATGACACATGTAGGCCACACCAAAAACCAAAAGGCTAAGCTACATCCAATATTTTTCTCTACTGTGGAAACCTTGTCGACGCTGCCGCCGGTCCGCCATCATGCCCTTACTTTGATCTCACCCAGCCTCCACAAGGCAAGAATCAGGAGAAACCCAAAATTCTTATTTTGCATGAAATTGAAAACCTAATCACTATAACCCCTTTTTTGATTCTCCAAAACCCGAGAGTGAATCGCTTAAGATTTGGGCAGTAGAACATTACTGAAAGGATCAATATTGTTTAATATTGTTTTTTGTTTTTGAAGAAAAAAAAATTATAGCTTACCCATTTTAGGACCCGATTGGATGCCGTATAAGTTTTGGGTGTATTATTTATGAAGGGGGTATAGGATAGTAAGATGTATTAGTTAAGAAGAGAGAGCCCACATTGATGTGACATTTATAGAGGGTGTATTAAAAAATAGATGGTTTGGATGATGTATTAGAGAAATGGGATAAATTAATACTTGGTTTGGATAAATGATAAATTGGATGTATAAGGAAGGGTGTATAATGTAAAAAGCTATCAAATGACTTATTTGCCCTTGTGTAGTGTTAAATTAGATTATTGATTAGATTAAATATATAATTACAAAATCCAATACAATTAAATATTTTTTTCACTATTAACTAATAATAAATTTCTTAACTAATATATTAATTAATTTGATAGTTAAAAAACGGTAAATTGGACTAGGGTCCGTTTTGAAGGTGGTTTTGGGTGTTTAATCCAACCTAATATGTAATAGTGGTGAAGGTCCATTACTGTAACATTTATTAGGTCTACAGTCCGTTTTTAGACCAAAATACCCTGACTGGCTTGTATATATAATGTGTTATTTTTGAATTTTCCTCCCAACCCGCTGGTTTCCGCTCCCAGATTCTCCGGTGCCTGGAGTCCACCACCTTTATAGCATTTTATCCTTGAAAAGGATTTCGCTTCAACGAAGACACCACGACAGTGTGAATAATAAGGACGTCAACAACATCTCAACTTCGACGACGGCACAGGGCAACAGACATGTATCTCGGCAGCGAGCCGGTGGTTCAAGTGTTGATGACGGTGAGAGATCGATCTATCTTAGAGAAGAACTCGCCGCACTTAGCCGTGAGCTTCGGCGTAGGAGAGGTGCCGACAAGAAGGTAATGTTGGGTGTTGGAGACGGGGACGTAAGGGGGAGCTCGTGGCGGGAAAGATGATGGGGTTTGGTGTAGATGGGGACAGAGAAGGAGCCGCCGGAGATGGAGTTGGCGAAGGTGTAGCGGTGGGTTTTGGGACTGAAAAAGAAAATTCTCAATTCTACAAAAATTGACCCTCTTTAAGATTGCAAAATACAGAGAGAGAGGGAGGAATTGACTGAAAGTTTAATCTTTGTTTGACTGTAGAATTCCGAATTGCAGAAGGAAGGCGATAATGGTGCAGTGCGGTGGAGCCGTAGCAAATGCAATTCTTTGGGAGTTGCTATTTGAAACACACTTATTTTCCTTTATTTTAAAGATAATATTATCGGTTGCTTTATTTTTGGTGAGTCAAAAAATATATTAATATAGATGTGGTTATCTATTGCTTTATCTTACTTTATCTTAGAAGATACAGAAAACAGATTAAAGCAGATAATGTTATCTGTTATTTTAATTTTGATGATTCAAAAATAAATTAGCACATATAAGGACAGATAACCAAAATTACCACAAATAAATTAGCATGGATACTTTCTCTTTTAGAATAATACAAATATAAATGTGAATAAATAACAATATTTGTTGGTTCTATTCTGATTAGACATCACATGTTTCGGAGAAGATAACCTTATCTATTTGTCATTTTCGTAATAATACATAGTATAAATTTGGAAAGATAACTATATCTGTTGAATAGATAATCATATTTGTTGGTTCTATTGTTATTAGACAGAGCCCATGTTTCGGAGAAGATAACCTTATCTATTTTTCATTTTCGTAATAACACATAGTATGAATATATTTGTTGAAGATAACTATATCTGTTGAATAGATAACTATGTTTGTTGGTTCTATTCTGATTAGACATAGCACATGTTTCGGAGAAGATAACCTTATGCTGATTTATTGCGATATTCAAAGCATATATTAATATAGATATGGTTATCTATTGCTTTATCTTAGAAGATACAGAAAACAGATTAAAGCAGATAATGTTATCTGTTATTTTATTTTTGATGATACAAAAATAAATTAGCACATATAAGGACAGATAACCAAAATTACCACAAATAAATTAGCACGGATACTTTCTCTTTTAGAATAATACAAATATAAATGTGAATAGATAACCATATTTGTTGGTTCTATTCTGATTAGACATCACATGTTTCGGAGAAGATAACCTTATCTATTTGTCATTTTCGTAATAATACATAGTATAAATATATTTGTTGAAGATAACTATATCTTCTGAATAGATAACCATATTTGTTGGTTTCGGAGAAGATAACCTTATATATTGTCATTTTCATAATAATAAATAGTATAAATTTGGACAGATAACTATAGTCGTAATAATACATAGTATGAATTTTGACAAATAACCATATCTATTAGAGAAAAATTATATAAATTGAGTGATATTTTAGTTTAGTGCCACTGGTCTGTCGTTTTCGTACCAAAAATATAATTTATAAAACCAAGGAATTAACTAGTATTCCAAAGAACAGTGGTTAAGTCCGAGATCGTCCGCAAGGAGGAAAAAGCTAAGTTGCAATACGTTCAATTGATTTCTAATTTAATTCTACAAAGGAAAAGGTTTGGATTTGAGTTGATTTGATTAAACTAAAACTAAACTAGAAAGCAGATTAAAAGAGTTGTAAATTGATGAGAGAAGGGACTAGGGTTTCCGATTCAGTCTCCCCTTGTAACGCAATTATATCAAATCCTAGGGTTTACATTCAACATTCAACCAGACTATCGTAGGGTAGCAATTCCTATCGATAATCCCCAAAAAGATAATCAAGGTTCATACTTCGTATAGGCTATCTCAACACGGCACGGATCGTCTCATTGGATTTAACCACGGCACGATCCGTCTCACGTCGTATAGTCTATCTCAAAGCGTATCCTGAAATATTAAAAACCATTGTGTGAAAGTGCTTGAACCATGGATACGAACACATTCGAATATTGGAAAAATATAAAACTTCATAAAAAATTATGAATCGATCAAGTCACACAATCAAGTTGAATATAAAACCGTAGAAATCTAACAATTACGCTACTTGGAGAGACCTCCTCATCACCCTAGCCGAATAGTTCAGCCACTCATGAAGTTAGAACAAATAATCATGCAAGTATAAGACTCCATTGAAATAACAGTAAAAGATTAAACCCCAAAGCTTTTCGTCCTTTACTGTTTCAGCCGTGGCACCGTGACCCCGTGAGCCTTTCGTCCTTTGCTCGATGGTAGCCCTATTCTGGATCTTCTGCGTGGGAATAAGATGATGGCAGCCACCCTCCTTCTTTCGTGGGAATAAGATCCAGATGGCAGCCCCGTTCTCGGTTTTGCCGTGAAACAATAATCCAAGATGGCCGCCCCCCTTTTGTCTTTCTCTGATGTCCCCCGTAAAAAGATGCAGCCACCCCTCTTCTGTTATACCGTGATCAGTAAAGAAGTCCCCCAAAACCCTGTTTCACTTCTTTTATTTATAATGTAGCCCCCGTAGTCGGCTCCCAAATCTCCTCCAATATTTTATTCCGAAGCGGGTAATTAATTGGACCCAATTTCCGTGACCAAATCCTCAAGCCACCAGCAACATTTAATTACTTTATGGTACAATTCCCAGTCAATCACGGTTGGATCACAATGGGTTTTGACCCAAATAAGACCATTACATGCCATATACTCATCATTGCAGCTTCGAGCTTTAATTAATTTTAATGACCGACTTTGTTTTGGCACGAAATAAAATCCGACTCTGCGCTTTAACTCCAAATGTTATCCATTGGCTCATAGAGTCCTGAAACATAATTAACAAGTATCAAACTCCAAGTAGCGCACTAAATGGACATAACAAGCCTAAGTTAGGGGGCGTAAATAGGCATATTTACGCGCCTATCAGCCACACATAAACAACACATATAAAGTTATCTGTGATTAGTGTGTCAAAGTAACACAAATATGGGTATCTGTTGTTATTAAAAAAATTATGGCTATCTATTTATTTTGCATGTGTCACAAAGTAACATTATCTTGTAGTTTCACCATTTATGTTCTCTCGACAAAAATTCCAAGATCTATGAGAAAAAAAAATCCATCATCTTCCCCACCATGAGCTCCCCCTTTACGTCCCCGTCTTCCAGTAACCAAAACATTGCCTCGCCGCCGGCACCTCTTCTACGGCGAAGCTCACGGCTGAGTGCAGCTAGCAATTTCTTCTCTGATACGGATCGATCTCTCACTGTCATCGACAATTGAACCACCAGCTCCGTCGCCGAGATACATGTTTATGGTCCCGCGTCGTCGTCAAAGTTGAGTGAGTAACTTCCCTTCCATGGCTGCCGCAACTGAAACGTTGTTGACGTCCTTATTATTTTCACCGTCGTCGAACCATTCTCTCTCTCCCCCTATCATTCCTTTCTTTCTCTCTCTTCTGAATCGACTGTAATGGCTTTGCCTCCTTTGTTGTTTGTTTTAAAACGAGGTTATTTTTGGAAAGAAGGTAACAAAAGTCCTGGCACCAGCACAGAAAGTATAAATGTCCTCATTGCATTATAATCCTTATACTATGGACTCCTGACCAAAGCTCCCTAAAAAAAATCGTTTTTCAGGTGCAAAGCACTGGATAATTTTTTCACAATCAATATTGGACTGTAATATTGCCTTGATTTCCTAGCTGCAAAGCACCAGATAATTTTCTCATTATTATTATCGACAACATTACATCTCGATCACTTTTTCTTCTTCAGATCTGGCGCCATCTCGGAGAACCTCGCCGAAGTCTCCCTCTCGCATGGTCTATCTCCGTCTCGCTCGCCCATCACTGACGACTATGCCACTCTCTCCAGATCAATTAAACCCCTCTGCTACCTCATCTGTCTGGCGACGAAGAACCCGACGACGTCATACTCTCTCCGGTGATGTAATCTCCGACGACGGTCTGCTATCTCTCCGGCGCTTTGCTCGATCTCTCACTGTAATCGTCTCTGTCCCTCTCTCTGCGTGTGTGTGTCTCTGTGTGTGAAGGGGATAGATGAAGAGGGGGATGAGGAAGGGTAGAATGGTCAAAATTTCGGGTGTATTCAGCCGGATAATTTATTGCTACCCCTGAGGGTGTCTATAATTTATCCCCCCAAGGGGGATTAGCCTGGATATGGGAAGAGGGGGATTAGATAATACACCACACAAATGGCATCCAAACGGCGCAGAAAACGTCATGTCAAGCCCTTATCCAGGCTATTGTGAGGAAAATATTTCGTCGCTAAATCAAAAATTTCCTCGCTGAGTGCATTAGCGAGGAATATTTTTGTCGCCAACTTTCCTCGCTAAAACGTTGTCACAGAAGCTTACAGCGAGGAAAAAAATTTCCTCGCAAGTTGTTGACAATTTGCGAGGAAAAAATTCCTCGCCAAAAATAGGTTGCGAGGAAAAAAGTCCTCGCCAAAAACGAAAAATTCCTCGCCCAAACTGTGCACAGGACTTGAATGATATAATAGGCGAGGAAAAAATTCCTCGCCAAAAATGATTTGTGAGGAAAAAAGTCCTCGCCGAAAAAGCAAAATTCCTCGCGCAAACACTAGACATGGCATGAACGAAATGGATAGGCGAGGAATAAATTCCTCGCTGCCAAAGTAATTTCCTAGCAAAAAGCAGCCTATTGTAGGTTTTTAGAGGCAAATTTTTTACTCGCTAATGTTACATCTACGCAATAAAAAAACAGCCTCTTGCAAGCAATGAATGTTTCTCCTTGCAATCATTTTTTATACGTTCCCTGCTCATTTAGAATCTATCACTACCACATACAACCATGGACAATCATAACCATAAATAGCACAAATTGTCATTTCTGTGAAATATTAGCCAAATCCTTTCAACTACATAATAATATCATTGTTCAAACCATCAAAACAAAGTTTAGCCCTAGGAAACAAAATATCAACTTTACCACTACTTACGCTCTAGGATTTTCAAAAAGCATCGTGGATCTTTCCAAAATACTACACCACCTCGAGGCCAACTTTTGCATTGTATCCTTCTTTGAATTCCATCTCCCACAGCCATGAACTCCAAAAAGAACATCGATCTTACGCGCTGCCAAGAAAAAAAATAGCAAACATATCAAAGAAAGTAAGAAACCATCAAATGTGCAGTAATATATTTATATACACACTTGCACAATATGAATAGCACAAAAGATTCATAATCCACCATTGCATAATCCTAAATAACACTACGAGTAAATACAGGCCAATCATTGTACGTCCAAAAAGGAAAGTAATTGTCTAGAGTTCCAACCTCAGTACAATTTGCAACTTCTATCCAACCCTCTCCTGTCTCTAATTGGGGCTTGGATAAAGTGTGACAAAAGGTTCAGCCCACAATGTTTCAGTCATTGGATGTTGTGCTAAAAAAAATTCCAGCATTGCTTAATCCCTTGATTAGAAAGGAAATTGGACACCGGATAAGTAAGCCCCCAAGGTAAGTTCCAACCCAGTCCAAAGTTAGCAAAGAGAAATTCATTTACTGATTAACTATTCATGCTAAGGTTCATCAGCAAATTCCAAGTCCCTATTAAAGCATTCAATTTTGAGTGACAGTAAGAACGGTTGATCAAAGGACATCATTCTTTCTCCAAATGAGAAGCACCATATTATGAGAAGTTCCATCATTCCAAATAAAGAAAACTAATACTGCATTACGCTTAATTGACGGAACCTGACATCACTAGGTCGATATACCGTATACAAAGGAAACTAAGCAGCAAATGTTCAACACATACAAGATGATCTTGAAAAACATAATTGCTTCTCAACGAACTTTGTATTAGCATTTTCCATGCATATAAGATGCTTCAAGTTAGGGAAAATGATGACTTAGAGACATATCAAAAAATTTGACGAAGCTTAGTCATCATCAAAACTGAAACCATTGTAGATATACGATGCCAGAGAGATTGGTATGCATTTTTTGGCCCCTCTCCAAACTTATGCTGCTAGCCTGCTACTAATTTTTTAAGTACCATGAATATTATGCAGTTGGTGCAAAACAAGATTCAGAGCCAGAAAATTATACAAAATCCTAATTAACCATGTGAAAGAACTAAAAGCTACATTGTTCCAGCTTCGAAACGATTGAAATTGCAACACTAAGGATAAAACATAAGACACATCTCTCTCTAGTCTCTAGAAAGCAACATTCCATTATTATTATTTTAGAATTACACCTATTAGACACCCCCAAAAACCAATGGACAGCAGTCAAAAAGTGTCATTTTTGAATTAGATCATAGACCTCACTCTTTAGAATGAACTTACAATCTGGATAAGTCAAGGGGATGGCATAGCGTATGAGATTTCCTCTTCGTAAGATCGCTTCAGATAAGGATCGGTAAGCAAACTGGATTAAGTGATCCATGACCGCATGACAGAGCTGGACAATCTCATTAACAATAGGGTAAGGCTCGGAGAAGTGATGCGAAGCAATGATTAACCCAAGATACGGATTTTGGGCATTAGTGACTTGGGGGACAAAGTGTCCGCATTTGAATGAGAAATCTACTATGAGCGAAACACATGTTAAGTAACATTCAACAGACAAAAAATAAAAAGCAACACCGAAACTATTTTGCCACTCATACTTATCTCACCATTGGTCAAATCCAAGAAAAAAGAGAAAACCAGGTTGGTAGAGCCAACATACCAATCTTGAAAAGCAGAAACTATAACAGCAAACATGAGGAAAAGCAAAAACCAGGTTGGTAGAGCCAACATACCAATCTGGAAAAGCAAAAACTATAAAAATAGCAAACTATAACAGCCAACATACCAATCTGAAAAACTAGATAGCTTTAACAAGTTACAAAGTGCGAACATGGACAAAAAACATCTCAATCCTGACACTTCATGGAAGTTCAACTAAATCCACTAATTGCACGAATATATAAAACAAAAAATTGCACCAAATCTGTCAATCAACCACACTAAATCAATCAACCATTCCATTACTTATATATGAGTTCATTGAAACGAGTTTGAAAAGGATAAATGAATTCTACTAACTAGTCAATCATTAGATGATGTTTCAGCACTTCCCACATGTCCAGTGTACCCTTTTTCAATGAGAAACTCCATCATGCTAGCATTTATCTTCTGCTGCTGCCTATTTGCCTCCAAAAGCTTCTCAATGGTGCCATTTTGTGCCTCTATTTTCATCTCGAGGGATGACACGTATTCATGGGTCGGTGCAGAGGAGGAAGGCCTCAAGCCAAGTGCTTTCAGGGCAGTTTCAGATGTGGTCCTAATAGATGACGAAGGCCTTAAGCCAAGTCCTTTCACATAACCTGGTTTCTGTTTCAGCACCGTGACGGACATCTGCTCCCCTGTTAATCGGGTAGCACCTTCCTGATTAAGTGTAGCATCTACTTGGACCATTTCCTCCTACCATTTTTTATGAATTGAAACAACATAAGTAAATTGAAACGCTGATTTTCTATCCACAAAAATTACTGGATATACATACATAGTTAGTCTGGCATTTTGAAGCAATCCACTTCCCCTTGTCGTTATTATAGTGAGTGGATTTATAGAACTCCGGCAATTTAGGCAGTTGACCCTCATTTTTTAGAGCCTGAGATGTTATTTCATATTCAAGTGGTTAATTTAGCATGCCAATGAGCTTATCACATGTAAAGAGAGAAACAAAAAAACACACATGTTCATGTACTCTAACTGCTAAAGACTTCGTCCCGCATCTGTGCTTTGTCATGTTATTGCGTCTATTTTCTATATTTTTCTCTGATCGAATCTACAAGCACCAACAACCAACAAAAATAAGAAAACTCAGTACTTGAAACATAGAAATGAGCCCATGCTTAAATGGTAGGAACCAAATGAGGACATGACCATACAGGTAAAGGAAAACTAGTACAAACCAAGCTACAACAAGGCAAACCAGCCAAAGCTAATATGACAGTTTTTCTTAAAGATCAACTACAAAATATTGTGGCATATTATCCAAGTCTAAGTGCATAGTCACTCCATGGTCAACTCTCAAGGCCTAATACTTGATTCAAGTTTTAGAGTGTTCTTTAACTATCATGAGTGCCCAAACATTGAAACAAGTACAATATAGAATGGTAAAAGTTTTGGTTACCAGCCAATCTTTGTTTGTCCACTTCTTTTCAATCAAACGAGTCCATTGCTCCATGGCAATTTGAGGAAGTGGGTGACTTCTTGCATATGCTTCCCCCTTGGTTGCTTTAAGCTTTTTGAATTTCTCAGACAACCTGTGGGTGTAATCACTCAATCTCCGCCCACACCTTGATGTTATTGCCTTGTTGACATCAATTGGATCTCCTTCAAAGTCAAACTGATCCTATAAAAAGATTTTGCAATAATCATTAACTATGTACTATCAGTCACAAAAATAAGTAGGTATTGCAAGTACCTTTAGGGATTGAAGCAAAGGTGCCTTAATACCCTCATCCACAGCCTTCCAACTTTTAACACTTAGGTCTTCTACTTGTGCACGAACCTCAACACCAATCTTAGAGGCCAATTTAGAAGCGTAAGTCCCCACCGGAGCACGATACTCTAGTGGGATGGGGACAAGTAGTTTCCCTTTGTTGTCAACAAGTCTTTGGAGTTCTAGTCCGCGTGATATGCCACGTCCACGTCTATTAGGAGCTGCTTTAATGGCACAATAGTATTATTTAGTTATTCAATGAAAAAATTAAACTTAAAATATCCCCATCAATGGAGCTTCAACGTCTTACCAGCACTACTAATTGCAGCTGCCTCACTTTGTATTTCTACATTACGAGGTGGTGAGGGCTGAGACTCAACTACAAGATGTGGTGTTGAACGAGTCATCCTCTCAAGGACACGAGTCGAGTCATGCTGGAGCTCAACTTCTGATCTTGTTGGTCTACTCGGTGGTATCTGTTGGAGCTAACATAACACAATACAAGAAAAGTATAAGTACTACATAAAACAAAATGGAGTAAAACCACAAACACAAAAACACTCATTATATATATCATCCATATTGTACCTCGTGTTCAAGAGAATCCAAGGACTCATCGTCATTGGCGTCCTCAATACCTGGTGGCATATAGTCAGGATCATCTACCCCATTCCTAGTACCTCTTCTCTTCTCATTAGTACAGTTTGGCAAAGACGAACCCCTCAAATCAACTAGTATACGGTCAATCCCAGCAGCCTTTAGTCTCGCATTGTTCTCCTTCATTCTCTCATCTCTTGCCATCTCATATTTGGTTTTCTTCATAGTTGCTAGAGAACATGGTTTGATGAAGGTTTTCTTTCCATTTGCCATTTTGTTATTGCAACTACAAGGCATAAAAGGACATAGCATGATAACAAATAATATAATCATATACTATTAGGTTCTTTTATAATCACACAAGGGAAAAAAAAATATAGTTGTAAACAAACAATTCATGACTTTACATAAATTTATCCCAATACAAAAAAGCATAACTACATATCATAATCCATATCCAACAAAAATGCTTGACCGATTCCTATACCTAAATTAATGGGTTGCCCCAAGCGTAGGGCGGAAACCGATGCAGCATAATATCCGGTAAGTCCGGAGTCGAATCCACAAAGACGGTAATGTGTGCTGACTAAAAATTCGGATTGTTATTAATTAAATTGGCTCTTAGGTAGCCACCCCTTGTCTTTTGATTGAGATTAAGTAAAACTAAGAAATAAATGTTCTTTTTAAATAATTAAAAAAAGAGGTATGGTCGTAGGGTTCATAGCTCTCGTAACCAGTCCGGATTAACCTGCTCTGTTTGGAGTTCTTAAAAACGTTTAATTTTAGATTGAAAAAGTTACCCCGCAAGATGCGAGACCCTATGGTCGCCGTATACCCATGCGCAGCGAAGAATGAGTTTTGGACCCCCATTCCCCCGTTCACATGGGCTCCGACGATGCCCGGGTTCGTCCGCGGGAAGTATTTTTTCAATCCAAAATTGTTTTTCCATTATTTGAAATTAAGAGCAGTGCCCGAACTGGTCACGGTGTGCTAATCACCCCGCGACCCTACCTACTGACTACTCACACATTATTAAACAAAAAGTAAAAGAAACCCTAATTTGAATCATGCTTCTAATACTGGAGAAAGAAAATAAACGGAAGATAACAACTAATTGAATACCAACGAACAACTTTAATTAAGAACATAAATTAAAACTAATTATCAAAGTGCAAGTAATTGAATAAAGCATTAAATAACTTGAATGAAATAAAATTTGGAAGAAAAACTGTACAAATGAGAGCCTCCGCAGCCCCCGTTCTGTTCCCTCTGTTATGCGTGCGTGTGAATCCTAGAAGATATCACAGCGCCACTTTCTTCTCTGTAGCTCTTCAATCGTCCCCAAAAAAACACAGAAAGTAAAAATCCCCCTTTTCTATCAACTGCTCCTCCCTTTATAATAAAATAAAACCCTATATCTCTCCTGGGTCCTTCTGCCGACTTCCAACAAAACCTATATTTCTTTTTATTCCTTTTCCCAGCCGTCTTCTCCTTGTTAAGCCTTGGCCCATCATTAAACTATTGGGCCCACAATGTAATAGAATAAATCCAAGCCCAATTCTTCATTTACTTCCGGTAAACATTCATTCCTTGGCCAATTAGTGCTGAACTGTTGGACTTCATATTGCTAATCAGATTAAACTCGAATAGCCCAATCTTCGAGCACCATTTAATATTCCAACTTTGCACTTTTTTGTATCAAACCCTCTAAATACCTACAACACAAAAATATAGTATAAAGCTCCAAATAATAATATAAATGAGACTTAACAAAGATAAATTAGGGAGCGCGTATGTGAACATTTACGCGCCCATCACACCCCCCAACTTACACTTTGCTAGTCCCGAGCAAAGAAAACAAAATGCAACTAAAGAAAACAAATTAAAACTGATAGTTCTTTTAAACCCCCAAGCGGCCCCGGTAGGACGAGTGAAGTCTCGTGAGGGTTTTCAGAAATGATCACCCACAAAACATCAAGAATCCTTTCACATGAAATCCGAAAAACCGTAAGAATGCTCAATGATATCCAAGCAAAGAACATGAAGCCATCGTAAAGAGATAACGGGCATAAGTAGTTCTATACACTATCAAGTCAGAAAAATAAGTCATGGCACCTATACTCAGCGTGTGTGAATAAGGGCTTCGGTCACAAGTGAAAAATAACCAAAAGTTCTCTCCGGACCGAGTTTTGACTTCAAATCTCACTGTGTCATGCACTAAACAAATGAAATCACTTGAAACAAGGTGCATATTACTCTCAATATGTGCGGGCAGATGTTATGTAAATGAAAGCAAGATACTTCCGCACAAAATGACACGAAAAGAAAGCTTTATAAAGTGGACACACAATCTCATGAACGGAATGCCAAGTATTGGAAACTCTCTCTATCCACTAATTCACAACCCATTGCCCCTAGGATCAAATAGGACTTCAATTCCGGTTATAACATCAGGTTAGGGAAAATATTTCAAGGCTAGGGTACATTCAAATGTCTGAGAATAGGCTAAACACAACTCACATAGGGCAAATATAACGATGCGTGCCCTTTTTTTTTCTTTTAATTTTTCCTTCTTTTCAACTCCACCACATCTCTCTTTCCTACCTCTTTAATACAATCTCATATTAAGAACAAGTATTTCTCCCTTCCACAATAAATTGGTATCTTCCCTTTTTGCTTTTTTTTTTTTTTTCCTCCTCTTTTTTTCTTTTTTTTTTCTATGGGAAAGATCACCAATCAATAAAACCCAACTCAAAATAGAAAAATGGCCTATAATCCTCTCCAAGGGGCAATACCACCATGCAATTTCCAAACCCAAGAGATAAATAGGTAATTTAAAAACATTCCCGACACTTCGCAACAAAAATAATGAGATCAACAACAAATTTGTTCTTTCGTGACAAACAAGAGTTCATTTGACATCACTCCAAGAAAAGATAAGGCTCTAAACTCACATGGGTAAAAGTCTCCACTAAACTAGCCATCGAGAATAATCAAGTCACAGCTCACAAGCAACCAAAGCCCAAACAGACGTGAAGTGCAAATGTGCTAAAAATAAATGCCATGACAAATTCTTCGCGACAAGCTAGCAAGAAGAACTACAATGCCACCACAAATATAAAAAGAATGACTATCACATCTCAAACTCAATCAATCACGAGTCAATCTCAACAGCTTTCAAGTCTCATGCAAAAAGAATCCCACTATTTTTTTTTTTTTTGAATCTAACGATCAAAGTGATTCCTCCCCCCCAACTTGAACTATTCAATGTCCTCATTGAAAGCAAGAAAAATAAAGATAAGACAGAAACGTAAAAGAGAGGAGAGATATCACCTCGAAAAGGAGGGACTAAGCAGAGTAAAGGATAGAGAGAGGGAGACTCCCAACTTAGATTGAACAACCTGTAAAATGTTAGCCTCCAAGACAACAAGAAAAATAACGAAAAGAAATAATAAACAAAACAAGAGATAAAATGAAAGATAAAAAATCATCCACTTTCTTCACGCGAAAGACACGGGTACTACTTTTCTCCCTGGTCAAAGACTGTGGTTCCCTATTTGTTGGAAGGACAGTATGCATAGGATTCAACGATATCTTGAGAAGTGGTACCATCATCTAATAGGCTGTCACTCCCTCTGGGGCTTCCAGATTCCTTACCCACCACTCCGTTTGTGAAGCAATCTCCACAGAGTTTGGACATTAAAGTCAGATGGTTCAGACAGAATTCTCGCTGCTAACTACGCGCCTATCGTCAGACCCAACCTCCTAAGTACTACATACATAGCTTTGACCAGGTGGTTATACCAGACCATTATTCTAATTTTTTTTCCTTTTCCAATTTTTCCTTTTTTTTTTTTTGAATTTCATTGCTTAACAAGAAATAAAACAAAAACAAGTGTGCATAAATTGTGCCAAAACCCAAGTCAATGATGGGTACCCCTATTGCTAGGAGCCGGGTCCACTTCTCAGTGAAGAGAGTGGTACGCAAAAGCTACCCGTCGAAACTTAAGATAATGGGGCACCCAGCAGCTCAAGAACTGGGTCCCAAGCAGCGCCACACACATCCTCTATTGTTAGTATCTCCATCAAACTCCTTAATTCTGGAGAATCTAAGAATGACGCCTCCTTGGCTATCTCTAGAAGATCCTTATACAAAATACTATCGACATGCTCCTGCACCAGCGTATCGATCAAACTCACTTCATCATTCTTGACTCGGCTATCCGCATTAAACACTTTCACCTCCATTTTCAAGTCCCCAAACGACAATTGGACTTGTCCAGTTTTGCAATCCATGATAGCACTAGAGGTGGCTAGAAATGGACGGCCAAGGATGATAGGAGTCTTCTCAAAGACCTCCGGTATCGGGCAAGTATCCAGGACAATAAAGTCAACTGGAAAAAGGAACTCACCCACTTGAATTAGGACATCCTCCACCACTCCCTTTGGAACTCTCACACTCCGGTCAGCCAACTGTAGCGTGACCGGTGTGGCTTTCAAATCGCCGAGGCCAAGCCTTAAGTATAACGAATATGGGAGCAGGTTAACACTTGCTCCTAAATCCAGTAATGCCTTATCAAATTTTTGGCCTGCGATAGCTATAGGGATGGTGGGACAACCAGGGTCTTTGCACTTGGTTGGGATATCGGCCTGGAAAATGGAGCTCACCTGCTCCGTCAGGAGCACTTTGTCCTGCTTCTTAGTCTTTCGTTTTAAAGTGCAAAGATCCTTTAAGACCTTCGCAAACTGAGGAATTGCATCAATGGCTTCCATCAACGAGATAGGAAACTGAACTTTCTTGAATAATTCAAGCATTTGAAAGTTCACATTGACCTTAGGTTTCGCCACCAAGCGATTTGGATATGGAGCAATGGGTGGCGTTGGAGTCGTGGGGGCCACAGTTGCAGGCACCACCACTTCAGGAGACTCCGCCTCTTTTTCTACCTCAGGAACACTTCCCAAGTCTGGAACAACTACTGGAATGGCTACCGGCACCGGAGGTGGCACCGATTTCTGCTTTGGGGGTAAATCCTTGTCAATCACCTTTCCACTTCTGAGAGTGGTGATCGCCTTAGCCTCTTCTAGACTGGGATTCAAACTACTTGGGCCAGAAGAATCGCCCACATAATGAGTACCAGCGGCATTGACTAAAGGTTGAGAAGGAAACTTTCCCTTCTCCTGCTGGACTTGTCCTACTATCGCCGTTAACTGGGTCAATTGGGACCTAATGTCACCAATTGCCTGCTTGGTTTGTTCAGTAAAACTTATTTGAGACTGCATGAGAGCCTTCATCATCTCATCAGTCTGCTTATCCCGCGGGGGATGGTTAATGCCAGGGGGTGGTCCAAAAGATGAAGGACCGAACCCCTGCTGCTGTTGAGGCGGATAACGAAACTGGGTCATTTGGCCTTGAGGAGGCCGAAACTGTTGGACTGATTGCTGAGGTGGTGCCTGGGTATGCACTGGGGCTTTTTGATCCCTCCAACCCAGAAGTGGGTTTTGGGCCCACCCAGGATTGAAGGTATTTGAATACGGATCCCAACGCTGGTTAAGCGCATTCACCTCAACCTGATTACTATGGTATGCATCTTTAACAATGGGAAAAGCGGGGCAAGCAGTAACTAGATGCCCCGGACACTCACACAACGCACATACCTCCTCGACCCTCACCTCATTTACCTGATGGACTTGCTTAAACTTCAAGTCCTCTAATTGTTTAGCCATCTTGTCCAGCTGAGACTGGATATTGTGCTCTCGCACACTAGAAGGAAAAATGCCAGACCCACTGGGTCCTTGTGCAGCCATGGCCCTATCACCGAGGTCAGAAGGTTCCCAACTTTGGTGTTTCTCAGCCAACTCTTCGAGAAAGTCCCACGCATCATCCGGGGACTTATCTAGAAAATCCTCCTCTTTACAAAGGTACTCCATCTGTTGGGCAGTCGCAACATTCAAGCCCAAATAGAAAAATGACACCAACTGGTGTTTCACGAACCCATGATGTGGTAAGGACAATAGCAAGTCCTTGAACCGCTCCCAGCATCTTAAAAATGACTCGCCCTCTTTCTGCTTATACGATTGGACTTGGCGAGTCAGGTATTTCGATTTACTTTCCGAGAAATATTTCTTGTAAAATAAATCTCGGACAGCAGCCCACGTCCTGAGAGATTGTGGCTTTTGCATCCGCAGCCACTTATCCGCATTGTCCCTGAGCGAGGCTGGGAAAAGCTTAAGGCAAGCATTCTCCCACTGAGTAGTGGTGGCCAGGGTGCAAACCAAGCCCTCGAAATGACGGACGTGCTCATACGGATCCTCATTCTCCTTCCCATAAAATAGGGGAAGGGCATTGTGCGTACCAGGCTTAATGGTGAAAGCATTGCGTGCTTCCACCGTCTCGGTTGGTAGAACTATTGGACTGAGAGGAGTGGTCCTCTCAGGATGCATGTGTGCACGCATCGACATCGGTGGCTCTGCTATTGGGGGCTCAATTATTAAATCAACAAAAAGGGCACCGATATCAAAAGAATCACCACTAAAAGACTCTCCCTCCACGATTACTCTCGACTCTCTCTCAATGGCTACGAGACGCCTGCTATTGTCTCGGTAGTACTTAGGCTTTAGAGGTGATTGCTTTCCTACGATGGAGGATTGCTTACCTCTACCTATGTTGACTCGAAACAACTAAAGGAACGAAAAAGAAAATTAAAATAAATAAATAAATAAATAACTACCCGAATTCTTAACACACGTGACCGTCCCCGGCAACGGCGCCAAAAATGCTTGACCGATTCCTATACCTAAATTAATGGGTTGCCCCAAGCGTAGGGCGGAAACCGATGCAGCATAATATCCGGTAAGTCCGGAGTCGAATCCACAAAGACGGTAATGTGTGCTGACTAAAAATTCGGATTGTTATTAATTAAATTGGCTCTTAGGTAGCCACCCCTTGTCTTTTGATTGAGATTCAGTAAAACTAAGAAATAAATGTTCTTTTTAAATAATTAAAAAAAGAGGTATGGTCGTAGGGTTCATAGCTCTCGTAACCAGTCCGGATTAACCTGCTCTGTTTGGAGTTCTTAAAAACGTTTAATTTTAGATTGAAAAAGTTACCCCGCAAGATGCGAGACCCTATGGTCGCCGTATACCCATGCGCAGCGAAGAATGAGTTTTGGACCCCCATTCCCCCGTTCACATGGGCTCCGACGATGCCCGGGTTCGTCCGCGGGAAGTATTTTTTCAATCCAAAATTGTTTTTCCATTATTTGAAATTAAGAGCAGTGCCCGAACTGGTCACGGTGTGCTAATCACCCCGCGACCCTACCTACTGACTACTCACACATTATTAAACAAAAAGTAAAAGAAACCCTAATTTGAATCATGCTTCTAATACTGGAGAAAGAAAATAAACGGAAGATAACAACTAATTGAATACCAACGAACAACTTTAATTAAGAACATAAATTAAAACTAATTATCAAAGTGCAAGTAATTGAATAAAGCATTAAATAACTTGAATGAAATAAAATTTGGAAGAAAAACTGTACAAATGAGAGCCTCCGCAGCCCCCGTTCTGTTCCCTCTGTTATGCGTGCGTGTGAATCCTAGAAGATATCACAGCGCCACTTTCTTCTCTGTAGCTCTTCAATCGTCCCCAAAAAAACACAGAAAGTAAAAATCCCCCTTTTCTATCAACTGCTCCTCCCTTTATAATAAAATAAAACCCTATATCTCTCCTGGGTCCTTCTGCCGACTTCCAACAAAACCTATATTTCTTTTTATTCCTTTTCCCAGCCGTCTTCTCCTTGTTAAGCCTTGGCCCATCATTAAACTATTGGGCCCACAATGTAATAGAATAAATCCAAGCCCAATTCTTCATTTACTTCCGGTAAACATTCATTCCTTGGCCAATTAGTGCTGAACTGTTGGACTTCATATTGCTAATCAGATTAAACTCGAATAGCCCAATCTTCGAGCACCATTTAATATTCCAACTTTGCACTTTTTTGTATCAAACCCTCTAAATACCTACAACACAAAAATATAGTATAAAGCTCCAAATAATAATATAAATGAGACTTAACAAAGATAAATTAGGGAGCGCGTATGTGAACATTTACGCGCCCATCAGACATTTATCCTAATACACAAGAACATAACTACAAATCATCAATCAGCAGCAAGCAGAATCAACGGCAAGGATTCAGCTCATTTACAGGAAGCTAGAACTAGCAAAGCTGTCAAGCTACTAAACATCAGCAGTAACAGACCTGTTCAGCTGCTGGACCATAGATATAGCAACTGAACACCATATGGGCAATCATAACAGGCAGCTATATTCAGGCAACTAGTAGTAGCAATAGGGCTTCAAAAGATAGCTAGGGACATGATTACGGAAGAGATCTCTGTTGGACAGTTGGTAGGTATGCGTATAAATTGTCATTGTCCTGTTCTTTCTCATATATGCTTGGCTTTTCAAAACTAGCTATTTTACAACCATCTGGTTTTTAACTAAAAGTAAATTGACCTCAATAAGCTCCCATTGCTTCTTTAACCTTTTCCTACCTCCCCTACCCTCGCCGTCCTACCCTACACACCTATAACCTTCACAAGCATATTTCAAAACTACCCAAAAACCAAATATTAGTCCCAATGTGCAAAAATTCGTACTTTCTAACCTTTGAAACCTACTGTTGTTCTATGTAGGTGTACCTATCCTTAAATAAATATAATAAAGACATGGATGTGGGTAAGCACGTCTCCCTAAATCCTTTTCTAAATAGAGGTCCTTCGAAGTAATAGGCGGAATCATGATCTTTTTTATTGGTGGATTTCCAAATCATTTTAAAGCACCATGCTACCCATGTGTACAAGAAAAATCATCTTTTCAGTTATCAAGTTATACCATCCATAAGGAGGGCTCTCCTAAGCTAAAGACCACAAATTAGTGAAAGAGAAGATCAAGCATCTTAGCAATTAGAGAAGAAATTCCATTGAATGCGACAAAACAACAAGAATTGAAGTTAAAAACTGATGCAAGCCAACACCCATAACACAGTAAATACTGCAAACCTGGTTAAAACACATCGAAGGTGAAGTGTTCGAAGTCCAAGATTTGCCATCCAAGAAAGTAAAGTCTACCCCGAAGCATATAAAATATTCGAGAGTAAACCTTTCTGCAGAACTTTTAGCCTTTAGTCCTCTGCTTCTCCGATAAAAGACACATTGAGTTGCAAATATTTTTTAATAAGAAGCAATACTTGTCAAGTTTGCATAGTTCTTTCTTAAATCTTTTCTTTTTACGCCCCTTTCTTTTTATATTATCCATATTTTCATTTACAAAACACGCATATCTAACTTATAGTTAATAACTATGAAAAGGAGGGTGACAAAGAGTGGGAGTTGTATTCCCTTGGTTAGCTTTCCTTCGAAAAATATAAAGAGCTCACTTTTTGGTTATGGATTGAAAGTCTACCAACGCATACAAAGTTCCAATTCCAAAACGCCAAAACGGCCGGGGAGGGTGCAAAACGTGGCAGGGGCATTGGTGAGTCCAAAAGTCATAACCAAATCACCCCATCTTCTTTTTTTCTTTGGCTAAAGATGAATAGAATACAAAACAGGAGTGAAAAGTTGAAAGGCAATAAACTAAACATGTAATATATAATAACTTATGGTGGACAACAAGGGCCAATTTTCTAACATAATATTACTACCGGTACTTGTTTATACTTTAGTGGTCCCTCTTTTGGAGATTCCTTAGCCGCAGAGTTGTGAGAATGACACAAACAAAACAATAGCACAACCATATCTAATAAAATACTCATTCTTAGAAGTGTTCGATTTTATAGTTCCGTGACAGTGTGTTCTGACCCCTAGTAGTTGAGTTCGAAGCGAAGCGATTGGCCTCATTTTTTTTGGGATTTAGGTTTTAAACTAAAAAAAATTGCTTCTTCACTACCCAAATCAGACTAAGCTTCTTCTTTGCAGCTAGTTCCAACTCCCTCGAGAACAATAACGGAGAGCTGTTGGCACCCTTTTTGGGGGGATTTAGGTTTTAAAGAGAAAAAATTGTTTCTTCAGAACCCAAATCAACCAAAACTTCTTCTTTGTAATTAGTTCTACCTCCATCAAGAACAACGAAAACCAATTTTTAAAAAAGAAAAGAACGACTTCTACAGTACCCACTACATCTCGTTTCTTCTCGGTACCCACTACAACGAAGACCAATATTGTTTCTTCAGTACCCACTACATATTGTCGACTTCGGAAACATATCGCCGACTTCGGAATCATCGATCGTCCAACAAAATGATTTATCGATCGTCCAACAAAATGATTTTTACAAAAGAAAAAACTGACCTTGGCATAGGATAAGAGAGGGAGTGGATTATACTTGTATTTCTGAGATCGTCCAGCTAGTGGAGCTCACATCGTCGACTTCGGAATCATCGTCGAGTTCAGAGAGAGAGGGACGGAGATGTGCGAAGAAGGGGACAGAGTAATTGTGAGTCTGGAATTTTCCAATTTACTGAACTTAACCCCTCTAAAATGATGTCATTTAAGCCTTTTTAATTTTAGGGACAATTTTTTCTTGTACGGAAATTTGGAGTCCCGCCAATCCATCAGCTTTTTTTCCCCCGAGTGGCGCCCAAAAATTAGCGACGAAAATATTTCCTCGCCTTACCATCCAAATAAAATCTAGCAGATTTTCTTTTGCGAGGAAAACGTAAATTCCTTGCCATAAATGAGTTTTGGGCGACAAAAACTGTTTTCCTCGCCTATTATCACCTTGTCAAATGGATTTTGTGAGGAAATTTGGTTTTCCTCGCAAATTGTCGTTCTTTAGCGACAAAATAAAATTTCCTCACTAATTTTCCTCGCAAAAGGTCATTCGTGTTGTAGTGACAAGTGTATGAGGTAATACACCCCCCCAATACAACATCCAATTAGGGTTAGTGTTATATATAAACAGGGGTAGAGTATATATCATGTGTATATATATAATGTAGAGAGAGATCACCGGAAAAGTGATAGTGCTGCAAACCAATGAGATCAATTTGGCCGGAGGTTATAAGGGGAGAAGACAGCTGTTCAACGAAAAGGGGGAGAAGACAAAGGGGAGATTGTGTGTGGCTTAGCCCCTTTTGGTTTTTGGTGTGACCTACATGTGTCATTGTTTGAAGAGTGGGACAAAGGGCTGGGACAAGGAAAGTCGGACGGAAGATCCTGTGCCTGGCTTCTCACCAGCCCTTTCTCTTGGATTAACATATGATTGTCTGTAGACTTTGATGTCAACCTCGTTAGGATGACCTTCTATGGTTGTGAATCTTGTGATGCCATTTTTCCTCGTTCCTTTTAATTTTTGAAAACTCTTCATTCAAAGAATAATAAAAATTCATTTGGTCATTCAGAAAAAAATATATATATAACCACAGCCACAGAACACATTCCTGAATTCAACTATACAAGGCTGATTATATTTGCATCTCATTACTTTCGATCTCCATAAAACACATTCTTGAATTCAACTCATTACTTTCTCGGTAGGGTTTCAGTTAAGCGTTAAGTTATGAATTACTTCTTGTAGTCTATAAACGCCAAATTGATTTCACCAAACTATAAGTTGTAGAAAATGTGTTAGGTTAGTAGAAAAAAAATGAAGTGATTTAGCTTACAAAGAGGTTTAGCTTTCCCTTTTCCATCAACCAACTTTTGGGAAAATGAAGAGATCACTGGTAGTCTTGAGACTCTAGACTTTGAAGGTTTTGGTGGAGCTGAAAGTGGGCATTTCTCATCCGCACTGGAGAATCAAAAAAAATGCATGTGTAGGTGATCACCAAAAACAGATATTTGGGATTAATACATTTAAAGCTTTTACTTGATACCTAGAGGGGCCTTCAAATAAATGCATTGTTCAACGGAAAAGATAGTATAGAACCAACCCGAAGAACGAAATCTTTGTCCGTGTAAAAGCTTATTTACACATTTTAGCTTGAGGAAAAACTAAATTCAGATGAAGGTTTAAACGTACAATCAAGGAAGACCAAACTATTTACTACTGAAAGTAGGACAATTTAAGTTTGAGGAAGGCTATGACGTACACAACTTTAAAGCACAACTCCGGACACAACGGATCTAGAGCAGGTGGATGCATATGCATTCACATGCATCGAACGGATCCGGACTCAATTGTGTGCGGAGTTGTGGTTTAAAGTTGTGTATCTCGGTGGTATGCTTTATGTATTCGGATCGAGTTGGAGCTAACTAAATTAACTGGCTAATTAACTACAACTTAAATCGAATCTAACAGATCGAGCCTTGCAATACTCGGGAAACAGGGCTGCAAATTATCAAACACAGTAACTAAAATCGAAACCTCAAAATGAGAAAAATGAAGAAGCAGAAATCCATGTGAAGTAAATGGGGAATCCAGTGAACGAGGTAAGATTTTGGGAATGAAATTGGACGTACCCACTCGAAGGCAGAACCAGTAGCGGTCGTTGGGTCGGTAGGGATCTGGAGCGGTGAAGTCAACGAACTTGGGGGCTTCGATCTTCCCGTAGAACTCTTCCTCGTCGAGTCCTCCTCTTTCTTCTTCGTTTTTGGTGCTCAACTGGGTCGGAAGTTCTGGTTTCTGATCCATTTTGGGCGATAAGAGAGAGAGAGAGAGAGAGATAGAGTGGTGATGAGGGTGGGGAGATAGATGGTGGGTTTTGGTTCATTGGTTAAACTAGAGGCTCTGATTTGCATTTTTCCTAGACAATTGATGAGAGAGAGAGAGAGAGAGAGTGAGAGAGAGATTTGAACACCTGACCCTGCAAGTAGCCGTTACAATCTCTCTCTCTCTCCGGACGGAATGTATGAAGCGGAATCTAGGGGCATATTTGCAATTTCATTTCTAGTAGTGCTTACAATTTCTCCCTTTTTTCCTTTATTTATCAAAAATATTACTAGAATACATGAAAATTATCCATGAAAATGTCTAACGAACACTTGGTTTATTACAGGTGAAACATGTTTTGTGGGCGAAAAAAATCTTGGAAGAAAATGTTTTCACATAAGTAGAAAACTTTCTATTACTGTATTTCCAAAGTCTTTATCTTGGTTTGCTACAACAAGAATGTCAAAGAAAGCTGAGTTTAAACTTAAATACATTGTGTACCAGACTCGTTACCGACATTTTGAGGGTTCAAGGCGAACTTTAAAATTGCGCCCCTTATGCACTTTTGCGAGGAAAAAAGAGAGGAGTAAATCAACTTTAAAATAACTAATTACTATAAAGTAGATTAATTTCTGAAGTAGTGATAATTATAAGAACTTACAAGTATGACATATTGACTAAATATCACTCTTCTTGCATTTTTAACAACAAAAGTAATAATTACGTTAGCATAATTTATTTTTTTCGCCATATCCTGATCAATGGATGTCATAGCTAACCCACCATTTCAAACCGTTCTCTTGACATAATCGAAAAAATTAAAGTAGCTCTTGTAACAACCTGGATTTTGATCCAATTTTTTTTTCAAATAAAAAGATTTATTGTTATCTCAAACTTATTAATTTCTTTTAATTAGTTAGTTAATTATTATGTAACAAAATTTAATCGATAACATGTTAGCTTTGATAATTAACTGTAACCATCTATATATTTGTAATGATATATGTATATGTAGCAATGGTTTGTTTCCTGAAAATGAGGAATTATGCTCCCTCTCTCTCATCTCCCGAATCTCTCCCACTCTCTCTCTCCATCCGGGCACCCTCTCACAATTACATACACATGCATCCACATAAATATTAAATTGAAAACCCATAAAACATGCCTCCTGCTCCCTTTCTTTCCGGCACTTCTCACTCCCTCATCTCTCCCGGTTATCTCTCTCTCTCTCTCTCTCTCTCTCTCTCTCTCTCTCCTCTTTGGCCGAACCACCTCTATCTCCCACTCCTTATTTTCAGCAGCCATCATCATCTCCTACCTCCCCCATTTACTCCAATAATTGCCCACCACTCCACTCTCTCCTCATTCTCCACTCCCTCCTATACAAGCCTTCCTAACCTCCGAAATTCACAAAACATTAACATCACCACCACTGTAAATTAGTAGGAAAATAAAGAGAGGAGAGCCAGAGCTTGGGTGCCAAAAAAAAATTAGTGGTTTAGAGAGACGAAGAAATGTGTTTCGGTTTTACATTCACCCAAACAAAAATCCAGTTCAAACATCATACCCCACATTTTCAAATTTATCAGAAACATCCGCCGCTCACCCGAAGTCAACCCGAGGTCCCAGTCGTCGCGGTCTTCTTAGTTTTTACCGAACCTGTCCGGAATTCATTTTTCACGTTTCGACCAAATTTAAGGTATTATAATCCTTCTCCTACTTTCCCCCAAGTATATTTAGTTCTATAAGCTTATTTGGATCAGTTATAATGATAAAAAAATCGTGTTTATGCATCGGAAGTTTGGGAACTGAAAATGCTCTGTTTTTAAGAAATGGGAAATGATGCTATTGTAGCATACACGTTTTTCTCTTAAAAGTGATGTTCTAAATTGCAGTTTGCTCCCTGTGGTTTCTTTCGTTCCCAATTCTGATTCTAAGTAGGTGGTTGACTTATCCCACCATTTGTTGTTACCTTTATTGTTCAGTAGGATAATTTCATGAATATTGTACTCTCAATTGATATGTATGATATTTAGTGTGTGGGTGTGACTCACAGTCAAACTTCATCACATGAGAAAAATTACAGAATAAGATTAATAATACTAATAAGCTTAAACTAACAATAACCTAGAATTTACTTTTAAGTGATAACTTTGGAAAGGAAACTGTGAGAAGTTGAAAACTTATTTGATTCAAATAATAGATTTTTTTTTTTTTAAGATCGAAACTTAGAAGTTAGCGAAAATGCTAGAGTAGCCTAATAGCCAAATTTAATATGTAATAGTCTGTAACTATAAAACTAAAATGCATAAGTGTACATGGTTAAAGAAAAGCTTTTTCTATAATACACTACTTGGTAAATTATTAAGTATTGGGAATGGAACTAATAAAAGGAGTACTGGCATATAGCAGAAAAGTATTTTTAGTAGAATGAATAAAAGCAAATGTGTTCTAGCATAATTATAAAGCAAGATTACTTATTATTTAAGTTAGTTCTACCTAATAGTAAAGAATATACTTACTGTAGGAAGAAACAAGAGTGAAATTCTTAATGCCTACCAAATCAGTAATGGTAAAACCAAGTTACTTGAATAATCTACACTGTTTAATACTCTAGGATTACGAAACTGCTAATTGAACCTTAGGATTAATAAATTGAATTAAAGGACAAAAATGCTTAATAAAATTTTAAGTAACTCGAAAGGCATCGGTCCAATCCAAAACTCTTATGTGTTTACTTACTTGCACAATATTATTGATATGTACTTTTTATCTCCTTGAAATGTATCATGTTGTGATTTAAGCTGTTATTGACTGTATCATGCTGTACGTGCTAGAATGGACTTAGGTTCACTGGGTGGTTACGAGTAGTGACTCACGTAGACGATGTTAAGTAAAGGAAAATTGGTAAAGTGTTGAGGTGTGAGGTTGTGGAATGTGATTTGAGCCATGGCAATGGCAAGGGTAACCAATGGGGCCCTGTG
Source organism: Rhododendron mucronatum var. ripense (assembly GCA_019656295.1). Taxonomy (NCBI): domain Eukaryota; kingdom Viridiplantae; phylum Streptophyta; class Magnoliopsida; order Ericales; family Ericaceae; genus Rhododendron; species Rhododendron mucronatum. Next base: position 1,536,151 of record BPLT01000086.1, read on the forward strand.
TTGAAATGGGTAACCAATGGGGCCCAGTGTTGAGAAATGTTGTGACGTTAATGTATGATACGTCATGGGAAGTTTCTCTCGGAAAAGAAAATGGGTCCCATGAGACGGTTATAGTTAGCGTGGGGTAGTGGATGTCCGACCCTAATGTACGATGCGTCATGGGATGACTCGATCCTCCTGTTATGGTCTTAAGTGAGAACATGCTCGGTACATAACTTAGGTGCGCTCACCTAGGACGCTGGTACAGGATAAGCAAGAGGAAGGATGGACCCATGAGACGGTTGTAGTTAGTGGATGTGGGAGGAAAGGATCTCGTGGAGAGGATCCTTAGATTATATGTAAGATGATGGATAGTAAAGAAAAGATGATGTGTTATTATTCTGCACCTTCTGTGTATTATGAATTATTTTATAATTGTTGATCTGCTAATTGTAGAGTAAGGGGTTGGTATGATTGAGATTATTCTACTGGGTGAATTATCACTCACGGATACGTTTGTATTCTGGCAAATCGTTTGCTTCCGCGTTCAATTTGCCAGAGTGTGCAGGATTCCACAGTGGAGCAGTTGATACAGGTGGGATTCCTGGAACGGAGTCTGGGCCAACGTTGCTTGGAATTCGTGTCAAAACTAGAGTAGCTCTGGAGTTGCTTTTGTTAAATAAATGTACATAGAATTTTGTATTATTTTGAAATTGTAATTTTTGTATAAGGATAAATGGGGGCCTAAAAGTTTGTAAAATTCAGCATATTTTAAGAATAATGCGCCCGAAATTCCTTGGAAAATCGGGGCGTTACAACATGGTATCAAAGCATAGGTTCAACCCGTCGGACTTGGATAGATTGGGTAGATCACACTTCCGAGAGCGTAGACTCGAGTTGTTAATCGTAATTGTTACTTATGTATTTTAAGTCTAATCTATAAATACTATTTATTCGTCATCCGACTTAGATTTCGAGAGAATACTGTGAGAAAACATAGGCCTTACGTGTTGACTTATATGTGTTCTGTTACCTACTTATGTGGCATTACAAATTGTAATATCCCGGATCTTTCTAATCTGAGAGTAAATTATCTCTTTATTTTCTAATAAATTGTAACCTTACAAAAAAAAGTGTACGTCGGTAAAATATGTATATATATAAATACAAAATAAGAAAAAAGGAAAAAAAAGAAGAAGCACATTTCTTACACGTAATATTTCAACTCTTATATAATTTTAGCGCTTGCGTTGTTCTCAAAAAAATTATAGAGTTTGCATCAGAATATGAATTTGACTAGGAGCATTCAAAAGAGAGGGAAATAATACTAGAAAGAAATGTATATAGGCAATGCATGTGGTGTATATATAGAGAGAGATGTAAAGTGCACAGTGCTTGTGAGGTGATGATGAATTTAAGAATTTTGTTGTTATTTGAGTTAAAAAAAAAAAAAAAGAGTTATCGAAGCATGGGCATTAGGTTTTACATTGGAAATCAATGGAATTATGATTGAAGGTTATCGTAACGTTGACTCTTGAGATGATAGGGACATAGATTTTTATCAAAGTTTGCAGCAGAAGCGTAGTTACGATTATTAAAACTATTAGCTAGGGGAGGAAATTTTAGGTACTAGGGTGTAAGCGTATCCGTTGACTTTGCGCAACGGTGGTATATATATTAGACTAGACTTAAATTCTTGATAAAAAAAAAATTGGAATCTATAATTTCATGTTTGTTATCAAAATTAATTTTCATGAAAAGCTTTTATTTAACACATGGTTTCTCATTGTCCTTAATCTGTTTGAATAAATGGCTTTTTGAAATCTAAATATACCTTCCAGGGATTCTTAAAATGGGTTCTTTTTCGAAAGTAAAAAAAAAAAAATCATTTTTGAAAATATCTTTTATCAACATAAATTAGTTTTAAAAAAAATTATTAGAAATTTTATTAAAAGCTTAACAACGTCAGTATATGATCTAACCAACATAACAAATCTAAACATCACATTAGGAATAGATTGACGTTCGTATTTTTATTTTAAGGGGGACAGAATGTAATACCCCGTATCTTCTTTATATGAAAAAAAAAAATTTTTTTGTTTTAGTTTGAAATTCCTAAACACACAATTTCGAGGACGAAATTATTTTAAGGGGGATAGATTGTAACAACCTAGATTTTGACCCAATTTTTTTTTCAAATAAAAAGATTTATTGTTATCTCAAACTTATTAATTTCTTTTAATTAGTTAGTTAATTATTATGTAACAAAATTTAATCGATAACATGTTAGCTTTGATAATTAACTGTAACCATCTATATATTTGTAATGATATATGTATATGTAGCAATGGTTTGTTTCCTGAAAATGAGGAATTATGCTCCCGAATCTCTCCCTCTCTCTCTCTCCATCCGGGCACCCTCTCACAATTACATACACATGCATCCACATAAATATTAAATTGAAAACCCATAAAACATGCCTCCTGCTCCCTTTCTTTCCGGCACTTCTCACTCCCTCATCTCTCCCGGTTATCTCTCTCTCTCTCTCTCTCTCTCCTCTTTGGCCGAACCACCTCTATCTCCCACTCCTTATTTTCAGCAGCCATCATCATCTCCTACCTCCCCCATTTACTCCAATAATTGCCCACCACTCCACTCTCTCCTCATTCTCCACTCCCTCCTATACAAGCCTTCCTAACCTCCAAAATTCACAAAACATTAACATCACCACCACTGTAAATTAGTAGGAAAATAAAGAGAGGAGAGCCAGAGCTTGGGTGCCAAAAAAAAAATTAGTGGTTTAGAGAGACGAAGAAATGTGTTTCGGTTTTACATTCACCCAAACAAAAATCCAGTTCAAACATCATACCCCACATTTTCAAATTTATCAGAAACATCCGCCGCTCACCCGAAGTCAACCCGAGGTCCCAGTCGTCGCGGTCTTCTTAGTTTTTACCGAAACTGTCCGGAATTCATTTTTCATGTTTCGACCAAATTTAAGGTATTATAATCCTTCTCCTACTTTCCCCCAAGTATATTTAGTTCTATAAGCTTATTTGGATCAGTTATAATGATAAAAAAATCGTGTTTATGCATCGGAAGTTTGGGAACTGAAAATGCTCTGTTTTTAAGAAATGGGAAATGATACTATTGTAGCATACACGTTTTTCTCTTAAAAGTGATGTTCTAAATTGCAGTTTGCTCCCTGTGGTTTCTTTCGTTCCCAATTCTAATTCTAAGTAGGTGGTTGACTTATCCCACCATTTGTTGTTACCTTTATTGTTCAGTAGGATAATTTCATGAATATTGTACTCTCAATTGATATGTATGATATTTAGTGTGTGGGTGTGACTCACAGTCAAACTTTATCACATGAGAAAAATTACAGAATAAGATTAATAATACTAATAAGCTTAAACTAACAATAACCTAGAATTTACTTTTAAGTGATAACTTTGGAAAGGAAACTGGGAGAAGTTGAAAACTTATTTGATTCAAATAATAGATTTTTTTTTTTTTTTTAAGATCGAAACTTAGAAGTTAGCGAAAATGCTAGAGTAGCCTAATAGCCAAATTTAATATGTAATAGTCTGTAACTATAAAACTAAAATGCATAAGTGTACATGGTTAAAGAAAAGCTTTTTCTATAATACACTACTTGGTAAATTATTAAGTATTGGGAATGGAACTAATAAAAGGAGTACTGGCATATAGCAGAAAAGTATTTTTAGTAGAATAAATAAAAGCAAATGTGTTCTAGCATAATTATAAAGCAAGATTACTTATTATTTAAGTTAGTTCTACCTAATAGTAAAGAATATACTTACTGTAGGAAGAAACAAGAGTGAAATTCTTAATGCCTTCCAAATCAGTAATGGTAAAACCAAGTTACTTGAATAATCTACACTGTTTAATACTCTAGGATTACGAAATTTCTAATTGAACCTTAGGATTAATAAATTGAATTAAAGGACAAAAATGCTTAATAAAATTTTAAGTAACTCGAAAGGCATCGGTCCAATCCAAAACTCTTATGTGTTTACTTACTTGCACAATATTATTGATATGTACTTTTTATCTCCTTGAAATGTATCATGTTGTGATTTAAGCTGTTATTGACTGTATCATGCTGTACGTGCTAAAATGGACTTAGGTTCACTGGGTGGTTACGAGTAGTGACTCACGTAGACGATGTTAAGTAAAGGAAAATTGGTAAAGTGTTGAGGTGTGAGGTTGTGGAATGTGATTTGAGCCATGGCAATGGCAAGGGTAACCAATGGGGCCCTGTGTTGAAATGGGTAACCAATGGGGCCCAGTGTTGAGAAATGTTGTGACGTTAATGTATGATACGTCATGGGAAGTTTCTCTCGGAAAAGAAAATGGGTCCCATGAGAAGGTTATAGTTAGCATGGGGTAGTGGATGTCCGACCCTAATGTACGATGCGTCATGGGATGACTCGATCCTCCTGTTATGGTCTTAAGTGAGAACATGCTCGGTACATAACTTAGGTGCACTCACCTAGGACCCTGGTACAGGATAAGCAAGAGGAAGGATGGACCCATGAGACGGTTGTAGTTAGTGGATGTGGGAGGAAAGGATCTCGTGGAGAGGATCCTTAGATTACATGTAAGATGATGGATAGTAAAGAAAAGATGATGTGTTATTATTCTGCACCTTCTGTGTATTATGAATTATTATATTATTGTTGATCTGCTAATTGTAGAGTAAGGGGTTGGTAGGATTGGGATTATTCTACTGGGTGAATTATCACTCACGGATACGTTTGTATTCTGGCAAATCGTTTGCTTCGGCGTTCAATTTGCCAGAGTGTGCAGGATTCCACAGTGGAGCAGTTGATACAGGTGGGATTCCTGGAACGGAGTCTGGGCCAACGTTGCTTGGAATTCGTGTCAAAACTAGAGTAGCTCTGGAGTTGCTTTTGTTAAATAAATGTACATAGAATTTTGTATTATTTTGAAATTGTAATTTTTGTATAAGGATAAATGGGGGCCTAAAAGTTTGTAAAATTCAGCATATTTTAAGAATAATGCGCCCGAAATTCCTTAGAAAATCGGGGCGTTACAGCTCTATTCTCTGGGAACAATTGTATCGTGAGTACTTCAATTGATCTCAAATAATTGAGCATTTTATTTTATTTTTTTCCCTCTTGGTTAATAGTCTTTCAAGACTTCCAACTTTGAAGATCTTCGAGTGCAATTTTGTTCACCTGCCTTCAAAAAAAGGTGAAAATTACCCTTCCTCTTATTGGTTAAAATAGTGAGGATCCCACTACAAAGCGATGTCATACTTACCATGGAATACACTTTTTGGTAAGCATAACATTACTTTGTGATGAGATTCACATCATTTCAATCAATAAGAAGGAAGGTAAGGTTCAACCTCTTAAGTGGAGGGTGAACAAAACCCCATCACTTTGTGATGGCATCAATATCGGAAACCTCCCTGGTGTTTTAAAGTCGGCACATTCAAACATTCATCACTTGGAGTAGAATGTAACTTTTCACATCAAACAAAAACCTGAGATTTGTGCATATGTACACAAATTAAAAATAAGAACCTATCCATGTGGGCTTATTTTTTCTTCAAACTGAACGGGCTTATTCTTTTTCGTACCTAATAGGGAATCTCATTTGCGAGATGGATATAGTTTAGCTTACCTATATCTCGACCAATCCCAAGAAAAACTCTCTATGAATTGGTCCCAAAGAAGCTGCTACACGTGAGAGGTTTGGAACATGAGATCCTAGGATAAAACAAACCACTCAATCCCAAATTTTGACCACCAGGCCAACTCCTTAGTATTGCAAAATCAATATAGCTGGCAATTTGTAGTCCTACTAATTCATGCTTCTAATACAGAAAGTCTATTTGCACAGACACTGAAGCACCAATCACATATCTGTTCTCTGCAGGGCCCATCTCGGATTTCGTAAAGATGATCTTTCTAATGAATTCTATTTTGTATGTTGTTGTTGAGCCCACCTATATCAGTACAACTTCTCTCTTTTGTAAAAAAAATAAAAAATAAAAAATTGCCACTCAGTCAGTAAATCACTAAATTGGAGAGCACCACCACAAACATGGCGAGAAAACAATGAAAAAATGGGGTGAAAAACTCAATGAAGGAAAAATCCCACAATCCACGCTACACAAAGTTGTAAGAACAATACCCGAATACAAAGTAGAGAACATGCTATAACTGGAGATTGAAGTACAACCACAAACTGAATATCATGAGTATAATCCTCAATTGTCACCATTAGAGCAAACTAGAATTCTACGATTCGAAAACAAACTACCGTCCGTACAGAATAATTCAAAATAACTTGTAGTACTCTTAAACCTGCAGCAACCGATGAATAACCCGTGCAACACCATCCATTGGATCTGTAATTAAGAAAGAAGCAAAACAAACAATTCAATAAGCAACTATAGAGCACCAGAACTTGTTTGGCCATGTTAAAGAAACAAATGGTTCGGATCAATACTAGGATTCAATATTCACTAGGGAACAAATTAAATAATTATATACATACAAATCAAAACTCCATTATTGGACGTGCGTATCTAATTAAATTTCTTCAAACCGCATGAGCCCATATATCATTGGGTCAAAACCACAGTTTAGTTGTTAAGGGCAAAAGAAATAATTCCATCTTGATAATTACAATCTAAATCATATTACATCTATTTTGATCATAAGATGCATGAATCCACCGGCTTACTAGACAATTTGACAGAAACTAATAAGATGATCTCAATTCACAAATAAATATGCCAGTCTCAATGTTAAGGGGATTCTTTTGTTCCATCCTCACAAAGTATAGAACACAAGAAAGTAGTAAGACACCTCATTTTGATAAACACAGAATTGTGAAGTGTTTTGGCTCATTTTCGGAGCTGTTCGGAGCTGTTTGCGGCTGTTCCTGAGGTTGTCTAGAGCTGTTTAGAATTTTCGGAGTTGTCTGAATCATTGGGTCAAAACCACAGTTTAGTTGTTAAGGGCAAAAGAAATAATTCCATCTTGATAATTACAATCTAAATCATATTACATCTATTTTGATCATAAGATGCATGAATCCACCAGCTTACTAGACAATTTGACAGAAACTAATAAGATGATCTCAATTCACAAATAAATATGCCAATCTCAATGTTAAGGGGATTCTTTTGTTCCATCCTCACAAAGTATAGAACACAAGAAAGTAGTAAGACACCTCATTTTGATAAACACAGAATTGTGAAGTGTTTTGGCTCATTTTCGGAGCTGTTCGGAGCTGTTTGCGGCTGTTCCTGAGGTTGTCTAGAGCTGTTTAGAATTTTCGGAGTTGTCTGAATTTTGGCCCAGGCGGAAAGCCTTTTCACCCAGGAGAACATTTCCCTGCCCGGGGGGCCCGTGTTCCTACGATCAGTTTTTACACTCTAAAGTTTGGGCCTGGGCAGCCCGCAATTCGGTCCATGTGATCGGTCATGGAACAAAAACCCTATTTAAGCCGTTTTTAGGGTTTTCAGCTGATTGGATTGCATACACAACAACTTTTCTAAGAGAGAAAAAGAGAGGAACTCTGAGAGATCTCATGTAGCCTTTAGGCATCCGTACTTTCGTATAGTGAAACCCTTGATTGTCTGACTGCTTGTGAAGTAGGTATTCTTGTCGAACCACGTAAAATATGTGTTCTGTGTGTTGCTCTCTCTCTCTCTCTCTCTCTCTCCTGTGGTTTGTTCAATTACATAGCAATAATCACGTCCACTTCCGCATAACAAACTGGTATCAGAGCCCTAGGTTTTCGATCTACGGTTTGCTTCTGGTGATTTTTGCTTTGTTATTGAAGAATGATGTCTAAAGGATCCTGTAAATCTGTTTCCATTAAACTTCGAAGGATGAATCCTCCAAAACCGAATCAAGTTATTGGCCTGGGGCTTCGAGACTGATTATGTCAAGTGTGAAGTTTGACGTGGAAAATTTGATGCCAAAAATAGCTTCGGTATATGGTAGTGCGAAGTTATGTATGTTCTGATCCAATAGGAGTTGGATTTTACTTTGAAACAAGCCTAAGGACCTTGATGCAAGGAATTGGGATCAGATCAACTGCCAGGCGTGCAGTTTTATCAGGATGTGTCTTGCCAAGGATTAGAAGTATTTTGTTATGCGGGAAACGAATGCAAAGGTCCAATGGAAAAAGCTCGAGGACAAGTACATGACCAAGAGCGTGGAGAATCGCCTTTATCTGAAGAAGAAGCTCTTCAGGTTTCAGTACTATTCAGGTATATCGATGACCGAGCACTTGAATGATTATAATAAATACTTGCTAATTTGTTGAATCTAGGTGTTGAGATTCTAGATGAGGATAAAGTCTTTTTGTTAAATTCCTTACCCAAAGCTTTTTTTCATCTGTCTACTACTTTAATGTATGGGAAGGATAACAATTAAATTTGATAATGTCTCCAATGCTCTTGTGAACAATGAGTATCGCAATAGGGATAAGTAAGCACATGAAGATTCCGGAGAAGCCTTATCTGTCTAGGGCAAGTCTAAAAGTAGAAAGAATAGCGGTAATCGGGGTCACTTGAAGTCTGAGGGGAGAGGGACTTCAACCTTTGATAGAATTGCTAAGGATGAATGCTCCTATTGTCGTGAGAAGGGCCATTGGAACAAAGATTGTTCTGTTGGATCAAAGATGGTTCCAAGGCCAACATAGTACATTCCGATGAAGATGATGATTCTAATTTATCTCTGTTGGGTTTGTCTCTAGTTTGTCTGTCTGATAAGTGGATTATGGATTCTGGCTGTACCTACCATATGTGTCCTAACAAGAAGTGGTTTTCCAGCATTGACATGGTTGATGGTGGAGCAGTATTTATGGGCAATGACCATGCCTGTAAAACAATCGGGGTAGAAAACATTAGGTTGAAGCTACATGATGGGTCCATCCGTATTTTGTCTAACGGTCAGTATGTACCGGACCTAAAGAAGAATTTGATATCGCTGGGTACTTTAGACTCATCAGGTTACCAGATTACCATTGAAGGTGGAGCTCTAAAGTTTTTGAAAGGTGCTATGGTTGTGATGAAGGGCATTTGGCAAAACAATTTGTATTACCTTCAGGGAAGTGCAGTTGTAGGTGGACCAGCCACCGTCTGTAGCAACGTCGGTGAGAATGATTCAGACACTACCGAACTGTCGCATATGCGTTTGGGTCATGTTGGAGAGAAGGCCATGCAAGGCCTACTAAAGCAGAATTTGTTGAAAGGCCAAGACCAGCAAGATGGATTTCTGTGAACATTGTGTTTTGGGGAATGCAAGGCCTACTAAAGCAGAATTTGTTGAAAGGCCAAGACCAGCAAGATGGATTTCTGTGAACATTGTGTTTTGGGGAAGCAGACTAGAGTCAAGTTCGGCACTACTGTTCACCAATCGAAGGGTACACTTAACTACGTTCATTCAGATGTCTGGGGGCCAACTAGGGTTGCTTCTGAGTAATAAGTTTTATTTTGTTTCATTCATTGACGATTTCTCTCTCCGTATTTGGATTTATATAATGAAACATAAAGATGAGGTGCGTGATATTTTCCTTAAGAGGAAAAAGTTGATTGAGACCCAGACAGCTAGACAGATCAAGCGCCTCAGACCAGACAATGGGGGAGAGTATTGATCCGATCCTCTGTTCAATGTGTGCACAGAATTTGGTATAGCGCAACACTTTACGGTGAGAGGCACACCACAGCAAAATGGTGTGGCGGATAGGATGAACCATACTTTACTGGATAAGGTGCAGTGTATGCTATTAACTTCTGGTTTGGGTAAACAGTATTGGGCTAAAGCAGTGACCTATGCATGTCATTTGGTTAGCCGTTTGCTGTTCATTGCGTTTGAGGGTAAAACGTAGTAGGAGGTATGGTCAGGTAAACCTGCGTTAGATTATGATTCTTTGCACACATTTGGTTGTACTGCTTATTATCATGTTAGGGAATCAAAGATGGATCCTAGATCCAAGAAGTTGTTCTTGGGCTTTACGGAAGGTGTTAATGGGTACAAGTTATGGTGTCTCGATTCAAAAGCGGTCATTAGCCACGACATGACCTTCAATGAATTTGAGATGATCAAGCCGCATGTGCAGGTTGTGGGTAATAGAGTTGCTTAGAAACAGGTGGAGTTAAAGACCTTGGTGGTTCCTCAAGATCCAGTTAAGTTAGTTGAAGAAGACAATGAGGTTGAATTAGATGACAGTGATATGCTTGAGGGTGAAATTCCAATAGATAGTTCTTCGCAGTAGCAACAACAGAAAGATTCCATTGTAACATCTCGACCCAGAAGGGTCATCTGTGTACCCGCAAGGTATGTTAATATGGTTGCCTATTCATTGCCAGTTATTGATGCCGATATCCCATCCACTTTCAAAAAAGCTATGGGTAGTTCAGAAATTCGAGAGTGGAAGAAAGCAATGGGTGAGGAGATTGCTTCTCTTCACAAGAATTAGACTTGGGATTTTTGGACCGCTTCCGAAAGGCAAGAAGGAGATTGGTTGCAAGTGGGTCTACACCAAGAAGGAAGAGTCAACAAGAAAGGGTGGTTTTTGCTTCAAAGCTTGGCTAGTAGCTAAGGGCTACACACAAAAGAAGGGAATCGACTATAATGAGGTATTTTCTCCTGTTGTGAAACATGCTAGGAAAAGATTTATATGTCTCAACCTAATTTTTTTGTGTGGCTGGTAAGGAGAAGTTGGTTTGTCGATTGCATAAGTCTCTCTATGGGTTAAAACAATTGCCGCGTTAGTGGTATAAACGTTTGGATAGCTTCATGTTGAATCAGAAATACACACGGAACCAATTTGATCATTGTGTATATTTTAGAAAGCTTACAGATAAATCTTTTATTCATTTGCTTTTATATGTCGATGATATGCTGATCGCATGTAAAAGTCAGACGGAGATAGACAAGTTGAAAATTCAGTTGAGTTGGGAATTTGAGATGAAAGACCTCGGGAAGGCACGTAAGATTTTAGGGATGAATATAACTTGGGATAGGGTGAAGGGCATCATTCACGTAATTCACCAACAATATCTGAAGAAGGTGCTTGAGCAATTCAGTATAAGTGGTAGCTCAAAACCGGTGAGCGTACCATTGGCTCCACATTTTAAGCTTAGTACTTCGCTATCTCCCCGCTACAGATGAGGAACGAAAATACATGGCGACCTTGCCTTATGCAAACTTGGTTGGAAGTTTGATGTACGTCATGGTTTGCACGAGGTCTGATTTGGCACAAACCGTCAGTATTGTTAGTTGTTATATGCATGATCCTAGTAAGGTGCATTGGCAAGAGGCTAAGTGGATTTTGTGATATGTTCTGGGGACCATGAATTTGGGTTTGAAGTTCAAGAGGTGCGCACCAATTTGTGATATGGTTTCTAGTTTTGTGGACTCAGATTATGCGAATGATTTGGATAAGCATTTCAACAACTAGGTATGTGTTTACCATGGTTGGTGGGCCGGTTAGTTGGCGATGTACTTTGTAATCGACGGTTGCGCTGTCCTCTATTGAGGCTGAATATATGGTTGTGACTGAAGCCATAGAGGAGGCGATCTGGTTGCATGGGTTGATGACTGATTTGGGCGTTGGGCAAGATTGCATTGTTGTTCATTGTGGCAGTCAGAATGCAATTCATCTTTTGAAGAATCAGGTGCATCATGCTCGAACCAAGCATATTGATGTTCGCTTTCATTTTGTTTGTGAGATAATTAATGAGGGGGATATTCTGTTGGAGAAGATAGGTACTGCGAACAATCCGGCTGATATGATGACTAAGGTTGTTGCTGGGGTCAAGTTCTAGCATTGCGTGGACTTGATCCATATGCAGCAAATCTGAGCACCTTCCGGTGCATACGCTGCTGGGCGCTCTAATGGTAGTCAGAGCACGATTTGGTTGGGTAATCTAGTTATCTGGTTGCTGCACGGTCATTCTTGGTTTAACAGTCTGATATCTCACCTAGGAGGTCGAGATTTGAAGTGTTTTGGCTCGTTTTCGGAGTTGTTCAGGGTTATTTGGGGCTATTCTGAGGCCATCTAGAACTGTTTGAAATTTTCGGAGCTGTTTGAATTTTTGGCTCTGGTGGAAATCAATCCAACCTAGGCAAAAAGCCTATTTTGCCCGGGTGAAAATTTCCCTACCCGGGCGGCCCGTCTTCTTGCGATCAATTTTTACTCTCCGAAGTTTTGGCCCGGGCGGTCGGGCGCAGAACAAAACCCTACTTAAGCCATTTTTAGGGTTTTTAGCTGAATGGATTGCATACACAGCAGCTTTTCTGAGATAGGAAAAGAGAGGAACTATAAGAGATCTCATCTGTAGTCCATTGGGCATCCGATTACTTCCATATAGTGAAACCCTCGATCGTCTGACTACCCGTGGAATAGGTATTCTTGTCGAAGCACGTAAAATCTCTATGTTCAGTGTGTTGTGCTCTCTCTCTTTTGTGGTTTATTCAATTACATAGCAATAATCACCCCCGTTTCTGTGTTTGTTAACTCTTCCGCACAACAAATTGGAGATTTCACACCTCAAATATACTAAACATTTTCCAAAGAGAATATGGCTGATGTCGTAAATGGTCACTTACCTCATTTGTTGAGATGAATCAAATTCAAAGACAATTCTTCTACTTAGAATTCTTCTTCTTCTACGATTTTTATTAGCCTTGCGGCTCTTTTCCTGGAACTCATGTAGCAGACTCTCCTCAAAATATAGTCTTCTTCGTCCGGAGGTCGGGGTAATAAGAATCTAGAAAAGGAATCCAAGAGTACAAAAATAACAAATCCAAGACAAAATTTAAGGCTAGCTACTATTTCATTAATTTGCCAATGTCAAGAAATGATATATAATAACAAGGTAAAAACAAATGAGACTTGTATAAACAAGTATAGATCATGCTGGGTTCATCTTTCAGTGACTGGACCATGCTTTGGAAATTACATTCTATTACATGTGTTCACGTCGAGACACACTCTAGGCTCTAGCAACTGATCAAGCAATCGAATCTATATATACATGTAACAGAGCACCTTTTTACTACTTAACGTTTAGTTTTTCGTCATTACATTTTCATTCATTCAATAATCCTTTTTGTGATTTACTAACATGTAATTGCACAAATTAAAAAGAATAAGGAATTATATATGCATGTGTTCACATGTTCATTATAAATGCATGTATGTATATATGATTTTCTCTAACACTACCAGCAATTTTTACATATAAACGTGTGAAATTACCTTATGGCTAAAAGTCGCATGTATTGCACAAATCAACAACTTGTATTTTCTTAAGGAAAGTTTCAAGTTGCATGTCAGGCCTAATTTTTGGTCAACAGGAACATGCATAAACAAAATATACAAACTGAACTAGGTGCAAAAGGTTTTGATGCCAAAAACAAAGCAAAAATAGTCTATTCTAAAAGATTATTGAATGCTCCAGCCTGGCAGCCTCAAAGCCCAATAAATGTTGGGTTAAACTCAACACAAAGAGCTGGCATGGGGCGGATAAAAAAAAAAAGAGCTGGCATGGGGCCACTACACCAACTTTGGAATTGACTATATTGCAACTGCTTTCAAATCAGACACGACATAATGATATTTATTATTTACCTAGCATAAGGCTGAAGAATTGTTTTGGTGACGGGATCATCCCATTCCAGCGACTCCCACCATCCTTCTTGTGCCCAAATGTTCTTGAGAGCAGGTGGTGTTGTTGCTTGGTCGCCATCCATATGCAGCGAAAGAGGCAGTCTCCTTAACATGGGACAGCTTACAATGCCCACTACTTCAATAGATGGACACACCATCACGCCACTATATATGCTCTTCAGTCTTGGTAGGTCACGTAATTCTAAGTTCTTGAGTTTTGGGAGACTGATTGAGTTGCTATAATTTTGATGATTTCCCCGATCACTCATCTCTGCTATTTCGACTATTATATCCTCCACAATCATACACACTCGTACATTAAGTGTCTCGAGGTTTGGGAAGTTCTGCAATAACTGGACAGGGAAAACATTCTTCAAAGCATCACATGAACTGATGTACAATTCTTTTAGGTTGAAGTAAATGTTGTGTGGTGGGGCAATCCCGTCAAAGAGTACCCTTAATCCGGGTAACTCAGACAAATCAAATGACTCAACGGTTCCTAGAGAGATCTGGCTATCTTCTGAAAAGGTAGATGACGAAAAGATGGATTCTAACCTGTTACAACGTTTGACTTTACATTTACGTAAATCTTTGGCATCTTTGAAGCATGGAATAGCTGATAAGCTAATGGGATCATGGAATCCATCAACTGCAAAGGACTTTATGCTTGCAGAGAGCACTGGCTGATCTACTCCACTTCCAAAAGGTACAGATTCAAAAATGATGCTAAACTCTTTTCCCAGATCTCTTTTGAACAGGCGATGTTCTCTCACTATAAGACAGGACTTCTGCAACTCTTTTCTCAGATCTCTTTTGAACAGTCGATGTTCTCCCACTATAAGACGGTACTTCTGCAACCCTTGGAACTGCTGAGATAGCGCATACCTGGTAAGCTCCTGTACATTGTGAAAGTGGACAGCGACAACTTTTAATTGACGCAAGCACAGGAGATCTTCTGTGGACACTTCTACTCTTGTCTCGTCAATTCTAAGGTATTGGAGTTTTGAGAGCCTGCGTAACTTCCAGCTAGGAAACGTCCTTAGTATTTTATTACCTGAGAGGTTGAGTTTTCTGAGATTAACAAATTCTTCTATACCTTTCGGTAATTCTTCAATTTTGCTATCAGTCAGTACAAATATTTTCAGAGCCTTCAGTTTCTCTAGTGACGGCACATTCTTTAATTGGTTACAGCAACGCAGAATTAATGCATGCAAATTCTCCAAGTTGGAGATGGACTTTGGCAATGACGTTATTCTCCTCATGGACAAATCCAATACCTCAAGACAAGGCATATTGGAGAAGAAAGAATTTGGAATCACTTCTAACATTGACCAATAGCTGATATTCAAAAGTAAGGTGGTAAGCCGAGGGCAGTTAGGTGGTGTAATTGGAAGTTCACTTATCACACTATCCATGAAGGAAATCCTCTCAAGATCATCAGACCAAGGTTCATATGGTACCCTTTTTTTTGTCTCACCAGCATTTACCATGAATCGAGGACTACTTGCTGTTATTCTGAGAGCCATATCTCTGATCAAATCATGCATCCTAACACATTCTTGTTTGAGGTTGTCGGTAACGCTCTCCAATAAGCAGCTACTTGTTAGTTTTCCCAATACAGCGTGACCCTTGTCCAACTTTGCTTCTACACTGTCCAGATCAGCGATTAATTCCTCCGCAATCCAATACTCTATCAACTCACTCACAGGGATGAAATGGTCTTCAGGATACAAGGAACAATACAAGAAACAATCCTGGAGCACCTTATTTTCTAGGCGACTATAACTAAATTTGAGTTGCTCAAAAACCTTACTTACATCATCGCTGGCGTCTTTCGTAGAAGTGATCAATTCATTTAGTGCATTTCTCCAGTCACGGGTTCCTTTCAAAACCCGACACCTTCTAGCTAATGTAACAATTGCAAGCGGTAGACATGCACATTCTTTGGCAATTTTAGCTGCAATTTCTTTCACATCTGGAGCAAGCACTGAGTCATTTCCAACAACGACTATGCTGCTAAATAGAGTCAGCGCTTCCTCCTCAGTGAGAAGATCCACTTTTACAGGTGTACACTTCATCCTTTCACACACTTCTAACGATCGTGTAGTTAGCACAAGTTTACACCCATTAGATCTCTTTGGTTCCGGAATACCCACGCTGTCCAGATCAAATCCCTCCCATACATCATCTAAGATAAGGACGTACCTTTTCCGTTGGTTGAGCACTGCATGTAATTCTGATGCTCTTATTGTTTCGTCCTCATCATCCAAAAAACGAAGTTTCTGTTCCTTAGCTATGGCGCTCTGTAGCTTTGTAATATTGAATGCTTTAGATACAGTGACCCAATACACATTATCAAACTTGCCTTCTTCTTCCAAGAGCTGATTGTGAATGTACTTCATGGTGGTTGTTTTGCCAACGCCCCCCATTCCATAAACACCAATCTTTGTGACGTCATCATTCATCACGCATTTCCAAATGTTCTCTATGGTCCTTGCCTTTGTGCATTTAACAAAATCTTCCGTTAGTGGTTGCAACAGTCTACCAGTTTTATCTTCATCAATCATCAAACTATTAAAATCACTGCCCTTTTTCTGGAGTTCTTGCACCTCAAGAATCTTCTTGGCGATATCCTTTCCCAACCGCATACACGAGGAGACATTCATTGTTTCTCCAACTACTTCTTGCTCAAGCCTTTGCACATCGTCTTTAAACCGTTGCACATTTCTGAGCCAAACTTCAACTTCTTTCTTTGGTCTTTGCCCTAGCTGGCGCTCCGCATAGCTAATTTGTGACTTTATGTCACTCTCTTGACCACTCAAGTACTCCACCTTTCTCTTGAGATTTTGCATGTTGTCGTCAAGATCCTGCAAACAAAAAGCAAAGGATTGTGGTCACGAGGAAATAATGAAGATTGAGTACTTCACTAGTATTCTGATGGTTTAATTCTATTTTGCAAAAGATATAAGAGAAAGAAAACATGAGTGGGATTATATTTTCTTGACAAAAAGTAAACTCTCGAACCTAGTGGTTATGATAATTCTTGTGAAAGAAAACCAATCTTGTTGGCCAGCTAATGCAACCATTGGTCCGTTAATCCCTATCATCAAGGACAAGAGAAAAACCTCCAAGTCTCCAACATCCATCAATAACATTGTTTACTTCGCGCTCTTCTTTGGCCATAAAAAATAAAATAAAATCTTAAAGTAGTTATCCTTTGAAACAAACATTTTGATAAAAACAAGCAGCGCATGATATCCAGGGGCAGAGGTGTGTTGGGGCTGGCAAGGGTCTCGGTAACCCCCAAATACTCTATGTTTTTTGAAACAAATTTTGTATATTTAAACAGTAAGGATATAAGTATGTGATTAGTCTCAAATTAAGTTTGGTCTTTAATTCAACTTAGGTCATCCACAATGGTATAATCAAGAGCCAATTGTTAATAAAGTTAACAATGTTAGTGCAAAAGATGGCTCACAATAGTATAATCAAACTTGACAACATCTTTAAAAATACTCAAGTTTTAGGTTTTGGATAGCCAAAACTAGCAACCTTTTTCAATAATAAAAATTTGTGGACCCCACACCACATAAGTTAATTAGTTTCAAAATTTGTATAGCATGTTTTCAACTGATATTTTCTTCTTCACTTCTTCGCCTGCTCTATATCTTATTCACTTCATCCACAAACTGTTTCTCTTTCTTTCCCTCCAAAAGTGAAGTTCATATTTCTCGATTATCTACACTTCAACCCATTATCGCCGGATTAAGATATTTCACTCTACTTTCCCGTTTCTATTTTATTTCTTTTTTGTTCCACCTCCTGTGGTTGAGTACATGAAGAACCCTGCATTCTTTTCTAAATTCAAGAACACATTTGAATAATCAAAAACTGATGTGTAAACATTTGGTTATCAATTTATGATTATACCACTGTGGATGGCCTTATTTCCTTGATCTTTAACAATTTCTCCTAATTGTTCAACAAGACAACCAATTGGAGTATAAGATATTTGATTGTTCTAGTTACTAAAAGAAAACACACAACACTTTATGTAGAGTATTATACACGAACGAAAAGAATGTATATAATGAGAGTGTATTTTTGTTAATAAGAATCTATATTTGTTAATTCAATCCCTCCGTGATAAAAATCCTAGCTATTTGACTTATCTAGTGTGGTTTGAATTGTATACAACTTTAGCTACTGCCCTCGATCATATCTATTCCACCCCTTCTACAAAGGAGTGAAACAACCGATTGACCTATCTAATCTTTTAGCCACAAACAATCACGCTTTGTTTGATAATCCATACTTACCCTCAGGTGCTTACGAGCTTGCTTGATTTTGAGTCCATCAATAATTTCCTTAATGAACTTGGCTTCAGACCTAAAATTTCAATTTAACATGCCAAATGAAGCTCAGTATATCAGAAAAAATTTGAAAGGATAAACCAAATTTCCACACAAAACTAGTACACAAATCATAAAAAAGTTCCCACACAACCACGCGTGCCAAGAAGATCTATGAACTCAATATTTGGTCAAGAGTAGCATTACTTTCCCTCGACTCCCAACTAGGATGGATCCTAGGTGGGCTAGCCTATGGCCACCTCCAATTTGTGAAAACCTATAAGTACCTAAAAATAAATAAATCTAATTTACAATTTACGACGGTGTGGGGACCACATATCTCTACATAAATCGTTGGATTTACACACATTTCTCTACATAAATCTTCACCTTTCATTCAACCCTTAGCAATGATTTTTCAGTTTCTAGTAATGATTTATTCTTATCTTTTCATTCCCGGACAATAAAGAACTTATTTTTTGTAATGTGCTGAAAAACTACCAATCAGGTCAAATCTTACCACAATTAGAATTCAAAGTTTAGAATTAACACACTGGTATATAAAGTTAATGTCCCTTATCAGAAATTTATCTATAATTTCTCTTTTTCTTTTTAGATTATCTTATATAGTAGTTCTTCTAATTTGGACTTATTGATTTTCTTTCTCCTTTACGATGGCAGGATCATCATCTTTGCAAAAGAGTACTGTAACAAGGGATGCTATGGGTGCTCTAATCGTCTCCAAATCGATAACATTCATGAGACATTCTATCCAACTGCCTTTTTAAAGGGTTAATACGTTTTCTACTCTTATTTTTGTGCATCCTTTTACGGCCTACTTCCTTTAAATTTGTTTTCTCTTGCTATAATATCAGACATTAAAGCTCCATTTGTTTCAACGTAATATGTTTTTGGATAAAATATTTTACTCATTTTTCGCCGTTTGGCTAGAAAAAGAGAAGGTAAAATATTTTGCACCAAAGGGGTGAAAATATTTTCATCTATATTTTGCCGTATGACGTTTTTGTTTTCCACAGCACCCAACTATGGTCCCTCCACGCTTCCAAAACATGTACCCATCCCCTTCTCCCAAATCAGATCCAATACAAGAAAGAATACAGATCCGGTATTTTATTGTAAATTGGTTTTGAGTTGTAGAGAGGGAATTATGAACATGGGTACAGAGAAAATCGAAACGTCTGTTGGACCCAAAGTCCAAATTAGAGCATTCCCAATGGGGATGTATTTTAGAAGGGGATAGATAGTTATTTTAGATGTAAAAAGTGGTTAAAAGTTAGTTGGATGTAAAATAGAACCCTCCCCTATCTAATGGTGAGATGTAAAAAAAGGATGGATAATTAACTAATTTTCCCTCCTCCTTAATTTTCCTCAACTTTCTTAACCCTAATTCAAGTACTACTTCCGTTGAAAAATAATTTTGGCGTCCGCTTAATCGAGGACTTAAAAAAAAATAAAAATTACTTCCGTCCCAATTTTTTTTTTTTAAACTTCTCATCCACTTCAATTACACCATTTACTTCATCCATTTACTCCCATTAATTCTCAACCACGTCATTTACTTGATCCATTTACTCCTTACTCTCAACTACACCATTTATTTCAATCATTTATCTTTCATCTATTTACGGTCGGATCCTAATAAATAAATTAAAAAAAAAACCAATGGTCGGATGAAAGACTAGTTGGCTGAGATAAACCCAACCCAACTTTACCTTTCATCTACTCTCTCTCTCTCTCTCTCTCTCTCTCTCTCTCTCTCTCTCTCTCTCTCTCTCCGAACACAACTAGAACCCCCCCCCCCCCCCCCCCCCTCCTGAACCAGACGACCTTTCTGTCTAAAAATCCGGCGTGTTCTTGCAATTCCAACGTGTTCTTGCAAATTTCGACTGACTTTCCGACGAGATTAGGTAACTCCGGCTCTCTAAAAATTTGGTACAATCAATTGGTGATGACCTGTCCGTTTATAGCTACAGCCAAAAGGGGATACAAATATGCATCTCTCTTTCCATTTGTGCTATTTTACATCTCCAAAATTTCTATTTTACATCCCCATTGGAGTAATTTTTTTTACATCTGGGTGCTATTATAACTATAGCACCTTGTTTTACATCCCCATTGGGGATGCTCTTAGGGAATACAAAATCAGAGGTGCTAGAGGTATAGCAAAAGCTATACAAACAGTTTGCACACATCCATTTTGGACCCGTTTCAGGCCCCACAAAGACGATCGGAGCTGCTCATTTTGGTCCAAATTCTGAAGCAAAGTTGGATGATTCGTAAACGTCCTAACCGATATCGGATTGAGATGATTTTTTACAGGGACCCTAAAAAATAAATTTTGAACAAAATGAGCGGCTCTGATCATCTTTGTGGGACTCGAATCGGGTTCAAAATGGGTCTGTGCAAGCTGTTTGTATAGCTTTTGCTGTACTCATATCATTTTTGATACAAAATTGAGGAGTAAAATAGGCAAAATATTTTTTCATGTGCCAACCAAACACCGAAAAATAAAAAATAAAAAATTATTTTTGAAAAATTATTTTACATTATATTTACATCGAAACAAACGGAGCATAAGTAGTTAGATATGTAGTCTCATTCCGGTATTGGATATATATTAGATTACATGATTATAGCGTAAATGGTATGGAACTTATATCATCTATAGACAAGGTTTAATGTATCAATAGGAACATCGATAGAGTAAAATTATCTCTTTTTTCAATAAAAAACTCTTGAGTGACTTAAATTATATGGAAATTAAATTCTTCAAGGCTAAAAAATGAGGAAAACATTTTACATGTAAAATATTTTTCATTAATTAGATAAAAATGACTTACCCTTAAATCTTCTGTAAGTTATTTTTCGAAATGGACCCGCCCCCCTCTACTATAATTTTCACTCCTCAGTTTCATCAATCGTCGGTCCTAACCTACGTTCAATTTCAAAATTCTCAAATCTCTTCACCGATTAAGCCCCCCTCTCTCTACACTATTTTGTCAATCTGAAAATATTTTTAAGTGTCAACCAAAAACCAAAAAATAAAAGTTCAAAGTTTGTTTTAAAAAAAAACATTTTACATCGAAACAAACGGAGCCTTTTTTTTTTTTGCTCATCAAACGAAATTTTTTATTAAACTCGAAGGGGTACATTGAGGGGAAACAAACAAAGGACTAGAAGTACAGAAAGATAGAGCATCCAACCGAGAAGTTGGATGATATAACACCTCACACCCTAAGTTACTTAATTTGGAACTTCGTGGGTTTCTTTATAAAATGCATGTGCACATGCATAGTTATTGTTGCTTTTCGATCAAACAAGTATTAACTTTACAGCGGATAAAAAAAATTATTCTTTGTGCTATCACGTACTATGCATGTAGTGTACAAGAATTGAAAAATGTCTAGAGTGAGAGTGAGGGGGGTCTCTCGTGAGAGAGGGAGAGGAGGTGTCCAAAATTTCGTCCGGGGGGAATTCTCGACCGTCTTTGTGGACAATCTTCCTTTCGAGATCCACAGAGTCTGGATTTTTAATCTATTCTCCAAGTTTGGGTTAATCAGAGAACCCTATATCCCTTTGAAGAGAAGCAAAATCTCAAGGAACAGGTTTGCTTTTCTCGGATTCAACAATAGAGAGGAGGCAGCTCAGGCAATCGCACAAATCAATGGCTCATGGGTCTGGGGCCACAAGCTTGTTGTGAACTTTGCTAGATTCCAAAAGAAGATAGAGAATAACTTCCGCGATGTTAGACCGAATTCATTACTGGGATTGATAAATTATTTGGACAGCCTTTATATTTGTCAGTTAGGTTTTATCGGGTTTGATATATCATATGTGTTGAGCTTGATTTGTTTCGTGGGCTGCTGCTCCCATTTCTTTGGGTTTTCAAGTTGATCCCTTATCAACTTGCAGGCTGAGATGCAGGTTGTCGTGGGACGAGGTGCCAACATAGTTAGGATATTATTTTTGCGTTGTGATGTATCTCTTAGTCTTTTATCTGTATTATCCTTTCCTCTTCTATTAATAAAATTCTTCTTCGCTGTTCAAAAAGTACTATGCATGTATGTGTTGATTCTTTACCGTATTTAGGGGTAAAATTGGTCAATTCGGTTTAGTTTTGGGAGTGTTTGGAACGGAACCAACTAGCTTAGGGTAATGTAACCGGGAACCAACCCCATTCTAAAAAACCAATGGACCAAAATCAGTTCGGGGTGGTTCGGCCCAGTCGGATTTTTTGGTCCGGTGTCAAGTTTGAGATGGATGACTGAGATTTTCTTTTTCGGGTCGGGTCGGGGGGGGGGGGGGGGGGGGGGGGGGGGGGGGGGGGGGGGGGGGGGGGGGGGGGGGGGGGGGGGGGGGGGGGGGGGGGGGGGGGGGGGGGG